>CM053142.1:155686795-156936795 GCA_028571685.1 Heterohyrax brucei | reverse complement strand
TTGGAGGAATGGGAAGGGAAATGGACAAAATTCAGTCTGTAACAGTACCTAATTCTATCAAAGAAAGTAAAAGTATACACATACCAAATAAGAGATGGATCTTATGCTTTCTTTGACTTCACTTGAAAGCATGTCTACTTCTGTAAGTCAGGCAGAGGAGGATATAAGCAACTCACTAAGGGCTCAGATGTATGGAACAGGTTTTGTAGTATGGGTAAGACTGAACGAAGAAACAAGAATAAGAATGGCATGTAGAAGATACAAAAGGAAAACTTAAGAGCCAGGAGTTAGCATTAATAGTTAAATAAACAGACCAGACAAATGAAAATGGATTTGCGGTATTTGTTTGCTTGTTTGTTCATATATTGAAATTTACCATTCTCCAAATTTAAAACAAAATTAAGCCAAACCCACTGCTGTTGAATTTCCAAGTCTGGGACCTTTACAGAAACAGACTGCCATGTCTTTCTTCCACTGAGGGGCCAAGGGGTTCAAACTACAATCTTTTCAGTTAGCAGTTGAGCACTTTAACCACTGTGACATCAAAGAACTTGAAAGTCAGAGAGCCCTCCTTAAAATTTGCCTGAATGACCCCCATAGTTTTGCCTCAGGCTCTCCAGTAGATCATTTGAATTTAAGAGGAAACAGTAAAATTCACTGTTTGACTACTTCATATACAAAGATTTCTCCACATGTGACTTGTTTTAAGAATTCCATAGCCTTCATGATCTGGCTGAATCTGAAATGCCCAGTAATTATTGTGTCTTCTTTTAATTTAAATCATTGATCTGCAAGGGAAATACAAATAGCAGACCTAAGATGTTATTTTTTTCTAAAATCTCTACACCTCTATTTCAAATCCCCCAGGTCCTCCATGGAAACTCTATGGGGCAGATATACTCTGACCTCTAGGGTCACTATGAGCTGGACCTGACTTGATGGCAGTGGGTTTCACCTCCATAAGAACAACTGCTTCAAGAAGTGATTTTGGTATATGACAGATGACTACAAAATTAAGTGCCTTTAGGAACCAAACAGGTACATGAATGAGTAGAACAGATGAAAGTTAGGCAACAGTAAGTAATGATGAACTTGATCTACAAAGGTAGGAAGAGCTACTCAGCCTTATACAGTTGTTGCTTTTAGTAGGTCCAAGAATGATGTCAAGTAACGGTAGGTTTTACTTTTGTTGTCTATTTATTTTCCAATTTCTACCACAGAAAAGAAATCAGAAAACTTGTTCACATTAATTATTCTGATATTCCAGTTCTAGCTCAACTAAAAGAAAAAAGAAAAGGAAAAAGATTCCTCATGCCAAGTAGAACACATCTATGCCTCCTATCGCTCAGACATGAACCTTCTTTTACAACTGGGTGGCATATGGCAGAGAAAAGAGGGGCAAAATTCTATCAGTAATGAATGTTTTGAAAGTGCAGTGGAGGAAGAAAATGAAGAACTGGGAGACTTTTCACTAAAGAGAAATTCCATTTACGTAACACTTTGGATTGTAGTTTGGGGTATTATACTAAGGCTTGGAGAAACATCATGTCAACATTATCAGGAAAAGAGAGAAGTGGGAAGAAGCATAATGAGAGCCTACTGGAGTCTATAAAAATATAAACATAGAATCAAGGCTTTGGGATGGAGGCCTATGTAGTCTTTGGAGAAATGCAAAAATGATGACTAAAAGATTCTGCCATGGTATCTTCACTCAAAAAAAGCAAAGAACATTAGTCATCCTCACCATTCAACTTCCATAATTTTATACCAATTAAGAGCTTATAAAAGCCTTCTGGACTGTAAGTAAAATTATGTGAGTCCAACTGGTAAATAAAGAAATGTATCAACTAATTGCATTTCTTAGGATTGCCCCATCACAACCCAAGACACATTTATGAAAATGTATTCAGTGGTGGGTACTTTGCAATTAAATTACATAGAACTGGTGGGCTGCCTTTCAGAAGAGTAAATCCTGAAGTCTGTTCAATTTTATCTCATCTCCACAATTCCCTATTTACTTCACACTTGAGATTAGACAGAAAACCATACTTGATCCTATCCTGTTGTAATTTTACCATCTTCCTCAAGAGTTCCTTCTCTCTACTGTCATAGTGCTGAGATACCTTTGAAAACAGACAATAAATATCAATTTCATGCGGCTCTGATTCCTCAGACTACCTCATATTGTATTCAGAACCACTTATTTTTTAATATTATTTATAACCTTAGAAGAAGAGCATCCTGATTGTTTCCAGATGTCAGTTTTCAGATTCCAGGGTTACAGACACTGGAAACGAAGCCAATGCCCAGAAAGCTACACTATTTCCATTTTGCTTTTCTAACTTGAAATTTTCATATCATAAATGTAATGTTAAGTTTTAAAAACTGTTCAAATTACTATATGAAATAGAAAAGGAAAAAAAACCTTGTTGTCATTGAGTTGCTTCCAACTCATAGTTACCCTATGAGATAGAGAAGATCTGCCCCCATAGGGTTTCCAAGGAACACCTGCTGTATTCAAACTGCTGATCTGTTGGTTAGCAGCCATAGCACGTCACCAGAGTTTCCAGAAAATAAGTCTTACATTTTGTTCTCTGACCAGACACCCACAAATCCACCTTTCACCTCTATCTTCCTCCAGGTTTGTTTTTTTTTTCTT
Organism: Heterohyrax brucei; assembly: GCA_028571685.1. NCBI lineage: Eukaryota > Metazoa > Chordata > Mammalia > Hyracoidea > Procaviidae > Heterohyrax > Heterohyrax brucei. The sequence goes on along the minus strand of CM053142.1, from coordinate 156,934,136 downwards.
TTTGGCATTACATATTAAAAAAAAAAAAAAAAAAACTAAACTCAGTACCATTGAGTTGATTCTGACTCACACTGATCCTATAGGTCAGAGTAGAACTGCCTCATAGTTTCCAAGGAGCACCTGGCAAACAAACTGTCAACTTTTTGGTTAGCAGCCATAGCACGTCACCACTACACCACCAGGGTTTCCATAGCTGGATATGCATTTGCAAAAAAATGAAGCAAGAGCTATACAATAGATACATACAAATGATAGATATGTAAGTAGACTGATGAAAACACATTTAGATGTTTCATACCACATGCACTGCTCTATTATTTTCCCTTAGATAACATCGATACAGCCAAGAAAACATCATGGGACACTCAGCCACATAGAATCGCTGTGAGGGGATTCAGAGTCAACTCATTAGCACTTAACAATCACAAGGTATTTTCTTTCCTGTTTTTAAAGTCCACATATGAATATATGGGTGTTTCATAATCATTTAAACATGACACTACTGACAAATATACAACTTTTTTCCAACAAAATGAGAGATGAAAACAAGAAAGTTCAATTGGAAACCTCATTTTTAAAAACCTAAATTAAGATTATGGAGAGCTATCTTTTAAAATCACTTGTTTTTAAGACTGCTTGTGTACTCTCGATTGAAGGGTTCCAATATAGTGTGTGTCTTTAAATATACAAAGGTCTTCTACTAAAGATTTATTTATCATCAAAGGCTTATTTCTTCAGTATAAGTTAATGAGCATATGTAATATGTTCCTTTCTCTCAAATATTTGTTAGCAAATTGGACTTGAGTTTTTATAAATTATTAACAAATGAATGAATCACTTGATTACAGACAGGAAAGAAATTGATATTAGCACTGAGTTCTTGGCTCAGAAGTAATTTATGAAATAATAATGGCTGGCCTCCAATATTATATTGGAAAATCAGATAACAAATTGGATAATTATAATCTCAAACTTAACCCTACTTTAATAATTTTCTGTTACAATTTAAGATTCTTTAAAAAGAACAGTTTTTTACTTCTTTTATTAATGATTATCAAAGCTGACCAATCTATTGAAATTCAAAATTAAAAAAAAACTCAGGCCTCCTCTCTTATGAATTTTTGACAGTTTAGATTGCTAAGCTTTGTACTTTGCATCTGAATATGTTCCGTTAGTCTGATTTGCTTTGTAACCTCTGTATTTCACCACCATATGAGGAAAGACTACGAAGTCTGCTGATTAAGTTCATGAACTCATCCTAGCAAAAATGCTACTCCCCTCATTGCTGAATATCATTATGGTCACTTTTGAAGTACTCCCTTTGGGAAGCTATGCACCAACACCAGTGCCTAGTCTACCCTTCAGAGCAAGCTTAGAACTTTCTGAAATGGCTGTCAAAACTGTCATTGTTTTACCCCTGATGTCCTGAATGTCATCAAAATATCTTCCTTTCAATACTTCTTTATCTTAGGGTAAAGAAAAAAGTCACTGGAAAGAACATCATGTGAGTAGGGAAGGTGTTCCGATATAGTTATTTATTTCCCACCTAACCAGCCCCTCTGTGCCTCCACAGAGTTCCATGTAAGCCTGGTTCATTGTTGCATTGCAAGAGCCATGAGTTGCTGGCAAGAAGTTCAGGTTGTTTTCTTCTTTTTTAAGCAATCTTTCAGCACTTCCAAATTGTAAGCTTGGTTAACTGATTGTCCAGTTGGTACAAATTCATAAGAAGCAATCCCTCTGATATCAAAAAGGGTTAGCCACATCCTTCTAACTCTTGATTTCGACTGATGGAACTTTACAGTCATAGAGAACTGACTGACTTCCACTGTGCACTTTGAGGCTTTGTTTCAGGGTCATTGATACACTCATGTTTCATCACCAGTGATAACACTGCCCCAAATGCCTTGCCTCTCCAAAAGCTCCTGGCAAACTTTGACTCCCATTGCTTTTGTTCACTAGTGAGTTCCTTCGGGACCATTTTTGCACACGTCTGTCTCATGCAAAGATTTTCAGTTAAGATTTTCTTGGCTGTTTCTCTACTGATGTTTATTTGGCCTGTTATACTTCCCACTGTTAGTCAATGATTTTGATGCACATTTTGACAAAAATTGTCAACGTTTTAGTCAGTGCTGCTTGTTGGCTGCCCTCACCTCTCTTCATCAACGATACTTTCTCTCCCCTCAGAAAAACGTTGAATCCATTTTTTCTTCATGGCATTATTCCTGTAAACTTGGACTAACATGTACATGATTTCACTTCCACATCTGCCATGTTTAACAAACAATTTAATGTTTGTTCCTTGCTCTAATTCAAGCTCTGACATTCTCATAACAGTACACAAAAACATGCAACTATTGTAATGAACACCACTCAGCAAGACACAACCACAGGTTGACATGAACATGCTCTGAGACACTAAAATATTAAGGTTATGAAACCTCACTGAATTTTATGTACAGTGCTGCCAATGTATGCACGCGGTGGTAAGTCTGTGAACTTAATTGTCAGACCCCATATAAAAATATATAAAATGACTTTCTTAAAAAATGCTGGGTTCAGCACTTGGTGTCTGTTGAACTGTTTTTAACATCTCTGAGTTTAACTGACCACCGTAAACTGGACAACACTTAGAGTTTATATAGGAGAACAAGAAAAATATTTCTATCAGTCATATGTAACAACTATTTAACAAGAAAAGTTTTATTAGTCAATGATGAATTTTGAGCACAGTGAACCAACTATATCAGAAAAAATCTGATATAATTCTGGCTATACTTCTTCCAAAATGGATGCATTTATTCTCCTGGAATCCAGTAGTATGTTCAATATTTTTCACTAACATCATAATTCAGTGATATCAATTCATCTTCTGTCTTTCTTATTCATTGTACAGCTTTGACATGCATATGAAGCTACGAAAATACCACAGTTTGGGTCACAGTCACCTTAGTCCTCAAACTGACAGCCTTGCTTTTCTACACTTTAAAGAGATCTTTTCCAGCAGATTTTCCCAATGCAATACGTCATCTGATTTCTTGACTTGCTCTTTCATGGGAGCTGATTGTGGGTCCAAGTGAAATGAAATCTTTGACTAGTTGAATATTTTTGCTGTTTATCAAGGTGTTGTTTATTGGTCTAGTTACGAAGATTTGTGTTTTCTGTATGTTGAGCTGTGATCCACACTGAAGGCTGTAGTCTTTGATATTATCAGTAAATGCTTCAAGTCTTCTTCCCTTTCTGTGCAAGGCTGTGTCATCTGCATATTGCCAGTTGTTTAATGAGTAATTCTTCAAAACTAATTCCATGTGCTTCTTCATATAATTCTGTTTCTTAGATAATTTGCTCAGTATATATAGTCACTGAGTCGGAATTGACTTGACAATATTAGGTTTGGTTTGGTTTTTTGGTACAGATTGAATATGTATGGTGAGAGGACACTACCCTAAAACATACATTTCATGACTTTAAACTACACAGTATCCCCTTGCTCTGTTCAAATGAGTACCTCCTGGTCTATGTACAGGTTCCTCATGAGCACAATTAAGTGTTCTGAAATTCCCATTCTTCACAATGTTATTCCTCAACAATAAATTTATACCACACTGAACCAATTACATCACAAAAATGTAACTTCTTAATGAGTAGCAAATGATTACAAATATTAAAAATTTCCTTGAGAAGCAATTACATTTGCATAAGGCTTTTAATTATTTATTTAACCTATAGACATAGTACTCCCTATATTACTCTTACCCTTATCTTAAAATTGAAGCAATTGAGAAATAAAAATAAATAATCAAAACATACCTATAGGTTGGAGAATCTATAAAACTTGAGAACAGGGATGTACTTCCACTTCTTAATCTAGTGATGTTTCTGTAGATATCCAGAACACTGTCACTTGTAGAGAGCAGCTGTGGCCCAATAATATTAGCCTGGACTAGTATCAAAAGATTACTAACATACTCAACCAAAAGTTTGGGACATTCTATCTTCTCTAGCTTCAGTTTCTTCAGTAAGAAAATGAAAATGAACTTGAGAAAAATAACTCTGACAAGTAATGATTAAGAAATCATTTTAAAAGTATTTTTTAAATATAAAATTATATGCAGTTTATAGTCTACATATTAGAGTTCTCAAAAAAATTAATAAAAGCCAGAACCAATATCTACCTGTTTGTCTGTCCATATGTCTATCTGTCCACCCATCCATCTATCTACCTATCTACATATCTACATATGACCAGTTCTCATTAACTAAGATTACATAGGAAAATTTGCCCCTGTTTTAATTTAAACAAGAATGGTTGTCATTTGAATCAATCTATTTTCCTTCACATTCTATTCTAATGGTTCTGCTGCTAAAATGAATATAACTTTGATGTGACTTTTCTGCCTTTTGGTCTAGTGTGGACTCATGCAGTAGTTCAACAAAGACTTCTGAAGCATTGAAACTAAAGTACAACTCCAATGGGCCTACCCCTGTAATCTTTAAATAAGAATACTATTTATTGCCAGATTTCTCCTTAGGCTGAAAAATCAATGCATTGAAATACAGTTGGTTTTTCAATTGCACCTCAGAGAAAACAAAATTGATATGCTTCTAGGGAGAAAAAATTACATATACTCATACACAGCTATGAAAGAAAAATTAAATTGTCATAGATACTCTGAAACAAATTATGCTTGATAGTTCATGTACTTCATTTCTACTCCACGTGAATTCTTTAAGGTGGAAATATTTGTTTCTGTTTTAGACAATAAAAAAAACAGAGGGTTAAGTGATTTATTTACTCAAGGTAGCACTGTTAGTAGTGACAAAAACAATTATTAAAAATATTGGTAGAGGGGATCGGGGCCAAGATGGTGGAGCAGACATTCATCTCCTAGGTTCCATGTGAAAACCAAGGCCTGGAATGAAAACTGAATGGAGGAAGATTGATATCCAGGGAGCCCTAGGATCTGGCATAGGGTTGTTAGATTGTGCTGGGCACCAGTAAAGGGCAAACTACTTCTCTCTAACATGAGACAGCTGCACGCTGAGTTCTGTTTCTACTGATTCAACCTTTGGGAAGACTGCAGGTACTGATGGCTTCTTTGTTTTCATGTAGGCAGGGACTGGGCATGAGCCAGGAAATATGCTGAACAGCAATGATTAACAGCACAGAGTGCAACAGAGAGACTGTACTTGGCATAGACACATTTTGAGAGCCCTGCTGCTAACTGAGGGCACCTCTGCCTCGCCATCTTCTAATTTCTGAGCTGCACCAAAAATTCTGCTGTTTCATGGCAGGAAAAACATCTGGGGCTGAACACTATTTTGTCCAGCTGAGAAGTGAAGTCATTCACACACAGGTCTCAGCTGGAGCTAATATTCATGCCAAGAAGCAGGACCTGTCTGGAAAGTGCTTCTTCAGCAGGAAAGCTGTGTTTGGGACAGCAGTACCTAGGGTTACAGGTGGGACCTGGCAGAGGATGACAGAGAGGCTAAAAATCCTCCCTACCTTGAACCATGTCATAGAATCTGGGGACAGCCTATAAAGTACTTTCATTGTCAGCCAGAAGGCAAGAACTGCACAGCTGGGGCCTGAGTGATATAGGCAGCTGTTGGACAGCTCTTTACTTAGCAGTGAAGTACCTTTTTAAAATAAGATCACCTGTAGAACTGGCTGGAAACCCTGCTGGCATACTGGATTAAGTACTACCTCTGCTAATCAAAAGGGTTGGCAGTTCACATACGTGAGGGTTCCTTGTAAACTCTATGGGGCTGTGTTCTATAGGATATCTAGGGTTGCTATGAGTTGTATCTGATTCAAAGGCAGTGGATATTTTTTGGTGGGAGAACTGAATGCTGAGTGACCTGATAGCATCTCTTCCACCCTTCTCTGATCCACATAATAGCTTTGGCTGATGGTCCTGGTGACTCCATAAGTAGGGCACAGTCTTTATAAGCCAGGAAGTAAAGTCTGTCATCCAAGAGAGTCCACCTGGGACCAGTCACTAAAGTACATAAAGGCAGCTGGTGACAAACTCGCCTCTTGAACTATGCCTCAGTTCCTTTTGAGGTAACACCAGAAAAACCAAACAGCTTCTAGATGTGGTGCAAAGGCAACAATTAATAGTTAACCATTTAAAGAAGCACTCCACTATAGCTCAAGAAAACTTCCAAAATAAAGAATCAAAAAACCTCCCAGATGATGAAGGTTTTATGAAACTAGCAGACATTGAGTACAAAAAAAAATTATGTATAGAGCCCTCCTATAGATTAAACAAAATGTAGCAGAACAAAATGAAAAATTAAGTAAGCTATTTGAACTGATGGAACATCAATGATCTGAAATCCAGCAGATCAATAACAAAAGTACAGAATCAGACAATTCAATCCAAAATCAAAAGAAAAGAACTGAGGAGATGAAGCCAGAGACAGTCAAGTTGAGGACAGACCAACTGACACCAGCATTTTGAGGACAAATCAGAGAAGTTCAATAAGAAAAATGAAGAAGCATTAAAAAGCATGTAGGACTCTATTAAGAGGAATAATCTACAAATAATTGGAGTTCCTTAACAGGGAGGAATAGCTGAAAATACAGGGAGTATTGTTGTAGAGTTGCTGCCAGAAGACTTCCCAGAAGTTATGAAAGAAGAGAACATAGATTTTCAAGATGCTTATCAAATGCCACAAAAACTAGATCCCCAAAGAAAGACATCAAGAGGTATTAAAATTGAGCATAATAAAATGAAACATTAATTCAAAGATAACATACAGGCCTTGATCTGACCTCTTGGGAGAAATGATGTTGTTAAGAAGGCAATGGGATGACACATTCAAAGACTTGAAGGATAAAAACTTCCAACTGAAAATTATATATCCTGCAAAATTGTCTTTCAAATATGAAGGTAAAATTAAGATGTTTGCAGATAAACAGAAACTCAGACTTTGTAAAAACCAAACCACAAGAAATACTGAAAGAATTTCTTGGCTTAAAAGAACAAAACCATTAACTCAGTATTTTAGGAGGAAATACAGGACACATCATCCAGAAACCTACTTAGTTAGGGAAGGCTCCAAACTCAATCAATGCTATAATATTAAAAGAAGTGATCCAGTGATCATATCATGAAAATTATGATGTCATCACATTAAAAACAGGGATGTACTACAGTACTCATAGTCCTTCCAGATGGAGAGGAAGTTAATAAGACTTACAGTAGTTTAAATTGGATTTAAACATAGATTATTAATGGGGACCACCAGGATAGCCACAAAACATACTAAAGATGCAACATATCAAATCAAGAAATGTAATACAGGAGTCTCAACAACCACAAAACCAACATTGAAAAAGGTGAAAAATCAACTCATAAAGAAGAATGTCCCAGAACGGAATAGGAAGAACAACAGAGAAAACATCAACACAAAAATAAACTCATCACAACGACAGCTCTAAATACACACCTATCAATCATTACATTCAATGTGAATTGACTGAATGCTCCAGTAAGGAGACATTGAGTGACCTCTTGGATCAAAAGACAACCCGTCCAAATGTTGCTTACAAGAAACTCAACTTAGACTTAAAGATATGAACAAACTGAAAATTAAAGGATGAAAGAATATATATGAAGCTAACAGTAACCAAAGAAGAGCAGGTGTGGCAATACCAATCTCAGATAAAATAGATTTTAATGTAAAAGCCATCATTGTGGACAAAGAGGGACCCTATTTATTGCTGAGAGGTTCAATGTACAAGCAGGAATTAATAATATTAAATATTGATGCACCCAATACTAGAGCATGGAAACACAGATTACATTCAAAAGCAAGACAGTTCACTCCACAATAATAGTGACAGACTTCAATACTCCACTCTCAGTGTTGGACAGATCATCTAGAAAAAAGCTTAATAGAGACACAAAAGATCTATTGCCACAGTTAACCAACTAGACCTCATCAACATATACAGAACTTTCTATCCATCAGCAGACTACACCTTCTTCTCCAGTGCACATGGAATATTTTCCAGAATAGACCATGTGTTAGGACATAAAGAAAATCTCAACAAAATCCACACCACTGAATTATCAAAAAGCATCTTCTCAGACCATTAACTCAGAAAAGTAAAAACCAATAGCAGATAACACATAGGTGGAAATTGGAATTCATGGAAACTGAACATCTTGCTCAAAAAGTCATGGGTTATACAAGAAATCAAGGATGAAATAAAGAAATTTATGGATTCCAACGAGAACAAAAATACTTCCTACTGGAACCTATGGGATACATCCAAAGCAGTGCTCACGGGTCAGTTTATCTCTATAAATGCACACATCTGGAAGGAAGAAAGAATCCAAACCAAAGAACTAACCCTACAGCTTGAACAAGTAGAGAGAGAACAATAGAGGAACCTCTCAGACACCAGAAGAAAACAGATCATAAAGATTACAGCAGAATTAAATGAATTACAGAATAGAAGAACAACTGAAAAAACTGAAAAGTCCAAAAGCTGGTTTTTTGAAAAGATCAACCAAATTGGCAAACCTGTGACTAAACTTACTAAAGAAAAACAGGAAAGGAAACCAATAACCCAAATAAGAAATGAGAGGGAAGTTGTCACAACAGATGCAACAGAAATCGAAAAGATCATAACAGAATACTACAAAAGACTATATTCTAACAAATTTGAAAACCTAGAGGAAATGGACAAATTCCTAGATTTATATCACCTACCAAAATTATCATAAGGTGAAGCAGAACAACTTAAGAAACCCATCACAAAGGAAGAAATTGAAAAAGTCGTAAAAAAAAACCTGCCAACTAAAAAAAATCCCTGGCCCAGATGGCTTCGTCACAGAAGAGTTACCTCCAATACTACTGAGGCTATTTCATAGCATAGAAAGAGATGGGATAATCCCAAATTCATTCTATGAAGCCAGCGTAATCCTAATACCCAAAACAAGGAAAGACCCACCAAAAAAGGAGAACCACAGACGAGTATCATTCATGAATCTAGATGCAAAAATCTTCAACAAAATACTTTCCAATAGAATACAACAGCATATCCAAAAAATAAGCTGGATTCATATGAGGGATGCAAGTCTGGTTCAGCACCAGAAAACAGTTAATGTTATCAACCACATAGATACCATAAAACACAAGAATCACCTGATTTTGTCTGTGGATGCGGAAAAGGCATTAGATAAAGTCAACCACCCATTCATGCTAACAACTCTCAGCAAAATAGGAATAGATGGCCAATTCCTCAATGCAACAAGGGCCATTTATACAAAGCCAACTGCCTACATCATCCTGAATGGACAGACTGAAACAATTCTCCTTGAGGATGGAAACTAGAAAAGGATGCTCACTCTCACCTCTCCTGTTCAACATTGTAATAGAAGTTCTAGCCAGAGCAATTAGACAAGACCAAGAAATAAAGGGCATCTGAATCTGCAAAGAGGAAGTAAAAATCTCCCTCTCTGCAGTTGATACGATTGTATATGCAGAGAATCCTCAGGAGTCCATAAGTAAACTACTTAAACTGATAAAAGAGCTCAGAGAAGTTCAGGATACAAGATAAATGTAAGTAAATCAGTAGGATTCCTTTATACCAACAATGAGATTATTAAAGAAGAAATCACCAAATCAACACCATTTTCAATGTCCCCAAGAAGATCAGACAAGTAGGAATAAATCTAACCAGAGAGATAACAGACCTTTATAAAGAGAACTAAAAAATCTTACTACAAGAAACTAAGAGAGACTTACATAATGGAGTAACCTACCCTGCTCATGGATTGGAAAACTTAACATTGTGAAATGTCTATTTTACTCAAAGCAATATACTTGCATAATGCAATCCCAATACAAGTTCCTGTGACATTTTTTAAGGAGATGGAGAAAAAAATCACCAACTTTGTTTGGAAAGAGAAGAAGCCCTGGATAAGTAAAGCACTACTGAAGAAGAACAACACTCTGGGAGGCCTCTCACTACCCAATTTTAGAAACTACTGTACTGTCACAGTTGTAAGAACATCCTAGTACTGGTACAAAAAGAAACAGATAGATCAATGGAACAGAGTTGAGACCCGAGATATCACACCATCCTCCTATGAACAGTTGATATTTGACAAAGGCCCTAAGATATTAAACTGGGCTAAAAGCAATCTCTTCAACAAATGGTACTGGCAAAATTGAATATCCATGTGTAACAAACTGAAACACGATCCATATCTCACACCTTATACAAAAACCAACTCAAACTGGATAAAAGACTTACATATTAAATCTAGAACAGTAAAGCTTATTCAAGGAAAAATAGGAATAACAATAAAAGTTTTAATACCCAACATAGACAGACTTCAATATCTGACAAACAAAGCATGATCAACAAAAGAGAAGATACATAAATGGGAACTACTAGGAATCAAACACTTTTGCTCATCCAAAGACTTTATCAAAAGAATTAAAAGACCACCTACAGAATGGGAAAAAATATTTGGCAACTATATGTCAGATTGATGTCTGATCTCCATAATTTATAAGGTACTACAAAATATCAATAAGAAAAAGATAAATCATCCAATTAAGCGACGGGCAAGGGAGATCGACAGACACTTCTCTAAAGAGGAGATCCAGGTAGTCAATAAACACATGTGGACATGCTCACGATCATTAACTATTAAAGAAATTCAAATCAAAACTATGATGAAATATCATCTCACCCCAACAAGGTTGGCCAAAAAATGCAAAACAAAAAATGCTGATGAGGCTGTGGCGAAATTGGAACTCTCCTACACTGTTGGTGGGATTGCAAAATAGTGCGACCTCTTTGGAAAGCAATGTGGCACATCCTTAAAAAGCTGGCAATAGATATACCATTTGACCATTCCATTGCTTGGAATATATTCTGCAGAATCAAGGCCATTCACACCAACTGATACATGCACGCGAATGTTGATCGCTGCACAGTCTACAATAGCAAAAAGATGGAATAAACCCAGATGCCCAACAGAGGAATGGATAGGTAAACTATGGTATATATATTCAATGGAACACTATGCAATGATAAAGAACAATGATGATTTTAGGAAACATCTCATAACCTGGTTTCAATTGGAGGACTTTATGTTGAGTGAAAATAGTCAGTGACAAAAGAACAAATATTGTATGAGACCCCTACAATAAGAACTTAAGAACAGACTCATGAATAAAAGAAAAGATTATTTGACAGCTGCAGGGGTGGGGAAGGAGTGAGAGAGAGGCTGGGGTTTAGTTTAGACAGTTCATAGAAATTGGGTTCGGTGAAATCAGTGACAGCACATGTTAGAAAGATAGACAGAACATGATTACTCCTCCATCTTAACCCAATATTGCAAGGCAAGAGTAGCTGGGGCGGAGTGTCAGGGATGATGCTCTCAGGGGAAATAGAGGCAAGTTGGCACAACCAGCATTTTACTAAGAGAGTCATCTGCACCACACATTGGTGAGTGGCATCTGGGGTCTTACAAGCTGCCAAGCCGCCATCTGAGGTATGCCAAATGGTCCCAACTCAGCAGGAACGTATGATCACCAAGGACCAAAATGACATGGGGGAACGAGAACCCAGAAGACAGAGAGACCCACATTAGTAGGTGGCTAGATTGACATGTGACCAGAAGAAACAGATGATGCCTGGCCACCAACAGTGATGCCTGTGATGAAGCTCACAAATTTGAGTCTCACTGGCAACACAATGATAAAAAGGGGTGCACCCTGAGATCTCCACTAAAAGACCACAATTGATGGTCCAGGGGCCTCGGGGTTCACCTGGGAGCATAGTGCCTTACCCTGATGCCATACATCATAATGGAGTTCAACTCTTCAGACAGGAATGCATTGGACTTGGAGACTCAGAGTGACTGTATCGCACATTCACTTTATGGTTCTGTGCATCTATAGGATGTCTTCCTACTGACTTCTTACTGGAGGTGGGGGACAGAGTGAAGAAGAGTGGATTGCAGATTGTTAGGAGGATATAACATGTATAGAATGGAAAGGAAGAACATGTTGTCACAGGGCAGGGAGTGCAGTGGGAGCTGCACATAGGTGGGCATACAAATTTATATGGGGATGTAAATTTTCACTCAATCATAATTAAAAAAAAGAGGAACATTTAAAAAACAAAATCAAAATCAAACAAAACAAAAAACAGAATAGAGGTGCATATTTCTCAATGCAATAAGGGGCATCTATGCAAAGCCAACTGCCTATATCATCCTGAATGGAGAGAGACTGAAATAATTTCCCTTGAGAACATGAATCAAACACGGATGCTCACTCTCAACTCTCCTATTTAACATTTTACTGGAGGTACTAGCCTGAGCAATTTGACAAGACAGAGAAATAAAGAGAATCCACAGTGGCAAAGAAGAAGTAAATTTCCCTATTTCCAGATGATATGACTTTATATGCAGAGAATCCTAAAGAATCCATAAGTAAACTACTGGAACTAACAGAAATGTTTCAACAAAGTACCAGATATAAGATAAATGTAAGTAAATCAGTAGGATTCCTTTATACTGACACAGAGACCAGAAATCATCAAATCAATACCATTTATTGTAGCCCACAAGAAGATAAAATACCTAGGAATAAATCTCACTAGAGAAATAAGAGACCTATACAAAGAGAACACAAGATCTTACTGTAAGAAACCAACAGAGACAGACTTAAATAAATGGGGAAACCTAGACTGCTCATGGATAGGAAGATTTAACATTGTGAAAATGTCTATTTTACCCAAAGTGATCTACATACACAATGCAATCCCAATACAAATTCCAGTGACGTTTCTTAATGATGTGGAGAAACAAATCATTAACTTTGTTTGGAAAGGGAAGAAACTCCAGATAAGCAAACTACACTGAAGAAGAGGAACACACTGGGAGGCCTCTTACTACCTGACTTTAGAACCTATTACACTGCCACAATTGTCAAAACAGCATGATACTGGTACAAAAAGAGACATACAGACCAATGGAACAGAGTTGAGACACCAGAGGGGCCACTACCCTTTTATAAACAGCTGATATTAAATAAAGGTCCTAAGACTGTAAACTGGGATAAAAACAGTCTCTTTAACAAACGGTGTTGGCAAAATTGGATATCCATCTGCAAAATAATTAGCTATCCATAACTAACACCCAACATGAAAACTAACTCAAAATGAATGAAAGACCTAAATATCAAACCTAAAGAGATAAAGATCATGGAAGAAAAAATACAGTCAGTTGCGGAAGTTCTAATATACAACTCAGACAGACTTTTAAAATAACAAAACAAAGCACTATCAACAGAAGAGAGAATAGATAAAGGTGAACTACTATATGTCTTTGGACATGTTGTCAGGAAAGATCAGTGCCCGGAGAAGGACATCATGCTTGGTAGAGCGGAAGGTCAATGAAAAAGAGTAAGACCTGTGATGAGATGGATCAACACAGTGGCTGCAACAGTGGGCTTAAACATAACAATTGTGTACATGGCACAAGACATGGCAATGTTTGGTTCTGTTGTTCATGTGGTTGCTATGAGTTGGAACCCACTCAACGGCACCTAACAACAACAGGAACTATAAATCAAACATTTTAGTTCATCCAAAGACTTTAGCAAAAGAGCTAAAAGACTACCTACAGAATGGGAAAACATATTTTGCAACTACATGTGGAACTGACATCTGATTTCCATAATCTACAAGGTACTGTAAAATATCAACAAGAAAAAGATAAATAACCCAGTTAAGCAACTGGCAAAGCAGATGGACAGACACTTCACCAAAGAGAACATCCATGCAGCCAAAAGACACATGAGAAAATGATCATTATCATTAGGTGTTAGAGAAATCCAAATCAAAACTACTGCGAGATATTATCTCACCCTAATAAGGTTGGCCATGATCCAAAAAACACAAAACAACACATGCTAGAGAGTCTGTGGAGAGACTGGAACTCTCCTACAGTGCTTTTGGGATTGCAAAATACTACAATCTCTTTGAAAAACAGTCTGGTTCTTCCTTTAAAAACTGGAAACAGATATACCATTTGATCCAGTAATCCCACTGCTCAGAATATATCCTACAGAAACAAAGGCTGTCACACCAACAGATACACATACATGAATGTTCATTGAAATACAGTGCACAATAGTAAAAAGATGGAATCCACATAGATGCTCATCAGCAGATGATATGGATAAACAAACTATGGTACATCCACTCAATAGAACACTATGTAATGATAAAAAACAATGACAATTTTAGAAAACTTGGTTTCAATTGATAGACATTATGCTGAGTGAATTCAGACATTGGCACAAGGACAAATATTTTATGAGATGCCTACTATAAGGATTTGAAAATAGACTTATATACAGAAGAAAAGACTGATGGCTACAAAGGTGGGGAGGGAGGACGAGAGTTGGTCCTAGGTCAGATAGTTGACAGAAATTTGATTAGGTGGAAGCAGTGACAGCACGCTGTAGAAAGTAGATCAACTTTAGTGGACTTCACCATAAACAAAGTTCTTCCAAATTCAACTCAATATTGCAATAATTGAGTGGTAGGGGAAGGGTCTGGGGACCATGCTCTTGGGGAACATTGAGGCCGGTAGGCATAACTAGCCTATTGCTAAGAGAATCTTCCACACCCCATATTGGTTAGTGGTGTCTGTGATCGTAAAAGCTAGTAAACTGCCATCTGAGGTACACCAAATGGCCCAACCTCATCTGATACAACAAAGACTCAAGGAAAAAAGAGGTCAGGAAACAGAAGGACCCATGTCAATGGTAGGCTATATCAACATGTGACCAGAGGAACCAGATGGCACCCAGCCACCACCAAAGATAGCTGTGATGGGGCACACAATATTGACTCCCTATGGCAATGTGGGAAAAAATGGTGTGCAGCTCAAGAACTCTACTAAAAGACCACAACTGATGATCCGATGGCCTGGAGGGTCCCTTGGGTACATGGCCCCTAGACCTGCTGCTGCCCTTGTCTAGGAAACACCACTGAGGTCAGCTCTTCAGATAAAAATGGACTGGACTTAGGGACACACTGTGATGATATGATATGTATACTTTATGGTTCTATGTATCTGTAGGATGCTCTTTTACTGGCCTCTTACTGGAAGGGAGAGAAGGTGGAGAGAAGTGGACAGGAGGTGTTTAAGAGGCTACAAGCATAGAATGAAAAGGAGGAGTATGCTGTCAGGGGCCAGATATGCAGGCAAAACTAATTTGGATTGTATACTTTCACTTAACCACAATAAAAAAAGAAAAAAAAAATACTGGTAGATAAATATGTGCCATTATGATAAGCATTTTAGATGTGTTTTTAATTTAAATACTAGAAAAGTCTTACGTCTTGGGGGCTATTATCGATGCCTCAGTTTAACAAGTTTTAACTA
This sequence comes from Heterohyrax brucei, assembly GCA_028571685.1. NCBI lineage: Eukaryota > Metazoa > Chordata > Mammalia > Hyracoidea > Procaviidae > Heterohyrax > Heterohyrax brucei. Next base: position 156,918,696 of record CM053142.1, on the reverse strand, counting down.
ACTTGCATTTGACCCTGCTGTTATTGTGCAGTAATACCAGGTTTTAATCAGGTAGCCAAACTCTAAAGCCCTCTTCACCAGAAAACAGTCTCTCCGAAAATTGAATGATCCAGAATGCAGTTTCTTCCTGCCTATGGAAGAGCATAATTATTGTATGACTATGTTTGGCAAACTCTGGGGGACACACACAGTGGTTAAGTGCTATGGCTGCTAACCAAGATAGGTGGCATTTCAAATATACCAGGTGCTCCTTGGAAATGCTGTCAGGATGTCCTGCTTTGTCCTTTTGGGTCCCTATGAGTTGGAATCAACTGGACAGTGACAGGTTTGGTTAACTATGTTTGTGGAATCCTGATGACAATGTGATTAAGAACTCAGACTGCTGACCAAAAGGTTGGCAGTTCAAATTCACCAGGTGTTTCTTGACATCCTATGGGACTGTTCCACTCTGTTTTATAGAGTTCCTGTGAGCAGAACAGACTTAACAGCACACAACAACTATATTTGTATTTGATAGGAAGAAAATTGACACTTCTGTTATGCTAAAATAATTTAATACAAGTCCATAGTATGAATAAAAAAGAGATTTAATCATGTTTCTCTACTTTTTGTATTGGAAGTTTATTCTTATTAGTGCTAGAAATACAAAAAACAGTAAAACTGCATGCTTAGAAAAAAGCTATCTAAATTTTATTCTTACAAATTCTTCTCAGAATACTTTTCCTATTGAAGCACAGAAAGTAAAGTGTTTCCAGATTTGAAACAATCACATAGAATTACACAAATAAATTAAATCAAGTTTTGGAAAAGGAGAACGTGAAATGTCAAAAATGAAGAATTATTATTTAAAGACGAAATGTAACAGTGGGTACTGGATTAACCCTACTTCCCTTGAACAACTGTAAATGTAATGAATATAGAAAACAATGGTTTTCATATATTAAATAAGAGATAGCCCAAGACTGTTAACCCCAAGAAAAAGGAAGCAAATAAGTTGATCTATATGATTGCACTAGCTTATTGCCTGTGTGCAATTTCCAGTATGCAGCAGAGAGTAGAATAAAACAACGAAGATCAGCATTCTTGCTAAATTGAGCAGGCAGAAACCACTTCAGAGAGATCCGCATCCCCAAAAGAAGGTAGCTGCAGAGAGAGAGAGCTACAGAAACGGGCACAAGAGTTCTCTGAAGTCACTGGCTGAGCGCTGATCTTTATACATCTTAGAGGAAAATGTCTGAGGCCTGGGAAAGAACCACTAGAAAAGAGTAATTAAACTATTTCTCAAGCTCAAGACAGCTGGGAGGAGTTTACATTCCCAACAGGCAGAGCAGAAGTATCTCATAATACACAGGACATCAGACAGGCTTCAGAACAGTATTGATTTACTAGCAGAACTATATTAGCCTTAGACAAAATTATACTGTGGGTTAATCTTTAAGAAACATTAAGGATCAAAAAGACTAATCTGATTCCGAGTAATTTAATGATATGCCGCAATAAAATGTAATAGTATGTAAAATAATATATATGTATATATATAAATACAATATCCAATAACAAGTAAATTTAAAAATATCTGTCATTTAATAAGAAATGAACAGGCAAACAAAGCAGAAAAATATGCCCATAACCACAGAAGACTCAATTAATAGAAAAGTTAATAGAATTAATGAAAATAGCAGTTAAAACAACTTTTATTAATACATACTATGTTCAAGAAAGCAGAGAAAAAAGCTGAGCAGAAAGAGAAATGTGTTGTTGTTGTTGTTGTTAGGTGCTATGGAGTTGGTTCCAGCTCATAGCAACCCTATGAACAACAGAACAAAACATTGCCTGGTCTTATGCCATGTCCACAATTGTTATTATGTTTAAGCCCATTGTTGCAGCCACTGTGTTGATCCACCTCGTCACAGGTCTTCCTCTTTTTCACTGAGCCTCCATTCTACCAAGCGTGATGTCCTTCTCCAGGGGCTGATCTTTCCTGACAACATGTCCAAAGTATGTAAGACACTGTCTTGCCATCTTTGCTTCCAAGGAGCACTCTTGTTGTACTTCTTCCAGAACAGATCTCTTTGTTCTTTTGGCGGTTCATCATACATGGACTGAGCAGAAAGAGAAATATGAAACATAAAAATTAAATGAAAAGAATTTCTAAAGAGATAAATTATAACATTTGAAATAAAAATACTCCGAATGACAGACGGAACATTGGAGAACAAAGATCATTGCACCTGATGGTATAACAATGGAAATTATCTGAAATAAAAGACAGAGAGTAAAAAAAAACAAGCAAACAAAAATATGAGACATCATCAAATAATGAAGTGGCCATATAGCTGGAGTTTCAAGGGGAAAAAAGGGGAGCACAGAAAAAAAAATTTGCAAAGTTTTTAAAAATTGTTATGAACTGGCAGATAAAAGAATATAAAGGAATGCAACAAAACTGCAGTTGAAGAAACAAAGAAAACCACGCCAGGACATGCTAATTAATATCGCCAATAAGGTCTGAAAAGCATCCAGAAAAAAATAGATGTATTTCATGTCCACAGAGTAACAATGCTTAGAGAGCAAACTTCAAATGAGAACCAATGTAAACCAGTACAACATTTTTAAAGAACTAGGAAAAAACATAATGAATAGCTTATACTGTTTGTGCCCAATGAAACTGTTTTCAAAATTAAAGATGAAATAAAGACAGTTCCAGATTAAAAAGTAAATTATATTGAGACAGAGACTTGCCTTACAAAAAAATGAGAAAAGAGTTACTGAGGCAGAAGGAACTGCTACTGAATAAAACGTGGATCTGTACAGAAGAATGGAGAACACATGACAGGGTAAATTTTTGAGTAAATATAAAGTATTTCAATATCTTGAAGAGATAATTTGTTTAAAGAAAACTAATGAGAAACTCTAGAGTTTTAACACATTTAAAAATAAAATGTATGCCAATAAATGTGCACACATACACACAATGATGAAGAAAATGAGAGTGTGTGCTAGCAAGGTACTTGTATTACATAGGAGAACTGTCACAGGGATCCCCAATGTAACTGATTTTAGAGACATGAGTCCTGCCAGTTAAGTTTGAAAACTATCCCAGAAGAAGGTGCTGTGTACCTCATTGCTGAATATCACTAGAGTCAGCTTCAAAGTTGTCCCTTTGGGAAGCTATGCACTGACACTCGTACCCAATCCACCCTTCAAAGCAATTTTGGAACTCTTTTTCCAGAATGGGTGGTGTCCTGAATCCTCCAGATGTCTTCCTTTTCATATTTCCTTTATCTTTGAGTAAAGAAAAATGTCATCAAGGGCCAAATCAGGTGAGCACAGAGGGTGTTCCAATACAGTTATTTGCTTGCTGATTAAGAATTCACTCTTGGACGACTATAAAATTAAATTCACAAAATTACCACTATGCCACTGTGCATAATGGCCATTCTAGAAAGAATATCAAAATTGCTTTGTAGGGTGGACTAGTCTCTGGTATCAGTGCATAGCTTCCCAGTGGGAGTACTTTTAAGGTAACTGTAGTGACACGCAGCACTAAGGTACTTGGCACTTAAAATAATTTGGTTCACAGTCTTAACTGTCAGAGCTTGTGTAGTGTACAATATCATTTAACAGGACTGTGGTAAGAAAAACTGTATATTTTGAACCCTAGAGAAATAACTATTAATAAAAAAAAAGAGCAAGCAATACACCTGATAAATTATTTTGGAGACAAACTATAAGAAAACAAACAAAAGTAATAATTCAACCCAAAAGTTATAATAAAAAGAGGAAAAGCAGAACAAAGAGAAAAATAGCAAGATGATTGAAGAGAATTGAACTATATCAAGTATCATGTTTAAAAGGTAAAAAAAAAAAAAAGAAAAATTTAAAAGAAAATACCTAACTGTATGCTCTTTATCAGACAACAATCTAAATTTAAAAATTGAAGGGAAAAAAAAAAGAGAGAGAGAGAGAGAGAAAGCAAATTGATTTAAAAGTAAAGACTGGAGAAAAAGATACAGCATGCAAACAAAATAATTCTAAAGTGACTATATTAGCATAAAAGTTATTTTCAGCACAAGAAATATTACCAGAGATGAAGTACAACATTTAATAATAATAAAGACAATGAGTAGAATGTTTCTAAAGGTATGTAACTAATAGCAGAACTTCAAAATACACAAAGAAATATCTGAGGGATCTAGGAGGATAGGCAGAAAAATTCACAATTATAGTTGATTTCAAAAATTTTCTCTTGGAAACTGATAGAGCAAGTAGAAAGTAATAATAGGAAGGACTAGAGAAGAATTTAACAATGCTATCAACTAGTGTGACATAAATGACATTTATCAAGCACTCAAATAACTATAGTAGAAGACACATATACACATTTAGTTTCAAGAGCACATGAAATATTCATCATGATAGACCATTTATTGTATCACATAGTGACTGTCAATAAATATGAAGGAAAGGCAAAAGGGAAATAAACCAGAAATTAATAACAAAAATGTCAAGAAAATTTATAAATATTTGGAAATTAAATATTATCTATTAAAGAACTCTTAGGCCAACAAAAAAATCTCATGGGAAAATTAGAAAATACATGAACTGAGTGAAAGTAAAAACAAACTATATCAGAATTTGTGTAAGAAAAATACATTGCTTAAAATTTTTAAAATATTACCATTAAACATGGGATCAAATTACATTTCTTAAAATATTCCTAAAATTGTGTTTATCTGAAGAAATGAGAAAAGAAAAGCAAATTTAAATGAAAGTAACCAGAAGGATTGCGTCTCTTGGCTGATATAATACTGTTCTGCCCAACAGAGTTTTGACTGGGTACCTTAGCTGGTAGGAAATTAACTGGCCAAGTTCTGGGATGATTGCACTGATTGGGTATCTTAGCTGGTAGGAAATATTCTGCCCTGCAGAGTTCTGGGCTGATTGCATTGACTGGGTATCTTAGCTGATAGGAGGAATAGAGACAGAGTGAGCAGCCTCGCTGGTCTGTCAGTGGAGGCTTGCTTGTTGCCATGATGCTGGAAGCTAGGCCACTGGTATTTAGGTACCAGCGAGTCACCCATTTCACAATAAAAAACAATTGTGGACATAGCACAAGACCCGGCAGAGAAACACATTCTCGGGGTTGCTATGAGTCGGAACTGACTCCATGGCATGTAATAATAACAACAACGTCATCCATGGTAGACATATTTCACGTGAGCTTCCAGACTAAGATAGGCTAGGAAGAAGGACCCGGCAGTCTGCTTCTGAAAAGAATTAGCTAGGGGAAAGCCTTATGAATAGAAGCAGAATATTATCAGATATAGTGCTAGAAAATGAGCCCCACAGGTTCAAAGGCACTCAGAAGACTATTGGAGAAGAGGTGCCGCCTCATAGTAGAGGCAACCTTAATGATCTGCATGGAGCAAAGCATTCAGGATCTTCTGTTGATATGGCACAGCTCAAAATGAGATGAAACAGCTGCAAACAGCCATTGATAATTGGCAGAGGAATGTACGAAGTATGAATCTAGGAAAATTGGAAATTGTCAAAAATGAAATGAAACACATAAACATTGATATGCTAGGCATTAATGAGCTGAAATAAACCAGTTTGGGCCATTTTGAATCCAACAATCATGTGGTCTACTATGCTTGAAATGAAAATTTGAAGAGGAACAGTGTTGCGTTCATAATCAGAAAGAACATTTCAAGATCTGTCCTGAAGTACAATGTTGCCAGTGATAGAATGATATTTATGTGCCTACAAGAAAGGCCAGTTGGTATGACTGTTATTCAAACTTACACACCAACCATTAAGACCAAAGATGAAGAGATTGAAGGTTTGTACCAGCTTCTGCAGTCTGGAATTAGTAGAACTTGCAATCAGGATGCCTTGATAATTACTGGTGACTGGAGCGTAAAACCCAGAAACAAGGTGAGGGATCGGTAATTGGAAAATATGGCCCTGGTAATAGAAATAATGCTGGAGATCGCAGGTAGATTTTTGCAAGACTAATGAATTCTTCATTGCGAAAACCTTTTTTAACCAACAGAAAGTCAACTATACACACAGACCACACCAGATAGAATATGTAGGGATCAAATCGACTGTATCTGTGGAAAAGGTATTGTGGAAAAGCTCCATATCAGCAGTCAGAACAAGACCAGGTGCTAACTGTGGCACAGCTCATCAATTGCTCATATGCAAATTCAAATTGAAACTGAAGAAAACTAGAACAAGTCTATGAAAGCCAAAGTATGACCGCGAGTGTATCCTTCAGTATATCCTTCCTGAGTTTAAAGACCATCTCAAGATCAAATTTGATGTGTTGAACACTGATTACTGAAGACCAGATGAACTGTGGAATGACATCAAAGACATCATCCATGAAGAGAGCAAGAGGTCATTAAAAAGAGAAGAAAGGAAAGACCAAATTAGATGTCAGACGAGGCTCTGAAACTTGCTCTCAAAAATGGAGCAGCTAAAGCAAAGGAAGTAATGGCAAAGTAAAAGACCTAAACAGAAGATTTCAAAGAGCATCTTGAGAAGACAGAGTATTACAACGATATGTGCAAAGATCTGTAAATGGAAAACCAGATGGGAAGAACACATTCTGCATTCCTCAAGTTGAAAGAACTGAACTAAGAATTCAAGTCTCAAGTTGCAATAGTGAAGGATTCCAAGGGGAAAATATTAAATGACTCAGGGAGAATCAAAACAACATGGAAGGAATACACAGAGGCATTCTACCAGAAGGAACTGATCGATATTCAGCCATTTGAAGAGCTAGTATATGATCGGGAGTGAGTGCTACTGAAGGAAGAATTCGAAGCTGCATTGAAGGCATTGGCAAAAAAAAAAAAAAGAAAAAACAAGGCTCCAGGAATTGACGGAGTATCAACTGAGATATTTCAACAAACAGATACTGCACTGAAGTGCTTTCTTGTCTATGCCAAGAAATTTGGAGGACAGTTACCCGGCCAGCTGACTGGAAGAGATGCATGTTTATGTCCATTCCAAAGAAAGGTGGTCCAACCGAATGCGGAAATTATTGAACAATATCATTAAATCACAAGCAAGAAAAATTTTGCTCAATATCATTTAAAAGCAACTGCAACATATATTGACAAGGAACTGCCAGAAATTCAAGCTGGACTCAGACAAGGACGTGGAACCGGGAATATCATTGCTGATGTCAGATGGATCTTGGCTGAAAGTAGAGAAATACAAGAAAGATGCTTACCTGTTTCATTGACTATGCAAAGGAATTCAACTGTGTGGATCATAACAAATTATGGCTAACATTGCATACAGTGGGAATCACAGAACACTTAGTTGTGCTCTCAAGGAATCTGTATATGTATCAAGAGGCAGTCTTATGAACATGAACAAAGGGACAGTGCATGGTTTAAAGTCAGGAAAGGTGTGCTGTAGGGTTGTATCCTTTCACCATACTTTCTCAATCTATGCTGAGCAAACAATCTGAGAAGCTGGATTACATGAAGAAGAATGAGGCATCAAGCTTGGAGGATGACTCTAGCAATCTGTGTAATACAGATGACACCACCTTACTTGCTGGAAGTGAAGAAGATTTGAAACACTGATGAAGATCAGTGATCACAGCACTCACTGTGATTTGTATCTCAACATCAAGAAAACAAAAATCCTTGCAACTGAACCAGTAAGCAACATTGTCATCGATGGAGACAGGATTGAGGTTGTCAAGGATTTCATTTCACTTGGGTCCACAATCAAAGCCCATGGAAGCATCAGTCAAGAAATCAAAAGATGAATTGCATTGGGAAAATCTGCTGCAAAGGGCCTCTTTAAAGTATTCAAAGAAGATTAAAACATGCCTGACCCAAGCCATGGTATTTTCAACCATCTCAAATGCATGTGAAAGCTAAATGATGAACAAAAAAGACAGACAAATTGATGCCCTTAAATTATGGTGTTGGAAAAGAATGTTGAATGTACCATGGACCTCCAAAAGAAGAAACAGATCTGTTTTAGAAAAAGTACAACCAAAGTTCTGATTGGAAGCCAAGATGGCAAGACTGTGTCTTACATACTTTGGACATATTATCAAGAAGGATCAGTCCCTGGAGAAGGAAATCATTCTTGGTAGAGCAGAAGTCAGTGAAAAAGAGGAAGACCCTCGACAAGATGGACCGATACAGTAGCAGCAACAATGGGCTTAAACATAAAAAAGATTGCAGACATGGTGCAAGACAGGGCAGTGTTTCGCTCTGTTGTTTACAGGGTTGCTGTGAGAACCAACTCAACAGCACCTAACAACAACAACCAGAGGAAAGAACAATAAAGATAAGGCATAAATCAATCAAACAGCAGAAATACAACAGAAAAAAGTCATTAGGACAAGAACTTTTTTTTTATTTGAAAGAGCAATAAAATTGATAAAACCCTGGCTAGTGATCAGACAGGGAGAAAAAAAAAAGAATCTGAATAGTTATACTAGTGTCAATACCAGAAATAAAATGAGGACATTGCTACAGATTGTGCAACTATTAAGAGTTAAATTACGTATCACCAAAAGCTATGTGCCAAATGGACAAATTCCTTGAAAGATAAAAGTTATCAAATCTCCTACAAGAACAATTAGATAAAGTGAGTAGATACACATGAAATGATGTGTAATTTAGTGGCATTCTACAAAGAAAATTTCAGGCCCAAGTTACTTCACTAATTAATTTTGCCAACATTTAGAAAATATATATTACCAATTCTTCACAAATAGAAAGGATAGTAATGCTTTCCAACATATTTTATGAGTTCATCATTATTCTGTTGTCAAAACCAAAGACATAACAAGGAAATGAAAGTGCAGGCTAGTAGTGACGTTGAATGCAGATGTAAAAAATCCTTAGTACTATACTAGCAAACTGAGCCAACAATAAGTAAAAATGATAATGCATCTTGACCAAATAGAGCTTGTCTCCTGAATGTATGATTAGACATTAAAAAAAAGAGGCCAGTCCATGTAATTTCTCTCACTAACAGATGGAAACTAAAAAATCAGGTGACTACCTCAGTAGAAGCAGGAAAAAAATTGACAAAATTTACCTACTCCCCACCCCAAAATAAGCCCACTGCTGTTGAGTCAATTCTGACTCATATATAGGTCAGAGTAGAACTGCCCCATAGAGTTTCAAAAGAACTCCTGGTGGATTTGAACTGCTGATCTTCTGGTTAGCAGTCATAGCAATTTAGCACTGCACCACCAGGGTTTCCTATAAAATCTTGGCAAACTAATAATAGAAGGCGGTTTTTTCAACTATATAAAGAGTGTCTAAGAAAATACTAAAATTGGTATCAAACTTAACCATGAAAGACTAATTACCCTCCCATCCCCAAAGAAGAACAAGGCTATGATTTGTACCATCACTGTTTCAACATTGTGCTAGAGATCCTAGCCACTGAATCAGAGCAAAAAAAAATACATATAGATATGTATAATTTTAATATATATGAAAAGAATAGAACATAATTGTATATATCATCTTTAAAAATTACAAAAAATACTAAAACTAGTAAGTTAGCAAGTTGACAGCATACAGTGTAACATACAAATCAATCGTACTTCTATATACTAGTAACAAACACTAGAAATTGAATATAAAAGGTACCATTTACAATGGCATCAAGACATAAGAAATAGTGATGGAAAAAAATGTGTAAATAATATCATTAGAAACAACTTTTTAAAAGCTCAGATTAATGAGAAAATTTAAACCTGAAACTAGATTTGCTGCTGTTCAGTCAATTCTGATTCATAGCAACCCTATGAGACCCATCAGAACTGCCCCATAGGATGTCCAAGGCTATATGTAATCTTTATAGAGGGAGATTGCCACATCTTTCTCCCACTGAGTGCCTCATGAGTTCAAACCACTAACCTTCCCATTAGCAGCTGAACACTTACCACTGTCCCACCGGGGCTCAGGGCTCCTGACAAGTGGAGATACCAGATTTACACACTGAAAGACTCAATATCGTGAAGTAGCCAGAAATTGTTCTACAATTTCTATCCAAATCCATTTCAGTTCCCAGAAGCGTTGTTTTTTAATATTAACAAACTGATTTTAGAGTGTATATGAAAACACAAAGGACACAGAAATGCATATAACATAATTGCAAGACAGTTAACAGTGGATTACTTATACATCTCACTTAGAGATTTATATTAAACCTATAGTTACTGGGCGAGTCCCTAGGTAGTGCAAAAGTTAACATACTTAGCTGCAAAACAAAAGATTGAAGGTTGATTCTACCTAGATACTCCTAAAAAGAGTCAACTTCCAAAAAACAAGCCATTGGAAACCCTGTGGAACAGTTTTATTCTGACAAACATGTGGTCACCATGACACGAAGTAGACTTGATGGCAAATGGTTCATAGTAATTCATACTTTGTAGCCTTGACGGAAGGATAGCCATACACTTCAAAGGAACATTGTGGAGTTCAGAAACTGACCCACACTAATAGCATTAACTTCTTTTCAACAAAAGTTCTGTAACTTACTAGATAAACATGTGAAAAAATAGGAACCAAAGCTCTAACTTCACATCACAGCTATAAATCCACCCAAATGGATCATAGACACAAATGTAATAGCAAAAACTACACAACTTTTGGAAGAAAAACTCAGTATTTTTGTGACACTGGGTTTTGAAAACATCTCTTAAATAAAGTATACAAATCATGTAAGAAATACAGTTCAAAAGATTAACGGAATTCATATTAAATATTTCTGCTATTTGAAGATATTAAGAAAATACTTAAAAACTTTCATTGCTGAATAACTTTTCCTTAAATATAAAAAGGACTCTTACAACTCAGCATTATAGAAGCTGAATTTAAAAAGAAAACAGAAATAATTTGAAGAGTCCCCACCAAAGAACTTATAATGTAGCAAATAAACATACGATGAGGTGTACAATATCATTAACATCAAGGAAATGTAAAGTAAAATCACAATCAGATGCTACCACATAATGAAAACCCTGGTGGCGTAGTGGTTAAGAGCTATGACTATTAATCAAAAGAGTGGTAATTTGAATCCATCAGTTGCTCCTTGTAAATGCTATATACAGGAGTTTTTTTTGTCCTATCGACTCGCTATGAGTCAGTCTGACTATGAGTTGGCCTGACTCATCAGCAATGACTTAGTTTTGAGGGGCTTTTTGATATAATGAAATGAGATGCCACTATATACCCCTTGGGATGACTAAAATTCAAACCACTGACAATAAAAGTTTTAATGAATTTTAGGCAGCACATATATTGCTAGTGGAAATGTAAAATGGGGCAATTACTTTGGAAAAAAGATCATCAGTTTCCCATAAAATTAAATTCCAGGGGTGGGAGTAGGAAAGGAAGTTACACAAGTCGTGACAGAATGTCTTGGGTGAAGAGAATAGTCTATGTTGTTATTGTGTACACATTTTTCAATTCATTAACTGTATACTTACACTGGAGAATTGTATATTATGCTTCAACAGAGCTAACTTGCTTTTTTAATCCTGACAAAAATAGCTCACCCGTAGGCTTCTTTGGTTGGCTATAATTTTTTGAAACTTCTGCATGGCTAGCAAAAGACTAAAATGCCTATGCCACTTGAAGGATCATTTTGTTTGATCTTTCTTGCAGCAGAAGTCAAACATGTGTTAGTAATTTCTACTGCTAATGTCCCAGTCACAACTGAGCTTAATCTACTTAGCTGAGGTAAATAATGTTTCATCATGTCAGGTCCCCTTATATGTTAACAACGTGATACCTATGTTCATTTACACATGAAGACAGATGAGTTTCAGTGATACTCCAAAATATCTTCTTTTTTTTTCTGTACCTATAATAGCATCCTACATATTTTGGTATTTATTAGATCGTTTCGTCTCAAAAACTGTGCAACAAATATTTTAATATGAAGGGATAGTCTTAGAATAGATAAATAACTGAACAAGTTAACAGTAACTAAGAGGCAAGTCCAATAGTGGATACCGGTTATTCCCAAATTTAAATTCTCTCTTTCTCTTTCCATATATAAGTGTGCGTATATATATATACATATATATATATATACACATATATATATGTATTCCCACTATGAATTACCACCTCTCTGCATCTAGGCAGAAATAATTCACTTACCACCTTCTTCCTGGATCAGAAAATTTCTACCTCAGTCTGCACAGTTACTTTTGAAATAAATCCTCAGATCAGAAAATTACCTTTGATGCTCTGATCACTTGACTAAACTACATCTCTGTTTTATAACACACCCCTTGTCTGTCCATATACATCATAGGCTAGTACACTTTTTACATAAAGATGGAATTATATGCCTTGCCTTCTGTGAGCAGAAAAATCATATTTACTCCCGTTGCAAAAGACACATTTTTCTCAAAAGTGATTTGAGGGAAAAAATAAAATAACAGAGAATACCAGAGTTGTAGAACATTCGTTTCTACATAAAGTATACATACTGAGCATATATAATTTTAAGTTTTAAAACTGAGCTGAGGCTACACATTCAAGTCTCTTTGCAATGAACATATCCCTACTCTTCCTTGTATCCTTCTTCATTTCTAAGATTCACTCACTTGTCGCTTATTATATGTATAATGCTCTCTGAAGTGAACAAAACTGGCCAGACTTCTTTTCACAAAAAGATCCTTCAGCAGTCATGTCCCAGCCTCTGCCTTCAGTGGCCATGTCGCTTTGCCTTCAGGAAACCACTCTCTCATTATGTGGTTTCACAAGTATGTGCTCTGAATGGGAACGCATAGCCCCTCTCTACCATAATGTAATTGGCCTTTCTAATGGTGGTATGAGATTCAATCAGAGTGCTTTCCGATGAATTTTTAAACTGGAGCTAGTAGGCTTACAAGATCTAGCCGAAATACAGATGATACAGCTAATCACAACATACAATAATGCAAACTGTAATGGAAGTATGCTTAAAAATCGTGCTATGGACAGGGGCAGATTATCCAACAGCTAAGGTAAGCACGGTGCTTACCAGAACACCCGTGTTTTGCTGTTATTAGATGCGGTCACTTGAGTCGGTGCATAATGACCCCATGTAAAACAGAACAAAACACTGTCCAGCCCTGCACCATCCTTAAAATTGTTACTCTGGAGACCGTTGTCGCAGCTACTATGTTAATCCATCTCCTTGAAGGTCTTCCTGCTTTATGTCAACTCTCCTGTTTTTTTCCACCAAGCCTGATGTCTTTCTCTAGGAACTAGTTCCTCCTGATATGTCCAAAGTATGTGAGAAGTATTGCTTCCAAAAAACATTCTGTCTGTATCTCCTTCAAGGCAGATCTTTTTGGTGTTCTGGCAGTCCACAAACTACAAATCCACTACCACAGAGTCAATTCCAACTCACAGTGACTCTATAGGACAGAGCAGAGTTGCTCCATAGAGTTTCCGAGGAGCACTTGGTGGATTCTAACTGCTAACCTTTTAGTTAGCAGACATAGCACTTAACCACTAGGCCACCAGGGTTTCCCTGGCAGTCCACGGTATGTTCAATATTCTTTGTCAACATTGTACTTCAAAGGCATCAGTTCTTCATAGGTCTTTCACCTTTCACATGCATATGAGGTAATTAAAAACACCATGGTTTGGGTCGGTCATGTCTTAGTTCTTAAAAATGACATATTTGCTTTTCTTAACACTTTAAAGACATCTTTTGCAGCAGGCTTTGTTTTATTTATTGACTGGTGATTCCATTGGTGATGATTCTGAATCCAAGTAAAATCTGCAGTTAGTAATTTTACTTTTTTTTCCCCACCGCATCAAAGATTCTTCTTCTAGATTGGTGACATTGACCTCTTTCCCAGGCCTGCAGTACCTTCCTACATAATGAAAGCCTCTTTTCAAATGTACAGTCCATTAAAGAGGGACATGACCCAGTAACCAAGTCAAGCACAAGCTTGCTTCTGCTTAGTTACTAATCTGTAGTGAGCAATTTCACGTAGACTTCACCACATCCTTCAGACTGCTCACCACACATGATCTGGTAAGGAAGGTAACCACTGTGCAATCTTGCCTGTTGGATAATCACTCCTAGTTATGGAACAATGAAAGAATGCCTAAAATGATAAGATTTGCTTTGTAGTCTCAGCAATGGAGTACTATCATTCACAGGAAGAAAAATTAGGTGAGTGGAAATAGTGGAAGATAACATAGGGAGAAAAGTTGTTAAATAAATTTATTTTATTTTAAGGTTCAAATACTAGTGTTTTCACTATTTGTTATGTGTAACTGGGTAAACCGTTTTACCTCTCAAAACCTGTTTTATTACCTAGAATGGTGGGGTAAGAAACTCCATAGTGCTGTGGAATATCAAGCTAAATAATGTATATAAAGTATTATATATAATTTGACTTCATAGTAATCATGTAATGTAAAGAACCCTGTTAGTCACCTATCATCTGCTTAGATCGATACCCAAGAAAGCTTTGGAAGAGTGAGTTTCTGGAATGAAAAATTATTAATGACACAGTTATCTGTGGTCGTCTGACAAGCTGAAACAGACCTATACTGGTCTCAATGCAGAAAAAACAAGGTGTTTTTCTGGAGTGGAATTTCCTCCTCCAATGACAGTATTTGGGTTATGTGACTTGTTCTCCCCTCACCATTTTTCTTTTTGTCTTTTCTTCCTGCCACTAAGCACACCGACCTTTCAGGATAGTGTCGTGTGGCAGTATAGCCTAAGCCTCCCGTGCAGACCTCCTTTACTATTTCTCTTTTCTTTTTTTGCCACATTACATTTGATAATGTCACAATTCAGTCCATAAGACACAAAAAATATCACTCTTTGCTAATCACCTGTTGCCTTGACAAAGAATAACTCGTAACTGAGCATGAGAATTTCACTGTTGCTAAAGATAGGCTGCTTATTTCTCGTAAGCAGGTACAGCAAAGAGCTGGATGTCAGTTACCGGGAATACTTGAATAATACATTATACAAGAAAATCTACCTCTCTAAATAATAGACACAATCTCTAAATCTACTTCTCTAAATAATATATATGATCTACAAACACGAGTTCAAAATTATTTGTTTCTTTTACTAGGGGACAGTGTGATATATGCAAATGCTATAACTGTAGAATGTAAAACTGATACTGGGCAAAGATAATCACCTCTACTATCCAGTCCACAGAATTTTCAGAAAAATTCCCAGAACTCTTAGTCTTCAACTATGAGTGAAATCATATTGTCTGCCCTAGTGCTCCAAAGTATGCAGTTATGATTTGGTTGTAAAATATCCCAATTCTTACTTATAGCCTACAAAAGAGTTAAAATAATGATTATTAGATTTTTCTAGGATAGGCAAAATAAGAGTTTATTTTTAACTGTGAAAACTAATACTTAAGAGCCTGTACAATAGGAACAAAATTTATTGACCAGTTTGCATTGTATGGGTACATGCTGCTGTTAAGGATTCCATAGTAAGAGGTCTAACAGTTACATTCGTGAGCTCATCCCAGAAAAAGTACTGCATACCTCATCACTGACTATAACTACAGTCACCTTTGAAAGTCTCCCCTTGGGAAGCTATGCACCAATCCTAAAGCCTAGTCCACCCTTCAAAGCAATTTTGAAATATTTTCTGGAATGGTCATCAAAGCTGTAGTTCTATTACCCTTAACGTCCTGAATATCATCAAAATGTCTTCCTTTCAATATTTCCTTTATCTTCAGGTTGAGAAAAAAAGTCATTGGAGGCAAGATCAGATGAGTAGGCAGGGTGTTCCAATACAGTTATTTGAATACTGGTTAAAAATTCCCTCACTGACAACTATACAATTAAGTTCTCAAACTTTCCACAGTGCCACTCTGCACCATGGCCACTCCAGAAAGAGTTCCAGAATTGCTTTGAATCGTGGACTATGCAATGGAATTTGTGCATAGGTTCCCAAAGGAAGTACTTCAAAGGTGACTGTAGCGGTACTCAGCAATGATGTATGTAGCACTCACGACAATTAAATTCACAGACTTAATTGTTACACTTTGTATGGTATAATTATTTTCTTTAAGTTCATAAACCAAAGAGTACATGAAATATAGATGAATTTTCAGCAAATTCCAATTAAGCACAAAGAACAATTGCCCTAAGTAAATACGCAGATAATTTACAAGATATAACATCAATAGCATTATTCTAGATCTTTAGGTATAGATTCTCCAATTAAGTGAAGAACTACACAGTTATAATTATTTTTAAAACATGCATATTTATAGTTTTAGTCTTTAATGATCGTAGGAAAGTTCATGAATTATGACTTCAATTCTGTTAATCTTGTTAATCTAGTCTATTAATCTGTTAATCTAGTCTATTTTTCATTTGCATATTTAAGAGCTCATACTAATAACATAAGTTCAAGATCAAAGGTAAATTAATTTTTTAAATATTTATCCAAGGAATAATAAATCATAACCATAAAAAAATCTGCTAATTTCTCAAATTATGTGCTGAACACATTTTACTTTCCTATACATTTTAGTTTTACATGTTTTAAAAAAGTTCTTTTAATTAAGAAAAGTTGGGTGGAGTCAAGATGGTGGACTAAACACACATCTCCCTAAATCCTTCTGGAAACCAAGACCTGGACTGATAGTTAAATGGAGGTTCCTGGACACCTAGTGAGCCCTAAGACACAGCATAGGCTGGTTAATTTGGACTGCATACCACTCAATGGAAAACCTGCTCTCTTTTGACATCCTCTGCTCTTGGTGAGTGCTGGTTTTCAGAGACCGAAGGTAACTCATCATTTTAACTTATCTTCCTCTGTCTTAGCCAGTGGGTGAAGCTGAGACTTGACCAGCAGCTAATCTCAGATGCACAGCTGGTGGGATTGGGCAGGTGAACTTGCCACATTTTGAGAGCCCACCTTTGGACTCTGTGCCTCTTGGCACCTTTAGCCTCTCCTTACGCCTCCATCATTGAGTAGCCTGTACAGAGGCAGGTGGGGAGCTTGTCTGGGATGTCATCTTGTCCTACTGGAAGGCAGAAATACCCATATGTTGGTTTCAGCTGGACCTAGTTTCTAGGCTGGGAGGCAGTGCATGACCAGAGGAGAGAGCTTTTCTGGAAGAAAAACAATATTTTACACAGTGTCACCTACAGCCAGGGCCCAACAGCAGAGGCAAGCATGACAGTAGCCTTTCTGTACTTTCAACTAGTTTATAACGTCTTGGGCTGGATCAGCTTGGCTTGGCTTGAGTTGGTGCTTACTTTGCCAGCTGGAAAGAGAGACCTGTAAACCTGAAAACCTGACTTATTTGGAAAGTTGTAGATACCTTTAACCTTTCATTTTAAGATGGCCTAGAGAAACCACTGTGGTCCATCCTCACAGCATCTCTCTCAGCCTTTACTGACTCACATGATGCCCCCAAAGCAACAAACTCTGGAGAAAAGTGTAATTAAGATATCAAACACGGCTTCAGAAGGCCCCCAGAAGAAAGAACCAAAGAACTTCTGAGAAGAAGAAATCTTTCTGAAATTATCAGAAGGTGAATACAAAAAGATTATATACAGAGCCCTCCTAGACCTTATACAAATTGCAGCAGAGCAAAAGGAAAAATTAAGCAAGCTGTTTGATCTAATGGAACACCAATACTCTGAAATCCAACAAATCAAGAACAAAATCAAAGACATAGAAACTTCAAAGCCAAGAAAACAGAATGGAACAAATGGAAAAGAGACTTCCTGTCTTGGAAGACAGAGATATTGACTCCAGTACCTACAAGGAGAAATCAGAAAAAAGAAGCAAGAAAAATGAAGAAGCATTAAGAAACATGTGGGACTCTACTAAGAGGAACAATCTATGATTAATCGTAGTTCCTGAACAAAGACACCTGAAAACAGAGATTATTGTTGCTGAGCTGCTGACAGAAAATTTACTTGAAATTATGAAAGAAGAGAAAATAGATATCCAAGATGCATATTGAATGCCACTCAATCTAGATCTCAAAATAAAGACTCCGAGACATAGTATATAATCAAACTTAACAAAATGAAACATAAGCAGAAACTCTCAAAGGCAGAAAGACTCAAAGCAATGCTAACATTCAGAGGGAGACTCTGTAGGCTTTCATTGGATTTCTCAGCAAAAATAATGCTGGGATGGAGACAGTGGCACAACACATTCAAAGCCCTGAAGGAGAAGAACTTCCAACCAAGAATTATGTATCCTGCAAAACAATCCTTCAAATATGAAAATGAAAGGAAGACATTCCCAGATAAACAGAAAATCATAGACTTCCTAAAAATGAAACCAAAGCTACAAGAAATACTGAAAGAATCTCTTGGCTTAGGAGAACAAAACCACTAACTTTATATTTTTAGAAGCAAATTCAGGACACATCACCCAGAAACCTACTCAGTTAGGAAAGGCTACAAACTCAATCAAAGCTATAAAAGTGAAAGAAATGATCTAGTAATCATATCATGAAAACTATGATGTCATCATATTGAAAAGAGCAATGCATTATAGTTGATGTAGTCCTTCCAGATGGAGAGGAAGTTAAGAAGACTGGCAGTAATTAAAATTGGGTTTATACACAGTTTATTAAGCAGGATCATAGGGGCAGCCATAAAGCACAATAAAGACACAACATATCAAATCAAGAAACATAATACAGAAGTCTCAACAACCACAAAACCAACCACGAAAAAGGTTAAAAATCAACTCACAAAGAAGAAAGTCCCAGAAGAGATTAATAAGAACAACAGAGAAAACATCAACACAAAAATAAACATATCACAATGACAGAACTAACCACATACCTATTAATAACTACATTGAATGTAAATGGACTGAATGTTCCAGTAAAGAGGCACTGAGTGACATCTTGGATCAAAAGACACGACCCATCCATTTGATGTCTACAACAAATTTACCTTAGACTTAAAGATAGGAACAATGTGAAAATTAAAGGATGGAAGAATATACATCAAGTTGACACTACACAAAGAAGAGCAGATGTGGCAATTCTAATCTCAGATAAAATTGACTTTAATGTAAAATTCACTGTCATGGACACTATTGCTGAAAGCTTCAATACATAAGGAGAATTTAACAATATTAAATATTTATGCACCTAATATTAGAGAACCTAAATACATCAAAGAAACACTGACTACACTCAAAAATGAGATAGCTCACTCCACAGTAATAGTGGGAGACTTCAACACGCCACTCTCAGTATTGGACAGGTCATCTAGAAAAAAGCTCAATAAAGACATAGAAGACCTTATTGCCACAGTTAACCAACAAGACCTCATTGACATATACAGAACTTTCTACTCATCAGCAGAAAACGATATCTTCTTCTCCAGCACCCATGGAACATTCTCCAGAATAGACCATGTTTTAGGACATAAAGCAATTCTCAACAAATCCATACCACTGAGTTAGTGCAAAGCATCTTCTCAGATCATAAAGCCATAAAAGTCAAAACCAATAGCACAAAAAACATAGATAGAAAGTGGAACTCTTGGAAACTGAACAATCCTGCTCAAAAAGTCATAGGTTATAAAAGAAACCAAGGATGAAATAAGGAGGATGAAATCTAAAGGACACAGAATCTAAAGGACACAGCCAAATCAGTGATCAGAGGCCAGTTTACCTCCATAAATGCACACATCTGGAAGGAAGAAGGAAATCAAATCAAGGAACTAACCCTACAGCTTGAACAAGTAGAGAGAGAACAACAGAGGAACTCCTCAGGCACAAGCAAATCATAAAGATTAGAGAAGAACTAAATGATTTAGAGAACAGTTGAAAAGACCAAAAGCTGTTTTTTTTTTTTAAAGATCAACAAACTCACAAACCTTTGACTAAACGTACTAAAAAAATAAGGAAAGGAAACAAATAACCTAAATAAGAAATGAGAATGGAGCTGTCATAACAGATCCAACAGAAATCAAAAATATCATAACAGAATACTATGAAAGTCTGTATTCTAACAAATTTGAAAACCTACAGGAAATGGACAAATCCTTGATTCATATCACCTACCAAAATTATCACAAAGTGAAGCAGAACAACTTAATAAACCCTTCATAAAGGAACGAAAAGCCAAGCCAAGTGCCAAGGAAGAGATTGAAAAAGTCATCCAAAAACTACCATCGAAAAAAAGGCCGGGCCCTGATGGCTTCACCGTAACATTCTACCAAGCTTTTAGAGAAGAGTTATCTCCAATACTACTGAGGCTTTATCACAGTATAGAAAGGGATAGACTACTCCAAAATTCATCCTATAAAGTCAGCCCAATGCTTATACCAAAGCCAGAGAAAGCCCCAACCAAAAAGAAGAACTACAGACTAGTATCTCTCATGAATCTAGATGCAAAAATCTTCAACAAAATTCTTGTCAACAGAATACAACAACATATCAAAAAAGTAATCCATAATGACCAAGGTGGATTTATACCAGGGATGCAAGGCTGGTTCAACATCAGAAAAATAGTTAATTGATCAACCACATAAACAACACAAAAGACAAGAATCACCTGATTTTGTCTATTAACACAGAAAAGGCACTTGATAAAGTCCAACGCACATTCATGCTAAAAACTCTCAGCAAAATGGGAATAGAAGGCAAATTTCTCAGTGCAATAAGGGTCAGTAGTCAACTGTCTACGTCATCCTGAATGGAGAGAGACTGAAACAATTTCCCTTGAGAAAGGGAACTAGACAAGGATGCCCACTCTCACTTCTCCTCTTCAACATTATACTAGAAGTTCTAGCCGGAACAATTAGACAAGACCAAGAAACAAAGGGCATCTGCACTGGCAAAGAGGAAGTAAAAATCTCTCTATTTGCCAATGACATCATTGCATATGCAGTGAATTCTAAAGAATCTGTAAGTAAACTACTCAAACTGATAGGAGAGTTCAGCAAAGTCTCAGGCTACAAGATAAACATACATTAATCAGTAGAATTCCTTTATACCAACAAGATTGTTAATGAAGAAATCACCAAATCAATACCATTTACTATAGCTCCTAAGAAGATAAAGTACCTAGGAATAAGTCTAACCAGAGAAGTAACAGACCTTTACAAAGAGAACTACAAGACCTTACTATAAGAAACTAAGAGAGACTTAGATAAATGAAGAAATCTACCCTGCTTATGGATAGGAAGACTTAACATTGTGAAAATATCTATTTTACCCCAAACAATCTGCTTATATAATGCAATCCCAATACAACTTCTAGAGTCACTTTTTAATGATATGGAGAAACAAATCATTAACTTTGTCTTGAAAGGGAAGAAGCCCCAGATAAGTAACACACTACTGAAGAAGAAGAAAACACTGGGAGACCTGTCACAACCTGACTTTAGAACATATTACACTGCAACAGTTGTCAAAACAGTCTGGTACTGGTACAAAAACAGATAGATCAATGGAACAGAATTGAGACCCCAGAGATGACACCATATTCCAGTGAATAGTTGATATTTGGCAAAGGCCCTAAGACATCAAGCTGAGGTGAAAACAAGGTTTTCATCAAATGGTGCTGGCAAAATTGGATATCTGTCTGCACTAAATTAAAACAAGACCCGTATCTTCCACCTTATACAAAAACCAACTCAAACTGGATAAAAGATTTAAACATCAAATCTAAAACAATAAAGCTCATCCAAGAAAAAGTGGAAACAACAATGGAAGCTTTAATACACAAAGTAGACAGACTTCAAAATCTGTCAAACAAACCACAAATAGAAGAGAAAATAGATAAATGGGAACTACTAAGAATCAAACACTTTAGCTCATCCAAAGATTTTATTGATAGAATTAAAAGGCCACCTACAGCATGGGAAAAAATATTTGGCAACTATATGTCAGACTGATGCCTGATCTCCACAGTCTATAAGATACTACAAAACATTAATGTGAAAAAGATAAATAATCCAATTAAGTGAAGGGCAAAGGAGAGGGACAGACACTTTTCTAAAGAGGAGAGTCAGGCAGCCATAAAAACACATGCAGACATGCTCACGATCATTAGCTAGTAAAGAAATTCAAATTGAAATTACAGTGAGATACCATCTCACTCCAACAAGATTGGCCATGACCTGAAAAATGCAAAGAAACAAATGCTGGAGAGGCTGTGGAGAAATTGGAACTCTCCTACACTTTTGGTGGGATTGCAAAATGGTACAACCTCTTTGGAAAGCAATCTGGCACTTCCTTTAAAAGCTGGATATAGATATACCATTTGACTCAGTAATTCTAGTCCTCAGAATATATCCTATAGAATCAAAGCCATTCACACCAACTGATACATGCACACAAATGTTCATTACAACACAGTCCACAACAACAAAAAGATGGCATCAACCCAGATGCCCAACAACAGAGGAGTGGATAGGTAAACTATGCTATGTATACTCAATGGAACACTATACAACAATGATAAAGAACAATGATGGTTTTAGGAAACATCTCATAACCTGGTTTCAATTGGAGAACATTATGCTCAGTGAAAGTAGTCCATGACAAAAAGATGAATATTGTATGAGACCCCTACAATAAGAACTTAAAAACAGATTCATGCATAGAAGAAAAGACTCTTTGACGGCTGCAAGGGTGGGGAGCAAATGAAGGCGGGGGGAGGAGGGTTTAGATTAGAAAGTTGATAGAAATTTGGTTGTGTGAAATCTGTGACAGCACACATTAGAAAGAAGATCAATATTAAGTGGACTTCAACATAACATAATTACACCTCCCATGTTAACCCAATATTGCAAGGATAGAGTAGTTTAGGCAGGAGTCTGGGGACCATGCTCTCAGAGGAAATATAGGCCAATTGGCACAACTAGCTTTTTTCTAAGAGATCCTTCGGCACAGCACATTGGCGAGTGGCATCTGGGGTCTTAAAAGCTGCAAAGCTGCCATCTGAGGGTACAGCAAATGGTCCCAACTCAACAGGAATGGATGATCACCAACGACCAAAAGACATGGGAGAAAGAGAACCCAGAGGAAAGAGACACCCACATTAGTGGGTGACTATATCGACTTGTAACCAGAAGAACCGAATGGTCCCAGCCATCACCAGTGATAGCTGTGTTGGAGGACACAATGCTGAGTCTCACTGGCAACACAAGAATAAAAAGGGGTATACCCTGTGACCTCCACTAAAAGAACAGTTGATGGTCCAGGGGCTTTGGGGTTCCCCTGGGAGCATGGCCACTGGCCCTGATGCTGCCCCATGCATAAATCATAATGGAGGTCAACTCTTTGGACAGGAATGGATTGTACCTTGTGAGACAGAGTGACCATATCATGTGTGCACTTTATGGTTCTATGTATCCATAGGAAGTCATTCTGTTGACTGCTTACTGAAGGCGGGTGAGTGGGTGGAGAGGAGGGGACAGGAAATTGTTGGGAGAATAAGACATGTATGGAGCAGAGAAGAAGAGTGTGCTGTCACCAGGCAGGGAAAGCAGTGGGAGCTGCATATAGGTGGGCATGCAAATTTATATGGGAATGTACATTTTCACTCAATCATAATAACAAAGAAAAGAAAAGTCATACTTTATTGCTACAGAAACCTCGTAAAGTATAAATAAGCAAAGTAAAATATCTCTGATTTCAAAATTCAGGGGGAAAAAAAAACCCTACTGTTAACATTTTTCTGTTCTCCTTTTAGCGTGCTGTATACAATGATGTCTATGAGAGCTGGAATTCTAGTCATCTGGTAGTGGTCAAAAGAAATGCCACAAAGATCAAAGGAAAGAGGAGCAAGCAGAGAGTTGGGGACCATGTGCTATGAAGGAAGCAGCACCAAGAGTAGAGTGTGTCCTTTGGACCTGAGTTTCCTGCCCTGCGACACTGTCAGACTGAAGAAAAGACTGACGCAACCCGAAGATCTTCTGTCAGAGCCAACAGAGAGCGCATTCCCCTAGAGCTGGCTCTCTAAATTCAGACTTCTAACCTACGGGACTGTGTAAGAATAAG
The DNA here is from genome assembly GCA_028571685.1 of Heterohyrax brucei. NCBI lineage: Eukaryota > Metazoa > Chordata > Mammalia > Hyracoidea > Procaviidae > Heterohyrax > Heterohyrax brucei. The sequence goes on along the minus strand of CM053142.1, from coordinate 156,894,684 downwards.
CTTTCCTTTGTTAAAGCATTCACTCAGTGGTATTTTTTTAGAGCCATACCAGATCACTAAGACACATAGCTTCTAGCTTTCACAGGTTTGGTTATATACACATCATAGTATGATGGGTCAACAACTTATGAGTACAAATAGCGTAAATAGAATTATTTTTCTTTATTTCAATTTAATTCTAGGGTCCCTACGTTTTTTGCCCCAGGAATGTGTCCCATCTTGGGAGGACAGTGCTCCTGCAGTGGCAAAGAGTTCAAGAAGTTGGAGGCAACGGGAGAAGGGTCAGTGGACACAAGACGACTTTGTATCATATTCTGATGCCTGGTAGGGCTAGTGTCCCCACTTTCTTATTGCCACGATCTTTCTAACACATTTTTCTCTATCATTTTAATTCTTTTTTTTCTGGGAACTATAAACTTCTTTGGTTCTTAAAAATGTTGTTGGTCATTTTATTGATATTAAGTAAATTTAGTTAGATAATGAATATATGTATTTCTATAAAGGATACATACACAGACTATAAAATTCAATGAACAGAATTTATGATATATACTTTGTTTTTCTTGTTTGCTACATGTGCAACTGGCATATGTATCAGTGTCTGGCAGAGAGAAGGTGCTTAAATATTTATTGAGTTTTCTCAAGCACTTGCAAATATTTATTGAAACACAAACAGAACTGTAATATACTCTTTTTTCTTCAGCAATGCATATTATTCAAGTATTTTGGGTTCATCAAGGTTGGAATGTTTTCTAGATTGGTGTTTCAGAAGGAAAGGCCAAACATTTAAAATGAAGTCAAACGGAAGCTGATACCAGTAGAATGCCCTGTAGAAGTGATCTCACTGTGAATATAAAATTCTTGGAGTGTAGACACTGAGTGTTTTCATACTCTGTATTTCTCGAGCTAAAAGAATTGAAGAAAAAAATTCAAGCCTCTATTTGCAGTAGTGAAGGAATCTACAGGAAAAATGTATGACTTGGGGAGCATTAAAAGAAGATGAAAAGAATACACAGAATCATTATATCAAAAAGAATTAGTTGAAATTCAACCATTTCAAGAGATAGGATTTGATCAGGAACCAATGGTACCAAAAGAAGAAGCTGAAGCTACATTGAAGGCATTGGTGAAAAGCAAGGCTTTCAGAATTGATGGAATACCGAGATGTTTCAACAAATGGATACAGCCCTGGAGAGCTTACTCATGTATGTCAAGAAATTTGGAAGATAGCTGCTTGGTCAATCAACTGGAAGATATCTACATTTATGCATACTTCCAAGAAAGTAATCCAATTGAATATGGAAATTATTAAACAGTATCATTAATATTACATACGAGTAAAATATTGTTGAAGATTCAAAAGTAACTGTAGCAGGTAACTGCCAGAAATTCAAGCCAGATTCAGTAAATGATATGGTATCAGGGATATCATTACTGATGTCAGATGGATCTTGACTGGAAACGAACACCACCACAAAGATGTTTATGTATGTTTTATTGACTATGCAAAGGCATTCAGCTGTGTGGACAATGACAAATTATGGATGGCATTTAGGAGACGTGGAATTCCAGAACACATAATTGTGCTCATGAGAAATCTGTATATGGATCAAGAGGCAGCTATTGAGACAAGGGGACACTGCAAGGCTTAAATTCAGGAAAGGTGTGCATCAGGGTTGTATCTTTTCACTGTATGTTGCAATCTGTGTGCCAAGAAAATAATACGATAAGCTGGACTATATGAAGAAGAATGAGGCATCAGGAATGGAGAGAGATGCGTTAAAAACTCATGTTATGTAGATGACACAACCTGGCTTGCAGAAAGTGAACATTGTCTGAAACACTTACTGATGAACATCTAAGACCATAGCCTTCAGTATGGTTTGCACCTCAAATACAAGAAAACACAACTCTCGTCACTGGACCAATAAGCAACATCATGATAAATGGAGAAAACTTTGAGATTGTTAAGGATTTCAGTTTACTTTATTCCACAACCAATGCCCGTGGAAGTGGTAGTCAAGAAATCAAAAGATACAACGTATTGGGAAAATCTACTGCAAGGGACCTCTTTACAGTGTTGAAGAGTAAGGTGCATCTGACCCAAATCATGGTATTTTTAATCACGTAATATGAGAACTGGGCAATGAATAAGGAAGACAGAAGAAGCATTAAGGCCTTTGAGAAGAATAATGAATATACCATGGAATGCTAAGAGAACAAAGATATCTGTGCTCAGAGAAGTACAGCCAGATTGTTCCTTGGAAGCAAAGATAGCAAGACTGAGCTTACATACTTCAGACACGTTGTCAGGAGGGATCAGTCCCTGGAGAAGGGCATCATGGTTGCTAAAGTAGAGGACCAGCCAAAAAAGAGGAAGACCCTCAACAAGATGGATTGACACAGTGACTACACCAATGGTTTTACATGTAAAAAAAATCGTGGGCTTGGCACAGGACCTGGCAATGTTTAGTTCTGTTGTGCTTAGGGTCTCTGTGAGCTGGAAGTGACTGGACAGTACCTAACAACAACAATAACTGCTGTCTTTACCAAAGAATATCCCCAAGTCTTTGTTCCAGGTGGGATTAAACTGATGATCTATCACTTAGCAACCCAGTGCTTAACTCATGTGTCACCAAGGGCTCATAGTTAAGATTAAATCAGGATGGTGATAGATGTTGAGTGGAGAAGAAGTGCAAGGATGGGGTATGCTGTGATGCAAATATTACTATATTGCTAAAATAAAATATAAAATCTATTGCCACCAAGTCAGTTCTGATGCGTAGCAACCCTATAAGGTAGAGAGCTGCTTTGCAGAGTTTTCAAGGAGTACCTGATGGATATGAATTACTGATCTTTTGGTTGGTAGCCAAACTCTTAGCCACTACACCACCAGGGTTTTCATCTTTCTTAAGCAGGATAAAATAATTCGGAGGTCAGTAGAATATTACGATAAGAAGTAAAGAAACAGGGAAGGCTGATGAGCAGAGTGAACTAGAAAGAAGCAAGAGGCTTCAGCAGAAAGGAGCAAGGAGGGGAGGGACAACAAGATTACATTTATATTTATAAAGACAAAGGGCCTTTGAAAAGGAGATTAAGAATATTGGAGAGTTTATTGATGTCAAATCAGGAAATTGTTCTATCTCTTTTTATGGAATAATTTGATTGTTTTCACTTAGAGAAAAAACTATTAAGAATTATGGCATGGAAAAAAACATGGGCAAGATGCCTGTTTTCTATTATTTTGTGATTACTTTTTCATAAGGTTTACATAAGGAAACCTACAAATAAATAAGCTGTTGTGAAAGTAACCAAACTTTTTCAAAAACAGCAGTAAACTAACATGATGGGACATTTTGTTACATGAGAAATTTGTATTATCGTCTAGCCATGTCTGTCAGAAAAATGGTTTAAGTGAGCAGGAAGCAGATATCTACCACCGGAGTGGGAGTAGCTGGTAGAAATGCCTTGCTAACCAAATCCCTCCCTGGTCACTTACATGACAACTTCCATCTCTCATTTCTGGCATCTTACTTTCTCTTTCATGTAGTTAAAAATAAAGAAATAAATAAAATGACCTGTATTGCAAACGTCCGTACTTAATAGTGCAACATAGACATATTGCCTTTATAATCAGCAAAAATACTCACTACCATTTGCTCTCTTAAACAATTAACTAGGAATTCATCCCTTAATTAGGTCTTTGGTCATTTTCCATAGGTTTTCTTTTCTTTTACTTAGTACTGTGTAGGTATAACTTGCATATTATGAATGCCAATTATTTTATGTTCTCTTAAAGTATTTCCTCTTTGCTTGTGATTTGCCTTCTCACTTTTTAAGTGTAGTCTCCATAATCAGAAGTATTTTATTGTAAATGCCTTGCATTTATAGGTGCTAGCACCTATAAAATGCAAAATAGTAAAAAGATACCTGTTTTTGTAATAACAAGATTACTGGATGAGATTAAATATAAATATCACAATTCTCCGACAACTGGAGTGAATTTCAGAAAATTTTTCACAGAACTTGAAAGATGGATTCCAAAACAAACGTGGAAATTCAAAATTTTATGAGTTAAAATATTCCTGATGAAGATGAAAACAAAGATTAAGATCAAGATTATTACAGTTATCAAGATGATTGCAAAGCTGTACTGATCAAAAAGCCCTGGCAGCACAGTGGCGAAGAGCGCAACAGCTAACCGAGAGGAGGCAGTTTGAACCCACTCCTTGCCCACCCTGTGAAGTAGTTCTGCTCTGTCCTGCAGAGTCGCTACGAGTTGGCGTCGACTTGATGGCAACAGGGTTTGTTTTGGTTTTATACTGATAAAGGCATTACGGTGCTTCACAGGGACATAGTAGATCAGTGGAACAAAATAGAGAAGTCAGAGACAACTCCACATATGCATGAAAGGTTATACAGCGGAGCGGCCACCAGAGTTCTATGGGAAAAGGACATCCTTCTGTAATAGCTTTCTACTTATTAAAAAAAAAATCTGTTCTATACATCATACCATATATAAATAATCCACTGTAGTAGATTAATGCTCTATATGCAAAAAGCAGTATTTAAAATTTTAGAAGAAAATATGCTTCTTTAATATTAGGATAGATTTTGTTTGTTTTTTAAGGCAAATATATATGTCATAAAGCAAAAGGTTAATTCAATCACATTACAATAAAATACTTCTGATTATGGAGACTACCCTTAAAAAGTGAGAAGGCAAATCACAAGCAAAGAGGAAATACTTTAAGAGAACATAAAATAATTGGCATTCATAATATGCAAGTTATACCTACAGAGTACTAAGTAAAAGAAAAGAACACCTATGGAAAATGACCAAAGACCATAATCACGCAATTCACAGTAGAAGTCTTAGAGACCAAAAGAACTTTAAAGATACTTCATCTTACGTGCAAACAACACAATGCAAATTAAAACCAGAGTGATAAGTGTTTAACAGCTGACTGCTTTGTAAAAATTAAGTCAGCAACACCGAGCACTGCAGAGGACCTACAGCAGAAGGTACGTGTGAACTGCTGGGAGGAATGCGAAACGGCACGGCTCCTTTAGAGTATGCTGGCTAGGAATATGACATCCCTTAATTAGCCAAGGATCAGACTCAACAGCACTTGGCTTGGCTGGCTAATTAGCCAAACCCATTCCTAGTTACACAACATGAAAAAGTCATGCACAGTCCCCAAGAAGGCAGGTAAAAGAATGTCTACAACCATGTTATTATTACAAGAAATAATTGAAACAACCGAATTGTCCCTCAACAAAACCATGATATAATCATACAATGGAATACAAACAGCTGTGAAAACAAAGCTTTACAAATGAATGAGTACAAACTCTTCAAAAAAATGTTGTGTGAAAAGCACAAGTTACGAAAGAATACAGAATAAGACAGTATTTGAATAAAGTTTAAACAAATGCAAGATCATACTACATGTAGTATTACATATGGCTGTTAATTGAAAGGTTGAAGGTTAGAGTCTAACCAGAGGTTCCTGGGAAGATATTATTGACAACCAACTTCCGAAAAATCAGCCACTGAGCAATGGCCGCACCACCAGCCAATGGAGCACCATTCCACTGTGACATGCATCAGGTCACCACAAATTGAAATGAACTCAACAGCAACTGAAATGTAGCTCCACACACACATGAACAAATGCCAAGCCAAGCCAAGTGCCATTGAGTCAGATCTGACTCATGAACAAATAGCCACATGAAAATAATGACAAATGAATGGAGATGGTGGACATCACATTTAAAGCAGAAGCTGTATCTGTGACTTGAGGGAACAAGAGAAGGTAATCAGGGAGCAGTACTACATGGGATACTTCAACTTCTATGGGTATTGTTTTATTATCTAAACTGAGCAGTACTGACCAAATGTCTATTATTCTATTCCTTATACTCTTTGCCGTGTGCTTAAAGCTTAATTATTCCCCTAAGAACCTGCTAAACTAGTATAAATGCTAGGTGCTTGAACTGCAATCTAGGCCTGGACTTGAGAAACCATTATTATGAAATACTTAGAAGACTGAATCATTGCAAGTTAATGACTAAATCTGGGGAACAAAGGAGAAGTTTCTGGCTCAGGAACTCAAGTTCGTAGTCTCACTAACTGAGACAGGATGTACCTAGGGAAGAGGAATAGGTAGCCCAGTCTTCTGTCGTCTCAGCACACATACAAATTTGCTGTCTGTTGTTTCTACTGAATCATGTTTTCACATTCTGGAAGAAGAGTATCACTGGTTCTGGGCTGCTTATCTACAAGTAGTATGTTCCACATGTATTTATATTACTTCATAGTGAAAATCTTCTTGTCATTTTCCGGCAGAGTACAGAAGATCAAATGTGTCGAATGTGAGGTAGGGTTACTGCAAAGTTAAGGAAATGTCCATGTTGGGCTGTGATGAGAACAGGATTCCAGTTATTGCACAGTTTCACTCAGCCTTGTGCTCCAGCGTAGGTTTGGGACACCACTGCCTGTCTGAGCTGCAAGAGATCTCATGAAACTCTGGCCCAGCTCTGCTCTGCCAACATGTGAACAGCTATGTCATGCCAGACAGACATCCTTTTAAAGGCCGACCTGTGAATTTTCTCCAAGTCCTTTGTGTTTCACTTAATGGGTGGATAGTTTTTGTTTTAACCTTGGGTACTAATTAAATCTTAAAAAAAATAACAAAATATTTTCTTTCTATGTTCCATTTAGTCTTCACACAGAGAATTGATAGAATTAAAGTAATTTGATTGATACAGACTAGGAGACAATACATTTGCCCTTTTTAATACGTAAAATAGTCCTTCTTTTATAAATTGTACAACTTGAACACATGTTAGACACAGGGCTTCAGATTAGTTCAATTTGGTTTGAACTCCTACTCAGAGTTTGCATTTCCACCCACAGATATAATGAATCAGAATCTGCATTTTAGAAAGATGCCTAGGTGATTCTTATGTATAACTGCCTGCAAACTTATTAAAATGCAAATTCCCAGCAGGAAACTTGTTTGAAATACAAATTCTTAGCAGGAGTTTCAACTGGAATGAACTAGTTCAAAACCCTGGTTGGACAAAGGATTTGATTGTTCTGGATAATTATGCTATGACAGGGCACTAGGTGGAATAATGATTAGGAAAGAAGAAATCACATTTCTGTATGTTTACAACCAACTCAAATTTTGTGGATTCTTAGTTTAAGATCAAAATTATGTTGTATTTTGGAGTTCTTGAGCAGACATAACTTTCTGTTCTACAGGAAGGAAAAACAAGCTTTGCACAGTCCCAAAATAATCTCAAAAGGTCTGAGGGGGCTTTCTCTTGCTTCTTATGAAATGTTTTGGTGAGTTATGGGAATCAGAATGATAATGAAAAATACTAGATTTTGAGTCCAGCAACACATAAAGAGAGCTTTACAAACTTTATACCATCTAGAAAATTAATCAGAGGATTCTGAATTGAACATTTGACATGTACCTGCTGTATCTCCAACATACAGGATTTATAACATTTAGTATATGTTGTTAAATAACTCCATAATGATTGACAGCATCCTATGCCTAGAACTGGATTATAAACTCCACAAGGCAAGTGATGAGTCTGGCTGGGTCATTAATCCTTTCCAGGGCTTCACGTAGTCCTTCTTCACTGTAGGTACCCATTGCCTTCCTAACTGTGATGACAAAAATGAACCATTTTTATCTGTGACTACATAGCATGCATTTGGGGTTTACCTACATAATGGGGAGAGGCAAAGCAAAGAAATACTTCCAGCTTTCTCTCAGGACAAGTCTCAGGAATAAGAAAGAAGTTTTGAAGAAAGCTAAAGTTTACCTTGACCCAGAAAACAATTGTGTGATATACTGTGGTAAGTATACTTAGTCAAATGTATGGAACTTTGGAGTCATAATGCCTAGGAATCATACCACCAAATGCCAAGTATACAACGACTTATACTTCCTGTCATAAAGAAAATTCGATTCAGTGAATTATATTCTTATTTTTATTAAAAAAAATTAATACATTTTTCCACTACAGTTAAACAGTAATAAGGATATAATAAGCTTTATTGTGACAAAATTTACTGAGGAAAGCTTGTGGATTTTGTCCACTCTAAAAATAAGGTAGTCAAAAATTGTTTTTTAACATAAATCTTTATGTGGGCATTCATGATATATATTTTAGAATAACATACACAATAGCATATAGGTGAAATGCATGTCACACATGTTGATGAAGTAGATCATTATTTTATTTAGTAGAATGTATTATCAATATTTTAAAAGGATACAACATGTTTCCTCACATGTCTGCCGATTTGTCATGCTATGGAAGTTTGCATGTTGCTGTGATTGTGGAAGCTATGCCACCGGTATTCAGACACCAGGAGGGCCACCCACGGTGAACAGATTTTATATGAGCTTCTAGACTAAGACAGACTAGGAAGAAGGACCTGGCAGACCAACACTGAAAGGAATTGGCTAACAAAAACCTTATGAATAGCAGAAGGAACATTATCTGATGTCACAGCATAAGGTCAGTCCTCCAGGTTGGAGGACACTCAGAAGATGTCTCCAGGACAGTTGCTCCCTCAAATCAAAGTAAAGTCAACCTTAATGATGTGAGCGGAGCCAAGCTTTTGGAATCTCCATTTGCTGATGTGGCATGACTCAAAATGAGAAGAAACAGCTGCAAATATCTGTTAATAATTGGAATGTAGAATGTACAAAGTATGAATCTAAGAAAGTTAAAATCATCAAAAATTAAACGGAATTCATAAACATCAATATCCTAGGCATTAGTGAGCTGAAACAGACCCGTATTAGCCATTTTGAACTAGACAGTTGTATGGTCTACTATACCAGGAATGACAACTTGAGGGGGAATGGTGTTGCATCTACTGTCAAAAGAACATTTTAAGATCTACCCTGAAGTACAGTGCTGTCAGTGATAGGACAATATAGAAATACCAGTTAATATGACTAAAGTCAAATTTGTGCATCAACCACTAAGGCCAAAGATGAAGAAACTGAAGATTTTTACCAGGTTGTACAGTCTGAAAGCGATTGAACATGCATTCAGGATGCATTGATAAACACTCACAATTAGAATACAAAAGTTAGAAATAAAGAAGATGAATTAATAGTTGGAAAATATGTCTTTGGTGACGGAAATGATGCTAGAGATCACATGATAGACTTTTGCAGAACAAACCAGCTTCTTCATTGCCAGCACTGTTTTCACCAACACAAATAGTGACTATAAACATAGACCTTGCCTGATGGAATACACAGAAATCAAATCAACTACCTCTGCGAAAGGAGAAAACTCAAAAAAAAGAAAAAATTATCAGTCCGAACAAGACCAGGTGCAGATTACAGCACAGACCACCGACTGGTAATATGCAAGTTCAAACTGAGATCGAAGAAAATTTTTGAAAGTCAATGTGAGTGAAAGTATGACCTTGAGCGTATCCCTGTTGAGTTGAGAGACCATCTCAAGAATAGATTTTATGAACACTAACGATTGAAGATGAGTTGTGGAATGACACTGAAGACACCATACATGAAGAAAGCAAGATGTCATTTAAAAGACAGGAAAGAAAGAAAAGGGATGTCAGAGAGATCCAAACGAGATGTCAAAAGAGACTCTGAAAATTGCTCACAAACTTTGAATAGCTAAAGCAAAAGGAAGAAATGATAAGTAAAAGAAATGAAAAGAAGATTTCAAAGGCAACTCAAGAAGATAAAGTATTACAATGACATGTGCAAAGACCTGGAGATAGAAAACCAAAAGGGAAGAGCACACTCTACAATTCTCGAGGTGAAATAACTGAAGAAAAAAATTCAAGCCTTGAGTTGCAATAATGAAGGATTCTACATAGACAATATTAAACTATTCAAGAAGAACCAAAAGGAGATGGAAATATTACAGAGAATTATTATACCAGAAAGAATTAGTCAGCATTCAGAAATGTCAAGAGGAAGCCTATTATCAGGAACCAACAGTGCTGAAGGGGAAGCTGAAGCTGCACTGAAGGCATTGGCAAAAAACAAAGCTCTATAAATTGATGGATTATCTATTGAGATGTTCCAATGAACAGATGCAGTGCTGGAAGCACTCACTAATCTATGAAAAAAAAATCGAAGGACAGCTTATCTGGCCAATAGAATGGAAGACATTCACATTTATGCCTATTCTGAAGAACAGTGATCCCACTAAATGCAGAAATTATAAAAAATACTATTAATGCAACACACCAGTAAAATTTTGCTAAGGTCATTCCAAAACAGCTATGGTAGTATGCTAGGACTGCCAATTAAGTTTACAAACTCATCCTAATAAAAGTGCTATGTAAGTCATTGCTAAATATCACTAAGGTCACCTTCAAACTACTCCCCTTGGGACACTATGCAGCAATGCCAGAGCTTAGTTCACTCTTCAAAGCAATTTTGGAATTCTTTTTCTGGAATGACCATCAGAGCTGTTGTCACATTACTCTTTATGTCCTGAATGGCATCAAAATTTCTCCCTTTCAATATTTTTTTTTATCTTGGGTAAAGAAAAAAAATCATCAGAGTGAGATCAGGTGAGTAGGGAGGGTGTTTCAATACAATTATTTGTTTATTGGCTAAAAATTTCTTCACAGACAATTATACAATTAGGTTTGTGAACCTGCCACTTTGCTAGCATCAGCAATGGCCATTCCAGAAAGAGTCCCAAAATTGCTTTGAAGGGTGGACTCAGTGCTGGCATTGGTGTGTAGCTTCCCAAGGGGAATACTTCAAAGGTGACCATAGTGACATTCAGCAATGGGGTACACAGCACTTAGAGCAATTAAGTTAATTAACAGATCTCATATAAACCTCTTGGAAGGAAATATAGGCATAAATCTTTGTAACCTTGAATTAGACAACTTCTTAGATGTGACACCGAAAACACAAGTAACCAATGAAAAAATTGTCAAAATTAGACTTCATTACAATTAAAAATTTGGAGGAGAAAAAGAAAGCTTTTGTGCTTTAGAGAAAACTATTAATAAACTGAAAATGCAACCCATAGAGTTGGAGAAAAACAAACATAAGAGCCTAGTATATTGATTTTGCAACTTACCAATAAACATGGGCAAAAGATTTTAATATATATTTTCCACAAAGAAGGTATACAAATGTCCAACAAGCACATAAAAAAGTTGCTCAGCATCTTTAGTCATTAAGGAAATGAAAATCAGAATTACAGTAAAGTACCATCCATATCCTCTAGCAATAAATAAACAAACACTGACAAGAATACGGAGAAACTGGAATCCTTACATGTTGCTGGTGGGAATTTAAATTAATGCAGCTGCTTTGGCAGCTTCTCACAAAAGTTAAACAGAGTTACCATGTAAACTAGAAAATTTCACTCCTAGCTGTTAAAGGATTGAAAACATATATACACACAAATACTTTAGCAAAAATATTCCTAGCACTTTCATTTACAATGCCAAAAGAATGGGAACAACTCATATATCCATCTACTTGTGAAAAGATAAACACAATGTGCTATAACCATAAAATGAAATATTATTCATCCATAAACAGAAAAAGTATACTGGATCAACACTGAAAACATTTTACTAAGCAATAGTTACCAGATATCAAGGGATAGTGTACAATTCCGTTTATATGAAGTGTTAAGACAAGGCAAATCTAAAAAGACCAAAAGTAGATTAGAAGTTATCAGGAGCCAGTAAGTAGGATAAAAATGTTTTAGAATTAGAAAGTGGTGATAGTTCAACAAGTTTAAATACATTGAGAATCACTAAATAGTATATTTTAAAAGTATGAATAATACATATATGTATTCTATTTCACTAAAAGTATCTAAAGCTAAGTTGTAGAATGTAGGATGTAGAATCCTATGAATATACTAAATACATCAAATTGCACATCATAAGTAATGGAAATTGTAAGGCATGTTAATTATACACCAAAGTGACCATTAAACGTATGTAATAGTTAGGGACCAATTTGACAAAAATTATAACATACCTATATAATGAATACTATATAACACTATTAAGAGAATGAAAAAAGTTCCAAACTAAGAGATACACAATATCATCAATTATAAGGCTGAATATTGTTAAAATGTCAGTTCTTTTCTAATTATCTACAAACTCAATGAAATCCAGAGTAAAACCCCAGAAAATTTGGCGTTATATTTTTGTTGTTGTTGTATAAACTGACAAGCTGACTGCAAAATTCATTTGGAAATAAGGGACAGTTAAAGAATCTTAAAAAAATAATAATTAAAAAAATTGAAAAAGAACTACAAGATTGGAGAAGGAAAATGATCTGGTTTCAAGACATTATAAAGCTATATTAATAGATAGTGCCATATTCAAATAAAGATAAAAATTATCTATGCAGATAAAAAATTCAAAAATATATCTGATCAACTTATTTCTTAAAAAGTAGAAGGGCAATTTAGCGGTGAATATATGCTTTTCAAACGTGGCACTGGAATAAATGACATTCTACACGCAAAAATATTGAACTTTGATCCACACCCTGAATGTTATAAGAAAATTAATTTAAAATGAATACTTGAATTCAGTGTTAAACCTAAAAGTATGTAGCTTTCAAAGGTAACATAGAATATGACTCCAAGATCATGACCCATAGAAGACAACTTGGACAAATAAGACTTTATCAAAAGTAAGAATGTCTGCTCTTTGAAAGATAGATACAGGTGAAAAAGATTTACAAATCATGTATCTGATAAGACTTGTATCAAAACTATTAAAAAAAATCTTGAAACATAATAATAAGCTAAGTTAAAAATTGGTGAAAAATTATTCAACAAAAGAATGCATGAATGGCAAATAAGCTTGCAAAAAATGTTCAACTGCATTCTTAGTCAAAGGGGAAATGTAATTTAAAGTCATGATTAGAGACCTTAGATACCATCAGACACGTTTGAATCTATAAAATTGAAAAGACTACCAATGTCAGATGAAGATTTAGAACAGTAAAATAATCAATAATTAGAGATAAGTATACAAGATGATATAATCAACTTTCCACAGTGTTCTACGGTTTATGCCTACCCTATGACACAAAAATTCCACTTGCAGGTGTACATGAAATAAAGTAGGTTTGTTATAGTTTATAAAAGACTTGTACAATGATTTATAGCGTCTTTAACCATAAAAAAGTCACCCTAATAATAAACCACAAGTATTTACCAATCAAAGAATGAGTAAATACATGGTGGTACATTTGTTGAGTGGAATTCTACACAGCTAAATAAATATTCAATTTGAAATGCTACTGCTACATGCAATGATTTTGATGAATCTGGATACATGAATGCAAAAAAACACATCAAAGAATATATATTTAATGATTTCATTTATATGAAATACAGACACAAGGGAAACGTGATAGCGATAGAAATTAGAATAACGCTATCCTAGATACGTGGTTTTTGAGATGAAATGAGGTAAAAAAAATAGATCATGGGAAGATTTTTGATCTTTATTTGATGTGTGCTTACACAAATACACAGATCCATAAAATGTATTCTGATGTGTATTTAAAATTAGAGAACTTTATTGTATTACATCATGCTGAAATTAAACAACACTTTGATGAAAAAATAATGGGCTAGCATTTCTATGAAAGAACTGGCAGTGAGCATTGAAATCTCTTAAGTTTATTAGAGATAAGTATAAAACACATTATGGTTCCAGTCTAAAATGTCATCTGGCTAAAAGTCTCGAAGTCTTTCCAAGTACTTTTAATAAGATACAAAAATGTACAGAGAAAAGGCAAAATTTTACAATGTCAACAGTTAAGACTATTAAACAACAAATTATGGGAGCTAAAGGAAATTTACATCAACTCTAAGTCAAGACATTAGATTAGTAAAATCAATCTGTGACTTATCAAAATTTTGTATTTTGAAATGCTGCAGTCATGACTGTGTAAAAATAATACTACTAATAATTACCATTTTGTCCCCTAGTATTTAGGCTTCAGATAAAAAACCTAAGAGTTACTAGCAACACAAATACTAGATACTTGTAAAGAAACAATGCACCATTGATATCACACTTCTTATACTATTAATAAAAAATTTTAGAGTTGAAACCCTATAATCTAAATTTTAATCCTAGCCACATCTGAATTAATAGGGCATTGTCAATAAAATCCAATCTAAAATATCTATTTCCAAAAATTTTGACATCCACAAATTTAACTTGAAAAAAATTACTGTATAACACACACTAAAAAACTGATAGATGAGTCACAATTAGGAACACAGTGAAAGGCAAGTTTTAGTAAGAAGGATTTGTGGTATAGCTATTTATCAAAATGGAAAATTAAATGCAGCAAAATATTTATGAATATTGTTACAAAGCCAAATGCTATCTAAAATAATTACATAACTACCAGAACATTAAATGCTGATTTCCTTTGGAAATTCTACAATATAACAAAGAATGTAGAATGTATGTACATTTGCATGGTCAGTGTGTGTGTGTGTGTGTGTGTGTGTGTGTGTTATAGATAGGAAAAGAAGAAAAGATGAGTTTCAAGCAACAAGAGAGTTAAAGAAGGTCAAGTTTATTAACTTAAACAGGAAGTACTCTAAAACATTTGGATGTGACAATTAGGTAAGTATGTTAAGAGAAATAAAATTTTCTTCTTTGGAAATTCATAAATAAGCTACTGGAACTAATAGAGAAGTTCAGCAAAATATCAAGATATAAGTTAAATGTAAGTAAATCAGCAGGATTTCTTTACAACAAAAAAATGATCATTTAAGAGGAAATCATCAAATCAATACCAATTACTATAGGCTCCAAGATGATAAAATACCTAGGAATAAATCTAACCAGACAAGCCAGACAGAAGAAAATTACAAGGTCCTACTGCAAGACACCACAAGAGACTTTCATAAATGGAGAAACCCACCCTGCACATGGATAGGAAGACTTAACACTGTGAAGTCTATTTTACCCAAAGTAGTCTACGTAATGCAATCCCGATACGAATTCCAGCATCACTTTTTAATAAGATGGCAAAACAAATCACCAACTTTGTTAGGAAAGGGAGGAAACCTCAGAAAAGTAAAACACTGCTAAAGAAGAGGAACACAGTGGGAGGTCTCATGCTACTGGACCTTAGAACCTACTACACTGCCAAGGTAGTCAAAACAATCTGGTACCGGTACAAAAAGAGACATACAGACCAATGACACAGAGTAGAGACCCTAGAAATATCATCTTACTCCTATGAACAGTTGATATTTGACAAAGGCCCCAAGGTCATAAACTGGGGTAAAAACAGTCTCTTTAACAAATGGCATTGGTAAAACTGGACATCCATCTGCAAACAGCTGAAGCAAGACCCATGTCTCACACCTTACACAAAAACTAACTCAAAATGGATCAAAGACTTAAATATCAAACCTGAAATGATATAGATCATGCAAGAAAAAAATAGGTCAACAATGGAAGCTCTAATACACAACTTAGACAAACTACAAAATCTGACCAACTGTGCACAAACAGAAGAAAAAATAGGTAAATGGAGAGCTACTAAGAATCAAACACTTATGCTCATTCAAAGACTTTGTCAAGAGAGTTAAAAGACTACCTGCAGAATGAGAAAAAATATTTGGCGACTACATGTCAGATTGATGTCTGATTTCCATAATCTACAAGGTACTGCAAAATATCAACTAGAAAAAGGTAAATAACCAAATTAAGCAATGGACAATGGACATGGACAGATACTTCACCAAATTGTACATCTGGGCAGCCAAAAGACACTTCGGGAAATGCTCAAGATAGTTAGCTATTAGAGATACCAAATCAAAACTACAAGGACATACCATCTCACCTCAACAAGGATGGCCACAATCCAAAAAATGCAAAATAGCAAATGCTGGAGCAGCTGTGGAGAGATTGGAACTCTTCTACACTGCTGGTGTGAATACAAAATGGCACAACCTCTTTGGAAAGCAATTAGGAGCTTCCTTAAAAAGCTGGAAATAGAAATATCATATGGACAGCAATCTCACTGCTCAGAATGTATCCTACAGAAATAAAGGCAGTCACACAGATACATGCAGAGAATGTTTATTGCAGCACTGTCCACTATTTTAAAAAGATGGAATCAATTTAGGTGACCATCAAAAGATGAATGTATAAACAGACTATGGTATACATACTCAATGGAAAACTATACAATGATAAAGAACAATGATGATTTCAGGAAGCATCTCATAACCTGATTTTGATTAGAAGACATTACACTGAGTGAAATCAGCCAGCTGCAAAGTACAAGTATTGTATGAGGTGGGCAGACAGGAGGGAGAGGGCTGGGAACAGATTAGATTATCTATAGGAATTTGGTTAAGTGAAAGGAGTGACAGCACGCAGTAGAGAGCATATCAGCATAACTGGACTAATCATAAACTGAAAGGGTTTCTGTGCTCAACCCAGTATTTCAAAGGATACAGTATCAGAGACAACAGTCTGGGGACCATGTTTTCAGGGGACATCGAGGCCAACTGGCATAACTAGTCTTTTGCTAAGAGTCTTCTGCACCCCATATCAGTGAGTGGCATCCGGGGTCTTAAAAAGTAGCAAGCTGCCATCTGAGGTATACTGAATGGCCCTAATCCACCTGTAACAGATTATGACCAAGAACATCAAAGACACGAGGAAAAAAGAGCCCAGAAGACAGAAGGATCCATATGAATGGCAGACTGTATCGACTTGAGACAAGAAGAACTAGATGGTGCCTGTCTACCACCAAAGGCAGCTTTGATGGGGGACACAGTGCAAAGTCCCTGGGGCAAGACAAGAAAAAGAGATATGCAGTTCCAAAACTCTACTGAAAGTCCAGAATTGGTGGTTTGACAGCCTGGTGGGTGCCCTGGGAACATGGTCCCTAGACCTGCTGCTGGCCCTGACTGGAAACCAGTACTGAGGTCAACTCTTCAGAAAGAATGGGCTGGCCTTGGTGACACAGTGTAAGCTTATGGTGTATGTACTTTATGGGTTTTTTTTATATTTATAGGAGGCTGTCCTACTAGTTTATTTCTAGGTGGGAATGAAGATGGTAGAGAGGAGGGGCAGGTGCTTATTAAGACAATATTAGAAGTATAGAGTGAAAAGGAGGAATGTGCTGTCACTGGGTGAGGGCAGCAGATGGAGCTGCAGATCGGCGGGCATGCACACTTGGTTTGGATTGTATACTTTCACTGAATCACAATGAAACAAATTTTTCTTCTTCTTTGGAAAGAATTTATATGAAATAAAAATACAAGAAATATTTTTCTATGAGAAGTAAACTTTTGGTTAAAGGAAAATTATAATAACAGAGAACAGATGTCTTCCTCTCTGCTTAGATAGGTATAACTATAGAACCTCATTATCCCAAAGATTAATGTTGGTGTCAAAGGCTCAGTCCAGACTACATTTTGTTTAGCGGCTTTTTCCTTCATGGCTTACAACTCTTTGTTCTCTGGAACACATGATGCAGGAAAAGAAAAATTGTCTCATATTTGCTAAAACTCCTGTTTCTCAGTAAGGGAAGAAATGAAGTAGTAGAACTGAACAGAAGATTTCAAAGGGTGGCTTGAGAAAACAAAGAAAAGTATTATAATAAAATATTGAAAGACCTGGATATAGCAAATGAAAAAGAATGTGCTCAGCATTTGTCCAGCTGAAAGAAGTGAGGGAAAAAATCAAGCCTCTAGTTACAGTACTAGAAAATATTGAAAAGGGAAAATATTGAAAGACACAGGAAGTATAAAGAGAAGGTGGAAAGGATACAAAGAGTCAGTGTACCAAAAACAATTGGTCAACATTCAACAATTTCAGGAGGTAACAATATGATCAAGAACCTATGATACTGAAGGAAGCTGCAGGGCAAGCATTGGAAAATAAGCCTCCAGGAATTGATGGACCATCAATTGAGAAGTTTCAACATACAGATGCAGCTCTGGAGGTGCTCACTAATCTATCCCAAGGAATTTGGAATACTTGGCCAAGTGACTGGAAGAAAGCCACATCTGTGCCCATTCCAGAGAAAGATTATCCAACAGAGTGCAGAAATTATTGAACAATACCATTAAATCACACGTAAGAAAAATTTTGCTGAAGGTAACTCAAAGGCAGTTGCAGCTGTATGTCAACAAAGAACTGCTATAATTTCAATCTGGATTCATAAGAGGATATGGGACAAGCTATGTCATTGTTATTTTTTATCATAATATTTTATTGTGATTAAGTACAAGTTTAGAAAGTCAGTTTGCCAAATAAAACTCCATACAGAGACTCCTATGCAACTTCTTCTGCTATCCCAACCCTGTGACAGCATATTCTTCTTCTCTACTCTGCACTTCCCATATTCATTTAACCTATTTTTCTCCACTCCTCTCATTACTACAGGTGAACTGCTCTAACAGCCTCCTATCTTACAGTCCAGTTCAGTTTTTGTCTGAAGCATTGCCATCAGCTCTGATTTCAGCTCTGGGCTAGGAGTGAGACCAGGGGTCATGCTCTCAGGTGACCCTCCAGGATATTGGAACATCAAGTCTGGTCTTTTAATGGAATTCTAGATCTTGCCCCTGTTTTTCTCCAGCTACATCAGGAAGTCTACGTTGTATTGCCTGTTAAGGCAAATGTTGGAGGTGGCTGGGCACCATCTAGTTCTTCTAGTCTCATGCTGGTGTAGTCCCTGGAACATTTGTTCCCTTCTGTCTCCCAGGCTCACATTTTCCTCTTGTCTTTGGTGTCCATCATTCTCCTCTGTTCCAGTTGGACTGGGACCAACTGATGCTCCTTACATGGCAGTTTTCTCATTGCTAATTTCAAATGAATCTTGGCTGAAAGCAGAGAATACCAGAACAATGTTTGCCTGTGTTTCATTGACCATACAAAGGCATTTGTGTGGATCATAGCAAACTATGGGTAACAGTGCAAATAATGGAAAGTCCAGAACATTTCACTGTGCTCACACAGAACCTGTACATAGGACCAAGAAGCAGCTGTTCCATTACAACAAAGAGATACTGCATAGTTTAAAATCTTGAAAGGAATGCATCAAGATTATATCTTTTTACCATACTCATTCAATTTGTATATTAAGCAAATAATCCAATAAACTGGACTATATGAAGAAGAATGAAAGTGACATCAGTACTGGAAGAAGACTCGTTAATAAAAATGCAGTATGTAGATGGCAGAGCATTACTTGTTGAAAGTGAAGATGACTTGCAGTTTTTACTATGAGTACTAGAGACTACAGCCTTCACTATGGCTTATACCTCAACGTAAAGAAAACAAAAATCCTCACAGCTAGACCAACAAGCAACACCATGGTAAATGGATAAAATTCTGAAGTTGTAGAAGATTTCATTTTACCTGGATCCACATGTCCACGGAAACAGCAGTTAAAAAAAAAAAATCAAATGATGTATTGCACTGGCCAAATCTGCTGCAAAAGTCATTTGTAAAGTGTTTTAAAGAAACTTATTTTGAGGACTAAGGTGCATCTGACTGTAGCCATGACATTTTTCATCACTCGTATTCATGGAAAAGCCAGCCAAGCCAAGTGCCATCGAGTCGGATCCGACTCACCAACAAATAATGAAGACTGACGATGAACTGATGCCTTTGAATTGTGTTGTTGGCAAACAATGTTGAATGCAACATGGACTGCCGAAAGAACAAAGAAATGTGCCTGGATTAAGTACAGCCACAATGCTCCTTAGAAGCAAGGATGGAGAGATCTCTCACGTATTTTGGTAATTATAACTTGGGATCAGTCCCAGGAGAAAGACATCATGCTTGGTAAAGCAGAGGGTCAGTGAAAGAGAGAAAGACCCTCAATAACAATAGATATAATAACTGCAGTGATGGGTTCAAGCACAGCAATGATTGTGAGCATGGGACAGGATAACAAAATGTTTTGTTCTGTTGCACATGGGGTCACCATGAGTCAAAACCAATTCGATGGTACCTAACAACAACAATAATAATAGCTCAGACCCGTTCAGTTTTTCTGGTCTCATGGCAAAGGAGGCAGTTCTTCACGGAAACAACTAGATATGCATTCCATTTCCTCTTGATCCCTGACTCTACTTCTTATCTTCTACTGTTACAGATGAATGGACACCTTTTTTTTTAATATTGTGCTTAAGTGAAAGTATAGAATCCAAATTAAATTTGTGTGTCTGCCTGTCTGCAGCTCCTTCTGCTCTCCTTACCCAGTGACAGCACACTTTTCCTTTTCGTTTTATGTATGTTGTACCCTCTTCTCTATCCTCTCCTCTCCTTTCTAGTAAGAGGCCAGTAGAACAGTATCCTATACATGGATAGAACCATAAAGTACACACACCATATAATCACATTGTATCCCTGAGTCCAGTTCATTCTTGTCTGAATAGTTGACCTCAGTAATGTTTTCTGGTCAGGGGCAGAAGCAGGTCTAGGGGCAATGCTCCCGGGAGAACTCTCAGGCTGCTGGATCATTAGTTGTAGTTTTTTAGTGGAGTTCTTAAGGTACACCATTCTTTTTCTTATATTGCCACTGGGACTCAATATTGTATGTGCCATCACAGCTGTCTTTGGCTGTGGCCAGGCACCATCTTGTCATACATTGATCCAGTCACCCATCCACATCGGCCCTTGTGTCTCCTGGGTTCTTTTTTCCTTGTATCTGTTGTTCTTGGTGGTTATATGTTCCAGCTGAGTTGAGACCATTTGATGTACCTCAGATGTCAGCTTGCTAGCTTTCAAGCCCAGACACCGCGCATCAAAATTGGGTGCAGAGGACTCTCTTAGCAATAGGCTAGTTATGCCAATTGGCCTGGATGTCCCCTAACAGCATTGTTTCTAGATGTCTGTCCCTACTACTCTAATCTTGCAACACTGGGTTCAGATTAGAAATTTTCAGTTTGTGTTGAAGTCCAGTTAAGTTGATCTACTTTCTGCTATGTTCTGTCACTGCTTTCATCCAACCAAATTTCTGTCAACTATCTAGTCTATAATCAGTCCCATTTCTCCTTCCCCAACTTTGCAGCCATCAAAGAGTCTTTTCTTCTGTACAAAAGTTTGTTTTTCAGTCCTTATAGTAGGAGTCTCATACAATTTGTCCTTTTGTTGCTGACTGATTTCACTCTTCAGTTGTCTTCCAACTGAAACCAGGTGACGAAATGTGTCTTAAAATCATCTTGTTCTTTATCATTGCATAGTGTTCCATTCCGTATATATGCCATAGTTTGTTTATCCATTCATCTGTTGACAGGCAACTGGATTGATTCCAATATTTTGCTGTTTTGCACTGTGCTGCAATAAACATTTTTGTACAGTTATCTGTTCATGTGATAGCCTTTGATTCTGTAGGATATACTCTGATCAGTGGGATCACTGGATCAAATGATATATCTATTTCCAGCTTTTTAAGGAAGCACCAAAATGCTTTCCAAAGAGGTTGTACCATTTGTCAATCCCAACAGCAGTGTAAGAGAGTTCCAGTGTCTCCACAGCATCTCCAGCATTTGCTATTTTGTGTTTTTGGATCATGACCAACCTTGCTGGGGTGAGATGGTATCTCATTGTAGCTTTGATTTGGATTTCTCTAATGGCTAATGATTGTGAACATTTCCTCATGTGTGTTTTGACTGCCTGAATTTCCTCTGAGGTAAAGTATCTGTCCATTTCCCTTGCCTATCATTTAATTTGGTTATTTACCTTTTCTTGTTGATATTTTGCAGTACATTGTAGATTACGGAGATCTGACATCAGCCCAACATATAGTTGCCAAATATTTTTTTCCCATTCTTTAGGTGGTCTTTCAATTTTTTTGATAGTCTTTGGATGAGCAAATGTGATCCTCAGTAGTTTCCATTTATCTGTTTTCTCTTCTGTTGACCACGCTTTGTTAGATTTTGAAGTCTGTCTGTGCTATGCATTAAAACTTCCATTGTCGACCCTATTCTTTCTTGCATGATCTTTATCATTTTAGGTTTGATAATTAAGTCTTTGATCCATTTTAAGTTAGTTTTTGTATAAGGTGTGAGATATGGGTCTTGTTTCAATTTTTTTACAGATAGATATCCAATTTTTGCCAACACCATTTGTTAAAGAGACTATTTTTACCCCAGTTTACAATCTTAGGGTCTTTGTCTAATATCAACTATTGATAAGAGGATAGTGGCATCTCTGGGATCTCAGCTCTGTTCCATTGGTCTATATGTCTCTTTTTGTAATAGTACCAGGCTGTTTTGACTGCAGTTGTAGTGGAATAGTTTCTAAGGTCAGGTAGTGTGAGGCTTCCTACTGTGTTCCTCTTCTTCAGCAATGTTTTACTTATCTGGGGTTTCTTCCCTTGCAAAACAAAGTTGATTATTTGTTTCTCCATGTCATTAAAAAAAAATTACACTGGAATGTGTAATGGAATTGCATTGCATATGTAGATTGCTTTGGGTAAAATAGGCATCTACGCAATGTTAAGTCTTCCTATCCATGAGCAGGGTAGGTTTCTCCATTTATGTCAGACTCTTCTGGTTTCTTTCAGTAAAGTCTTATAGTTCTCTCTGTATGGGTCTTATTTCTCTAGTTAGATTTATTCCTAGGTATTTCATCTTCTTGGGAACTATATTAAATGATATTGATTTGGTGATTTCTTCTTTGATGATCACTGTGTTGTTATAAAGGAATACTACTGATTATATTAATCTTGTATCCTGATACTTTCCTGAAACTCTTCCATTAGTTCCAGTAGTTTACTTGAGGATTGTTTTGAAATCTATGCATATACAGTCATATCTAGAAATAGGGTGATTTTTACTTTTTCCATGCTGATGCAGATGTACATTATTTCTTTATATTGTCTAATTACTCTGGCTAGAACCTCCAGTACATTGTTGAATAGAAGTAGTGAGAGTAGTCATCTTTGTCTAGCTCCTGTTCTCAACCAGAATTCTTTCGGTTTCTCTCCATTCAGGATGATGTAGGCAGCTAGCTTTGTCTAGATGTCCTTTATTGTGCTGACAAATTTCCCCACTGTTCCTATTTTGCTGAGAGTTTTTATCATGAGTAGGTGTTGGACTTTATCAAATGATTTTTCTGTGTCAATTGACAAAATCAGGTGATTCTTCTCTTTTGTGCTATTTATGTGGTTGATCACATTAATTTTTTTTCTGATGTTGAAACAGCCTTACACCCCTGGAATGGATTCAACTTGGTTGTGATGAATTACTTTTTTGATACATTGTTGAATTCTACTGGCAAAGATTTTGTTGAAAATTTTTGCATCTGGGTTCATGAGTGATATTTGTCTGTAATTTTCTTTTTTAGGGGGAATCTTTCTCTGGCTCTGGTAGCAGGTTTATGCTGGCTTCATAGAGACTCGATGGCACTTGGCTAGGCTTGCCAAGGCTTGGCTTGGCTACATCTTTTTTAGCTGTGAAATAATCTTAGTAGCAGTAGAGTTAACTCTTCTCTAAAAGTTTAGTAGAATTGTCCAGTGAGGCCATCTGGTCCAGGACTTTTTTTTGGTTGGTAGTATTTTCATGACATTTTCAATCTCTTCCATTGTAATGGGTTTGTTAAGTCGTTTCACTTCATCTTGAGATAATTTTGGTAGGTGATATGAATCTAGAAATTTGTCCATTTCATCTCATTTCTTATTTGAGTTATTTGTTTCCTTTCCTGTTTTTCTTTTGTAAGTTTAGCTAATGGTTTATCAATTTTGTTGATCTTTTCAAAAAAACAGATTTTTTGTTCTGTTAATTTTTTTTTGTTTTTCTTCTATTCTCTAGTTTATTTAGTTCTGCTCTAATCTTTACGACCTGTTTTCTTCTGGTATCTGTGCGGTTCCTCTGTTGCTCTCTTTCTACTTGTTCAAGCTGTAGGGTTAATTCTTTGGTTTGGGCCCTCTCTTCCTTCCAGATGTGTGCATTTATAGAGATAAACTGACCTCTGGACACTGCTTTCGCTGTATCTCAAATTTTGGTAGGATGTGTTTTCATTCTCATTTGATTCCATAAATTTCTTTATTTCTTCTTTCTTTTTTCTATAACCCATTGCTTTCTGAACAAGGTATTGTTCAGTTTCCATTAGTTCAAATTTCTATGTTTTTCTCTGCTGTTGATTTTGACTTTTATGGCTTTATAGTTTGAGAAGATGCTTTGCAATATTAAATGGTTTGGTTTTTGTTGAGATTTGCCTTATGCCCTAGCGCAAGTTCTATTCTAGAAAATGTTCCATGTGCACTGGAGAAGGTGTACTTATCTGTTGAAGTATAAAAAGTTATGTATATGTCAATGAGGTCTCATAGGATAGTTCTCACAATGAGATCTTCTGTGTCCTCACTGAGCTTTTTTCTGGATGATCTATTCATTACTGAAAGTGGAGTGTTGAAATGTCCAACTATTACTGCGGGGTGGTCTATCTCATTTTTCAATGTAGTCAGTGTTTGTTCAATGTACTTAGATGCTCTGGTATTGGGTGTATAAATATTTAATATTGTTAAGTCTTGCTCATGTACTGAACGTTTTAGCAATAAATAGTGACCATCTTTGTAGACAATGGTGGATTTTTCATTAAAATCTATTTTATCTGAGGTTAATATTGCCACACATGCTCTTCTTTGTATGCTGTTAACTTTGTCATGGATTGCATTGTGTCCACCCCAAAATGTGTGTATTGATTTGACTTCTCTATGAGTCCCAATATGGTGCAATTCCTCCGATGTGTTGTGAATCCTGCCTCTGTGATACTGATGATGGAGAACGGGCAGCAGTTGTGCTGGGGCAGGATTCAGGTTGCTAGCTGTGGAATACAAGGGAGAGAAGTGAGCACAGAGAGTTGGGAACCTCATACCACGAAGACCAGGAGCAGAGCACATCTTTTTGACCTGAGGTTCCTGTGCTGAGATGCTCTTCTTGAATTTGGACTCAACCTACTAGGCTGATTCAACCTACTGGACTGTGATAAGCTCTCCTATTGAGTGGATCTGTAACTTATAAATGGACATGCAGCTTACCAGACTGTGTCAATAAAGTTTCTCCTCATGAAACCATCCAGTCGTGATATTTTCTGTTGGAGCAGTACCAGGTGACTAAAACAACTTGGTATATATTATTCCATACTTTAATTTTCAGTTCGTTCACATCTTTGAGTCTAAGATGTGTTTATTGTAAGCAACATATAGACAGGTTGTGTCTTTTGATCCAGAATGTCACTCCCTGTCTCCTTATTGGAGTGTTCAGTCCATTTACATTCAGTGTAATTGTTGATAGGTATGTGTTTAGTGCTGTCATTTTTATGTATTTATTTTTGTGTTGATGTTTTCTCTGTTGTTGTTAATATTCTATTCTGGGTCATTCTTCTTTCGGGGATGACTTTTCATCTTTTTCAGTGTTGTTTTGTGTTTCTTGAGACTCCTGTATTGCATTTCTTGTTTTGATATGTTCAATTGTTTTTACTCTTTGCAGCTACCCTTGTGATCCCCCATAGTATTCTAAGTTTAAATCCAATTTTTAACATCTGCATATCTTTTTAATTTCCTGTCCACCAGAAAGGACTATCACTACTGTAATATATCCCTCTTTTAGTGTGATGGTGTCATAGTTTTCAAGATATGATCACTGGTTCCACTTTTTTTATATTGTAGCTTTGATAGAGCTTTGTGACTTTCTTGAGTAGGATTCTGGGTGCTGTCCTGCATTGCTTCCTTAAATATACATTTAATGCTTTTGTTTTTGTAAGCAAATTGCTTCTTTCAGTACTTCTTGTAGTTTTTGGTTTTCACAAAGTCTGTAAGTTTCTGTTTCTCTGTGAATGTCTTAATTCCATCTTCATGTTTGAGATACAGTTTTGCAGAATATATGATTCTTGGTTGGAAATTTTTCTCCTTCAAGGCTTTAAATGTGTCATCCACTTCCTCCATACCCACATCATTTCTGCCAAAAAGTCAGACAAAAGCCTGCTGGACTTCCTTCTGAATGTTAGCTTTGCTTTGAGTCTCACTGCTTCTAAGAGAATCTGTTTACGCCAAGTGCCATCGAGAGAATCTGTTTATGTATCATTTCATTAAGCTTGATTATAATATATATTGATATCTTTCTTTTGACGTCTAGTTTTCGTGGCATTCAATACATGTCTTGGATATCTATGTTCTTTTCTTTCATAACTTCAGGGAAGTTTTATGTCAGCAATTCAACAATACTCTGTTTTCACTTATCCCTCCCTGTTCAGAAACTCTAGATAATCATAGATTATTCCCCTTAATAAAATCCCACATGTTTCTTAATGCTTCTACATTTTTCTTGTTTCTTTTCTCAGATTTCTCCTCATAAATGCTGATGTCAGTTGCTCTATCCTCAAGGTCGCTAAGTCTGACTTTTCATCTTCTCAATTCTGCTCTTATGGCTTTGGATTGAATATTCTAGTTCTGTAAGTTTCAGAAAGCCTTCTCCATCTGGGAAGTTTTTTTATTCTTTATTTTGGGAGTTTTCTGGAGCCATAGTGGGCTGTTTCTTTAAATGATTAGCAATGATTTGTTGCCTTCACGTCATCTAGAGGCTGTTCAGTTTCTCTAGTGTTACCTCAACAGGAGCTGAGGCATAGTTCTGAGACATGAATTGGTCACCAGCCACCTCTGTGTACTCTAGTGACTGACCCCAGTGGACTCTCTTTGGGGTGGCAGGTCCACTTCCTGACTGGCAAAAACAGTATCCTTCTTATGGAGTTACTTGCTATGTCCTCAGCCATCCCTATGATGTGTATCAGTGAAGGGTGAAGGAGATGCCACCAGGTCACTCAGTATTATTTCTCCAGATAGTCTTATTTTAAAACAGTATTTTACTGTTAATCTGGGAGCTGTCCAACAGCTGCCAAAATAAATTAGACCCTCAGGTATGGCAGGTGCCACCTCCTGGATGACAATGAAAGCACCTCTTCGGCCATCAATAGATACTATGACATAGTTCAAAGTAGGAATGGGTTACAGCATTTCTGTTATCCTCAGCCCAGACATACTCATAAGGTAACCTTGTCCTAAATGCAGCTTTCCTGCTGAAGAAGCATTTTACAGACAGGCATTGCTTCGCAGCTTGGGAATTAGCCTCCGCTGAGACCTCTGGTTGGGTAACTCTGCCTCCCAGCTGACCAAGATGATGTCTCACCTGAGCTGCCCTTACTGCTGTGAAATAGCAGAATCTATGATGTAGCTTAGAAAAGAGAGGGTAGAGTTGCAGTGGTGCCTGCAGTCAGCAGCCAGGCCCTCAAAATGTGGCTATCCCACACATAGTCTCTTTGCTGCATTATATGCTGTTTTCTTTCATACTTCATTTCAGCATATTTGCTGGCTAATGCCCAGCCCCTGCCTGCCAGATAACAAAGAAGGCATGAGTATCTGTAATTCTCCAAAACAGCAAGTCAGCTGAAGTGGGATTCATCCCACAATGCCTCATTTTACAGAGAGGTAGTTTCCTATTTAGTGGTGCATAATGCAATCATACAACCCAATGTCACATTCCAGGGCTCCCTGGATGTCCAGAGTGCTCCATTCAAATACTGTTCCAGGCCTTAGTCCTCAGAGGGAATTGAGGAGACATCTATCTAGTCCTCTACCTTGGCTACACCCTGTGGATACAATTTTTGTGCATTGGATGAATATTTTGATCAAAAGGCTCCATAGAAGGATCCCAAACAAACTGTGTGGAAAATGTAGAATAGAATTGAAATTCTCATGGGAATCCAGACTTTCTGGAGCCATCAAGAACAGAAGAATACCTGAAAAAATTACCCTGAGATAATCTTTAAACTTTAAGTCAAAAACTATCTCCTAATGTCTATTTTCAAGAAACAATAGTTTAGCTTAATTTGTGAAGTAAAAGTCCATCTTGAGAATTTTGCTGTTTAACGAATTAACTATTTGACAGTAAACTGACAGTTGAAACTCCAAAGGTTAGATAAGAAGTTTCAAGGGCAGAGAGTCTAAGCTAATATTGGTGGAATAATTTCAAAAAGAAAAATAAGAAAGGATGAACACATTGAAGAATATAATCAATGTCACTAAATTGAAAATGTAGAAATTACAGAAGTGGTGTGTTTTTGCTGTGTATATTTTCACACACGTGCAAAAAATGGAATACCAATGTGAGTAATAAAAGTTTTATCCATCATTTTGAAGTATAAAAATATAAGTCAGCTTTATGTCAGTATCAAATTTCATGAGATATTTTTTATAGTAGGTAAAGTTATAAAACATAGATTACATAAAATATTATAAACATCCATAAATTGTTCATGTATGTTCTTTTAATTTATAGAAAATGTATGCAAATTATTATTATTTTTCTTTCTAATTTTCCTCTTGGTATTTTTCTGTAACCATGTATCAGCCTAGTGTAACTTCTGAAGTTGTTTAAGCAGTTTACTATGCTGATTCCTCCAACCTCAGACAGAAAAATTGAGTCAAAAGTACCTCCCATTCCATGCATTACTGGTCATAAGAGGGTAACTGCTGGTGGCCTAACCTTCTTACCACACATAACTATAAACCTGTGTAAGGTAACTACTATTGTCTCACATTGAACAACCAACAGCAAAAGTTGCAGGAAGCTCAAAGGATTAGGTTGTTAAACACTCCATATCGTTGCATAGGGACAATTTTGTAATTGTAAAGGAAGCTAGAGACCAAACAAAGGTCAGACAATTAGTGAAATGAAGAGAGATATATCACAATTTGGCAGTTGTGACCCCACTAAAATCTTAGGAAATGGGCACCAGTGAAAGGGGGAGCAATACATAATTAACATAATGCATCAAGATAAAATGAAATGTTGGTTTAGCACTCTAAAAATAACAAATTATTATTATATTAGTATAATACATAAAGAATTTTTTTTTCATCTCAATAGCCCCTTAAAAATAATTGGAACAAGGTCAACATCTATTCATGATAAAAATTCTTGGAGAAGTTTATATGGAAACACAGTGGAACAGATAAAGCTCAAGCATTTTACAAAGAAAACAGACATAGAAGATTTATACTACCCATTTTTTTTTTGCCTTTTTATAATGTTACAGCAATTAACACTGGTTTGAGTTTAATGGAATAAAGACTGAGAAATAGATTCACACTTAAAAAAATATAGATCCATAGATTGATTCTCAACAAAGATACCAAGATAATAAGAAAATGGCAATATTTTTCAATGCTGGGTCATATGATTACTATATACTCATACTGAAAGAAATAGGATAAACAACATCCAATTCAAAATATATCATTGACCCAAACACAAGAAGGTAAATTAGGTAAATTTTAAATAAAATATGGGATAAAATCTTTGCAGCACTTAGATGGGCAAAGATTTCTTAGACTAGGCCAAAATAAATGAATAAAAATCATTAGTTATTTTAAAAAGGTATATTGAACTAAATATAACTTTAAAACTTCTCTTCAAAAGATGTCATTAAGAAAATTAAACAGCAAAGCCAGAAGTTGGGATAAAATGTTCACAATATACACATTTGATAAATGACATGAAATTTATAAAAAATTCTTAAAGCTCAGTAACAAATAGGCTAGCAACTCAATTAAAAATATTCAAAATATTTGGACACTTCACACAAGATACGTGAATGGCCAAAAAAGACTCTGAAATGATAATCAACATCATTATTCAGCTAGGAAATACAACGTAAAACCATGATTAGATATGACTACACTCGTTATGTGCCATTAAGTTGACTCTGACTCTTAGTGAACCCTATGCACAAGAGAATAAAGCACTGTCCAAGCCAGAAGGATTCTAACAATTGTTTCTCTTTTTGTCCCTATGAGACCACTGTTACAGCTTCTGTATCATCCCACCTTATTAAGGTTCTTCCTCTTTTTCACTGACCTGTTTTACCAAGCATGACGTCCTTCTCCTGGAACTGGTTCCTCCTGGTGCCAGCCATTAGAATGGTTGAAATTTAAAACAGTGACAATAGGAAGCTTAACAAGGATGTGGAGCAACTGGAACTCTCACATTTTGCCCATGAGAGAAGTATAAGCATATAATCTTTCAAAACATACTTTGAAAGTTTTTTAAGTTAAGCATATACCTACTGAATGACTCGGCAATCTTAGTCTGCAGTATTTACTCAAGGAAAGGAAAAATAAGTTCACAAAAGCTCATGACAACTTAATTCATAATAGCCTCAAACTGAAAAGAATCCAAATGTCTATCAATAAGTAAACTGATATAGAAACCATGGAGTACTCACAAAATGCTATAGTACTCATCATAATAAAGCAATATCTACTGATACAACAACATGGAAGACTGTCAAAAAACATTATGTCAAGCAAATAAGCTAGATACGAAAAGAAATGTATTTTTGTTTGAGTCCATTTAGATGCATTCTAAAACAAAGTCAATGTAGAGTAACAGAAAGTAGTTCATTTACTGTCTAATGCCACTACAGAGTGGTATTATTTCCTTGTGTGGGAATTTCCTTATGTGATGAAAAGACTGCTGATCTTGATCTGAGTAGTGATCACATGGAGTTATGCATTTGTCAAATCTGATCCAACTCTGAAGCTCTAGTGACACAGTAGGGGGAGGTACAGCTGTCAACCACAAGGTCAGCAGTTTCAGTCCATCAGCTGGAAACTCTACAAGGGTGGTTGCAGTCCATCCAGCAGTAAATGTTGTTCATTACACCGTAGGTAAATTATACCTCAATAAAGTCAGTTAACAAATAGAAACAAAACTTATGCCTCTTACAGTTTTCTGAAATAAGACACAGTAACTTTGTTTTACCTGGGTACAATTATCAGTGGAACAAATGGAACTGACAACACTTCATTATGTAGTGGTTAACAGAAAAATCTTTTGCTGCAGTGTCTCTGTTCAGTTTTAGAAGGTAAACTTCCTGGACCCAGTAAGGAAATATAGGACATAATGGTGTCCAGGACACTGTTCCCTCACAAGCTGGCAGCCTAATCAGGAGCCAGGTTGTTAGAAAACCAACTCCATCATTACATGAGAACTTCAGATTGAGGTTAGTTTTGGAAACTACGCAAATACAAAGTAGGAATACCAAAACCTGCTCCGCAATGATAGTACAAGGATAAAAGGAGAAAGTAGGTAAGGTATATACACAAATGAACAAATGAATGAAAAAAAAAATGCTCAGTAAATTGTAATTTGAAAAATTACTATTAAAATTAAGGCAAAAGGAGTATAGGGAGAAACATTTTTTAAATGATACAACAAATACAAGCAATGATGTAGAATACTGGACAAGAATCAGTTGTAAGTAGAACACTGCCCTATATAGACATGTTCTTTAAAACTTCCAAGGAACGTGTTATTATCATATTAAGCAGCACAATGGTTAAGAGTTCAACTGCTAACCAAAAGGTTGACAGTTTAAATCTGTCACCTGCTTCTTGGAAATGCTATGGGGACAGTTCTATTCTATCCTATAGGAATCAATTTAAAGAAAACAGGCTTGTTCTTTGTTTAACATGTAAAGCTGCAGATCATATAAAATGGTAGTATGATTCGCTAATCATTTTACCAAGCTAATGTAACCCTCATAATAAAACTAGATGAAGATATCTTACAAAAAGTAAATCACAGTACATGTACACTTATAATTATAGATTTATTTATTCTAAATAAGTCATTAGCAAATCAATCCCAGTAGTATAAACAAAAGAAAAATACATCATGATAAGTGAAAGAGTTTTTTTGAGAAATGTAAGGCCAGTTCAACATTAGGAAATTCATTATATCCTCTCTTGACATTAATAATTCAAATGAAAAATCATTTCTAAGTATTTTTTAAAAAGCAAATGATAAATTTCAACACCTATTTTTGATCTTTGAAAGGTTTTAAATAATTAGAAATTGAAGATAATTTTATAAACACTACTTTCAGTGATACAATTTTATGCCTAGAAAACTTGAGATAAACTGACAAATTTCCAGAACAAACAATATTTCATTTCAATATCTCAGTGTATAATAATATTTTAAAAATTATTTTTAAATCATAATATATGCTTTGTGACAGCTGAAAGAACCTTGGTGTCCCAGTGGTTAAAGTCTCAGCTGCTAACCAAAGGTTAGTGATTTGATGTCACTAGCTTCTCTGGGGGAAAAAATGTGGCTATCTGCTTCTTTAAGGATTTAGAAACTTTGAAACTCTAGGGGGCAGATTTTCTCAGTTCTACAAAGTCACTATGAGTCAGAATTAACTTAATGTAATGGGTTTTTGGATTTTGTGACAGCTGTCATTCCCAGAAAAAATGAACAGACCCAAATATGAATGACTTAAGAATTAATTTAACAACTATTATCTGGAACTCTCTAAAGAACACTGAAAAATTCACCTAGAAATGTAAAAGAAACTTGAAAGGGGGAAGAAAAGTGTATTACAATACTAAATGTTTACTAAATAGACTTGCTGGACTTACTGTCCAGTAGATTCTGACTCATAGAGACCCTATAGACAGTATAGAACTGCCTCAGAGTTTCCAAAGAGCACTTGTTGATTTGAACTTCGTACCTTTTGGTTAGCAACCACAGCACACTAACAATTATGCCCACCTGGGTTTCCATGACTTATTGTATACGTGTGTATAATTCTCTGTGTTGTTTTCTTTCAAACACATAGCTTTCTCATTATATTCTAAAGATTAGCTATGTAAGTTTTAAAAAACCTACACAAATACCCTCGTTTCAGATTTTTTTCACTAAAGAACCACTCATTCGCAGTGCCACAGCCCTCAACATGTTAAGTTGCTTTGTTTATTTGCAAATATTTTATGTCCCTGCCAGTTTCTGTTTAAACAGGGGTTGTTAACTTGACCTTGGACAAAATAGGTAGAAATATTTCTATTAGTTCCCTAGAGTTGCTGCAAATGATAACCACAAAGTACACGGCTTTAAAAAATGGAAGTATATTATATCTCAGTTTGGGAGGAGAGTCGTTTGGATTTAGGTTGTCGGCAGAAACGTGTTCTCTCTGAAGGGACTGGAGGAAGACACTCTCTTCATTTTCTGTTTCTGGTAGTTCCAGGATTTCCTTGACTTGCAGACTCATCTTCATATGACTATAGTCCTTCTTTGTCTGCCTGTCTGTGTCTCATCTCCTCTTTTATATAATCCCACTCAGTTGGAATTTGGACCCATCATACTCTGGTATGATCTTATGCTAACCAATAACATCTTCAAAAGCTTTATTTCCAAACAGTGTCATGTTTCTAAGCACCAGAGGTTAAAACTTCAAAATGTGTGTGTGTGCGTGTGTGTGTGTGTGGTGGTTGTTGTTATTGTCATTAGGTACTGTAGAGTTGCTTCCAATTGATAGAGACCTAATGTACAACAGAATGAAACACTTACCAGTCATGTGCTATCCTCATGGCTTTTATTGCACTTGAGTTCACTGTTGCAGCCACTGTGCCAGTAATTGAGGGCCTTCCTCTTTTTTGCTCATCCTCTACTTTACCAAGCGTAGTATCCTTCTAAAGGAATTGGTCAGTCCTGATAGCATGTCCAAAGGATGTAATATGTGTAGTCTCACCATTCTTTCTTCTAAAGACATTCTGTCTATATGTGTTCCAGGACAGATCTGTTTGCTCTGATGGCAGTTCCTGTCATATTCAGTATGCTTTGCTAACACTGTAATTAAATGAATCAATTTTTTGTCTTCCTTATTCATTGTCCAACTTTCACCTGCATGAGGCAACTGAGAACACTGTGGCTTGGATTAGGCACACCTTAGTTTTCAAGGTGACATCTTTGTTTTTTAACACTTCATATGTATACACACACACATACACCACACTCTCACTCTACTCTCGGGCAGATTCAATATGCTCAACAATTCTTAGAATGAATCTTGCCTCTGTACTTAGGAATAGTAAATTATCCTTTCCAAAATCTACAATGTTTTAAAACCTGTGTTGGAATTTCTTATTTTGATGTTAAAAATATCACATAAAAAACTTCGTTTTTTATATTTGTTCTTAAAAGATCATCTACCTAAAAAAAAAAAAGTGCTTAAAGCAATCATCAGGTAAAGGAATGCAATGTATCCACCTTGAAAAGAAAAGAACTACTGGACTAAACATTTTGAGAATACAAAATGTTCTTCTATACTAGTACATTTTTTTAAAGCTTTAAGGACTATAACATTCTATTGAAATTTGGGTGAATTATTTTGCAGGTACAAAGCTTCAACGATCTTTTTTTTAACTTTTTTTCTTTCTCTGAATTAGTGTCTGCTGAGTATTTTTTAGTTTGATATTCTTCCACAAAAATGTGCCCAGCAAAATATCATCCTAAATGAGAAAGGCCTTTATTATTAGTAACAACGTTTTCTATGTAACTCCTAATAAAGGAGCAAAGAATTATGGGAAATTTTAAAATAAACGTAAATTATACAGAGAATTATGCTTAGGTAGAGATTATCTTCCCTTGGTTCTCTCTTACATGGTATCATTCATCTTCCATGTGAATGCTTGTTTTTTTTATTTTTGTCTCTTCTCTTGAGCTTTTTTTTCTCATGCAATTATCTTGGTGTGAAGATAGACAGCTACTGAGTAATGTGCTCCATCTTGGGCAGGCAAGCTAGACCAAAGGAATGTTTCAAGACAGAACAATGTTAAGAGGGAAATTTGCTGAAACTGTATGGTTTTCATGAAAGAAAAGACTATCCTTTTTTGTATTCTTCATTATCATCCTTCTCATGCAGTTAGACTATACATAATAGCCTGAAGGTCAAAATCAGGGTATAAGTTTAAGAAAGAAACAAAAATGTAAAAGTATAGCCACCCGGTGTGAACTGAAGAAGGAGTCCACCCACCTCTCCAAAGTGGGAAACCATGCAGAAAT
The DNA here is from genome assembly GCA_028571685.1 of Heterohyrax brucei. Classification (NCBI taxonomy): domain Eukaryota; kingdom Metazoa; phylum Chordata; class Mammalia; order Hyracoidea; family Procaviidae; genus Heterohyrax; species Heterohyrax brucei. Next base: position 156,859,743 of record CM053142.1, on the reverse strand, counting down.
TTAGAACTCAGAGACACAATCATAGGGCAATGGTCCTAAAGCTAGCCATTTATCAGAACTGCCCACTGACCTTTTAAAAAAATCAGAATCTTAGAGTATACCTCTGATTCAATGAATTAGATCTTTATGGAGCTGGATTTTCAAACACTCCACAGTCAGCTCAGAGATGCAGCCAAGATGAGGACGTCTACTCTAGTTTACGACAAAAAATTTGCTGGGTTGTTGTTTTTTTTTTTTTTAACAGAAATATGTTTGCAATCGATCTCTTGTGGGTGTTGCTACATACAAATTCTATGGCCCAGATAAATAGTAGGCATATGAAAGAGATTCCTGGATAAAAAAATTATCTAATTCTAACAAACTTTTGTACAATTGATTTTTTATATCCTCCTAGATTTATGATGAACCCACACACTCACTTTATGTATGCCATATAAAGCATATAACCTCATTTATCTAATAGCCAAACAAACAAAAAGAACAGTCAAATTGTAAGGCTGCATCTAGGGTTAAACTGAATTCTCTTGTTACGTGCTGTCAAGTTACTTCCAACTCACAGGGACCCTATGTACAAAGGAACTGTATGTTTATCTGTGTATGATCATAGCTGGAGGTTTCCCTCTCTCTGTTATTCATATAGTGACTACACACCAAAATAGAGTAAGTAAAAATGTCAGTGATCTTTATTACACAAATGACTGTTGTTAGCTACCTTTGGGTAGGTCCAGCTTGACCTAACTGACATTTATAGACCATCAAAGACAACAACCTCAGCTTACATCTTCCTTTTAAGTGCATGTGGTATGTTCCCCAAGACAAGCCATGTCCTGGTCCATCAAACAAGTTTGAGCAAATTTAGAAGGATTAAAATTACACAGAGCATATTCTTTGACCACAGTGATATTAAATGATAAAGCTTCTAGCAGAAAAACAAAAACCGTAAATATTTGAAAATTTACCAATTCCCTGCTAATCCAAGAGTTAAAGAAGAAATCACAGGTAACGAAAACACAGCATATCAAAACTTGGCAGATACAGCCATGGGAGGGTTTTAAAGGAAATTCATATCTTTAAATGTTTATAACAAAAAAGAAGAAATGTCTGAGATCAGTAACGTGTTTCCATTTTAAAGCTAACATTTGAAAAAAAATAAAGAATGTAATTGCTTCCTTGATAGAGTGTATCAGAGTATTCCCAGGCCAAAATGCCTAGTCAAATTGATCTTATTACTTATTCTGCAAGTGATAACAGATCAGAGTCATCCTGAGTTATGAGCAATTTCACTGTAGTGCTTTGAAATTTTCAAGTGAAGAATACTTAAAATTTTCAACACAATTCATTTTGCTATTTTGGTTATTTAGCACATTGATGTATTGATTCTTATCTTTTTTAAAAAAATGTTAAAGAACACTAAACTTTGATTTCGTTCAACAGTGAGCTTCCATTGTATTGATCATAAGACCTTCAAAAGAATGTCTGACATATATTAAGTCCTTAAAAATTATGTGTAACTGAACTGATCTCATAAACCCTAGGAAGGTCAACTGATACTGCAAAATAAACAAAACCTATAAGACAGAGTAATTTAGAAACATTCTGAAAATAAAATTCTTTGAAAAACATATGTAAATATACATATAAAATCCTAACTTACATGTATATGAATGTATGTATTCAAATAATTTTATTTTTAGAATATTTCTAAAGTACTCTCTTATCAGCTGAAGCATTCTATCTTATAGCGTATATGGAAATCCTGGTCGCATGGTAGTTAAGTGCTAAGACTGCTAACAAAAAGGTCAGCAGTACGAATCTACCAGGCATTCCTTGGAAACTCCATGGGACAGTTCTGCTCTGTCCTGTAAGGTTGCTATGAATTGGAATTGACTTGATGGCAATGGTTTCTGTTATGGGTTATAGTGTATATATATATATATATATATATATATATATATACACACACACACACATACATGTATATCTGTCTGTCTATATATATATACACACTTGTTCTTATGTGGATATATACATATATATATATATGTATGTATGTCAAGGTTTTTACCAAGGTAGTGGTTCATTTCAAATTAAAATCTTGAACATTTTAGAGTGAGAGAAAATATGTTTTGAAAATATGTCTCTTAAAAAAAAAACCCACTGCTGTTGAGTTGATTCCAACTCACAGTGACCCTAAAGCTAGACTTCTTACACCCTTTTCTCTGAATCTTCCAACCAGACAGTTTAAATTTGAGGTTTCTTTAAGCTTTCAGAGTCCAAGGATAGTAATACTCCTTGAAGGCCCGAATTCACCCAGAGGTGCTTTAGAACAAAAGCCTGGTAACCTACATCCAAAAGAATCAGCTATTGAAAACTTCATGGAGTAGACTTCTGCTCTGACACACATGGAATATCCAAGAACTGCATTGATTGAAAGGCATTCTAGGTTTTTGTTTGTTTGCTTGTTTTTGGTTTGGTTTTGGTATAAGCTTTCAGTCATTTGGCTATTTTGAAAACCTTAGAATGGGAGTACCCTCACTGGAAAAATTTCCGTTGTAAACACAGGATTTCCACTGAGTCCAGAGAGAGATGATTCAAACAAAAACCAAACTGGCCACCAGTGGAGTCAATTCCAACTCACACTGACCCTGTAGGACAGAGTAGAACTGCCCTGCAGTATTTACAAGGTTATCAGTCTTTAGAGAAGCAGACTGCCACATCTTTCACCCATGTTGCAGCTGGTGGGTTTGAACGGCTGACCGTTCAGCTAGCAGTCAAGTGTTTAAACAATGCACTGTCAAGGACTCATGACAGGTGATTACAGGAAGAATCAAAAAACTACCAAAACAAAAGCAAAGGCTTTTTGATAGTCATTAAATGTGTGCTTTGTTGTTGTTTTTAGTTGCCATCAGGTTCTGTCTGACTCATGGCAACCCCATGCGCACAAAATAAAAGTGCTCCAGAAGGTTTTCAAGACTGTTACCTTTTGAAAGCAGATCATCGAGTACCTCTGGTGTGTTCAAACCACAAACCTTCCAGTTAGTAGTCCAGACTTTATGAGTACTTAACAATGCCTGCCATGACTCACACTTTAGGTGCATGAAATTTAAGAACAACCAGTCTCTATGAGCAGGAATCAAGGAACAGACTCTACTGCATTGGTTTTGTTTTGCACTTGGGGTTGGAGTGTTACCCACCCAGCGCATCCGCAGGAAAAACACCCGGCAATCTGCTCCTGTCAAGATGGTATCTTAGAAAACTTATGAGACAATTCTGTTTTGTCACATGAGGCCACTATAGTTGAATTGACTCAAATGCATCTAACAGCAATATCCTTTAAATTAAGGAACCTGGTAGATTAAATGGGTTGAGTGATAACCAAAAGGTTGTCAGTTCTTTGTGCTTCAAACCCAATAGCTGTTCTGAGGGACAAAGTGACAGTCTGGTTCTGTAAAGATTACAGCCTTGGAAACCCTATGTGGCAGAGTTACTGTGTCCTGTATGGTTGCTATGAGTCGGAACTTATTGGATGGAGATGGCTGTCTGTGTTTGTGCTCATCTTTTAAATTATGCTAACATTTGGGCAATATTTTGGGTGAGGCTACTTTTTGTCTTTAAAAGATTGCAGGTAAGCTAAGGGCCTTACGTAACAAGCCATGTTCCTCCCTCTGGTAAGAAGTCAAAGAGCATGTTATCGAAACAGTCTTGAAAAGTGGAGAAGAGGGAAGAGATGAGGAGAAGGTGAGAGATGAAAGGTGGTCCTACTGGCAAAGCAACCTCCCCACACTTCTGTGCTCTCCCCTCTTGTATCCAACTCTGTCTGAAGCCAAAGACTTTGGCCTAAGATCAGTGATGAGTTTGCCACTGGTACTGACAGGAAAGACAAAAAGAAAGTATTTCAGAGGAAACATTTTTCTTTAACTTTATACTCAAAATTTTAAACATCAGTGTTCTCATTTTTTTTAGAACAAAATGCTACATTAAAAGTTATTCTACAACTCTACAAAATTATCCAGTAGATTTGCCAATTTTATGCTGAGAAGCAAAATGTTTTTATTTTGGAAATTATTAATGACTTCTGAAAAGTGTTTGAACTCATATACATAAGTTTAAAGCCACATAATTTGTATTGCTGAGGTTTGAAGGAATCAAAGAAAATTATCCCATGCATCAAATTATACCATGCATCAACCCAGAGGTGCTTTTTAATTGGGAACTCTAATGGATCTTTGACAATAATGTTAGGAACACAGTTGCTTCAACTCAAGAGGGTACCTACTAAATGAAAAGGAACACAGCTAATTGTATGGTAATTGCTTTATATACAGTACCTGAAACATGGCATTAGTCATTATGGGTAACGATAGACGGGTCATGATTCTTTTGCTCACTTTAGCACTGCCATTGGCAAGCAGGATTCAAATCATTTTAACATTTTCATGTGGATGATCTGATCTATCAAGCTCATTAAGCTTTTCCTTTTTACCTTAGTCTATAAATTATTCACTTTTTGTAAGTGACACACTGGGTGGGGATAACCAACTGAAAAGAAAGGCTAACATACATTCTAGAAAATATTATTTTCTACATAAGTGGACAAGTATAAAGGGAGAGTAGCTGATCCACTCAAATTGAAGTACCCAATGATCATGTAGTCCGTTAAAGTGAATAGCTCATGTTGTTCCATTATAATTCTATATCCTTTGGTAAGCTCCACAACTGTAATTGATCAACAGCAACTTCCTAATGAGTTATTTCTAAGAAGGTACAGATTAGGGTACCATGGAGATGTTTAAATGTCTCATTCTGTGATGTTACCTCTCTTGCAGTAATAAGGTACACCAAGAAATATGACTGTTCCAGTTAGTTTAATAAATGCTTCAAAAAAAAAAATAAGAAACCTACCGTGCCAAAGACATCTGCAGAGTTCACAAGGTGCTTTCAGAAATATGATGATAACTGTTTTAAACAAAATTATGAGACAAATGGGGAAAGGGCTATTGCCACTATCATGTTGCCACTAGGATTGCTGAAGCTCAGAAGGGTGGTGACTTTTCTCAAGTTGTGCAATGCACCAGCATACAGAAACAGGAGCAGAACACAGACCTTTTAGCTACTATGCAGGAATATTTCCCCTATGGGATATTTAATTTTATTTTCAACAACCATTTGATAAAAAGGAGGAAAGAATCATAGCAAGTTTAACATTTGTTGTAGTAGGCACTAGGATAAGCTGATTTCAATTGTATCTTTTTTCCCCTCATTCATCTTGAAGACTAACATGTGCATAACCCAAGCTGTGATATTTTCAGTCACATCATGTATTTGAAAGCTTTACAGTGAATAAGCATGACACAAGAAGAATTGATGCCTTTAAATTGTGGTGTTGGAGAAGAATGTTGAATATACCATGGACCACCAAAAGAACCAACAGATCTGTTCTGGAAGGAATACAACCAGAGCCCTCCTTGGAAACAAGTTAACTAGACTGCATCTCACATGCCTTGACATACTGCCAGGAAGAACCAGTCCCTGGAGAGGGCATCATGCCTGACAGACCAGAGTTCAGTGAAAACGAGGAAGACTCTCAAGAAGATGGATAGACACAGCGCCGCAGTGATGGGCTGAAGCATAAAAACAACTATGGGCATAGCACATGATCGGGCAGAGTTTCATTCTGTTGTGCATAAGGTTGCTATGGGTCAGAATGGACTCCAGGACAGCTAACAACAATGACAAGAAGTCTGAAAATCAAATGGGGGAGTCATCTGTATAGTTATGTCACTATCTCAGCAACAAATTATGTTTGTATATTTATTTTTCTTTCACATTTTCATTATTTATCTTTGATTTATGGTTACCTAAAATACGTATATGATTTCAAAGTCAAATACACAAAACAAATTTAAAAAATCTAGCTAGTATCTTATTCCGTCCTCTATCTCCCTCTCGCTTACCTAGAGCTAACTTTTTTTAATGCTTGTGGTTAATCTTTAATTTTTTAAAATTATAAATACATACTAGGATGATGATGAAAGAAAGTAGATGCAGATTTGGATATTTGCATAGCTCCATTTTCTTATATTTTTCCATCTTTTTCCACCCTACTAATAATACATCTTCAGTAGTAGCTATAGACATCTCGCACTTCTTTTAAAATTGGTATACAATTCCATTGCATAGCTATATCATAGCTTATTTAACTAGCCACTTATTATTGAACATTTGGGTTGTTACCAAGTTTTTGCTATTACAGATAGTACTACAATGAATCATGCATCAAAAATATTCTTCCATATTTTTTCCTAGTGTAATCTTTGAAATAAGATCTTAAAAGCAGATTGTTGGATTAAAAGTACTTAATTTTGATATATATGACAAATTTATGCAGAAGATTTTATAATTTTCCATGGCTGCCAGAAATGTGTGTCTTAGTCATATAGTGATACAAAGAGAAGTTTATTCTTTCATAGTCCAATAGGCTAGAAGTCCAAGTTAAGGTGCTGACTCCAGAGAAATGCTCTCACTTGCTCTCTCTGCCATCCCTGAATAATGGTCCTTGTGTTATATCAGTCTTCCTTTGGTTTAGGAGCATCTCAGCATAGGAACATCAGATCCAACGGATATACTCTGCTTCCAGTACTCCTTTCTTGGTGATATGAGTTTCCCAACTCTGCTCACTTCCCTTTCCTTCTATCTCACGTAGGATAAAAGGATAAGAGGTGGGCACACAACACCCCCAAGAAACTCCCTTTGCAATGGATCAGGATATTACTTTAATAAGGGTGCTACAGTCTCACCCTAATCATGTCTAACATAACCAATCTTACCCTGTTAAACATAGGCAAAGATAAGAATTTACAACATATACAAAATGTTATAAAATGCTAGACAATCTCACAATTATCGCCCAGCCAAATTGCTACAAGTATTTTGGGGGACACGATTCAGCCTGTCACAGTGAACAAGACTTGATTTTCTATAGTTCTGTCAGTTGTGTATGTTGTCAATTTTTTTTTTGTTTTTTGATGATCTTATTGGTAAGAAATTTGAGATTAGAACACTTCTCTTATACAGCTGTATATATATTTATGAGAAAGCTGAATAATGTTACTATGATTAGGGGCTATTTGCATTTTTTCCCCATGAATTTTCTGTTGATATTTTTACATCATTTCTCCTATAGAATTGCTGTGCTTATTTTTATTTTATAAAACTCTCTAGAGATTAGCAGTAGGCCCAGGATACTTCCTCTTACAACAAAAACAAACACACAAGTGAATTGGTTGTATACAACAACCTAGGAGCCCTGAACATGAAAGATGAAGTTAATGAATTAGGCTGACCTGCAGAGAAGGGAGATGTAGTGAATATTTGCCGTACCTGACCTGGCTGAAACCCTACAAGCTGGACTGTGCAGCACAGTGGGCTGAAGCAAGCTGTAGTGCTCAAGATGCACTTGTTGCACTGTAAGAGACCGAGCAGAGCAGAATCTGCTCAAGCCTCCAAAACTAGCAAGAAGCAGTGGTCAGTCAGTAAAAGATAAGTATGAGCATCTAACCTACTGCACAGGATCAAATAAATAAACAAAACCCTTCTTCCCTCTGGAAAGCACCTCTTTCCCATTTATTCACCCCATCCCTGGTCTTCTCTAGCCCTGGCCCAGCTTCAACCATGCACCCTGTGTAGGAAGCAGGACCTGTTGCATGCCCCAAGCCATTCTCCAAGCTTTGGAGACAGAACATATTAACAAACAGGAAAAAATATTCTGCCAGCTCCCCTGCACCAGGAACTCAGGATAAGCATTGTGTTTTAGTTAGCTAAGGCTGCTCTAAAAGAAACACCACAGAGTGGATGGCTTTAACAAGCAAAGTTTATTCTTACACAGTCCAGTAGACTACAAGTCCAAATTCACTATATCCACTCAACAGAAAGGCTTTTCCCATTGTCAGCTCTGGAGAAAATTTTGGTATTACATCAGTCTTTATCCAAGGAGCGTCTTGGCGCAGGAAACTCAGGTGTGAAAGATGTGTTCTTCTCCCAGTGCTGCTTCCTCGGTGGCATGAAGTTCCCAATTCTCTGCTTGTTTCCTTTTTCTTTTATGTCTTGTAGGATGAAAGGATTAAGGGTGGTACAAGCCATACTCCAGGGACACTCCTTTTACAGTGGGCAGAGAGGTGATCTCATGAAGGGATTTAGAGTCCCACCCTAATCCTTTAATGTACAGCATACAAAAATCACAAAATGGAGGACAATCACAGGATACAGGGCTGAGGCAAATTAGTACACATAGTTTTGGGGGTACACAATTCAATCCATGAAACATAGCCCCTTTGCCTAAGCACAAGTATAAGGGTTCCATGGACATTGAATGCCTGTCACCCAGCCTAGACTTGCGGGGTCCATTTCAGTAGTGTAAACACTCATTAGCATCGTTCAATGGGGTACATATCTGAAACCTATTTTCAAATGCAACAGCTGAGGGGGAGCATAAAATTAGTGGCATTTGGCACTTCCCTGAGTATTGAGCAGATTCCTCTCCCAAATCAGGAGACTGAGGTCTAGTGACTACACTTATTCTACTTAGCTATCCACAAGGGTCCAATAATAAGTGGTGCCTCCCAGCCCTGACAGTCCATAGAACTGGATGCCCCAAGTCTGCCTGCAAAACCCACCCACCTACACAATCTAGAGAATAGGGACATGCCTTCCACTCAGGAACTCAGAGGCAGAGATCAGGCTTCTGCCTTGCTCAGCACATAACTCCATACTGCAACAAGACATCTGTGTCTACCCTAATCACCCCCATGTAGTCCTGCATGTTTTGGACTACAGATGAGTACCTGCACCACACACTTCTTGGCCAGTGATCTGAATACTTGAGCTGAAGCCACACAAGAAAGTTAAACAGACTCCCAGGTTCACATACCTAGTAACAGCTCTAACCACCTGGTAATAGGACATGAGAGCTTCAAAGATGCCACTGATTAAGGAAGTTCACAAAACCAGTTTATTCAGGTATATCAAAACAAGCAAACAAACAAACAACAACAAAAAACAAAAAGCTAGGACACAGTAGGAAAACAAAATAAATAATTATGCTAACTTATTAATAGCTAGGAGGCAATATTCACCAAATGAAACAGAAATTGGAACTCTTGTACACTGCTGGTGGGATTGCAAAATGGCCCAATTTCTTTGGAAAACAACCTGGCGCTTCCTTAAAAAGCTGGAAATAGATACACCACTTGATCCTGTAATTCCACTGCTTGGAAGTTATCCTTCAGAAACAAAGATTGTCACATGAACAGACGCATGTGCACAAATGTTTGTTGCAGCACAGTCCACAATAGCAAAAAGATGGAATCAACCCCAATGCCCATCAACAGAAGAATGGATAAACAAGCTATGGTACATATACTCAATGGAACACTGTGCTATGATAAAAAACAATGATGATTTTAGAAAACATCTCATAACATGGTCTCATTTGGAAGAGATCATGCTGAGTGAATTCAATCCATGCCAAAAAGACAAATTTTGTATAAGACCTTTGTTATAAGGACTTAACAAGAGAATTATCCACAGAAGGAGACGACTGTGTTGGCTACATTGATGGTTGCGGGGCTGAGAGTTTATCATAGATGAGATAATTGATAGAGGTTAGAAATTTTATTCTTTTACTATAATTAATATAAAAAATTAAAAAATAAATACACACACACACACACAAAAAGAAGCTAGGACACAGTAGGCAAACATAAAATAAATAATTATGCTAACTTATTAATAGCTAGGAGGCAATATTCATCAAACAAAGAACCAAGAAACTTCGCAGAGAAAGAGAAGGTCTTGAAATTTCCAGAGGCAGAATTCAGAAGATTAACACACAAGAGATCAGAAAGGAGATCAGGCAAAATGCAGACCAAGCCAGGGAACACAGAGACAAAAAAACAAAGGAATTAAAGAAAACTATACAACAGCATGATGACAATTTTAATAGGCTATAAGAATCCATATCAGGCCAGTAAACAGAAATCCAAAAGATGAGCAATAAAATTTCATAATTAGATAACTCAATAGAAACTCAGAGCAGAACTGAGGCAACAGTCAGAATCAGTGAGACTGAAGAGAAAGCACTTGACATAAATGCATTTGAGGAAAAATCAGATAAAATAATTCAAAAAAAATGAAAAAAACCTCAAGAATTAATTATGTGGGACTCTATCAAGATACTTGGCATATTTGGATATCCATCTGAAAAATCGTGAAATAAGACCCGTACCTCACACATGTGCAACAAACTAACTCAAAATGGTTCAAAGACCCAAATATAGAATCTGAAAGGATAAAGATATGGGAATTTCTTTTCCTATTTCCAGGTTATGGAGAAATTGACTTACGATTTTCTCTGCTACTTGCATAATTTGATTTTTTTAACCCATAAGTTTCTTATCCATTTAGAATTTATTCTGGAGTATGGTTTGAGGAATAGATCCAATTTTATGTCTTTCTAACTATCCCAACACGACTTATGAAGAAATTCATTTCCCAATTGATTTCAGATTTTTATTCTTTAATGTTTACTCAAATTCTATACTATTTCCTAAATTTTCTGTTCTTTGCTGGGTTTCATCTGCTTGTCCATTCATTAATACCACAACAAGTCAATTATGTTACTAACTATAGGTGGAAAACCAACCATTTGGAATAAGATCCATAATTGGAAATTGCTGATTAACAAAAATATAAAAACAGAGAAGTAAGCTTGTGGTAATGAAGGCTATTTCACTGCCACTTGCCCCTTTGTCTCAGTCATCTGGTGCAGCTCCAACAGCAAATACCATGAATGTAAGGCTTCAAGAAGACAAATTTTATTTTCACAGTTTGTAAGATACAAGTCCATTCACAAAACAAGTCCACTCAATATGAGAAATTATCACAGTCTGATAGGCTAAGAGTCCAACTTCAATGAGAACATCCTGGCAGAGGAGCCCCAGGTCCAAAGAATGCACTCTGCTCTCAGTGCCGCTCTCTTGGTGGTAAGAGGTTCCCAACAGTCTCGTCTCACTCCTCTCTTTTGTATCTCACAAACTTTGAGCTCGATCCTGCCTCACCAACACAGCTGCGGCCACTTCACCCTCATCAACATCATAGAGGCAGGATTCACAGCACATGGGAAAAATGACCCAAAACTGGGAATCATAGCCCAGCCAAACTGATACACATATTTTTGTGGGGGACACAATGCAACACATAGCATTATGCCCTTTGGGATCTCGCAAAAATCATATCCTTGTGAAATGCAAATCATACTCTTTTTGTAGCAGGACTCTCAAAGTCCAAGTCTAAAATCCAAAAATTCCCCTTCAACTGTGAAATCCAGAGCATGTGTTATCACTTCCAAAATATAATAATAGAACACACAGGTGAAAGTTACACATTTTCATTACAAGTGAGACAAACTGCATAGAAGGGCATACAGACACCAAGCAAATTAGCAGAAGACATTACATTAGCCCTCATGGTTTCAAAAATAACACTCCATTTTACACATTTTACCCAATAGGCCTTCCTTCCAGCCTCTAGGTATTGCCCACACTCTCTAGAATCTGAATGGAGATCCCTGGGCCCTTGGATTCAACCGTACCTTCCAAGCCTGCTAAGACAGCAACTCTGTTCCCTCAGGCTTTAGATGCCCCACTCTTTGAAGCCCCAGAGGCCAAACCCCCACTCTTAGGAACCCGTGAAGTCACAGCCATACCTTTTGAGACCGAAGCAGCTCAGCTTCTCGTGCTCCTTGTCTCTTCAGCTTCTGCTTCCTATGGCCTCATGGCCCAGGTCTCAAGCCCACATCAGCACTGCTGGGGAAGTATTCGAAGCTCTGAAGCTCCATCTTTCCAAGTGCCCGGAGTCAACCCACTCCACCCGGAAGCCTCCTGTGCACAGGCACTCAGCATTCTCACTCATTGGGTTGGCTCCTGGTTCTGCTGCTGCTGGTTCACTGCTGCTTCTCCCCTCTGCATCTTCTCAGGTGTGAGCATTCCCCTTGGGTTCTTTTTGAGTCTTCCATTAATTCACAATTTAAAAACCACTCCCACATTTTAGGTATCTGTTAGATCAGTGCCACACTCCATGTATCAAATTCTGTAATTCTGTCTCAGTCACCTAATACTGCTCCAACAGAAACACCACTAGGAAAAAGCACAATTTCAATCATTTTGAAAGACAGCTCAAAAAAAAGGAGAGAAAATAATGCTTGAGAGAAAAAAAAAGCTAGGGAGGACAGAAAATCCTATTTGACGAGCAAAACTATTTTGAGTAAGCAAAGTTTCTAGCTAAGCAAAAGTATTTGAAAATTTTAAACATTAGTTTTCAAAATGTAGAAGTATAATGTACTGCATTAGAAGTTACATGATATCCATTTTTTCCATTTAGTAATTAGGTTTACAGATCATTTAACAAGTTCTTGTTCACTTGATGTTATCATTATTATGAACAGTATTCAAAGACAGATTTCAGCTTTTTTCATTTCTTTCTCCTTCATCCGTTAAATACTCATTACATACAAAGGGCTTTTTAAAAATACACTTATCAATTCACTTAAATTTTATAAGTACTCTATAAGACAGCTTCTATCATTATTGCCATTTTACATATCTAAACAAAACAAAACAAAACTGGGATGCAGGGTATTTAAGTGGTCAAATAGCTAGCAAGCTATTGATCAGACTTCAGATGCCTACGTCTGTGCTTTTAACTACTTCATCATCATAAGCCTCTCTCTAATAAAAATATATGCAGCGTCTCAGATACCTAATGCTGCTGTAAGTATTAGAAATGAATAGAAGACAATCAGTCAAGTCTCTTCCCCCTTTGTGCTTATATTTTATTCAGAATTCTGATAATAAACAAGGATACAGGCAAATAACTAAAGTAAAGGTAATACATTGATGATGCAATAAAGAACAACTAGCAGGGATTAAAATGGATACATTTTTCTTTATACTTGATAGAGTACCTTTCTGAAGGGCAAAATCTGAGCCAAGATCTCATATGTAGCTAAGAGCTAAGGATAAGAATGTGTTTCAGTCAGGGTTATCTGGAGAAATAAAAGCAAAAGCATAGAGATACAAAGGAATTGGCTCCCACAGATGTGGGGGCTGACAAACCCCAAATTATCTGGTACGGCAGGGTGGCAGGCTAAAAATTCAGGCAAGAATAACTCTTGAGGTAGAATTTCTTCTTCCCTGAGAGAATTCACTTTGGGCTCTTAAGGTTTTCAGCTGATTGGATTTAACCCACTCATATCATTGAGGGTTGTTGATGTTAACTGCCTGTATAAAACATCTTCAGTGTAACACTTAGGTAAGTTTTTGATTAGTAACTGGGTACTGGGGCTGAGCTAAGCTGACCCATAAGATTAACTGTAATGATGAGACAGCACTGTAAAGAGCTAGAAGGAACAGCTTTCTATACACAAGGAGTAGCAAGTAGTAGAGCTAAGGCAAGGAGAGAGCTTAGCACTCCTGAGATGGGTGAGAGAAATGAGGTGAGGTTGGAAAAGCAGGCCGACAAGCAGGGTGACTGAACCCTATAGGGTCCTTATGAGACTTGGAGTGAAATGGAGTCTTAGCATAACAAGGAGCTAGCAAGGAAGGATTTTAAGCAAGGATGCATTAGGTAGAGTAAGCTCTCTGGATGCTCTGTGGGAAATGAATTTTTGTGGGATGAGGGTATCTAGCAACTAAACAGATGGGAAGCAAAGGGTCAGTAAGCAAGAAAAATGGATACAGGGAATTTATGATTCTTATCTGCTTGGCTGGAAACAGTGCCCCATGGCCACTCTTGACTAGAAGTTGGTTTGAAAGTAATATTTGATGATAAAATGTGGACTTCGGACCAATCATTTGATGGTACTTGAGAAAAGAATGTCAAAACACTAGTGCTGGAATAGTTATTTCTATGGATATGGAGATTGTCAAGAAAGCCTGGAAAAATGTATTTTAACAAAAGAAGTAAGTAAAGGCAAGGAAGGAGAATATAGTAAGCCATAACATTAGATACCATGCCCATCAAAGGAATTTCAAAGTTGTAGGCACAGATCCTTTATTAAAGGGTATTCCAGCATCAGATAAATGGCTATACTAAATAATTTTAAGCTCTCTTTGGTTTTGGCTTCAACCCTTAAATTCTGGAATCCTATAGATTTCTACTGCTTAAAGAGAAAGTGATGGTCTCATAGAACAAAAGGCAAATTAAGACCATTTGCTTCTAACCTGAACACTTCAGACTGTTGAGCTGTTTGTTCTACTAAACATAAGCTTAGACCCGTAGAGGGTCGCCGTGAGTCTACTTAGTGTAACTTTCTATATTTCCTTTAAACGTGTGTCTTTCTTCCAAATATCTCTAATGTTAACTAATTTGATTCTGGTTACTTCATTTACACATAACCCTGAGTCAATGGTGACTCATAATGACCTTATGGGACAGGATAGAACTATCCCATAAGATTTCCAAGGCTGTAATCTCTAAGAATGCAGACTACCTCATCTTTCTCCTATGTAGCAGCTGGTGGGCTCCAACTGCCAATCTTTGGTTAGCAGCCAGTCATTTAACAATTGTTCCCCACTTACTCTCATCAACTTTTAATAGCCCTTCTTCCTTTTTTTTCTGTATTTTATTTTATTTTATTTTCTGATACTTCTCCAGAAGATCTTAAGATCGTAATAGCGTTGTTGTCATGGACTTTGGAGTCTGATTGCCTTGTTTAACCAGATGCTAGTTTTGTGATACTAGGAGACCTATAATTTACCTCTCAGAGCTCCTGTTACAGGAAAAATAGAAATGATGACAGAACTGACTTTACTGAGTCATCTTGGGAAACATGTGGAGCTTAAAAAACTCACACCATGATGCCTAATACATGGGAATAGTATGTTAGTAAGTAGTTATTAGCTAGTGACTGCTACTAGAGAACAGATTTCTTTGTTATTCTCAGCTCTAGTTCTCTTATCCATTTTCTCATGTCATACAAAGAATGTCCAATTTCTTTTGGGTCCAGAGTAACTGTGAAAGTTGCAAATGCTAGGTGTCTGTGCACATTAAGGATTGTGTGGTACAGCACACATATGTAAGAACTTTCTGCATGTATCAGAACTTGAGCTTCCTTTAAAATTACTCAAAATAATGTGCATGATGATAGGCTCGGGTTTATAAAGAGATTATGAGCACAAACAAAGCTTAAGCTTTTAATAGAGGGTGTTAGAGCTCCAGCACTGATACTTTGCCTGAGTGTTTATTCTGATCCATTTAACACAGGAGTAACACAAGGTTTTGATCTCTTGCATTTTTGCATGAAATGTTCCACTTTTCTGTATCTGACTACTGACCCTCAATATTACATCAACTGATTTAACTCTGAAACTCTATTTGCATTCTTTGGATTTGACCCTCTGATATTTATCATATGTTCTGCTTCAATTCTCTTGGTTTTGGTACTGATAAATTGCCTCCAGGGCTGCTGCTTAATGTAATGTGATAATATTAAAGTTACAAGAATTTAAATCACATGACTCATAGTGGGGAATTTAAATTGAACTGGATATGAAAACACTTCACATGTGTGTCTTTAACAAAGATAAATTTATTTGGTATCATATTTGGGGGAATAGGTAACAATCACCAGGACTTCTCATTCTCATTGGACCCTTGAGGAATTTATTTTGCAGACAGATTCACCTTCTGTGGACGGGCTTTGTAGATAACTTCAACTAAGCCACTTGAAGAATAAACCAAGTAACTAAAGTCACGCTATTCCCTTCACCTAAAATGATGTTTGCCTACTTTTCATATATTTACAAGGGTAAAAATGATTGTTGATTAAATGAAAAAGTCAAGAATCTCTGTATTTGACACAAAGTTTAAAATGAAAACACTGTCTTGTGACAGATTTAAAACATCTCCTTGTTTTGTTTTGAGATATAAGCCTCTGTTTAGCTTTTAATGAGAGTTACGGTGATGAAAGTCATTAATACTACTTTCATGATTAACAGCAACCCTGTGTACAACAGAACAAAACTGTGCATGGTCCTAGATCAATCTCATAATCACTTTTATGCTGCAGACCATTGTTTCAGCCACTGTGTCAGTCTATTTCCTTGAGTATTTCTGTTTTTTTCTTGACCTTCTACTTTACCAAACATGATGTACTTCTCCAGGACTGGTCTCTCCTGATAACATGTCCAAAGTATGTAAGACACGGTCTTGCCATCCTTGCTTCTAAGGAGAATTCTGGCTGTACTTCCCTCAAAACAGATTTGTTTGTTCTTTTGGCAAACCATGGCATATTAGATATTCTTCACCAACCTCATAATCAAAGATGTCAGTTCTTCTTTCAAGAGTTTACGCAAAATGCTGGCAATAAGGGAATGCTTTGTCCATAGAAAATATTAAAATAACAAAAGAGTGAACTACAAATTAAGTATTTTTATTATTACCATGCATTGATAATTCTACACATTGTCAGTGGTAAAATATTCCTCCACATCTTGGTGAATTATTTTTAAGACCCCACTAACAGTGCTACTATGGTTGTTTGCCTTAAGATATCCTACGCAAAGCAACAAAAGAAAACTATATTCGCATGGAAGTCATCTCCCTCTCATCCTTCAGATCTCTGTTTTAAAGCCTTTCCTCAAGCAAACCAACATACGTGGTCCAACGATTAAGTCCGTGAACTTAATTGTTCTAAGTGCTACATACCTCACTGTTGAATATCAGTACAGTCACTTTCAAAGGAAGTACCCCCCTTGGGAAACTATGCACCGATGCCAGCACCTAGGCCACCCGACACAGCAATTTTGGAACCCTTTCTGGAATGGCCATTACACACAGCTGCCATGGTGGCAAGTTCTCCAACTTAATCGCAGCATTGTCAGTGAGGGATTTTTCAGCCAGTGAACAAATAACTGTATTGGAATGCCCTGCCTGATCTGGCACACACTGAGTTTTTTTTCTTTACCTGAAGATAAAGGAAATATTGAAAGGAAGATGTTTTGGTGGTATTCAGGACATCGAGTATAATATGACAACAGTTGTGATGGTCATTCCAGAAAAAGTGTTCCAAAATTACTTTGCAGGATGAACTAGGCCCTGGTAATGCTGCATACTTTTCTAAGCTGAGTACTTTAAAGGTGACCATAGTGATATTCAGCAACGACGTGTGCAGCACTCTTTCTAGGATGAGTTCCTGAACGTAACTGACAGTCCTGCTATGTAGTTCACCTCTCCTCGTTGTACGCTGCCATAACTCCTTGTATTTCTCTCGTGGTACAATCACCACAGTTGTAAATAGTTAATTGTGTAACTAACTGTTTAATCTGTATCTTCTTTAGCAGAATATGACTTTCCCTCCATGAGTTCAGTGGCTCTGTCTATCACGTGTACCTACTACAACTTAGGAAATTCTTTATACATATTTTCAGAATAAGTAATGAGATGCTAGAGTTTGTTTTGCTTTTGTTTTTCAAACAACTCTGTAGCACAGACACAGAACACCTAACAGTGTGTGCAAATGAAACACTTCAAGGAACAGTGTGGGCAGTCCCACCATCTGCTGGGCCAACGGCACTACTCTGAGTATTTTTGACACTCTGTGGCTTCTGAACTGTGGTAACATGCTATCATCAAGCCAGCAATCTCAGCAATGAGAGAAAGCTGTGTTCTTCATTGTGACCACCACATCCACAAAGCTCAGGTGCTGACAGTGTGATACACGAGCAGGTAGATGTGTTACGAGCAGTAGAGGCTTGAGAAACTGATCATCTCAGGCAACCGGAGCAGCTGAGTGAGAGTGTGGCGAACACAGTGAGGTAGCTGAGAGGATTTCCCTCCTGAATACTGCTAGCATTTGAGTTTGAGGAAGAAACTTTTGAAGGAGATTGCAGATCTCTTAACAACAAGTAGGGGAAAAATCCAAAACCAGAGTTTACATGATCAACACCCAAAACATCAGTTTTATACATTGCTTATCATAGAAAAAAGAGGTGTTGTTTGCTCCATAGGCTACCACAGAAAGAGATTCTTCTGCTGCCATCAGTTAGATGAAGTTCTACTTTTTCAGACACTATTTAGCATTTTTAAATAAACTTTTTAAAGTACAGTTTTGACCCCACAACATTTTGGAGACATATTTATAATTAAGCCAAGCCAAGTGCCGTCGAGTCATTAGGTCGCATTAAAATGTTAGCTGCCATAGTCAGCCTCCAACTCGGAACACCTCTGTGTATTACAGAGTACAGCTAGTCCTCAGCGTTTCTTTAACTGTAGTCTTTATACCAGACCCGTTCTTCCACTGAGCCACTAAGTGGGTTTGAAACACCGATCTTTGCGTTAGAGCTAATCACAAACTGCTCATGCCTCCACCATTCCTTCCCATCAAAATGTTTGCTCTTCAGTGATAACTCACTCAAATATTTATTTCTTTTCATATTGCTTCATTTCCAGAAAATAATTGCTATCCCTCTGTCAGACTGTTGTACTGCAGTACCTTGCTTATTGCTGATGGCTAGAAATCTTGCCAGTGGTGTTTCAAATACTAATAGGTTCAATCTGTGGTTGATAGGTTTCAGTGAGCTTCCTGACTAAAACAGACTAGGAAGAAGTCTGGTGATCTACTTTGAAAACTTAGACAAAGAAAACCTCTGAATCACAACAGAACATTGACCAAATTGCTTGTTTCAGACTTGTCATCAAAAGGGATTAATTGCTGAAAGTGTGTATTGTGTCTGATGAAGTAGAGAACCAAAAAGTGCAAGAAAGACTCTCAGCAAGATGGATTCGCACAACAGCCTAGTGATGGATTACATTGTGTCATCCCTTCCACAAATGTGTATTGATTTAGCTGGGCCATTGTTTCCAGTATTATGTGATTTTTTCCCCACATGTTGTAAATCCTGCCTCTATATTAATAAGGAAGAATGGACAGTAGGTGTGTTAGTGAGATGGGACTCAGTCTAAAAGTCTGGATTGCCTTGAGACAATCTCTTGGGACTGAAAAGACAGAAGTGAGCAGAGAGCCAGGAGAGTCTCACACCATCCGGAAAGAAGCACACGGAGCAGCCACTGTGAGGAGGAGGTGGGACCAAACAACATTTTAATTCTGTTGTATGCAAGGTTGCCATGAGCCGGTCAATTTGATGGCAGCTTTCTATAGATTTGTCTGTCTTTTGACAGTAAGTCACAAGTCTATAAATGGTTAATTTATTTTCAAATAATTGTGAAATTATTTGGTACTACTTTTTAAAAAACAAATGGTATTATAAAGGCTTCTAACCAATAATTTATCCTGTGAAGAAAAAAAGGCCCTGACATCTAAAATATATTCAAGTTTGATTTGTTATTACATTTTCTTCCTGCCGGTTATGCATTGATCTGTTTTTGTTAAGACTTATAACAATATAACATGTACAGTAATGGGTTCAATTTTTAAAGCTTAATAGACATTTTTCCCAAACTAAGATTATTTCAGATGAAGATGCGTTCTTCAGTTTTCTTCAAAGCCCATTTATTAGTTTAAATCTTTTTTCTTTTTCCTTCTAAATCCAAGTCATTCTGTGTGTGTGTGTGTGTGTGTGTGTGAAAATACAGGTACTTGTATCTACTTCTTAAGTAATTGTAGGGATTAAGTGCAATATGCACAAAAAAGCCTTACATGGCACCTTCACTTAGTAGGTCAATAAATGTATAAATATTTAAAACCAGATTCTGTGAAAGAAAATTAGTACAAGAAAGAGACTAAGACATCTGTATTTGATAATATAGCTTTAAAAAAACAGAAGTAAATATAGCAAAGTTTTAACATATGATAAATATTTATCAAACAGGATTCTAAGACAAGATGATTACGAATGAAGCCTATACCTGGAGAAGAAGCAATGTGTTTGTAAAGGTTCCACTTCTTAAACTGATAGACATTTGAACGTGAAAATGATCTTAGTACTTTTCTGATCCAATTTCTGTTTCACAGACAAAACTCCAAAGGTCCAAGCCAAAACCCACTGCAGTCAAGTCGATTCCAACTCATAGCAAACCCCATATGACAGAGTAGAACTGCTCCACAAGAGTTTCCAAGGAGCACGGGGCTGACTCAGACTGTCAGCCTTTTGATTAGCAGATGTAGCATTTAAACTAACTTACCCAAATTATGTCCTTTTAAAAAAAAAAAAAGTTACAAAGTAATAATCAGTTTTCTTTAATTCTAGTGTAACAGATTCTAGGAATGGAAAAGACAAGTCTCTTCAAAATTTCCTGAAGAGTTATTCTAGTTTACCCATTGACTTTGATCAAGAGATTCATACATAACTAGTGTATTAGTTGAGGTAAAAACTAAGCTACTAGAATAAATTGAGGAATAGTGGCTTCAAGAAAGAGCAAGCACAGTGCAAGAATTTCCTTTTAAGCAGTGAAGGCAAACAGCACTTACATCTCTTCTGCTCATTCCACAGACGTCATGCCTAGCTCCAAAGGTTTTCACTGACTAATTTCTTCCCAGAACTACATTGCCAGAATTCTGAAAGTCTTTGATGGCTACTAGGGCGGAAGTGGTAGGGATGGGAAAACACCAAATAAACAATAAAGAAGTGATAGTTTTGGTGAAGCATAAGATAGTACACACTATTGGAGAAGCCACCACAGCTTGTACAAGCTGAGGTCGTAGAAGTTCCATAGACATATCCCAACTTCCTGATGGAGTGAATAGTTGAGCTGAGCGCTGTGGGGACCATGGTCTTGGGGATCAACTAGCTCAATTGTCACAACACAGTTTATGAAGAAAATGTTCCAAATTTGACCTTGGAGAGCAGCATCTGGAGTCTTAAAGGCTTGTGAGCACCCATCTAAGACATTTGATTGGTCTTATTCTTTTGGAAGCAAAGAAGAATGAAGAGAACTGAAGATACAAGGGAAAGGTTAGTCTGAATAACTAAACGGATCATGTCTACGACAGCCTCCAGCGGACTGAACGCGGGACAACCGATTGGTGCCTAACTACTACCCCCGACTACTCTACAAGAATCTCAACAGAAGGTGCTGGAATTAGCTGGAGAAAAAATGCACAAAACAGATTGAGACATGTATGGAGCAGAGAGGAATAGTGTGCTATCACCAGGCAGGGAGAACAGTAGAAGCTGCATAGAGGTGGACATGTAAATTTATACGGGAATGTACATTTTCACTCAGTCGTATTATATATATGTGTATATATATATATATATAAAAAGGGGGGGATAGCAGATGGAGTTGCATAGGGCTCCATGTATGGGGCTTAACAAGGCAAACTGACTTTGTAATTTTCACTGAATCACAATAAAATATTTATTAAAAAAAAAAAAAAAAAGATTCTAACTCAGAAAGACCTGACTCACTGGCCTGACAGAGATCAGAGAAACCCTGGCAATACGGCCTTCAGATACCCTTTTAGCTCAGAAATGAAGTCATTCCTTAGTCTCACCCTTCAGGCAAATATTGGACAGGCCCAGGAAACAAGACTAACAGGTCTCATCAACCCAGGGACACGGACTAGAAAGGAGGAGGGGATGCAAAAGCTGGTAATAGAGGACCACAGTTCAAGACATAAAACAATGTGTGGGCTAGCCATTTAATGAGACTCTAGCTTTTTCTACAAACCGTCATCTAAAGTACACACACACACACAAAGTGGCAGACTGCTAGATCTTTCTTCCCCATCTGTCTCAGTCTGGAAGCTTACCTGAAGAACTTCCATCATAGATGACCCTGCTGGTACTGGAAGGCCAATGCCATAGCTTCCAGCACCACAGCAATACATATCACAGTGACATACAAGCCCTAAGAAATTGACAAGTGTCAACGAGGTGGACTGACACAGAGGTTACAACAAGGAGCTCAAGCGTAGTGATTGTGAAGGTGGCACAGGACTGGGAGGTGTTTCATTCTGTACACGGTGTTGCTATGAGTCAGAAATGACTTAATGATACTGAAGAACAACAGCAACAACAGCTGTGTAGGAGGCTGAAGAATGTAGCCTCTAACTGGGCAATCATATACCCAACTTAAGCTCTAGCAATGTGAGATGTTAAAAAAGCATAAATTTTGTGGACTTGTCTCCGACATACCTTCTGAAGTGTAAGTAACAGAAGATAAAGATGAGAGGGATGAGGGAGGAAAAAATGAAAGATGTATATGTTAAAAAAGTCTCCTTATAATATTCTGGTGTGTGATAATGGATCTCCATGATTCTGTAATCTGATAACCACTACCCAGAGAATTACTGTTGTCTTTGTCCAACATTCTTTCCAACTAACATGTTTGGAAGAAATCAGGTTTTTGTTTTTTTTTGTTGTTTTTTTTTTATTGTTTGGAGGGTATGTAACACACAGTGACTGAATAATGCATTGACAATATGTTGCTAGTGTTGTCAGATGCTACAAAGTCAGCTCCAACTCAGACAATCTCCATGTGTAACAGAATGAATGCTTGCGCAGTCCAGCGTCATCCTCCCAATCCGCTCTACTGCCATTAAGTCAATTCCGATTTATAGGACAGGGTAGAATTGCCCTGTTGTATTTCCAAAGAGCAACTGGTGAATTCGAATTGCTGATCTTTTCAACAGGAGCCCTAGCACTTCACCTCTACACCACAAGAGTATCCTCACAGTAGCAGGTAGGTTGGTGCCCATTGTTGTAGTCATTGAAAGTCTTCCTCTTTTCTCTGACCTCTACCAAGCAAGCTGTCCTTCTTGAGGGATTGATCCCTCAAGTGATGTGAGACCTTGACATCCTTGTTTCTAAGGAGCATTCATCTATATTCTGTCATTGTATTTTATATTCTTTGCATATTTTTGTGATTAGTACTTATTTTGGCAGAGAATTTCAACTGTGACCTCAAGATTACAGATTTATATTCTGGAAATATAAATTCTGGTATTACCCTCTTTGATTTTTGTTCATCTTCTTCTAAGTCTGCTCCATTTCCACTTCACTGACATCGTGCCATTCACGTCTTGAAGGCAAGGCCTTTAGGATGGGCTATCCAACTACTCGCATGCTTAGCAACAACACTGAAAATATAAGAGAACTATGTCATAGGGTCACTGGAGTATTAGAGATACAGAAATAAAATGACAGCCGAGTGTCAAGTGGGGCTGGTTTTCAGTACATATTAACTTCATTTTAAACCACTAAACTCAATATATACTTTTTTTTTTCTTGTTTGATGAAACTAAACTCCAAGATAATCTTAAAATTCAGGATGAACTGTTCTAGTTTTAATGCTTAATTTTGTTATTTCATTTTTGGAATTAGAAAGAAGGGAGGCTAGTATCTTTAATGACTTCATTATAAATAGTTGTAACAAAATTAGGGTTCATTTAACATTTTTAAAAAAAGCATTGTCAAGTACTTTGATGTCATACATCTTAATTATTGTGATTCATTGTAAAAACTAAGCATACCAAGCACTTTACAAATTACTACTGCTTAAATTATTTCATTTTATTCTTAAAATAACTTATGAACTTATTATATTAAACTAATTGGCATAAAATCTCCATTTTATAAACTGCAAAACCTAATCTCAGAGCTATATTCTATTTTGTATGAACATAGCTAGTAAAAGGCAGAACTGGGATTCTAATTTAAGTGTTTAGACTCTACGTCATATGCCTGTTCTGCTGAATCTTGTAATTTTTAATCATGTTGAATAATCTTCAAACCCTTTGCAACTATGGAGACAATTAGTCCTCCCCACCCCCCACCACAGTATCTCTGTTTTTCACACCACTATGACTCACCCAAGGGGAAGACAGCCTCATTGGATCCTGTCTGGGAAAACCAGTTCTGCACCCCTCAGTCACAGTCCCTTGGATTTCACCAGGCTGACAAACCCTTCATGTCCCCTGCCTTGGAGTCACTTAAGAGCATTCATTCCGTATTTACATGATAGCTTAACAAGTTGTTCCCACGATTTTACTTGGCCTTGGCATTTCGCTTTGCTCTCCAGAGACCTGAACTGACACCTTTGTCTTGTTCTGACTTCTCTACAGCTTCCCTTCAGACTTAAAAAATTATATAACGTATTCCTGTTGATGCAAATGACCAAAACTGTCATTCATCATTAGAAGCAGCTGGGCAAGGAGTGAGTGAACAATTTTCAGGACCTAGGATGAAAGCAAAACAGAAAATAAATTCAAGGAAAATGAAACTGGATAAAAGTGTCACATTTTCTTATAATTTACTGAATTCCTACCATTCAAAGCCTAAGAGAATATAAGTGGTGACTTTTGTAATGCATCACTGTAGTAGGTTTTAAATTAATAATCAATGTTTTCAAAGGTAAAATTCATAGACAGTTAAAAACAGTAAAGTCTGTAATTGTCCATAGCTTGGAGTGAGCTATCACCTGGAATAGACTACCCAATTCCTCTTTATGTTACCCAAGTCTTTCTGCCTACAGTCCTATATGCCTTGACCTTACAGATCCATTCTGAATCAGACTTTTTTTCTCAGTTGTCTCATTTGATAGTACTTGCTAATATTTCTTACTATATAGCACAAAAGATGGTGAATGAAAAATGCCACAAACTTGAGGAAGGAGAATGGGTAGAGAGGAGTGGAAACGAGACTGCTGGGAGGATGAGACATGTACAGAGCAGAGAGGAATAGTGTGCTGTCACCGGACAGGGAGAGCAGTGGAAGCTGCATATAGGTGGGCATGTAAATTTATACGGGAATGTACATTTTCACTCAGTCATATTAAATAAAAAAATAAAATAAAATAAAATAAATGTCACAAACTTTCCTTTCTCTTGATTTGCCCCTAAGAGGCTACTGCAACGTGCATGTAACTTTAATCAGACACTGATGAGTTATACATGAAATTCTTACATTTTCATCTGAAAAAATTTTGAAAAAACAGAAGTTAACACCCAGAAGTAGAAACTGAAAATTTAAAAGTTTTTTTAGTATGAAAATATAAATTATCTTTACTTGTGGTAAGTACCAAGATCAAAATTCTGGGACATATTAGGAGGGATTTTTGAAATATTCAGATCCTCCTAATTTAGATTTGATGCAATATAAAACTGGAGTAGGAACACAGAACTTGTATACATTTAAGTAAATATTCTCTATATTGCTTGCAGTAATTGCAGTATGGGGTCAATCGGTAGACTTTAAGACTAAGATATTTACGTTACAATTTGCCTATAGTTTTGACTTATAACAAGCTGTTTAACTTTACTGTGTTTCAGACTGCTTTCTAGACAATCTAGATGATGCTTTTTATCTCATAGTGATGAAGGATGATTAAATATGTGAAAGTCTTTAAGCAAATGCTCAACAAATATTAGATACATAAGCATGATTTAAATAAGAGACAGTTAACAGTAATAATGGTTCTGAATAATTTTCAACATTACTCATGATAATATTAAATGTATAATTATCCACACAAAATGAATATAATAATATGCACTTGTATCTACTTGTTATAGCTATGTACACATGCAAATTTGGGATATGTTCTCCATTTTTATTATCTCTCTTTTAATACTCTAAAAAAGAAAAAAATAATTGTCATTAAGTCAATTCCAACTCATGGTGACTCCATGCATGTAAATGCTCCATAGAGTTTTCAAGGACTATGATCATTCAGAACCAAATGACCAGGTCTTCTGAGATACCTCTGGATGAACTAAAACCACCAACTGTTGATTAGTAGTGGTGAACTTGACCATTGTTGCCACCCAGTGGATCTATTTTACCCCAGACCCTCTGCGCAGGTCTTACAGAATTTATCACTCTCTGCCTCATACTATCGTTACTATAATTATTTCTTACTTGAGACTGAAATGGACAAAAAGATAATAAGGTAACCATTTACTAGAAGCTATGTATATCCTGTTTTGTGAATCTTTCTGGAGTTAGCTGATTCTATAAAGGCCTATACCTTAGTCATCCAGTGCTGCTATAACACACACCACAAGTGGTGGCTTTAATAAGAAGAAATGTATTTTCTCACAGTGAGTAGGGTAAGAGTCCAAATTCAGGGCACAGGCTCAAAGGGAAAGGCTTTGTCTGCTGGTTCTGGAGGAAGGTTCTTGTTAATCATCCCTTGGACTGGAAGCTTTGGAGGCACAGGGACCAGGGTCCGGAGGGTCTACTCTGCTCCCGTCACTGCTTTCTTGGTGGTATAAGGTCCTCCACTCTCTGCTTGCTTTCCTTTCCTTTCCACAGATCTGTTTGTTTCTTTGACAGTCCATGATGCCTTCACTATTCTTCTCTAACACCACAATTCAAAGACATCAATTCTTCTGTCTTCCTCATTCATTGTCCAGATTTTGCACTCCTACGATGCGACTGAAAATACCGTGGCTTAGGTCAGGCACACCTTAGTCTTCGAGGTGACATCTTGACTTTTCAACACTTTAAAGAGGTTCTTTGCAGCAGCATTTCCCAATCTAATGTGTCTTGATTTCTTGGCTGCTTCTTCCCTGGATGTTAATTGTGGAATCAAGTAAAACAAAATCCATGACAACCTCAATCCTATGTCCCTGTTTAAGGGATTTAAAAATATATATATGTTAACCTCTTACCCTCCCTATTCTCTCCTTGAAACCTTTTACTGAGGAAATTTATTGCTGAAATAGTGCTTTTACCACTTACTAAAATCTAACTAACATTTGAAGATTGAAACTCACTTGTTCAGCTAACCACTTAAAAAAAAATTACAGTCAAGTGGATTCTGACCCATAGCAGCTCTATAGGACAGAGTAGAACTCCCCCACAGTGTTTCCAAGGAGCACCTGGTAGATTTCAGCTGCATGCCTTTCAGTTATCCGCCATACCTATGACCCACTGTGTCACCACGACTTCCTGACTAACCACTCAAAAAGATCAAACAGAAAGACAGATATTGTTTAAGAACCCTACTATAAGGACTTAAAAACAGAAGAAGAGACTCTTCAACAGCTGCAGGAGAGGGGAAGGAGGGTGGTGGGAGAGGGTCAGTTATAGAACAGACAGTTGATTGAAATTTGGTTGGGTGAAATCAGTGACAGCATATGTTAGAAAGTAGATCAGTTTAACTGGACTTCAACATAACCTGAAAACTCTTCCAATCTTAATTACAAGGACAAAGTAGCAGGAGTGGGGTGTCTGGGGACCATACTCTCAGGGGACATCAAGGCCAATTGGCTTAACTAGCCTATTGTTAAGGGAGTCTTCTGCACCCCATATAGATGAGTGGCATCTGGGGTCTTAAAAGCTAGCAAGCTGCCATCTGGGGAACACCAAATGGTCCCAGCTCAGCTGGAACAGATGACCACCAAGGACAACAACAATATGAGGGAAACAGGTAACAGAAGACAGAAAGACCCACATGAATGGATGACTGTGTCAACATTTGACCAGAAGAAACAGATAGTGCCTGGCCACCACCAATGACAGCTGAGATGGGGCTCACAATGTTGAGTCCCAGTGGCAACATAAGAAAAGGAGTGCATCCTAAGAACTCCACTAAAAGACTGAAATTGATGGTCGAAGGCCCGGGAGTTCCCCCGGAAGTGTGGCCCCTACACCTGATGCTGCCCCTGATCATTACTGAGTTCAACTCTTTGAAAAGAGATGAAATGGACTTGGGGATACAGAGTGAATTATTGTGTGTACACTTTATGGTTCTATGCATATACAGAATGACATCCTACTGGCTTCCTACGACGGGGAGGTGGAGAGGGCGAAACAAAGGGGACAGAAGATCGTTAAGAGGATATGACATGTACAGAACGGAAAGGAGGAGTGTGCTGTCACAGGCAAGGAGAGCAGAGGGAGCTGCAGATAGGTGGGCATGCAAATTTAAATTGTATAGTAAACTTTCACTCAATCGCAATAAATAAAAGGAGATGAAGAAGAAGAAAAATCAAACTGACCATTAAGTAGATTCTAACTGTTATAAGAACTCTGGTAGTGAGTAGTAGTTAAGAGCTACTTCTGCTAACTAAAATATGAGCAGCTTAAATCTACGAGTTGTTCTCTGGAAACCCTGTGGGGCAGTTTTACTAACTAATCGCTAATGGAAGTTTATTTTTACACCACTCAATACTTGAAGCAATACCAAGCAGAGATTTTCATTTACTGTGGGAAACCCGTTCATGCTAAAGCAGTTGTGAGCAGTTCACAATATTCAAAATTTCAGAGAAATGACACAAGGAGTATCCACAAGGCACACTGAACCTGGAAAAAATTCTGAAGCACTTTTTTGGTTTTAATAGCTGCCAAACCAGTTTAGACTCGTAGTGACCTCATATGTTACTGAATAGAACTGCTCCATAGGGTTTTCTTGGCTGCAGTATTACTGGAAAAACATCACCAGGACTTTTTTTCCATGATACCACTAAGTGAGTTTCAATGACCAACCTTCAGGTTAGCAGCCAAGTGCAAACTGTCTGTACCACCCAGAGACCTTTCCTAACACATAGTGATTCTAAAGCTCTTTTCCAGCTTCTTAGTTACCTACAAGATCTCCTCCATGTATAGTCCATGTCTCAACCCTTCTTGTCTTTCTTTTTCAAAATAATTCAGGTCTTCTCACGTCCTAGTTCCAAACTTACATATCCTAAATCCACTGTCATATGGTCTTGTAGAATGTAATTAATCATAATTATTAGAATACCCTGGTGGCATTGTGTTAACCAGAAGGTCACTGTGCTAACCAGGAGGTCAGAAGTTCAAGCCCTCCAGGCACTCCTTGGAAACTCTACGGGGCAGTTCTGTTCTGCCTACATGGTCACTACGAATCAGAATCAACTCAACAGCAATTGGTTTGGGTTTTTTTTTTTGGTTTATTCTTTATGCGATTGTAAAAGTAGACAGATTTTACATCTGTCAAAATCCATAGGACTATACAACACAGTGAACTCTAACTGTTTATCAATTGTATCAAATATACCTGAGAAATATAAGATGTTAATAATAAGAGAAGCTACATGTGGGGAGAGGAGGTATAGGAAAATTTATTGAACTTTGTGTACATTTTTCTACAAACCTCAAACTGCGTTAAAAGAAAAATCTATTAAAAAACAAACCAAGAGAATCAGAACAGTGTTAAGGATGCAGATGACGAGCGGTGACCAAAAAAGGGAGTAGTACTTGGGCTCCACTGTATTTGGGAAAAACAAAAAGCAAATCAAACAAAGCCAATATGTTGGATGGAACACACTATTATTCTGAAGATTAAAATAATTTCTGTCATGAAGTGAACATTCAGCATGCCAAGCCAAGTGACACTGAGTCGGATCCAACTTCGGTATACATTAGCTATTAATATTAGTCCTATGTTCCATACTCCAGTCTACTTTTCTTCGTGTATAGAATATGTGGGGAGGCGATCATTAGATGTCTCTCTCTGTTTAGGCTCACCTCCAGAGTTAAATACATGATGGATTTCACGTCTTAATACGAAGGGCAATGCAGGAATTATAGCCTAATCCAGATAGAATTCAGGGTTGGCTGAGGATAGTAGTGCATCTCTCATGACCAAAGCCTAGAGACAAACTCAGTATCACAGCCAAGTAAACATCATGTTTATGAATCAAGTTCAGAAGCCAGGACTCTTGTTCTGAATGAGTTTTAATTTGAAAGCAAAGCCAGAGTGCAAATGTGTAACTAAACACAAAGGAAAGTTGTCAACAGGGAAAGAAAATGAAGAGGGAATCATAACTAATTCAGGAAACAAGTTTCCTTAATATAGACTGCCTCTGGTTTACAGTAAGTCCCTGTGACTTCAGATATGGGTTCCTGCATGGTAAAAGTAGGAACTGGAAAGCATCAACATTTAATAATTTTTAGATTTATTCTTCTATTCTTCGGTTCATCATGAGAAGATCTTTTTTGCTAGACTGATGTAACTATGATCTATCTCATTGAAAAACCTAAAATAACATTGTTATCTGGTTTTGAAATCTAGTTCTGATAACTTGTCAATTGTCTAGCATCTGTCTAGAACAGGTCTAGAACCCTGTCTATTTGGATAATTACCTATAATGTTCATCACTGCAGGCAAAGATATCTGATATTGCCCATTTCTTGTAAGACTTCCACATATTGCCTAAAGTTGCATTTCCCACCACTATGT
This sequence comes from Heterohyrax brucei, assembly GCA_028571685.1. Taxonomy (NCBI): domain Eukaryota; kingdom Metazoa; phylum Chordata; class Mammalia; order Hyracoidea; family Procaviidae; genus Heterohyrax; species Heterohyrax brucei. Next base: position 156,829,578 of record CM053142.1, on the reverse strand, counting down.
TATCCTCACTGATGCAACTTGAAACACTGGTGACATTCAAAACTACATCTAATTAAAGCAGCATCCACAAGGCACTGCTTCTCGTACCATATTATTCTATCAGCGTTTGTACTGTGAAATCTAACCTTGAGGTTAATAGTTTACCTTAATAGTTAGATATATTTCTCAGTTAATTATGTTGTTTACTGTTCTGTGCTAAAGCTACGTTGTATCTCCATACAGCTCTCTCATGACAGAGCTGGCAATTCAAGTACTGAACCTGGATGAGGCTCTAGGGGCCGGGCACACGGACTGGTTGGCAATCACCCCAGTGCAGAAAACAAAGACAAGGAAAACAAGTAACAAACTGCACAAAGATACAACCAAAAACCTGAGGTAATACACACAATCCCTAACCAAACCATCTAAGTGTAGTAACTGAGAAGAGATCAAGTATCCAAGTGAGCACCTAGGTTTACGTTGCAAATTTAGAGGTCAAACTTCCATTTTTTTCTGAATCCCAGAGCACAAGGCTTGAGTCTTTACCCAGGATTTGAAAGACAGTTGTGGGAAGCATCAAATAAGTTTGAGAAATATGATTGATTGGGCAGCTAGACTATTAAGACCACCAAAAAAAATAAAAATCTTCTCAAATATTATCACTTGGCTAAAGCCAAATCTAGCTGCTTATCTAAGAATTAAACTCCAAGCTACCTTTAGTAGGAACTCTTTTATGTTCTTTATGGTGACTACGTGAATCCCTGGTGGCATAGTGGGTTAAGTGCTATGTCTGCTCCCCAAAAGACCAGTGCTTTAAGTCTGCCAGGTACTCCTTGGAAATTCTATGGGGCAGTTCTATTCTGACCTTTAGGGTCACTATGAGTTGGACTTGACTTGACAGCAGTGGGTTTGTTTTTTTTTTGCTTTGGATGGTGACTACATCACAGGTAGAGCAAATATAACAATTAGAAGGTCAATTTCTCACTGTGCCCTGAAAAAGATAAAAAATCTATAGCACATATCATCATCCAATTCATAATAGTAGAAAAGAGAGAAAGAACTTTCCTAGGAGACTTTTCTTGGCTTCTTTGGCTTCAAAGGGTGAGGTCATGATCTCTTGGGTTTCAAAGGGTGAGTCTGTAGTCTCCTAGATTTCAAAGAGTCAGATTTTTGCCAACTCAAGTCTAGACTGCGGGTATTGCATTAAGGTCTACCAGGAAGATGGTGCGGCTACCTACAGCTGAAAGAGTGGAGTTGCCATGCCATAGGGGCAGAAGAATGGGGCCTTCCAGGAACAAGAGAGTTTGCAAGGAGAAGCTAAAGTCCAGAGCCAATGGGCCCCCACTCAGAATTCAGAAAGTATGCCCAACAATTTGTAGTTGAATTTGTTATCCTAGCTATCAGAAACCCAACAGAAACCAGCCCATTCATAGCACACACACACACATGCACGCAAGCACGTACACACACACACACACACATTTCAGGAGAACTTAAAGTTATACAGATTCCCTGGGTAGTGAAAGAGGGAATGCGCTCAGCCACTAACCAAATGACTGGAGGGTCCAGTCCATCCAAAGGCACATTAGAAGAAAGACCTAGTGATCTACTTCTGGAAGATGACAGTCATTAAAATGCAGCTCTACACTGACCAGGGTAGATTATCCAAATGAGTGCGGAACTCACGGAGCTGACTTTTCTTATGAGATCATCTGTGATGAACAAGATCATATTTTTTCAACACAGTAAAAATTCTGTTTCTAAGTGTGTTTGGTATCTTTCTGTCTCCCAAACCCATGGCACTTTCCTACAGAATGAAATTGTCTTTTCAAATGTACAGTCCCTAATAAGGACAGCTTATCCAAAATATAATATAATCCCAGTCTTACTTTATTTACTTACTTCTCTGTAGCCCTCAATTTCATCTGTTTTTCCCCATATTATGATGTGGTGACACCCACGTGAGTCCCTGACTTGGACACGCATAGGGTCACCATGAGTGAGTGTTGACTCCTTTGGCAAGTGTTACTGATTAAGACGGGCAGCACGGCTCCTCGTTCATGAACCAGAAAGAAACAAAGACAATGATGAATTTCGAAAGGAGGCAAATTTTACATTCTCAGAGAACCATATAATTCTAGAACTGAAAGAAACTTTAAAGGTCATCTGTAGCCTCATAGTCTCTTCTGGAAAGTTTATGTCAAGTCACAGCTGTGAAAATGCAGTAGACACTGTTTTCAGATTTACAGTCATCTATTCCACTCATCCTCCTTCCTAACAGTTCTCTGAGTATCTCTTCCACATGCCACAGATGATCACAGTACACCTACCCTTAGAAAGATTTCAGGTGTATAGGTCAATACATTCCCTTGACGGCTTATCTACCTTTTCAGGAATTCCTGTCTGACCACACAACCTGCATTTAAGCACAATGACAAAGACCTTAAACCCCTCGGAAGTAAGAGAATAAGATACTTTAAAGAATAAAACTTCTGTCTTTTAATAAACCCAGGTCTGACGCATATTTTGAACTTCCAAAGATTGATACTACTTTGTTCCATCATCTGTAAAACACAGAAAAAGTCTCTTCCCTCTTACATCATTATCCTTAAAATCATTACAAAATACAGAAGCAATTTTTATTAACTCAGATTTTTTCATCTACTCTTATAAAATCATTTCTTTTTTTAAAATTCAAGCATGTTTTAGAACTCTGTATCAACTTATCCTATGAATTTGGACAAATTATGATTCTCAAAGTGCATGTTGATTGACTCATTTCAATATAGGTTTGCTGCTGGCAATAGTCAACAGTGTATAGAGCCGGGTGATGTCCAGACTGATTCTCCTGAGGCATGATAGAACTTTCACCTGCTATAGTAACTCTCATATGTAACAAGAAGAGTTAGGATAATTCTTTGAAAGAGTAGATGAATAATATATATGGCACTTATAAAAGTACAGACAATATTTTTGCACAAACAGCATATGGGTTCTACATTTTTCTGCCAAACATGCCCTCCACCATGAGGTATCTTCATGGCCACTGTTAGACCATATTTTTTTTACAGCATAGGCTCTTATGAAAATACCTCTTGGAAAGAGGGCATGGTTACCGAACAAACACAGAGCCAAGCCAAGTACCGTCAGGTCGGATCTGACTCATGGCGATGAACAAACATAGAAGGTATGCATTATTAGCAGAAAAATATGGTACTAGCACACATGTTGAAAATTCTTAGTCATAAAGGCAAACAAAAAGGGATTCTTTGGTATCTAGCGAGAGGTATTAACAAAGAGGTGGACTGACACAGTAGTTTTAACAACGCTCAAGCATACCAATGATTATGAGGACGGCTTCGGACCGGGTGGGGTTTGGTTCTGTTGTACACAGAGTCGCTGTAGCTTGGAATTGACTCAGTGGCCCCTCACGACATTCAAACAACTATTAACAAAATGGAGAAGAGTCCTTGTCATTCTGCGTTTTGTTTTCCTTGTGCAACACAAAGGTAAACCTTATGATTCTTATTTTTAGTCAATTTTATAATAAATATTACATGTACAGCATTCATTTAAGAAATATTCTGCCCTGCAGAATGCTGCTTCTCTGGTCTGTCCACCCTGGAAACCAGGGCTTTACCTGCAGTTTTCATCTGATATCAACTTGACTCAATATACATTTATAATAATTCTCATTGACTTTTGGTTTTTTTTTATGATTTTCTTTCTTATTTCTTGCCTTTTTTGTTTATTTTTATGATTTTTAAAGTTCATTTATTTATAGGGCATAAAATTTTCTCATTTTAAGTGCCTAATTCAATGATTTAAAGAAAATTTACAGAATTATGCAACCATCACTGCCATCTAATAATGGAAGATTTCTGGGTTTCCAAAAAGAAACTCTGTGCCAATTTGCAGTCACTCCCTATCCTACTCTCAGCTATAAACAACATTAACCTTTAAGGGTATAAAAGATTTGCTTTATCTGGGCATTTCATATAAATATAATCATACAATGTGTGGCATTTTCAGTCTGGCTCTTGATGAGATTTTTAATCGGTAACATTATAATGACAGTCAAAGCAGTCATTTTTGAATCACTCACTTGTCTTCCAGGTCCTAAGTTCCACATATTTTAAAAACACAAACAAAATGCCAAATGAAGATAAGAACACATTATCCATCAAAAGATTGTGCTTAGACACCAGCAGAATCAATGTACTTCTTCTATCAATGTTGCAGTGACTGTCTCCCCAACTCTACTACCTGCAATCAGTGTAGAACCTTTTGTAGTTTCAAAGCTGAATGAATTAAATCCTGATTCTCTCCTGTGTCCTACTTCTCCTGAAGGCCCCAACATGCCAAAGACTATACAGGACTGCATCAGCTTCACTCACACAAATTTTAGAATGCACAAGCAACAATCCATGTTATGAGAACTAGTCAACAGCAAACATTGTGTTTACAGAGCCTGAGAGCCCTACATCTAGCGCAAACCAGAAACGTATTTCTGATGCAAGACAAAACCAGGACACAGAAAGACAAAGATACAGATCATGAGAAGAGAGAGAAAATCTTTTTACAGCCACGTGTTCAAAATCCCTGACCTGGATTTTGGGAAAATTTGAGAACAAAATTTGTGACACTATGCTCCTCCATTCATAGCAGAAAGCCCTATGAATCTGCCTGGGCTTCAGATAGTAGGTAGTAGGTACTGCTCTTCAGAGGAGTAGCAGGTATTCCTCTTACTTTCTGTCCAAAGGGCAGTCACTAGCAGTGGTGGTACCTCCAGGACCTACTCGTGGTTTCTTTGTCGCCTTATTGTTGCTCCGTATCTGCAGAAACTCGCCATGTCCGTATTCACATTTCAGTCTTGCATTCCCAGCTCACATATGAAGTTGGGCAGGTTTCAGCTCTGGACCAGGAAAACAGGCTGCCAATCTGCTTTTGCAAATAAGTCAATGAAAGTTCTACAGATCATAACAGTTCCATTTCCCTATCACAACAGGAATGTCTTAGGACTTGGTGATATTTTGCTCTGTGCTATATGGAGGTCTTCATGAGTTATGTGCTGACTAGATGGAAGGTAAAAATCAACAAAAAACAAAAGTCACCTGACCCTGAGCTCCCTCTAAAATTTAGGCATTTTGTGATTATAACAGAAAAACTGATTAAAAAGTTGAACGCTTTGAGTTTTATGGATGCTGTAAGTTGTACATCCATCTTCATTAAAACCACAAGTTGCTTTTAGTACCCTACACATTGGTAACTACTGTAGAGCTTGTCTCTTAAGCCTCCACCAAAAATCCACTGCCACTGAGTTGACTCCAACTTACAGAGTCCCTATAGGACAGAAGACAACAGCCCCATTGGGTTTCCAAGGCTGTAAACCTTTACAGAAGCAAATCACCGTGTCTTACCAGTGGAGCAGCTAGGGAGTGGTTCAAATCTCTGTCCTTTCAGTTACCAACTGAGTGCATTAACCACTGCACCACCACAGCTCTTTTTCCTATATCCACTGAGGAATAATTATCCAAGGAGATCCTTCCACAGGTGGCTTTGGTCCTTGTTTGATATTGTCACTCATTGAAGCAACGCATTTGGAGACTAAGGAGACTTTTGCTACATGTTTTTCCCTCAAAAATTTTCTGGCCCTTGCTAGTTAAATTTCTTGGCTTCTTATAACTTTGATTGCTCCTTTGTTGTGGCAGATCCTAACATTGTGGAATACTCATTGTCTTTACCCTGACTGAGAAACAGGATGCAGGAAGAATAAAAGGAAAAGCAGGCAGAAGACTAGATACCAAAGCCAAGCTTACCATGATTTCTCCTGAGCTTTTCTACCTGGTCTGGCTCTAGCAAGCTCTTGAAGAAACAAAGCTGTCTTTCTGTGCTGAGATACCTCTCTCTCTCTGCCTGCCTCAAACCAAATCCTTCCTAGCTTAAGATCTTACATAATGATTTCTCAACACTTGAAGAGTCATTTTACTGACAAAACTTCAATTCGAGCCTGAAGGGCTACTAGCAGTTCACACCTGTAGCTCAGTAGCCCGCCAGCAACCACATGCTACAGCTAAATCAGACCTCTGACTTGTAGAACTAGACATAGGAACTGAACAAAGTCTATCCATCTCCTCAGTGGATACTTCAATGCTCAAACATGTATCATTATTGTTCTTCTAAAGGATTCATACTTTGTGAACCATATGTTACATTGGAAGGTTCTAATAATGTCTATATAAAACTAAAAAAAAGCAAAAAACAAACAAAACGGAACACTGCCTTTCAAGTTGATTCCAGTTCCTAGTGTCCCTATGAGACACAGTGAAACTGGGGTTGCGAGGAAGTGGCTTGTGGATTCGAATTGCTGACCTTTTGGTTAGTAGTTAAGCTCTTAACCAATGCACCATCAGGCCTCTCTTGTTTCCTATAAATTCTAGTTAATTGGAAAGTATAGAAACTGTAAGTGTGCCTTAGAATGTAAGCTGGATGTAGTAGTGGCGCAAGAGGGTAACAGAGAGGAGAAAGAGTCAGTAAGCAAACAGGCTTTATTGGTGCGCTCCGGGGAGCTCTGGGCGCTCCAACGTAGGAGACGGAGAAGTCACGCTTTTGAGTTGCCGAAGAGGGTTTTTATAAAGGTGGATGGTCCGCCTGGCGCAGCCCTGAGTCGGGACAGGGGGAAAAAGGCGGAAGCCAATGGGATTTGGGCGAGGTAAGACACTTAATCAGCATATGAGAAAAACAACTGGGGACTTTCAGGAAGGGAGGGGACTTTACAGAAAGGGAGCGGTTTGCTGCTCTCTGAATATTCCCAGGAACTGAGGCGTCTGCATCCTGGTTGCGACATCCTGGTACAGCTTGGCCCACCTGACAGAAACCACTGGTGTAAACTCGTAATATCATCTCTGTTGCCAGGAAAGCTGTGTTGGTGAATCCACTATGGTGAGGATTTCCTTAATAATCTTGGACGTCTGTTGAGTCCCTGATTATAAAAGTCAATGCATTTGGCTGCTAACTGGAAGGCTGGAGGTTCGAGTTCACTCAGATATGCCTCAGAAGAAAGGCCTGGCAATCTGCATCTGGAAATTTAGCCACTGACTGTTGTAAGTCACTCTATTCTATCCCGACACGTGTGTTATCATGAGTCAGAACTGACTTGATGGCAATTTTTTTTTTAGTGGATTTCTCATGACACACAAATTGCATACAACATCACATCAGACTCTGCTTACCCACTGTGGCCTCTGTAGACAACATGAAACAGAGCTGAAACCTGTTTAAGCCTGTTTGCTCACTTCACAGAGAAGGAAAACACAAGTCCTCCCTTAGCCTTTTGTTGTTAAACGCTGTGGAGTTAGTTCCAATTCTTCGTGAGCCTACATGACAGAGTAGAACTGCCTTCTATGGCTTCTGAGGCTGTGATGTTTACAGACAGGAACACTGGTGGGGCAGCGGTCAAAGGCCTTAGTTGCTAATCAAAAGGTTAATGATTTCAACCCAAGTGGCCAAAAAAATGAGGAGATGCTCAAACTCACTCATAGTTAAAGAAGTTCAAGCATAATAGAAACAAGATGCTAATTTTCACAGTATGAATTGATAGAGATTAAAAGTAGATACTATCTCTGTAGGCAAATGTGTGGCCATCAGTAAACTCTCAATGTCTCTTGGTGAGAATTGGTCATGGATTGAATTGTGTCCTCCCAAAAATATGTGTAGCTGCATGGCTGGGCCATAATTCCCAGTATCTTGTGACTGTCCTCCATTTTGTGGTTTTCCTATGCTGTATGTTAAAGGATTAGGGTGCGACTGTAAATCCCTTTATAAGATCACCTCCCTGCTCCACTGTAAAGGCCACCCTTAATCCTTTCATCCTACAGGAGATAAAAGCAGGCTGAGAATTGGGAACCTCACACCATCAAGAAAGCAGCCCCAGGAGAAGAGAGCGTCCTTCAGACCCGAGGTTCCTGCGCCAAGATGCTCCCTGGACAAAGACTGATGCAATACCAGACTTTCCTCCAGAGCCCACAAAGGGGAAAGACTTCCCCCAGAGCGGACACCCGGAATTTGTACTTGTCGCCTACTGGACTTTGTAAGAATAAACCCTTCTTTGTTAAAGCCATCCACTCTGTGGTAATTCTGTTAGAGCAGCCCTAGTTGACTAAAAGAGAATTCAAATTAATACAAAATTTTCAGAAACCAGCTTGTGGGGAGTCAAGATGGCCGACTAAGCCCACATCTCCTATCCCTCTCGAAACCAAGACCTGAATTGACGATCAAACAGAGCCTTCTGATCACCTAATCAGCCGCAGGACACAGCACAGAGCTGTTAATTGGGACTTTATACCACTCAGCGAAAAATCTCTCTCTCGCTGACTCCCGCTCCTGGCTAGCCCCGGCTCTCACGGACGGAAGGTAAACGCACCATTTTGACTTTTTTTTCCTCTGTCTCGGCTGGCGGGCAGAGCTGGGTCTTGCCTGGCGGCTGGACTCAGACGCGCTGCTGGGGGGAGAGGCAGGCGAAATTCCCATATTCTGAGAGCCAGGCTCGGGACTCCGTTAATCTAGCCACTTTGAGCCTTTCGTTTTGTAGCTGCCTCAGCGGGGTTTGCGTGGAGCTTCGTGGTCAGGGTGCGGGACGCCATGTTGGTACCGAGATTTTAGCGGGACCTCGTTGTTAGCCTGGGAGCCAGCACCTGCAAACGTGACAGCGCTTCTCCATCAGAAAAGTAGTGATTTTGCACAGTGCTGCCTACGTTGGGGGCCCTGCAACAGAAGCAGAGGAATCGCTGCCTCTGGGCACCTTTAGCCCCCCTGTCTGCTGCCTGTGTGGAGGACGCCATCTTGGATACGGTGGCCCAGCTGGACCTAATTCTTAGCTTGGGAGCCAGAGCCTGCCCACAAGAGAGCGCTTTTCTATCACAAAACCAGTACTGGACGCAGTGTTGGATAAGGCTAGGCCCTGTCAGCAGAGGCCACCAGGGCACTAGCAGTGCTGTATTCTGAACTAGTTTGTTATCATCTGGGGTTGGATACAGTGGCGCTTACTTTGTCAGATGGGAAGAGGGACCTCTACACCTGAAAACCTAACTGACTTTTGAACTGGTCAGATACCTTTTGCTTTACATTTGAAGATAGCCTAGAGAAACATTTGCAATCCATCCTCACAGTACCTCTTCCAGCCTCTATATACTCACATGGGACCCAAAAAGCAACAGACAATTGTGGCATACAAGCAATCACTCATGGCTTCAGAAGGCTCCCAAACAAAGCAACCAAGGAGTTTTCCAGATGAATAAACTTTTACGAAAGCAACAGGAAGTGAATACAAATTGATTATATACAGGGCCCTTCTAGACCTTATACAAAATGCAGCAGAACAAAATGAAAAATTAAGCAAGTTGTTCGATCTGATGGAACACCAGTACTGTGAAATCCAACAGATCAAGAAGAAAATCAAAGACATAGAAACTTCCATGCAAACCCAAGGAAACAGAATGGAACAAATGGAAAAAAGAATTTCTGACTTGGAAGACAGAGCTACTGATGCCAGTGTCTATGAGCAGAAATCAGAAAAAAGAAACAAGAAAAATGAAGAAACATTAAGAAGCTTGTGGGACTCTATTAAGAGGAACAACCTTCGATTAATTGGAGTCCCTGAACAGGGTGAGACATCTGAGAACACAGAGAGTATTGTTGCTGATCTGCTGAAAGAAAACTTCCCCGAAATCATGAAGGAAGAGAATATAGACATCTCAGATGCATATTGTACGCCACCCAATATAGATCTCAAAAGAAAGACTCCAAGACATATTATAATCAAGCTTAACAAAATGAAACATAAGCATCAACTCTTAAAGGCAGCAAGACTCAAGGCAAAGCTAACATTCAGAGGGAAACCCTGTAGACTTTTGTCAGATTTCTCAGCAGAAACCCTGCTGGCACGGAGACAGTGGCATGACACATTCAAAGTCTTGAAGGAGAAGAACTTCCAACCAAGAATTATATATCCTGAAAAACTGTCTTTCAAACACAAAAATGAAACTAAGACATTTCCAGATAAACAGAAACTCAGAGACTTTGTAAAAACCAAACCCAAACTACAAGAAATACTGAAAGAAGTTCTTGGCTTTGGCTTAGAAGAACGAAACCACTAACTTTATATTTTAGAATGACACACTACTCAATACTCATTTAGGGAAGGCTCCAAAGTAAATCACAGCTTTGATTTGGAAAGAAGCAATCCAGTGATCATCATGAAAACTATGGTGTCATCATAATAAAAAGAGGGATGTACTACAGTCGTTACAGTCCTTCCAGATGGAGAGGAAGATGACCAGACTGGTAGTAATTAAAATTGGGTCTATAAATAGTTTATTAAGGGGGTTCATAGGGGCAGCTGTAAAGCACAACAAAGATGTATCATACCATTTCAAGAAATCCAACACACGAGTCTGAACAACTATAAAACCAGCTCTGAAAAAGGTGAAAAATCAGCTCACAAAAAAGAGTGTCTCAGAACAGACTAATAAGAACAACAGAGAAAACATCAACATAAAAATAAACGGATCACAATGGCAGCAGTGAACACATACCTATCAATAATTACATTGAATGTGAATGGACTGAATGCTCCAGTAAAGAGACACCAAGTGTCATCTTGGATCAAAAGACACGACCCATCCATATGTTGTCTACAAGAAACTCACTTGAGACCTAAAGACAGGAACAAGCTGAAAATTAAAGGATGGAAGAATATATATCAAGTTAACAATGAACAAAGAAGAGCAGGAGTGGCAATTCTAATCTCAGACAAAATCAACTTTAATGTCAAATCCACCATCGTGGACAAGGATGGACACTATTTATTGCTGAAAGGTTCAGTACACAAGCAAGACTTAACTATATTAAACATTTATACACCTAATGTCAGAGCACCTAAATATGTTGAAGAAACACTGACTATGCTCAAAAGAGAGTTAGATGACTCCACAATAATAGTGGGAGACTTTAATACTCCACTCTCATTACTAGACAGATCATCTAGAAAAAAGCTCAGTAAAGATACAGAAGACCTCATTGACACAATTAACCAACTAAACCCCATTGATATATACAGAACTTTCCACCCCTCAGCAGACAACTACACCTTCTTCTCCAGTGCACATGGAACATTCTCCAGAATTGACCATGTGATAGGCCATAATGCAATGCTCAACAAAATCCATACCATTGAATTATTGCAAAGCATCTTCTCAGATCATAAAGCCATCAAAGTTGAAATCAATAGCAGAAAAAACAGAGATAGAAAGTGGAACTCTTGGAAACTGAACAACATCTTGCTCAAAAAAAACATGGGTTATAGAGGAAATCAGGGATGAATTAAAGAAATTCATGGATTCCAATGAGAACGAAAACACTTCCTCCCAGAACCTATGGGATACAGCCAAAACAGTGCTCAGAGGTCTGTTATCTCCATAAATGCACACATCGGGAAGGAAGAAAGAAACCAAATCAAGGAACTAACTCTACAGCTTGAACAAGTAGAAAGAGAACAACAGAGGAACCCCTCGGGCACCGGAAGAAAGGAGATCATAAAGATTAGAGCAGAACTAAATGAATTAGAGAATAGAAAAACAATTGAAAAAATTGAAAAGACCAAAAGCTGGTTTTTTGAAAAGATCAACAAAATTGATAAAACACTGGCTAAACTTTCTAAAGAAAAGCAGGAAAGGAAACAAATAACCCAAATTAGAAATGAGAAGGGAGTTGTCACCACAGATGCAACAGAAATCAAAAACATCATAACAGAATACTATGAAAGACTGTACTCTAACAAATTTGAAAACCTAGGGGAAATGGACAAATTCCTTGACTCATACCACCTACCCAAATTATCACAACGTGAAGCAGAACAACTTAATAAACCCATCACAAAGGAAGAGATTGAAAAGGTCATCAAAACACTGCCAACTCAAAAAAGTCCGGGCCCAGATGGCTTCACAGCAGAATTCTACCAAGCATTTAGAGAAGAATTATCCCCAATACTACTGAAACTATTTCACAGTATAGAAAGGGATAAAGTACTCCCAAACTCATTCTATGAAGCCAGCATAACCCTGATACCTAAGCCCGGGAAAGATCCAACAAAGACAGAGAACTACAGACCGATATCACTCATGAACTTAGATGCAAAAATCTTCAACAAAATTCTTGCCAACAGAATACAACAACATACCAAGAAAATAATCCATCATGACCAAGTGGGATTCATGACCAAGTGGGATGCAAGGCTGGTTCAACATCAGGAAAACAATTAATGTGATTAACCACATAAATAACACAAAAGACAAAGATCACCTGATTTTGTCCATTGATGCCGAAAAGGCATTTGATAAAGTCCAACACCCATTCATGCTAAAAACTCTTAGCAAAATGGGCATAGACGGCAAATTCCTCAACACAATAAGGGCCATTTATACAAAGCCAATTGCCCACATCATCCTGAATGGAGAGAGACTGAAAGACTTTCCCCTGAGATCAGGAACTAGACAAGGATGCACACTGTCACCTCTCCTATTCAACATTGTGCTAGAAGTTCTAGCCAGAGCAATTGGACAAGACGAACAAATAAAGGGCATCTGCATTGGCAAAGAGGAAGTTAAAATCTCCCTGTTCGCAGATGATATGATTGTATATGCAGAGAACCCCCAGGAATCTATAAGTAAGCTACTCAAACTGATAGAAGAGTTTAGCAAAGTCTCAGGATACAAGATAAACTTAAGTAAATCACTAGGATTCCTTTATACCAACAACGAGACTGTTAAGGAGGAAATTATCAAATCTATACCATTTTGTGATAGCTCCTAAGAAGATAAAGTACCTAGGAATTAATCTAACCAGAGAAACAACAGACCTTTACAAAGAGAACTACAAGCCCTTACTACAAGAAACTAAGAGAGACTTAGATAAATGGAAAAACCTACCCTGCTCATGGATAGGAAGACTTAACATTGTGAAAATGTCTATTTTACCCAAAGCAATTTATTTATATAATGCAATACCAATACAAGTTCCAGCATCATTTTTTAATGAGATGGAGAAACAAATCACCAATTTTGTTTGGAAAGGGAAGAAGCCCCAGATAAGTAAGGTACTACTAAAGAAGAAGAACACACTGGGAGGCCTTTCATTACCCGACCTTAGAACATACTACACTGCCACAGTGATCAAAACAGCCTGGTACTGGTACAAGAACAGACAGATTGATCAATGGAACAGAATTGAGACCCCAGGGATGACACCATCTGCCTATGAACAGTTGATATTCGACAAAGGCCCTAAGACATTAAACTGGGGTAAAAACAGTATCTTCAACAAATGGTGCTGGCAAAATTGGTTATCCATCTGCAATAAACTGAATCAAGATCCATATCTTACACCTTATACAAAAACCAACTCCAACTGGATAAAAGACCTAAATATCAAACCTAAAACGATAAAGCTCATCCAAGAAAAGGTAGGAACAACAATGGAAGTTTTAATACACAATGAGGACACACTCCAAAATCTGTCAAAGAAACCTCAATCAACAGAAGAGAAAATAGATCAATGGGAACTATTAAGAATCAAACACTTTTGCTCATCCAAAGACTTTATTAATAGAATTAAAAGAACACCCACAGAGTGGGAAAAAATATTTGGCAACTCTATGTCAGATCGACGCCTGATCTCCATAATCTATAAGATACTACAAAATATCAATAAGAAGAAGATAAACCATCCAATTAAGCGATGGGCAAAGGAGATGGACAGATACTTCACTAAAGAGGAGATCCAGGCAATCAAAAAACACATGCGGACATGTTCACGATCTTTAGTTATTAAAAAAATTCAAATCAAGACAACAATGAGATACCATCTCACCCCAACAAGATTGGCCATGATCCAGAAAACACAAAACAACAAATGCTGGAGAGGCTGTGGAGAAAGTGGGACCCTCCTACACTGTTGGTGGGGTTGCAAAATGGTCCAGCCTCTTTGGAAGGCAATCTGGCGCTTCCTTAAAAAAATGGATATTGATATACCATTTGACCCAGTAATTCCACTACTTGGAATATATCCTACAGATTCAAGGCCTTTCACACCAACGGACACATGCACCAGAATGTTTATCGCGGCACAGTCCACAATAGCAAAAAGGTGGAATCATTCCAGATGCCCAACAATAGAAGAATGGATAGGTAAACTGTGGTACATATACTCAATGGAGCACTACGCAATGATAAAGAATAACGATGATTCCAGGAAACATCTCCTAACCTGGTTTCAACTGGAAGACATTATGTTGAGTGAGAGTAGTCAGCGACAAAAGGACAAATACTGTATGAGACCTCTACGATAAGATCTCAAAAACAGACTTGTGTATAGAAGAAAAGACTCTTTGACAGCTGCAAGGGAGGGGAGGGAGGGAGAGAGGGCGAGGGGGGGAGGGTTTAGTTTAGGTAGTTACTAGAAATCTAGTTGGGAGAAAGCAGTGACAGCACACATTAGGAACAAGAACAACATTAAGTGGACTTCAGCATAACTTGAGTACTCCTTCCATCTTAACTCAATACTGCAAGGATAGAGTAGCTGGGGCAGGGAACAAGGGACCATGCTCTTAGGCGAATTCCAGGCCAATTGGCACAACTAGCGTTTTGCTAAGAGAGCTCTCTGCACCCCACATTGGTGAGTGGTGTCTGGGGTCTTAAAAGCTGCCAAGCTGCCATCCGAGACACAGCAAATGGTCCCAACTCAGCAGGAATGGATGCTCACCGAGGGCCAATATGACATGCGGTAAAGACAACCAAGAAGACAGAGAGACCCTCAAGAGTGGGTGCCTACATCGACCTGGGACCGGAAGAACCGGATGGTGCCCGGCCACCACCAGTGATAGCCATGACGGAGCTCACAGAGAGGAACCTCACTGGCAACACAAGAATAAAAAGAGGTGCATCATGAGATCTCCACTAAAAGACCTCAATTGATGGTCCAGCGGTTTTGGGATTCCTCTGAGAGCATGGCTCCCGGCCCTGATGCTGCCCGTTCCCATAAATTATAACAGGACAGGAATGGAATGTACTTGTGGATGCAGAGTAACCATATATTGGAAGCACTTTATGGTTCTATACATCTATAGGATATCATCTTGCTGACCTCTGGCTGGAGGAAGGGGAGTGGACGGAGAGGAGGGGAAAGGAGACTGTTGGGAGGATGAGACGTGTATGGAGCAGAGAGGAATAGTGTGCAGTCACCGGACAGAGAGAGCAGTGGAAGCTGCATATAGGGGGGCATGTAAATTTACATGTGAATGTACATTTTCACTCACTTATGTTAAATAAAAATAAAAAAAATAAATTTTTGGAAACCAATTGAAACATCTATCAAAAACTTAAATGCCTATTATCTTTGGACCCAGGACTCTACCTGTGATACTATTACTTCCTAAATGTATACAGAAAAAAAAATGTACAGTTACCTATACTACAATGAACATCAAAGCTTTCACTGTAAGAGTAAAACAAACACTCCCCAAAAGTCATAAAACCAAATAAAAACCTGGTTAAATAAACAGTGTGTTCATACAGCGGAGTACTATAAAGCCACTGAAAGGCTTTCAAATAAGGTAGATCTACATGTGATGGCCTTGAAAGAGGTCCCTAAAATATTATTAGGTGGAAACAAATTATAAAATAGAATGTATAGATGGTACACAGATCAGGGAACATTTTATTTGGTTATACATGACTGCCATGAGTCTGAGCTGACACTCAAGGACAACAACAACAAAAGTAATAGCAATATATCAATCACACCCTTTATGCAGTTAACTCACTGAGCTGCTACCCAAAAGATTAGGGGTTCAAGTTTAGCTAGAGGCACCTGGAAAGAAAAACCTCATCATCTACCGCTAAAAAATCAGCCACTGAAACCTCTGTGGAACACAGCTCTACTCTGACACACATGGAGTCCCCGTGAGTCAGAATCAACTCAGCGGCAATTCGTAATGATGGTGTACCACTTGTATTTAAACCAGGGGGATATTTTATTTTAATTTAGCTTAGCATTTGATTTGTAAGAAATCTCTCCTGGTAAGTTAGATAAGTTGCTAGGTTTAAAAATTTCTATTATGCTATTCAGCTTGATTAAATACTGCATTGTTCCAGTTAATCACATGTCTGGTTAACATAGAGCTATCATGCTGAGTTTTCTAAAAGATTAAATGAGATAATATGTAAGAAAGCACTTTTTAAAATGTTAAATGATCTGTAAATTACATTCAATAGTCACTCGGTATTTTGATCTCTATTATACTAGTAAAATTCTAGGAACAGTAGATATTAAGGTAAATAAAGCAAAATGCATGATCTTGAGGTGTTTATACATTCTAATAAGAAAGATTAATGTGTTAAAAAAGGTAGAATACAGTATAAACAATCATTACAATAGAGGTATACAAAAATAACTATGCAGGCCTGGCTTGTTGCATGCAGGGAATATTTAACAAAAAAATTGTTAAGCATTTGTGGAGTACATAAAGGTTAAGAGGAAAATTATGTTGGATCCTGCTAGGTGATTATAGAGATGCACAAGAGAACAAGGTTTGCACCAGGAGATGTGAATGTATGGATTTGATATTGTCATTTGTTCTGAAAATGTGTATTCAGTAACATACACTTAACACTACTGATTATGTTCTAATCTTTTCTAACAGTATTGGAAATACTCTCATATTCATTAATGCCACTATTTCACACTATTTCATCTTATACATGTTGCTATTGCAACTAAGAAGCTAAACAGTTGCTGTAACCAGTGGTTAGGTTGGTGAATCAACCAGAATTTCACAAAATCATTGCAACCTGGCTTCTGAAGAGCTTTAACTTGTTTTTCATACAAATCAGAGGAAAATCTATAACTATCTGTTACATGCTGATACATATGCTATTATACATGGAGTCATCCTGGTATAGTGAGTGGTAGAAAATAATTAGTAATAACCTGAAGCAGCATTGTGGGGGTAGAAAACTCTGATAGGGAGAATGTTTGTCAGTCTATTTATATTTGCCGTGAAAAACTATTTTCCATGTTTTTTTTCAGCTCATTAGAAAACTATTGGTATTGAAAAAATACTTTCAAAATATAACTCACTTTTTGCTTAGAATATTTTGTATTCCAGTTCCTATAAGTAATTATTTCCTTCCTCTTTCTGCTCCTGTCCCCTGTTATTTTGTTATCACAGTATAGTTGCTCAGTGTTTGATCATCAGCTACTTTTTTTGTTTAACAGCATGATACATAAACTTGGAAATTCACTGGATAACATTTAGTTTGAGATTACACAGTCAAAAGCACTTACCATTTTTCTTTTTTAATGCAAACAACAGACATACTTTTTGTGTCAACTGCACCTTCCCTCAGGAGGTATTTTCATAAGCAGGATATGCTATCTTGTTTTTTACAGCAACATGCGACAAATCAGCATAGCGAGCTTGGAGAAATACCTCATGACAGCGAAGACATGGTTGGAAATGCAATACAAATAAATCACGTAACGTGTCATTTGCATAGAAATACAGCGTTACCTGCGTGTGTCCAAATCTTGCACTTTGCTACTTAGAATCCAAATCTGCAGGTCAAGTCTCACACATCATTCCTTTATTCTTGAGTAAAACACTTATTATTAGATGGTTATTTGTCAAACCAAAATGCATTTCTCAATTCACATAATAGAAAACTTTAGTAGAATACCTTAGCCTGTTGCTAAGTTTCCCATTGTTGTTTGTTCCCTTCCTTCAGGAAAAGAGCTAAGGAACACAGAGTCTCTGACAGCCGTTGTACAAAGATGAGAAGTTGTTTGGACCAGTCACCAGTGGTTGTCTTAACACCTGGACTACTACCCAAATACCTAAGTCTATGTGGTAATGACATTTGATTCTGTACATATTTTTTCTACTGCCTTCACCTTTCTAATCTAAAAATGGTTTTAGGTCATTCTCTTTTAATTCAGTACCTTCTGGATTTGAAGAAATAAGAAAAGGAACTAAAGTTAGCGATTCCTAGAAAATTTGAATATAAAGTGTTCTATTATATATTGTAGCCAGCCAGGTCGCCAGCAGTTGGCTTGGCTTGCTATTGTATATTGTAGGCACCCCTCTCCTCTATTTTATATCACTGCTCAGTAACCAAACTCCATAATTATATATTAGAATTTCCTCATTATATATTAATGTGCACTGGACCAATCCTTACTTAGGAAACTAAAGATCTGCATTATGACAGAAGATGAAATGCGCAGTCAGTGGAGGCTTCTTCTCAGATTCTTTGGAAACTTTGCTTTGTGGTAGAGATGTATATAGCAGAACAGGGACAAATCAATAACCATGAGGATGGTGCAGGAACAAACAAGGTTCTGTTCTGTTACACATAAGGTGACTATGAGAGAGAGTCAACCTAATGGTAACTATTAACAGCAAAACGGAATGCCAAGCCAAGCCAAGTGCCATCGAGTCAGATCCGACTCATGGCAACCCTAGGGGTTAAGGGGTTTCTCTTATTATAAAATTATTGACTAAAAGGTTTAAAACATAGGAGATTAGAAAACTAGTGTTAACAATGAGACCTGGGCATGAGATATCCCATATTCTAAAAGGTAGGGTACTGGCTAGTTTGGAATTAAATTGTTCCTCTCACCCTGACACACACACACGCAAGTATTATACCTACCTCCCATTGTTGTTGCCCAGAAATCTACTTTCATCCTGCTTTCCTTTGGGTTATTTAAAAATTTTTAGTATGTGGTTTTAATTTTACTGGATTGTTTGTTTCTGAGAGAATTATTCAAAGTATACAACCAAATGAGATTTATAGCCAGCACACAGACAGTGCAAGATGTCCTAGAGGTGCAATTTTCAGGAATACTATGAGTTCACAAAGACAGAAAATGTGCTTATGAAGTAAATCAGATACAAGGAGCAATCACTGGTCCTCCTTAACTCTGATAATCTCAAACTGGCTACGTTAGCTGATATAAACCCTAGGACAAAAATAATGGAGCTGACCCCCTTCCAACAAAGCATGACATGGAGAATAAAGAATCCAATTTCTTTTTTTAGCTTAATTAGAAGTCAGTAAAATGGAGAAGTAAGGCACAGTCATGGTTCAGTGGTAGAATTCTCACCTCCTACACAGCAGACTGAGGTTCAATTCCCAGCTAATGCAATTTATGTGCAACCACCACCTGTCTGTCAGTGGAGGTGCGTGTGTTGCTGTGAAGTTGAGCAAGTTTCAGGGGAGCTTTCCGACCCAGAAAGACTAGGAACAAATGCCTGGAGATCTACCTTGGATAATCAGTTGATGAAAACCTTAAAGATCGTAACAGTCTGATCCCTGATCTTGGCAATGGGGCAGGATCAGCTGCATTTAGCTGTGCAGTGGTGAAGTCACCATGAGCCCGGCCAACATAGTGGCAGCTAGCAACAACAACAAAAAAGAGGAAATAAACCTATATTTGCTAAGGGTGTATCACAGAACAGAATTAGAGATCAGCGATAACACAGAGCAGATGTCAATCACCAGGAGCAATGGAGTCTACATACAGGCCTGATTCACTCACAGTGTTGTCGAAAAGTTGTGGACACCCTAAGAAACTCGTGAGCATGGAAAGTGCCCCCTAAAGTGTGTTAGATCCTGGCATCACATAGAGGTTAAAAGCTAGTAAATTTATTGCAACCTTATTGTTTTACAAAGCTTGGTGAGAACTGCAGGCACTTGCTTACCATGGAATATTAGGACAATGTATTAGTTAGACCACAGGCTAGGTGGGTGTATTAATGAAGGTTCAGGCTAGACATCTATTATAACAAGTTCAATAATATAGTTTGCTTTTTCCCCCCTCATGCAACAGTAATTCATTCTCACATAACAGCTTGAGTACAGGATCTATTGCTGATCTGGGAAATTGATGGTATCAGAGACTAAAGCTCTTTTCTGTTCTCGTCTGCCTGGCTATGGTGGCTTGCTATAGTTGGAATATGGCTTATTATCAAATCACATTTCAGCATGTAAGAAGGAAAAGAAAGAGAAGGAAAGCAAATCTCCTTTCCTCTTAAGAGGTAACCCAGCAGTTTCATGAATGATCTCTGTGTATTTTTTATTGTCCAGAGCCTAGTCATATGACCATACCTAATTGTGAAGGAGCCTAGGAAATGTAGTTTTTAGCTTGTCAGTAATGTAACCAACAACTAAATGTTCCATTATTATAGCCAGGATCTTAATTGTTCTCCTACTTATTCTGCAAAATACACATTTAACAGATAAAGAGTCTGATACTCTGAGGAGTAAAAAGACCTCTCCAAATTATATAGAAGTTATATGACTAGGGTTTAAATGATAATCTGTCTAAACCTAATTAAAGCCTAGGATCTTCTCTGCATGACACTGTGTCCCACAAATAAATGTAGGAGTGATAATCTGCTTAGTAAATTACACTGTGTATAATCTGTTTCTAGTGTATTGTGATATTTAAGAATTAAAAGGGGAATGGAAGAGATGTGATTCTCTTACCACAGGAAATACACACACACACAGAGCTTCTCTATTTTTTATACTATTTTACATGCTTTGATAAGTCGCTTAAGATGCACAAACAATGTATTCAGCTTCTTTGCACACTCCAGAGAGCCTAGCATGGTGCTAAGCACCAATCAGGCAATCAACAGACTCACTTCACAATCATATGAAACAAACACCTACAATGTACGATGATTGTCACTTCTCTTATGTTAATGATGCCAGCATGGAAGAGGATATGAACTTGACTTTGAGCTCTTTGATGGAAAAAACTGTACCTTATTTATCTCTGAAACTTCAATGACTAACAGACCGGGCCCCTTAGTAAAGGCTCAATATTTATTCCACAAACTGAATTAAATATCAGAGTTTTAGACAACAAGGAAAGAATGTCTTTGTTTATTCAAATTATCATGAAAATAGCTTTTTAAAGACATTTTTGTGACAATTATGCAAAAATACACTAACTTTTGAAGAACAGAACAATGTCTTTAACTTCAAAGTTTGCTAAATCTTCAGTAGAGTTCAGTTTTGTTCCTAAACTATTATGGATTCTAATTCTATTATTCCAATTGTTTGATTTGTTTGCTTTTGATTTTGAAATAAAATTAATTTTCCTTCCAATGATGTATTTTCTGACTACAGAAAGATATGCTTTGGTTTCCGTTGACAACTATATAATGGTGATATATTTTTCTCTGCTTTTGTATTTTTCTGATAGGTATATACCACCACTGCTTTCAAATTGGTTCTGACATGTAGCAACCCCAGAGGTCAGAGTAGAAGTGCCCCACAGAGTTTACAAGGAGCACCTGGTAGATTTGAACTGCCAACCTTTTAGTTAGTAACCATAGCACTTAGCCCACTATACCACCAGAGTTTCTGCTTGGTATATGGTATCTTTTAATCAAATGGTAACTAAGGCTGGTGGGGAGGAACCCCTGAATCCGCGTTTTACTTTTCATGAGACATCAAAAAACAAAATAGCACCACATAGAAGACATACTAGATGCGAAAGTCGACAAAGGTTATCTGATAGTTATTCATTATTTATTTTGACTATTTCATGTGGCTTTTGCTTAACTGTTCTTCCACATTTAGCTGTACATTTCTTATATTAAAAAGAAGAGATATCCAGACCATACAAAACAGCAATCATACATACTATTAGGTATTTACTCAAACGAGTTGAAAACTTATGAACACAGAAAAACTGCAGATAAGATGTTTATTGCAGCTGTAGTTACCTACCATTTCTTTCAGTGGGGCACTCTCTCAGCTAAACAATCTCTTTCTCCAGTTGGCTAAGCTGGATTCTAATATAACTAAACATAATCCTGAGAAAGACATTCCTTCACCTTTGCCATAGTCTATGGATTAGAAGCAAGTCACAGATTCTACCCACACTCAAGGGGATGGGACTATACAAGGCCATTATTTGCTACAATTCATCTTAGGATGCATCTGAAACAGAGTATTGAATGAAATAATCTTTATTTCCACTTCTATCATTTTGTGATTACTGTGGACACAACGGAGCCGTGGTAGTACAGTGGTTAAGAGCTTGAGTACTAACCCAAATGTCAACTATTTGAAACCACTTGCTACTCATTGGAAATCCTGTGGGAGCAGTTCTACTCTGTCTGTGGTGTTGCTATGAGTCAGAATCTGTTTAATGACAATGAGGTTTTTTTTTGTTGTTGTTATTTGTAGGCATATTAAGAATATTCCAAATTTCTTCTTTCTTTTCTTTTCTTTCTTCTTTTTTTTTTAAGTTACAGACTCTAAGCTCAAGATTCAGGAAGGTCCTTGGGCCTGGACCTGGTGAAGTTATGATACCTACCATAATCCGTGGAACTAAAATGCAAGCAAGCGATTCCTACTTAAGAGAGCCAGTAACACCGACAAGTGACAAAGGGCACCCATTCCAAACACAGCTGACTGGAATGAAGGACACATGATCCTACAACACATCCATCCTTGGAATTCATCCACTCTTTCAGAGACTTACTCATTTAGTACTGCAATAAACATTTTTCAGAGACCAGTTTTATGTCTCAGATAGCAACTGTGCTGGGGTATCAGATTCTTATGGATTTAGAGTCACCTCAGCTTTCAGCATAAACATGCCACAGCTCCCTGAAACTCCATGTCACAGTACTTGAGCAACACAGTTACAACTCATCATCCATCAGTCAGCCTCAAGATTGGTGTAGGAAATGTAGCATTGGGATGTGATTATTCCACGTGGCAAACAGACGCTTAGCAGGAACCAGAGGCAAGAGGTTTCAGCTCAAACAGCTTCCTGCTGAATTCGAAGAACTTCAGAGTTCAGGTAGTTTCCTTAATGATCTTTGGAGAAACTTTTCCATGAAAACTCAATTTAAGCATAGGCTAGAATTAGTTAATCCAAAACAAAGATATCATAAGTTATTCAGCTGTTCTGCGACAAACCTGACAGGAAAAATTTAAAAAGGACCATGATTTCATCTTTTTAACGCTAAGAAATGAAAATTCCTGTAGGTGGTTATCCTTGAAGCCCCAAAGGAGGGAGATTTTCCACTTAGATTCTTTTCAAAAAGAAAGAGATACTGGAAGCACTATAGAAATGTTGTTTTTGAGTGACTGTGCCAATATACCTGGGCTTTCTTTCAAGCTGTGAGTGACTCCTTTGAATTATGTTTGGAAGGGTTACTCATAAATTACATAAATACCTTTCAGCTCATAATTGCCAGGTTTCGGTCTTGGATTTTAGTCATCAGCCTTAGCTCCTTTAAAAAAAAAAAAAAAAATCTAGTCTCAAATCAACACAATTTTCTCCTTTTTCCCTTCTTTTCTGTCTCCCACACACCATCCCAAGGCCATCTCATCCTTTCTTTACCAAACCTGGATAACAATGTCCACAGCCCAACATACACACAGACACAGACACAGACACAGACACAGACACAGACACAGACACACACACACACACACACACACACACACACACACACAGAGCGAGGAAGCATCCTATCCACCATGGTGGGTTACATGCAACATTTTGTCTCAAATTGATGAGGCTTCAATCTGAATGAAATGCTTTCTCAAGACATTTAAACAAACAAACAAGCAAAAGATATTCCATTAACATATATTGATAACCTCAGGATTATTTATGTGGAAAAATCAGCTTAAATTCGAGGTAAATGCATATAAACTAACAAGCAGTGAAGCCAGATAGAATTTTTGGTGCTACTTGTCAGATATTTTAGGAAAAGTGCCTTTGGTAAACAGAAAAAATCATGCTGGCATTTCCTTTTGCCTGTCTACTTCTTAGCTGTGCTAAACAGCTTGTATATTTGCTTGGAAAATACAGACAATGATGTCATTAAACACGAGAGATTAAGAGAAACAAGAGATCACATATCATCAGTAAACAATTCATACTTACTAACTTTTAATACATAAAAACAAGAAAACACAACTCACCAAGTACGGGAGAGAGAGCTGATTTCCATAGGAAAACTACGTTCTTTTCAGGCAAACAAAAGTCTCAGTCACCGTT
This sequence comes from Heterohyrax brucei, assembly GCA_028571685.1. NCBI lineage: Eukaryota > Metazoa > Chordata > Mammalia > Hyracoidea > Procaviidae > Heterohyrax > Heterohyrax brucei. The sequence continues at coordinate 156,805,443 of CM053142.1, read as the reverse complement.
CAGTTATGTTTCTGTCCTCACAACAAGATTAATGGTATTCATAAATAGAGGAAATGGCCATCTGTGCTAATTTATTCATGAGACGTCCAATTTCCAGCACCCAGGTATTCATCTTCCACCTTCAAGTTACTCATGAATCACCTTACCGGAAGAACCTCCGGGGGATATGTTGGCCCACCTGGAATACCGTGAGAACAAGCAAGCAGTGGGAAAAACTGACAAGAAGGTCATCAACTGTAATGCTCTCCACAACTGCTCCTGAGTGGCACATGCTATCTGGGGCATTTGACACATACAGAGTAAAAGAAAAAGACAAATTTGAAAAAAAAGAATATTTAGATAATATAAATTAACCTTGTAGTTATACAACCAACTTATAAGCAACATATGACTTTTTTTGGAAAAAAGTGACAAAACAATTGAAATCTTAAAAAAGAGAAAGTTATGTTTTCTCCAGATATTTTCTTTTTTTACATTCAATTAAATTTACATGTTAAGGGTGTGTTGTATTTATAATACTTACGATGAAAATTTTATTAGTTTTGCTGAGATGGGATAGTAATTATATCTATATTCTACTGCTGAACTGAGCTATTCAAGGTCAAATGAACATTTTGTGACTGTGTAACTCTGGCCCAAACTATCATGCAATTCCCTAGCTGTAGCAAGACTACAGATGCTGTACTTTGTATCTCCTACCTAAAAATCTAGGCTAAGAGAATCTCCATTCTCTCCTAAACTTGTCCCCTGTCCCCCCTGATATTACCAGCAACATACAAAGAGAGAATCCAAAAAGACTTGGGAAACCAAACAGAAAAAAGAGAGACATTTCCTGAAGCCTAAAGAGATTTCTCTAAATTATCCAATTTTTGTTCTTTCCAGTACAAAGAAAAGTAACACAATACACTGTCATACCTCTTGAGCTCTAGACAAAGAAAAAGAGAGACAACATGAGTGAATCTCTTTCTATGTAAAAAATAAAATAAAATAAAATTTAAACTAAAAGTAGTATATTACAGAAAGGAATAAGAAACATATTATAAGTGATTTTAATTTACTGTTCAATGGTATCCTTGATTTTGACCATGTTGGGCATTCTCTCCTAGACAACTTGATTTCCCACAGAGTTGAAGTAACATAGTTGGTACATTCTCCAGACAAGTCATTAGGACATACAGTTCAAATCTGCCAGGGGCTCCTTGGACATTATGGAGCAGTTCTACACTGTCTATAGAGTTGATGTGAGTCAGAACCAACTTGACAGTAGTAACTTTAGTTTGACATAGTCTAAGAAGAAGACTATATTTTTTAAACTGAGGCTACTATAGACAGTTCAGCACATGTGGTGACAACAGTCTAATAGTGAAATGGCCAACGCAGTATCACCAAACATGCAACTTCTTTTTCTTAAGTTCTTGCCTTGTGCAATGGGAAGTTGTATTCTTCCCCATTACATGGATAGATGGATGGATGCATGGATGGATGCATGGATGGATCAAACATGTAGCATACATTAGAAGGAGTTTATCTGTCTGATCCTGGGTTCAGGCTACTGAGTGAACTGAAATCTACACCAGGCTAATTGAGAGCCTTTATCAACCCTAGGTCACTCAGAGTCCTAAAGATCATGGAGAATTCAGGGAAGATTTTATAGCTTAGAGGATCAGATTTGATCATGACAGGAAATATGTAACAAAGTGTTCCTCGAACTTTAAAACACTTCCTACTTAATTGGATAGGATTCCTGATCGAAATAGAATCTTCAGCTGCAACGTGAAACTACTGTTCCAAATGAGATTTTTATTGAACATTAAAAGTAAAGGCTTTTAACTTTAATGCAGTGTTTGATCCCAAAGCTTTTTGGTCACATCTTCTTTATTTCAACTGGCTCCCGTATATTAAAGAGTCCAAACACTAATTTAACCAGCATAAATTGTATCTGATGATATGAAAAGTTAAGGTAAGAGAACGGTAATGATATCAAAAATACTACCACATGAACTAGGATCTTAAATTCTTCTTTTGGAACAATGAATATGTCACGATATGTTCACCACTGCAGGGAACTATAGCATTCAAAAATCCACTTGTCTTGACAGTTTTTTTGTTTGTTTTCTAACCTGTCATATTTATTGTAACTACCAAACTAAAATGAATAAGGATGCTGATATTAAATAAAGACCTGGAGCCGCTAACCCAATACAGAATATTATTTACGCTTTTTGGAGATTAAGAAGAAGGATTGGTCTCTCAAAAAAAGATACATAATATAGAATAATGCTGTAATACTGTGGAACAGGAGTTTGGAAGATATTGCATTGTTTATAAGACCAGCTAAGACAGAAACTAAAATATATACAGTACATGAATTTCAATTCCTTGATATAACTGAATTCACATACAATACTTCCTTTCAACAAAATTCTATATATTACATCTGTGTAAGATACAGATGTAAAGAAAGCATACTGGCCAAATGCAATTTGATGCATCATGTGTTTTCATTCAAAGTTCTCCTTGAATGACCATTTATTAAACTGGGCATTTATTAAACACTCACTGCATTAAACACTACATTGGATGAAAAGCCAAAACAGAAGGCAACTTTTGTTATGCTATGACTTTTACTTAAAAATATTACCAGAGCTGTCTGAATCTTCACTAAGTTATTTTCTAGTTCTCTTATTATTAAAGGGGAATTTGTTTCTATTGCCACTGTAAAAAATTATCACAATCTTAGTGGTTTAAAACAACACAAATTTATTATATTGTAGTTGTATAGGTCTGAAGTTCAACATAGAGAGTGCTGGACTAAACTCAATGGGTCAGCAGGGCTGCACTCCTTTCTGTGTCCTCTAGAGAAGAAACTGTTTGCTTAAAGTTATAGGATGGAGGCCCTGTTTGCTTGTTAAGGGTGATTTTTGTATTCTGAGGGCAACTCACGTTCCTTGGCTCACAGCCTCCTGCCTTCAACCTCCAAGCCAACACTGGTGAGTCAAGACCTTCTCACTGATCTATACTTCTGCTTGAGGAGCTCGTATGATTAGGCTGTGCCTGTGGAATAATAATATAGGATAATCTCCTCATCTCAGGGACCTTAACTTTAAGAACATCTGTAAAATCTCTTCCGTTTTGTAAAGTAACACATTCAAGGTTTCTGAGATTTAAACATGGACATCTTTATGGTGCATAACACACACACACACACACACACAAAAAAAAAAAAAAAAAAAAAAAAACTGTGAAAATATACAGTGTCCCAAACCATCCAGAGGCATTCATACTGGAGAAAGTATTTAGATATGCCAAAATGTTTTATTTTTTCTTAGGCGTGATTGAGTAAAACTGAGGTTCCTTTTAGTCTTTTGAAAAGTGTTTTTTCCTCCCTCCTGGGAAAGCAGTGTTGTGAACATTCTTCTGATTTTGACCTTTTTTTCATCATAGATCATAGTCATTGTTTGACACCAATCTCAAATACTGATTTTAAATGAAGATTTATTTGGTCAATCACAAGTGGCACTTCTTTCCCCTGAATTCTTCTACATTTTAGATCAATGACTTTATCTGTTAAGTCATTTTTATATACATTTATTTATTCATTTCATATTACTACTTCTTCAGCATGTTCCAGGGCTTCTTCAAGGTTATATTCTGAAGAAACTAATAATTTCTAAGAAATGTACCTACTTCTTTACTAAACTATAATAATCTTGAATGATGAGAACAAAACTAACTTGGCATTTTTGACCACATACTATTTACATGTTCAAAAGCCAGGTGTCTTAAATGTGTTGTATGTTTATTCTCTAAATTTTTGTTGAATATGTAATAAATTGCTAATAAGTAATCTGACATAGAACACTCAAAAAATTAATTTTACTGGCCAATTAATATGTTATTCTTACTAAGACTCCATTTCTGCTATAATTTAATTTTCTGAAATTAAAATCCTCAAAGAAAGACAATAGATATTTCAAGCTACAGAAAACAAATTCCCCCTTCTTCCTTGCACATTAAAGCATACTTCAAGAAACTTAAGTTACATGTATATACTTCTGGTTTTTAAACCCATTTTCCCCCCTAGGGAAACTGGATTGGTACATCATCACTAGCACACCAGAAACGGATATGGCTAAAATAATCATAAATCATGGGTACAGTGATTTTATCAACCTCATACCTAAATGGCTATTGAGAAAACAAAATTGTCATGAACCATCAAAACGTAAAATTATAGCTGAAAGTAAACCAAACCTATTGCCGAAGAGACAATTCAGATCCTGTGGTCTTCCTGTGTGTTACAGAATAGAGCTGCTCCATAGGATTTTCTTGGCTGTGATCATTACAGAAGAAATCCCTGCACAGCAAAATGATTCAGGGCTCAACTACTAGCAGAAAAGTTGGAGATTGGAACCCACCCAGAGGTGCCTCAAATAACAGCCCTGGAGAACTGCTTCAAAAATGTCACAGCCTCGAGGACCCTCTGAAACAATTCTACTCTTCCCATATGTGGTCACCATGAATCAGAAATGACTATACAGCAGCTAACACTTAACACGAGTCTTTATTGAAACAGAATGCCAGGCCTTTCTTCACTGGTGCTGTTGTGTTGGTTAAAACTGCCAAACTTTAGACTAACAGCTGAGCACAAGCTATTTGTCACACCCAGAGGTTATACTTCAAGTTATAAAGTACAAAAAAATAGTTTGCCTTTTAATTCTAAAATCATTGATAAGGAAAAGTTCTATTTGTTTCCTATTCATTTTAGAAATGTAGATCTTAATCATTAAATGAGTAATAGTGCAAGTTCAAGTTTTCGCTCTTTAAGTTTGAGGAGTGTTTGATGATATGAAAAGCAGATAAGAATTTAGGCTTTACGTACCAAAGAGCCACACATTAAATAACTGAAAATGTGATGAGAACTTCCTAATATTTAAGATAATGCGAGCATAAAGTACCTGACATACAAGATTGAAATTACATGTAGCCCACACTATTAAATCATTTATTCATCAGTGTTTGGAAGATAAATATTCCACTTGTTTGATGTGTAAAGTGCAGAACACAAAGATAAAGTAAAAACACTTATGTTCTCAAAAAAAAAAAAAAAAACCTTCATCAAATAGTAGGTTTTAATTAAAGTTAATGGGTAGTATAGAAAATGGAATCATTAAATTTTCCTTAGCTTATCAATGAACAAGTCTAAGTTTTTAATGCAAATGGTGGCATGAGTTTCCAAACTGTCCACAATGAATTAAAAAATATTTATATTCTATATAACATGAGGTGCTTCAGATAAAACATCCTGTTTAATTATCCTTAAAAGTATATTACTGTAAAATCATATGCTGATTTGAGATTTGCAATACAGGCAGTCCCCAGCAGACAATGCTTCTGAGTTACTATGGACAGTAATTTGCAACCAACTTGTTTTTTTCCCTACATGTTATCTTAGTTGACTGTGTAAAGACAGTATGTCATTGTAGCACAGTCCACGATAGCAAAAAGTTGGAATCAACCCAGATGCCCAACAACAGAAGAATGGATGGGTAAACTTTGGTGTATATACTCAATGGAGTACTATACACTGATAAAGAACAATGATGATAGCAGGAAACATCTCTCAGTTTGGTCTCAACTGGAGGACATTATGTTGAGTGAAACTAGTCAGCGACAGAAGGACAGTTATTATATGAGACCCCTACGATAAAAACTTAAAAGCATACTCATACATAATAGAAAAGACTCTTTGATGGCTACAAGGGTGAGGAAGGTGGGAAGGCGGGAAAGCAGTGGGCGAGGGTTTAGATTAGGTAGTTGTTAGAAATTTGGCTGGGTGAAATTGGTGACAATACACATTAGTAAGACCAATGTCAATGGGACTTCAACACAACTTGTGTACTCCTCCTCTCTTAACCCAGTATTGTCAGCACAGAGTATGTACACTTTCATTTTTTTTTTATTTAATAAAAAAAAAAACTTATGGATTACACTGCAAAGAATAGGAATTCCAGAACACTTAATTGTGCTTGTGAGGAACTGTAAATATATCAACAGACAGTCATTTGAACAGAACAAGGAGACACTGAATATTTATTTTTTAAAGTCACAAAAAATGTTTGTCAGGGTTGTATCCTTTCATAATGCATATTCAATATGGACACTGAGCAAATAATATGAGAAGATAAACTGTATTAAGAAGAATGGGGCATCAGCATTGGAAGAAGACTCATTAACAACCGTCATTATGTAGATGAAACAGCCTTGCTCACTAAAAGTGTAGAGAATTTGAAACACTAATGAAAATCAAAGATCACAACCTTAACTGTGTACTGTACCTCAATATAAAGAAAACAAAAATCCTTGCAACTAGACCAAAAAGCAACACCACAATAAACAGAGAAAGAATGACATTGTCAAGAATTTCATTTTACTTGGCTTCATGATCAACACCTCTAGAAGGATCAGTCAAGAAATCAAAAGACACATTGCATTGGAAAACTACTACAAAAGATCTCTTTAAGTATTGAAAAGCAAAGGCTAAAGTGTGCTTGGCTAAAATCCTGGTGTTTTCAATTGCCTCATGTGCATATGAAAGCTGGATGATGAACAAGAAAAATAAAAGAAGGATTAATGGCCTTCAACTGTGGTGTTGGTAAAGAATATTGAGTATAATATGGCCTTCAAAAGCACAAACATGTCTGTCTTGGAAGAATACAAACAGAATGCTCCTTGGATGTAAGGATGGCAAGGTTGTTTCTCACATCCTTTGGACACGTTATCAGGAAGGATCAGTCCCTGTGGAAGGACATCATGCTTGGCAAAGCACAGGGTCTGTGAAAAAAAGGAGGACCATCAATGAAATAGACTGACATAGTGGCTGCAATAATGGACTCAAACACAACCGTGATTGTGAGGATAGCACAGGACCAAGCAGTGATTCATTCTTTTGTGTGTAGGAACAAACTCCACAAGTACCTAACAACAACATCATTAAAAGTGTGTATCACGCACAATGTTGCAGAGCATAGCTTGCTGATATCATTCTCATATATTCACTCATGGATATTCAGTATTATAACTTATATAGATACTAAAAATAAAAGGCAGTGATAAAGAAAACTAAGAAAAAATAAATGAGGCATTTAAATTATGTCAGAATATACTTCAGACAAAACAGTCATAACTGAACACCATCATTAGTCAGGAACTACTTCCATATTGTTCTTGCCTTTGTACAAAAGCAGCCTTTGTGGCACAGCGGTTAAGCAGGTGGCTGTTAACAAGAAATTTTGCATCCCTCAGTTACACCACAGCATGTGGTAGTCTTGTTATAATTATAGCCTTGGAAGCATCACAGGGCAGTTTCACTCTGTCCTACAGGGTCTGTAGCAGTCAGAATCAATTTGATGACAACTGGCACTTTTTAAGTCCTTGTAAAAATGATGCTAATAAATTCTACTGTACTACAATCATTTTGCATAGATTGAATTATACTTGTTAGAAAGGATAGACAAAAAAAAGTCATAGTTTGTATCCTAATAATTTCAAGAATTGACATTTAAAAAAATCAAATTAAAATTTCCCCAAGACGACAGCTGTTCAAAAAACATTAGAATAAATTTTGTTTGTTTAATTTGTTATTGTCTTATGATTGAGTAAATAGTGTTATTGGGTTGGGCAATAGGTAAAAGAATTTATAGAACTTTACCCCAAGAGAGGTCAAGATTAATTCTAAACATCAGAAAATTCAGGCTATATCGCCCATCTCTTCTCTGAGCTGTGCTGCTGATTCAGTGAGTGAAAGGTAGCTCAGATGGGACACCACCCTGATCAGTTGAGAGGCAGAGTTAGCCATGCCTGAGGTCTCTATCACCCTTCACTGAGCCAGCTGAGTGTTGGCTGATGGACCCCCAGACACCACATAACTAGGGCACCTTCTTTGCCAGCCATGAAGTGTGGACTTCCACCTCTGAGGGTCCAGCTGCTTTTTGCAGCTGCTGAACATTATCCCTATCAGCAGAAAAGCAGTTTTTAAGACAAATGCGTTTAGCAGTTCTTGGCAGCCAAGTGTGGTGGTATTCTTCTCTACTCGCTTCTCTGAGTTACACTATAGTCTCAACTGGCATAGTGATGGAGAGTTGGCAAAAGTAGCTCAACACATTTAACAGCCAGGAGGCAGGGTCTGCCACGCCTGGGGTCCCAGCTGGGGCCAGCTACCAAGTCAAGCACCACTGTGGGCCTTGGCAATGTCTGAATTGTCATAGAAGATAGACATTAGTCAGCTGCACCTAGAGAACACAGCTGTAGCTGGCGACCAAATCTAGCAATGCCCTTACCCACTCCCTTATTAGAACTATGCCACAGCTCCCACTGGTGTAACACCAGAGAAACTGAACAGCTTTTTGATGGTGCAAAGATAACAATCAATATCTAACCATTTAAACAAGCAGACCACCATGGCTCCAGAAAACTCTCAAAATAAAGAATCAAAAAACTTCACAAATGAATAAGCTTTTCTGAAATTATCAGAGGTAGAATGCAGAATTATGAATAGTGCCCTTCTAGAGATTAAACAAAATGCAGCAGAAAAAAAATGAAAAATTAAGTAAGCTATAAAAACTGCTAGAACATCAATGATCTGAAATGCAGAAGATTAATAATAATACTATCACTGAACTAGACAATTCAGCACAAAGCCAAAAGAGCAGGATCAAGGAAACAGAATACAAAATTAGCTAGACTGAAGATATAGGATCTGATACCAGCACCTATGAGGAAAAATCAGAGAAAGAAACAAGAAAAAGGAAGAAGCATAAAAAAGCATGGGGAACTCTATTTAGAGGAATAATCTGTGAATAACTGGATTTCCTGAACAAGGAGGAATAGCAGAAAATACAGAGAGAATTGTTGAAGAGTTGCTGACAGAAAACTTCCCTGAAATCATAAGAGAAGAGAATATAGGTATTCAAGATGATTATGGAATACCACAATAACTAGACCCCAAAAGAAAGACTTTAAGACATTTTAGACTTGACGGCATTTGGCTGGCGTAACTAGGCTTACTAAAATGAAACATAAAGAGAGTCTCTTGAAGGCAATGAGGCTTAAAGCTAAGCTAATGTACAAAGGGATCCCTGTAGGTTCTCTTTTGACTTCTTTACAGAAACCACGTCAGCAAGAAGACATCAGGATGACACATACAAAGCCTTCAAAGGAAAAACTTCCAAACAAGAATTACATATCCTACAAAAGTGTCTCTCAAATATGATAATAAAATTAAGACATTTTTAGATAAACAGAAATTCAGAGACTTTGCAAAAACCAAACCACAACTACAGGAAATACTGAGAGAAGCTCTATGTTTAGAAAAACAGTAACATCAAATGCATGCTTAAGAATGCAATGCAGGATACAATATCCAAGGTCTACTCAGGGAAGTCACTAAGCTTAATCACAGCTAAAATATTAAAAGTAAGAAACCCGATCTTAACATGAAAACAATGCCGTCATCACACTATAAAGAGACATATATTACAATAGATATAACCCTTTCAAATAAAATGAAACTAATAGGATACACAAAAGTTAAATATTGGATAAAACTTAGAATGTTAAAGGGGATCAACAGGGTAGCTCCAAAACAAGCAAACAATGTGATGTATCAGAATAAGAAACATAATACAGGAGTCACAACAAACTCAAAACCAACACTGGAAAAGAGGAAAAGTAACCCCATAAAGAAAAATGACACAGAATGGAATACTGAGAGGAACAAAGAAAGCATTAACAACATAAAAATAGAGGAACCAAAATAATAGCACTACACGTATATCTAACAATAATTAAAATAAATATAAATGGATTGAAAATGCCTTTAAGGAGTCAGAGAGTAACAACTTGGATTAAAAAAATACAATCCATCTATATGTTGCTTACAAGAAACACATCTTGGACTCAAAGATATGAACAAACTGGTAGGCAAGGCCAAGATGGCAGACTAGATACATGTCTCCACAATTCCCTCTAGGAACAAAGGCCTGGAACAATAACAGAATGGATCAGTGGACATCCAGGGAGACCTAGGATCTGGCAGAGTGTTGCCAGATTGGACTAGGCACAAGTAACGGACTAAACCACCCCTCTCAAAAATGAGGCATTTACCACTTAGACTCACTCCTCCTGACTCACCATTTCAGAGGACTGCAGGTAGACACCTTCCTTGTTATCTGGGAGGTGGGGACTGGGCAAGAGCCAACAAACATGTCGAACTGCAGTGCTTAAGTAAACAGCATATAGCACAGCAGAGAGACAGTGCATGGGATATCTCCATATGAGAGCCCAGCTGCTAACAGAGGGCGCCACTGCCCCTTCACCCTCTCTTTTCTGAGTTCTGATGTTTTAAAGCAGGAAGGGCAACTCAGCCAGGAAAGCATCTTGGTTGCCCAGGAGGTAGAGTCGTTCAGCCAGGGGCCTTAGCTGCCGCTGATTCTCAAGTGGAGCAGAAGGCCATCTGACAAGTACCTCTCCAGCAGAAAAATGGTATTTGAGACATTTCATGATTAGATTTACAAGTGGGGACTTGCAGAGGATGGCAGGAAGGTCTTAACCTCTCCATATATTGAACCATGTCATATCATCTGGAGACAGCTTATGAGGAACTTTTGTTGTCAGCTGAAAGGTAAGGCCTCCCACGCCTGAGGCCCTGACTGTTTTGGGCAGCTGTTGGACAGCTCCCATTCAGAAGTAAGCCAAGCCAAGTGCCGTCGAGAAGTAAAGTACCCTTTTAAATAAGACCACCAGAAAACTGACTGCTGAGCAATCTGATATCATCTCCTCCACCCATCACTGATCCACATCATAGCATCGCGTGACTGACCTCTAGTGATTCCGTAAGTAGTGTGCCATCTTTGCCAGCCAAGAAGCAGAGCTTGCCTCCCAAGAGATTCCACTAAAGTCAGTTACTAGAGTACACAGAGATGGCTGGCAACCCACTTCCCCCTTAGAACTATGTGCCAGCTCCTGCTGAGGAAACACGAGAGAAATCAAACAGCTTCTAGATGGCACTCAGACAACAGTCCATAGATAAAGGTTTGAATAAGTGGTCCACCACAGCTCTAGAAAACTCCCAAAATAATTTAAAAACTTCTTAGATGAAGAAGCCTTTCTGAAACAATCAGAGGTCAAGTACAAAAGACTTATGCACAGAGACCTCCTAGAGATTAAACAAAATGCAGCAGAACAAAACAGAAAACTAAGTGAGTTATCTGAACTGGTGGAACATCAACAATCTGAAATCCAGCAGATCAATGACAAAATTACAGAATTAAACAACCCAGTCTAAAACCAAAAGAGCAGAATTGTGGAGATAAAAGTCAGACATAGTGAGCGTGAGGACAGAGCAACTGACTTCAGTATTTATGAGGACAAATCAGAGAAAAGAGCTAAGAAAAATGAAGGAGTAGGAAATATGTGGGACTCTATTAAGGGGAATAATCTGTGAATAATTGGAGTTCATAAAAAGGGGGGGATAAATGAAAATACAACTATTGCTATAGAGTTGCTACAGAAAACTTCCCTGAAATTATGAAAGAAGACAACATAGATATCCAAAACATGTATCAAATGCCACAAAAACTAGACCTCCCCCCCAAAAGACATCAAGACACAGTATAATCAAGCTTAACAAAATGAAACATAAAAAGAAGTTGTTAAAAGCTGGGAGGCTCAAAGCAAAGCTAACATTTAGAGGGAAACACTGTAACCTTTTGTTTCTCTTCCCCACAGAAACAATGTTGGCAAGAAAGCAGTGGGGTGACACATTCAAAGACCTGAAGGAGGAAAACTTCCAACCAAGTATTATATGTCCTGCAAAACTGCCTCTCAAATATGAAGATGAAATTAAGACATTTGCAGATAAACAGAAGCTTAGAGACTAGGTAAAACCTACACCCAAATTATAAGAAATACGGAAAGAAGCTCTTTGCTTAGAAAACCAAAGTCACAAAACTCAATCGAAGCTACAATATTAAAAGAAGGGAACCAGTGAACATTAATAGAAAATATGACACCATCACACTAAAAGAGGGATGTACGACAGTAGTTATAGTACTTTCAGATGAAGTTAAAAACATATGCAGAAGTTAAAATTGGGTTTAAAGTTAGAACATTCAGGGGGATCATAGGGGTAACTGCAAAGTACAATAAGGATGCAACATATCAAAACAAGAAACAATTATACGGGAGTCTCAGCAAACACAAAACCAACACTGAAAAAGATGAAAAGTCAATCCATAAAGAAGAATGACCTAGAACAGAATATTAACAGCAACAGAGAAAACATCAACACAAAATAAACTGATCAAAATGACAGCACTAAACACATACCTATCAATAATTACACTGAATATAAATGGACTGAACTCTTCGATAAAGAGACAACAAGTGACATCTTGGATCAAAAGACAAGACCAGACTGCATCTTGCTCACAAGAAACACACTTTAGACTCAATGATATGAACAAGCTGAAAATTAAAAGATGGAATAATATAGACCAAGCTAACAACATACAAAGAAGAGCAGGTGTGGCAAAATTAATCTCAGGTAAAACAGGTATAAAAAATGTAAAATCCATCATCATGGACAAGGATGATCACTGTTGCTGAAAGGTTCAGTAAACAAGCAGGATTTAACAGTGTTAAATATTTATGCTCCCAATACCAGAGCATCTAAATACATGGAACAAGCAAGGACAACAACGAAAAATGAGATAGATCACTCCACAATAATAGTTGGAGACTTCAGCACTCCACTTTCAATAATAGACAGATGATCCAGAAAAGAGCTCAGTGAAGACACAGAAGATCTTATTGGACGATTAACCAACTAGACTTCATCAACATATACAGAACTGTTTACCCATCAGTAGATAAGTATACTTTCCTCTCCAATGCACATAGACCATGTGTTAGGAGGTAAAGCAAATTTCAGCAAAATCCAAAACATTGAATTAGTGGGAAACATCGTCTTGAACCATAAAGCCATAAAAGTCAAAATCAATACCAGAAAAAAAAATAGGTAGGATTTCAAACTAATGAAACCTGAACAATATCTTGCTCAAAAATCCATGGGTTATTGAAAAAATCAAGAACAAAATGAAGAAATTTATGAAATCAAAAGAGAATTAAAATGCATCCTACCAGAACCTATGGGACATAGCCAATGCAGTGCTCTGAGGTCAGTTTATCTCAATAAATGCACACATCCAGAATAAATAAAGGGACCAAACCAAAGAATTAACCCCATTGCTTGAACAAGTAGAAAGAAAGCAACAGAGGAACCCCTCAGTCACCAGAAGAAAACAGATTATAAATATTAGAGCAAAACTAAATTAATTTGAGAACAGAAGAATAACTGAAAAATTTAACAAAACTAAAAGTTGTTTTTATGAAAAGATCAACCAAATTGATAAACCATTGGCTAAACTTACAAAGGAAAAACAGGAGAGAGTACAAATAACCCAAACAAGAAATGAGATGGGAGATGTCATAACAGATGCAACTGAAATAAAAAATATCGTAACAGACTACTACAAAGACTGTACTGAATAGATTTCAAAATCTAAAGGAAATGGACAAATTCCTAGACTTTTATAACTTACCAAAATTATCCCGGGAGAAGTGGAACAACTTAATAAATTCATCACAAAGGAAGAGATTGAAAACGCCATCGAAAAACTACCAACTAAAAAAAGCCCTGGCCTAGATGGCTTTACCAGACAACTGTACTAAACTTTTAGAGAAGAGTTATCTCCAGTACTACTGAGGCTATTTCACAGCATAGAAAGTGATGGAGTACTCCCAAATTTATTCTATGAAGCCAGTGTGACCCTGATACAATAGCCAGGGAAAGATCCCACTAAAAAAGAAAACCACGGACCAAAATCACTCATGAACCTAGATGAAAAAATCTTCAACAAAAGTCTTGGCAGTAGAGTTCAACAACGTATCAAAAACATAATTAATAATGACCAAGTTAGATCCATACCAGGTATGCAAGGCTGGTTCAACATCAGGAAAACAATTAATGTGATCAACCACATAAAGAACACAAAGGATAAGAATCACCTGATTTTGTCAATTGATGCAGAAAAGGCATTTGACGAATTCGAACACACATGCATGCTAAAAATTCCCAACAAAATAGGAATAGAAGGGAAATTCCTAAACACAATAATGGGCATCCATACAAAGCCAACTGCCTACATCATCCTGAATGGAGAGAGACTGAAAGAATTCCTCTTGGGAACAGGAACTAGATAAGGATACCAACTCTCACCACTTTTATTCAACATTGTACTAGAAGTTCTAGCCAGAGGAATTAGACAAGACAAAGAAAGAAATGGTAACAACATTGGCAAAGAAGTAAAAATCTCCCTGTTTGCAGATGATACGATTGTATGTGCAGAGAATCCTAAAGAATCTATAAGTAAACTACTACAACTAATAGAAGAGTTCAACAAAGTGTCAGGATATGAAACAACCATAAGTAAACCAGTAGGATTATTTTATATCAAGAAAGAGATCATCAAAGAAGTAATCACCAAATCAATACCATTTACTATGGCCCCCGAGAAGATAAAATGACTAGAGATAAATCTAACTAGAGAAATAAGAGACCCATACAGAGAGCTACAAGACCTTACTGCAAGAAACCGAGAGAGGCTTACATAAATGGATAAACCTATCCTGTTCATGGATAGGAAAACTCAGCATTGTGGAAATGTGTATTTTACCCAAAGCGATCTACATATACAATGTGATCCCAATACAAATTCCAGTGACACTTCTTAACAAGGTGGAGAAACAAATCACCAACTTTGTTTGGAAAGAGTAGAAACTCCTGATGAGTAAAGCACTCCTGAAGAAGAACACAGTGGTTGGCCTCACAGTACCTGACCTTAGAACCTATTACACAGCCACAGTAGTCAAAACAGCCTGGTACTGGTACAAAAAGAGACATACAGACCAATGGAACGGAGCTGAGACCCTAGAGATGCCACCATACTCTTATGAAGGTTGGTATTCGCAAAAGACCCTAAGATTGTAAACCAGGTTGAAAATAGTCTCTTTATCAAATGGTGCTGGCAAAATTGGATATCCATCTGAAAAGGGTAGAAACAAGACCCATATCTCACACCTTAAACAAAAACTAAAAACTAACTCAAGTTGGATCAAAGACCTACATATCAATCCTAAAACAATAAAGATCACACAAGAAAAAATAGAGTCAACAATGGAAGTTTTAACACACAGCTTAGACAGACTTCAAAATCTGACAAAGCATAATCACTGTAAGAGAAAATAGATAAATAGGAACCACTAAGAATCCACTTTTGCTCATCCAAAGTCTTTATCAGAAGAATTAAAAGACCACCTATAGAATGGTAAAAATATTTGGCAGCTACACATCAGACTGAAGTCTGATCTCTATGATCTACTAGGTACTGCAAAATATCAACAAGAAAAAGGTAAATAACCTAATTAAGTGATGGAGAAAGGAGACAGAAAGATAACTTCACCAAATAGGACACCTATTATTTGATCCAGTAATCCCTGTACTTAGAATATATCCTACAAAACCAAAGGCAGTCACATGAACAGATACATGCACATGAATGTTTATTGCAGCACAGTGCATAATAGCACAAAGTTGGAATCAACCCAGACACCCATCAACACGTAAATGGATAAACAAACTATGGTACGTATACTCAACGGAATTCTATGCAAAGATAAAGAACAATGGTGATTTTGGGAAGCATCTTATAACCTGGTTTCAATTGCAAGACATTGTGCTGACTGAAATCAGTCAACGGTAAAGGGACAAACATTGTACGAGACCACTGCTGTAAGGACTTTAAAAAAGACTCTTTGGTGGTCCAAGAGTGCAGAGGGAGGGAGAGAGCTTGTCACAGATTAGGTAGTTGATAGAAATTTGATTATATGAAAGCAATGACAGCATACACTAGAAAGAAGATCAACTTAACTGGACTTCAACACAAACTGAAAACTCTTCTAATCCTAATCCAATATTGCAAGGATATAGTAGCAGGGGTGGGGTCTGATGACCTTGATTTTGGGGGACAGTGAGTACAGTTGTCACAATTAGCCTATTGCTAAGAGAATCTTTGCACCCCATATTGATGAGTAGCATCTGGGATATTAAAAGCTAGCAAGCTGTCATCTGAGGTACACAAAATTTTCCCAACTCATCCAGAACAGATGATCACCAAGAACCTCAAAGACAAGAGGGAAAGAGTCCAGGAGACAGAAGGACCCCTGTGATTGGGTGACTATATCAATACGTGACCAGAAGAACCAGATGGTGCCTGGCCACCACCAAAGACAGCCGTGATCGGGTGTACAATGTTGAGTATCTTTGGCAACATGAGAAAAAGGTTCACCCTTCAGCCAAAGATTACAGAGGACCATAAAATGAAACAAGATCAAGTGGCACGTAAGCCCAGGGGCAAGGACTAGGAGGCAGAAAAGGACAGGATAGGAGGTAACAGGGGACCTAAGATTGGGAAGGGAATACTGACATATTATGGGGTTATTAACTAAAGTCATAAAAATAATACATGTGGTGGCTATTTACCAGTTTACAGGAATTAGTATGGTAAACTTTCATCCAAAGTGCAATAAAAAATAATAATTTCAAAAATATAAACAAGTTTTGAACTCTTCTGCACCACTCTCCTTTCTTCAGCTCCCATGTCAGTCTTTTTCTACCCTTATCTTTTCCTGGCTTCTCTTGGATGATTTCTCCAAATGATCTGCTTACACAATCCCTCATTCTTTCTGAACATATTTATTTGATTTACTTTAATGTTCTGTTTAATTAGTTCTACATTCTCTAATTTAGGCTGTAATGTTTACTATCTCTCAGTTATAACTCTTGAATTCATCATATAACCCACAATCTAACAACATCAGATAAAGATAGTAATAGCTTCAGGTAAGGAGGAGAGCAGCATCAGGTAAGTGGGATAATAGCATCAGACAAAGGACACAACAGCACGAGGTAAGGAGGGTAAACACAGAGTGAGCATCCCCCACTTGCCTGTCAGTAGGGGCTTGCATGTTGCTGTGATTGATGCTGGAAGCTATGCCACTGGTATTTAGACACCAGAAGGGTTACCTGTGGTATACAAGTTTCAGCCAAGCTTCCAGACTAGGACAAAGAAGGAAGAAGGACCTGGCAGTTTATTTCTGAAAAGAATTAGTCAGAGAAAACCTTATGAATAGCAACAGAACATTGTCAGATATGGTGCGGTAAAGAGAGGCCCTGAGGTTGGAAGGCACTTCAAAGATGACTGGGAAAGAGACGCCTCTTCAATTTAGAGTTGACTTTGATGATGTGGATGGCATATGGTCTTCAGGATTTTCATTCACTGATGTGGCACGACTTAAAATAAGAAGAAACAGCCATAAACATCCATTAATAATCGAGACATGGCAGGTACGAAGTATGAATCTAGGAAAATTGGAAACCATCAAAAATGAAATGGAATGCACAAACATCAATATCCTAGCATTAGCGAGCTGAAATGGACCAGTTTGGGCCATTTTGAATCTGACAATCATATGGTCTATGACGCTGGGAATGAAAACTTGAAGAGGAACAGTGTTGCATTCATCATCAAAAGGAATATTTCGGGATTTGTCCTGAAGTACAGTGCTGTCAGTGATAGGATAATACCCATAGGCCTACAAGGAAGGTCAGTTAATACGACTATTATTCAAATTTGCTTACAAACCACTAAGGTCAAAGATGAAGACACTGAAGATTTTTACCAGCTTATGCGGTCTGAAACTGGTCAAACCTGCAGTCAGAATGCATTGATAATGATAATTACAGGTGGCTAGAATGCAAGAGTTGAAAACGAAAAAGGATAATAGCTGGAAAAGATGGCCTTGGTGATGGAAATAATGCCAGAGATTGCATGATAGAATTTTGCAAGACTAATAAATTTTTCATTGCAAATACTTTTTAACCAATACAAACAGTGACTGTACATATGGACCTCACCAGACAGAATGCACAGGAACCAAATCAACTACATATGTGGAAAAATTACAGTGGAAAATTCCATATCAGCAGTCAGAATAAGACCAGGTGCTAACTGTAGCACAGATCAATTGCTCATATTCAAATTCAAATTGAAACTAAAGAAAACTAGACCAAGTTCACAAGAGCCAAAGTATGACCTTGAGTATATCCTTCCTGAGTTTAAAGACCATCTCAAGATCAGATTTGATGTGTTGTCTACTAACGACCAAACACCAGACAAATTGTGGAATGACATTGAAGACATCATCCATGGAGAGAGCAAGAGGTTATTAAAAAGATAAGAAAGAAGACATCAAATTGGATGCCCGAAGAGACTCTGAAGCTTGCTCTCAGCCATCCAGCAGCTAAAGCAAAAGGAAAGAACGGCAAAATAAAAGACTTAAACAGAAGATTTCAAAGGGCACCTTGAGAAGACAAAATGAAGTACTATAACAACATACACAAAGAGCTGGAAACGGAAAACTGGAAGGGAAGAATATGTTCTGCATTTCTCAAGCTGAAGGAACTGGAGAAAAAATTCAAGCCTCGAATTGCAGTAGTGAAGGACCCTACAGGGAAACTATAAATGACTCAGGGAGCATCAAAAGAAGATGGAAGGAATACACAGAGTCATTATACCAGGAAGAACTGGTTGATGTTCAGCCATTTGAAGAAGTGTACGACCAGAAAACAGTGGTGCTGAAGGAAAAAATCGAACCTGCATTTAAGGCATTGGCAACAAGAAGGCTCCAGAAATCAATGGAATATCAATTGAGATATTTCAACAAACAGATGCAGCGCTGGAAGTGTTCACTCATCTATGCCAAGAAATTCGGAGGACAGTTACCTGGCCAGCTGACTAGAAGAGATCCATATTTATGACCATTCCAATGAAAGGTGGTCCAACCAAATATGGAAATTATTGAACAGTATCATTAACATCACACGCAGGTGAAATTTTGCTCAAGATCATTCAAAAGCAACTACAACAGTATATTGACAAGAAACTGCCACAGATCCAAGCTGGATTCAAAAGAGGATGTGAAACTAGGGATATTATTGTTGATGTCAGATGGATCTTAGTTGAAAGTAGAGAATACCAGAAAGATGTTTACTTGTGTTTCATTGACTACACAAAGACATTCAACTGTATGGATAACAGTAGATTATGGCTAACATTGTGGAGAAAGGGAATTCCAGAACACCTAATTGTGCTCATAAGGACTCTCTAAATGGATCAAGAGGCAGTCATGCAAACAGAACAAGGGGACACTGCATAGCTTAAAGTCAGGAAAGATGTATGTCAGGGTTGTATCATTTCAGCACACCCCTTCAATCTGTATGCTGAACAAATAGTCCAAGAAGCTGGGTTGTATAAAGAACAAAGTATCCGGCTTGGAGATGACTCATTAACAACCTGTGTTACACAGATGACACCACCTTACTCGCTGCAAAGTGAAGATTTGAAACACTTGCTGATGAGGATCAAGGACCACAGCCTTCAGTATAGATTGCACCTCAACATCAAGAAAACAAAAGTCCCCACACCTGTAACAGAAAACAACATTATGATAAATGGAGAAAGGATTCAGGTTGTCAAGGATTTCATTTTACTTGAGTCCACAATCAGTGCCCATGGAAACAGCAGTCAAGAAACGAAAAGACACATTGCAATGGGAAAATCTGCTGCTAAGGACCTCTTTCAGTTATTGAAAAGCAAAGATATCACCTTGAAGATTAAAGCATACCTGACACAAGTCATGATATTTTCAATCTCATCATATGCATGCAAAAGGTGGATAATGAACAAAGAAGACAGAAGAATTGGTGCCTTTGAATTGTAGTGTTGGAGAAGAATATTGGACGTACCGTAGACTACCAAAAGAACCAACAGATCTGCTCTGGAACAGTGTAACAAAGGTGCTCTTTGGAAGCAAAGGTGGTAGGACTTTGTCTTATGCACTTGGGGCACAGTATCAGGAGGGATCAGTCATTACAGTCATCTTCAAAGCACTTCCATAGGGAAGCTATGCACTGAAGCTGGTGTCTAGGATACCCTTCAAAGCAGTTTTGGAACTCTTTTTTCTGGAACGGCCATCAGGGCTGTCACCGTATTACCCTCAATGTTCTGAATGTCATCAAATGTCTTCCTTTCAATATTTACTTTATCTTTGTGTAAAGAAAAAAGTCACTGGGGGCCAGATCAGGTGAGTGGGGAGGGTATTCCAATACAATTGTTTACTGGCGAAAAGCTCCCTCACAGGCAAACGTACAATTAAGTTTGTAAACTTGCCACCATGCCACCATGTGCAACGATCATTCCAGAAGGAGTTCCAAAATTGCTTGAAGGGTAGACTAGCTGTTGGGGTGCACAGCTTCTCAAGGGTAGGACTTTCAAGGTGACCACAGTGATTATTCAGCAATGAGGTACAGTAGCACTTAGAAAAATTAAGTTCACCGACTTAATTGTCAGACCTCATAAACTACAATATTTCTTCAACTTCTTCCAGAAGTGTTCTCATGTGTCAGTCCATATAATGGCTTCTTTGTCTAACCAAAACCAAACCAAACCCATTGCCATGGAACCTATTCCAACTCATAGTGACCTGATGAGACAGAGTGGAACTGCTTTATACGATTTCCAAGGATTGCCTGGAGGATTTGAACTGCTGGCCTTTTGGTTAGCAGTCTTAGCTCTTAACCACTACACAACCAAGGTTTCCTCCTTACCCAAAGGATTCAGTTAACTATTTTCTTGTGACTTAGTGGTTAATAGCATGGATGCTAACCCCAAACTGGCAGTTCACATCCACCAGCTGCTCACTGGAAACTGCATAGGGCAGTTCTGTTCTGCCCTATAAAGTCACTGTGAATCTGAATCAACTTCATGGCAACAGGATAATAGTTAGCCAGATAAGCAAATATCAAATTAATTGCTTAAGAAAATAGTACTATTCAGTTGAAAGAAGTTTCTCTCTTTCCATTGTTTAAGTTGGTGACAGCAAGTACAAACAAGAAAAACACTAGATAATTCCATTCTTACATGAGTTTATTAGCTTTACACTTTGGGTATAAGAGAACATTGTATCGGAAGTTCACTCTGACTCTTTTTAAGTTCACACCAACGTGCACACATACCAACTTCTTATCATCATTAGAATTCCAGTATGAATTATTGTGAGACTATAAATCAGGCAAGTATTTAGTTTAGGGACAGTAGTAGGGCCAGGTATGGTACAGTACAGATAAAAGGAAACGGAAGAATAAGAAGAAAAAAACAAGAATAACAAGAACAACGACGCCCCCTTAAGGGAAGGAAGAGAGTTGAGTATGTAAATTAAGCATATTGGCCAGGTAAGAAATGCAGTAATCAAAACCTGTACCCAATAGTCCTGACACAAGGCAGTCATCCAGCATTCAAAACTAGAACACTGCAGCAGAATTAAAGAGCAGCACCTGTGATTCCATATTGCCCCGGAAGATGTGGATAAGAAAATTATGTAAATACTGCTTGCCTACATGCAGGATTATGTTTAGGCATTTAGAAATACATTTAAATATTCCCCACCGGAGGGAAAGGAGAGGTCTGGAACCTGAGACATTAGCGTGCCACAATAGGGTAGAATCCTGATCTTTCATGTAGGAGACTCAGTATAATTTCCAGCTAGTGTACCTCAAGCACAGCTATTACCCGTCAATGGAGTCTGGTATGGTGCTATGTTGCTGAACAATTTTCAGGAGAACTTCCAGACTAAGATGGACTAGGAAGAAAAATCTGGTGATCTACTTCAGAAAATTAGCCAATGAAAACCTTATGGATCCCAAAAGATCAATCTGCAACTGATTTTGGAGATGACATAGGACCAGGCAGCGTTTCATTCAATCATGCATGCGATCACCAGAAGTCAAGGTCACCCTGAAGGCAACTAACAACAACATCTGTGAATTCAAGGCCGTATACCGTCAGGACTGCACCACTGGATGCTACTCAAAATACCTGGGTTTAGTACTGTATCAATCCACGCTAAATTTCCTTAAAGGAAGTTTAACAAAAATAATGAATTGGGCAGTCTTTTAAGATAATTCACCAACTCAGAGTTTTTGAATTTAGCAAGAATACACATATATAGTATATTCTTAATGGATATAAAACTTGGTTCTTGGGGATAAAAATAACTTATTCCTTTTATGTATAAAGCACAGAAATAAAGTACATAAACAGGCATAATAGCGTAACTTTACTATGAAAATGTCATGCTATGGTGACAATAAGGAAAAAATAAGGTCTAATAAAGTCATTTATGGGAAGGATAATGACTAAAAGACTGAGAAACACTGACTTATATAAACGAAATCCAGGAAATATATATGTGAATAAATAAAATGAACTCACGTAAGAAATTAGCACGTAACAGTGTACACTCAATTGAGAGTTGTAAGATAGTTTACTAGTAGACTCGAATATCTTGCTATTAATTATGCACCTAGAGCTAGAATTACCTTACAAATATCCTGTTATTGATAGAGAAAAGTGGTGAGTTTTATATGCCATAACATCAGCTTAAACTGCTCTTCTGTCTTTAATCAAAAACCATGTTTTTAAAATATAAACATACTTCTCAAAAGGGCATAATATTCACTCTATTACAAAGGTAATCACCCTGTGTATCTAAATTATGTAAGTATGATAAGAAAATGTCAGCCTTAAAATAATAGTGAACTTCTATTTAATTTCGAGAGGCTTTCTACTCCTTGAAAATCTTCAGTGTTTGACTATTCAGTTTTCCTACTGCGTATTCTGCTGTCCCTTCACCTTCCTGACCTAAGTTTGCCATTCCTTTTACTTAAGTTACCCTCAGTTAAAATTAGAAGGGAAAAAAACATCTTTTGAAAAAAAAAAGTTAGATCAAGGTAAAACAACATTCAGAAAAGCTAATGATTTTTCTCTTTTGACACTCCCTGTCATTGCTAGCTGCCCTTCTTTAAAGAATCAGTATAAAACTGAGCTTGTGTGCTCTGAGGAGGTGGCCAGATGACAGTGTTGGCCAAGCTTTTCTTCATTTAGCAGAAATTGAAAACTTTCTGAACTGAAAATCTTCTATAAGCTAAAAAATGACTGCATTGAAAGGTGTTTCACAACAAAGATTAAAAATCAATTGCCTTGTTAATTAAAAGGGGTAGAAAAATCAATAAAAAGGTGACATTTAAACTATATTTACCAGCAGTGCCTGCTTCAAATGAAGCCAGCAGCTCCCGCAGAATAAAACTGATCTCTTTGTGTGGGTCGTCCTTTTCTCTAATGTTGGGAAGTAGAAAGGGAGAACAGGGTAGGGGGAGGCAAGAGGGAGAGATCTTCGAGAAATCTGTTGTAATTCGCAGAATGTAAATTTTTCATTTAAAAGTTCTTTAAATTAAATAAAATCCTAAATAAATAAATGATAGCCCATTGTGGTCAAGTTGACTCCAGCTCACAGCAATCCTAACGACAATGTAATTAAATTCCATAGTTGGAAACAAAATTTTATTCAAACCATAAGGTTAAACAAAGAGCTTTCAAGTTTTTTTAATTTTCCTTTTATTGTATTTCCAAATATGTGTATACTCCCTGGTTGAAAATTCAACTACTATTGTTTGGAAATTACTAAGAAAACATGGAGGGAAATAAAGAGGATGACAACTAAGTGAAGTCTTCAATTAATGAATTGTAACACATTAATCAGTTTAATTATGTTGCTCTAATTTGGATTTGTGTGAGATTAAATTCTAAGACTTTTTTAACCTTCAAATTTCTAACTACCTAAAATGGGCTTTCTAGAATGAAAGCTCATACTCATTTAAGTCTCTTCCCTGCAGATGATTCAAATATTTTTTAAAACGAGAGGAATATCCAGTTTGGAGAGAGGTACTGTTTTAACATGAGACTTGGTTCTACTAAGTCTCTCCTGTCTAGTACACTAAGTATTTTAACCACAAAATAACACAGTGTCTGCATTAAACTTATCTAGCTAAGAATTCTAGGTCAAAACTAGCAGTTATACAGAATTTGTTTCTTCATGAAATTTGCTTTAGAAGTGTATTTTGACAAGTCCTCTGACATCCCTTAATTTATAAAATAGTATTGCTATATAAAGGATTGGAAGCAAAAGCTAATCTGAAGCTTACTTTATCCTTAAGATTCCTATGACTAGTAGTAAAGGAAGTTCTAGCGAAGAAGGCAAAAGTAGAAGAAGAGAGAAAGCAAGGGCTCAGGCTTACGAGCCTGATATGTATGCAACTTACTACATTAATGTTTTTCAAATTTGACTTCAGATATTGTCACTGGTAGATGTCCTTCGAGTTAATTCTGACTCACAGCAGTCCAGCATACAATGGTACAAAACACAGCCCAGTCCTGTGCTGATGTCCATGATCATTTTCATGCTTGAGTTCATAGTGACAGTCATCACGTCAGTCCACCTTGTTGAGGATCTTCCTCTTAATAAATGACACTCTACCAAACATGATGTCCTTCTCCAGGGATTGACTCCTTCTGATAATATGCTCAAAGTATGTAGGATGTAGTCTCACCATCCTTGCATCTAAGGAGCACTCTGATTACCCTTCTTCTGAGACATATTGGTTCATTCTTTCAGCAGTACGTCGCATATTCACTAGTCTTCTCCAACACCGCAATTTAAAGGCATCACTTCTTCTTTTGTCTTTCTTATTCATTGTCCAGCTTTCACATGTAAATGATGTGACTGAAAACATCATGGCTTAGGTCACGCACACCTTAGTCTTGAAGGGTACATCTTTACTTTTCAACACTTTAAAGAGATCTTTTGCAACAGATTTGTCCAGAACGATGTATCTTTTGATTTCTTGACTGCTGCTTCCATGGGCATGAACTGTGTACCCAAGTAAAACAAAATCCTTGAAAACCTCCGTCTGTTCCCTGTTTATCATGTTACTTATTGGTTCACTTGTGAGAATTTGTATTTTCTTCATGTTGATGTGTAATCCATACTGAAGGCTGTGGTCTTTGATCTTCATCAGTAAGTATTTCAAGTCCACTTTACTTTCAGAAAGCAAAGTCGTGTCACCTGTATACAACGCAGGTTATTAATGAGCCATCCTCCAATGAGCCATCCTCCAAACCTGAGCCATCCTCCAAACCTGATGCCTCATTCTTCTTTATGAAGTCGAATTTATTAGATTATTTGCTCAGCATACAGATTGAATAGATATGGTGAAAAGACACAACCCTGATGCGCACCTCTCCTGGCTTTAAACTAAGCCATGTCCTTTTGTTCTGTTCGAACAACTGGCTCTTGATCCAGGTGCGGATTCCTCAGGAGCACAGTTAAGTGTTCTGGAATTCCTATTCTCTGTAATGGTATCCGTAATTTGTTATGATCCACATGGTCAAATGACTTTACATGAAAGTCAACAAAACACAAGTAAACGTCTTTCTGGTATTCTGTGCTTTCACCCAAGATCCGTCTGGAGTCAGCAATGATATCTTTGGTTCCACATCCTCTTCTGAAGTTTCAATTTCTGACAATATACTGCTGCAGCTGCTTTTGAATGATGTTTAGCAAAATTTTACCTGCCTATAATCTTAGTGATATCAGTTGATAATTTCCACATTCAGTTGGATCACCTTTCTTGGAAATAGGCATAAATGTGCATCGGTTGGCCAGACAGCTCTTCTCCAAATATCTTGGTATAGGCAAGTGAGCACTTCCAGCAGTGCGTACATAGGTTGAGCTATCGCAACTGATATTTCATCAATTTCCTGGAGCCTTGTTTTGTTTCCAGTGTGGCTTCAGTGTGGTTTCAACTTTTTCTTTCAGTACCACTGGTTCCTTATCACATGTTACCTCTTGAAATGGTTAATCACCGTCTGATTCTTCCATCTTCCTTTGATTCTCCCTGCATTGTTAATCTTTACCCTATAGAATCCTTTAGCATTGCAACTACAGGCTTGAATTCTTTCCGTTTGAGAAATGTGGAGCATGTTCTTCCTGTTGGTTTTCTATCTCCAGCTCTTGGCACTTGTCATTTTAGTACTTTTACTTTGCCTTCTTTGGCTCCCCTTTGAAATCTTCTGTTCAATTCTTTCAACTTTTCCTTTTGTTTTAGCTGCTTGATGTTCAAGAGAAAGTTTCTGAGTCTCTTCTGACATGTTCTGTCTTTCCTGTCTTTTTAATGACCCCTTGCTTTCTTCACATTTGATGTCATTCCATAACTTGTCTGGTCTTTGGTCATTGGTGTTCAGCGCATGGCATCTATTCCTGACATGCTCTCTAAACTCAGGGGATAAACTCAGGTAAGTTTAGAGACTTCAGATCTTAGTTAACTCAGTGCCTTAGGCTTGGTTATTTAGGGAAGCAAAACCATTAACAAGTATATATATACTAGGAAAGATTTACATCCGACTTCCTGTCTGCTCATGCAGCTGACAGGATGTCATGGATTAAATGAGTTCCCTAAAAAATCTGTAATGATTGCAATGAGTTGGCTGTGCCATAATTCCTGGTATTGTGTGATGCTCCTCCATGTTGAAATTCCTGCCTCTGTGACATTAATAAGAGTGGATGGACAGCAGTTGTGTTGGTAAAGCAAGATTCAATGTGTAAGCTTATTTTGTGCCTTGAGGCAGTCTCTTGGCCTGTAAAGGCGAACATCTGGCAGAGAGATTCACACCATCAGGAAAGCAGCACCGGGACAAGAGTGTGTTCTTCAGACCTGAGGTTCCTGTTCCAAGATGCAGAGACTGATGCAACACAAGGACTTTCCTCCAGAGCTGACAGAGGGAAAGACTTCCCCCGGAGTGGACACCCTGAATGTGGACTTGTAGCTTACTGAAGTGTGTAAGAATAAACTTTCCTTTGTTAAAGCCATCCACTTTGTGATATTTCCTTTAGAGCAACCCTAGATGACTAAAATATACTTTAAGATCTTTGACTCTATGATTTCCATCTTTAATTACTTTGTTTTTATATTTTGGTGATTGACATTTCTACCTTGCCTATCTTTTTACATTTACCCTATTTTCAAAGTATGGAATTTCTTCTTTTTTATCTGTATTAGTCACATGCCTCCAGAGAAACAGAATCAATAGGATTTGAGATTTATTTTAAGGAACTGACTGATTCGGTTGTGAAGATTGGCAAACCTGAAATCTGTAGGTCAAGCTAGCAACTAGGGAACTCAGGTAGGATGTCCATATTAAAACTTTAAGGCAAAATTCCCTCTTCTCTGGGAAAACTTAGTCTTCAACTGATTGAACAAAGCTTACCCACATCATCAAGAACTATCTGCTTCCCCGTCTTTTTAATGACCTCTTGCTTTCTTCACGTTTGATGTCATTCCATAACTTAAAGCCAACCACCTGTAAATATTAACCACATCTACAAAAATCTTCAGAGCCAACACCTAAATAAATGTTTGAACAAACAACTGGACACCATAGCCTAGCCAAGCTGACTCGTAAAATTAACCATCATAGTACTCTCCGACCAATTCTCAGTCTTGCTGATGTAACTGGAGCTAAATTAGGCTCAATACCTGGTAACAAAAAGCCTCCTTCTTTTCTAAAACATGGGTAATTCTTGGAATTTAACAATCAATTCAGGCTCCAGGAATAATGGATTAAATCAAAGTCAGTAGAGACTTGTCATTATTAGGTACCAGCAAGGCAGTTCTTTTCTCATAGTAACCCTATGGATAACAGAATGAAATACTGCCTGGTCCCGCACCGTCCTCACAATCGTTATGCTTGATCCTGTTGTTGGGGCTACTGTGTCAATCCATCTCATTAAGGGTCTTCGTCTTCTTCACTGGCTCTCTACTGTACCAAGCATGATGTCCTTCACCAGAGATAGATCCTTCCTGTTAACATATCCAAAGTATGTGAGGCTTAGTCTTGCCATCCTTGCTTCTAAAGACCATTCTGACTGTACTTCTTCCAAAGCAGATTTGTTTTCTCTTTTGGTAGTCTGTGATATATTCAATAGTCTTCACCGACACTGCAATTCAGAGGAGTCAATTCTTGCCATATTTACTGGTTAAAAACTCCTTCACAATACTTTGATATATTTTTTGTAAGGAATCAGTAGACCCGTGGAACCCACAGTGTCAAAGCAGAGTCAGACACTATACAGGAAACACTGGAATCAGGTCCAGAAATCCCCCAACAGGGCTCTGGTGTAAGACAGAGATGATGTCTTGGAAACCGCATAGCCTCTCATTTATTTCTATCTTCATTCTGCTCTCACTCTTCGCTGACTGTCTTTATTCTCCTCAGCACCAGGATAGAAATTTTTTCAGCTACTCCACAGTAATTCTTACATGCACTTTGACATGTTGAAGATATATATTGAAGGGTTTATTGTTTGGCTTATGGTGATACTTTCAATTTGTACAAACACTGAGGAAGAGATCTGGGAAAAGGGCAATGAAGGCAAGTAGACGAAGTATTTCACTTTCATTATTATCTTTCTGACCCACCAGCAGCATTTGTCAGGGGCTGGTCACAAAGAGGTGGATTCATTGATGGGAAGACTTTAGTCAGCTCTGGGAGTCAAGATCAGGTATATAGATTTCCAATTCCAGTCAGAAGCAAAACAATTCTGTTGTGAAAAATCCTAGCTTGGGAAAACAAAGGGCTTTGGAATAATGAATTGCTAAATCAAAACCTTTCATTCTGTACATGAATATCATACAAATTTGGTTTCTTTTTTTAATTCTTTTAAATTTAATTTATTATTTTTTGCTTTAGGTGAAAGCCCATGAACAAATCAGTTTGCCCTTTAGCTTATACAAAAAGTGGTCTGTAACACTGACTAGTCACTCTAGAATGTGTAAGCACGCTGTCTGTTTCTAACCTGGGCACTGCACTTCCCCCTGCCCTGATTTTCTAACCAGTCCTGCCTTTTCAGCCCTGTGCCTTGGATCACATGTAATTAATTGATTGTCCCAATAACAATGTTCCTCTCTGGTGGTGTTGTTTGCAAGGTCTGACAGTTAAATTCATGAACTCATCCTAGAAAAAGTGCTCCAGAACTCATTGCTGAATATCACTATGGTCACCTTCAAAGGACTCCCTTTGGGAAGCTATGTACTCATGCTGTGGCCTAGTCCACCCTTCAGAGTAATTCTGGAGCTCTTTTTCCGGAATGGCCATCAGAACTCTCATCGTATTACCCTTGATGTCCTGAAGACAACAAAATGAAGACGTTAAAAAGTCAAAATGTCTTCTTTTCAATATTTCCTTTACCTTAGGGTAAAGGAAAAAGTCACTGGGGCCAGATCAGGTGAGTAAGGATAGTATTGCAGTTGAGTTGTTTGTTTACTGGCTAAAAACTCCCTCACAGATAGTGCTGTGTGAGCTGATGCATTGTCATGATGCAAGAGCCTTGAGTTGTTGGTGAAAACTTCAGGTTGTTTTCATCTATTTTATGCAGCCTCTTCAGCATTTCCAAATAGTGAACATGGTTCACTGTTGGTCCAGTTAGTACAAATTCATAGGGAACAATCTCCTGAAATCAAAGAGGTAGAAGCATCATGTTGACTCTCAGTTTAGATAGACAGAACTTTTTTGATCATGGAGAATTGGCTGACTTCCGTTGTACACTTTGATGCTTTATGCCAGGGTTGTATTGGTATAGTCATGTTTCATCACCAGTGATAAGACAGCTCAAAACACTGTCTTGCTTTCTCCAAAAGGTCTTAACAAACTTCAATTCTTTTTGCTTTTGTTCATTGGTGAACTCCTTCAGGACCATTTTTGCACACATCTTGCCCATGGCAAGATTTTCTGTTAAGATTTTCCTGTTTCTCTATTGATGTTCACTTGGTCTACTATGCTTCTCACAGTCAGCTGATGATGATGACACAAAATTAAACAAATTTTTGCAACGTTTTCACTAGTTCTACCCCTTACTGGCCTCCATGACTTCTTTTCGTCAGTAATGCATCCTCTCCCCCTCAAAAAAATGTTTAGTCCTTTTGTACACTGCCATTTTATTCATGGCATTATCCCCAAAAACTTGGACTAACATGTTCACTCTTGCCAAATTTAACAAGAAATTTAATGTTCATGTTACTCTAATTCAAGCACTGACATTCTCACTATGGCACACAAAAACATACAACAACAATAATGAATGCAAGATGCTGCCACACATTGACATGAACACAGCTGTGAGACACTGATATTACAAGGTTATAAAACCTTACTGAGTTTTTTGTACAGTGCTGACAACGTAAGCTCACAGTGCCAAGTTCATGAACCTAGTTGTCAGATCTCATATATTGTAGGCTTGCCTATTGTTTGGCTGAAAGGTGATCTGTCGGAGTGCCTCCACTTTCAGGGCAGATGGCTGTCTTAGGGCCATGGTCTCAGATGTTCCTGCAATCTCTGTCAGACCACTATGTCTGGTCTTCTTTATCAATTTTATTTTCTTTGTTCTGCATCTTTCTTCTACTTTCTGGGACCCTTTGTTGTAACCCCAGTTAGAGCAGACAGCAGCGGCAACCAGGTGTCTCTGGTTCTTCTGGTCCTGGGTCTTATAGGCTGTAACTCATGTGGTCTGTCAGTCCTTTGAGTTAATTCCTCCCTTGAATGTTTGGTTTTCTTCACTTCACTTTGCATGGAATGAAACCAGTAGTTGTATCTTAGATGGCTGCTCACAAGTTTTTAGGACCCTAGACACCTACTGACCAAAGTAGGATCTAGAAATATCTACTTTGCTGCTGTTGGGTGGAGTGTTTTTTATATGCCTATGAGGTCAAGTTCATTGATTGTGCATTTATATCATCTGTATTTTTGTTGAGTGTCTTTCCAGTTTATCTGTCCTTCACTGAAAGTAGTGCATCAAAGTCTCCTATCATTGTGGAACTGTCTGGTCATCTTTTCAACACTGTTAGAGTTTGTTTTATGTATTTTGAAGTTCTGCCATTGGGCATACATGTATTTATTATAGTTATGCCCTCTTGATAGATTAAACTTTTACTTTTTTATTGTGCTTTAAGTGAAAGTTTACAATTCAAGTCAGTTTGTCATACAAAAAGTTACACATAGTTCTGTGACACTAGTTGCTCTTTCTGTGATGTAATAGCGTACTCCTCTTCTCCACCCTGCATTTACCCTGTCAATTCAACTACCTGATCTCTCCTCCAGAGAGTATATTTAATCCTGCTTATTCTCATGTATCTATTTGAGCCAGTATCATTTTATGTTTTATAGTCTACTATAATCTTTGTCTGAAGAGTTGGTTTCTGCAATGGTTTTAGTTCTGGACTAACAGAGAGTTCACGGTCATGTCTTCTGGGGACCCTCCAGTCTGCTAGACAATCATGACTGGTCATTTTACTTGAGTTCAAATTCTGCACCCCACTGTTCTCCCACTCCTTCATGGACTCTATTATATTCCCTGTCAGCCCAGTCACTAGTGGTAGCTGGGCACCATTTAGTTCTCCCAGTCTCATGCTAATGTAGTCTCTAGTTTATGTGGCCTTTCCTGAAACTGGAAAAGCTGGTGGTATAGTGGTTGTGGCATAGTGGTTAAGCGCTATGGCTGCTAACTAAATGATCAGCAGTTCAGATCCACCAGGCACTACTTGGAAACTTTATGGAGCAGTTCTGCTCTGTTCTCTAGGATTGCTATGAATCAGAATTGACTTGTTGGTGGTGCTTTAAGTTTTGAGGTATTGTCTCTGAAACTGATCCTTTAATTATTACACAAAGTTATTATCTTTCATTATGGATTTTGCCTTAAAGTCTATCTTATCTAAGATTAATACTGCCAATACTGTGTTTTTTGGTTATTCTTTGCTTGGTATCTGACTCGACGGTACTTGGCTTGGCTTACTTGGTATATATTTTTTCCATCCTTTGAGTTTTAGTTTATTTATGACTTTGCATTGAAGGCACGTCTCTTATAGATAACATATTGATGAGTCTTTTTTTGTGCTTGCTTTTGTTTTGTTGATAGTTTCTTTGTTCTATTTAATTTTCTGGGCTGATTTTCTTGGTATGTAGGTTATCTTTTCATTTCTTTCACTGTTGATTTTTATGTTTACTGTACCTTTATGTTTTTCATTTTTATTTTGATAAATAGGTTTGTGAACTTTTTTTGATTACCAAGAAATTTATGTTTGTCTTCCTAAATCTAACACAATGTTTTATTTCTCAGTATCACCTCAACTTACTCTTTATATGAAAGTTCTATAACTACATCACTTATTTTGTTTTGGTGTTGTTCACATGTACAAGTTGCTATCACTAGTTCTCTGTTTTCAGTCTTTTAGCTTTGTTTTATTTTGAGGAATTCTTCATCTGTATTGTTAGCTAGCAGATGATGGCTTGTGTCATAATTTCAGCTTGTTGTTTGTTCTTTGTGCAAAAGACTCCCTTTAATACTTGTTTTAAATTGCACTGTTTTCTACAAATTTCTTTAATTTCTGTTTATCGAGAGATGTCTTAATTTCACAATCATACTTGAGAGAAATTTGAGTGTATAATTCTTGATTAGCAGTATTTTTTTCATTACAGGTTTCACATATATCATCCCATTGTCCTCTCGCCTGCATAGTTTCTACTGAGTACACAAAATTTAATCTTACTGTGTTTCCTTCACATGCGACTTTTTGTTTTTCCCAAGCTGCTCTCAGGATTTCTTCTTTGCCTTTGGTAGATTTGATTTGAAATATCTTCATGATTTTCTTTTGAGGTCTTATCATGTGTAGGGTTCTTTGATGTTTTTGACTAGGTGTCTATAATGGGTTGAATTGTGCCCCCCCCCCAATGTGTATAGCTATTTAACTAGGCCATGATTCCCAATATTGTGTGATGTTCCTCCATGCTATAAATCCTGCCTCTACGATGTTAATGAAGGAGGGTAGGTGGCAGTTGGGTAGGTGGGCAAAATTATGTTGTGCCTTGAGGAAGTCTCTTGAGATGCAAAGGAAAGAAGCCAGAAGAGATGGTGGGGAACCGCACATCCTCATGAAGCAGTACCAAAAGCAGAGAGTGTTTTTTGGAAAGGATCTAGGGTCTCCACACCTCAGAAACTCCTAGCCCAAGGGAAGAATGACAACAAGGACTTTCTCCAGAGCTGACAGAGAAAGCCATCCCCTGGGGCTGATACCATTAATCTGGACTTTCATACTACTGGACTGTGACAGAATAAAATTTCTCTTTTAAAGCCACCCATTTGCAATATTTCTGTTAAAGCAGTACTAGATGTCTAACAGCATCATTTTATCTTGCATGATCTTAAGGAAGTTTTCTGACAGTGAATCTTCAATAATTCTCTTTGTGGTGTTTCATCCTCTCCTGTTCTGGAATTCTGATCACGAGTAAATACTTACTCTTGAGAGTGTCCCACATCATTCTTAGACTTTTTTCATTTTTATTCATTACTTTTCCTGATTTTTCCTCAAACAATTTGGTGTCAAAGAATTTTGCAGATTCTATATTTGATTTATGCATTTCTACTCCTATGTCCTATTTCTGAATCTAGTTATCATTTTTGTGTAATTTCAATTGTCTTTTTTTTTTCCTTTTGTTGTTGTATTGCTTTCTTAAATTCTCTATTATTTTGTTTTTCCTTCATTTTTTTTTCCTTTGGATGTCTCTGTGTTTTCCTGTATCAGTTGCAGAAGTCTATACAGTAGTTTTTTTTAATTCCTTATCAAGTATTTCATTTCCATTTCTTACTCTGGAAGGTCTTCTGATTCCTTACTTTGGTCACTTGCTGGAACTATCTTATTTTGTTTCTTTGTATGAATTTATACTATTACCTGTTCTCTGAGGTGTTGAGATATTATTGTATTGTGTTTATTTATTGTACCTTTGTGTGATGCATCTTGATTTTTTTTTTTTGATAAATTCAAATTGGCAAGGTGTTTATCTTACTCTGCTCACTAGCATGACCACACTGGAACTCTCACTACCTGTCTCCAGGTGGATGGGGTACTGGCTGAGCATGTGAATGTGGGTCTCTTGTTCACTAGTTTTGCAGGGCAACTGATGATATACCTGATATTGTTGGTGAGTTGTTGTGTCTGCCCAACCAGGCACCTGGGGGTGAATGTAGTGAGCATTCTTACTGGCTGCTAGGTTAGGTGCTGTGCATGCATGCTACCGGTTGCAGAATGGTTGGGGCAAAGGCACCTGGATCATCAGCCACCAAGTGGATTATACAAAAACTCAAAAGCAGGGTGCTGTGGGAGATGAGGTAGCAGTGGATGGAGAGTAGAGCCCAGCTAGAGGGAATACCCCTGTCTGCTAGAGTGTGATGCTGGGAGAGTATGTTACATGTTCTCATGCCCATAGCACGAGGTAGCTAGAAGTAACAGGAGTCACAGCAGGTCCACAGATACCTTCACAGGTAGCTGGTTGGCTGTGTATGGAAATAAATGCCTCAGGTTCGTGGGCTTCTGGTACCAGTGGCTGGATAGAACAGCTTGCCCTGCCAATCTGTGGACCCCTGGTGAAGACAGTTGGGTGAACAAGCAAGCACAACCAGCCTTCGGGCCCCAGAGTTTTCAGAGATCAGAAGAGGGAGTGCTCCCTGTCCCTGGGCCCCTGGCACCAGCAGCCAGGAGGAGATGTAGATGTCACCAGTCTCTGGATATCCAACTCAAGCAACTCAATGTAAGAAGGAAGAGTGCAACTCTGCAGTGCCCCAGTGTGTGGGGGTGGACAAAAGAGGGTTGCACCTGTCCACATGCTGCCAATATTAGTGGCTAGATGGAGAAATGGGCTCCTGTCTTAAGCTGTGTTCTCTAGAGAATAAAACCAGTAAAGTGCATAAATGTGTATAGAGAGATATTTATATCAAGGAAATATTTCATGCAATTGTAGATGCTGAAAGCCCCCAAGTCTGTGGGTCAAAATAGAGGTTTCTCTCAATTTGCTTAGTTTTAGGGGCTAGAGAACCTAAGGCTGGCAAGATGGAGAGCAGGGTTCCTGCTCTCAAGCTATGAAGATTCATGAATTGTATGATCCGCCAATGAGCTGACAGCTCAAGTCCCAAGAACCAGAGGTCAGATGAACAGAAGGCAGCCACAGGATCCAGAGCAAGCAAAATAACAAAAATGAATAAAAAAGAAAAACAGAGTATCTGCTTGTGTATGGATACAGACCAACCCCCAAGGAAATTACTTTTAAACTGATTGGCTACTCACAGCAGATGCCATCACGGGAGTGATTACATAGAAACACTGAGGGTCATGGCCCAGTCAAGGTGACACACAATCCTAACCATCGTAGCTCACCTCTTATCGACTTGGCACATGTACACATCTCTTTAAACCATACATGGCTGCTCAATAAAGACAATTAAAAAACTGCATTTCCTCTTGGTAATCAGGATAGTCACACCAGTCAGTATGGTAACTCCCTTCTTTGTCTGCTGATCCAGACACATCAAGAGCACAAAGTGGCCGGGTGGCAGTCTTAGCTTCCAGCTCAATAGAATCAGTGATATGTCTTCAGGGGAATACATTCCTCCCTTCAGAACTAAGATTTCTAGACCTATGGAGCATAAGGTAGTGGGAAAAGAAAGCAAAAAATCATGCCAGTGAATTACTAAGGGTAATACTGAAAGCCACTCCCATTTCTACACCTTGATTCCCGGACCCATGAATCCTAGCTACGAAAGAAATAGCACCATATATTGGACACTGGTTTAGAGCATATACAGCTTCCTGGAGAATATTGTGCCAGCTGTGCAGGTATTTCCACATAGCTGACCACATAATTGTGTCTTTACAAGGACATTCCATCATTCTATCAAAACAACTCCTTCAGAATGATGAAGAACACGGTAAGACTGGTTAATTCCACGAGCACGAGCCTACTGATGCACTTCATTTTCTTTGAAGTGAGTCCCTTGATCTGAGGCTGTGCTATGTGGCGTGTCATCATGGTGGATAAGATGTTTGTAAGTCCGTAGATGGTAATTTTTTGGCAGAAGCATTGTATACAGGGAAGGTAAATCCATATCCAGAGTAAACGTCTATTTCTTAAGAACAAAATTCTGCACTTTCCGTGATAAAAGTGGTCCAAGCAACATGCTACCTCAAGATACGGTGCCATATCAGGGACTCAGTGTTGGTCTTTGCTGCTGGCTGATTTGGCACTTAGCAGTGACTGAAGTCAAATGTGCTTCAGTGAGTAGAAGTCTGTGTTGTTGAGCCCATGTATAACCTCCATCCCTGCCACCATGAACACTTCGTTCATGATCCCATTTAGCAATGACAGGAGTAGTTATGAAAGAGAATGACTGGTTTCCACAGAGCACAATCTCTTACCCATGCGATTACTAATATCATCCTCTGCTAAGGTCACCCTTCAGTGAGCATTCACATGACACACATATTCTTCACTTTGGGGGCCCATTCAAAAAGTTCTATCCATATATCTCTTCCCATAAATCCTTGTCTCCAATTCTTCCAAGTCCTTGGCCATCCAGCCAATTCATTGGCTATATAGCCCATGAGTCAAGTTACCATTGCACATCAGGCCATTTCTCCCTCCAAACAACATGAGCAAGCAGGCATGCTATGCAAGGTTTTGACCATTGAGAGTATTTCCCCTCACCATTCTCCTTAAGGGAGGTCCCAGAAAGGGGCTGCAGTGCTGCTGCTGTCCACTTTCAAGTGATGCCTATGATTCACACAGAACCATCTGTAGAACAGACACAGGTTTTCTCTTTTGCAGTCAAATGATAATACAGAACTCCTCGTGAAGCCATAGGTGCAGAGTGGGACATGGAAGGTAGTGTGACAGCAGTGGAGATCATGGGCATTTGGGCTACATCCTCATGGAGCTTGCTTGTTTGCTTGTCCCTTTAGGTCCTGCTTAGGGCTGATCTCATATATACCACTTCCCTTTAACAGTAGAGTACACATCAAACGTTATGATTCTGTGGATCAGACAATACCTACTTCGTGATGGGTAGCTCAGACTACTTGGTGGCATTTTGTCTCACGGTTAAGCATTGAGTCTCTGCTAAGGCCCAGTAATACACCAAAAACTCAATCAAAAGGAGAATAGTTACCTGCAGATGCGGGCAGGGTTTTGCTTCAAAATCCTAAGGCTCTACATTATGATTCATCAGTAGAGATCTGCCAAAGGCTCCAAACAGCATCTTGAACTTCCAGTGGGACTTCCAACACCATTGGGCCAGCTGGATCACATAACCCAAGTGGCAGAGTAGCTTGCACACAAGCTTGACCTGTCACAGAGCCTTCTCTAATTCTAGGCCTTCCTCAAAACTAGCAATGTTTTGAGTCACTTGATAATAGGCCAAAGTAGCACACTCAGACGAGGAGTACATTGCCTCCAAAATCCAAAGAGGCTCTCTCCGCATTGTGTGTCATTTCTAGTTATGGGAGCAGCCAGATAACTTATCCTTCAAGTCAGAAGGAATGTCTCAACGTGTTTTATACCACTGAACCTCTAGAAATGTCACTGAGGTGGAAGGTACTGACTTTCTGTGGTATTAATTTCCCAC
Source organism: Heterohyrax brucei (assembly GCA_028571685.1). Lineage (NCBI taxonomy): Eukaryota > Metazoa > Chordata > Mammalia > Hyracoidea > Procaviidae > Heterohyrax > Heterohyrax brucei. The sequence continues at coordinate 156,767,814 of CM053142.1, read as the reverse complement.
CTTCTGACAAGCAGACAGTTTACCAATAAGTCACACTTCTTCTTCACCGGGCCCAATTAGTATAACATCATCATAATGGACCAGTGTGACATGTTGTAGAAGAGAAAGACAATCAAGGTTTCTGTGGAGTAAATTGTGACACAATAGCTGGTAGTTGATGCAGCTCTGAGGTAGGCAAGTGAAGGTGTATTGCTAGCCTTCCTGGCTAAAAAAAAAATTGCTTGTGATGTTCTTTCAAACAGGGGTGAAGAAAAGATTTTAGCCAGAGTGATAGCCATATACCAGGTAGTAAGAGGTATATTAATTTTCTCAAGAAATGAAACTGTACTTGGAAAAGCAGCTACAAATGGAATCATCACCTGCTTAAGTTTTCAATAACCTATTGCATTCTCCAAGGTCCATCTGTTTTTTGTTTGTTTGTTTTTTACAGGTTGGATAGGCAAGTGGAACAGCGATGTGCTAGGAATCACTACCCTTGCATCCTGAAAGTCCTTGATGATGGTAGCAGTAATCTCTGAAATCTCTCTAGGAATGTGGTATTGCTTTTGGTTTACTATTTTCCTAGGTAAGGATATTAGTAATAGCTTCCACTTGGCTTTTCCTACCACAGTAGCCCTTACTACTAAGGATCTTCCAATAAGGATGTCCTATTTTTGACAGCTTATGGCGGTAATACTTGTAAAGCTATAGCAGCCATATTTATCATGCTTTTTTGATTACTCTTGACAGATAGCCCTGGAAAGTTACAAGATTCCACAACGCATAGAGATTATAAAGTTTATTATCAAAAATGAGTGTTCCTCAACTAGCATTTTGCTAAGAGGGCTGTCCGCACCCTACATTGGTGAGTGGCGTCTGGAGTCTTAAAAGCTGCCAAGCTGCCACCCGAGGACATAGCAAGTGGTTCCAACTCAGCAGGAATGGATGCTCACTGAGGACCAAAGTGACACGCAGTAAAGACAAGATAGAGAGACCCACAAGAGTGGGTGCCTACATTGACTTGGGACTGGAAGAACAGGATGGTGCCCAGCCACCACCAGTGGTAGCCACAATGGAGCTAACAGAGAGGAGTCTCACTGGCAACACAAGAATAAAAAGGGATGCATCCTGAGATCTCCATTAAAAGACCTCAATTGATGGTTCAGCAGTTTCGGGGTTCCCCTGAGAGCATGGCCCCTGGCCCTGATGCTGCCCTTGCCCATAAATCATAACGAAGGTCCACTCTTTGGACACAAATGGATTGGACTTGGCAATGCACAGTGATCATATATTGTATGCACTTTACGGTTCTATACATCTATAGGATATCATCCTGCTGACCTCTGGCTGGAGGAAGGAGAGTGGGTGGAGAGGAGGGGAAAGGAGGCTGTTGGGAGGATGAGACAAGTATGGAGCAGAGACGAATAGTGTGCTATCACCGGACAGGGAGAGCAATGGAAGCTGCATATAGGTGGGTATGTAAATTTGTGCGGGAATATACATTTTCACTCAGTCATATTAAAAAATAAATAAAAATTTTAAAAATGGGTGTTCCATTCACCAAACACTCCGTGAGTTATGTGAAATTTATGATGCACGTAATCATCCCACTGAGAGAACAATTTGACTTTTAATAAAATAAGTTGAGACAACCATGTCTGTTCCCAATCAGACACCTGTACATCAATAAACTGCACATTCCAGTGAAAACATCACTACAGTTCATCAGAGTTGTGTACAAGGATCCATCCCAATCAATTTCTTGCCAAACACAGGAACTGATCCTTTTGTTAACCACAGTTTGTCATCTGGACTTGAAGCTTTACCCTTACTAGATTGTTTTAACTCAAAAAGTAAAGTCCTATAACTATAGGTTATGCCATTCATTTTCTGACTGGGCTCTGGAGCAACTGTAAGTTGACCCTGCTTTTGGTCAAAAAATTGTCTTCAGCAATGAAGCCCACTTTTGGATAAATGGTTTTGTTAATAAACAAAACTGTCTCATTTGGAGTGATGAGAATACAATGGAGATTCAAGAATATCCACTTCATCTCAAAGAAGTTACTGTCTGGTGTGGATTTTGGTGCACCAGAATCATTGCCCTTTATTTTTTCCAAGATGAATAAGGAGAGGCTGTGACTGCCAATGGCAAAAGATACTGAGCTATCATAACTGATTATTTTTGGCCCCATTTGGAAGGTGCCACAGCAGCCATTTACCCAAAATTCTTTTCCACACACAGTGGTATCACATATACTTCCAAATAAGAAGAAATTAAAACTGTATCATTTATACAACTTGTTTTAGTGAAGTTCAAAGATAGGATACCCTTAATGGAAAACCTTTTATTTGTCAGGGATCCAATGTGAGGATTTTGCAGTGGCTAAATGTATTTATCCGGTTATACTTTCTACTTGACGGGTTTGGGGACCCGTTAGACCCACGGTGAGACAGACATAAGCCACAACTCCATTAATAACCTGGCCTACATATGCCCCTGTTTTGACTGGTGGGTCACAGTGACATCTGGGGCCTCCTGGAATTAATGTCAGTTCAGAACCAGTATCTGGTAAGCCCCCAAAATCTGATTATTTATTTTTCCCCTGTTGAATAGTCACTTTCAAAAAAAAAAAAAAAAAAGAAAAAGAAAAAGCCATAGATTCCTTTGAGGAAGGATAGGAGAAAGATTAAAAGTAAAAGTTTTGGGCAGTATTGGTGTTCTTCCTCAAGGGAAACTGGCCTCCCCTTTATTCAGGGGGCTGTGGATCTTTAAACTCACTGAAATCTGGGAACTAACTGAGGAACCGTGACTGTCAATTGTGAAGATTCGAATTAGACTGCTATTCACCTAACCTAGAGTCCATCCATTTTTATGGATCAAGTAAATAGTATATGCCAAGCCAAGTATCCTATCTAAATTATTCCTAAGGACGCCAATACTAACTAACCATCACCATTAAGTCCATACCAGTTAGACTATTCTGATTACTACTTTGACTCCTCTGTCCATTACTGTAACCATAACCCCTTACCTTTGTCAACTGAGTGCAGTCACTCAGCCCCAGCTCTATTGTAATTTGATGTCTTAATTCAGTTAGGACAGTCCCCACTGCCAAATTTGACTTATATAAAATAGCAATTACAACACAACAGATTTTGAGGATGCTGGAGCTCCCTTCACAAATTTGTTCCTCATAGTTGTGGTAAAAAGTTATATCCTTTAGGCACTAAATGTATGGGTCTGTGGGTCTAACCTGATAAATCCTCTCCAGCATCCCAGTTTCCCTAAGCCTTTGGATACCTTTTCCACAGTATACTAGTGTAGGTCTGGTACTTCAATGTGACTTAATGTAGGTCATCTCATAATCCATCCTTCAGCAATCCAACCAAATTTTAACAGTTCTTCTGGAGTGCAGCATATCTCCTCCTGGGTCACCCTTCATACTTGACCTTTTAGGAGGACTGGGACTTAAGTCTACTTATAGATTTATAAGCCAGAATCAGTAGTGTAGCTTTTTTTTTTTTTTCCTTTTAGAACATTTAGGATTTTCTTGTCAAACATCTGTGTCGGGTAATGCCCCATGCAATGATTCAGGCAAGGGCTCTTCAGAGGCAGCTGGTCTGGGGTTAATGTCATCATATTGTAGTGGAGGAGCTAATGGTTTTTCTGGGAAGTGTGGTTTAGCAGACAAAAATAATTTCTTCAGAAGGGTGTGGTTTTGCTAGCAGGAGTGATTTACTGGATTTCAGGGTCTCAATGTCTCTAACTTCCTGAATCTCTAGCATACTATCCTGTTCCAAGTTTCAGGATCTCCTTTCTTCCCAATCAGTGCTCTTACTTTAACTTCATACACCTCTCACAGTTGGTAATTGAGCTGGTTATAATTCTGCCAGTCTTACAGTAAGACTCTGGGTTTGGCTTTCAGCAATTTCACTTGTTACTGTAAGAAACAAGGCTTTCTTTCAAAGCGCAAGTGGAAGGCTTCAAGTCATTTGTGTGGCACTTGAGCTTTGATTCCAAAGCCCTGAGCACATCTTTTTCTTTTGCCAGTTTGTCCAACAAAGCCAAGCTAAGTGTCGTTGAGTCAAACAAAAGTATGATTAATAAACCAGCTCCTTTGTACTTCTCATTCTGATAAAACTGTAGAAAGATAACAGACATGTCCACTTGGAGCTTTACCTTTCACCAATACCTGATCTATTGGTGGTGATATTTTATATATTTTTGTCATCACCTCACATCATGAATTAGCAGCATACTCTTTACAGCTGACAGCAGAGTCATCAACATCGTTACAACTAGCCAAACTTGAGAATCAATTTAGAAAACTCATCATTACAGTTTTGTTTTTCTAGAATCACTCTCAGTGCCAAGTGTCCTAGGCTAGGTTCTCTAGAGAGCAAAAACAATAAAGCATATAAATAGAGAGAGAGAGAGATTTATGTCAAGGAAACAGCTCATGTAGTTGTAAAGGCTGGAACGTCTTGAGTCCATGGTCAGGATGGAGGCTTCTCTTGACTCATGTACCTGCAGGGTCTGGCAAACCCAAGATCAGCATGTTGGAGAGCCGGGCTGCTGCTTTCAGCCTGTGAAGATCCATGAATTCCAAGAGCCCACAGATAAGCTGACAGCTCAAGTCCCAAGAACCAGAAGGCAGACAAACAGCCATAGGATCAAGAGTATGCAAAAAGCCAGAATACCTGCTTATATGTGGACGCAGGGCTATTACTTCAAGGAAACTCCTTCCAAACTGACTGGTTACTCATAAGAGATGCAATCATGGAAGTGATTGCATATAAACACTGAGAATCATGGCCCAGCCAAGTTGACACACAACCTTAATCATCATGATATCACCTGATCACAGGCCTTCAGTGTGGCTGAGTGGGTGAAAGAGAGGACACCACCATCTCACAAGCCCCCAGAGCAAGTGACTAGGTGGGAAAGCAGGCACCACTGTTCTGTAGACTCTGAGTGTGCGTGGATGAGCACTACTGTTTTGTGGGTTCCCGGCTAAGGAGGCAGGTGGTGCTGGGTACCACCAAGCTGTGAGCACACTAGTGGGGAAGTGAATCAGGAGGTCAGGGAGGCTTGCAGGTCCTTGGGCTTCCAACACTGGGAGCTGTGGGCAGGTAGCACACGTGGGTAAGGTGAGTGCACTTAACGTGAGCAGGGCAGAGAGCACTCCCACCTGGCTCTGGATATGGGCGTAGTCACGTCTCTTCAGCTGCACCATGTGATACGGCCTTTGGCTGGGAATGCTTCTTGTTTTGTCTCACTATGTCTTCCCTGTGTAGATTTGGCAGGCAGGGACTGGTGATTTACAATTCTCCATGTCCATTATTTTTTTTTCCCCTTGTACAATCTCTCCACTTGGCACTTAGTCCGATTCTTCAGGCTTGCCTTTGATGCTCAGGTTTTCAAAGTTGTCATCTATGTCAGATTCCTTTGTTTTCTTGGGAGTACTCTGCTACTTTGGACTGCCTCTGCACACTTGGTTTCTTGAGTAGAAGTATATAATTGCAGGTTTAATCTTTTTTTTTTTTTTACATCCGCAGAGATTTTCCCACACTATCATTTGTGCGGCTGGAGCCATTCGATTCCTAGAGAGGGGAGACTTTCTTGTCATGTCTTATTGGTTCACTTGGTCATTAAATTCGACAGACTATAAATCTCTTGTTTGCCACTAAACACACTGCAAATGACAAGATAGTATTAAGTATTTTTGGCATTCAGATTGCAGTTGGGAAATCAATAGCACCATCATTCTAGGGAAATTATTGCTGTAATTGAAAGGGGGTTGGTCTTCAAAAGAGAATTGTGTGTTCTCTTTTTCTGTGGGCCTAGCTAAAAATAAAAACTGGGGCAGTTCACAGTTGCAAACATTCTCATTAATAATAATGATGAAGTAAGGCAGGAATGAAGCATTTGAGATTGAGACAGAAGACATGGCTTTACTTTCAGACGGTATCTTCTCAGCAGTATGAGATATGGGAAAGATGGAAGACTGTCATCCAAACATAATGCCACTGCCTAATCTCACAGCCAAATTCACCATCCATTAATTCCTTAAAAGTTACATACTCTAGTGCTTCTGTATTAATGAGTTGATTATATTTTTAGAAATCATGGAAAATATGTAGACGCTGATGTCACCCTTCTTTGGCTTTGCTAAAGATGCCTATTGTGAACAAAATTGTTTCCTCCCTTGGCTCCAGGCCATTCCACTGGCACCCCCTCCCCCCCTACCCACCCACTGCTGTTCCTCCCTCCTCCACACAAAATACTCCAGCTCATAGGGAAAGTATGTCTTGAAAGGTTTAAATCTGCTATCTCTGATGCTGACTAAATTAAGTCTCCAAAATGTTATCTCAAAATATTCTATATTTTTACCTCATGGCTTTTCTTATGAAAGTAATGAAAAGAAATATTTGTAATTGTTAATGTCATGTCTGTCTACTCTGTTTGATTTAAGTGCCTTGAAGTTAAGAATCTTTTTTCCTACCTCGGTATGCCCAGCAAGTCACAAACAGCACCAGAGTGCCAGAAATGTGGGAAGTGTTATATACACATGTGTGCGTATATATATTTGAATGCTGAATGTTTATCTCCCAGTTAACCTTGTGCCCACGGCTGCTGGATAGTTTTGGCCAAAAGAATATGTGATAAGCTGCCATCCGAGGACACAGCAAATGGTCCCAATTCAGCAGGAACGGATGCTCACAGAGGGCCCAAATGGCATGCGGTAAAGACAACCGAGAAGACAGAGAGACCCACAAGAGTGGGTGCCTACATCGACCTGGGACCGGAAGAACCGGATGGTGCCCGGCCACCACCAGTGATAGCCATGACGGAGCTCACAGAGAGGAGCCTCACTGGCAATACAAGAATAAAAAGAGATGCATCATGAGATCTCCGCTAAAAGACCTCAATTGATGGTCCAGTGGTTTTGGGGTTCCTCTGAGAGCATGGCCCCCTGCCCTGATGCTGCCCGTTCTCATAAATTATAACAAAGGTCCACTCTTTGGACAGGAATGGAATGGTCTTGGCAATGCAGAGTAACCATATGTTGGAAGCACTTTATGGTTCTATACATCTATAGGATATCATCTTGCTGACCTCTGGCTGGAGGAAGGGGAGTGGACGGAGGGGAGGGGAAAGGAGACTGTTGGGAGGATGAGACATGTATGGAGCAGAGAGGAATAGTGTGCAGTCACCGGACAGGGAGAGCAGTGGAAGCTGCATATAGGGGGGCATGTAAATTTTCATGTGAATGTACATTTTCACTCAGTTATGTTAAATAAAAATTAAAACAAAAGAATATGTGATAACCTTTTATTACTAGCTCACTAATTTCATATTAACTAAAGTAAAAAAAAAAATCACAGAGAACTTCTGTGTAACTTTAACCTCAATCAAGAAAAGTTCTTGTTAAGTTTGTTGAGGGCACCTCACTTATTCACATCCTAGTAAAACAATCCCAAGACAATGGTGTCTTTTGTTTACTTTTTTAAAAATTATTATGTCTTTTTGACTAAATTATATCCCTCTTCATCATGTCACTTCCCTTCTTTTTCTTTTTGTCCAGTGTAGCTCCTAAACATCTGGCCCTCTACAAAACAACAATATCTCAAGAATGGAGACTTTATCAGTGCCCCCAGGCAACACTTATACTGTCTCTTAGAAACTTTACTGAAGAGGCAGAGTGTATGGAATGGCACTGTGTTTGCAATTCTAATTGATATTTCCAACACTAACTTTTCTTTCTTTTCTTTTTTCGTGATTCAGTGAAAGTGTACAATCCAATTTACATTTGCATGCCTACCTATCTGCAGCTCCTTCTGCTCTCCTTGCCCAGTGACAACACATTCCTCCTTTCAGTTCTATACAAGTCATCTCCTCTTAACAACCTCCTGACCCCTCCTCGCCACCCTCTCCACTCCCTTCTAGTAAGAGGCCAGTAGAGGGACCTCCTGCTTAGAACCATGAAGTGCACGCACAATATGGTCACTCTGTGTTGTTGAGTCCAACCCATTCCTGTCTGAAGAGTTGACCTCAGTAACGATTTATGATTAGAGCAATGTCAGATCTAGGGGCCATGTTCCCAGGGGAACTCCCAGGCCTTCAGACCATCAGTTTCAGTCTTTTAGTGCAGTTCTTATGGTGCACCCCTTTTTCTCTTGTGTTGCCAGTGGGACTCAACATCGTAAGCCTCGTCACGGCTGTCATCGGTGGTGGCCCGGCACCATTTGGTTCTTCTGGTAACATCCAATACTAACATTCTTTTGTATTGTTTCCTTATTTCTTTTCATCCCATTTGTCAGTGGCCACATGATATTTTATGATTAAGAAGGTGCTTCGTAGAGGAGCTTAGCAAAACTCATCTTGCATTCTTTTCTTCTTCAGAAGGCTTGATTTCTATTAAGCCATGTTTTAAGCAGCCCAGTTCATCACACAGAGTATACCCTGGGAGATTCTTTAGTTAGGGACAAAACTGTGAACCAAACACGAGGCATTTGTTTTGAATTAAATGGCATTTCTAGGCACTTCATTGTAATTATGCTATGGAAAAGGAAGATGGCCAGAAATGATAAATCTACCAAGTATATGAGTTTGTCAAAGAAATAATAGAGTTAATAATTCTGTGAACGTATTTCTTTAACTTTTGATATGAATTCTGTTGTGGGGCCAAGCCAAGTACCGTTGTGGGGGGGGACATAAAAATATTTACCACTCCTTGCCAAAGATACTAAACTCATTATCCTCCAGTAACTTAGCATAAGGAAATGGGATGCAATGAGAAAATGTCTGGAAAAGAAATCTATTTCATTTTATGCCTGAAGAAAATGTAGCAAAATATCATAATTCCAATTTTATGAGAAAATCGTGTGTCCACAAAACTTTGACATAACATTAAAGTCATAAAGAATTTTAATTAAAAACTCCATAAACACAGAGCAGGTACTCATTTTACCTTGAAGATCCAAGGACAAGGAGAATACATCATTTTTCTGCTTCTTGGTTTTCTTCAAACTAGAAAGTGAAAATTCCAAGATATCCGGGACTTTGAAATAACCATCAGAGAAAGAGACAACAAAACCTTAACTTTGTTATCTGAAGAAATTGTGGAATTGTCGTTGACCACAGATGAAAGCACCCTCTGTCTCCTCCTGACTATTATGCATGTTCGTGTACCATCATACAAAAATTTTTAGTTATTAACTGTAGCTTTCCAATAAACTCTAGTATGTAGAAAGCTTTTAAATTCTGACTGATAGTGACCTTATATACGACAGAAGGAAATGTTGCATGGTCTTGGGTCATCCTCAAAATCATTGGCGGTGCTAGAGACCATTACTGCAGCAGCCACTGTGCTAAAACGTCTCATTGAGGATCTTCTTTTCTCTGACTCTATTTTGTCAAGCATGTTATCTTTCTCCAGGTACTGGCCCCTCCTGATAACATGTACAAAGTAAGAAAAGTCTCACCATCCTTGCTTCTAAGGGGTATTCTGGCTGTACTCCTTCCAATACTGATTTGTTCATTCTTCTGGAAGTTCATTATTTATTCAATACTCTTTGTCAATATGAAATTTAAATGCATCATTTCTTTTTCTGTCTTATTCATTGCCAAGCTGTTCCATGTATATGAGACAGCTGAAAACACCATGGCTTGGATCAGGCCCACCTTAATCCTCAAAGTGACATGTTTGCTTTTTGACACTTTAGAAAGGTCTCTTGAGTCAGACTTGCCCAACACAACAATTGTTTGATTTCTTGACTGCTGTTTCCATGGATAATTAACATGTGCTTACTGAACTGAATTATATAATAAAATTTAATTTAAATAAACCATAGTACACTCCCTTGGAAGTTTAGATATCTGAGGTCACTCATTTTCCATCTATTGCTAACAGCACCCTGAGGGGAAATTTGTCTACACTGCTCTCTTTAGAGCACAAAACTCATAAAATTTTCCTGGGTAAAATGTCCAAATTCCATTTTGTTAGTCCAGATTGTTCCAATTTCTGACAAACTGGGCCAGTAGATTTGAGTTCTAAGCAATTCCATCAACATCTGTGACCTGGTATGACTTTCTTTGGAAACTGTCTATTGTATATTTCCTACTATTTGGATAATGAGGAAGAAAAGTCAGTATTTTCCCGCTTTGTTTTTAGATAAAGAAACTGAAGCTCAGACTTGTAAAGTTAGGAAAAGTCTCCGGTAACTATTGTCCTTTCTTCCTTATTTAACAAAATGCTGCTTATATTGGGGTCAGCAAAGTTTCCATCTAAAAAAGCATTTCTCAGACTCCTTTACAGATAGGTAGCCATGTGATGACATTTCCAGACAATGAGATATAAGCAGATTTGTTAGAAGAGACTTCTGGGAAAGTACCTTAAACAACTCATCCAGAACCACAACCATCCCTTTTGCATTTGGCTCTGATCCCTTCTCCCTGTTGGAAATGTAGATCTATGGGTCGAAGCTCTGGAACCTGTCTTGAGCAGACTTTGAGGGGAAAGCCAAGACAATCGGCTTTGACATTCCTGTAACAGCACCTATCTTGCTTAAGCTGCTTTTTCAAGGATTACAAGTTACACACAGTTGAACCTTGTCCTTGTCTTTTACCTCCAGTAATAAACCCAAGTTTCCACAGTTATAAAATAATGTAACTTACTCTGATGCCATGTTCAATAAAAGGTGTCAGCAGAAGAAATACTCAAGGTTAAATCAGGTAGCCAGAGTAATATTTAAGTACGTCCTTTCAGGATCAGAGTTATCCCTAAGGTCCATCTATGTTCTGAGATGCAAAAATATATTCTCATTGTGTTCTTCACTGTTATATTTATGCAGTCAACTATTATTAAAAGTTGATGACTGCATAAAGACAAAAATGTCAGGCTACCAAGAAGTTTATAGCTTGTTTGCAAATAAACACATACAGCCACATAGTTTATTTTCAAATAAAGAAATATAGCTATATTTTATATAAACAAAAAGCCAAATAACTTTTATAATTTTGATGTGTGGTTGTTAGGTTCTGTCAAGGTGATATCAAGTCAGCTCTGACTCATAATGACCTACTGTGCAACAGAATGAAACACTACTTGGTCCTGCATTATCATCATATTGTTCATCTTGCACCCATTGTTACAGCCCCTGTGTCAGTCTCTTTGAAGCATTCCTCTTGTGTATTTTAACAAGCAAAATGTCCTTCTTCAGGAACGGGGTGGCTGCTAACAACATGTCCAAAGTACATGAGATGATGTCTTGCTGTTCTCACTTCTAAAGAGAATTCTGGCTATGCTTTAAACAAAACAGATTTGTTTGCTCCTCTGGTAGTTCATGACACATTCAATACTTTTCACAAACATACATTTAGTACTCTTCACAAACAATGTAATTTAAAGGCATCATTTCTTCTAAGGCCTTCATTATTCACATGCATAGGAGGCAATTGAGGATACCGTGACTTGAGTCAGGCACATCTTAGTCCTTAAAGTAGTATTTTTTCTTTACAACACTTCAAAGAGATCTTTCATAGTAGATCTACATTGCATCATTTGATTTCCTGGCTGCTGCTTCCAAGGATGTCAATTGTGGTTTCAAGTAAAATAAAGTATTTGACAACTTCAATCTTTTCTCCATTTATTACAATGTTGCTTATTGGTACAGTTGTAAGGATTTTTACTTTCTTTGTGGTGAGATGTAGCCCATACTAAAGTCTTTGATTTTCATAAGTGCTTCAAGTCCTCTTCACCTTCAGCAACAAGGTTGTATCATTTGCATATGGCAGGTTGACAGCGAGTGTTCCTCCAATCCTGATGCTGTGTCATTCTTCATTTAGTCCAACTTTTGGATTGTTTGCTTGGCTTAGAGATTGAATAAGTATGATTGCCTTAGTTACCTAGTGCTACTATAATAGAAATACCACAGGTGGATGGCTTTAAACTGCAAATCCAAATTCAGGGCATCAGCTCCGGGGACAGACTTTCTCTGTTGGCTCTGAAGGAAGGTCTTTGTTGTCAAACTTCCCCCGATTGGGTGCTTCTGAGGCACTGGGACCCAAAGTCCAAAGAATGTGCTCTCCCTTGGCACTGTTTTTTTCCTGATAGTATGAGGTTCCCAGCTCTCTGCTTTCTTCCCCTTCCTTGATATCTCAAGAAATTGCCTCAAGGCACAACACAGTCTTACACATTGATTCTTTCGCCACCAACACAACATCTGTCTATCTTCACTCATTATCATCACAGAGGCAGGATTTACAACATATAGGAATATCACACAATACAGAGAACCATGACCTAGCCAAATTGCTAAATATATTTTTTGGGAGATACAATTCAGTCTATGACAATGATGAATGGAAGCAACAGTGACACACATCTTTCTTGACTTTAAATCGTACAATATGCCCTTGTTCTGTTTGAACAACTGCCTCTTGATCTATGTCAAGGTTCCACATGAGCACAATTAAGTGTTCTAAAGTTCTCATTCTTAGCAATGTTGTCCAAATTTTTTATGCAAAATTTCTTTGTATAGTCAGTAAAACATGGGTAATCATCTTTTTGGCATTCTCTGATTTCAGTTAGGATCCATCTGACACCAGCAATGATATCCCTCATTTCAAGTCCACTTCTGATCCAGATTTAACCTCTAGCAGTTTCTTGTTGATGTACTGCTGCAGCTACTACTGGATGAGCTTCAGCAAAATTTTACTTGTACATGATATTAATTATACTGTTTGAAAATTCCCACATTCTGTTGGATCATCTTTCTTTAGAATGGGCACAAATATTGATCCATTCCAGGTGATTGGCCAGGCAGCTGTCTTCCAAACATCTTGACATAAAGGATTGAGCACCTCCAGCACTACATCCATTGGCTGAAGTATTTCAATTAGTATTTGGTCAATTTGTGAAGCCTTGTTTTTTACCAGTGTCTCAGCGCAGCTTGGAACTCTTCCTTCAGTACTGTCATGGATTGAGTTGTGTCCCCGCACAAGTATGTGTATCAATTGGGCTTGGCCATGATTCTTCACATTGCATGATGTTCCTCTGTGTTGTAACTCCTGCCTCTATGATGTTAATGAGGGAGGGTGGGCAGCAGTTGTGTTGGTGAGACAGGATTCAATCTCTAAGAGGTAGTGTTTTGGGATATAAAGGAAAGTGAAGTCAGCAGAGTAAGGGACTTCATATATCCAAGAAAGAGTGCCAGAAGCAAGGCATGTCTTTTGGAAAGGACCTTATGTACTGGTGCCTGAGAAACTGCCAGTCCAGGGGAAGACTGACAACAGGACTTTCTTCCAGAGCCAAAAGAGTAAGGTATCTCCTAGAGCTGATGCCCTGAATTTGGACCTTTAGCTTGCTATTCTGAAACCCTTTTGGTGTCATGGTTAAGCACTACAGTTGCTAACCAAAAGTCAGCAGTTCAAATCTACCAGGTGCTCCTTGGAAATCCAGAGAGGTGGTTTCACTCTGTCATATAGGGTCATTATAAGTCAGAATTGACTGGATGGTAATGGGTATTTTTTGGTTTGTGTGTTTGTTTTTTCTATGAGAAAATAAATGTATCATCTTTAAAGCCATCGACTTGTGGTGTTTCTATCACAGCAGCACTAGACGACTAAGACAAGTACTGTTGTTTCTCGACCATACGTTCCTTCTTCAGATGGTTGAATGTCAATCCATTCATTTTTGTAGAGTGACTCTGAGCATTCTTTCCACCTCCTTTTGCTGCTTCCTGTGTCTTTTAATATTTTTCTCATAGAATCTTCCATTATTGCAACTTAAAGCTTGCATTTTTTTCTTCAGTTCTTTTATCTTGAGAAATGATGAGTGTGTTCTTCCTTTTTGGTTTTCTAACTCCAAGTCTTTATACTTGTCATTATAATACTCTTTACTTTGTTTACTGACACCATGCTTTGAAATCTTGTGTTAAGCTCCCTTACTTTATCATTTCTTCTTTTTGCTTCAACTACTCAGCATTCAAGGTCAAGTATCAGAGTCTCTTCTGACATTCATTTTCATCTGTTTTTTTTATTCGTTTGTTTCTTTCCTGTCTTTTTAAAAACCTTTTCCGCCATTCATGTATGATGTCTTTGATGTCATTCACAACTTGTTTGGTCATTAGTGTTCGATGTGTCAAATCTATTCTTGAGTTAGTCTCTAAATTCAGGTGGTATATAATCAGAGTCACACTCAGGCTCTTGTCAACTTGTTCTAATTTTCTTCAGTTTCGCCTTGGATTTGGACTTGGTAGTCTGTTCTATAGTTAGTACCTGGCCTTGTTTTAACTGCTGATATTGAGCTTTCACACTTTGTTTCCACAGATGTAGTCAGTTTGATTACTGTGTATTACATCTGATGAGGTCTACATATATAATCAACATTTATGTTGATGAAAAAAGGTGTTTGCAATGAAGAAGTTGGTATTGCAAAATTCTGTCATGCCATCTCTGTCATTTCTGTCACCAAAGTCATGTTTTATAACTATCAATTCTTGTTTCCAACTTTTACATTTCACTCACCAGTAACTACCAATACATCTAAGTTGTGTGTTTGATCAATTTCAGGCTTGGAGAGAAAGCTGAAGAGACGATTTCAAAGAGCAGTTCTAGAAGACAAAGTAAAATATTATTGATAATGTATGAAAAGACCTCAATTTAGAATATCCAAAGGGAAGAACTTACTCAGCATTGTTCAAGATGAAAAAAAAGGGAGAAAAAATTTAATCCTCAAGTTGTAATATTGAAGGATTTTACAAGGAAAAGAATTAAGAAGCATCAAAAGAAGATGAAAGGAATACATACCATCACTATACCAAAAAGAACTGGTAGACCTTTATTCATTTGAGGAGTTAGCATGTGACCAGGAACCCATGAAACTGAAGGAAGAGATCCAAGCTGCATTAGAAGACATTGGAGAAAAACAAAGCTCCAGGAACTGAGGAATACCAATTTAGATGTTTTAACAAACCAATGCAGTATTGAAGGTGCTAACTTGCCTGTGCCAAGAAATGTGTAAAATAGCTACTGGCTAACTGACTGGAAGAAAACCATATTTATGCTTATTTGAAAGAATGGTTATCCAACTGAATGTGGAAACTATCAAACAATATCACACACAAGTAAAATTTTGCTGAGTTCATTCAAAAGCAGCTAGTGGCACATCAATAGGAAACTGCCAGAAATTCAAGCTGGGTTCAGAGAAGGAGTTGGAATGAATAACATCATAGCTAATGTCAGTCAGATGGATAGTCACTGAAAGATGAAAATATCAGAAAGATGTCTATCTATGTTTCGTTGACTACACAAACGCATTGGGCTGTGTGAATTATAACAAATTAGGAACAACATTAGGAAGAATTGGAAACTCCAGAACACTCAATCTGTGCTTGTCTAGAACATATAAATAGATCTAGAGGCAGGCTTCCAAGAAAGCAAGAAGATATTGCATTATTGAAAGTCAGCAGAGGTGTGCATCAGGGCTGTATCCTTTCACCATTTAATTAGTTTGCTGAACAAGTAATATGAGAAGCTGGGCAATATGAAGAAGGATGTGGCATCAGGATCGAAAGACTTGTTAACAAACTGCATTATGCAGATGACACAACCTTGCTGCTGAAAGTGAAGTAAACTTGAAGCATTCACTGATAAAGTTCAAATCCTTCAGTACGCAATACATCTCAACATGAAGAAAACTAAAATCTTCACTAGACCAATAAGCCACATCATGATAAACAGAGAAAAGATAGAAATTCTCGAAGGTTTTATTTTACTTGGATTTACAATCAACACCCATGGAAATAGCAGTCAAGAAATCAAACAACTTATTGCATTGGGCAAATCTACTACAAAAGACTTCTCTCAATGGTTAAGAAGTAAAGATGTCACCTTGAAGACTAAGGTGTGACCGACCCAAATCATGGTGTTTTCAATTTCCTCATATGTGTGCAAAAGCTAGGCAACATATAAAGAAGACTAAAGAAGAATTGAAATGTTTGAGGAATTACAGTGTGGGTGAAGAATATTGAATATACTATGAACTGTCAAAAGAACAAACAAATCTGCCAGAATGCCTGTTAAGTGCAAGTATGGCAAAACTTCATCTCACAGACTTTGGACATGTTGTCTTGGAGGGCTCAGGCCCTGGAGAAAGACACCACGATGGTAAAGTGGAGGGTCAGTGTTTTAGTCAGCTAGGCTGCTCTAACAGAAATACCACAGGGTGGATGGCTTTAACAAAGAAAGATTTATTCTTACACAGTCCGGTAGGTTGCAAGTCCATATTCAGGGTGTCCGCTCCAGGGAAAGACTTTCCCCTTGTCGGCTCTGGAGGAAAGTCCGGTATTGCATCAGTCTTTGTCCAGGGAGCATCCTCACGCAAGAACCTCTGGTCTGAAGGACGCACTCTGCTCCCGGTGCTGCTTGCTTCATGGTAGCGAGGTTCTCAAATTGTCCTTTGTTTCTTTTTCTTTTTATTCTTTGCAAGCTAAAAGCATTAAGGGTGGGGCAAGCCATACTCCAGGGAAACTTCCCCCACAGGAATTCACAGCCCCACCCTAATCCTTTAACATACAGGTTAGCAAAACCACACAATGGAGGACAGTCCCAAGATACTGGAACGATATCCCAGCCACGTGGCTGCACACATTTTTGGGGGGACACAATTCCAACCATGACAGTCAGTAAAAAGCAGAGAGACTCTCAAAGAGGATGGATTAACATGTACCAATGGGCTCAAGTATTACAACAATTTTGAGAATGACACAAGACCAGGCAGTTTTTCTTTCCATTGTACACAGCCTCGAAATGAGTTGAAACTGACTTGGTACCTGGTAACAAAAACATTATGCTACCACATTTCCATTTCTCTTGTCTAGACTAGGAGCTCTTTTTACTAGCAGTGAGTAGGTTTATACTAATCAGAATAAGGTCTTTAGTTGTATCTTCATCTATCCTACACAGCTTACTTCCCTTGCTGTTTTCAGTTCTAAATGAGGTCTTTATGAATCTAACTTTCTCAGAAAACTAAGAAACATCCTTTATCACTGCACATTGTATTTGCCTCCTATTATGACTCAACGGCACTTGGCTTGGCCATTATGTTACAATAATACTACAAAAGATGTCAGCAATTTACTGACTACTTAGATGTTCCAGACGCTGTTCCATTCTTTGTATAATTCTAGTAGTCTCAACAATTCTACAAAGAAGTATTTTCAACACTGATTTATAGTGACAAAACTGAGAATACATTGATCAAAATCATTTCTATGGCAAGTGGAGCTTTGTCTTCATTCTTGAGTCTCCTAGACTCCCACATTGTCCCTAAAAGTCTTCAAGTGCCTGACAAACAATGCTTTACTGTATTGATGAAAACAAGTACCACTTCTTCCTCAATTAGACCCAAATACTCAGTGCTGTGAAGTGTGTAAAGTTACAGACAAGGTATGAATGGTGTTCAGAATGCAATTCAATGACCACATTTTATACTTAGTATCTTTATTCACTTTTATAACAGAGGTGAACAATGAGAGCTGCTTCTCATCATTTTATCTCTAATATTTTAAAACAAGCCTCAGAAAGTTTGTTTTCATAAAGATCTAAGTTGGAAATACATTTAGAATATTTACAATGAGTGGTAATTTAATTTCTGCAGAAATAGGAAAATAGTCTGTTCTTAGTGGTATAGCCAAGTCCTCATTCAGTGCCCACTGCTTCCAAAAGATTTTGTTTTTATTTTTTATTATGATTGAGTGAAAATGTACATTCCCATATAAATTTACAGGCCCACCTATGTGCAGCTCCCACGGCTCTCCCTGCCCGGTGACAGCACACATGTCTTCTCCATTCTGTGCATGTCGTATCGTCCTAACAATCTCCTATCCCCTCCTCTCCACCCTCTCCTCCGCCTCCAGAAGTTCTGTGCATTAATAAGATGAGTGAGTGAGAAGGAAAGAAACAACCTTTAAATCTCATTTTGACTTTTCTTTGTCCTCCTCTCATTTTAATTTTTTCTCTTCCCCCTGAAGTTTTTCTCTTTCAGATATGGAAATTTTGAGCAAATGTTGAAGCTTAAGGTGAATTTCATCCTTTCTTAATAGACACTTAGTTCAAGTACACAGTAAAAATTAATGATGTAACCCACATATTTTAAATAGCATCCTAAATAATGAATATACTATAGATATTTCGTATGATTGAAACATGCTCATTTTCAAAACCACAAATTATTTTATCTATCTATTAAGATTGTTGTTCATACTACACTGCCACACTGGTCAAAACAGGCTGGTACTGGTACAAGAACAGACAGATAGATCAATGGAACAGAATTGAGACCCCAGAGATGACACCATCTGCCTATGATCAGTCGATATTTGACAAAGGCCCTAAGACATTAAACTGGAGTAAAAACAGTATCTTCAACAAACGGTGCCGGCAAAATTGATTATCCATCTGCAATAAACCGAATCAAGATCCAGATCTTACACCTTATACAAAAACCAACTCCAACTGGATAAAAGACCTAAATATCAAACCTAAAACGATAAAGCTCATCCAAGAAAAGGTAGGAACAACAATGGAAATTTTAATACACGATGAGGACAGACTCCAAAATCTATCAAAGAAACCTCAGTCAACAGAAGAGAAAATAGATCAATGGGAACTATTAAGAATCAAACACTTTTGCTCATCCAAAGACTTTATTAATAGAATTAAAAGAACACCCACAGAATGGGAAAAAATATTTGGCAACTCTATGTCAGACTGATGCCTGATCTCCATAATCTATAAGATACTACAAAATATCAATAAGAAGAAGATAAACCATCCAATTAAGTGATGGGCAAAGGAGATGGACAGACAATTCACTAAAGAGGAGATCCAGGCAGCCAAAAACCACATGCGGACATGTCCACGATCTTTAGCTATTAAAGAAATTCAAATCAAGACAACAATGAGATACCATCTCACCACAATAAGATTGGCCATGATCCAGAAAACACAAAAGAACAAATGCTGGAGAGGCTGTGAAGAAAGTGGAACCCTCCTACACTGTTGATGGGGTTGCAAAATGGTCCAGCCTCTTTGGAAGGCAATCTGGCGCTTCCTTAAAAAAATGGATATCGATATACCATTTGACCCAGTAATTCCACTACTTGGAATATATCCTACAGATTCAAGGCCTTTCACACCAACGGACACATGCACCAGAATGTTTACCGCAGCACAGTCCACAATAGCAAAAAGATGGAATCAACCCAGATGCCCAACAATAGAAGAATGGATAGGTAAACTACGGTACATATACTCAATGGAGCACTACTCAATGATAAAGAATAACGATGATTCCAGGAAACATCTCCTAACCTGGTTTCAACTGAAAGACATTATATTGAGTGAAAGTAGTCAGCGACAAAAGGAAAAATACTGTATGAGACCTCTACGATAAGATCTCAAAAACAGACTTGTGTATAGAAGAAAAGACTCTTTGACAGCTGCAAGGGAGGGAAGGGAGGGAGGGTTAAGGGAGGAGGGTTTAGTTCAGATAGTTACTAGAAATCTACTTGGGAGAAAGCGGTAATAGCACACTTTAGAAACAAGAACAACATTAAGTGGACTTCAACATAACTTGAGTACTCCTTCCATCTTAACTCAATACAGCCAGGGTAGAGTAGCTGGGGCGGGGGGCGGGGGACCATGCTCTTAGGCAAATTCCAGGCCAATTGGCACAACTAGCGTTTTGCTAAGAGAGCTCTCTGCACCCCACATTGGTGAGTGGTGTCTGCGGTCTTAAAAGCTGCCAAGCTGCCATCCGAGGACACAGCAAATGGTCCCAACTCAGCAGGAACGGATGCTCACCAAGGACCACAATGACATGCAGTAAAGACAACCGAGAAGACAGAGAGACCCACAAGAGTGGGTGCCTGCATCGACTTGGGACCAGAAGAACCGGATGGTGCCCGGCCACCACCAGTGATAGCCACGATGGAGCTCACAGAGAGGAGTCTCCCTGGCAACACAAGAATAAAAAGGGGTGCATCACGAGATCTCCACTAAAAGACCTCAACTGATGGTCCAGCAGTTTTGGGGTTCCTCTGAGAGCATGGACCCCGGTCCTGATGCTGCCCTTTCCCATAAGTTATAACAGAGGTCCACTCTTTGGACAGGAATGGAATGGACTTGGCAATGCAGAGTGACCATATATTGGAAGCACTTTATGGTTCTATACATCTATAGGATATCATCTTGCTAACCTCTGACTGGAGGAAGGGGAGTGGATGGAGAGGAGGGGAAAGGAGGCTCTTGGGAGGATGAGACATGTATGGAGCAGAGAGGAATAGTGTGCAGTCACCGGACAGGAAGAGCAGTGGAAGCTGCATATAGGTAGGCATGTAAATTTATACGTGAATGTACATTTTCACTCAGTCATGTTAAATAAAAATTAAAAAATAAAAAAAAAAGATTGTTGTTATTAGGTGCCATAAAATTGCTTCTGACTCATAGTGACTCGATGTACAACAGAAGGAAACACAACGAGGTCCTGTTCCATCCCCATGATCATTGTTATGCTTGATCCTTTGTTGCAGCCACTGTGGCAGTTCATTTCACTGAGGGTCTTTCTCTTGTTCAGTGACCCTTTACTCTAACAAGCATTGTGTCCTTCTCTAGGGACTGATCCCTCCCGACAGCATGTTCACAGTATGTAAGATGAAGTCTCACCATTCTTGCCTCTAAGGAACACTCTGGTCATACTTTTTCCAAGACAAATTTGGTCTGTAGTCCACGATACATTCAACATTCTTCATGAACACTATAATTCAAAGACATCAGTTCTTCAGTCTCCTTTGTTAAAGTAAATCTTCAAAAATGATTACTTGTAGACTTCTTTTTTTAAAAAAAGTATGTTTTTTCCAGTGTAAAAATAATAAGTATTCATTATTTAAAAAAATTTAAAAAGGAGCATACTAAAAGATATAAAAAATTTAATGTATTTCTTTCCAGGGTTTTTCCGCTACACAGCTAGGATTGCGAAAAATATATATATCCCAATATATTTAACATTGTTCAATTAGGATATGAAATATATATTATAAACTGGGATATACATTATTAAATTAGAAACCTTGCTGGTATAGTGGTTAAGTACTATAACTGCCAATTAGAAGGCTGGCAGTTCAAATCCCAGTTTAATTTTCTATATACACTTGAAGACTCCGGTGGCATAGTGATTAAGTGTTACATCAGAAAACCAAAAGGTCAGAAGTTCCAATCTGCCAGGTGCTCCTTGGAAACTCTATGAGGCAGTTCTCCTGTGACCTTTAGGATTTCTATTAATCAGAATTGACTCGATGTCAGTGGATTTTGTTTTTTGGGCTTGACACACACACAGAGACATACACACCTACAGGCATACATACACCTTAATCCTTCGGAAAGTATGAATCTTACAAAGCTAAGAGTGCTTTGTGGATGTGAGTAAGGTACAGAACTGGAGACGGTGAGATTATTCTGGATTATCCAGGTAGGACAAATCCAATCAAATGGGTTCTTAAAAGTAGAGAAACTCTTCCATCTGGGTTCAATAAATAAAGTAAAAGAAGACAGTAGAAAGGCTGAAAGTGTGTGCTAGCTTCAATCTGCCATTGCTGCTTTTGAAAATGGAGGGAGAAAGAGGGCCAGGAGTCGTAGTGAGAGCCAGGAGTCACAGATCTAAATTTCCTTAAGATCCAAATCAAACGCACTGTCATTGCATTGATTCTGACCTACAACAACCCTGTAGGACAGAGTACAACTGCTTCATAGAGTTTCCAAAACTGCCCCATAGAGTATTCAAAACTGCTGACCTTAACTGCTATACCACCAAGGTTTCCAAAGCTGGGAATATCTTTCAGCTAACAGATGGCGAGAAAATGAGGACCTCAGTCCTACAACCACAAGGAACTGAATTTTGCCAACTACCTAAATGAAAGAAGAAATTGATTCTCCCATAGAGCCTCCAGAAAGGAACACAGTCATGTTAACACCATGAATTCAATATGGTAAGATCATATATGATGTATGACACACAAAACTGTAAGATAAAAAAAATTCAGCTGTTGAAACCACTAAATCTGAGGTAATTGACTTTGGCAGCGGTAGAAAATTAATACACCATGAGCCATGCAAAGTTAATTTAGTCTTCATTTATTGGTAGCATTTATTCTCTGTCCTCTACAGGTACAGCATGGCACAGGCATTGCTAAATTCTCTACTAACAGAGAAGCTTTTAGCCACTGAAAGCATTTAGTACACATTTGCTATTTCCTGGTGCCTTTAAATACTTGTAGATCCCTATTGTATTAAACTACTCTATAACTCATTGCTATTTCATTCATTTTCAGATATCCCTTCCGAGATCAGCCATGCTTTATTATCACAGTGGGTAGATGAAAGGAGCAGAATAGAAGGAGAATTAAGGTGATGGTGGGGTGATGGTGGTGATGATGGTTGGGAGGACTTATGTGAAATAAATGTCATAAAATTGTAGAATTTTTTATATGCATACACTGGATTATCAATTTATATTATTATTAATTTAGATTCTCAATCATTCTTGTGTGACTTTGACTAATGTGGCAGAT
This sequence comes from Heterohyrax brucei, assembly GCA_028571685.1. Lineage (NCBI taxonomy): Eukaryota > Metazoa > Chordata > Mammalia > Hyracoidea > Procaviidae > Heterohyrax > Heterohyrax brucei. The sequence goes on along the minus strand of CM053142.1, from coordinate 156,745,200 downwards.
ATGAGTTGCTAAATAGAAAAGTACTTTGTGAACTCTAAACCAAATATAAAAACTAGACATTATTACATTAATTTGGCACTTCTCTTAAGAACAATGATGTAATACAGAAAGTTCCTGAAAGTTCTTCATTCCATTCTGTTCTTTCATGTTTAACCTGAGGGCTGAGTCGACGCAGGAATCCTTTATCGTGGCTCCTTACTTCCCGTTCTGAACTTATCGAAGTATTTGTCATATAGCAGAGAATTTTAACCTTCTTCAGAGACCACTTGATTATTTTCTCCTGCTATGCCAAATACCATAGGCTTTACAGGTTTCAAGATGGGCATAAGTAACTTTGTTTAAAGGGCACCGACTGAAGAACCTTTCCCCGTCTACATCAGTTAGGGGGTGATCCAGAAACTAATCTCCAAGTGTCCTACTGCTGTTGAATTGATTCTAACTCATAGCAATTCTATAGAACAAAGTAGACAACCTGATAGAGTTTCCAGGGCTCTAAATCTTTTTGGTAGCAAACTGCCACTTCTTTCTCTACCAGGAGTGGCTAATGGTTTCAAGCTGTCGAGTTCTTGGTTAGCTGGTGAGTGTTTAAACACAGTTCTAACGAGAGTCCTTTTTCCAAGTACGGAAGGCTTTAATACATGGAGTTAGAGATCTGCAAACTAATTTAAAAGGTTTGAGAGAGTGAAGATGAGGGAAGTTATTATGTTGATGCCAATCTGAATATTATAGTAGACATATTTCAAAAACTGGCCAAAAAGATATTGAAAATCTTAGTCACCTGCAGAAATCTTCCACAAACTATTTTTGTGTATTATTGTGATTAAATGAAAGTATACAATTCAAATCACTCTTGCATGACTGCTTATTTGCCACTCCTGCTCTCCCTGCCAGGTGACAGCACACTCCTCCTTTCCATTCTATGCTTGCCGTATTCGCCCAACCATCTCCTGCCCCCTCCTCTCCACCTTTCTTCTCTCCCGTCTAGAAAGAGACCAGTAAGACGGCATCCTGTAAAGGCACAGAGCCGAAAGGACACACATGATATGGTCACACTGTGCCACTGAATCCAGCCCATTTTGTCCAAGCAGTTGACCTCAGCAGTGTTTTCTGGACAGGGGCAGCAGCAGGTCTAGAGGCTACATTCTCAGGGGAGCCCGCAGGCCATCAGACCATCAACTGTGGCCTTTTAGTAGAGTTCCTGAGCTGCACCACTCTTTTTCTCATGATGCCACAGGGACTCGACATTGTGTGCCCCTCATTCCGTATTTGGTAGCAGTCGGCCATCGTCTGTTCTTCTGCTCACGTGTTGAAACAGCCTCCCATTCGCATGGTCTTTCTGTCTCCTGAGTGCTTTTTTCCACGTGTCTTTGTTATTCTCAGTGATTATTTGTTGCGGATGAGTTGGGACCATTTTCCACCAACTATTTTGAACTGGAGAAGTAAGGCAAGTGACTCTTAAGATGTTGCAGCATCCAGTACCAGCTTTTCACCGCACTGAACCTGGTGATTACCAGAGACAACCTGGAATTACTGAAAAACTCAAGTGCATTATGTCCCAATGAGTGTGACTCAATACCTCCAAAAAAGGGGACTCTTATTGGCTACACCAGAACCATGTGGGAAAAAAGATTCTGGAAAATGTAATTCTATGACAACATAGAAGAGAGGAACATGATACCACATTGACAACAGAGAATCTAGCACACTACCTTATAGAGGAATTGAAAAGGGGTGCACCCTGATATCTCCACTAAAAGACCTCAATTGATGGTCCAACAGTTTTGGGGTTCCCCTGGGAGCAGGGCCCCTAGCCCTGATGCTGCCCTTGCCCATAAATCATAATGAAGGACATGAATGGATTGGACTTGGTGATGCAGAGTGACCATATATTGGATGCACTTTATGGTTCTATGCATCTATAGGATATCATCCTGCTGACCTCTGGCTGGAGTAAGGGGAGTGGGTGGAGAGGAGAGGAAAGGAGACTGTTGGAAGGATGAGACATGTATTGTGCAGAGAGGAATAGTGTTCTGTCACCAGGCAGGGAGAGCAGTGGAAGCTGCATATAGGTGAGCATGCAAATTTATATGGGAATATACATTTTCACTCAGTCATAATAAAAAAAGAAAAAAGATTGGAGACCTCTAATATTCCTAATGCAATGCCCTTCATTGAAACATCATTACTTCTTCCTGATAGGCATACTTAAGGTGCTCTAAATTTTATGAAGAAGATGTCATAGATTGAATTCTGTCCCCCTAAAAATGGGTTTATCAATTTAGCTGGGCCATGTTTCTTGGTTGTGTGATTTTCCTAAACACTGTAAATGCTGTCCCTATGATGTCAATGAGGGATGATGGGCCTGGTTGTGTTAGTGAGGTGGGACTCAAGCTACAAGTTTAGATTGTGTCATGAGGCAATTTCTTGAGATACAAAGAAGAGAGAAGAGGGAAAAGGGGACGTAATACCACCAGAGCAGTGCTGGGAGTGGCACAAGTCTGTTGGACCTGAGATTCTGCTCTGGGTTACTCCTGGACCAAGGCAATATTGATGACAATGACATTCCTCCAGACCCGACAGACAGAGAGGGCCTTTCCCTGGAGCCAGCACACTGAATTCGGATTTCTATGAGAGTTTAAACATCTCTTTGTTAAGGCCATCTGTTCGTAGTATTTCTGTTGTAGCAGCACTAGAGACCCAAGACAGATGGAAGCTCACTTTTTGCTTTTTAGCCAAAATCACTAAATATAGAGAAGAGTAGACACAAATGGCCCCGTCCTGGACCTCTCCTTTTTGCCATCTATGGTCATTCTCTAGGTGTCCTCATGTAGACTTGTAGCTTGAATTAGAATCTTTACATTACAGACTCTCAAATTTGTATTTTTAAATTTGTTTTTGCTGCTTCTACCACCAAAACCCAGTCAACCCTCACCACTTCCGTGGTTACCACTCTAACCTATGCTAATGTAAATCTATTTCTCAATTTTAACTAGACATTTTGCTATGATTGACCCTTACTGTCTGATTCTCAACAAAGCAGGAGTATATGAGTTCCTTTTAAAATATTATATCAACCCTCTGCCTAAAATCTTTCTGTGGTTTATCTTCTTGCTCAAGGTCAAAACCAAGTCTATCTTGTATTACAAGATCCTCAGAGAACTGGTGCTCATTCTCACTCTCAACTCAATTTTTATTACTCTTCCCCCAACTCCACTCCAGTCCCAATGGCTGTCTTGCTACTTCTGGCCTACCCCACACATTCTTTTACACTGAGAACTTTGAACCTGTTTTTAATTCTGCCTGAAACATTTACTTGACTTAGAACTCTTATTGCATGTAATCTTGTTTATGAGGCCTTCTATGACCTTTCCGTATAAAACAATACTTCACCCAAGCACTATTCTTCTTGGGATTATCAAAATATATAATGTATTTGCTTGTGTTTCTTCTTTCTGAAAGTTGAGACTTTGTTTTATTCACTGAACATGGAGCAGAATCCATTATTTTGTAAAGGTCAGATAAATAATGAATGAATAAATAAAAATTCAGGATTGTAGAAAAATTATGTAGTGGGATGAATGGTAGCCCCAAAGACAAGTTCATATTCTAATCTCTGGAATCTGTGAATATTAACTTACTTGACAAAATGTGTGATTATATTAAGGATCTTTGTTGTTAATCCTGGATTATTCCAGGAGGGACCTAAATGCAATCATATAAGAGAGAAGCAAAGGCAGTGTGATATACGGATATATAGACACACAGAGAATGAGTGAATGTAAAGATAAAGCAGACAGAGATGCTGACACAAGTCAAAGAGTGCCAGAAGCTGGAAGATGTGTGGGATGAGTTCTCCTCTATAGACTCTATGGGACAAAGATGCTGCCTACACCTGGACTTCACACTTCTGTGAGAGGATGAATTTCTGTTATTTGTGTACTCAGTTTGTGGCATTTTTTTACAGCAGCTTCAGGAAAGTAATACAAAAAAATAGCAGATGGATGTGATAGCCTAGCAAGCATTTGAGTTTAAGTACATGAGAATGTCTAAGACTAAAGGTGCCTATTGCAGAGTGAAGCTCACTTACAAAGTGAATATCAACAATTCTTATTCAGTTTAGTGCTTGTTGTTGTTAGGTGCCACCAAGTTGGCTCTGACTCATAGTGAGCCTATGCACAACAGAGTGAAACACTGCCCAGTTTTGCACATACCCACGATTATTTTTATGTGCAAGCACATCGTTGCAGCTACCATCAATCTATCTCGCTGAGGGTCTTCTGCTTTTCCACTGACCTTCCACTCCACCAAGCATGATGGCCTGCTCCGTGGACTGATCCCTCTTGACAATGTGAATTAGTAAGATGCAGGCTCACCACCTTTGCTTCCAAGGAGCACTCTGTTATACTTCTTTCACAACAGATCTCTTTATTCTTTAGGCAGTCCATGGTATATCCAGTAGTCTTCTCCAACACCGCAATTCAAAGCTGTCAGTTCTTCTTCTGTTTCCCTTATTTATTGCACATCCTTTGTGTGCATATATGATGTGACTGAAACACCATGTCTTGGGTCAGGCACACCTTAGTCTTCAAAGTGATGTCTTTAATTTTTAACATTTTAAAAAGGTCGTTTGTGGGAGACTTTCCCAATGTAATGTGTCCTTTGATTTCTTGACTGCTGTTTTCATGGGCATTGATTGTGGTATCAAGTAAAACAAAATCCTCCTTCTTAGTCTGTCTTAGTCTGGAAGCTTAGCTAAAACCTGCCCACCGTGAGTGTCCCTGCTGGTATCTGAATACCAGTGCTGTAGCTCCCAGTGTTACAGCAACACCCATGCCCCCATAGTAGGGCAAACTGACAGACAAGGGGTAGTCTTAGTACTTAGTAAGTAGTTTCTAATTTATTTGACTCTATATTAATATAGTTTGCTGACAGGATGTGTACTAGTCCTTCATGAAATAGAATAATAATTCTAGGCTCTCTAGAAAGGTGAGAACATTATAGCTTCTTTTTTTTTAATTTTTATTTAACATGACTGAGTGAAAATATACATTCACGTATAAATTTACATGCCCCCCTATATGCAGCTTCCACTGCTCTCCCTGTCCGGTGACTGCACACTATTCCTCTCTGCTCCGTACATGTCTCATCCTCCCAACAGCCTCCTTTCCCCTCCTCTCCGTCCACTCCCCTTCCTCCAGCCAGAGGTCAGCAAGATGATATCCGATAGATGTATGGAACCATAAAGTGCTTTTTTTTTTTAACTTTCAAAATGAACGTCGTCCAAAGGGGGAAAAATTATTTCTTTGGTTGTAGCCAGAGACCTGTGACCCAATATTTAACTGTCTTTTCAGTGGCATCTCTCACCGGTCTCCATTAGCAATTTCTATTTGAATTTCCCTTCCTCATCAGCGACTTAGCACATTATCTTCTTTCTGCCTGAATGCCCTAACGGTGTGAATGTGCTCATAAAGTGTAATCTCTGCTTCTGAAACTCATTTTGAGTGCCTATTCCCTGCCAACTCTTTCCTAGTTCATCTTGATGGATCAAAGTGTTCTTCTTATCTTCTTATTGCACACTGAATACAATTTTTTGGAAGAAAAAAATATACATATCATATAGTTATCCCCAGTGTCTAAGAAATTTAGAAGATAGCTACCTAGCCAACTTACTGAAAGAGATCTATATTTGCGGCCACTTCAAATGAAGTTGATTCCACAAAATGAGGAAATTATTGAACAATATCATTAATATCACTTGTTGTTGTTGGGTGCTGTTTAGTCAGCTCCAACTCACAGTGACCCTATGCACAATGCACAACACAATGAAACACTGCCCAGTCTTGTGCCATGTCCACAATAGTTCTTATGCACAAGCCTATCATTGCAGCCACTGTGTCAATCCATCTTGTTGAGGGTCTTCCTCTTTTTCACTGAGCCTCTACTCTACCAGTCCCTTCTCCAGGGACTGATCCCTCCTGACAACATGTCCAGAATATGTAAGATGCAGTCCCACCATCTTTGCTTCCAGGGAAAACTCTGGCTTTACTTCTTCCAGAACAGATCTGTTTGTCCTTTTGGCAATCCATGGTACATTCACTATTCTTTTCCAACACCACAATTCAAGGATGTCAATACTTCTTCTGTCTTCCTCATTTGTTGTCCAAATTTTGCATTCATATCATGCAGTTGAAAATACCATGGCTTGGGTCAAGCCCACCTTAGTCTCAAGGGGACATCTTTATTTTTCAATACTTTAGAAAGGTCCTTTTCAGCGTATTTTCCCATTACGCTTTTGATTTCTTGATTTCTGCTTCTGTAGGGGTTGACTACAAAACCAAGTAAAATGAAATCTTTGACAACCTCAATTCTTTCTTCTTTTATTGTGATGTTGTTTACTGTCCAGCTGTAAGAACTTTTGCTTTCTTGATGTTGAGGTGCAATCCATACTGAAAGCTACGGTCTTTGATCTTCATCAGTGTTTCAAATCTTCTTCACTTCCAACAAGTAAGGTGGTGTCCTCTGTGTAATGCAGGTTGCTAATGAGTCTTCGTCAAATCCTGATGCCTCATTCTTCTTCCTTAATCCAGCTTCTTGGATTATTTTCTAGGCATACAGATTGAAAGGGTATGGTGAAAGGATGCAACCTTGTTGTACTCCTTTCCTGGCATTAAACTATGCGGAATCTCCATGCTCTGTTTGCACAAACAGCCCTTAATCCATGCACAGATTCCTTAGGAACACAATTAAATGTTCTAGAATTCTCAGGCTCCACAATCTTAGTGATAATTTGTTATGAGTCACACAGTGAAATCCCTTTGCACAGTCAATGAAACACAGGGAAATAGCTTTCTGGTATTCTCTGCTTTCTGCCAAGATCTATCTGACATCAGCAATGATATCCCTGGTTCCATGTCTTTCTGAATCTGGCTCGAATTTCTGATAGTTCCTTGTCACTTTTTGTTACAGTCATTTTAGAATAATCTTGAGTGAAATTTCACTCACACGTGATATTAATGATATTATTCGGTAATTTCTGTATTTGGTTGTATCAACTTTCTTTTGTATGGGCATAAATATCAACCTCTTCCAGTCATTTGGGCAGGTAGCTGTCTTCCAAATTTCTTGGCATAGACAAATGAGCACTTCCAGCACTGCATCTGTTTGTCGAAATATCTTAATTGGTATTCCATAAATTACCAGAGCCTTGTTTTTCACCAATAGTTTCAATGAAGCTTAGACTTCTTCCTTCATTGCCATTGGTTCTTGATCATATATTGTCTCTTCAATCAATATCATACACAATGATATTAATATCATCAATTGATACCATACACAAATAAAATTTTGCTGACAATTGTTCAAAGGCAGTTGTAGCAACAGATCAGCAGAGAACTGCCAGAATTTCAAGCTAAATTCAGAAGACAGTGAGGAATGAGGTATATCAGTGCTTGTGTCAGATAGATCTTGCCTGAAAGTAAAGAACACCAGAGAGACATTTACCTGTGTTACGTTACTATTCAAAACATTTGATTATGTAGCTCATAACAAATTATGGACAACTTTGTGTAGAATAGGCATTCCAGAACACTGGATTTTGTTCATGCAGAAACTGTGTATAGAGTAAGAGGCTGTCACTTGAAAAGAACAAAGGGATACCACATGGTTTGAAATCAGGAAATACATGCATTGAGTTTGTATCTTTTCACCATATTTATTCTGTCTTTATGCTGAGCAAATAATCTGAGAAGTTGGACTATGTGAAGAAGAATGTGGCATAAGAAATGATAAAAGACTCTTTAACAACCTGAGATAATACAGATGAGACAACCTTGCTTAAGATGAAAAGGACTTGAAGCACTTACTGGTGAAGATCAAAGACCACAGCCTTCAGCATGGACTATACCTCTATGTAAACAAAAATGTTTACAAATAGACCAAGAAGCAACATCATGATAAACTGAGAAACCTGAAGCTGTTCAGGATTTCATTTCATCTGGATCTACAATCAATGCCCATGGAAGCAGTAATCAATAAATCAAACAACATATTGTAATGAACAGATCTGCTGCAAAAGACTTCTTTCAAGTACTGAAAAGCAAAGATGTCACTGTGAGGACTAAAGTGTTCCTGACTCACGTAATGATATTTTTATTGCCTCATATGCATGCAAAACCTGGACAATGAATAAGAAAGACCAAAAAAGAAGTGATGTCTTTGAACTGTGATTTTAGTGAAGAATGCTGACTATACCATAGACTGTCAAAAGAACAAATATATCTGTCTTTGAAGAACTACAGCCAGTGTGCTTCTTAAAAGCAAAGATAAGGAGACTTCGTGTACTTTGGACACATTACCAGGAGGGATCTGTCCCTTGAGAAGAAACATCATGCTTGGTAAAGCAGAGGGTCAGTGAAAAAGACAAAGATATTCAAAGAGATGGACTGACACAGTGGCTGCAACGATGGAATAAAGGGCAGCAGCAACTGTGAGGATGGCACAGCACTGGGCAGGGTTTCCTTCCACTGTACATCAGGTTGCTACGAGTCAGGACTGCCTCGATGCACCTGACAAACAGCAAGGGTCATCAGACTTCTTGTTACCCAAATTTGTTGTTGTTGTTTGCTGCCCTCAAATTGGCCCCTGAGTCATGTACCCTCCCCATGAATTGATTGCAGATTGGACCATTCATTGCTCTCCATAGCGTTTTTTCTGGCTGATTTTTCAGAGGTCAATCACTAGGCCTTTCTTCTTGGTCCTTCCTGGTTTGAAAACTCTGCTGAAACCTGTTCAGAATCATAGCAACATAAAAGCCTCCACTGACAGATGTTGGTGGTTGTGCAGGAGGTTTATTGGCCGTAAATTGAACCTCCTATATGGAAAATGAGAATTCTACTATTGAATCACTGTAGTCTCTTTGCTACCCAGATTAGGTGCTTATTAAATAATTTCCAAATGAATGAGTAAAGGAATATAGGTGAATTAAACTAACATCTCAAACTAAATAGAATCTCCCAAATGTTAACATTTAGTTTCAAGTCAAACTGTTTTGTATTTGAGAGACAAAGTTCTTCATTAAGGAAAAAAAAAAAAGCATTAGCATTTGTAATGTCATAGATCTTTAAGTCTGAGAAACAGAAGACATTTAATTTCCTAGTGTGAAAACATGGTTATAGACATTAAACTGGAAAATTTTCCATTCAGGTAACATTCCTTATTTGTACAAATGAGTATGTTTATAACATATTTTAATGTGTATAAATTTTCTCTGTGAAAACTGACAAACTTGAATTTATAGTAAATTCCCATAATTATTTTATATATGTGCAATGCTTTTGAATAAAAAATAATAAAACATTGGTTCTTATAGCTAGAAAAATTATGAAACAGTTCTCATTCCTAACTCTGCCCATACCCTGAAGCCTTGCTCCCTACTCTTTCTCACTGACAGGTGAACTTGTCTTTCCAGGTACGTGAAACACTTGAGATGGAAACATTACATTCATGAAATTACTTGGGTCAAATTAATCTGAATAAAATATAAGAAATAAAAAGTCATCATGTCGTAAGAACACACAAAATCACAGCTGACATTTGAGTAGCACGGGGAAAAACGATCAAACAGAAATTTTTACTGGCCCACAATCCTGCTAATTCTATAAGTTAAATGTGATTCTAAATGGCTAATTCCCCAACCCTATACTAAATCCAAGGAACTGAAAAGCTGCAAAAGAGTTTGATGGTTTTAAATCCATGTCCACAACTTCCCTGATACTCTTCACCTTAACTGGAGATTCGTTTCACTTTCCTTAAATGTGGGATGGATTTAATGAGTCACTTGTAGCCTGTGGAATTGCAGACATGATGAGATAACCCTTCAGTATTAGAAACTTCTTCCAGTGCTATCAGAGCACTCAAGCAGTCTGATAGAGAAGTTTGCATGTGATGAACTGCTGCCTTGAGTGGACTGCTTTAGAAGAGAATCCATCAGCCCAAGTCAAGACTTCGGATATCGACAACTCCTGGGAACAGTCTGACTTCAAATTTAGAAAAAAATTTGTATTAGTTTTCTATTAAACCAGATAAAACTCATTGCCATTTAAATAATTCTGGCCCTGGCGGTGTAGTCTTTACAAGTTATGACTCCTAACTAAAAGGCTGACAGTATAAATTGATCAGAAGCTTCTTGGAAACTCACGGGCAGTTCTACTCTGTCCCTTAAGATTACTATGCGTTTTCTTTCATGGTGTAACAGGTCACCACGTGTTTAGCATATTAAAACAACATGCATTTATTATCTCAGAGTTCCCATGCATCAGCAGCCTAGGCATAGATTATCAGCTTCCTTTGCTAAGATTCCCACAATGTTGGTATCAAATGGGTGGCTGGGCTACATTCCCTTCTGGAGCTCAAAGGGTCTTCTTCCAAGGTGGTAAGATTATTGACAACATTTGTTTCAGTCTGGGTTCTCTAGAGTAGCAAAACCAGTGAAGCATATACAGATGTATACAGAAAGGAGTTTATTCCAACGAAAAGCCTCAAGCAATTGTGAGGAAATGGTTGACAAAAATACAGGGACTAATAAGTCCAGAATCTGTGAGTCAGGTGACAGACTAAAAACCTCAGCTTGCTCAGAGGGTTGCAGGAGATGACTAACCCAAAATCTGCAAGTCAAGTGACAAGCTGGAGGCCTCTTCTGGGTTATGTTTAAAGAACTAAAGGTCAAACAATGAGACTATTGTGGGGATGGGACAGAAAGAAAGAGAGTTTTGCCAGAACGCATGTTTACATACTGGAGACAAGCCAAATCCCCAAGGAAACTCCCCTTCAATTATTTGGCTATTGGCTGTCATGTCAGGTAAGAAAATGGAAGATGATTACACAGTGTCTCTCAAACCACTGAGAATCATAGCATAGCCATAACATTAACTATCACAGTATTCCTTTCCTTGCAACTGCAGAACTCATGTTGGCTTCTTCAAGGCCTGCAGGAAATCATTTCCAACATCTGGACTATCTTTTAAAGTGCTAGTCTGATTGCTTCCTTTCATTAACTTAAAATGACCTTATTAGAGACTTTATTTATGTCTTTTAGATTCTTTTATCTTTGCCATATCCTATTAGTTAGAAGTGGTTTACACTAAGGCATAGATACCAGGGGGCAGGGATTAGGGAGACTTATCTTAGAATTATGATTGCCAAAGACCTTAAATCAGAACCAGCCACCTTAGCTGCTCCCAAATTTTGACCCACAGAAACTGTGAGATGACACTTTTTTGCTGTTATTGAGTTGCCAAATTTTGGAGGTATCTTGTTATACCGCAGTAGGTATCTAGAATGGTATAATTAGGTGCATGAGTTGTACTCAGGAAAGGAGTGTAGACTAGCTTCCTCTTCTCTTAGTTTACTACCGCCAATTATGCTGAAAGAGTATGGTATTAAGTCAGGCTGTAATACTTGAGTTTCAAATAAAGACCTTACACACAAAAAAAGATTGCACAAAATATAATACTAATACTCAGAGCTAATTTAAGAAATTTATACAGAATTGGCACTAATTCTTGCATCACAGACGTGCTTTTACAGGGTACTGAGGCTTCAGTGGAAACTCTGGTGTGACAAGTGGTTAAGAGCTACAGCAGCTAACCAAAGGTTGGCAGTTCAAATCTACCAGGTGCTTCTTGGAAACTCTGTGAAGCAGTTATACTCTGTCCTATAGGATCACTATGAGTAAGAACCTACTTGATGGTGATGGATTTGGGAGCTTAATATGATGTCATTTCTAAGGACAAAGTAAGTTACCAGTTTAAAGCAGAACCATCTTACAGCTAAATCAAACTGACAGATATTTCTGGCTAATTTACCAGTAACTATGAAAATAAATAGCCATTAAACTAAAGCCTGCTGTAACAAATGGAGTTAAAACAGTTTCCACACAGGTGCATATGTAAACTTTGCTTATTACTTAGTACTAATAGTAATTAAGAATAGTGAAATTGATAGGACTTTATGTAAAAAGGTTACTTCATTATACAAGACACTGAAACTGAACTTTCAAATTCCCAAGGAAGTTTCTTTTTTTCCAAATATGTAGCTCATCTTATTGAGGATAAATGTTTTCATGGTGGGTGAGTTTATAATGTCTTACTTGTGTTGTTAGCTGCTGTTGAGCTACCTCGAAAGCCCATGCACAATAAAATGAAATACTTTCCTATTCAGCATTAGCTCCATGATTGGCTGGAGACTAAACCATGTGGACTCACAGGGATTTCATTGGCTGGCTTATTTTCAGTAGCAAACTGCGGGCCCTTCTTCATATTCTACCTTAGTCTTGAGACTCCACTGAAACCTGTTCCACAACATAGCAACACACAAATCTCCACTGACAGGTTAGTGGTGTCTGCGCAGGAGGTACACTGGACAAGAAACGAACCCTGGCTGCCACGTTAAGGGAAGAATTCAACCAATGAGCCACCATTGCCCCCCACCATGTCATAAATTATCCCTAGATCAAGAATTATGTGTAGATTGTCTTGTCTTCCAATTCAATTTGGTAACTTACTCTATTACTTACATAATTTGTTAAGTATTAAACAATATGTATCTTAATATAATAATTCAAATAAAGGAAGACAGTTGTTTCCTTTGTGCTAGGGAATAAAAATCAAAAAGATAAAGAAAATAGCTCTGCTTCAGGGAGATCCTTTGCATCAGATAGACGATGGAATTTACGTTGCATCACAGAGGGACAGATTAGAAACAGAGAAGTATAGGATTAGGAATACTGAACTCACTACAATTTGTCTTCATTGCTCTAGATAATTTCCTGTATTGAAATGGTATCTTTTTTTCATATTTAAGTGGGAATATAACTTTAAAGTTAAATATAACGTGATTTTAGAGTCTTTGCCTGTTTTGCACCTTGTGTTATTTTCACAGCATTGAGAATAGCAGTGTCCTCTTAGCTCACAACCCTGCGTCTTATCTTTATGGCCAGAGGCACAATTTCAAAGCAGAAGTAATGAAAACAAGAGAGCAGGTAGAAATAGTCAGCAACTGAAATTCTTTTCCTGAGGAGAAATAGGCCTCTGATATCTAACTTGTGATAACGCAATTTATGAATACAAGGATTTCAGAAAGCAATTTTATAATATTGCCTCAAAAAATCATTAAACTCTAGAAACAGAGGTTTTAGGGCAATTCTTCATGGTGAAATGAGCATTGGGAATGCCCATATCTTTCACTTCATTTCACCTTCACAAAGTCCCTGAGCGTAACAGGAGACAAACTGACTTTTGCAGGACAGAGACAGAGTCTCAAAAACATTAAGGACAAAGTAATAATACTCAGTACAAACTAGTAGGTACTAACTAGGTAACACTAGGAAAAAAACTCAAGTCATCTGAGTAGTTTCCTGAAGACTTTTCCACTAAGAAATGTTGTTTCGACTCATCTATAAATGTTTAAATTCAGATTTCCATGAATTAATGGAAATTAGAATGATAGAGTTTTATAATTCTCAGATAGACAAAAATCATCCCAGAGAGTTCAAATGTGTTCAAGGTCCCAGAGCAGTCTGTCATGAGTTGAATTGTGTCCCCCCAAAATACATGGCTGGGATATGGTTCCCAGTATCTTGAGACTGTCCTCCATTGTGTGGTTTCGATAAACTGTATGCTAAAGGAGTTGCAAATTCCTGCATAGGATTACTTCCTTGTTTTGCAGTAGAAGGAGTTTCCCTGGAGTGTGGCTTGCCCCACCCTTAATGCTTTCAGCTTGCAAGGGATAAAAGGAAATAGAAACAAAGAGAATCAGGAGCCTCGCACCATCGAGAAATGTGCACCGGGAGAAGAGCGCGTCCTTGAGACCTGAGGTTCCTGCACCTGGATGCTCCCTGGACAAAGACTGACGCAATACCGGACTTTCCTCCAGAGCCGACAAGGGGAAAGCCTTCCCCTGGAGCAGACACCCTGAATATGGACTTGCAACCTACCGGACTGTGTAAGAATAAACCTTCCTGTGTTAAAGCCATCCACTCTGTGGTATTTCTGTTAGAACTGCACTAGCTGACTAAAACACAGTCTTTGAAGATAACTTTGCATTGTGAGTTTTAACAATGTGACTGAAAAAATAGCCTCAACCATTTAAGATTAAACAGCTAATAAGCATTGTAACCACAGGTTTCCATCTCATGCAGTTTCTGGAGTCTAGTATAACTCAGCAAGATTCCTAAATCCATTGTTTCAAAAGTGAGGTATTCATAACAGAACCACTGTATGAGGTAGCCTATGAAACTCTGGACGAACTGGCCACAGTTTTCAATATCAGTTTTACTCAGTACTGAGGACTACACTACAGTTTTCTTATGCAATCAAAAAAATCTCATACACTGCAAAAATCAAGTGAATTATTAAAGTTAAAAAGGAGACCTCAAAAATATTTCTCACATTGGTGCCTTCTTGGATCTGATCCGAAGCTCTGTGGATGCTTGCTTGCTTTCCTCTGACACTGAGAGGCTGTTTGGGAAAATTTAGAAGAGTAGTTTTAGGACAACGAAGCTGCTTCCTTTCTTTTAATCTCTGTTCACAAGACCATCCTGTAGAGTGAACCCAAACACAGCTTGCACTGTTAATATTCTTGTCATATTATCATAGTAGTCTACAGTTTAGGAACTTCTTATCCGTCTTAAAACACATAGTACAAGCTTTTGGTTGGACTAAAACAAGTCCCTCTAGAAAGCTCCATAAGGAATGCGGCATGCTTTCTAATACTACATTTATATTCTAAAGCATTACAATATTCAGTATTACCAGTTATATATTGATGTCTGATTGTTAGGCAGACTTATGATTTTTGCTTTAATGCCTGTTTCAGTTGGCATCCCCCCAAGACTTGCATGGTGGACTTTCCTTATCTCCTAGTTGCTTTGAGTTGATTTTGACTCACAGCAAACCTGGTTGTTTACAGTAGAACTCTATCCTGCAGGGTTTTCAATGGCTGATTTTTAGGAAACAGATGGCCAGACCTTTCTTCTGAGGCACCTCCAGATAGACTCAAACAGTCAGTGTTAGATTTAGTGTCTGAGTGTGTTAATTGTTTGCACCACTCAGAGAGACTCCAGATTTCCTTTAGAAATTCTTTGTTAAGGTCCTTGAGTGGCACAAATGATTTGCACTCAGCTGTTAATCAAAAAGTTGGTGGTTCAAATCCATTCAGTAGTACACAAAAGAAGGCCTTATGATCTGCTTCTATAAAGACTGCAGAGACATAATCCTGTGGACCAATTCTGCTTTGCATACATGGAGTCACTATGAGTCAGAATAAACTCAGTAGCAACAGGACTGAGTTCATTTCTCTTTTTCCCTTTTATTTGTGTTCCACTGAACGTGTATTCTCTTCCTCTGGCATCTGTCCAAAACCCACTCCAGATGTATAAAACTCTCAAATAAAATAAGGACTAATATTTCATTTTAAACTTGAAATAAGAATTAAATGGAACAAATAAATTGAGTTTATAAAAGTCTATGACCTCGTATGAGTGTTGTAAGAAAATATTTTTGCCATTTATCTTCATCTCCAGTTAACCTTCTATTTGTTCTTCTTCACCTCTTCCTTCAGGTTTCTAAGATAATAAAAATTGGTATACCTTAGCTGTCAGCACTGAGATATTTGATCATTTGTATTACCAGTTACATATATATTTTAATTTATTTTATTTCATACTGTTTCTCTTCAGTATCTGTAGCCTGTCTATATAGTAAACCATATTCTTGCTACAGTAAAAGTTCAGGCTGAGCTTTCCATGTGTCTTGATTTTGAAGAAAATGTATGCATAATATTTATAGACCTGGAATTATTCTCAACACATTTGGTGATAAATTCTCATGTAAGTGAGATAGGAATGGAAGTCTCAGTAGAACGTCTCCTATCTCACAATATTATGCAACCTAAGCTTAGAAGAGACACTTAATAAATAACACTGTCTTGAAAACAGATGCTTATGTTTCTTCTACTATGAACCTTGAGCGAATTTCAGCCTGAGAAATGAAAGGAATAAATGCATATATTTTGAGCTTTTTAGGGTCAGTTTCAAAGTCACCAAAGATGTAAGAAGGGCTTCAGATACCTATAACACACCTGATAAATTCACAATAAGGAAAAAGGAACTTACCCTAATAGTGTACATAGATTACAGAGATTTTATTCCAAATTTGTAGATGAGAAAATCTCTTTTTTTTAAGTAAAACAGGTTCACGTCATCAGGAACGTGATGGAGACACACAGAAAACAAAGGCATTATTCACAGGATGCGCCTTTCCTTAGAGGGGCACCATGACATCTTGAGCTGAGAACGGACTTTGGAGACAGACAGACTTGGGATTTAGAGATTTGTTGCCTAGTATAAAATATATTGTCAAAATTTCTATGAAGATTTTGCAGCCGTTACCAAGTATTACAGGCTGGAGTCTCAGGAAGGAGACTTTGAGACAGAGTTTAGGTGCAGGTACAGATTTTTAGGAAGTACCCTCGGGACCAACATTTGTGAAAGGAAAGAGATGAAAGTAGAATCGGGCAGAAATGGGCCAAGGAATAAGTCCAGCTGCCACCCCAATAGTATTAGCTACCTGCAGGAGGAATTCTGCAGCACAGAGTTGCCTTGCTTTTGGCTAAAATATTTAGAACTTTTTATCCTTGTCTTCTTCAGTCATTGAATGAGGAATGGCACCGGCAGGGTATGACTTTGAGAAAAGTAGATCTCAGCACCTGAGGTAATCCTTGAAGAACCTGTTAGCTAAAGACGATCTGCTGACAGTACCCCACGTATCTATGCCCACCACTGTCTACCCCTTGCCCCTCTGTGACCCCTTTGTCCATTCACATTCTCAGAGGAACTTCTCTAGAATTCCAGTGGTCAAAACTTAGAAAAGAAAGTTTAGTGGGACTGTCATCCTGGCCACTGCAACTGGTTTCCAGACATCTCCATTCTCTGCATCCCACAGTCCCTTCCACATTCCTTTCATCCTCAAGTAGCTCCTCTACTGATCTTGGGAACTTACCTGGTTGCATGACCCTGATCCAGTATCCCTGAGGGGTCTGCGTTCTTGGTAACCATTTATTGTTCTTGCCTGTTTGCCATCACAATTGAGCAAGAAAATACCAAGAGGTACCTTGGATGCAATAATGGATTCTAGCACAGCAAAGACTGTGAGGATGGTGCAAGACTGAGCAATGTTTTATTCCATCGTACATAGGATCATCATTTGTCAAAATCAACTTCCCAGAACAACAATCCTAGATGTCTCCCAGTCTTCACTGGGTAATAGCATGCCCACCCAAGGCTTCAAATAAGTTTGTTCTGCTAAAATGTAGATTTTACTAAAATGTAGATTGTGGTTCAGTATATTCATGGTGGAAGTGCAAATTCTCAGCAATGGTTCAAACTGGAAGGAATCAGTTCAAAGCCCTGGTCCTGTCTCCTCCTTGTAACCTGGTCTATTACTCAGACCAAGTTGCTTGTTGGTCATTGATTATGAGAGGTGTAAAGTTCAGGGAAGAAATCCCCTTTGGAAACAGAGAATTTTGATCCTTCAAAGTCTAGAATTATGAAGACTGGATGACTAAATTTCTTTACTGAGTTATCGGCAGTGATGATAAGTGAAGCAATTTCTACTGCTATTTCTTGGTTTCCAAATCCATAGTGGGAGCACAGCATCATGTATAATGTTTTGATACAAGGTATATAGATCAGCCTGGAGGATAATGTCCAGTCCTCAAATCATTGTCTCCAACTTGGCAAGAATACTTACTTTTTAACTGGCCATTATTTTATTGGGCCAACAGCTTCTGGGTAGCAGAGTGTATGATATGAACAGTAAACTCTTGATAATAAGTCTACCATTTGGGCCATACAATGAAACTCCTATTGGGAAACATTCAAGGCCTTGAATAAGGCTGTTGGCTGAGGCGCTGCCAAACTATAGGGCATCAAAATGTTTTCCTTTCAACAGTTCTTTTACCTTTGCATAAAGAAAAAAGTCACTGGATGACAGATCAGGAGAGTAGGGAATGTTTCAATATAGTTATTTGTTTACTGGCTAAAAGCTCCCTCACAGACAAACATATAACTCAGTTCAGGAACTTGCCAGTGTGTTACTGTGCTCGGTGACCATTCCAGAAAGAGTTCCCAAATTACTTTGAAGGGTAGACTAGGTGCTGGCATAGGTACATAGCTTCCAAAAGACAGTACTCCAAAAGTGACCACAGCTATACTCGGAAATGAGATACGTAGCACTTAGAACAATTCAGTTGGTGGACTTAATTGTCAGACCTCGTGAACAAGAGTAACATCCACTTGTTGTTTTTGTTGTTGTAAGGTGCCCTCAAGTTGGTTCTAACTCATGATGACGCATGAACAGCAGAAGGAAACGCTGTCTGGTCCTGTGCCATCCTTACCGCCTTCTTACACCCGAGACCACTGTTGCAGCTGCTGTGTCAGTCTAGCTCATTGAGGGTCTTCCTCTTCTTCATTCACATGTTACTTTACCAAGCATGATGACACTGTACAGAGACTGATTCCTCCTGACGTGTCCAAAATCTGTGAGACACAGTTTTGCCTCCCCTGTCTCTAAGAAGCATTCTGGCTGTGCATCTTCCAAGCCAGACACTCAGAAATCTGTCCATTAAGATGACTTTTTCACCACTACCTTTCACTACCTTTCAAGACCACCACCAAATAGGGTTGTGAGGCAGCTATTGTCCATTTCTGGCTTGTGCCCACATACAAGCTGACCCAACTATAAACCAAATTCTGGCTTATTTTTCTTCCAACAACTGGCAACAGGAGCTCTTCGTACTGAAATGAAGTATATAATCTAAAGGAGTGATACGTCCTGGTACAACAGTGGCAGATGATACAGGTTTGGTCTATCAGCTCATATATTTTCTTGTGTTCTCTGCTCCTGTGTATATATGACCTTGAACATACCACTTCTACCTATGGTGATCTATTGCTGGAATCATGTGCAGGTCAAGCAGAACCTAATTCATGATGGGAGGTTCTAGACTCATGGTCACTTAATGTCCCATGGTCAAGCGTTCCACCTCCACCAGGACCAAAGATATATTATTCTCTGTTACAGATGACGTATCCTTGATCTATAATTTCATATGCCTGCATTTTTATTCTCCTACTTCGATAGTAATAAACTCAATATAGAATCTTTTCCCATCACTCTAGTAGCATAGGATTGATGAGTTCTGTGATCCCACCCTGGTGGTGTAGTGGTTAAGAGCCACAGCTGATAACCAAAAGGTTGGCAGTTCAAATCTGTCAGGTGCTTCTTGGAAAGTCTATGAGGCAGTTCTATTCCATGTATAGGGTTGCTACGAGTTAGAACTGACTTGACTACAATGTTCTTTTGTTTGTTTGTTTGTTTTCAGTTTAAGGCCCAACTGGCAGGATTGCTTACACTGTAGCTTGAATTTGGCCACAAAGATCTTCCCTGCTCTTGGCCTCACGCAGAGCAGGCACCTTCTCATATTATCTGGTATATCCTCTCCAAGTCCACTGCTATCTAGTTGGTTCTGACTTTCTATAGGACAGAGTAGAACTCCTCCACAGGATTTTCAAGGAGCAGCTGGTAGATTCAAACTGACAACCTTTTGGTCAACAGCTAAAGCAGGCTATAGCTACTAAATGCTGTACCACCAGGACTCTTCACTTGGTATATAGGCCAGCACACTATTTCTAGCTATGTTATAAGCTACTCCCAGAACCCCAAGAGGCCTACTTGGCATTTTATTTTAGTCATTGTGGTGGAAGGTAAAAGATGCAGCAATTTGTCTTTTACTTAAATGGAATATCATACAAAACCACTGACCACTGAATCCATTAAAAAGAAACTTTACTAATCATGTACAAACCTCAGAATTTTCATGGAGTTTATCTTAGATCTCTTGACTTTACATGTTTTATAAAAGCTTCCAACATAGTAACTGCTTCCAGTTGCAACAGCCTAACACTATGTCATTAATGTAATGGATCAAAGTGATGTTCTGCAGACAGTTACAGTTCAAACGCTCAAGATCTTTAGGAAATATGTCATAACAAAAGGAAGAAGAGTTAACACACACCTGGCCAAACAACCAAACAACAAAAAAAAGATTATAGTATTTCCACTGCAAATGCAAACTGTTACTTTTCTTCCCCCTGATAGGGAGAGAAAAGGAGACACTTGCTAATTTAATGATGTATGTACATGTTCCTCATGAGCACATTTAAATGTTCTGGAATTTCCATTCTTCACAATGTTACTCTTAATTTGCAATGACCTACATAGGCAAATGTCTTTGCATAGTCCATAGAACACAGGTAAATATCTTCCTGGTGTTCTCTCCTTTCAGCCGGGATTCACCTGACATCACCAGTGATAACCCTTGTTGTACATCCTTTTCAGAATCCTGCTGAAATTTCTGACAGTTTCTTTTCAATGTACTGCTGCAATAGCTTTGAATGATCTTAAGCAACATTTTACCTGCATGCAATGTTGGGGTATTTTTTTAGAACTTTGGCATTTGATTGGATAGTCTTTCTTTGGAATAGGCATAAATACGGATCTCTTTCAGTCAGTTGGCCAGGTAGCTGTCTTCCAAATTTCTTGGCATAGATGAGTGAGTACTCTCAGCACTGAATCTGTCTGCTGAGATATTTCAGTTAGTATTCTGTGAATTCCTGGGGTCTTGTTTTTCACCAATGTCTTCAGTGCAACTCGAACTTCTTCCTTTAGTACCATCAGTTCTTGACTATATGCTACTCCCTGAAATGACTAGATGTTGACCATTTCTTTTTGGCATAGTAATTCTGTGCATTCCTTTCACCTTCTTTAGATGCTTCCTGTGTCATACGGTTCCCCCACAGAGCTGTCAGTGTATCATACTGTCAGGACTTGGGTATTGCTGTGATGCTGAGAGCTATGCCACCAGTGTTCAAATACCAGCTGGGACATCCATGGTGGACAGGTTTCAACTGAGCATCCAGACTGAGACAGATTAGGAATGACCTGGGAGCCTACTTCTAAAAGTAATTAGTGCGTTAAAACATTTAAAATTATAGGTTGCATCATATTTGTGTTGGCTGCCCATCATTTTTTTTTCTTCAGTTATGCGTTGTTATACTTACACCTTCATAACTCTATGAAAGTTGGGTCCATTTCCAGTCTGACTTTGTCACTTATTAGAATAATTGCATCCATTGGGATTCTGATGGTTTCATGCTGTCATCCAGGAGTGGATTATCCAATAGGCCAGGTAAGCAATGTGTTTACCTTTCTTAGCATATCATCTGTAGTGAACAATTTCACATTTTTTCACTACATAAAAGATGCTGTTTATAGATAGGGCTGATGTCTGTCTATTTATCAACCACATAACACCTTCTTAAGGAATCAAAGCCTCTTTTTAAATTTATTGTCCCTAACAGGGGCAGAAGTCTCAGTAGACAAAGTGGGTTTGTGCTTACTAATCTGCAGTAAACAACTTCATTTGGATTACGCTATATCTTTGATGTCACTTGTGTGAAATTGTTCACCACAGATGATCTTGTACAAAAAATAAGCACTGTGCTTGTCTTTTTTGTTGGATAATTCACCCTACTGCCACTTGACCTCTATTGCTGCAGGGCTCATAAGTGCCTGGCATTATTACTCAACGCCACCTGATTTAAAGACTAGCAAAGAATTTCCATCAGCTAGCCCAGTTCCATAAATGTGTTTCCTGCTATCAAACCGTGGCCTACTGAACTTGATAATGATGTCTAGTCTTTACAGCCTTGGTAAATTTTTTAATCCCAGGACCTTACTATGGAATACAATCAGCTAGTATTTTTTTTCTACCTTATATAGTTTCTCAATCCCTTTCTTCCCCTTCTTCCATCAATATTCTGACATTTCAAAGTCACTTAGCATGAACCATCACATTTTTCCCCTGCTTTCGGAACCATATAGCACATTTGTTAATCTTGTATCCAAGTAAAATGTTCCCAAATTGACATACTCTCCCTTATCCAACTTTATGCTCCATCCTCCTTGATTAGCCAAGCCAAGTGCCGTCGAGTCGAATCCGACTCATGGCGATGCCAGGGTTAATCTCTCTTAAATTCCAATAGCTCCTGAACAACCCAGTAGTGGTACAGGCTGGCTAGTTCTTACAGCTCTTTCAAAATATAGCATCTTTCACCCATTTGAAAATTTTGTATCTCTGGCTGGGTTATACAGCAACATAAGTTGAATTATAAGCCAAGTGGCAAGAGTGGAGACGGAAGCAAATGTTTACAGATGCATGTACTTCACCAAGGGGAAGAATCTTAGTATTATTTTCCAGCAAAGAGAGAGTGCTAGCTCTTAAAACGGTAAGACCACCCACTTTGGCATTCTCAGAAGTTTCAGAGAAATATGAGAACCCAAGATTTAAGGAGGATCACCCTAAGCATTCCCATTCCACATGTCAAAATCTCCTTCTTTCCTGCCAGAGCCCTAATTTTGACATCGATCTTCCTTGCTTAAGAGTTTAAGTTGATTTAGGGCTATTAAGTCCCGGATTTGGTTTGCAGCTTTCACTGCCCTCCTGCTGTAAGACACTACAATCTATTTGCAGACCACCAACGAGGCCCTTGGGTTTTTCATATTTAACTTTTCATTGTTGATTTATTGTTTTCTTATCTTTTTCTAGAGCATGAAAATTGCTCAGCACTAGCCATCCCATTTTACTGTCCTCATAGTCACATTTTCTTCCATACTTTCGAAATGTACTTTGTATTGCACCAGGTTAGTGAAAAGGTTCTAAAGCCTTTGCATGCATCAAAGTTTACACGGGAGGTTTTTCAAAACATATATTGCTTGGTCCTCACACCAAAGTTTTTAATTCAGTAAGTCTGAGATGAGGCCTAAGAGCTGGTTGACGCTGCAGATCTGGCACCATACTTTGAAACCACTAATACAGTGTACTCTGTCTCACTGGTACACCACTCCTATTCACAGTGGCTGAGAGTTTTAACAACTGGAGTGGCACCTTGCAGCAGAGCTCCCTGTGTTCCACCTACCACCACCGATGAAATTCTTATTGCATCCAAGCAGTAAAGTTGGCGTATAGTGAGTATACTGAGCAGGATATTTATTAAGATTGTGACCTGGGGATCAGCATTTATTAAGATTGTGACCTGGGGATGAGCCCCTGTGGAAGTGAGGGAAAAGGAAGCAGGACTGGGTCAAGCAAACAGTTAAAACCTTGATGTAGGGTCATCAGTCTTAGTTAACTCCACCAGGAGTCTGTAGCTCAAAAGGCTCACCAGTGTTTTCCTGTGTTAGGCTACCATAAGCCACCCTTTATAAATTATTTCTGCCTTGTTTGGTTATTGGAGTTGGGCCAGTTGGGCCATCTCTGTAAAGTCATCATTTTGGGTGGGGTAGCTCTCCACAATTCAGGAAATCTTTGAATGGAGGGAGTGACAACCGAAATCTGTCTGCCTACGGCACTCTCAAAGGCTGGAAGGATCTATAGGGCACATCTCTGTATCCATCTCAGTACAGGGAGGAGAAAACTTCAGACCAGTTGCAAAGGGAAAGTAATTCAGCTTGTCTCCAATCCCATAAATACCATTACTGAGCTTCTAACTGCCAATACAAACCACTCTAAATTAGTTATAAAAGAAATGAGATATTATCAATTGACAAGTACACTCTTGACATTTCACAAGATAGAGGTAGCCCATGTACATAAAAATTGATTTATTTATAACAGTGGCAGTGCTACAGATTGGTACTGAAAGTGACTCCTTTTCTTCTTCTCAATTTTTAGATTTAAAAACATTTACAAGCTGTAAAATTCTCTTTGTGGGTACGTTTTACGCATTTTGACAAAATACAGAGTTGTAGATACAACGACATAATTAAGATACAGAAAAGTTTCATGATCCCCAAATGTTCCCTCATGCTTTCACTTTGCAGTTAGCCCTTCATCTTTACACTTACAATTATCCCCTAATAACCACTGACCTAATATCACAAAAGAAAACTCTATCACACACAAGTAAAATTTTGCTAAAGATCATTCAAAAGTGACTGCAACAGTATACTAACAAAGAATTGCCAGAAATTTAAGCTGGATTCAGAAGAGGATGTTGAAACAGAGATATCATTGCTGATGTCAAATAGATCTTGGCTCAAAGCAGAAAATACAGAAAGATGTTTACCTGTATTTCACTGACTATGCAAAGACATTCGGCTCTGTGGATCATAACAAATTGTGACTAACATTGCAAAGAGTGGGAATTTCAGAACTCTTAATTGTGCTTTTAAGAAATCTATATGGATCCAGATTCAGTCATTCAAACAGAACAAGGGGATACTCAAGGTTTAAAGTCCTGAAAGGTCTGTGTCAGGGTTGTGTCCTTCTACCATAATGTTATCATCTGTTTGCCAACCAAGTAGTCCAAGAAGCAGGACTATATGAAGAAGAATGAAGCATTAGGATCGGAAGAAGACTCATTAAGAACCTGTGTTATGCAGATCACACAACCTTGTTTGTTGGAAGTGCAGAAGATTTGAACCACTTACTCACAAAGATCCAAGACCACAGCCTTCAGGATGGATTGCACCTCAACATCAAGAAAAAGAGAGCCCTCACAACTGGACCAGTAAGCAACTTCATGATAAATGGAGAAAGGATTGAGGCTGTCAAGAATTTCTTTTTATTTGATTCTACAAACAAAGTCCAAGGAAGCAGTCGTGAAGACATCAGAAGATGTATTGCATTGAGCAAATCCGCTGCAAAGGACCTCTTTAAAGTACGGAAAAGTAAAGATGTCGCCTTGAAGACTAAGGGTTCCTGACCTAAGCCATGGTATTTTTAATCGTGTTGTATGTCCACGAAAGCTAGAATAAGGAAGACAGAAAAAGAATAGACACTTTTGAATTGTGGTGTTGGAGAAAAATACTGAATTTACACAGACAATCAAAGAATAAATAGGCCTACTTTGGAAGAAGTACAATCGGAGTGCTCCTTGGAAACAAAGAGGGCAAGACTGCATCGTATGTATTTTGAACATGTTGTCAGGAGAGATCTGGCCCTGCAGAAGGACACTGTGCTTGGTAGAGTGGTAAGTCAGCACAAAAGAGGAAGACCCTCAATGAGACAGATTGACAAAACGGGTGCAACTACGGGCTTAAGCATAAAAGTGATTGCAGGCATTGTGCAAGACCAGGCAGTGTTCTGTTCTGTTTTGCATAGCATCGTTATGAGCTGGAACCAGTTCTTTGGCACCTAACAACAAAAACCACAGGCCTGTTCTCCATTCCTGTAACTTCACATTTCTTATATGACAGCTAATATACACAATACCATATAAATGGCGTCATACAGTACGTAGGGAGTCCTTTGAGTCTGACTTCTTTCCCTTAGCAAAATGCACTTTAGATTCATCCATCTTACTGTGTCTATCAATAATTCATTCCCTTTCATTGGTAAGTGGTTTCCTGTTGTATAAAGAACACTGCTGGCCCAGTGGCTAATGGCCAGTCTGGTAACCAAAAGGTCAGAGGTTTGGATTCACCAGCTGCTCCTTGGGAGAAAGATATGACAGACTGCTTCTGTAAAGATTTACGGGAGCCTTGAAAATGCCATAGGACAGTTTTACTCTGTCCTACAGCGTCACTGTGAGTCAGAATCAACTCAGTGACAATGGGTTTGGTTTCTATTATGTATATATACTACAGTCTTTTTTATTTTTTTAATTGTGATATATATGTTACAAAATACTTGCCATTTTTAAATGTGCACTTTAGTGACATTAATTATATTCATGATGTTGTTCAACCACCACTATTTTCACAGCTTTTTTTACCTCTTACCTCTTGAAGGACAATTGATTTGTTTGAGATTGTCAAAAAACTGCTGAAGACTCAGGTTTCTGTGTCCACACAGGTGAAATTAGTAAATGGTGCTGTATCAATTAGATTTCAATAAAGGAAAGAATCATTTTTTTACAATATACAAAAATTAAATAATGGTGAGTTGTAGATTTGTTGTGAAAGATTCCTTAATTAAAGCACAAAAGAAATTTTTATTAAACTGAATCATATTAAAATAAGTTTTGCCTGTCAAAGATGTCATTCACCTACTACTGTTGAGTGAATCCAACTCATAGCGACCCTATAGAACAGAATAGAACTGCCCCATAGAGTTCCCAAGGAGCACCTGGTGGATTTAAACTACCAGCCTTTTTGTTAACTGTCATAGCACTTACCAATAAGCCACCGGGGTTCCATAGCAACCCTAAGAGAGTGAAGAAGTAAATATCTAAAGAGAGAAGACATGTAACACACATGACTGAAAAAGAGCTTCTAACTAAATTTTAAGTCTCTGGGTATTTAGGTATTCAATCCATTTGGCTCTTATGTTAAACTAAGTCTTTAAAATTCTCCTTTCTTATTAACAAAGGCCTTAACAAGGGTATCTTTTATTTTTTTTAATTATTTACCTGGTTGAGAGCCAGAATGGAAAGAGGTAGGAAAGAGGGGTATTAGTTACTGAGCATTCTCAAGACTCAAATAACACATGAAATCTAGCATATTATGCATTAACAGAGTATTACATATATGGAGCTACTCTCCTAAGTGTTTTTATTTTATTCTAAATTTGGTAATAGAAATACATTCACTTGCCAACATCCCTGTGTCAAAAATTTTGTCCCTAATGACTTTCTACTCTCCATGTTTTCTTTAAAGATTCTCTGGGACCTTTTATGTGTCCTTAGCACAGAGAAGAAGAGGAGGAAAAGGAGAGGCAAGAAGGAAGGAAAAATGGATAATGTTAACAAAACCAAAAAAAAAAACCAAACCCACAGGCATCGAGTCTTATCTGACTCATAGCAACGCTAGAGGTCAGAGTAGAACCGACCCATAGAGTTTCCAAGGAGCACCTGGCGATTTAAACTGCCAGCCTTTTTGGTTAACAGACATAGCACTTAACCCACTATGCCACCAGTTTCCATTAAACACTATGTATCAGCACTTAGTTCTTTATACGTGCTATCTGCTTTAATCCTCAAAACATATCCAACTGACAGATGAGAAAGTTGAGGCTAAGAAAAATTATGTTACATATTGCATTGTGTCCCCCCAAAATACTATATACCATCTTGACTAGTCCGTGGTTCCCAGTATCGTGTGCTTGTCTATACTTTGTCATCTAATGTAGTTTTCCTGTGTGTTGTAAATCCTACCTCTCTGATGTTAATGAAGAGAGATTAATGTCAGTTATGTTAATGAGGCAGCACTCAATCTACAAGATTAGGTTGTTTTTTGAACCAGTCTCTTTTGAGGTACAAAGTGAGGGCAGTGAACAGAGAGAAATGAGGATCTTCTACCACCAAGAAACAAGAGCCGGGAAAATAGTATGTCCTTTAGACCTGGGACCCCTGAGATGGAGATGCTACTCAGCTGTGGAAAACCGATGACAGGGACTTGTCCCTGGCACTGACAGGACAGAGAAAGCTGTTTTCTGGAGCTGGCAACCTGAGTTCAAACTTCTATCCTACTAGACTCTGAAAGAAGAAACTTCTGTTTGTTAAAGCCATGCACTTGTGGTGGTTCTGTTACAAGAGTCAGGTAACTAAGACAGTAAGTTTACCTTAAATCCCCAAGTTTAATAAAAGGATCAATTATTTAAACTTTCATTTCATTTACTTGTTTTTTGTTTGTTTGTTTTTAATTCAGTGCTTGTTATTTCTTGCTTTGTAGTACTATCTTTTTTTCTGCATGCTTTCTCATGAAACCAATTATCAGTACATTTATTTCATTCCAGCTAATATGCACATTTTCTAACACAATGTGTAAGGTACAGTAGGTGATCATAAGATAAACTTTATATATGTATATGTAATGGAAGATGAAATATATGTCATGCACATTGAGTGATTGAAGATGAAATATAACTTGGCTTGGCTTGGCTTGGCTATTTACTATGAGATCTTAAACAAGTCCTCAGTCTCTCCAATATTTAATTTCTTTGTTTCAGAAAAGAATCCTATCATACTTAAAGGGTTGTTAAAACACCATAATAACAGCTTAAACAGACTGAAAATTATAATGATAGTACCTTATCCATTTTTGATATCTATTTGATGACAACACATGTAAATACAGTTAGATATACATTATTATATAATATTTATGAATTATGTGAAATGATATTATATAATGTGTTACTATCATTTTATAATACTTCTTTTCTGCTGTTGTTCATGGTGAATTCTTACTAAATACTATTCCTTCTTCACTAAACATATACAAAATTTGCTGCTTTCCCTGATTACTTTATTCTCTTTCTGGCTTCACCTGCCTGTGTGTCACTCATGTCCCTGGGCATATGCCCTGTCAAGATCATGAAATATCAAGCAACTCACTGAGAGAAGTCTTTTCCTCAGGCTCTTCGTCCTGGTGTGCCAAGCTCCAACAACTCCTTCTTTGAGCAGGCTCCACCTACTTTTACTGCTGACCTGGACTAAGACTACTCCAGCTCATATTAGCAAATAGTTTGATTAGCAGAGGCTATATTAGGTTACCACTTTCAGCATCACATCAACATACAGTTGGGTGACATTCAACCATGTCAGGAGGCAGCACATAAATCAAGAGCCGACAGTACTGCAGGAAGGAGTCCACGCTTCACTGAAGTCATTGACATGAAGCATGCTCCAGGAACTGGTAGAATACCAAAGGCCATGTTTCAACAAGTCAGTTGAGCTCTACAAGTGTTCACTCATCTATGCCAAGCAATTTGGAGGACAGCTACCTGACTGACTGGAAGAGATCCATGTTTCTGATTATTCCAAGAAAGGTGATCCAATGTTTCTGATTATTCCAAGAAAGGTGATCCAATGTTTATGATTATTCCAAGAAAGGTGATCCAATGAAATGTGGAGGTCATTGAACAATATCATTAATGCCACCCACAAGTAAAACTTTACTGAACATTATTCAAAAGCAGCTACAGAAATGCATCAACAGGGAACAGCTAGAAACTCAAGCTGGATTGAGAAAAAGACATGGAACAAGGGATAACATAATTGCTGTCAGATAGATCCTGGCTGAAAGCAGAGAATACCAGAAAGATGTTTACCTGTGTTTTACTGACTACGCAAAAACATTAAATTATGTGAATCATGACAAATTATGGATGATATTGGGAAGAATGGGTATTCCAGAATGTGTCGTATCTTGGCACAGGAACCTCAGGTCTGAAGGATGAGCTCTTCTCTTGGTGCTGTTTGCTTGACGGTGTGAGGTTCCCAATTCTCTGCTAGTTTCCCTTTCCTTTTATCTCTTGTAGGATGAAAGGATTAAGGGTGGGGCAAGCCATACTCCAGAGAAACTCCCTTTGCAGTGGAACAGGGAGGTTACCTTATAAAGGGATTTACAGCCCCACCCTAATCCTTTAATATACAGCACAGGAAAATCACAAGAGGGAGGACAATCTTAGAATATAGGGAATCATGGCCAAGCCTCATGGTTACACATCTTACTGGGGGGACACGATTCAATCCATGACAGGTATAACCTAGAGAGGTACAAGAAGAATGAAATATGTGGTATAAACTTTTAAGGATTACAGATATATCTATTATCTGGATTGTGCTGATGGTTCCAGAGATGCACACATCCATCAAATCTTAGAAAGTGTCCTTTTTAGAGATGTACTATTTATTATTTGTGAATTTTACCACAGTATCTTAGTCATTTAGTGCTGCTATAACAGAAATACCAAAAGTGGGCAGCTTTAACAAAGAGATCTTTATTTTCTTAGTCTAAGAAGCTGGAAGTAAAGAGGATTTGAAATACTTACTGATAAAGATCAAAGACCACAGCCTTCAGTATGGGTTGCACCTCAACATTAAGAAAACAAAAATCCTCACAACTGGAGCAGTAAGCGACATCAGGATAAATGGAGAAAGGATTGAGGTTGTCAATAATTTCATTTTACTTGGTTCCATAATCAACACCCAGGGAAGCAGCAGTCAACGAGTGAAAAGACACATTGCATTGGGAAAAGCTGCTACAAAAGACTCTTTCAAAATATTGGAAAGCAAAGATGCCAACTTGAAGAATAAAGTGAGCCTGACCCAAGCCATGGTATTTTCAATCACATCATATGCATGCAAAAGCTAGACAATGAATATGAAAGACAGAAGAAGAATCGAAGCCTTGAATTGTGGTGTTGGAGAAGAATATTGAATGTACAATGGACTGCCAAAGGGACTAACAGATCTGTTCTGGAAGAAGTGCAAACAGAGTGCTCCTTGGAAGCAAAGATGGCAAGATCACACTTTACATACTTTGGACATCTTGTCAGGAGGAATCAGTCCCTGGAAAAGATGCCACAGTTGGTAGAGTGGAGGGTCATCAAAAAAATAAAAAGATTCTAAAAGAAATAGATTGACACAGTGGCTACAACAATAGGTTTATGAATAAAAATGACTGTGGACATGGTGCAAGACTGGGCAGTGTTTCATTCTGTTGTGCGTAGGGTTGCTATGAGTCAGAACTGACTCAATGGCACCTAATAGGCTAAAAGCCCAAATTCAGGGTTTGAGCTTCAGGGAAGGGCTGTCTTGGGCTCTGGAAAAAGGCCTTTCTCATCAATCTTCCTCTGGACTAGGAGCTCCTCCATGCAGGAACTTTGGTCCAAATTGTATGCTCTGGTTCCGATGCTTCTTTGTTGGTGGCATGAGGTACTCAACTCTCTAGCTGCTTTCCTTCACTTTTATGTCTTGCAAAATAAAAGGTGGTGCAGGCTATACCCTAGGGAAACTCCCTTGACATTGTATCAAGGATATGACCTTAGTAAAGGTGTTGTAATTCCATCTTCATCCTCTTTAACATGAAATTACAGTGACAATGAGAATAAAATAGGGTGCACCCTGTGAACTTCACTAAAAGACTGCCAGTGATGGTCCAGGGGCATCGGAGTTCCCCTGGGATGATGGCCCCTTGTCCTGATGCTGCCCCTGTCCATGAATCATTACTGAGGCCGGCTCTTCAGACAGGAATGGATTGTACTTGATGCACGGAATGACCACATCGTGTGTGCACTTTGTGGTTCTATGCATCTATAGGATGTCGACCTGCTGGCCTCTTACTGGAGGGAGAGAGTAAAGAGAAGGGGACAGGAGATTGTTAGGAGGATATGACATGCATAGAACAGATAGGAGGAATATGCTATCGGTGGGTAGGGAGAGCAGTTGGAGCAGCACATAGGTGGTCATGCAAATTTATATTGGATTGTACACTTTCACTCCATCACAATAAATAAAAAAAAAGAAAAAGAAAATACAGTGACAAGAAGAAAGACAGCCACATAATATTGGGGCTTAGGGTATAACCAAGTTGGCACACATTTGGGGGAAGCATGATTAAATCCATAACATACAGCAAGGCTGAAAAAAGGTTTAAATAGCTTAATAATGAAAACTCTATAATTCCAAATGTGCCTGAACCAGACTAAGTAATACTTGAACAGTAATTCATAACATAAGTGATAAAGTACAGGAAAGAAAACAATCTGTGAACTTGGAATCTACAGTAGAAGTTAAAAAATGAGCAACATAAACCTAAAAGAAGGGTAAGATATCTAATAAAGAAGTATAAGATGCAAATTCATCTGAAATAGGAGGAAAGAATAGAAGGGTTGATATTACCAAGTCTTAGGAAAACGGTACAAAGAAGAAATGCTCAAAAATTATTATTAAAAGTATGAATTGCTCTAAATATTTAGGAAAGAGTTGAAGTTGAAGATGTGCCTGAATGGATGCCAGCAATCCTTTTCTAGGTCTTACTCTACAGGACTCTAGCACTGTACAATGTTGTTGGTAAGAGCAAAATAGTGGAAACAATTTAATTGTCTTTAAATATAAGAATGAAAAATCAAATTCCAATCATAAGTCAGAGTATCATATGGCAGTTGTAACTGATGATGTTAACCTATCAACACAGAGAACTATCAAAATTATTACTAATCCAGAAATTAAGCTACAAAAGAATATGTACAACGTACTTTACATATTATGTTTTTTGGGTCTTTCGTAAATGCATTATTGTGCATGCAGTAATTGTTTAGGTAGGTAGGCACATAAAGGAAAGTATAAAGAGTAGACTTTTGCTGAATTTGTAAAAAATTATTTGTTTTTTTAAGAATATATACAATGTGACTTAAATATGCAAAAACCTTTACATTTATGAAACACTAGTGAGGACACATAGGGGTCAAATTATTTTTTCTTGTATTCTATGGCTTTTTCAAGCCCTGATAGCATAGTGGTTAAGTGCTAGCTGCTAACCAGAAGGTCAACAATTCAAGTACACCAGCCACCCCTCGGAAACTCTATGCAAAAGTTCTAGTCTGTTCTATAAGGTAGTAATGAGTGAAAACCCACTCCACCATATCTAACAAAATCAACGTGTTTTAACCTCTACATATCTGTCAGTTTCTCATACGAGGTCTGTCAATTAAGTTCATGAATTCATCCTAGAAAAAATGCTGCATACTTCATTGCTGAATCTCAATCACTACGGTTACCTTTGAAGTACTCCCCATGGGGAGCTGTGCACCAGTGCCAGCTCCTAGTCTACCCTTGAAGCAATTTTGGAACTCTTTTTCTGGAATGTCCATCAGAGTTGTCATCATATGAGGTCTGAAAATTAAGTTCTCAGACTCACCCTAGAGAAAGTGCTATATGCCTCACTGCTAAGTATCACTATGGTCACCTTCAAAGTACTCCCCTTGGGAAGTTATGCACTGATGCAAGTGCCTAGTCCACCCTACAAAGCACTTTTTCTAGGATGAGTTCACTAACCTAATTGTCAGACCTGATACCATAACAGCTCTGATGGACATTCCCAAAAGAGTTCCAAAATCACTTTGAAGGCACTGGTGTCAGTGCACAGCTTCCACAGTGGAGTACTTTGAAGGTGACCACAGTGACATTGAGCAATCAGGTATGCAGCCCTCTTTCTAAGATGAGTTCATGAACCTAACTGTAAGACCTCATACTTTGGAGGATTGTATATTGCTGTGATGCTGAAAGCTATGAAACTGGTATTCAAAAACTAGCAAAGTCACCCACAGTGAATAGGTTTCAGTTGTGCTTCCAGATTAAGCCATCTAAGGAATGAAGACTTGGCAGTGCACTTCTGAAATAAATAAATAAACAACCAGTGAAAACCTTATGAATAACAGCAAAACACTGTCTCATATATTGCTGGAAGATGAGCATCTCACACTCAAAATATGACTGGGAATGCACTGTCTCCTCAAAGTAGAGTTATCCTTAATGATGTGAATGAAGTCAACCTTTTGGAAATTTCATTTACTGATGTGGCAAGACTCAGATTGAGAAGAAACAGCTGCCAGCATCCATTAATAACAGGAATACTGAATACATGAAATGTGAATACAGGAAAATCATAAATCATCAGAAATGAAATGGAATACATCCACATCCACATTCTAGGCATCAGTGAACTGAAATGGACAAATATGAAGAATTTTGAGTATGAAAATCATATGATCTACAATGCCAGGAATGATAAATTGAAGAAGAAAGGCATAGCCCTCATTATCACAGAGAACATTTCAAGATCTACCCTGAAGTATAATTCTATCAGTGATGAGATAATATTCATACACCTACAAGGCAGACCAGTTTATGTACCAACCACTGCTAATGTCAAAGATTAAAAAACTGAACATTTCTGCCAGCTTCTAAGTCTGAAATTGATTAAACTTGTAATCAAGATACATTAATAATTACTGGTGGTTGGAACGCAAAAGTTGAAGACAAAGATGAAGTAAGTGGTAATTGGAAAATACAGCCTTAGTGATAGAAACGACGCCCGAGTTCACAAAATAGAACTTTGCAAGACCAACAACTTCTTCATTGAAAATAACTTTTTTCTAACCAGCACTTTGTTAAGAGAGTCTTCTGCACCTTACACTGATGAGTGGTGTCTCGGGTCTCAAAAACTGCCAAGCTGCCATCTGAGATACACCAAATGGTACCAATTCAGCAGGAACAGATGATCACCAAGGACCAAAACGACATGGGGAAAGAGAACCCAGAAGACAGAGAGACCCCCGTGAGTGGGTGACTACACTGACACGCAACCAGAAGAACCTGATAGCACCCGGCTACCACCAGTGATAGCCGCACTGGGGCTCACAAAGCTGAGTTTCACTGGCAACATGAGAACAAAAAGGGGTAAACCCTGAGAGCAATTGATGGTCCAGGGGCTTCAGGGTTCCCCTGGGAGAATGGCCCCTGGCCCTGATGCTGCCCCTGTCCATAAATCCTAATGGAGGCCAAATCTTCAGGCAGAAATGGATTGGACTTAGCGACACAGAGTGACCATATCGTGTTTGCACTTTATGGTTGCATGCATCTGCAGGATGTCATCCCTCTGACCTCTTACTGGAGGTGGGGGAGAGATTACAGAGGAGGGGATAGGAGATTATTAGGTGGATATGACATATATAGAACTGATAGGAGGAGTGTGCTGTCACTGGGCAGGGAGAGCAAGGGAGCTGCACATAGGCAGGCATGCAAATTTATATAAGATTATACATTTTCACTCAATCATAATAAAAATGGAAAATAGCTTTTTTCAACAGCAACTGTATATGTGCCTTGCTATATGGAATACACAGAAATCAAACAACCACATACGTGAAGAAAGATGATAGAAAAGTTCAGTATCATTCAATCAGAACAAGGCCAGACACTGACCACAGAATAGATTGTTAAGTGCTCATATGCAAGGTCAAGTTGAATTTGAAGAAAATTAAAGCAAGTCTACAAAAGCCAAAGTATGACTTTGAGTATAGCCAAGCCAGCCAAGTCTCACCTGAATTTAGAGACCAGCTCAAGAATACATTTGACTCATTAAACACTAGTGACTGAAGACCAGACAAGTTGTGGAATGATGTCAAGAACATCACAGATGAAGAAAGCAAGAGGTCATTAGAAAGACAGGAAAAAAAGGAAAAACAAAAATAGATAGCAGAAGAGAGTCTGAAACTTGCTCTTGAGTGTTGAGTAGCTAAAACAAAAGAAATGACGAAGTGAAAGAGCTGAACAAAAGATTTCAAAGGTAGCTAGAGAAGACAAAATAATTATAATGAAATAAGCACAGCCCTGAAGTTAGAAAGTCAAAAGGGAAAAACTAGCTTGGTATTTATGAAGTTGAAAGGACTGAAGAAAAAATTCAAACTTCGAGTTGCTGTGTTGAAGGATTCTGTGGGGGAATCTACAAAGCGATGCAGGGAAGATCGAAGGAATACCCAGGGTCATGGTACCTAAAGGAGTTAGTCAACATTCAGTCATTTCAGGAAGTAGCATAAGACTAAGAGCTAACAGTAGTAAAGAAAGAAGTTCAAGCTCCACTGAAGTCATTGGTAAAAAACAAGGCTCCAGGAATCGCTGGAATACCAGTTGAGACATTTCAACAAATGGATGCAGATACACTCATCTATACCCAGAATTTTGGAAAACAGCTATCTGCTTAACCGTCTAAAAGAAATCTGCATTTGTACCCATTCCAAAGAAAGATGCAATCAGTTGCAGAAAGTATCAAACAATACCATTAATATCACACAAAAGTAAAATTTTGCTGAAGATCATTCAAAAGCATTTGAAGTAGTACATTGACATGTAACTGACAGAAATTCAAGCATTATTCAGAAGATGATGTGGAAAAGGGGGTATTGCTCTTGACGTGAAATGGATCCTGGCTGAAAGCAGAGAATATCAGAAAGATGGTGACCTGTGCTTTATTGACTAGACACAGGCATTCAACCGTGTGGATCACAACTAATTATGGATAACACTGGACAGAATGGGAATCCCAGGACAATTTAGTGTGCTTCCGAGGAACCTGTAAACAGACCAAGAGGTAGTCATTCAAAAAGAACAAGGAGATACTGCCCGGTTGAGTCAGGAAAGACATGAGTCAGGGTTACATACCTTCACTGTTCTTATTCGATCCATATACTAAACTAATAATTTGTGAAACTGGACTTTGTGAAAAAGAGCAAGGCATCAATGATTGGAGAAGGAATCATTAACAATCTGCTTTATGCAGATGACCTAACCTTGCTTACTGAAATTGAAGAGGACATGAAACACTTACTGACAAAGATCAAAGATGAGAGGCTTCACTCTGGAGTACACTGCAACATAAAGAAAACAAAAATCCTCATAACTAGACCAATAGACAACATCAGGATAAATAAAGAAAATATTGAAGTTGCAAAGGATTTTGTTTTATTTGGCTTCATAAGCAATGCCCATGGAAGCAACAGTCGAGAAATCAAAGAACAAACTGCACTGGGCAAATCTGCTGCAAAAAAATCTCTTTAAAATGTTAGAAATCAAAAGTGTCACTTTGAGAACAGAAACGGTCCTGACATAAGCATGGTGCTTTTAATTGCCATATGCATGTAAAAGCTGGACAATGAATAAAGGAGACTGAAGGAGAACTGATGCCTTTGATTTATGGTGTTAATGAAACATATATTGAATGTAACATGGACTGCCAAAAGAATAGAACAAATCCGTCTTGGAAGAAGTACAACCAGAATGCTCCTTAGAGGTAAGAATGGCAGGACTTTGTCTCATATATTTTGGACATGTTATCCAGAGGGACCAGTCCATGAAGCAGGACATCACGCTTGGTAGAGGGCTTGAGGGGAAGCAAAAGAAAGAAAAACCCTCACTTAGATGGGCTGACACAGCGGCTGCACTAATGGGCTCAAGTATAACAACAATTATTTGGATTGTACAGGACTGGACAGAGTTTTGTTCTTTTGCACATAGGTTGCTGTGAGGGGGAACCAACTCGATGGAACCTAACAACAGTAACAATAGGCTTCAAATGAATCGTAATTAAAAGTTAAATGTGCTTTTGAAAGATACGAAGAAATGTTTGAGTATTAGAACTTTCACTGGAGCATTGATTTTTATTTCAAAAATAAACTAAGCACAACTCAAATATCTAACCACATGAAAATTCTTTAATATAGTGTTGTGATAACAGAGTTAACAGGATAATATGTATGCGTTAAAATTATATGATATGATAGTGCTTAATGACCTGAAAAGATACTCAAGATAAAATATTAAAAGTAGATTAAGAGACATAAGTACCACGCAAGGAGCCCTAGTGGCACAATTTAAGCACTAGGCTACCAGAAGAGAAGCTGATTGTTCTAATTCACCCAGTGGCTCAGCAGGAGAACAGCCTTAACAATAAAGCCAGCCAGCCAAGTGCTGTTGACTTAACAATATGCTTCCATAAATATTTTGGTCTAAGAAACCTAGAGGCCAGTTCAACTGTATGATATAGGGTCATTATGAGTCAGAATAAACTTGATGACATGCAATAAGAACAACAATCATGACACACATGTATATATACATATATACACATGCACACAAACACAGAAATAGGTCTGAAAGGAGAATGTCCAATCATTCTGGTTTATGTGAGACTGAAGTATTTTTTAGGACACAGAATTATCAGTGCTAAATCTGTGAAAGTCCTGAACAACTGGAATCACCGATCATTCTAGCTGGAAGACCCGATATAAATAAAGAATGAAGATGGGCAAGTTTAGTTTTTGATTCAAAAATGTGGAATGAGATCAAGTTGGATTGGGAAACTGTAACTTCTGAGTTGAGAAGTCAAAAAGCTAGATTCTGGTGCTATCTGGTTAGAAGAGAAGGAGTTTCTCATAGATTCAACAAGAGTAATTGGACAAGTCAGATGATACCAAGTTGCACGAGACATAGCTAACCTTAAATCTCTTTATAGATGAGGAAACTAAAACTCCAGTCCTTAAAACAATGGTTTGCAACTGATGGCCCTTTTCTCCCTGGGAAACATTTGGCAATGACTAAAGACATTTTTGATCTTCATAACTGAGCTGGAAGGTGCTGCTAATATCAAACGGAAAGAGACCAAAGATATTGCTAAATATCCTACAATGCACAGGAAGCTCCTAAAAACAGGAATTATCAGTTCAAAATATCAATTGCACTAAGAAATGAAAAATGTCTCCTCTCTAGTAACATAACTGAATATCAATGACATTGAAAAATTAAAAGTATCTCCTCTCTAATAAGACAACTAATATTGACAGTTATTTCCATTGTTCCAAACTCCTGTCAGTCTAGTACTTTTGTATATAACCTCGAAGGGCTGTTCTCTAAGTGTCAAGCATGAAATGAGCTACTTTGGTTATTCCACTGCTTTCTGCATACACCTCTTACCATGCACAAATTTTCATGATTTTGAGTATATGTGTGTCACTCTTCCGGGTTAATCTATGCCAGATACATGTAATCTTTAAAAAAAAACCTCCATCCAACAACTCTGAAAAAATAAAACTTCATCTAAAAACTGAATTGGTTGCAATTATAGATTCATCTGGTTACTTGGTATATATTTCTAATGCTGATTTAGTACTTCTGATAAGTGTTTCCCCAAATGAATCTCTTCAGCATCATTAGAAATAATGGATTGAAAGAACAAGTATTTTCATTGATAGCAACCATAGTTGGAGAGTATATTAAATTAGAGTTATTGCTAGGACATTTGTAATGTCTAAACATTTGTTTGGTATATTCCTCTGCTATGTGCCATGTCGACAGGTAGTAGCAGTGAAGCATGCCATTAAGCGGGGTTTGTTTTAGTTTTTCTGAAGCTGCAATTAAAGCAGAGAAGTAATTAAACAGCTGTTATGAGAAGCTGCCTAGGATAGTTGGTATATTTATCCAGTGCTATAGAACTATTGTCCCACTGCAGATCTTCATCTACATGTAGTTATTTGGATTAAGAAATTGTGTAAACAGCACGCTTTTATATATCAATTATCTTTCAGGTGAAAAAGGAAGCTTTCTTTCAGAAGAAAAGAATAACCTGGAGAGAGATCAAGAGAATGACCTTGAAATGTTACTGTTCATGCATCAAGATTCAGGTCATCCATAAGTATGCTCAGAGAGTAATCAAGGTAGCCATTTCTGCCTTTTCTGACGCTGCGTGTTATTACCCAAATCAAGCACATTAAAGACGTTAAAGAGGAGACCAAAAAGAGAATCAGCCTTTAAGTAGGTTTGTAAAAGTTATTTTTAACTTAGTAGTCCATGTTGTGGGAAATCATTTTCCTTTAGAAGCAATAGGTGGTCAGTACAAGTTATTTGTGGGAAC
This sequence comes from Heterohyrax brucei, assembly GCA_028571685.1. Taxonomy (NCBI): domain Eukaryota; kingdom Metazoa; phylum Chordata; class Mammalia; order Hyracoidea; family Procaviidae; genus Heterohyrax; species Heterohyrax brucei. The sequence goes on along the minus strand of CM053142.1, from coordinate 156,705,892 downwards.
GTAAGTAAAAACAGCATATATTGTGATGGACACTTGATTTGCCAAACAATTTGCCTTTTTTAAAAAGTAAAAATTGTTTTACAATGAAAACTGTTTTGTACTATAGACAAATTTACACTTTTGTTTGGATACTGCATAGTGTCAAAGCATTCCAAGGATTGTTGGAATTTAGGGAGGAGATGCAACATTTGTAAGCTAGTAATAAAAAATTCCTGGCCTAAGTGAAAGAGAAAGGAATAAAAGAAAATAGCAGCTCATGAGTTTGGCAAAATAAAGGCTTTTAATCTTATCAAGATACTCAGAAATTATCTGGCACAATGTCAAGTTAATCATTCTGTTCACAGGAATATGATGTATTAAGTACAAGAGGTTATTTTCTTTCTTCTTAATAAAAAGCAAGATAAGGAACAATCTTTCTTTTGTGCTGCTGTGGAATGATTGGAATAAGGAAATGTGTATAACCCAGTGAAAAAGAATTTGGCTTTCATTCCCTGAGAAGAATAAACAAAAATGGTGTCACCAGTCCTTTCACAGTTTATTTCTCTTGATGATTTGAGATTTCAGTGTGTACTAGAAAAACTTGACTATGGCTAGGACTCTGGCTAACATTCAGACTTTTTCATACTGCTGTGAAACCACATGAGAGGATGCAAACTAGAATGAATGTTAGACTTTTTCCCACTTTACAATTATAGGAACAGTAATTAATTGCTGATTTTATAACCATTCATTGCCTTCATAAGGCAGGTATTATTTTCTATCAAGGACCATTCAAAAACAATTAGTTACAGCATACTTGCTGGATACAAAGTAACTTATTTGTAAAAGCAGGAAAAATTTCTGCCTAACAAAATTCTATCTTTATTTTCAAGCATCCCTACAAAAATATTGGTGATTATATACCAATATATGTAGAATCAGCTTTGCGTTTCTGTCTGAAGGGATTGACTTTATTCAGAGCAGAGCATGGAGTATCTTACACATAAAGAATTGTTAGAATCAGGGAATGTCTGGGTAAAGCAGCTAACAAGTAAGTGTTGTTGTTGTTAGTTACTATCAAGTCAATTGCAGCAGATGGTAACTCCTCATACACCAAGTAGAACGGCTCCATAGCTTTACAAGGCTGTTTCATCTCAGAAACAGATCACCAGGCCTATCTTCTGCGTCACTCTCTGGGTGGGCTCATACCATCTACTATTTGGTCAGTAGTTAAGCATTTAACTACTTTCACTACCCAGGGTCTTAAGAGGGGTGTATAGCTCCAAGATAGTGGTATCGACAGTAAATGGGCACAGAAACTCAAAGTTTATCGGAAAGAAATGGTGAAAGCAACAACAAAGATAGGATCTCTTGGGATCAGAGTAAACTTTTGGAATTGAGAATTCTGCACAGATACTTCAGACTACCCACTTAGGAAAAATCAGACTGGGGTGTAGGAAACACACAGAACCATTGGTGAAGTCACATACAGAGCCATCAACACAGCTCCAATGCTTCACTGGCACAAGAGGCTTATGCTCAAACATCTCAACTTTCTTATTTAAATTAAATAAATAAATAAAACAAAACTACCTGAAAAATAAGTTACACTGACCCATAGGAAACTTGTAAGAAGTCAGACTTAAAAATAAAACCATACATGCATCCTTGGCAATATAGAAAGCTGAATCCATTCCCAAGGGCTCCCCGCTTTCAACAATGATCAGAGAAGGAACAACCAACTTACTATTGCCAAGCCAAGCCAAATGCTGTCACATGAGTCGGATAACTTACTATTACTTGGCTTAATTTGTAGCAAAATATACATTTTTTGAACTGTGATAAAACTCCTCAAACCACACACACGCCTGTACAATGGAAAAAGACAAAAATAGAGACAACTTTAGCACGACCTACCATCAATAAGTGGCTTATACCAACTCAGTGTGATCCTTGGGTAGCCATGTCAAAAAATAAAAACAAGGGAAAAAAAAATCTTAACAAAGTCATCCAGGGCTGTGCATGGAGGAAAAAAATAGATTTCACGTAATATTTTCAGCCCATTTGCTTACACGTAACAGACACAAAAAATTCACACCTTCCCCCCAAAGAGAGATCACTAACAGATATTATTGTAATACTTAAGGTGTCTAGTTTTCAACAACAACAAAAAACTGTAACATATGCAAAGAAACAGAAAAATGTGATCTACAGAGGGAAATAAAGACAGAAAGACAGCAGGCAATAGAAATTGTTTGCAAAAAGGCCCAAATTTTAGATTTAACAGATGAAGACTTCAACTTAGCAAATATAAACATATTAAAAGAATAAAAGAAGGTATAGTGAAAATGTCATCAAGTAGATAATATCAATAGATCCAGTTTTTTAAAAAACATGAAAATAGTGGAATCTAAAAGTACAACAAAATTTACTTGAGGAGTTGTAGAGAAGTTCTGAAGTGACAGAAGGAAGTATTTTAACAAATAGAGAGAAAAAGAATGAAGGGAAAGAGAACATAGCTACAGGGTATAAGAGTATTCATAATAGGAAGATAAGTAGAGGATAAGTAGAAAGTAATAAAGGGGTAGAAACAATATTTAAAAAATAGTGACTGAAAATACACCAAATGTGACAAAAAATATTAATCTAAGCCCTCGAAAACTTCAATGAACTCTAAATAAGATAAACACAAAGAGATCCACACCTTTGTACATTACAGTGAAAATGTTTAAACTTACAGAGAAAATCCCAAAAGAAGATAAAAATGACACTTCACATATAGGAAAACCCTGAAATGCTTAACAACTGATTTATCATGTAACACAATGAAGAACAGAAGACAATGGAACAACATATTCAAAAGACTGAAAGGAAAACTGTCAAACAAGAAACCTGTATCGAGCAAAGCTATATTTCAACTGTGAAGATAAAATGAAGATACCCTGAGACAAGCAAAATCTTTCTGTTCCTAGCATATTTTTTGCTAGCATATCTCTTTTAAGAAATACTAAAGTACAATCTTTAAGTTAAAGAAAAGTAACACCAGGCAATAATTAAAATGCAAACAAAACCCAAAGAGAACCAGTTAAGGTAATTATCATATCTCAGGTAGAGAATTGTATCCAGAATATATACAGAATTCTTACAACTTAAAAATAAAAATACAAATAATAACCTATTTAAAAATTGAACTACTTGGGTAGACATTTCTACTACAGATTTCATGACATCATTTTATGAAATTTCCAGAAACAGTAAATCTATAGAGACAAAATTTTATTATTAATAGTTTCCTAGAGCTTTTTTATACCTATGTCATATCCTAAGATTCTTTTTTCCCTTCTTCTGCCTTCCTCTCCCTATCTTTTCAGAGATATAATAAGTGTAGACTTTCAGACCAATGTTTCTCACTATTAGTGGTTGGAAAAGACAGTATTAGTGGCAGAAATGATGCTGGAAATCTCGTGATAGAATTTTGTAAGACCAATGACCTCTTCATTGCAAATACCTTTTCTTAACAGTATGACCAAAACTACACACATGGACCTCTTCAGACAGAATACACAGGAATCAAGTTGATTACAATTGTGGAAAAATATGATGGACAAACTCAATATCAAAGCCAGGGGCCCACTTCAGATCAGACCATCAATTACTCATGAGCATATTCAAATCAAAACTGAAGAAAATTAGAACAAGTCCACTAGAGCCTTGAGTATAACCTACCTGAATTTAGAGACCATCTCAAGAATAGAGTAGATGCATTAAATACTAATGACTGAAGACCAGATGAGTTGTGCAATGACATCAAGGACATCATACTTAAAGAAAGTAAAAGGTTATAAAAAAGTAGGAGAGAAAGACCTGAATGAGAAGCTCAGAAACTTGCTTTTCAACACTGAGTAGCTAAAGCAAAAGGAAAAAATGAAGTAAAAAAGCTAAACAGAAGATTTTAAAGAGCAGCTCAAGAAGGTGAAATAAAGAATTACAACAACATATGCTTCAAAGTTGTAATAGTGAGGGATTCTAGGAGAAAACTATTAGATGATGCAGGAAGCATCAAAACAAGATAGAAGGAATACACACAGTCAACATACTAAAAAAAGAATTGGTTGATATTAAAACATTTCAGAGGGTAACTTATGATCAGGAACCAATGGTACTGAGGAAGTAGTCCAAGTTGCACTGCAGACATTAGTGAAAAACAAGGCTCCAAGAATTGATAGAATACCAAATGAGATTTTTCAACAAATGAATACAGTGCTGGAAGTACTTACTCTTCTGTGCCAAGAAATTTGGAAAACCACTACCTGGTCAAAAACCTGGAAGAGATCCATATTTGTACCCATTCCAAAGAAAGATGATTCAATTAAGTGTAAAAGTTATTGAAAGGTATCATTGGTAATATACACGACTAAAATTTTGCTGAAGATCATTCAAAAGCAGCTACAGTAGTATATCAACACAAAATTGTTAGAATTTTGAGCCAAATTCAGAAAAGGACATGTAATGAGGGATATCACACTGATGTCAGATAGATCCTGGCTGAAATCAGAGAATATTAGAAAGATGTCTGCTGTGTTTTATTCACTGTGCTAAGGCATTCAGCTATGTGGATCATGGCAAATAATGAATGACATTTAAAATAACAGAAATTCAGGAGCACTCAATTGTACTCATCTGTAAATGGATCAAGAGGCAGTCATTCAAACAGAACAAGGAGATATTGTATGGTTTAAAGTCAGGAACGGTGTGCATCAGTGTTGTACTCTTTCACCATATTTATTCAGTCTGTACATTAATCAAATAATTCCCTGAACCTGGACTATGTGAAGAAGAGTGAGGCATCAGAATCGGAGGGAGACTCATTAAATAATTGTCTTCTGCAGATGGCACAACTTTTCCTACTAAAAGTGAGAAAAGCTTTTAGCACTTAGTAAAGATCAGATACCACAATCTTCAGTATGGATTACATCTCGACATAAAGAAAACAGAAATCTACACAAATGAACAAATAGGCAACATAATGATAAACAGAAATTATTGAAGTTGTCAAAGGTTTGGATTTACTGTCAACACCCATACAAGTCATAAATTAAAAGACACACTACATTGGACAAATCTGTTGCAAAAGACCTCTTTAAAGTGTTTGAAAAGCAAAGATGTCACTCTGAGGACTACAGTGTGTATGACTCAAGCTATGAGCCGTGATATTTTCAATCACCTCATTGTGTGTAAAAACTGGACAATGAAAAAGGAAGTCCAGGAAACTGACATCTTTGAATTGTAGTTTGGGGAAAGAATAAAGAATAATTAATATATGGTGGACTGATAAAAGAACAAACGAATTTCCCTTGGAGGAAGTACGATCAGAATGTTCCTTAAAATCAAGGATAGGAAGACTACGTCTTACATACCTTGGACATGTTATCAGAAGGGACCTGCCTCTGGAAAAATACATCATGCTTAGTAAAGTTGAAGATCAATTAAAAACAGAAAGACCCTCAGTGAGACTCATTGGCACAGCGGCTATAATAACAGGCTCAAGCATAACAACATTATGACCGGATTGGGCAGCTACCTACCTCTGCCCCCTTTTTTCCTCCCTTGTTCCCTCCTTAGTTTTTATCTTTTCTTTTTTCTTGGTTTACAACAACTAAGTACAGCGGAGCTCCTTTCAGTTTCCATTGTTCAAAGTAAGGATTAGCTGATTTTTCTTTTTAGGAAGTGTTATTTACTTTGCACCACAGTACTCTACCAACCTTTTCGGAAATCTAGATTTCTATTTAACTTTCATGGTATTGGAAAAACATATTCTTCTAATGCTTTCTTGTTTTTCTTTCTCTTTATCATTTCTGAGAGTTATTTCTAAGATTAAAAAGAAGTAGAGCTAACTAATCCACCTTTTAAAACCAGGAGTTTTCTTTTTTATATTGTATACATAGTATATTGGGGATAAGATTTTTTGAGAGTATTTAGTGATGTGTTTTTCATTCTTTCTCTTAACCATTTTTTTTTTAAATCTTCCTATACATGAATTCAATGCAATCTACCATTTAAAAGATAGAGAAAATACTTCCTGTTGTTCTCGTTAGGTGCTTTTGAGTTAGTTGCCACCCAAACTAATCCTACAGTTCAACAGAGAAAAATACTGACCACTGTTCCATCTTCATGATGATTATTAAGCTTGAGCCCGTAATTGCAAGCTCTGGGTCAATTCATCCTGTTGATGGCCTTCCTGTTTTCCTCTGACCATACACTTATGAAAGTATGACGTCTTTCTCAGGGAATGGTCAGTCCTGATAACATGTCCAAAATATGTAAGAAAAAGTGTCCACGTCTCATTTCTATCTAAGGAGAATTCTGGCTGTGCATTTTCCAGATATTTTGTTAATTCTATAGACGGTCCATGGTATAGTCAATATTTTTACCAATACCACAACTCAAAGTAATAAATTCTTCTTTTGTCTCCTTTATTCATTGTACAGCTTTCTCATGAACATGTAGCAAACGAAAGTACCAGGGCTTGGGTTTAGCACACCTTACTCCTTCAAGTGGTATCTTTGCTTTTTAACTCTTTAGAGAGATCTTTCACAACAGATTTGCCCAATATAATACAGGATGTGATTTACTGACTACTGTTTCCATGGGTGTCAATCATGAATACAAGTAAAATGAAATCCTTGACATCAATCTTTTCTCTTTTTCATGATGTTGCTTATTGGTCAAATTTTGAGGGTTTTTACTTTCTTTATGTTGAGTTGTAATCCATACTGAAGGCTATAGTCTTTGATCTTCATCAGTAAGTGCTTCAAGTCCTCTAACTTTCAGCAAGCAAGTTTGTGTCACCTTCATGTAACAGATTGTTAATGACTCTTCCTTTAATCCTGGTGCTCTGTTGGTCTTCTTGGATTCTTTTCTTAACATATAGGTTAAGTATGGCAAAAAGATGCAACCCTGAAGCAACATTTCCATATTTAAAACAAACAGCAGCCCCTTGTTACATTCAAATGACTGCCTCTGAGTCTAAGTACAGGTTCCTATGCACTCAGTCAAGTGTTCTTGAATTCCCACTCTTCACAAGTATATCCATAATTTTCTGTGATCCACATAGTCAAATTTCTTTGCATACTCAATGAAACACAGGTAAACACTTTTCTGCTTTCAGTCAAGATTCCTCCCTCATCAGCAATATCTCTGTTGCTGTGTCCTCTTCTGAATCTGGCTTGAACTTTCAGCAGTTCCCTGTCAATATACGTCTGTAGACACTTTTCAATGATCTTTAGCAAAATTTTACTTGTGTGTCATGTCAATAATATTGTTTGATAATTTTCAATTTCTCTGGGTCATGTTTCTTAGGAATAGGCATAAATTTGGATCTCTTCCAGCCAGGTAATGATCTTCCAAATATCTTGGCAGAGACAATTAAACACTTCTAGGGCTACTTCCATTTGATGAAACATCTCAGTTGAAAACATTTATTAATAATTGGGACGTGGGCTGTACAAAGTTTGAATCTAGGAATGTTAGATATTGCCAAAAATGAAGTGAAAGGTATAAACACTAAAGTCCCATGCATTAGTAAGCTAAAATGAATTGATACTGAGCAATTTGAATCATGCACTGTACTATGCCAGGGATGATGATGTATGCATCTTTTCATCAAAAAGAACATTTCAAGATCTATCCTGAAGTACAATACTGCCAACCATAGGATAACATCCATATGCCTACAAGTAAAATCAATTAATACAATTACCATTCAAATTTATGTACTAGCTACTAAGGCCAAAGATGAACAAACAGGTTTGTACCAGCTTGTACATCTGAAATTGATCAAATATGCAATCAAGATACACTGATAGTTATTGATGACCGCAATTTAAAAGTTGGAAACAAAGAAGAATTGATCTTTGGAAATCATGTTCTTGGTGATAGAAATGATGCTGGAGGCCTCATGACAGAATTTTGCCAGACCCACAACTTTTTCACTGAAATTGTCTTTTTTCAACAACATGAACAGCAACTATACACATGGACTTTTCTAATGGAATACACAAAAATCAAATCAATTGCATCTGTAAAAAATGATAGAAAAGCTATGTATCACCAGTCAGAAAAAGGGCAGCTTTTGACTTGAGTAGGGAACAGATAATTGATTGTTCATAAGCAAGTTCAAGTTGAAATCAAAGACAATTAGAACATATCCAGAGAGCAAAGCTACAAACTTGAGTGTATCAAACCTGAATGTAGAGACCATCTCAAGAATGTATTTATGCACTGAATGTTGATTACCAAAGACTAGATGAGCTGTGGGATGATATCAAGGACACTGTACAAGAAGAAAACAAGAGACCATTGAAAAGAAAGACCAAAATGAATATCAAAAGGGACTCTGAAGTTTGTTCTTGAACAGTGAGGGACTAAAATGAAAGAAAACAATGATGAAGTAAAAGAGCTGAACAGAAGATTTCAAAGAGCTACTTGAGAAGACAATGTAAAGCATTATAATGACATGTGCAAAGACCTGTAGTTAGAAAACCAAAGGAGAAGGAACAAACTTGACATATCTTAAACTGAAAGAATGGAAGAAAAACATTCAAGTCTCAAGTTGCAGTATTGTAGGATTCTGTGAGGAAAATACAGAAATAATCCAGGAAGCAAACAAAGAAGATAGAAGGAATACACAGAGTCATTGTACCAAAAAGATCTAGTCAGTCTTCAGTTATTTCAGGAGGGAGCATATAATCAAGAACAGATTGTACTGAAGGAAGATGTCCGTGCTGCATTGAAGACATTGAGGAAAAACTAGGCTCCAGGAATTGATGGACTACCAACTGAGAGAAAATATCACATAGTGAAAATAAGGAAACTCTGGTGGTATAGTGGGTAAGTGCCATGTCTACTAACCAAAAGGTCAGCAGTTTGAATCTGCCAGGCACTCTGTGGAAACTCTATGGAACAAGTCTACTGTGCTGTGTAGGGTTACTATGAGTTGGAATCAACTCAATGGCATTCAGATTTTTTTTGTTTGTCTGTAAAAATAAAAGTACTGCTCAGATTCATGTCTTAGATCTGACTTTTTCAAGGAAGGAGTAAAAGGAAAAAGAAATGGTAGAGTTGTAGATTGTGGCTATCTGACCATTCATCTTTGTGATCAAAACGTAGGGGAAAATTGACAACAGATTACAGAAATGGAAACAGATGTTTTTATGTCTGTGTAACTACTCTTTGCTCACTGGGATCTATCCTGGAAAAATCTCAAGGTCTTCGGAGAGATCTACAGGCAACATGGCATTGCAGCAATGTGTGAAAATATAAACTTTACGTAAAAGTAGGTGAGAAAACATCTAGCTCATGATTCTGAGAGAACACCAATTTTCTATGGTCAGCTTGGGAAAAATTCAGAAGTTTCTAGATGTTCAGTAAAAGAGACAACCAGTATATCAGAAAAGTCCTGAGCTTAACAAAGATACAAAGTGTGAAGACCTTGAGATCAGAGACTGCAGCAAGCAAGAAAAATTTCAGAAATGTTTCCTGTTAGAATATCTGCCAAAATTAGCTAACTTCTTAGAGGTCACAAGTACAGGCATATAGATTAATACAAGTCTTCCAGACTACAAATGAGATAAATAGAGAAATGAACAATGTGGGTAGATCAAAGATTCAACTCTATGACCTGAACATATTTAACTCTCCCTTATATTGTTGTTAGGTGCTGTTGAGTCTATTCTGACTTGTAATAACCTCATGTACAACAGAGTGAAACACTGCCTGTTCCTGCACCACCCTCGCAATCATTGTGTCTGAGCCCATTTATGCAGCCATGGTGCCAATGCATATCACTGTCAGTCTTCATCTTTTTTAATGACTCCCTACTTTATTTGGCTACTTTACAAAGCCTGATGTCCTTTTCTAGGGGTTCGCCCCTCCTAATAACATGTCCAAACACAGGAGACAAAGACTCTCCATCCTTCATTTTGTGGCACACTCTGGCTGCACTTCTTTCAGGACAGATTTGTTCATTCTCTTGGTAGTCCATGTTAAATTCAGTATTCTTCACTAACACTGTAAGTCAAAGATATCAGTTCTTCATTGGTCTTCTTTATTCTTTGTCCAGCTTTTTTTTTCAGGGACACACCAGGCAACCGAAAACACCATGGCTTGGGTCAGGCATATCTTTGTCTCAAAGTAACACCTTTGTTTTTTAACACTTTAAAGAATGCTTTGGCAGCAGATTTACTCAATGCAATATCTTAATTGATATCTTCAACTGCTGCTTCCATGGGCATTGACGGTAAACCAAAGTAAAATAAATCCTTGACAACTTCAATGTCTTCTCTATTTATCATGATGTTGCATATTAGTCTGGCTGTGAATGCTGACGTATAATCCATAGTGTAACCGGTATGTGCTCCAAGTGCTCTTCACCTTCAGCAAGCAAGGTTGTGCCATATACATATAGTAGCTTGTTAGTGAGTCTTCTTCCAACACTGATGCTATGTTCTTCACATTGTGAAGTTTATTTGTACACCATACAGACTGAATAAGTATGGTGGAAGTATACAACCCTGATGTACAACTTCCTTGATTTTAAGCCATTCAATATCCCATTGTTCTTTTCTAACAACTGTCTATGTACAGGTTCTTCATGAGCATAATTAAGTATTTTGGAATCCACGTTCATCACAATGTAATCTGTAATTTGTTACGATCCACGCAGTTGAATGACATTACACACTTAACAAATCAAATGTAAAAATCTTTCTGATAATCTCTGGTTTCAGCCAGGATTCATTTGATACCTGCAATGATATCCCTTGTTCCTCATTCTCTTCTGAATCTGTCTTGAATTTCTGGCAGTTTCTTGTCAATGTTCTGCTACAACCATTCTTGTGATATCTTCAGCAAAATTTTACTTGCATGTGATGTTAACAGTATTGTTTGATAATTTCAACATTCTGTCTATTCTCTCTCTACATACACATATATGCATATACACACATTCACATAAGGACGGTATGTGTGTGTATACATGTAGCTAAAGCCAAGTGCTGTCAAGTTGGATCCAATTCATGGCGACCCTAAGGGCCAGGGTAGAACTCACCCCCAGAGTATTCAAGGAGTGCCTGGTGAATTTTAACTGCTGAGCTTGTGGTTAGCAATGGTAGCACTAAGGACCAAAACCAAACCTAATCTACTGTGTATATATATGTATATGCCAAAGCCAGATATATGCACACACATATATGTATGTGTGTACTTTGCGTATATATGTATACAGAGAGAGAGAGAGAGGTAGCCTTGGTGGTGTAGCGGCTCAGAGACTAGCTGTTAACCAAAAGGTTTAAGTTAAAATCCATCAGCCGTTTCCTGGAAACCCTACGGGGCAGCTCTACTCTGTCCTGTAGAGTTGCTATGAGTTGGGACCAACTCAATGAGACATAACAATGACAAAATATATATCTTGAGATACAAAGATAGGGTAAGAAAGGACTAAGATAAATGTGAAGTGTCATAGTAGTTTGCAGTCTAGTTTCCAATGATACAGATTAATCATTCTCTTCATGGAAAATGTGAGAAGGATGTTTCTTTCAAACTTGGACCCAAGTAAGGGGATAACTCCAAGAAAGTCACAGATATGGTAAAGTCTAAGAGAATGGTAAAGTAAAATTTCATTCTTCAACTGATAACCTGCTGCACTACAGCACTTGTAATCCTCTTCATTGTTACCACTTGACTGAAACTGTGAGGAGATCTGATGTATGTTCCTGTTCTTTGAGGATATATGTAGGAAAAAAATTTGTCTAGAGATTTCTGAAGAAAGAGGGTTATCAGTGAACTTTTTTCAATAGGTCTCCGAGGGACTTTGTGAAGGTATCCCATGTCAGTTTCCTTCAGCACTCAGAGTATAGAACATGATCTAGTCCTCTCTGCAGGTCCAAGTGAAGGAGCAGTGAGGTCATAACAGGGGCAAGAGAGAATTACTAAAGTATCACCTGATCAAATAGGAGACATTCCCACTGGAAAAGCTGAAGAGAGATTAGGGTGTCTTTCTGAGTGAGTCTTTGACCACAGTTGGGAATAGGATAAAGCTGAATACTGTCCCCAGGAAAATCGTGCTAACTGTCAATTCAGAGACAAACATAACAGAAAAGAACCCAGATGCAAATAGAAGCAGTTTACATCAGAGCAAGACCAAGGCCAACTTCATATGACTATTAATATGAAGAATCTGACCTCCCCTAGACTCCTCCTTGTCAAAAATGACTGTGGTTGAAGAGGAAGTGGCCTTAGATGTCTCAGAGTCATATCTATCCACTCTTCTTTCTCATTTCTAAACTCCCTGATTCATAAATCTAGCTGAGCTGTGCTGGGGGAAGAAGTGGACCTTGACTCACATACAAAACTAAATTTTCATTTGTACAAAACTATGTGTTAATAAAAACTCACTGCTGTCAAGTCATTTCTGACTTACAGTGATGCCATAGGGTCTCTAAGACTGTAAATCTCTACCTACATAGACTGTTAGGTCTTCTTTCGATGGAACTTTTGGTAAACAATAGTTCAGAGCTAGACCACTAATCAAAAGTTTGGGAGTCTGAATTTACCAGCTGCTCTTTGGAAACACTATAAGGCAGTTCTACCCTAACCTACAGGGTCATTATGAGTTGTAATAGACTCTACAGCAATGGATTTGCTAATCTATTTAATGGTTTATGGTTAATTACGTAAAGTGTTGAAAATTCCTGGTATCTGCCCAAGATGCTGTTAATAAGAACTTACCTTGCCATGGTAGAAGTCAGTTCCTAAAGAAGTTAAAAACCCCTTGCCATCATATCAATTCTGCCTCATAACAACTTTATAGAGCATACTAGAACTGCCTTGTAGGATTTCCAAGGCTATAATCTTTATGGAAGCAGTCTGCCACATCTTTCTCCTGCAAAGTGGCTAGTGGATTCAAAAACTGTCAGTCTTCTGATTAGCAGCTGAGTACTTAACCACTGCACCACAAAAGCACCTTTAAAAAATTACTTTAGGATAATACATACAAAAGGCTGAAAGTCCCCAATGGCTCAATTTTATGAATGTACTGACACAGTTCGCTTCCTACAGCTTATAATTTTCCCCTCTGAATTTCTGATTTCTTCTTTAGATTACTAGAAAGTAGAATTACTGTGTTTATCAGGATACTTTTTTGCTGTTGTTGTTACGAGACACAAAAGCTCACTTGAGCTGGCTTACATTAAAGCAGGATAGGTCTTCATTACAATAAAAGCCCAGAAGTATGTTGTAAAATCCAAAGGCAAGTTGCAGCTGGACCTCATTCATGGGTGGTATTCAGAGCGCAGAAGACTGAAACTTTTTACTTTCTTCCTTTTTGCACTGCTTGTAACTCTCTTGGCAAAGCAGTTTTCTTCTGCCCCTCTAGCCTGAATGTTTAATCTATAATCAGTTTTGTTTTCTCAAATGTTTTTTTTTTCCAAACACCTAACCAATTGTCCCAGCTCTTTCTACCAAATAACTCATCTTTGTCTCACTGATTGATGTTTGCACTTTATTTTATATAAGCAAAATGGAGTTTACTTATAGTCAGACTAATTGTTCTCCACTGTGTCCAAGTTCTGCACTGGCTTAAAAATTATACTTTCAAAACATGGTTTAGTGTTTGCTAAAAAGCTAATCTTTCCTAAAATTGTTCTTTTTCATTGTTCTTAGCAGTTTCTCCCTCTGTTTTTCATATACATGAATTTTGGAGTCATATTGTCAAGATTTAAAAGGAGAACATAGTTTGACTGGGCTAGGATTAGACATCTGCATTAATTTTTGCTCCTCATATAGAATATTGTTTTTCTCTATATTTGCATGTGTCTAATTGAAATTTTTGACAATTTATTGGTTTTGTTCTATTATATTTTAAATACAGTTCACTCATGCTTCTTGACCAAGGACTAAATTATGGGTTTTGTCACTAATATTATCTGGATATTCCTATTCATTTGTTTTCTGACTGATTTTGCTAGTATATCAGAACTGTACTGATTCATTGTATATTTTTGTATACACAGTCATTTACAAAACAACTACCAGCTCTAACAGTTTTATAAACTTATTTTCTTTGGCTTTTTAGGGGTCTCCATGAGTCGGATCCAACTCGACGGCACTTGGCACTTGGCTTATAGACTAAATTGTGTCCCCCCTCCCAAAATGTGTGTGTTAATTTGTCTAGGCTATGATCTCCACTATTGTGCCCATCATCATTTTGCAATCTTTTGTGATTTTCCAATGTACTGTACATCTTAACCTCAGTGATGTTAATGAGGCAGGACTCAGTCTCCAATGTTAGACTGTATCTTGAGTCAATCTCTTTGAAACGTTAAGACAGAAGTCAGGCCAAAATGGTTCAGTAGTCACACAGTTTATGTGACTCTTCTCACAACAAAGACCCCCCAAAACAAATGAGCCAATCATATATGAAATTCTAGAAGCTGTGGACATCAAAGAGAAAGCTAAGAAATTGGACTGAGTGACAGAGAAGGGAGAGTAGGTCCAGAAATACCTAGAACTAGCCAGACAAGACCTGTCAAGGATTAGCTGCAACCAGCACAGTGAACAGACCAGTGGCATTTGGAGAGTGTCTTCATCAGTGGGAAAGACTGAGTATCAAAGAGCTCACTCGCACCTCCAGAAGCAGTGAAAAATGGCATTTGATCATCAAAAGCTAAGTGGTTTGCATCCAACCTGCAGTCCATAGATATAAAACTTTTCTTCAGAATAAACCTATTTCCCTTTTCCAAGCACTTCCCCATCCCTTCTCTTCATGACACCAAGCACCAGAGTCTGATGCTGTTACCAGAGCCAGAAGTAGAATTCCCTATGTGAACTCTGAGCTATTCTCATAGGCTCAGAGAGAAAAATTTAACAAATGGGGGACTAGGGTTAGAAAGCCTGTTGATTACTCTGAGTCAGAAATTTAGGATAGAAACTGCTCCATTGCCTAGGATTAGACATAGGGGATTAGACATGCCTTCCTCATAGACACTCAGGGATAGCTGTCAGCCCTCTACCTTTCCTAGCACATGCAGCCAGATACCTATACCTATACCAAACACCCCTACCCATCTAGTAGCATACAGGAGAGCCTGCATCACACACTTGGTGACTGACTACCTGGACACCTGAAGTGAATCCACACAAGAAAAGTAAATGAACCCCTGGGATCACATGTCTACAACAGCTCTAACCACCCAGTGATAAGGTGTTAGAGCTTAAGAGTATTAATAACCAAACTAGCACACACAACCAGCCTATGTGAACATCTCAAATCAAGAAACTAGAACATGTAAAATAAATAAATATAACTTACTTAGGGTGCAGAAGCAGCAATCAATACTAAATCACTTAAAAGAGGAAGCCAACAATGGCTTCAATAAGCTCCCACAACAAACAATCAAGAAATTTTCCAGATGAAGAGAACTTCTTGGAATTATCAAAGACAGAATACAAAAGATTAATATTTAGAACTCTTCAAGAATTCAGGAAGGAGATGAAGTTAAATGCAGAAAGCCACAATGACAAATTGAACAGGCTGCAGGAAAGCATGCAGAGACAAAAAATAGAAATTCAGAAGATTAGTAATAAAATCACAGAATTAGGCAACTTGGCTTGGCAATAGAAAGTCAAAGTAGCAGAGTTGAAACAATGGAAGGTCAAATTAGTAAGACTGAAGATAAAGAAAGCAGCATCAATATATTAGAGGAACAATCAGATAAATGAAACTTAAACAACGAAGAACCAGTAAGAATTACGTGGGACTCTATCAAGAGGAATAATCCATGAGTAACTGGAGTGCCAGAACAGGGGAGATCATAGAAAATACAGAGAGAATTGTCAAAGATTTCTTGACATAAAACATCCCTGATATTGTGAAAGATGAGAAGATAGATATCTAAGATTCTAATGGAACCCCACATAAGGTAGATCTCAAAATAAAGACACAAAGGCATATTGTAACCAAGTTTGCCAAAACCAAAGATAAGAACGTAATTTTAGAACTGGCTAGGTTAAAAAAAAAAAAATCTGCAAACGAGAGTCAGTTAAGTCTAAGTTCACACTACTCAGCAGAAACCATGCACACAAGAAAGCAATGAGATGCCATATGCAAAGACTTGAAGGAAAAAAAAATTGCCAGCCATGTATTACATAACCACAAAATGGTCTATCTGGGGGGTCAGTTCTACCCTGGCCCCTACGGTCACCATGAGTCAGATCCGACTTGACAGCACTTGGCAATATAATGGCAAAATTAGGCCTCTTTCAGATAAACGGTAACTTAGGAAATTTGTAAAAAAAAAAATCAAAATGACAGATAATCCTAAAGGGAGTTCCTTGGCTAGAAAATCATTAAGCTTGATAACAACCCAAGACTAGAAGGCAGAACAAAGCAATAAGATATCAACCTAGACAGGAAAATCGCAAAAATCATCAAGGCAAAAACTGAAAATGAGAAACAGAGATGTCATTATGTAAAAGATGACAACATTATAACAACACAAGAGGACTTAAAAATGTAATCCTAGGCCTTTCATATGAAGCAGAAGTCAAGGTAGTACAAAGAAATTAAAGGCTGATTTAAATTTAGAAAAAATAGAGATAAATATTAAGGTAAACACAACAGAAACTGACAAGCCTACACATCAAAATACAAAAAAAAAGAAAAACATGAAGTCTCAGCTAATGCAAAACCAACAATGATAAAGATGAAAACACATATGAAAAAATGACACAGCACAGAAAACTATACGAAACAAAGAAATTGTCTAAAATGCAGAAAAAAAAGACAGAAAAAAAAAGACATCAAAATGACAGCACTAACCTCATACTTTCAATAATCATAACAGATGAAATGTCCCAACAAATAGATGGAGAGTGATAGAATGAGTAAATCAAAAAACACAATCCATCTGTGTACTACCTGTAGGAGACACATCTTAGACTTAAAAACATGAACAACTTACAATTTAAAGGATGGGAAAAAAAATATATCAAGCAAACAACACCCAAAAAAGAGCAAGAGCAACAATATTTATTTCTGGTAAAATACACTTTCATGTAAAATCTACCACACTGGATAAGGAAGGACATTACATAATGATTAAAGAGTCAATACTCCAAAGGACACAACCATATTAAATATTCATGCACATAATAGTGTTCCAAAATACCAAAAACAAATTACAACTGTGTTAAAAAAGAGAAATAGACAGCTTCACAATAATAGTAGGGGACTTGAATGTACTACTTTTGGCAAGTGACAGAACATACAGAAAGAAGCTCAATAAAGACCTAAAGACTATACTCAACCAACTCCATCTCATGGACACATACAGAAAACACCACCCCAAAGCAGCCAGGTATCCTTTGTTTTGCAAAGCAAATGGAACATTCTCTAAAATAAACCACCTATTAGGCCATAAACCAAGCCCTAACAAAATTGAAGCCATCAAAATAATACACAGAATCTCTGTAGACCACACAGTCATAAAAGTAGCAATAATAACAGAAAAAAAAAGAAAAAAAATTAAACACATGGAAATTTAACACTTTGCTCAAAAACTACTGGATTGTATAAGAAATCAAAGAAGGAATAAAGAAATTCACAGAATCAAATAGAATGAAAACTCATTCTACCATAACCTTTGGGACACAGTAAAAAGCAGTGCTCAGAGGTTAATTTACTTCAGTAAATGCAAACATCCAAAAAGAAAAAAAAAAAGAGTCAAATCAAAACATTAACCCTACAATTCAAACAAGTGGAAAGAAAGCAGCAAAGGAGCCCCTCAGGAATCAAAAGAAAGTAAACAATAAAAATTACAGCAGAACTAAATGAATTAGAGAACAGAAAAACTACTGAGTTAGCAAAACCAAAATATGGTTCTTTGAAAAGATTAAAAAAAAAATCAATAAATGATTGGCCACACCGACCAAAAAAGAGAGGAAGCAAATTATTGGAATAAAAAATGAGATCGGCAATACCACAACAGACCCAACAAAAACTTTCTAAAATCATTAACGGAACACTATGAAAAATTATACCGTAACAAATTTGAAAACCTAGAAGAAATGGACAAATTTCTAGATATACACTGCCTACCTAGATTAACACAGAGGTATAACAATTAAATAAAGCCATAAGAAAAGAAGAGAGTGAAAAGGTAATTAAAATACTCTCAACCGAAAAAAAGCCCTACATCTGTTGGCTTCAATGGAGAATTCTACCAAAACTTCTGGAGAAGTATAAACACTATTATTAATAAAAGTACTTCAGACCATAGGAAAGTAAGGAGTACTCCCAAATTCACTCTATGAAGTTCACATAACCCTAATACTCAAATCAGGCAGTAATACCACAAAAAAAGAAAGTTATAGACCAATATCTCCTATAAACTTAGATGTAAAACTTGCCAACAAAAATTTTAGCCAATAGAATTCAATAAAATAACAACAAAAAAAAATTCACCATGACCAAGAAAGATTTGTACCAGGGATACAGGGATGGTTCAACATTAGAAAAATAATCATTCTAATAATCAATGACATAGATAACACAAACTATATGAAGTACTTGATTTTATCAACTGCTGTAGAAAAGGAATTTGATGAAGTCCAACACTTATATTAAAAATTCTTAGCAAACTAGGAATAGAAGGGAAGTTCTGCCATGTAATATAGGACATTTATACCAAGTCAACAGCCAGTATCATCCTAAATGCAGAGAGTCTGAAAGCATTCACCTTGAGAAGGGGACCCAGAAGGGATGCGCTTTGTCACTACTTTTATTTTACATTGTCCTGCAGGTTCTAGCCAGAGTAATCAGACAAGGTAAAGAAATAAAAGGCATCCAAATTGGTAAGGAGGAAGTAAATGTATCTCTGTTTGCAGATGCTGTGTACTTAAACCCAGAAAATTCTAAGAAATCTACAAAGAAACCACTGGAATTAATAAGAGAATTCAGAAAAGCCTCAGGATACAAAATAATCATACAAAGTTGAGTTGAATTTCTTTATACCAACAAAGACAACTTCAAAGAGTAAATCATTGAATCAACACTGTTTATAATAGCTACCAAGAAGATAAAATACTTAGGAATAAATCTAACCAGAGATGTAAAAGACCTATACAAGAACATTACTACTGCATGAAACCAAAGGAGACCTATATAAGTGAAGAAATCTACCTTGCTTGTGAATAGGAAGACTCACCACTGTGAGAATGTCTATTCTACCCATAGTAATTTGTAGATACAATACAACCTCAATCCAAATTCCAATGGCATTTTTTAATGAGATGGAGAAAGAAGTCACCAACTTCATATGGAAAGAGAAGAGGTCCCAGATAAGTAAAACATTACTGAAGAAGAACAAAGCAGGAGGACTCACGCTATCTGGTACTGGTACTGGTACAAAAAGAGATTCCAAGATCAATGGAACAAAACTGCAAAACCAGATGTAAACTCATCCACTTATGAGCAGCTGATACTAGATAAAGGCCAATAGTCCGTAAACTGGGAAAAAGACAGTTTCTTTAACAAATGATGCTGGGATAAGTGGATACCTATCTGCAAACAAAAAAAAAATGAAACAAGATGCATGTCTCACACCATGAGCAAAAACTAACTCAAAATGGATCAAAGACCTAAATGTCAAATCTAAAATGATAAAGATCATGAAAGAAAAAATAAGGACAAAACTGGGAGTCTTAATACATGGCATAAACATAATAGAAAGCATAACTAACAATGCACAAACACCAGAAGAAAAAATAGATTATTAGGCACTCCTGAAAATCATTTATGCTCAGTCAAAAACTTCACTCAAAGAATTAAAAGATAAGCTACACACTAGGAAATAATATTGGCTATGACAAGTGTAATCAGTGTCTAATCTCTAAAATCTAAAAGCTGTTGCAAAACCTCAACAACATAATGACACATAACTCAATTAAAGAACAGTCAAAGGATATAAACAGGTACTTCATCAGAGAAGACATTCAAGGAGCTAACAGATACATGAAGAAATGCTCATAATCATTAGCCATTAGAGAAATCCAAATCAAAACTACATTGAGATATCATCTCACCCCAACAAGACTGGCATTAATCCAAAAATAAAAATATAGCACAAAATCATAAATGTTGGAGAGGCTATGGAGAGACTGAAACTCCTGTGCACTGCTGGTAGCTGGTAAGAATATAAAATTGCACTAACACTTTGGAAATTGATTTGGCACTTTCTTAAAAGTTAGAAATTTAAATACCGTAAAATGTGGCAGTCCCACTTCTTGGAATACATCTTAGAGGAACAAGAGCCACAAAAATAGATAACGCCACATCAGTGTTCATCACAGCATTGTCCACAATAGCAACCAAATGGAATCAACCTAAATGTTCATCGAAGGACGAGTGGATAAACAAATTATGGTATATCCAGACAACAGAATACCATGCAATGATAAAGAACAACAATGATCTTGAAAAACATAACATGAAAGAATCTTGAAGGCATCTGCTGAGTGAAGTTAGTCAGTTGCAAAAGGATGAATATTATATGATACCACTATAATAAGGACTCACGAAATGGTTTAAACACAGAAGAAAACAGTCTGTATGGTTACAAGAATGGGGAGGGAAAAGGGGGTATTCATTAATTAGATAGTAGATGAGAATTAAGTCAGATGAAGGGAAGGACAACATATGGTAGAAGAGAAGTTAGAACAACTGGACTAAACCAAAAGCTAAGAAATTTCCTAAATGTAACCTCAAACTTTGAAGCACAGAGTAGCAGGGACAGGGGGCTGGGACCATAGTTTCAGGGGACATCTAGTCAATTGACACAAGTTTTTTAAGAAAATGTTCTACATTCCACTTTGGTGAATGGTATCTGCATCTGAAAGCTAGCAAGCAGCCATTAAGATGCATCAACTGGTCCCAACACACCTGGAACAAAGTAGGATGAAGGACGTAAGGAAAATATGAGCCCAAGAGACAGAAAGGGCCACATAACCCAGAGACATCAGCATGAGACCAGAAGAACTAGATGGTGCCAGACTACCACAAATGACTATACTGAAAGGACACACAACAGAGTCCCTGAATGAAGTGGGAGAAAATCAGCGTGCCAAACTTGAGACCTATTAAAAAGACAAGACTGGAGGGTCCTGAGAAGACAAGGTCCACAGAGTCTCTGTTAGTCTAGAACTGATACCATTCTGAAGGCACTTCTTTAGGCAAAGATTGGACTATACTATAAGACATAAAATGACACCAGCAAAGAGTGTGCTTCTTGGCTTAAGTTGATATGTTAGACTAACTGAGAAGCTCCCATCCAGAGGTGAGATGAGAGAGCAGAGGGAAACTGAAGCTATTTGAATAAACATGGGAAAGACAGGGTGGAAAAGAGGAGTGTGCTGTCAGTGTGGCGAGAGCAGTTAGATATACATAACAATTTGTATGCACCTTTTTGTAAGACAAATTGACTTGGATTACAAACTTTCACTTGAAGCACAACTTTAAAAATATCTTTAAAATTAAATATACGTGTGTGTGTGTGTGTGTATAAGACAGAGAACCCAGGAAGAAGAGAAGGACCTCTTACTAACAGAAATGAAGAACCAGGAGTTGAGTATGTTCATTGGACCCATGGTCTCTGCACTGAGAAAGCCCTAGACCAGGGGAAGATTGATGACAAGGATCTTCACCCAGAGCTGACAGAAAGAAAAAGTTTTCCCCTGGAAATGGCACCCTAAATTCAGATTTCTAGGTTCGTAGGGACAATGAGAGGAAACCCTGGTGGTGTAGTGTTTCAGTGCTGTGACTGCTAACTGGGTTGGCAGTTCAAATCAACCAGACCCTCCTTGGAAACCATATGGGGCAGTTCTACTTTGTCCTATAGGGTAGCTATGAGTCAGAATCAACAGGCAAGTTATACGGTGAGAGAATTAATTTCTGTTTGTGAAAACCATTCATTCAGGGTATTTCTGTTATAGCAGTACTAGGTAAGTAAGGCAATTTGGTTCTCGTATTTTATTTAAGATCACTTTCTAGTTTACACTAGACTTGCCCTATTTCTTTTTCATTCCTGAGAACATGGATCAATGCTTTTGCTCTCGCTTGTTTTAATAATATAGTGCATTTTTAGCCTATAGTTGTGATGCTTTCTTTCACATGGGGCTCAACAATGACAGTGCACACTGGAATAAAACAAGCTGCACCATAAAAATGCATTTTTTATATTTCATCGATTAACAATATTTGCACTCACAGAAATCAATTAGCCATGATTACTTGTTAGAGCATTTCCCAAAGAGTATAATTAATAAGCTATAATTTGTGGCATACAGTGCAACCACACAAACAGCCTGCAGCCCTGGTATGACATTCTGGTGTCCCCAAGAAATCAGCCATTGTTTGTACCATAAAGATTGAAGGTACTATATATTCATCAGAAAGTAAACATAAGCTTCATTTATCTGGCACTGAAAAACGATCCAGACAGTACCTTCTTATTTGGATCTACTTAAGTGGAAATAGGAATTCCTGGAGGGTACAAATGGCCAACGTGGTACTGCTGACCAAGAAGTTGGTGGCTGAAGTCTACCCAGAGGTATCTCGAAAGAAAAGCAGTTGGAACCCACTCCATGATAACTGCTTTTTTTGTTTTGTGTGTATGGTTTTGTTTTCATTGTTGCTGCTGTTTTGAGTGGAGGTATGTTTTTGGGAACAACTTAACCAATTTTTAAGATAAATTCTTCTCTCAAATTCTTAATTATCAAACAGATATCCTTAGTTAGATTAAAAAAAAAAAACAATCCTTCTCCTGGAATAGCTGAGTAAATGTAAGTGAAAAACAGTGAAAGACCACTCACAGAAACAAGATAAAGGAGCATAGTATCATTTTTCCTACATACGTTTCATGGAATCAGAGATGGGGGCTTTGACCTATGAGTGTTAGATCTGGTCTCTACCTGCTAGTGGAATCAGCAGCCTGGCAGTCTGGGGCTGTGAAGCCCAGCACTCTCACTGTTAGCAGAGACCCCCAACAGGCTTGTTGTCAGTAGCAATTCCTTTGTTCCTGGCCTTTGTCTGAGAGCCACTGACCGGATGCTGATTTAGACAAGATAAAATAATGATATCTGTAATATTCACAGTTGTGTGAGTGGGGGGCTTGACCTCACAGTAACTCAGAAACAGATAAAAAGGTGGAGCTAAGCAAACAGCAGTGCACACAAGCTGCAACTTTATTTGGAGTTTTCTATGGTTGTATAACAAAGGAAACAGGTTGATTCATTTGGTCTCTATTATACTGAAGCGATGGGGTTATTTTAGTATGCATCCTCCCTATTCCTTCTAGAGTGCCAGATAGAAATGGATTGGTCTAAGCTCTTGTGAATGCATTTGGCTCATAATATAATTTGCATTTAAATCAAATTTACAGTGCCTAAAATAGATGCCCCAACTGTGCAGAAGTCATATGAGTAGCAGTCAGAATGATAAGGGTGTTTTTGGCTGTTCATTCAAAAGCACGTAGGTTACTAAAGATAAACTTTTCGATTGTTACCCATCCAACTGAGACTGAGGGTTCAGTTTCTCCTCAATTACACTGAAACGATGCACTTTTGTCTGGTGTTGCTTTGAATCTCTATTACCTCTAAATGTTTTTTCTTGCAGTACTAAAATGTGCTAAGTAAAATACTATCAGGAGGCTCCAAAGGTTATTCTCTCTCTCTTTTTTCTTTCTTTTCCGTTCTTTGTATGAGGATTCTTAAATATAGCTAAGCTTTGTTTTTCTATAGAAGAGATTCTCAACTAGTGGTGTGAGACATTTGGCAATGTTTGTAGATAATTTTGGTTGTCCCAACTGTGCATGGATAAGGGAGGAAGAAGGTCGCAACTGGCTAAAGGGTAAAAACCAGTGTAGGATGCCAAACACCCCATACTGCACAGCACAGCTTCCACCAGAGAGACTAAGCCAGCCCCAAAGTCAGTAGCATTAGATTGAGAAACTCTATTCTAGAAGAAACAAACAAGACTGTTCAGACTTGATTTTACAGTTGATATTTAGAGAAGGTGAATTGACATGTTTTCACTCTATGATTTGAAGTTTAGATAACAGGATTAGTTTCATGCAAGGTTTTCACAAACTGAGCTTTCTATAAAGTTACTTACACATCACTAAAATTCTTTTTTTTTAATCAGTCATTAGCTTTAAATCGTTTGTTCCAAGATCCAGTGTCCCTTTTTTCCATAAAATAAAATTTCCCTATGGAACATGCAAAAAGCCTGGTGGTGTAGTGGTTAACTGCTGTGTTTGCTAACACAAAGGTCAGCAGTTCGAGTCTACCAGGTGCTCCTTGAAAATTTCATGGAGCAGTTGTACTCTGTCCTATAGAGTCACTGAGTCAGAACTGACTCAGTGGCACTGGGTTTTGTTTTGGTTTTATGAAACATGGAAAAGTAGTAGGCATTTTGGCACAATGTGATCAAGACCAGATGATAAAATCCCCGTGCAGAGAATGAACGAAGTCAACCATTGCACAACTCAGGGAGGAACTCAAACATATGTTTTGTGGTACATGTGGCTTCACCTGGCACGAAGTCATAGGTAAAAAAAACACAGACTTTTCTAAATCCTTTACTTAGATCCCCAAATCAGACACACACAGGCACATCTAAGTTGTTAAAATTTCTTTCTGTTGTTGTTTAGTGCCATCAAGTTGATTTTTGACTCATAACAACCCCATATGACAAGAAGAACTTCTCTGTAAGTTTCCTACACTATAATGTTTAACGGAACAGATCTCTAGGTCTTTTTCTGCCCCAGAGTAGCGCAGTGACTTAGAATGTGCAACTTTTTGGTTAGCAGCTGTCTTGGTCATCTTGTGCTGCTATATCAAAAATACCACACGTGGATAACTTTAAAAATATAAGTTTCTTCTACCACAGATCAGTAAGCTGGAAATGTAAACTCAGGGCACTGATTCCAGATGCAAATGTTTTTCTTTCTGTTGTGTCTGGAAGAAGGTCCTTGAGATGCATCAGTCTTTCCTTGGTCTGGGAACATTTCAGCCCAATAGACATGCTCTGCTCTTAGCACTTTCTTGGTGGTATGAGGTCCTGAAATCTCTGCTTATTTAGCTTTTTGTTTATCTCTTGTAGGATAAAGGGTGGTACAAACCACACTCTGAGGAAACTCTCTGTACATTGGATCAGGGAGGTGACCTTAGTAAGGATGTTATATTCCCACCCTAGTTCTCCTTGACACAATCTAATCTTGCCCTATTAACCATAGGCAGAGACTAGGACTGACAATATAGTAAGATCATAAAAGGAAGGCCAACCACACAGTACTAGGAATCACAGTCCTGCCAAATTGGTAAACGTATTTCTGGGGGGACACAATTCTATCCATGACAGCAACTTTGTCCTTAACCATTGGACTACTCCCAAACAATATAAACATGAGAAAAAATAGACTTCTTCTTTCAGATGCTCCTTTCAAATGTCAATTGTTCAACCTGTTTTATTTATAAATTTTCTACAAAAAGGAAAAACAAAATTAAAGTACTGCTTCTCAGCCGTGGGTGATCCTTCTTCCTGGGGGGCGCATGGCAAAGCTGGAAGACTTTTTTTTGTCATAACTATAGGAGGAGGTAGTGGTGTCACTAGGAAGGCGCAGGGGATACGAAACACACTGGTTGACACTGTCAAAGGAGATGACACTAAAATGACTGTCTATGTAATATTTTTGCACAGTGTTTCAGCTAAAGTTATCTTTTGTAAAAATATCCCCTAGTTGGTCTTAAAACTATCTGGTTGCCTCCTAAGATACATCAGTTGGTCCCGAACCAGCTGAAGCAGAGGAGAATGAAGGACACCAAAGACATAAGGAAACTGTTACCCCAAGAGACAAAAGGAGCCACATCAATGAGAGACTTCATCAGCAGATCAGAAGAACTAGAGATGCCTGGTCACCACCAATGCCACCCTGACAGGGAACATAGCAGAGAGTCCTTCATGGAGCAAGTTTTCTCTGTTGGATGCAGAACTCAAATTTTAGTAAAGAGACCAGACTTGATCATCCGGCTGAGACTGGAGGAATCCCAGAAGACACCACCATTGGATTCTCTGTTAACTCAGAACTAAAACCATTCTCAAAGCCAACCCTTCAGACCAAGAATAGACTGGATAGTAATAGATACAACGACAGTTGTGAAGAGTGTGCTTCTTTCAAGTAGATATGAGAGACTAAATGGAAAGCTCCAGTCTGGAGATGAGAAGTAAGAACTGGAGACAAGCTAACGGAAAGGACACAAGTAATCCAGGGTAGACAGGAGGACTGTGTGATCACGTTCTAGAAATGTCAGCTAGGGTCATGTAACCCCGTGTTCATAAATTTTCATCTGCAACACTAACTTGATCTGCCAGTTTTCACCTGGAGCTATACATGCACACACAAGCACATACACGTGCACACACACGCACACACACATGCATATATTTATGAACACCTGTAGTAATGCAACAATAGTGTGTGATTGTAGCATATGCAGATGAAATTACATGATTCAAAGCATCATTGCAATTTCACGATAATGACAGCTCTGACTGGAGTGCATTAGAATGTTCAGAAAATAAATTAGCGTGAACTTTTAGCCTTATAGGTGTATTGATGCATGTAAGCTGGGTTTATGAAAAATTCAGTTGCAACTTACTATAGTATGGGCTGTATATATGGGCTATATAATACATATACATAATAGTATAGTGTGGGAGAAAGAGAGGACGGACGGACGGATGGACGGATAGATAGATAGGAGAAATATATCCCTAGTAATGTCACTAATGTTCCCAGTGGGTAGAGGTCAGGGATTCTGCTAAATACTCTACAGTGGATAAGACAGCCCCACACAACAAAGATTTATCGAGTCTCAAATGTTAATAAGAAAGTCTAATTTAAAGGATGAATTCAAAATAAGTTTTTCAGTTCAGTCTCAATTCCTTTGGTGCTACTATCTCCAGAGTATAGAAATTAGAATAGAAAATGCTTCTAAACTAATGATATTTTCCTTTTTCTTAAGAGATTTTTTTTAACTTAGTGCTCATGAAAAAGTATATATTCAGCAACTGTACAAAGCAAATTAAAGTTTGCATTTTATTTTTCCTCTATGCCATTTAGGCATCATCCCACTCTGTGTAGGCTTAGAAGTTAAAATAGTCTTTCAGATTCTTGGGAGTACACATCACTCACTCCAAAAGCAAAATTCTAGACAAATCAAGATTCATACTCACTCCAAAAAGATGCCCTTGAGACTGATTCAGCCTTGGATTACACTCACAGGGAGCTCCAGAACTTTCAACTGGCATGTCATTTTATAAAGACAGCAATAAAATCACAACCTCCAGGCCTATGTGGTGGTTAAGCCATAAAACTTGAGTAAGACTTAGTGACAATAAATAAAAATAACTGCTTTCTAATTCATCATGCAAGAAAATACATGCAATTTATTGTCCCCTGAGAAGAAGTAAACAGAAAAAAAAAGAAGCAAATCCATTGTCATCTTGTAGATTCTAACTCATTGCAATGCTAAAGGGCAGAGCAGAACTGCCCCACAGGGTTTCCAAGGCTGTAATTAATCTTTACAGAAGCAGATTGCCACCTCTTTCCCCCACGGAGCAGCTGGTGGGTTCAAACTGCTGATCTTTTGGTTAGCTTCACAGCACTTAACCACTACACCTCCCAGGCTCCTTAGAAAGCAAAAATATGATTAGCTTTGAATAAAAACCAACTAGTTGTCCTTGAGTTAACACTGACCTAGAGTGAACCCATGTATATCAGAGTCAAACTGCTTCATAGAGTTTTCAGTAGAAGATTTTTCAGACATAGATTGCCTGGCCTTTCTTTCAAGGCACCTCTGGGTGGACCCAAGTTAGCAGCTGAGAATTAACTATTTGCATGACCCAGAAACTTCAATAAAGTTTGTGAAAGCAAAGAGAGAGAGAGGGAGAAAGAGAGAGAGAGAGAGAAAAGGTAGATTACAGTTAAAAGATACCCAAATCAGGTTCTTGGTATCAAGGACCACGGCCAGCACTTTCAAACTATTGTTGCTTGACACACTGTGGTGGTAGTTCAAGGGCAATGTCAGACTGAATGGATTATGAGCCAATTTCATCTGATAAGTCATATTTCAACTTTAACACATATGAACTTTGGGAGATTAAGAACATTTTTTAATGTTTTGAGACATATAAGCTATTCACATTCAGTGTGTTTAGTTCATAGTAGGTACATACTTAAAATTTGCTGCCAATGAGCAAGAATAATCTCTAACTCTATGTGAAACATTTAAAACCAGCATTTTCAAACTGAAGAAACTAAAGCACCAGAATATAAGTAATTTTTCCAAAGGTACACAGGATGTCTGCAGCCAAGTTGGGAATCTGTACTATGTTAATCAAAATAGGGAAACATAGAAAATAATCACCAATAAACCCATTCACAGTATTTTTGAAGTTTTGCTATATATGTTTCACTCTAAGACTTTTACTGTGTATGTAGTTTCTTTGTGTGGCTTTTTTTGTTTGTTTTAGTAAATACTCATATTGTCTTGTTATCTTCTTTTATCATAGACATTATTTCAAATAATCATTTCCCATGCTGGTTTCTGATTGATAATCTGTGGAATGACATTCCAGAAAATGTTAACAGTGGTGGGAGCTCAATTAAAAATAAATAAGTAAATAAAAATCTGTTTTCAGAACAAAGAAGTTTGGAAAATACTATGTAAATCTAGTAAAAAATATATATATTTAATTACTGTAGGCTATTTCAGATCTCTTAGTATGTGACTAAAAGCCCAGCAGCAGCTAACCTAAATGTTAGTGGTTCAAATTCTCCAGCCACTCTGTAGGAGAAAAAAATTGATACTATGTTCTTAAAAAGACTTCTGCCTAGGAAGCTCTCTGGGGCAATTCTACGCTGCCCTATAGAACCACCTTTAATAGGAATCAACTCAACATAAGAGCTGAAATTAGCTCTATGGCACACAAAAATAACAAAAGTATACTAATGAGCATATGGCTATCCAACAGAGAAATATGAATTATAGCATTCCCTAAAATCTTCTGATGGAAAAATTACTGTTACTATTGATTCAAAGGAGACCCATCTGCCATGAAAAGCTGAGGCAATATAAAGCAATCATTAGCAAATTTATTTGAATATACACTTCATGAGACAAAAATCAATTTAAGCATAAACTAACAACATATGTAGTGTTGTTTATAAGTGTATTCTACTGAACCACTGTATTTTGTATATTACACAGTACAAAATAAGTGAACAGAAGATGAAATAAGTGGTGTATTTAAATGTCTTTCTAATATTAATAGCTATTATTATTAATGTGTTGCTAATATTATTAGCTATCATTTTAAAGTACATTATACACTAAGAGTAAAATTAATCTTGATGATAGTTGACATAAATCCATATTTTAAATAGATCTTTAAAAATGAGTTCAATTTTTTTCAGCCTACCTCTTAGATATCATTAGACTGCTATTGTTTTTAACTCATAATATGCCTGATTAAGAGCACCATAAAAAGTATAGAAGTGTTAGATTTGAAACTTCAAACTAGAATACCTGGCATAAGCTGAACAGAAATATAGAAGCATCATAACATTGCAGATCTCACTTATTCCTCAAGATCCTTTCTCAGACTTTACATGTGATCTGTGACATAGAACCAATGAGGTCCCATTATCAACAGGAATATTACAATGGCACTGAACATGAATATTTGTAAAAATGTAATCAGAAATCAGATCATTTTCCCCATATCGTGGTGGACTACCTTGAGAATTATGGCATGAGGAAATAATATTTTTTGTGAAGTGTTATAGGTGTTCAGAGATTACCACAGTTTAAGAGAAAGGAGAACAAATGAAGTAGAAACACTCCAAGCAGAACTGATTTTCAAGTGACCTGGCCAAGAAAGAGAGAGGAAGAGTTCTACCTGGAAGGGTATAGATGTTACAAATAGTTATTTTTGTTTGTTTTCTTCTTTTTCCTTAAAATGGGAGAAGCTTGAGTACACCTACATGACTACATACGGTGAAGAGAAACCAGAGAATGCATGAGAGGAGGATAAACTGATGAGGAAAATTGAAAGATTAGACTACAACAACATACAAATTGAGAGATTTTATGCAATTATTTGGAACAGGACTGATACATGAAAATAACTCTTCTTGGGGAAAAGAAAAAAAAAAAAAAACTAGCCTGACTCACGGTGTGTCAGGGGCTATAAACGAATGCAGAGGAGATGAATGGACTGCAAAGAGCCAGCATGACATTCAGACTGTGCATTCCAAAAGACATGGTGACCCAGATGCGAATCACAGTCATTTCTTTAGTCATTCTAGATCCTCGTAGAACTAAGAAACCTGGTAATTTAGGATTAGTCATTAAAGCAGAGCCATCTCATATATTAATCATGTATAATCAAATTTCATCAATTAGTTTTAAATCCACAAATACATAATCAGTGTCTAACACATTCAAAGCAATATGCCAGGTGTTAAGATACAAAAGGGAAGAGATAGACATGGTTTCTGCCCCCACATAAAGTTTAAACTTCTCTTTTAATTATAACTTTACTGAATATCCACCGTCCACCTATCAGCCTGTGGTACTGTG
Source organism: Heterohyrax brucei (assembly GCA_028571685.1). Taxonomy (NCBI): domain Eukaryota; kingdom Metazoa; phylum Chordata; class Mammalia; order Hyracoidea; family Procaviidae; genus Heterohyrax; species Heterohyrax brucei. Next base: position 156,675,157 of record CM053142.1, on the reverse strand, counting down.
TGGCTTTGTGTGTTGCTTTGATGTTCTAAACTATGACATTGGTTATTTCAAACACCAAAAGGTCACTCATGGTGCGTGGGTTGCAGTAAAGCTCCCAGATGAGGAAGACAGGCCTGATGATCTATTTTTGAAACTCAGCCTGTGAAAACTTTATGCATCACAATAGAATGTTTCCCAACTTGCTTGCTTTGTACATTTCATCAGGAGGGCTAGATTGCTAGAGAGATACCCCATCCTCGGTGAAGTAGTGGGCCAAGGAAGGCATAGGAGTTTCTCAGTGGAAAAAGTCATGCACACGCCGCTATGATGGAGTCCAACACACTGGCAGTTGGGAGGACGATGCAGGCTGGCAACCTTTTGTTCTGTTTTCCATAAAGTCACCACAAGTGACAGTCAGCTACATGAAAGCTAACAACAACTCTGCATATTAAGTTTTTAACACACAGGATATAGTTTATCTCATACTGTGAGATGTTATTCTCAATTAAATTTTATATGCATGTCTTGAATAGAAAAAGACTGTTTAGAATTGGCTAGGGAGATATGAACAAGGGTAGACCTCACTAATTTTTTGTAGTTACTATCAGAAGGTCCCACATGAGCAGAATTATTCAGAATAGTTCTTAAAACAACATCATTCTATTGGACTACTCCAGCAAATTCAAGTCTAGAACACAAACACAGCACTTTGCTTTAAGTCTTATTTTTTCTTTCAGTATACCAGTCATTATAAAAAGAAAATAATTTAAATGACTGAATCAGGTATAATCATGTTTCATAATGCTAATATGTATGTAAGAGAAAGAAAGATCAAATACATGAAAATAGCTAACTTATGGGCAGTACTAGTGAATGATGGTTTTAAAACAAGATAGTTTTAAAATCTAGTGGAAATGGACAAATTTCTGGAAATATATGACCTATAAAACCAACACAAACTGATGTAGAAAATCTGAACAGGCTCATAATAAGTGTTTTAGTCACCTAAGGATGCTCTAACAGGATTACCACAGAGTGGACGGCTTTAACAAAGGAAGGTTTATTCTTACACAGTCTGGTAGGCTGCAAGTCCATATTCAGGGTGTCCACTACAGGGGAAGGCTTTCCCCCTTGTCAGCTCAGGAGGAAAGTCTGGAATTGCATCAGTCTTTGTCCAGGGAGCATCTTGGCTCAGGAACCTCAGGTCTGAAGGACACGCTCTTCTTCTCCCGGTGCTTCTTTCTTAATGGTAAGAGGTTCCCAAATCTTAGCCTGCTTCTCTTTTCTTTTGCCTCTTAGTTCGGTTTGAGTCAGCTAGTGCGGCTCTAACAGAAATACCAGAGTGGATGGCTTTAACAAAAGAGGGTTTATTCTGACACAGTCTGGTAGGTTACAAGTTCAAATTCAGGATGTCCACTTCAGAGAAAGGTTTTCTCCCTTGTTGACTCTCGAGGAAAGTCCAGTATTATATCAGTCTTTGTCCAGGGAGCACCTTGGCGCAGGAACCTCAGGTCTGAAGGACACACTCTTCTCTTGGTGCTGCGTTCTTGATGGTACGAGGTTCCCAATTCTCTGCTTGCTTCTCTTTCCTTTTATCTCTTGCAGGATGAAAAGATTAAGGGTGGGGCAAGCCACACTCCAGGGAAACTCCCTTTACAGTGGAGCAGGAAGGTGATCTTACAAAGAGATTTACAGTCCCATCCTAATCCTTTAACATACAGCATAGGAAAAACCACAAAATGGAGGACAGTCACAAGATACTGGGAATCATGGTCAGCCACATGGCTACATATATTTTTGGGGGGACACAATTCAATTCATGACATCCCACCCTTTGGCACTCTAAAAATCACATCATAGAAACATGTAACACATTCGTCTCATCATAGTGAAATCATGTCCATCCCATGGGACAGAAGTCTTCAATCAGTTCCAAGTCCAAAATACAAAAATTCTTTTATATCTGTGAAGCCGAGAAGGTAAGTCATCTGCTTCTAAAGGTACAATGGCAGAACAGGCGCAAGTTAGACATTCCATTGTAAATAGGAGAAATTGCAGGGAAAGATGGCATTAACAGGCAACAAGTGAGTCAGGAAAACACATTACATTAGCCTTCAAAGCTTTAGAAATAATCTTCCACTTTCTGAGACATTTTACACAATGGCCCTGCCTTCCAGTCTGTAGGTATTAGCCACACTCTCTGGTTTCTGCGTGGAGACCCCAGCCCCGTGCTACAACCCTGCCTTCAAGGCCCACTTGGACAGAAACTCTGCCCCGTTGACTTTAGGTGCACCGTAAGTCCAAGTGAGCGGCAATTTCACCCTTATGAACACAGGACACCCTATTTCCACCCTTTCAAACCTCTGAGGTCTTGGCCATACCTTTTGAGACTGAGGCAGCTCAGCTTCTCACGCTGTTTGTCTCTTCAGCTTCAGCTTCCTATGGCCACATGGCCCAAGCCTCAGGCCCACACCTGTCCTGCTGAGGCAGGAGTTCCAAAGCTCTGTAGTTCTACTGATTCAAGTGCCCGGAGGTACCCCACCTTGCTGGAAATCGTCCTGCCCAAAGGCACTCAGCTCTCTCACTTTGTGGGTCAGCAAGGCCGGCTCCACTGATTCAAGTGCCTGGAGGCACCCTGTTCCACGAGGGAAACTCTGTGTGTAGGCACTCAGTTCTCTCGCTCCATGGGTCAGCTCCAGTACTGCTTCTGGTTCTGATGCTTCTGTTGTTTCTCAGCATCTGCACCATCTTCATTCATTCTGAATCTTCTACCCATTCACAGTTTCAAAATGGCTCCCACATTTTAGGTATTTGCTAGAGCAGCACCTCACTCCTGGTACCAAATTCTGTTTTAGTCAGCTAGTACTGCTGTAGCAGAAATACCACAGAGTGGATGGCTTTAACAAAGAAAGGTTTATTCTTACACAGTCCAGTAAGTTACAAGTCCAAATTCAGGACATCCACTTCAGGGAAAGGTTTTCTCCCTTGTTGGCTCTGGAGGAAAGGCCAGTATTGTACCATTCTTTGTCCAGGGAGCATCGTGGTGCAGGAACCTCAGGTCAGAAGGACACGCTATTCTCCTGGTGCTGCTTTCTTGATGGTGTGAGGTTCCCAACTCTCTGTCTGCTTCTCTTTCCTTTCATCTCTTGCAGGATGAAAGGATTAAGGATGGGGCAAGACACACTCCAGGGAAAATTCCTTTACAGTGGAGCAGGGAGGTGATCTTACAAAGAGATTTACAGTCCCACCCTAATCCTTTAACATACAGCGTAGGGAAAACCACAGAATGGAGGACAGTCACAGGATACTGGGAATCATGGTCAGCCACATGGCTACACATATTTTGGGAGGGACACAGTTCAATCCATGACAACAAGAGACCAAATGGAAAGGCAATTTTAAAAAAAAAAAATTCTCAAGCCAAAAAAAATCTTGAGTTGATAGCAGTTCACTGAAAGATTTTACCAAACATTCAGAGAAGAGCTCACACTGAAGAAAAAAACCTCACTGCTGTCCACAAGATTCTGACTGACAGCAACTCTATAGGACAGAGTTAAACTGCCCCATAGTGTTTCCAAGGAGTGACTAGTCAATTTAAACTGCTGACTTTTTGGTTAGCAGCCAAGTTTTAACCACTGTGCAACCAGGGCTCCAAACTCAAACTATTTCAGAACACAGAAAAGGAAAGGATGCTTTAGAATTTATTCTAAGCCAGCAAAACACTGATACAAAAACCAGGCAAAACACCAGAAAAAAGAAAACTGCAATCTAGGAGCTAGCATGAATGTTGTTGTGTTTCTCAGGTGACATCAAGTCACTTCCAACTCACAGGCCCCTGTCTACAAAAGAATGAAACACTGCCCAGTTCTTCAGCATCCTCACAACAATGGTTATGCATGAGTTCATTGCTGGAGGCACTCTGTCAATCCATTCCCCTTTTCTTCCTCGTTTTCACTAAACTTCTATTTTACTGAGCATACAAGTCTTCTCCAGTGGCTGTTCCCTCGTGCTAACGCGTCCAAAGTTATGTGAGACAAGCTCCCGCCACCCTTGCTTCTAACGAGCATTCTGGCTGTCCTTTCACGACATGAAATCCATGCTACAGTCAATATTCTTCACCATCACCTTAATTCAAAGATATCGACTTTTCTTCAGTCTTCCTTATTCATTATTCGGTTTTCACATGCATGTGAGATGATTAAAAACATCATGGCTTAGGTCAGGTGCCCCTTAGTCCTTAAAGTTACATCTTTGCTTTTTAACACTTTAAAGAGATCGTTTGCGGCTGATTTTCCCAATACAATATGTCTTTTGATATCTTGACTGCTGCTTCTGTGCGCATTAGTTGTGGATCCAAGTAAAGTGAAATTCCTAACTGCTTTGTAGCCTGATGTTCTTTATTGGTCTAATTGCAATTGTTTTTGTTTTCTTTACCTTGATGTTTACCTTGATCTTTTGTTTTCTTTATGTTAACCCATACTTAAGGCTGTGGTCTTGAATCTTCCTGAGTAATTGTTTTAAGTCCACTTTGCTCTTAGCAAGCAAGATAGTAAGATAGTTTCATCTGCATAAGGCAGGTTGTTAATGAGTCTTCCCTGATGCTGATTCTTCCCACATAGCCCAGATTCTCAGATTGTTTGTTTAGGATACAGATTGACTATAAATATGGTGAAAGGATATAACTTTCCTGATTTCATACCATGAAGTATCCTTTTGTTCTGTTCAAATGATAACCTCTTGGTACAGGTTCACCACAAGCATAATTAAATGTTCTATAATTTCCATTCTTTGCAACATTATCAACAATTTATTATGATGCATACAGTCATATGCTATTTCTTAGCCAAAAAATATATGTAAACTTTCTGGTATTCACATCTTTCAGCCAGGATCTGTCTGACAGCAGCAATGATCATGGTTCACAAAATCCAGCTTGAATTTCTGGTAGTTCCTCATCAATGTATTGCTGCAACCATATTGGAATGATCTTCAGTGAAATTTTACTTATGTGCAATATTAATGATATTGTTCAATAACTTCCACATTCTGTTGGATCACCTTTCTTTGGAATAGGCATAAATATGGACCTCTTCTATTCATTTGTCCAGGTAGCTGTCTTTCAAATTTTGTGGCATAGAAGGGTAAGAGCCTCCAGCACTACATCTGTTGATTAAAACATCTCAGTTCACATTCCATCAATTCCTGAGTCTTGTTTTTCCCAGTTCCTTCAGTGCAGCTTAGACTTCTTCCTTCAGTGAAATGCAACTCACAATGACCCTATGCATAACAGAATGAACCATTGTCCTGCGCCATGCTAGCAATCATTGTCATGCTTGAGACCATTGTTGTAACTGCTATGTCAATCTATCTCATTTGAGTCTCCCTCTTTTCCACTGACCGTATACTTTACTAAGCATGATGTCTTTCTCCAGGGATAGAATCCTCCTGAACACACGCATCTCAGGTACGTAAGACATACTCTCACCATCCTTGCTTCTAAGGAGAATTCTGGTTATAGTTCTTCCAAGACAGACCTGTTTGTTCTTTCAGCAATCCATGGTGTATATTCAATATTCTTCACCAGCGCCACAATTCAAAGGCAACAATTCTTCTTTGGTCTTCCTTATTAATTGTCCAACTTTCAGATACATATGACATGATTGAAAATATCATAGCTTGGGTCAGGCATACCGTAGTCATCAAAGTAACATCTTTGTTTCTCAACACTGTAAAGAGGTCTTCTGCAGAAGATTTGCCCGGATGCAACGTGCATTTTGATTTTTTGACTGCTACTTCCATGAGTGCTGATTGCAGATCCAAGTAAAATGAAACCCTTGACAACCTCAGCCTTTTCTCCATTTATCATGATGCTCCAGTTCTGAGGATTTTGGTTTTCTCTACACTGAGGTATAATCCCTACTGAAGGCTGTGGTCTTTGATCTTCTTCACTAAGTGCTTCAAGTCCTCTTTACTTTCAGCAAGCGAGGTAGCATTATCTGCATAAGGCAAGTTGTCAGATGAGATTTCCTCCAATCCTGATGCCCTGTTCTTCTTCATATAGTCCAGCTTAGAATACAGATTGAATAGTTATGTTGAAAGGATACAACTCCTGACAAATACCTTTCCTGACTTCAAACCACACAATATCCCCTTGTTCTCTGAACAACTACCTCTTGATCTACGTAGGGGTTCCTCATACGCATAATTAAATGTTCTGGAATTCCTATCCTTCACAATGTTATCCATAATTTGTTATGATCCGCACAGTAGAATGCCTTTGCATAGTCAATAAAATATAGGTAAACATCTCTCTGGTATTCTCTGCTTTCAGATAGGATCCATCTGACATCAGCAATGATGTCGTTGGTTTCACATCGTCTTCTGAATTCAGCCTGAATTTCTGGAAGTTCCCTGTTGATACACTGCTGAAGCCACTTTTGAATGATCTTCAGCAAAATTTTACTTTCATATAATATTAATGATATTATTTGATAATTTCTGCATTTTATTGGATCACCTTTCTTCCAGTCAGTGAGTCAGGCAACTTTCTTCCCAATTTCTTGGCATAAATAAGTGAACACTTCTGGTGCTACATCTCTTTGATGAAACACCTCAATTGGTATTCTATCAGTTCCTAGAGTTTTGTTTTTTGCCAGTGTCTTTGGTGCAGATTGAACTTCTTCCTTTATTACTACAGATTCTTGATCACATGTTACCTCCTGAAATGGTTGAATGTTGACCAATACTTTTGGTATAATGACAGTACATTTTTTTCATCTTCTCTCAGTGTTTCCTGCCTCTAATATTTCACCCATACAATTCTTCACTATTGCAACTTGAGGCTTGAATTTTTTCTTCAATTCTTCGGAGCACATCCTCACTTTTGTTTTTATATCTCCAACCCTCTGCACATGTCAATATAATACTTTGTCTTCTCAAGCCACCCTTTTAATCTCCTGTTCAATTCTTTTACTTCATCAATTCTTCCTTCTACTTTAGTTGCTCCAAGTTCAACAACAAGCTTCCAAGTCTCTTCTGACATTCATTTTGGTCTTTCTTTCCTGTCTTTTTAATAATATCTTGCTTCATATATGATGTCCTTTTATAACTTGTCTGGTCCTCAATCATTAGTGTTCAACATGTAAAATCTATTGTTAAGATGATCTCTAAACTCAGGTGGGATACACTTAAGGTTATACTTAGGCTCTTGTGGACTTTTTTCTAATTTTCCTTAATTTCAGTTTGAACTTGCAGATGAGTAACTGATGATCTATGCTGCAATTGACATCTGGCCTTGTTCCAACTGACAATATTGAGCTTTCCCATCATCTTTCTTCACCGATGTATTCGATTTGATTCCTGTGTATTCCACATAGCGAGGTCCATGTGTATAGTCACTGTTTATGTTGGTGCAAAAAGATATTTGCAATGAAATTGTTGATCTTGCAAAATTCTGTCATGAGGTGCCTGCCATCATTTCTTTTTTCCCTTTGGTTTTTCTTTTACTTTTTCTTATTCATTTTTATTTTGATTAAGTGGACACGTACAATCCAAGTTAAATTTGCATGTCTGCCTATCTGCAGATCCTTCTACCTTGCCCAGTGACAGTGCAGTCTTTCTTTTGTTCTATATTTGTCATATCCTTTAATTACTTGTCCCCTCCTCTCTACTCTCTCTTCTCCTGTCTAGAAAGAGACCAGTAGGACAGTATCCTATAAATGCATAGAACCATAAAATGCACACACTTTATGGTCACATTGTGTCCCTGAGTTAAGTCCATTTTTGTCCAAAGAGTTGACCTCAGTAGTGTTTCTGGACAGGAACAGCAGCAGGTCTAGAAGCCATGCTCCCAGAGGATCCCCCAGGCTGTCAGACCATCAACTGTGGTCTTTTAGTCGAGTTCTTGAACCCCACCCCTCTTTCTCTTGTGTTGTCACAGGGACTCAGCATTGTGTGCCCTATCATGGCTGTCCTTAGTGGTGGCCAGGTGCCATCTGGTTCTTTGATCACATGTTGACACAATCTCCCATTCACATGAGTCCTTCTGTCTCCTGGGCTCTTTTTCCCTTCTTTCTTTGTTGTTCTTGGTGATCAACTATTCCAGATGAGTGGGGACCGTTTAGTGTACCTCAGATGGCAGCTTGCTAGCTTTTAAGACACCCCATGATCTGGCATCATTTCTGTCACCAAGGCTATATTTTCTAACCACTGATCCTTCTTCTTTGTTTCCAACTTTTGTATGCCAATCATCATTCATAATCTATGGATTCTGGTTGCATGTTTAATCAATTTGAGACTACAAAAGCTATCAAAAATCTTCAATTTCTCCATTTTTAACTTTAGTGGTTAGTGCCTAAATTTGGGTAATAGTCTTATTAACTAGACTTTCTTGTGGGCATATGGATATTATCCTATCACTGATGGGGTTGCACTTCAGGACAGATCTCAAAATGTTCTTTTTTATGGTGAATGTAATGCCATGCCTCCTTAAGTTATCATTTACAGCACAGTAGACATATAATTGTACAATCCAATCCATTTTAGCTTACTAATGCCTCTGATATTGATCTTTAGGCACTTCATTTCATTTTGATGATTTTCCATTTTCCTAAATTCATATTTTGTACATTGTATGTCCTGATTACTGATGGATGTTTATGGCTATTTCTTTTATTTTGGGTCATGCCACGTTAGCAAATGAAGATCCTGAAAGCTTGAGTCCATTTCACATCATTAATGTTGGCTCTACTTTGAGGAGACAGCTCTTTCTTAGCCATATTGTAAGTGTATTCCAACCTGGACTGGCTCATCCTCTGACACTATATCAGACAATGTTCCACTACTATCATTTTAGTCAGCTAGGGCCTCCCCAACGGCAATACCACAGAGTGGATGGCTTTAACAAAGGAAGGTTTATTCTTACACAGTCTGGTAGGCCACAAGTCCAAATTCAGGATATTTGCTCCTGAGGAATGCTTTCCCCCTTGTTGGCTCTAGAGGAAAGTCCCGTATTACATCAGTCTTTGTCCAGGGAGCATCTTGGTGCAGGAACCTCAGTTCTGAAGGATGCGCTCTTCTCCTGGTGCTGAGGTCATGACCTCAGGGGTTTTGAGACTGAGGCAGCTCAGCTTCTCATGTTGTTTGTCTCTTCAGCTTCTGCTTCCTATGGCTGCATGGCCCAGACCTCACACTCACATCTGCCCTGCCAGGGAAAGTGATCTAAAACTCTGTAGCTCCACTGATTCAAACTCCCGGAGGCACCCCACTCTTGTTGCAAAGCGTCCTGCACAAAGGCACTCAGTTCTCTCGCTCTGTGGGTCAGTAACACTGGCTCCACTGACTCAAGTGCACAGAGGCACCTGATTCTGGGAGGAAAACTATGTGCACAGGAGCTTAGTTCACTTGCTCTATGGATGTGTCTTCTCCCGGTGCTGCTTTCTTGATGGTGTGAGGTTCCCAATTCTTTGCCAACTTCCCTTCCCTTTTATCTCTTACAGGATGAAAGGATTAAGGGTGGTACAAGCCACACTCCAGGGAAACTCCATCTACAGTAGAGCAGGGAGGTGATCTTCTGAAGGGATTTACACCAAGCCAGCCAAGTGTCGTTGAGATTTATAGTTTGACCCTAGTCCTTTAACATACAACACAGCAAAATCACAAAATGGAGGACAATCGTAGAAAACAGAAAATCATGGCCCAGCCACAGGGCTACACCCATTTTGGGGAGGACACAGTTCAATCCATGACAGCTATTCATAAGATTTTCAATAGCTAATACTTTTCAGAAGTAGACTGCCAGGTCCTTTGTCTTAGTCTGTTTTAGAAGAGAAGCTCAGCCATGGTGATCCTGCTGGTATCCTAGTACCAGTGGGGCAGTTTCCAACATCACAGCAACATTCAAGCCCTCACAGTACAGCAAACTGACAGACACACAGGTGAGAGGAAATCTAGGTGAATGAAAACAGGAAACCTGGGACAGAGAAGGGGAGAGTGTTGACACATCTCGCGGCTGGCATCCATTGCGCCGAAACAGTTGATGTATTCACTGTTTAATGACAAACTAATCTATAAACATTCACCTAGAGCATAACTTTTCAAAATGGTGAAATAAATGATAAATGATAATAACAAATTTTGGTTTCTCTTCCAAAAGAGTATTTGAAATATTCTGGTAGAAGAATGGAGAGAGTCATTAAGCCTTCAGAAAAATGTACTTTGACAAATTCATCATTTTCTTTGGAAACCCAGGTTGCATAGTGGTTAAGCACTATGTAGGCTAACCAAAAGGTGGGCAGTTCAAATCCATTAGGTGATCCTTGGAAATTCTAGTGAGCAGTTCTACTCTGTCCTATAGGTTCACTGTGAGTCAGAAGCACCTGGACAGCAGTGGGCTGGGTTTGGTTTGTTACAGTAAGATTGGCAAGAGCGTCTGAGCTCTGCAAATAAGAGAGGGACAATTTAACTTAGCAAAATTATACTGACTGAAATGGACAGATAACAAGAGTTGAGCTATATTTTGTAGGAAATATGCCTTTTCTTGCTTGTAGAGATTATAAAGCTATTTAAATAAACCAGACTGTCATAATAGTGTGTATAAGACATTCACAGCTCTGCTACTGAAGTGTTGCCATGCATGCAATCTCAGCCCTGAATGCTACTTCTTCCCAACAATTCATAATCTTCAGAAAGCACCTGCCAAGACAAATGAAAGCACAGGATTTGGGTAAAAACCCAAATTCTTTTTCCAGGTGTCCCTCCCTAATCCATTTGTTATATAACAAAACAGTTCTTTACAAAGCACTTCGCAATCTGAACTTTCAGCGTCTTTTCATATCTCTCCTTTGGGATATCCAACACAGTGTGGATTGCACAGAGTCTATTTGGACATCCAACAAAGTATGGAGTACATTCGCTACCCATTAATCAGTTTGTCATACCACAGTGGCTTATATTTTGCTATGGTGCTGGAAGCTATGCTACCAGTATTTCAAATGACAGACAAGGAAGAAAGGTTTGTAAATTTACTTTCAAAAGTTAACCGAGGTAAACTCTATGGATCACAACAGAATATTGTTCAATATAGTTCTGGAAATATCAGCCCCTAGGTGGGAAAGCAACAATGGGCTCAAGCATACCAGCAATCATGAGGATGGGGAGGGACAGGGCAGCGGTTTGTTCTATTTTACAGGAGGTATCCATGAATCAGTGCCAACTCCATGGTAACCAACAACAACAACGTGGATTAGCCACAGTTCACTGGGATATCCAACGTATTACAGATGATACTAATCTAACACATTGATGGGTTTAAATAGTGTGAATAGTGAAAAGCTCGACACTGAACAACAAGGTAGTTATTTCTGACCCACTCAGTTGCTCTGCAGGGACAGACTTGGTGATCTCCTTCCATAAAGATGACAGCCAAGAAAATGCTATGTGGCAGTTCTACTCTGTCACACTGGGTCACTATGAGTCAGAAAGGATTCAAAGACAGCTCACAACAACAGAAAGAAGTCAATTACTAACAAATGAGCCCAGAAATAATTAAGACTACAAAAATTTATAAAACAATGAGATTGACTTTCTCAAATTACACACACAAAAATAACTTCCGCAAGTGCCCTCAACAGCCTCATATTTTGTTGTTTTGTTTGTTTGTTTTTGTCTGACCTCATACAACTGATTGTAGGCTGCCTGAAGGTTAACATAGTTACAGTTCAAGGACTCGAGATGGTGTGTGACAAGTGGTAGAAGGGAACAAGCTTTTAGCTGAAGAACAGAGAAGGATTGATGCCTACATTCAGATGAAAGTGTGGAAAGCAGTGGAAACATTAAGTCTAAATGGAAGGTGGAATCCAGAAACAGACACAGAAAACAACCTCAGGGCTGAAGAACAAGCAAGGTAGAGAGAGCAGATGTGGGAGATACGGAACGCACAACAAATATGGACTTAGATAGGAAGAGGCTTTATTCAAAATGTAATCCCAGAAGCAGGAGGTGCCTATTGTAATAAGGAGAGTGTCCAGACCTAAGATCAGCAAATGTTCTACAGAGTTAGAGACAAAACATTTTTCTTTCGTAGAGACTGGTAATGAACAGGCCAAGGGGAAAGAGAGTGTATGCCAGGTGTGGGAATGTGAGATGGAAGAGTGATACCATCAGAGGGTAAGTCAGAAAGTCTTAGGATGAGATCGGCCTATGTTCTGGAGGAACTTTAAAAAGAGGTAGTATGCTAGGTCAGGCTGAGGGTGGGCCAGAGTTCAGGGAAATGAGGGAAGAAGAGATACTTCATCAAAATTTGATTAACAAACATTTTGTTTCTGATTGATTAGTGGGCACAAGCAATTCTGTTACTCAATTGTGGGGTGAGGAATAGAACTTAGATGATCTGTGTGTGGCCTTGTCAGTCAGTGAACAAGGGGCCTGGTGTCTTAGCTGAGATGTATGGGATGGGTGTTTTTTCCCAGCAAGGTCTTACGGTGAATACAAAAGTGGGGAGGAGGATGGTTCTTTAACTACTGTCATTTTCTGGAATCAAAGGGTTACAATAAGATTCAGCATTATCAAAAGCAAAGCACAGACAGATTCCCAGACACAATGGGATCCAAGGCAATGGAGAGCCCTTGGCACTGTGTCGCAGGTGAGCCCATGAGCAAAAAGGGAGTCATGAATCTGAGTCATTCCTAGAGCTCCAAGTGTTCAGTTTCTTCCTTTGATATGGAAGTTTTAAAAATATGGAATAAAACAATAGTTTGACAGAAAACAGTATTATGAGAAGAAGTCTAATTTTCACACAGAAAAAAAAACCCAAGCAATTTGCATGTTTGGATGCAAACATATATTAACACTCTGAATTAGTACAAGTTTTTTTAAATCAAATTGCTATCCTGTCTGCAAAAGAAATCATTCCTTCCACAATTTATGGGCATCAAGATGGATTTATTATTCTGCTACATTCTAGGGAATCCGGCTTCTCTTCTCTCAGTGGAAATGATGTCTGTTATGGTTATAGCTTATTCTAGCCATGGTGATTTTATTACTGTGATAAGAAATTAACCCCAAAATGTGAGTTCTTCACCTAACAAAGGTTTATTTGTAACTCACAGTACATGTTCGATGTGGGTCAACAAAACAGTGGTTCTGTTTCATATAATCACGTAGGGAGAAGCTAAGAGAAGATTTTCTCACCTAGAGTGCAGCTCTTAATCGTGCTGGGAGGGGAGACCAATTCAAGAAGCACAGAGGCTTTTCATGGACTCAGGTTGAAGTTCACTCATCACACCCAAGCTTACTACAACCAAGTGCATCTCATTGGCCAGAGCCAGTCTTGTGGACCACCTACTGCACAGGGCATTAGGAGGTTGTCTTAGTTGCTTAGTGAAGCCTTAACTCAAATATTCCAAGTAGGTGACTTTAAAATACAGGCATTTATTTACTCACAGTTTTAGAAGCTTATAGTCCAGGTTAGAGTCTTAGCCCATTTTGATTCCTGTCTTATAGCTAGCCTTGGGTATTCCATGGTTCTTTCATTTGCAGACAATCCACAGGTGGTATCTGTCTTCCCCTAGGTGTCCATGTGTCTCTAAATCTACCCTTTACATAATTCATAAGTAACTGAAGTTAGAACTCACCCTACTTGGGCATGATCTTACTCAAAACAGAGCTACATCTACAGATACAGGTGTCAGGATTCCAACAGGTATTTTGAGGGGACATAACAAAAGTATATTCTCCCTTAAACAGTGATTGAAATGAGTATCATGTATTTGTGAATAAAGATAGCCCCTACTTCACAACATAGCCCTGTACTGACAACCCCATCGTAAGTTGGTTTTGATGTAAGTCAAATATCTTTTTTTTTTTTTTTTTTTTAGTTTTCATTATTATTGCCTTTTATTATCAGTGTCTTTATAAATCTGATTTTTATTTGTCTTTGGAGGTTGGAAACATTATATACAAACATATTTTAATACATACCTAAAAAAATTCACAGACCATAAAAACGTTATTCCAATGATGAAGACAAGTTGGATAATGCTGATATTTTGAAGTTGCAATAATAACTCCACTTGTGGGAGATTCTTGATCATCTGGATTATCCCTGGTAGGAGGGATGGTATTTCTATTCAGAAGATTATCAAGAGTCATCTATTTGCTTCTTTTTAAAAATTTACTCATGTATTTCAGGGTAACATCTCACTGCTTGGTGAATCTGCCTGTTGACTTCAGAGAAGGGATCATCTTTTGAGCTCATGCTTTCATGAAGCCCTCAATTTAGTTTAGATAACACTTCAGCTAATTCTTTCACTGCAGAGCATTTTGACAACTTCTCGCCTTCTTCTCTCTCATTATTTCCTTTTTTCTTAGGCAGTCCTTTTCTCTAAAAATCCATTAAGTCCTGATCTATGAATCCCCTTCTTCATGTTCTATGATCTGTTCCACATCAGCAATATCAAGTTCTGCATTCAGTGTTCTTGCTATATGGACAATTTTTCCACTGATCTCTTCTATCAGGTTATCCTGATCAAATGCTTGGAGAGTGTTCACAAAACTCAACAAATCCAAAAACCCTGCATACATTTTCCTGTGACTTTCTCCCAGAAAGATGCAATATTCCAGATACTGTGACAGTTGTTAAAAAGGGTTTGTCATAACTCACAATGTGTCTTAAGTGGGGGACTACCTGTACTCGTAACATTTACCATGTTCAGTATTTTAAGATAATGATAAAATAAGATTCTGGGAAACTCCCTTCTGGAGAAAAGACTGGAACAAAAAAAAAGAACTGAGAACACAGACAGAATCAAGAACACCAGAAGGATCTTAAATTTAAATGAGGGTATTTCAATTATCTCAGTTTCAAAAATGAGTTAAATATTGGAATGTTCTCTCAAAGAAGAAAAAGAAACACAAAATAATGGCTGGACTATGAAATATATGATTTTCAATACACGGTAGAATGGGCTCTGCTTTCCAGAAAATAGTGAATGAGGCTAGGAATAACATAGGGAGGCTGACATCTACGTGGAGCTGGCCATTTCATCCTGATGTCCATTAGTGGATTAATCCTAGAGTTCAGGACACCACAAAGAAGCTAAAAGAATGAGCTTTGATGGGCAGCTAGTGAACAAGACAATTAGTCAAACCAAATAAATATAAGAAGGTCAGAACTCCACTGTGCAAAAAGGGATAATTTTTAGGTCAGTAAAGAAATTCTTAGTATTCAGGAAAGGGATCCTTGACGGTCATTCTGTTTAATTTTTCCAGAAGGCAGAAAAGGACTCCTGGGAGCTGTCATGGATTGAATTGTGCACCCTGTCCCCCCAACAAAATGTGTGCAGCAATTTGGCTGGGAATGTGGTTTCCAGTGTTGCGTGACTGTCCTTTGTAATTTCCTTATGCTGTAAATCCTAATCTCTGCCTATGGTTAACAGACTGGATTTATGTTTAAGAGGATTGGGGTGGGACTGTAAAACCTTCTAGGATCACCTCCCTGCTCCTATGTAAAGTGAGTTTCCCTTGAGTGTGTCTTGCACCACCTTTTATCCTGCCAGAGATAAAAGGAAAGAGAAGCAAGCAAAGAGTTGGGAACCTCGTACCATCAAGAAAGTAGCACTGGGAGTGGAAAGTGTCCTTCAAACCTGAGGTTCCTGTGCCAAGATGCTCCCTGGCCAAAAGCTGATATAACACAAGGACCTTCTTCCAGAGCAGACAAAGACGGAAAGTCTTCCCCTGGAGGGGACACCCTGAATTCAGACATGTAGCCTAAAGGACTGTGTAAGAGTAAACTTTTCTTTGCTAAAGCCATGCACTTGTGATATTTGTGTTAGAGCAGCACCAGATGACTAAATCAGGAGCCAAGGCTAACTACGGCGGCTGAGTAATGGGCTCATGGTTTTTCTTTCTCTAGACCCAAGAAAAAGGTCTAGAGATAGATAGAGGTGACCAGGAAGTCTAATTCAAAAACAACCAGTGTCAAGGTTAGCTAGGGAAGCTGATCTGTGCTGCCACACCCTAACATACTATACTCCAGAATCTGAAATGTTCTAGGGATAACAAAAGTTGTGGTTTGCATTATAGAACACACACAGTATTGGTAAGGTTAGGAAGGGAAACCTGACTTGCCTCCTATCAGCAGCTCTCCCTGAAAGGTTGTAATGCAGATATGAGCTCTTCCTGGCAGTTGTGATGCAGATAGAACAGTTCCACCTGGTAGCTGTAAGGTGGCTACAGTGGTCTCAGGCCCAGTCAGAAGCCAAGTTACTACCTCCCGCTCCCATCTGTGACATCACCCCCTGCTTTTGCCTATAAAGGTACCCCCAAAATCTATGTGGGGTCTTTTTCTGCTGATGGAGACTGACCACTCCCTCAGAGACTGAACTTGCTAGTTTGATCTCCGGAACCCAAGTCAGGTCACTCGGGGTCTAATCAGCTGCATGACCTCGACACTAGCAATCTCACTGAAACCGACTAAGCTTGGAATCTGAGTAGTTTTGTCTAGAATACAGATTTGGCAAGTTTCATTTTCAGGCTGAGACAAAGCAAATGAATCAGAATGGAGATTCTTAGGCAGACTTAGTTCTATTTGCATTTTAATGTACAGCTGGAAACCTATTATTCATGCTACTTTTAAGAGTTTGTCTAGCTTTTGATCATCTCCATTATTTGAAATTTTGGAAATATCTTCTATTTCATTGTGTATTTGCAGCTAAGCCATTAACAGCCCTAAAAGACACTTCTTGATCCAAAAAGCACAGCTATAGGGATATTGAAAATCTAGGCAGAATTGCAGGCAATGACAACTAGAAACGAATGTAAATAATCAAGATACTTAACTCCTGTGCATACACAGAGAAGATAAAGGGACCAGGGTAGGACATCTTTGAAGGCCTTAAAATGACTCATTCAATCCAGTTAACAAAGGCAATCATTGCTGAGCTTTCCATTTCTTCATACAAAATCATCCACATCTTCTTATCGTTCTGGTCAGATCACCCAGGTAGAAAGAGCAGGTGAGGAACTACCTTTATTCCAAACATGAACTTCAGTGTCCATCACAGACAATCCAAGCATATTGTGTATTCCAGTATCCAAGCTGCTGTTTAAGCTATTAATTGGCCCAGGAAGCAACCCCTGCGGGATGCCATTTGTTGCGTCTCCCTAGGCTGACACTGAACCACTGATAATATTTGACACTTCAACCAGCTGTCTCTTCTCAAAGCACACGCAGGCACAGTTGTTGGTGAGGAATTAAGACTATCACAGCAGTGACAGTACGGATTAGGCTCCGCGGTTCAGCAAGAGGAATGCATAGTTTAGCTTTATCCAAATCGGGATGTCTTCCTATTTTAGAAAGAGGATGATTTCAGCTAATACAACTTACTTTGAAAAGAGATGGGGATAAATATACATGGAAGGCACTTTGAATGATAACACAGGAAAGCATTCAGGATAGGTATCATTTTTCAATCAAAATGATCTCATCTGAAATAAAATTTTAAAAGATTATCATTGGATTAGGTGACAGAAAGCAATGCTTGGGAAAATAAAAAGTCAGATCAGATTTTTGCCAAGAATCAAAAGAATACCTGTCAGACGCAATAGCTTCCCTGTATGACTGTATTCCTAGAAAAGGGAAAGAAATGTTAGGAAGGAAGAGAGTGGACACCTTCTTCAATGATCTCAGTGTAGTTATGCTGAAAATGACTCCTGGGATTTTTACAACAGAATGTTTTGCTTTCTCAGCTTCCTAGAAATACAGTTCTGTGACTGGAACAGATGTGCTGCTTAGCTCTTTGTCCTTGACCTTTCACAAGTCCTGTTACTCTGATCAGGTAATGAACAGCTGTTAAAATAAATCTGCCCTTGAATTGTTGGGAGGAAGATGAGGCCTCAGACCCTGTAACTTTTGGTTCTATTCCTGGCATCACGGTGTAGGTCAGCAATTATAAACTCCGTAATCCAGAGCATATGATAAACATAACGTGAAGACTTTGAAAAAAGCCAGGCAAACTTCCTTCTTCCTGTAAAGGGTGGACAACAGGGAGAGAGAACTGTGGTTAGACAGTATAGCAAGCACATTAAATCTTTAGGGTTTTTTTTTTAGTACTCTGCACAACCCTGAAAATGAAGATGTAATCCAAAGTGAAGATAGAAAGATCCCTTGGTTTTTGGCATGAAAACTCTTCTATGGAGCTCACTGAGCAACTGTCTGACACCATGGTGCCTACTCAGAGTCCCAGCAATGTTGCTTTGGGATAGAACCCAGCTCAGGCTTGCTCCCAGGCCCAGGCATTTTCACCTTGGACAACACTGAAATGCAAAGAATGCAAAAAGAGCAAGTGAGGACAGCCACTGACCCACTTTGTGAAAGCATCCTCCCTAGAAGCGGATGTGTCTGTAGACTGGGGACACATTCACCGCACGAGGTGTACTTGAGAATCCTCCATGGTATAGAAAGTGCTCATGGAATTTATGTGCTTCTTTCCTCTCACTACTTCAAATCAATGTTCTGAGTTCTTTAAAATATACATAGTACATTAGAACACTAAATTGCATATAAAATAATAACTATACATCTAACAAGTTGGATCTGACTCGAAGGCTCTTGGCTAGTGAGCTAGCAAGACACTTAAATTTTTTTTTATAGGAGCACACACAATAAACCACATCGGGCACCAC
The DNA here is from genome assembly GCA_028571685.1 of Heterohyrax brucei. NCBI lineage: Eukaryota > Metazoa > Chordata > Mammalia > Hyracoidea > Procaviidae > Heterohyrax > Heterohyrax brucei. The sequence continues at coordinate 156,656,497 of CM053142.1, read as the reverse complement.
TGTTTTAGATTATCTCCCTCCCCCAGAGAAATGTTCCTAAGATGAGAACAAGGAAAACAGGGAAGCATTGCTGTCATAATAACGCTCTAAATGTCACTCAGAACAAGCCTCTTGACTTTAGACAGGAGCAGACTACGTTCACTACAGGGCAGAAGGGAGGAAGATGGGGAAAACGGAAGGTAAAAGTCCTTTTCCTCAGGTGGCAATTTTCTTCAATAGTAAACTTTTAAACAAAAGAGCCAGACAGACCACCTTCCTCATCCTCCACTCTGTGGCATACTCCACATTTTTTTATGGGAACCTGCATGACTTTCTTTCTAATAGTCTGTTAAATGTAAGGCACAAGATCCACAGCAAAGGGTACTGTGGTTGGAATGGTGTGTTTAGTAGTGGAGGATGCTGAGAGTGTAGAATTTTCCCAGACCATGGCTTGGATCAGGTACACATTAGTTTTCACGGTGACATACTTGCTTTTCAGTGCTTTTCTTTTGCATCATATTTCTTCAGTGCAATGCATCTTTTGGTTTCTTGACTGCTGTTTCCATCGGTGTTGATTATGGATCTAAGCAAAATGAAAATCTTGACAACTTGGTGTATTCAATGTTCTTTGTCAACACAGTCACTTAAGGTGTCAGTTCTTCAGTCTTCCTTATTTGTTGGTTCAACTTTCACGTGATGTGAGACAACTGAAAACACAACGACTTGAGTCAGGTGCACCTTAGCCCTTAGAGAGATTGCTTTGTAACACTTTAAGGAGATATTTTGCAGTGGGTTTGCCCAAGGAATTTCTTCATTAAGTTTTATCACCTTTCTTTGGAATGAGTACAAATATGTGTCTTCTCCAGACAGTTGACCAGGCAATTCTCCTCCACATTTCTTGGCTTATGTGAGTAAGTTCCTCCAGCACTATATCTATTCGTTGAAACATCTGAATTCGTATCCCATCCATTCCTGGAACCTTGATTTTAGCCAGTGCTTTATCACAACTAAAGCTGAAGTTGCTTTATTGCAACTGAAGCTCTGCCTTCAGTATCATCAGTTTTTTATCCTGAAACAGCTGATTCTTTTTGATATAGTGACTGTATTCCTACCATTTTCTTCAGAGGCTTCCTGTGTCATTTAGCATTTTCCCCATAGAATCCTTCAGTATTGCAATGCGAGGGCTAGAACATTTTCTTTAGTTCCTTCGGTTTGAGAAATGCCAAATGCGTTCTATACTTTTGGTTTTCTAACTCAGGTCTGTGCACATTTCATTATGATACTTTGCTTTGCCTTTGCACACTGCCCTTTGAAAACATTTGTTCAGTTCTTCCACTTCGTCATCTGTTGGCATTCGCTTTAGCTACTCAACTTTTAAAAGCAAGTTTCAGAGTCTCTTCTGACAAGCACTTCGATCTTTTCTTTCTTTCTTGTCTTTTTAATGATCTTTTGCTATCTTCAAGTATGATGTCCTTCCACAACTCTTCAGGCCTCCAGTCATTAATGTGCTATGTATAAAATCTATTTCTAAGATGACCTCTAAATTCGGGTTGAATATATTCAGGGTCACATTTTTGTTCTTGTATATTTGCTCTAATTTTCTTCAGGTTTAACTTGAATTTGCACAAGTAATTGATGTTCTTTTCCGCAGTTGTCCTCTGGCCTTGTTCTGACAGATGATATTAAGCTTCTCCATTGTCTCTTTCCACAAACATAGTAGGTTTGAATCCTTTGTATTCCATCCGGCAAGATCTATGTATATGGTCTCGTATAGTCACCACTCATGTTAGTGAAAGATTTATTTGCAAGGAAGAAGTCTTTGGTGTTTTAAAATTCTGTGTTGTGGTTTCCAGCATCACTTATATTACTAACACCATATTTTCCAACTACTGATCCTTTTTGTTTCCAACTTTCATGTACCAACCACTGGTAATTATCAATGGGCCTTGATTGCGTATTCAGTCAATTTCAGACTGCATAAATTGGTAAAAATCTTCAGTTTGCTCATCCTTAGTGATTGGTATGCAAAGTTAAGTAACTGTTGCATAGCTAGTCTTCCTTGTAGTTGGAAGGATATTACTCTGTTATTGACAGCATTGTACTTCAGCATTGATGATGAAATGTTCTTTCAGACAATGAGGGTGATTCCATTCCTCTTCGATGTGTCATTCCTGGTACAGCAGCCTGTATGGTTGTCTGATTCAAAATGGTCAGTACCAGTCCATTTTAGCTCACTAATGTCTAAGATTTTTATCTTTATTCTTTCTATTTTATTATTATTATTATTATTTTACTATTTTCAAGTTTCCTCAAAACAGTTGTTATTCCTAGCATAGAAGAACATATGATGATGCCAAATGGCCAAGACCAGTCCATTTCAATTCACTAATGCCTAAAATATCAATACTTACGAGTTGCATTTCACTTCTGATGATTTCTAATTTTTCTAGACTCATGCTTCACACATTCTACTTTCCAATTATTAATGGATGTTTACAAATATTTCTGCTCATTTTGATTCCTGCCACATCAGTAAATGAAGATCCTGACAGCATGACTTCATCCACATTATTAAGGTCTACTGTGCTTGGAGGAGACAGCTATTCCCCAGTCACCTATTGAGTGCCTTCCAACATGGGGGACTCATCTTCCAGCACCATATCACACAGTATTCTACTGCTTCCCAATAAGACTTTCACTGGCTATTTAATTTCAGAAGTAGGCTGTCACGTCCTTCTTCCCAGCATGTTGACCAATCATTTGTGTACTATGTCATAAATGACAACTTGAAGAAGAATAGCATTGCAGTCATCACCAAAAACAACATTTCAAGATCTATCCTGAAGTACAACACTATCAGTAATAGGTTAATACCTATACACCTACAAGGAAGACTGATTAATGTGGCTATTGTTAAAATTTATATATACATCAATAAGGCCAAAGATGAATAAATTGAAGATTTTTATCAATTTCTGCAGTCTGAAATTGACTGAATATTCAATCAGGATGCACTGATAACTGGAATGAGAAAGGTGGAAACAAAGAAGAAAGATTGGTAGTTGGAAAATATGACCTTGGTAACCAAAAGGACACAGGAGATCATACAACAAAATTTTGCAGAGTGAATGGCTTCTTCCTTGCAAATACCTTTTTTTCACCAACTTAAACAATAATTATACACGTGGACCTTACCAGATGGGATACACAGGAATCAAATCAACTACTTCTGTGAAAATAGACAAAAGCTCAATTTCATCAGCCAGAACAACAATGGGGACATATCATGGAACAGACCATCAACTGTTCATCTGCAAGTTCAAAGTGAAACTGAAGAAAATTAGAACAAGTCTACAAGAGCCAAAGTACAACTTTGAATATACTGTATTTATTATACAGTATACAGTATACTGTATACTGAATTTAGACGTCATCTCAAGAATAGATCGGATGCCTTGAACACTAATGTCCAGAAATTAGACAAGTTGTGGAAAGACATTAAGGACAGCATACTCAAATAAAGCAAGAGGTCATTAAAAAATAGGAAAGAAAAGACCAAAATGCATGTCAGAAGAGACTCTGCTCTTGAATGTCAAGTAGCTGAAACAAAAGGAAGAAATGATGATATAAAATACAGTTGAACCAAGGATTTCAATGGGTAATCCCAGAAGACAAAGTAAGAATGACGTGTGTAAAGAGGTGCTGGTAGAAAACCAAAAGATAAGGATGCATTCAGCATTTTTCAAGCTGGAAGAAAAATTCAAGCCTCAAGTTACAATAATGTAGGATTCTGCAGGAAAAATACTAAATGACACAGGAAGCATCAAAAGAAGGTGAAGGAAATACAAAGTCACCATACTGAAAAAAAAAAAAAGATTGAAGTTCAACCATTTGAGGAGGTAGACTATGATCAGGAACTCATGGTACTGAATAGAGAAGTCCAAGCTTCGTTAAGGTACTGGTGAAAAGACAAGGCTGCAGAAACTGAATGAATATCCACTGAGATGTTTCAACAATCAGATGCAGCCCTGGAAGTACTCATTTGTCTGTGCCAAGAAATTTGGAAGACAGCAACTTGGCCAGTCCACAGGAAGAGGTTCATATTTATGCCTATTCCCAAAAGATAATTCACCCAGATGGGAAAATTATCAAACTATATATTTAATATCACATGCAAGTAAAATCTCACTGAAAATCATTCAAGTGACTGCAGCAGTATATCTACAAGGAACTGCCAGAAATTCAAGCTGGATTCAGAAGAGAACGTGGAACCAGGGTTATTGTTGCTGATGTCAGATGGATCCTGGCTGAAAGCATAGAATACCATAAAGAAGGTTGCCTATGTTTTATTGTTAAGGCATTCAACTTTGTGAATCACAAGAAATCATGGATAACATTACAGAAAGTGGGAATTCTGGAACACTGAATTGTGCTTATGACCAATCAATACATAGACCAAGTTATTTGGACAGAACAAGAGGGTACTGTGTTGTTTACAGTCAGGAAATATATGAGTTGGGGTTGTATCTTTTCACATACTTATTCAATCTGTATGCTCTGCAAACAGTTTGAGAACCTGAATTCCATGAGGAAGAATGGTACATCAAGATTGGGAGTGACTCAATAATATTGTATGTTATATTAATGACACAGCCTTGCTTTCTGAAAGTAAAGAAGATTCAAAGCACTTACTGGTAAAAATCAGAAACTATAGCCTTCTGTATTCATTACATCTCAGCATAAAAAAACAAACAAACAAAAAAACTCACAATTAGACCAATAAACAACATTATAATAAATGGAAAGGAGATCAAAGTTGTCAAGGTCTTCATTTTACTTGATCCATAATCCACACCCACAGAAGCAGCAGTCAAAAAATCAATACATGCATTGCATTGGACAAATGTACTGCAAGAGACTTCTTTAAAGTGTTGAAAAGCAAAAATGTCCCCTTGAAGACTAAGGTGTGCCTCACCCAAACCAGGTGTTTTCAATTGTCTCATGTGCGTGTGAAAGCTGGCAATGAATAAGGGAGACCAAAGAAGAATTGATGTCTTTAAATTAGGGTACTGGTGAAGAATACAAATTTAACAGACTACCAAAAGAAGGAATAGATCTGTCTTGGAAGAATTACAACCAGAATACTCCTCAGAAGCAAAGATTATTAGACTGTATCTCACATACTTTGGACATGTTATAGGAAGGCTAGGTCCCTGAGGAAAATATCATGGTTGGTAAAGCAGGGGGTGAGAAAAGAAGAGAAAGAGGGTCAGTGAGATGGCCTGGCACCGTGGCTGCATCACTGGGCTCAAGCAGAACAGCGATTGTGAGAATGGCTTATGTCTGGGCAGGGTTTACTCTGTTTGTACATAACGTCGTTATGCGACAGAAACAACTGGACAGCCCCTCAAAACAAGTTTCTTAGATTCATGTTTCATCTGAGCCATTTTCTGATTATTAATGGATGTTTGTAACTGTTTCTTCTCACATTTGGAGCCATCCACACCAGCAGACGAAAGTCCTTTCTATAAACTTGACTCCATCTACATCACTAAGTTTGATTCTGCCTTGTGCAGGTAACTCTTTCCTAGTCACACCTTGTGTGAGAAATGTTGGTGGCATCCCGGACTCTGCTCTGGTTTCTCTTGGCAACTGGCTGGCGGTATAACCTCTCAACTAGGAAGCTGCCTTGAAGGCTGAGACAGACCGCCTTAGTCCTTGTGAGGTCACCGACAGGCAATTACCAGTGTGCTTTTCAGAGGAACACTCAAGAAATCCAATTCAAATTCAGTTACCGAGAGAGAAGCTTTATTAGTCAATTTTGCAAAACTGGGCCCTTGAGCCCACAAAGGAAGTTGGTCAGAGAGGGTGAGCCACACAGTTCCGTACAAGCCCTTCTTATCTTCTAACTTGCGACTTTCTCCCTCAGTTCCTCATTGGCTGGGTACTACGGAGTGAACAATCTCTCTGGACCTTGGCTAAGTCTCAACATTCTAGTTTCCTTTGTGGTTATACCTCCTGTTTCCCTAACAGGCTTCTCACTCCCCTTCCCTGTTCGCATCTTGTTTAAGTTAGCTAGTAACTTCTTATTTTGGCCTTTGTTAGGAAGACAGACAGTCTTGAATTTCTCACATGTTGAGTGCCTTCTGTCCTGAGGGGCTCACCTTCTAGTACTGTGTAAGACAATTTTCTCTTCCCAATCACAAGTAGTAACTGCCAGAAGTAGACTGCTAGATCCTTCTCTGTGGTTTGTCCTAACCTGGAAGTTCTGTTGAAAGCTGTCCACCAAGGGTGACGATGCTATATGAAATACCAGTGGCAAAGCTTCTACTATTACAGCAACACTGAGCCACTAGGGTAAGACAAACTGATCAGTGAATAAGCACGAGACGATAAGATGAGAAGGCAAGGAAGAGAAGGGAATTCAGATCAATTGGGAAGAGTATAAACAATGGAAATGATGAAAATGCTGCCACATTGTAAAAACTGTAACCAACGACACAGAACAACTTGTATAAAAATTGTTAAAGAGGATACTAATTTGCTGTGTAAACTTTCACCTAAAACACAGTAATACGATATTTGTAAAAATTACTATAGAGCTGTGGTTAAGATCAGAATCTTTGGCTTCAGATCAATTTGCATTCAAAACTGAGCTATGTAAATCACTTGGTAAAAACTGTTTTTCTAGGAAAATTTCTTAGCATCTCTAAATCGCTACAAGCTCATATTTAACATGCAAATGATAACGGCCTCTATCTCAACGAGCTGTTACAAGGATCAAATAAAATAATATAAACAGAAATCATTTAATAGAGACCTGGAATATTTTATTATGTAATCATGTGATATATACCTAGGTTTATTCTTTTTTCTTTCTTTTTTGATTGTGATCAAATCAGTTTTGTATGTCCCCCTGTCTACAACTCCTTCTGTTCTCCTTGCCCAGTGACAGACAGCACACTCCTTTTCACTCTATGCTTCTAGTAACCTCTTAACAATCTCGTGTCCCCTCCTCTCCACTCTTTTCTCTCCCGCCTAGCAAGAAACCAGTAGAGCAACATCCTACAGATGCATAGAAGCGTAAAGTACAGACACCATATGGTCACACTGTGTCCCCGAGTTCAGTCCATTTTTGTTGACAACAGTAGCGTTTTCTGGACAGGGGCAGCAGCAGGTCTAGGGCCCATGCTCCCAGGAGCACCCCTAGGCCATCAGGCCATCAGTTGTGGTCTTTCAGTAGAGTTCTTAAGCTCTATCTTTTTCTCACATTGCCACAGGGACTCAACATTGTGTGTCCCATCACCGCTGTCTTTGGTGTTTGGTGGTAGCCAGGCACCATCTAGCTCTTCTGGCTACATGTTGATACAGTGTCCCTTGTGTGCAACTAATATTAATACTTACTTGTATCAACTCCCAAACCAGCTTCCTCTCCTGACTCTGAAAAACATCGGTTCTGGTGATAGCTCTGTTGTATTTGTGCGACCGTGCACACATCTCCAACTCTGAGATCAAGTCTCACTGTGGCAGAATGAATTCAGTCTGCGCCTGCTCTAAAATTCAGTGAGTCTACCTTTTAAATTATTTATAAACTCCAAAAGTACCTCCAAAGCCAACTAGGGAAAACAAAAATGTCACCATTCTTGTGAGACTAACATAAAAACTTAGGCCTCTATAAAGAATCAAAGCAAAATATTGAGGCAATTTTATGAATAATTCAGAAATAAAGTAAATCAAAACAAGAACTTGGCAGTTCTAAAGGCATCAGGAATCATTTACTTTAGAGCCATTAAGAAATCACAGGAATTGCGGCATGCTTTGTATTTACATTTAAGAAATCATTGAAGTTGTATTTTCCTTTTAATTTATGGTTTCTCAGAGATTCTATATCAACATCTTAAATAAATGCTCTAAACAAGTATTAAATCAAACATGTGTAAAAGTAACCCAGTGTAATTGCTAGATTTCCTAATAAAACTTAGAAATATATTTAAGAACTAGAAATAACTCATCCATCAGATTCAAGACTCTATTCTGTCATTCTTTTAAGTGTACTATGCTCTAATCAATCTACTTGTATGCCTAAACCTTAGAATAACACAATCCCTAAAATATTTCCATAATGTATCCATTCTTTAGCTCAGATACTGACTTTGCTACGTTCTAAATCATCCTGATCTACTTGCAAAACACTTGTGGCAGCTATTGGTTTAGTTTTCAAACGCTAATGTGGAGACTATAGTGTATTCTGAGTGCATAACCAGTGAGGCCAGTACTGCTTGACTGCTGAAGTAGTTGTACGTTACCCTTCAGTAATGCAGAGGCTGAGCCCCGGAAGTGAACGTTTCTTACCATTAAGCTTTTTATATCCCTTGTATGAAAAAGTCACCATAACCAGCAGCAAAGAAATTCATCCTTCACATGTATTTCAGGTGGCGATAAATAACAAGCCACGAACTTTACTCATCTCCAAGTCCTTACTCAGAGATAAATCTTAAAAAAAAAAAAATTCTTAGTATGTCCTACAGTCTGACAACAGTATATTTACATTATAGAACAAGTGACATTTCAAAGATCAATAACATTTTCCTTGATTGGGTCTTGTACATTATCGATCAGTTCAGAAACAACTGCTAACCAAATTGAAAGAAAATGTATAAGGAGTTAAGGATTTAATATCTGCATATTGAAAAATGTGTGCACATAAGCCAGGGACAATGTTTTAATAAATCCTTCACCTATGTCCTTTCACTTTCATTATTTCCTTTATTGTGTGAAGTTCTATAAAACAAGGGTCATCTTCTAGGTTCTCTGAAACTTCACATATCTTCCAGGTCAGCGTCTTCTTAGAATTTAAACAAACGAACAAACAAAAACTGCTGCCATCGAGTCAGGTCCAACTCATAGCAACTGTAGGGGTCAGAGTAGAAACGCCCCATAGAGTTTCCAAGGAGCGCCTGGCAGATTTGAACTGCCGACCTCTCAGTTACCAGACACAGCATTTAATCCACTAAGCCATCAGAGTTTCCCTCTTAGAACTTAGAGCCACTGAGAATTTTATCACTAATTGTGACAAAATGATTTCAGAACGGATTAGCTCCTGAGTTAGGTACGTGTGTCCTCTTCAATATACATCAATTCAAAGGTCACTGACTTCTTTGTAGAATTCCAAATGCATGAATGCATCTGTAAGTTATTCTGGAAAAGTGAGATCTTACTTTAAGAGTGTGTGTGTGTGTGTGTGTGTGTGTGTGTCTGTGTCTGTGTCTGTGTGTCTGTGTGTCTCTGTGTCTCTGTGTGTGTCTCTGTGTGTGTCTCTGTGTGTGTCTCTGTGTGTGCCTGTGTGTGTGAGCGCACATGCGCATGCAGAGACAGATACATTTTCCTTTCTCTCTCTCAGTATTGGCTTGAAGCTCTGCTGATAATTTAAGGAAGTTAAATGATTCATGTTACCGGAAAAACCCTACCAAATATAGTGCCTGCTTTTCTACCCAGAACAGTCCAGCAGAGGCCAACAAAAGCCTCCCTTACAAATCTAGGCCCTCTTTCACAGGGAATGAGAAAACCCTAGCCTCTCCTACAGATGCTCACCTTTGCCCTGGGGTGGCACTAGATACCCAGACAGATTTAGCACTGAGGCAGTAATGCCTACCACAAGCCTTTGAAGAGGGCCCAGCTTTGCCTGTCACTGTGGGTGAACCGGAAAGTCCACATTACTGAAGGCTTCCAGTGGTTTCACATTCTCTCTTCAGGCTTTGCTGGTGAGGTGGCCACAGTGTGACTCAGCTGTGAAGGCTGGGGCCTTCCTCAGTCTTAGGGAAAGAATTGAGGGGCGAGAACTGAGTGTTTGCTAATGCAACTGCCATCTGCCACGGTTAAGTCTTATGGTGACAGAGTGCACATTAATGCCAGCAAGGCTGAGAATACTCACCATCTGTTCATTGCCCTGAAACAAAATTAACTAGGTCATCTGGATTTGGAAGCTTATCTGGAATTGTTGACATCTATTCCCAACCTTGAGGATGGAAATTTTCTCCCATCTTACATCACACAAACTGCCCAGAGAAATATATTCATGCTAATCCTCCTAGTGGTGAAAGTACAATTCATAGAAAATACACTAATAGTAATTTATATGTTAACAATGAATAAAGGATTTTCTAGCCCCTACTTTAGTGTGTTTGTAAGCAGTAATATTGCAAATCACTGTCTAGCCAAAACCTTCTAGAGGATAAAATATAAAATAAATTTAATTTCATGAAAAATGAAATGGATTCCAGTCTTTGTCAACCAGCTAATGAGATACAAATCTTTTTATTTCTAGACACATATGTTAGTAAGGAGTAAGAACAAACTGTTCAATACTTTACTCACGCTAACAACTTAAAAGAGCTCTGGTGGCACGGTGGTTAGGAACTCAGCTGCGAACCAAAAGGCCAGCAGTCAGACTCTGCCAGCTGCTCCTTGGAAACCCGATGGGGGCGATTCTCCTCTGTCTTACGGGGTTGCTATAAGTTGGATTTGGTTTGAGATTTTAACTACTTAACAGGTGTTAGTTAGCACTGGAGGAATTGAATCTAGGATATGACTGGAGGACTGACAAAATATATTTTTCTAAGAGATAGGTAGAAATAAGATGGAAATTAATTTCTGCACAGGAAAAGATGCCCCGAGTTTTCCACTCAGTATCTCTCGTCTTCCAGTCACCTCCTCTTATCATTCTGTTCTCATCTCAGTATTGCATTGGTCTCAGTCAGTAATGGTCTAGTAGTGAATTTAAGCTAGAGAAAGAACATAGGACAGAAAGGAGACAGAACAAATGATTATTTCCACTTCTTTATCTCAGCCCTGACCTGAAATATAGTTCTCTTAGAGAATCTTTAAAAGACTCTATTTCCATGAGTCAGTTTAAACTAACTTAGGGGGGAAGTTATTACCCATAAGAGTTTATGGATATCAATAACAGGAAATAACAGAGTTCTTTTAGAAAACCTGTCAGATGCTGACTTGAAATAAATCCAGTGTAGCTATCCTTAGGTCCTGAGAGATCCAGGTTTTAAACTGATCTTTCAGGAGCTGGATATTAGTAATATCCGGGGCAAGTATTTGTCGAGCCTTTTACTCATGCCTTAATTTTTTAAGAATTTAAACAGAGTGTATATTTTCAACCAGTTACTAAATACATAATAAATGATTTGTCCATGGTTAACTCCGATTTTAGAGTTTTGAAAAACCAGCAGAGAGTTACATAACTAGGTTTATGCATACATATTTAGTTTGGTAAATAAACAAGATATAGGAAGTATGCATAAAATTTTGACAAATATACCAAAGTGTATGGAATGTGCCAAAATAAAATCTCAAGTAAACATCACTTCCTGTTGAGTTGGCTCTGACTCAGAAACCTTGTAGGACACAGTAGAACTTCCCCAAACCATTTCCAAACCAGTAAATGTTTAAGGAAGTAGACTGCCACATCTTTTTCTTGTAGAGTGGCTGGTGGGCTTAAACACCTGATTTTTCGATTAGTGCCCGGGCACTTCACCGCTGCACCACCAGGGCTCTAAACTAAAGTCGATCCCCATTAGTCTGCCACATAACATCTTATTCTTTACTGTGCAGCTTTAATCATTCTTTATATAGTATTTATTTCTAGGTTAGTTTAATATCTACAGCTTCATCTGACCCTACCACGGATCTAAGAGATTTTTGAAGATAGGGACTACATATAATGGTTTTCATTGCTTTATATTTTGTCCTAAGACTGTGTCTAAAACAGAGTAACCCAGCGATGTTGAGTCAGTAAGTCCTCACTAAATACTTACTGAGTTAATTTTTGAAAGACACAGTCTTTAACATATTCATGGTCTAGTGGGAGACAATGAAATGCAATAAACAGACCATAGTTTTGGTCTTTTCGTCACTGATTAATTAATTTAACAAGCATTTATTGACCACCTACTATACTCACAAGTTATACCATATTAGTAAATAAACTGACTCTATGGGGCTTACGTCTTGATGGAGATGACTATTATTAGATAATCTGTCATAAATGTATAGTTACATACATAATTGCAAAACGTAAAACATTATAGCCAAAGCCAAGTGCCGTCGAGTCAGACAAGCCAAGCCAGCCAAAAGGGCAAATAATAAGAAAGAGCTCTGACTTACTCTCAAAGTCAGGGGATGAAGAAGGAACGGATGCATGCAAGCAATCTGTAAGGTTATGATTTTAGAAATGAAGGAGATCATTGAGGGCATCTTTGATGAAGCAAAATTATTTCATGAAAAACTAGAGCTAGAACTGGGTGTTCATTACGTTTTGTCTTTCGCGTCCCAGTTATGTGAGCAGAATGACCTAATGTTGCTTACAGGTAAGGTGTAAACGATATTTGAATAATGTACTTCTCAGGCACTTAGTTTTCACACAATTTAGACATGAAGTTTTTGTATTTTGAAACTTCACTTTTGTTGTGTCTTTTCAAATTAAATGTATTCATATTGTGCTACCTTTATTTTTACAGCTACTTAGTATATCACAAAATATTGTCCTTTTTTTAATCACTTGACAACTCTTAAGGAAATGCCAGAAGTAACTACAACAAAAATAGGCTGGAGGAAGATAAGAACAGTTAATTGAACCAAATTCTTTCCAGAAGAACTGCCTTTAACTGTTTTCCAGATGAGAATGTCGCTGTTTAAAGAAAGTATCATGTAGATATGGCTCATGACAGCAACATGACTCCATGACTGATACGTTTCTTTAACACAGATTCATTAAATATATTTTGGAAGAAAATTAGGCTATATTTCCATTTAAGAACTACTAATTTGTTGAGCTTCTCTTATAATTAAAAAAGGTGGAATGTCATAAATTACCAATACAGTGAAAGACAGGTATGTTTACTTGGAAGCCGTGCCCACACCTTATGAAAGCCAGTAAAATTGGGCAATGACCAAAAATTCAGTTTCAAAGCTGAAATTCTGAATGCTTGGGCTATGACAGTTATTATTTCCTGAATGAGACTTTATGCTGGATCCAGCATTCACTCTCTCTGACCTTCAAGCCAAGAAAGGAAGTCGCGTGGGTGACCAAGTTTAACACTTGCTCTGGGGATTTCTCTCTAGCCAAAGCTGGATGCAGACTATAATTGGATAGTCAGTCCTGTCCTTAGTAGATTCTGTATTTAGATGGCTGATCTAAGCCCATTAGACAGCAATATGACTCTGCCCTTTGCCCCTGTAGACTTCTGAAAGAAAAACTATTGGGGGTGGAGTGTTGGTAGTAGAGCCAAAATAAAGGGGTGGAAGAAGGGAAGAGGGAGGAGAAGGAAGCGGGGTGTGTGTCTGTGCTGAAGAGCTAAGCAGACCAGAGTTAAAACGCCAACCACTACCATCTCCTCATTCTTCACTTTTAGTTAAATAGTATCCCCAGTCTGAACCTCAGGATGCAAAACATATGTGTATTTGTAACTACTCCCAGAGTAGTCTTCAGTGCCTGGCAGAGATGAAACATCCAATAAATGTCAGGGTTTGCTTGTTGTTACTATTACTGCTTTCTTTATGCCATCTATAAAAAAGGGAAAAAGGAAAAAATTGCCAAGTTATAGGGGAGGCTTCAAAGATTCCGTGTTCCTTTCTGACATCTCCAAGCCATCTCCCTTCACCTTAGTTAACCCTCCTTAATTTAGATTCTTTATGTGAGACCCAAAGGAGTCATCTGGCACAGAAAAGGCTGAGCAACCTGCCCTAGGACTAAACTTCCTGACAGGCACTCCTAAAGAACTGTTTCCAATCAGATAGTTGCCAGGCATGCCCAGGATATTTTTTTAAGCAATTCGAGTATGTCACTTGGGAGAGATAAATGAAAAGAAACCTTTTTGACTAAATCAAACTTTGTTCCCCAGCTAGATTGACTACATCACCATAAAGTGCTTTGGAAACCTCCAACCAGGTAATCAAAGTAAAGAAAAGTGTGTCTAAAATGTCTCATACTAGAATAAACAAAAAATAAATAAATAAATAAAAGTAAAAATGAAAGAGAAAAAAAGTTCTTAACAGCACAGCTGGAAAACTGGTTGTAGCGCTACGGAGGAAGCAAAAGTAACCTGGACAGACAATTTCCTTACAAATAAAATTTTGGATGTTAGGCACAGGGAGATGCACTTGTGAGAAATGGGGGAGTTTTATTATTTCCTCTGAAAAATGGTGAGATGCATCAAGATATTTGTGTTTCTAGTATCACTGTACTAAGCTTCCAGAGAGGTTTTCTGAAAAGATATTTTAAAGTTAAAAGCCATATTTCTCTTTGGGAAAAAAAAAAAAAAAAAACTTATTTTTCTCTAGCAGCTCAGAGTAAAAATAATGTTCCTCCAAATCATCCAGAAAAGGAAAGGAAGCAACTTTTATTTAAATAGAAAAAGAATGAAATTCATAATGAGAAGGGCTGGAACAAGAGTTTAAATCTCCAAGCTATTTTGAATTTCTTAAAGGAGGGAGAAAAAAAAATCAATGTGTAGCAGAAGGTCTCTTTATTACTACTCTTGATTGAGGGTTTGTATTGAAAGCTATTCCATTTGAGATTCAGACAGCTCCCCAATTCCAATTTCCCTCATAAGATCTACGTATCAACGAAAGGACACAAGACACTTTCCTTAATCCTGCTTTATTTAAAACTTTCATTCTATATTCTTCATTACTTCCCAGTACTGTACCCACTGTAGGAAAACATCCTTATGTTACTCTACCACACCATGCCTGCATTCAGATACTCAATAAATTTTATTAAGAACCTACTATATGCCAACTTTTGCAACTGTAAGCAATTAATGGCTGTAGTTGTGAAAAGTGCATGTAAAAGTGGGACAATGAATAAAGACAGAAGAAGAGTGATGTCTTTGAATTGTGTTCTTGGAAAGAATGTTGAATGTGCCATGGACCACCAAAAGAACACACAGATCCGTTCTGGAAGACATACAACCAAAGTGCTCCTTGGAAGCAAAGATGGTGAGACTATGTTTTACATACTGTGGACATGTTATCAGAAAGGATCAGTCCCTGGAGAAGGACATCATGCTTCGTAGAGTGGATGGTCAGTGAATAAGAGGAAGACCCTCAATGAGATGGGTTGGCACAGTGGCCGCAACAATGGGCTTAAGCGTGAAAATGAATGTGGACATGGCACAAGACGCAGCACTGTTTTGTTCTGTTGTTCACAGGGTCTCTATGAGTCAGAACTGACTCAACCGCACGTAACAACAACATAGTTGTGGAAATAGTAATAAAAAACAACAAATTGATCATGATATATTTTACCTGTAGTACAAGTATGCTAATGGATTTTACATCATGCTTAAAAGAAAAGAGTCGTGAAGACTGACTTCCAAGCTTGCTGGTTGAGTGGCAAATGCTGGCCTCATTAACTCAAAGGGAGAATACAAGAAAGGAATGAATTCAGATTTTTAGGAAATCAAAAGTTCTGTTTTGGACCTGTTGAACTCTGCTATTAGGCTAACAAGCCTGCATATACAGTAGGGAGTTGATTATGTGACTAAAAAGAGCTGTGGAAGGACCAGGGTTACAGGCACAAATTCAGGTGTTACATAAAGACAGCGTATGAAGTTCAAGAACTCATCCTAGAAAAAGTGCTACATGTATTAATGCTGAATATCACTATGTTCACCTTCAAAGTACTCCCACTGGGAAGCTATGCACCAATGCCAGCACCTAATCCACCTTTCAAAGCAATGTTGGAACTCTTTTTCTGGAATGGCCATCAGAGCTGTCGTTGTATTACTCTTGACGTCCTGAATGTCTTCCGAATGTCTTCTTTTCAATATTTCCTTCAACTTCTACTAAAGAAAAAAGTCATTAGGGGTCAGATTAGGTGAGTAGAGATGGTGTTCCAATATATTCATTTGTTTTATTGGTTAAAAACTCCTTCACAGACAACTAAACAGTTAAGTTCACAAATTTGCCACCGTGCAACTGTGTACAACTTCCATGTCAGAAAGAGTTCCAAAGTTGCTTTGAAGGATAGATGAGGCACTGGCATCAGTGTATAATTCCCCAATGGGACTACTAAGGTGACTGTAGTGATATTCAGCAATGAGGTATGTAGCACTTAGAACCATTAAGTTCACATACTAAATTATAAGTCCTCATATGCTTATCACCAAAAAAATCTGTCACTGTGGTGTTGATTTCAACTCATAGCAACCCTATAGAACATAGTAGAACTGCCCCAGTTTTTTTAAGGAATGCCTGGCAGATTTGAACAGATGGCTTTTTGGTTAGCAGATAGTACTTAACCACTAGACCACCAGGGTTTCCTGTATTAAAGGTCATATGATGATATATCAGATAATCCAAATATAAAGTGTAGAGAATGAAGAAAGTATAACACAGAACTGAGCTTTGGAATATTCTCGTGCTAAAAGAAGAAGAAACCAGAGAAGGAGAATAAGAAAGAGATTATGAAGTCAGATGACGGTTAATTTCATGTCAGCTTGACTAGTCTATAGTGTCCCAGTGTTTGGTCAAATACTAGTCGAGATGTTGCTATGAAGATATTTCATAGCCGTGATTAACATTTTTAAGAAGTCCAGTCAGCCCCCAGCTGTGAATGATAATGTTAATAACAAATCATGGTTGATATTTTATGCTACTAACTTTCAGACGGCTTATTTCAAATAGCAACTAGTAAAAAGACCATTTCATTTATTCTCCCAGAAAGAAACAGGTCTAAGCAAACAACAACAAAGAAACAAAAAACAATAAAAGTTACTTTCTGTTTGGCCTGAATAAGGTTAGTAGAAGGGTAAGGACTACAAGAGCTGCTTAAATGAACTCCATTACTTTTGACTGAGAAAGTAAGTTCCTGAGTATTCAGATAAACAGAAATTAAGGGAATATGTAAAAACCAAACCAAACTCACAAGAATTTATTAAAGGAAGCCTTTTGGTTTGAGAACAAACAACATCAGACAATAGCCTAAATCTAGGACATCTAGGACTCAAGACTGCATCAACCAGACCCCAACCTAGAAAACGAACTCTCAAGGACTGCTCTAAACTAAAAGATTTACAACAAGGGGGCAAAAAAGTTACTCTGCAAAGGACAACAATGTCTGAATGATAGAAGACGGAATAAATGGTGTAGATACAGAACTTTCCAGTGGAGAGGAAAGTAAGAAGATACCAAACAATAAAAGAGTGGTTCAAACCTAAGAAGATCAGTGTAAATTTCAGGAAAACTACAAAGAAAGTTAACAAATCTACACATCAAAATAAACAAGAAAAACATAAAGTCTCAGCAAAAACAAAGCCTAAAAACAAAAGAAATGAAAAAAAAAATCCACAAACTGAAGGAATTCAACACAGGGGACTAAGAGCAACAAAGAAAAAGTCAGCACCACAAAAAAAAGCACTAAAAAACGACAGCAATAAACTCACCCCTGTCAGTATTTACATTGAGTGTAAATAGCCTAAAGGCACCCATAAATAGCAAGTGACAGAAGGGATGAAATAATAAGATCCATCAATAGACTACAATAGTCTACAAGACATACACCTTAGAAACAAAGACATAAATTTATTAAAAATCAAAGGATGGGGGAAAAAAATGAAGCCAACAACCATGAAAAAAGAGCAGAACTGGCAACACTAATCTCAAATAAAATAGACTTTAAAATAAAATTTGCTGTAAAAGAAAATGATGGACATCATATAAAGATTAAAGGGATAATCTATCACGAAGACAGGGCTATAATAAACATCTATGCACACAATGAGAAATGTGGGGGATGTCAGCACCAAAAACTCAGTGCCAGAAACAGAACATGTCCTTTGGACCTGAGGTTCCTGTGTGGAGAAGTTCCTAAACCTAGAGAAGATTAGTAGCATGGACCTCTGGAGAGATCTGACAAAGAAAGCCCTCCCCATGAGTTGATACCTTAAATGTGGACTTGTAGCCTGCTAGACTGTAAGAAAATAGATTTCTCTTCATAAGCTATCCATTTGTGATATTTCTCTTATAGCTGTGTTAGATAACTAAGATATATATAGAACACCCCACCCTACTGGAACAAAGTATGCATTCTTTTCCAATGCACATGGTATGCTCTCCAGAATAGACCCCATCGTAGGCCACAAAGCAACCCTTAACAAAATTGAAAACAGTGATATAATACAAAGCATCCTTTCAGATCATAACCACCAGCCAAGCCAAGTGCCATTGAGTCAGATCCGACTTATGGTGACCAACCACATCAAAACAAAAATTGGTAACAGGAAGAGTAAGAAAAAATATCAGTTACATGGAAACTGAATAAAACTCTGCTTAAAAACCACTGGGTAATAGAAGAAATCAAAGATGGATTCAAATCATTCTCAAAATCAAGCAAGAATGAAAACATATCATACCAAAACCTTTGGACATAGCAAAGGCAGCATTCAGCAGTCAATATATAACAACAGATGCACACTTTAAGAAAAAAAAAAAGGACCAAAGCCACATTAGCTCCACAGAACAGCAAAATAAGCCAACAGCCACAAACAGATAAGAAATCACAAAGATCACAGCAGAAATAAATGAAATAGAGAATAGAAAAATAGAAGGAGGGAACAAAATCAACAGTTCTATGAAATGATCAACAAAGTCAACAAACCACTGGCCTAATTAATAAAAGAAAAGCAGAAGAGAGCACAAATATGCTGAATAAGAAATGAAATGGGGGACATTAAAACAGACCCAACTGAGATAAAAATGATCATGTCATGGATCGAATAGTGTCTCCCAGAAAAATGTGTGTAACAATTTGACTGTGCTATGATTTCTGGAACTGTGTGATTTTCCTGAATGTTGCAAACCTTGTCCCAGTGATGTTAACAAGGGAGATGTGTGGCAGCTGTGTTGGTGGTGGGACAGGACTTAATATATATTGTGCCTTCAGGGGCTCTCTTAGGATATGAGAGAATTGGGTACTTCAGACCACCAAGAAGCAGTGCCAAGAGCAGAGCACATCCTTTGCACTTCAAAAGCTCCAAGTCCAGGGGAATATTGACAACAAGGACCTTCCTTAAAAGCCAACAGGGAAAGCCTTCACCTGGAGCAGATACCTTGAATTTGGACTTGCCACCTACTAGACTGTGACAGAATAAAATTTTTCTTTTTAAAGCCATACACTTGCAGTATCATTGTTACAGCAGAACAAGATGACTAAAACAGCTCATAACAGAATATTATGAAAACCTTTACACCAACAAATTTGCAAACCTAGAAGAAATGGACAAATTTCTAGAAGCACACTATCTACCCTAACACAAAATGATGTTGAAAATATGAACAGAACCATAATAAGAGAAGAGATTGAAAAAGTGATTAAAAAAAACTCTACAAAAAAAGCCCTGGTCCAGATGACTTCTCTGGAGAATTCCAGCAAACATTAAGAGAAGAGCTTATACCAGTACTACTCAAACTGTTTCAGAACATTAGAAAAAGAAGCGATACTCTCAAATTCATTCTATGGAATCAGCAAAATCCTGATACAAAAGCCAGGCAAAGACACCACACAAAAAGAAAATTACAGAGGTCAGCAGGATGATATCCTATAGACGTATAGAACCATAAAGTACATCCAATATATGGTTACTCTGCATAGTGGGTGGAGAGGAGGGGAAAGGAGACTGTTGGGAGGATGAGACACGTACGGAGCAGAGAGGAATAGTGTGCTGTCCCTGGACAGGGAGAGCAGTGGAAGCTGCATAGAGGTGGGCATGTAAATTTATACAGGAATGTATATTTTCACTCAGTAATATTAAATAAAAAAAAGAAAGAAAATTACAGATCAATATCCCTCATAACTATAGATGCAAAAAGTTTCAACAAAATTCTAGCCGATAGAATTTAGCCTCTTGATCCAAGAGGCAGTCATGTGAACAGAACAAGGCAATACTGCGTGGTTTAAAATCAGGAAAGGCATGCGTCAGGGTTGTATCCTTTCACCATACCTTTTTAATCTGCATGCTGAGCAAATAATCCAAGAAGTTGGATTGTACAAATAAGAATGAGGCATCAGGATAGGAGGACGACTCATTAACAACCTGTGTTATGCAGACGACACCATTGTACTTGCAGGAAATCAAGATTTGAGGCATTTACTGATGAAGATCAAGGACCACAGCCTTCAGTAGCAATTGCACCTCAACTTCAGGAAAACAAAAATCCTCACAACTGGACCAGTAAGTAACATGGTACTGGTACAGTGACAAACACATTGACCAATGGAAGAGAATTAAAAACTCAGATGTAAATGAATCTGTTTATGGACACCTGGCCTTCAACAAAGGCCTAAATTTATTAAATGAGGTAAAAGACAGTCTTTTTAACAAATAATTCTGGCAAACCTGGATATTCACCTCTAAAAAAATCAAACATAACCCATATCTTGAGCCAAACATAAAGACTAGTTCAAAGTGGATCAGAGACCTAAATGTAAGGCCAAAAACTATAAATACCACAGAAGTAAAAATAGAATCAACACTAGAGGCCCTAATACATGGCATTAACAGAATACAAAGCATAAGTAACAACACATAAACTAGACAACTGGAAACTTCTAAAAAGTAAACACTTCTACTTACCAAAAGACTTCACCAAAACAGTTCAAAGAGAAATCTACAGAATGGGAAAAAAGAAACTGACCACTGAAAGTCCAACACAGGTCTAACCTCTAAAATTTACAGGAAAATCCAACACCTCTACAACAAAAAGACAAATACTTCAATTAAAAAACAGACAAAGGAAGAATAGACACTTCTCTAAAGAAGACATTTAAGCAGCTAACAAACACATGAAAAACACTTCCACAGCTACTAGCCGTTGTTGTTCTTAGGTGACATTGAGTTGACTCCAGTTCATGGAGACCCTAAGTACAACAGGATGAAACCCTGCCCAGTCCTGCATCATGCCCATAATCAATGTTATACTTGAGCTCCTTTGCAGCTTCTGTGTCAATCAATCTTGTCAAGAGTCTTCTTTTTTTGCTGACCCTCTATTTTACCAAGAATGATGTCCATATCCAAGGATTCATTCTTTCTGACAACAGGCTCAAGGTACGTAAGAGGTAGTCTCGCCATCCTTGCATCTAAGGAGTACACTGGTTGCACTTATAAGACAGATCTGTTGATTCTTTTGGCAGTCCGTGGTATAATTAGCATTCTTCTCCAATGCCACAATCCAAAGGCAACAGTTCTTCTGTCCTCCTTATTCACTGTGCAGCTTTCACATGCATACGATGTGACTGAAAATACCACGGCTTAGATCAAGTGCACCTTAGTCATCAAGGGTGAAGGTGATATCTTTGCAAAGACATCATTAACCACAGAGAAATGCAACTCAAACCCACAATAAGGTATCATCATCACACTCCGAGCTTACTGGTACAAATCAATAAAACAGAAAATAACAAATGTTGGAGAGACTGTAGAGAGATTAGAACTCTTATACAATGCTGGTGGGAATGCAAAATGGTATAACCAGTTTGGAAAACCATGTAGTGTTTCCTTAGAAGGCTAGAAATAGAAATAACACAATCCAGCAATCACACTCCTAAGAATATGTTTTAGAGAAATAAGAGCTTTCACACAACTAAATGTATGCACACCTGTGTTCATTACAGCACTTTCCACAAAAAGATGTAAAAAACCTAGATGCCCATCAATAGATGAATGG
The DNA here is from genome assembly GCA_028571685.1 of Heterohyrax brucei. NCBI lineage: Eukaryota > Metazoa > Chordata > Mammalia > Hyracoidea > Procaviidae > Heterohyrax > Heterohyrax brucei. Next base: position 156,634,783 of record CM053142.1, on the reverse strand, counting down.
ACAGACAAATTAGGAAAATGTACACAATGGAGTACTACTACACAATGATGACTCTGTGAAGCATTTCACAACTTGGATAAATCTGGAAGGCATTATGCTGAGTGGAATAAGTTAAATCATAAAAGGACAAATATTTCTTTAGAAGAGCACCATAAAAACTAATGAAAAGCTTTACAAGCAAAAAGAAATGATCTTTGAGGTTCACAGTGAGAGGAAATGTGGGGATAGAAAAACAATAAATTGATAATGGTTGTTGTTCCAACTCATAGAGACTCTATGAACAACAGAACAAAACAATGCCTTGTCTTGTGCCATGTCCACAATCATTTTTATGCTTGAGCTCATTGTTGCAGCCACTATGTTAATCCATCTGGCCAAGGGTCTTCCTCTTTTTCGCTGACCCTCTGCTCTACCAAACATCATGTCCTTCTGCAGTGACTGATCCTTCTTAACAGTATGTCCAAAGTATGCAAGAAGCAGTCTTGCCATCCTTGCTTTCAAGGGGTATTCTTCTTCCACAACATATCTGTTTGTTCTTTTGGTAGTCCATGGTGCATTCAACATTGTTCTCCAACACCACAATTCAAATGCATCAACTCTTGGGTCTTCTTCGTTCACTGTCCAGATTTCACAGGCATATGATGCAATTGAAAATACCATGGCTTGGGTCAGGTGCACTTTAGTCTTCAAGGTGACATTTTTACTTTTCAATACCTTAAAGAGATCCTTTGCAGCAGATTTTCCCAATGCAGTGTGTCTTTTGATCTCTTGACAGCTGCTTCCATTGGTGTTGATTGTGGGCCCAAGTAAAATGAAATCCTTGACAAACTCAATCCTTTTCCATTTATGATAATATTGCTTACTGGTCCAGTTGTGAGGATTTTTGTTTTCTCGATGTCAAGGTGCAATCCATACTGCTATACTGAAGGCTGTGGTCTTTGATCTTCATCAGTGTTTTGAATCTTCTTCACTTCCAGAAAGTAAGGAGGCATCCTCTGCATAGCACAGGTTGTTAAGGAGTTATCCTCCAATCCTGATGCCTCATTCTTCATATAATCCAGCTTCTCAGATTATTTCCTTGGCATACAGATTGAAAAGATATGGTAAAATGATACAACCTTGATGCACACCTTTCCTGACTTTAAACCATGTAGTGTCCCCTTGTTCTTTGCACGTGACTGCCTCTTGATCCATTTACAGATTCCTCAGAAGCACAACCAAGTGTTCTGGAATTCCTATTCTCTGAAAAGTTACTCATAATTTGTTATGATCCACACAGCCAAATGTTGCATAGCCAATGAAATACATGTAAACATCTTTCTGGTATTCCCTGCTTTCAGCCAAGATACATCTTGACGTGAGCACCGATATCTCTGGTTTCTGAATACAGCTTGAGTTTCTGGCAGTCACTTGTCAATATACTGGTGCAGTCATGTTTGAATGATCCTGAGCAAAATCTTAGTTGGATGTGATATTAACAATATTGTTCAGTAATTTCTGCATTCAGTTGGATCACTTTTCTTTGGAATGGGCATCAATGTGAATCTCTTCCGGTCAGTCGTCCAGGTTGCTGTCCTCCAAATTTCTTGGCATAGATGAGTGAGCACTTCCAGCACTGCATCTGTTTGTTGAAACATCTCAGTTGATATTCCATCAATTCATGGAGCCTTGTGCTTTCCCGATGCCTTCAGTGCAGCTTCAGCTTCTTCCTTCAGTACCACTGGTATCTGATCACGTGCTACCTCCACAAATACTGAACATTGACTAGTTCTTTCTGGTATAATGACTCTGTGCATTCCTTCTGTCTTCTTCTGATGTACCGTGAGTCATTTAGTATCTTCCCTGTAGAATCCTTCACTATTGCAACTTGAGGCTTGAATTGTTTCTTCTGTTCTTTCAGCTTGAGAAATGCATACTATGTTCTTCCTTTCTGGTTTTCCATTTCCAGCTCTTTGCACATGTCATTGTAATACTTCGTGCTATCTCCTCAGGCTGCTCTTTGAAATCTTCTGTTTAGGTATTTTACTTCAAGATTTCTTACTTTTATTTTAGCTACTTGATATTTGAGATCAAGTTTCAGAGTCTCTTCTGACATCCGATGTGGTCTTTTCTTTCCTTCCTGTCTTTTTATGGCCGCTTGCTCTCTTCATGGATGATGTCTTTGATATCGTTCCACAATTCATCCGGCCTTCAGTCACTAGTGGTCAACACATCAAATCTGTTCTTGAGTTAGTCTTTAACTCAAGGATATACTCAAGTTCATACTTTGACTCTTGTGGACTTGCTCTAATTTTCTTCAGTTTCAATCTGAATTTACATATCAGCACTTGATGATCTGTGCCACTGTCACCACCTGAACTTGTTCTGACTGCTGATATAGAGCTTTTTAATAATCTTTTCCCATGGATGTAGTCAATTTGGTTCTTGTGTGTTCCATCTGGTGAGGTCCATGTGTACAGTCACCATTTGTGTTGGTTAAAAAGGTATTTGCAATGAAGTCATTAGTCTTGCAAAATTCTATCATGCAATCTCTGGCATTATTTGTATCACCAATGCTGTACTTTCCAACTACTAATTCTTCTTTGTTTCCAGATTTTGTGTTCCAGTCACCAGGAATTGTCAGTGCGTCCTGATTGCACATTGAGTCAACTTCAGACTGCAGAACCTAGTAAAAATCTTCAATCTCTTCATCTTTGGCTTTGGTGGTTGGTGGTTGGTGTGCAAATTTGAATAATAGTTATATACACTGGCCTCCCTTGTAGGCCTATGAATGTTATCCTATCACTGACAGCATTGTACTTCAGGACAGATCTTGAAATGTTCTTTTTGATGATGAATGCAACACCGTTCCTCCTCAAGATTTTGTTCCCTATATAGTAGACTGTATGATTGTCAGATTCAAAATGACCAGTATCCATTCATTTCAGCTCTCTAATGCCTGGGATATCAATGTTTATGGGTTCCATTTCATTTTTGATGATTCCAATTTTCCTAGATTGATATTTCATACACTCCATGTCCCAAATATTAATGGATGCTTACAGCTGTTTCTTCTTATTTTGAATCATGCCACATCAGCAAAACAAGATCCCAAAAGCTTTATTCCACCCACATTATTGACTCTAATTTGAGGAGGCAGCTCTTCCCAGTCGTCTTCTGATTGCCTCCCAACCTAGGGGCTCATTTTCCAGCACTATACCTGACAATGTTCTGCTCGTATTCACAGGATTTTCCCTGGCTTATTCTTTTCAGAAGTAGACTACCAGGTCCTTCTTCCTAGTCTGTCTTAGCTTGGAAGCTCAGCTGAAGCCTGTCTACCATGGGTGACCCTGCCGGTACCTAAATACCAGTGGTATAGCTTCCAGAATCACAGCAATAAGTAAGCTTCCACTGACAGGCAAGTGGGGCTGCTCACTCTAGCTTTACCCTCCTTAGCTGATGCTGTTGTCTGCCTTACCTCATATGTTACTCTCCTTACCTGATGCTGTTATCCACCTTATCTGATGCTATTATTCTCCTTACCTGATTCTATTACGCTTCTTACCTGACATTAAGATAATAAGTGGTAAATTTGGCAAACGATAAAATACTGAGGAAGCCAGCATAGTTTGTCCAAGGTAAGGTCGTGGGAGCTCCATAGTCATATCCAGACTCCATGAAGGAATAAATTACTGGTCTGGGTAATGTGAGGATCATGGTCTCAGTGAACATGTAGTTGAACTTGAAAATGTTTTACATTCTACTTAGCTGAGTATCACCTGAGATCTTAAAAGGTTTTGAGTAGCCGTCTAAGATACTCTACTAGTCTCATCCTTTTGGGAGCAAGGGAGAAAGACGAAAACTAAGGACGTAAGGGAAAGATTAGTCTGAACAACTAACAGGCAACAACTACTGCAGGCTTCTCCAGTACAACTACATGGTGTCCCACTACCACCACTGATTATTCTGACACGGATCACAATGGAGAGCTCCAGGCAGAGCTAGATAAAAATGTAGAACAACATTCTAACTCACAAAAAAGATCAGATTTACTGGCCTGACAGAGACTAAAGAAACCCCAAGAGTGTGGCCCCAGACACCCTCTTAATTCAGTAAGTCGTTCCCGAGGTTTACCCTTTAACCAAATATTACATAGGCCCCCAAACCAAAAATGAGACCAAAGAGGCACACAGACCAGGAGCAAGGGCTAGAAGGCAAGAAAGGATGAGAAAGCTGGATACGGAACCCAAGATCAAGAAGGGAGAATGTTGATATATCACAGAGTTGTTAACTAATATCATAAAATGGGGTGTGCACTAAGTTTCTAATGAGAAGCCAGATTGCTCTGCAAACTTCCATCTATAAGTACAATAAATAAATAAATACAGAGGAAAAAATAATTGGTGGCAACAGAAACAATAATGTCTGTTTGCATCACCTGCAGATGAAACCATAAAAAAAAAAAAAAAAAAAAAAAAATCCTGGCCTGACCAGAATGCTCTGTGCTATTCTAAAATAGGCTATACCTCAAATTCCAGTCCTAGTTAGAGCAATGGTCCAAACAGCATCTCAGACCAGAGGAAGACATCTTTCATCTCCATTTACTACCAATGTAGTAAACATATAGTTCAAAGGATTTTTGGAGATACAGGAAAGACAATGATGTAGTAGTTATAATTTTTTTGCCTTCCTGTCTCTGCTGATGACACACTTTTAAGTTTCCTGACTCGAGCAGCTTCCACAGAATAAGGGATGTACCAGGTCACAGAAACCCAGAATTGCGTTCTTGATGCTTTCCATTCCCCTTTATTATAGTGGGAGAGTAAGTGAGGGGAATGGTACCAACTGAGTACCTTCATTTTTGTCCTCCTAAAGTTTCATGTAAGCACTGTCACCTGGAACCAAGTCTGCATTCCAGATTCACGATTTGTTATTTTGCCCCAGTTACTGCTCTTAAAACACTCATCATGAGGCCAAGTGCCAAGTGTCATCGAGTCAGATGTATGTGATATATGTAGCTAATTCTATTTTCCCTCTTCATTACACCATTAGGTTTACTAAAAAGAGGCATCAGTGTAGCTGTCCTAGAAACAACCTATCCTGTCTTTATTTAATAGCTCTCATGTATTTCCTACACAATATTCCAGCACTACAACCAATTGGAAAGTAATTGTACCCTTTTGTAAAGCTTATTTATTGAACATATCCTTCTGAGCCATTGTACCACAGGCTTCAAAGACGAAGTCAAATGCTTATCTCATTAGACGATTTACACCCCAAAATCTAAGTTGCACTGTTCCATGTTTCCTAAAAACTTCAACAACACCTTAATGTTGTACTCTGTTTTGACTATTTCCTATAAACTAATGCCTTTTATAACATTAGCTTCTTAATAGAAAAGGTCTTGTCTATTGAATTTGTTCTTGAATTAGACCATGACACCACATTAACATAAAAAGTAGATAAAAACAATTGCTTATTAATTTAATGCTTATCTGTCCTTTCAAATTATTTTTTAAATAAAAACCTATATTGAGGCCTTCCATACTGTTTTGCAATTCTCTCCCTCTTTAAAATTTAAATATCTCTGATTAATTTTGAGTTCTAGAATCATTATTCTGTTTGTAAATAGAAAGCATTTTTTTGTTCTTTTAGTTGTTTTGTTTTAATACGAAATAGACTATAGCTCTATTAAAGTTCTCCTCTACCGTCTCCTATAAAATAATTGCATCTGTGTAGGAGGAAACAGAGCTCCATAGAGAACCAGGGAAAGAAACTAATCAGCTATACTTGATGATTTTAAAGGCAAAAAAAGATCTAGGTCAAACAAGTTAGGGCTTTCCTGGAGGTACACACGCATCCTTTCAGGAAATGTCACATGTAAGGATAAAAAATAGAAATAAGGGGAATCTATGGAATGCTTTGCATTCTTATTAAGTCCATTGCTGCTTCTCATTCCTAGGATTCAGCTGCTGAGCTCACGCCTTTACTAGGGGATGTGGTGGCTTCAGTCAGAGCCCTAGGCCTGTTTGCTTCGATTCTCATGGCTGGCCCATTACGTTGCTTGGTGAACTGTGGCAAGCCAACAGTGTTGTTTTCTACCATTTTTGTTTTCAGTAAAGAATTCTTTTTAATTCCCGTGTCCTGAATGTTGCCAAAATTCTTAAAATACTGTTCATGGAGATTTTTTTGTTGTTGTTACCCGCCTTGGAGCCCAGATGTAGGAATGATGCCAGTGCAGCTGGTGTAACTTGGCTCAGTCCCACAGATAATTCAGTGTTTGAACAGTCATCCTTTTTTATTTTATTATTATTTTGGAAGAATTTTTGGAGTGAATGTTTGTGGATGTGAAGGCTCAGGGACAAGAAGCAACATAGACTAAAGGTCTCCCATCACTTTTGCATGTAGGAGCCTCATCCAATCTGGCAACTAAAGAAAAATCACAACTCAGCTTTCTCCAAACCCTATAGCAATGTTGTCCCTGAACTATAGGGGCAGACCTGTCAGAGACAGGGAAGGGGGAAGATATTTCTTTTGCTCTTTTTTTTTTTTTTTTCTTTTAACAAGAGACATATCATGAGTGCAAATATATTGCATCCAACAGCAAAGTTTGAAATGCAACATTTAGGGTAAAAGAAATTCGTATAGAAATTCCCAAACAAAGCCCAGTGATGCTTAGGGCAATGAAAGGGATTCTGCACTACATGTTAATTCTACTAAATTCTGGCATCGGGTTTACTATTTATATAGCAATTGCACTGTACAGCTGACACCATGTTATGTTGATAAAGGCATGAACACGATCACGGAGTGCGAGGACGCAGTCCTTCCAACAAGCCAGGGGCCATGGTGTTCTCCATTCTTCTCACTGCTGAAGCTTTAGGCTTCAGAACATCGCCCCCTACTGACGCATGATGTTTGCTGCCAGGCCAAAAAGTCAAGAGCCGTCGAGTCGGATCCGACTCATGGAGGATTAAAAAGATAGGATTCTGGGCGTACCCTTCCCCTAAATTTAGGAAGTCAGGCAGCAAGATGTAAGAGAATGTTTGTTATCAGGATTAAAAGTTACAGTTAGTCATGGAGGCTGAGGGTATGATTGTTCCATGTTTTCTGAATGTCTTCAATACTTGAATGCCTTAATGCGGTATTCCACTCTATTCTCTATTCTTTAATGTCTTTTAGATTGTAAACTTCTTGATGGCAAGGTCAAGTCAGCTGAATGTGTTCTTGAAGTAAAGCAATACCCTGCCATGTTAAAATAGAAAAAATTAATAATAGCAATTATTTATAGATAATAAGACTTTTATTTATAACAAAGTTACGTTGTTATTTATTTATAAGTAATAATGCTTGTCCTCTTTGTCTCCTCGGCTATGGTGTTAGTAGGGTACACATAGCTTATAGCTCACCTAGCTGGAGCATCTGGCCAGTGGAAGAGCAGCAGAAGGTAGGCTCCCACTGTGTTCCTCAGTCAGTATGCCACGTGGAAGACAGGAGTAGAAGAATGTATGTCCATCGGGGTGGTTTCCAGAAACCATATTCCCAGCCATGACACAAAGTTGAATTTTGAGTGAAAAATTGTCATCTCGGCCTGGGACAGTTTTTGGACCCGGGAGACTGCTCACCTCTTGTGTACTGTCTACGTCTTATTATAAGTAGTAAGTCCATGTGTACCAAATCGACAGATGTGATGCTTATGAGTAGTCCATGCTAGTTATTTGTGTACTTTTCTTAACAGCTGCCTGGCTTTTAGAAATAGGGTACAACCTTGGAAGACATAGAAGATTTGTCATGGTGCACCTCAGATGTTGCTGATGCCACACAACAACCACCTCAGCTTTGTGCAGCAGAGTAGCATTTGGTAATGTTGTCACTCACAGGGCCTGGTTCACAAATATTACGTCCTGCCTCCTTTGCAAGGAAGTGACAGAATTGCCGTTGAGATGCTAGGAGCAGTTTGTCATCTTGGTTGTGCACAAAGGAATGTGTTTTGCTTTGGGGCATTATCTATCCAGCGTGTTTCAGTGGGAAAAGAACTTCAGAACTGACTGCTCAGCTATTCCCTGGATTCCCTTCCTCCTTGATGAAGATTGTCTATTTGCTTTGCTCTTTCCCTGTAGACTGAGTAGCTAATCTTATCAACAAATAGAAGATAGTCATGTGAATGTCTGGTAATTGCCTGATATGTATTCCTCCCCTCATTTGTGAATGTTTATCAGATATCATCTGTGCCATAATTTCAGTGACTGAGTACTGTGAGAAATTCTGGTATCAGAATGTACTGCACAGTTCATACTGATTAAGGGGTTTCCCTACCCTTCAAACATCTCCCTCTCTGTGTTACTACTTATGCAAACCATTAGTCCAAATCACCAACACTTCTTTGATACAAATCACCAAAACTTCTTTGCAATTTCTATTTTTAGACATCTCCAACTTTTTTCTTTCTATTTACTATTAGATATAAAATATTTCTAGAGCAACACTTCCTGCTCATGTACCCTGAATTCTAATAATATGCTATTTTCACAATTGTTTTTGAAACTCCAAAAGCTATAAATTCTAAATAGAAAAAAAAATCCAAAATTTTAATAGTAATATCAGTAGGCAAACACGATTCAATATATGTTCATACTAGCTAGAAAATATAACATCCTAAATTTTCTAGACCATATGGAAGCAAAAAGAAAGGCATAGAAAAATATTGTCAGTGCAAACTCATTTTCATGGTCAGAAAAATAAATATGGACTCTATCTTGAGGATCTTAAAGATTAAGTGAAAATAGAACCTTCAGGCCTCTTCCTTTAAACGATTATATGTGATCCCATCAGAAGTCAAGCTGCTTTTGAATCTTAGGACTGTAACTTGTACAAACACAACACAAAAACAAAATGAGGAGAAAGAAAACAAAAGGAAATTTTTGCAAGACAAAAGTATAAGCCAACACAGCACTGATGCAAGCCCTTCCGGCATGTATGGCTTGTTGCTGCAAAAGCTTTGAGGGCTATGGTATGTTCTGGATTTGAAGTATCGCTTAGTAAGTCTCAGGTTGTAAATGATATTTTGTCATGAAATCATGATGTGATATTAAACTATTAGTGAATTCTACATGGAATAATCATGATTTGGAACTGAATCTTCCTCTCATTTTGCAAAAGAGTTGGCAAAGCTTGGCTCTGACAGTAACACTGTTTTTCAGGGGGAACTTGGGAGATGCATATGGAGGTCTTTGGATTATAAATAGCATTCCACAGCTTTATGGTTTTCAGTCAGTAACTTCGTGCTCATCTAATATAAAACATAAGTGGAAAAATTTCACCCATGTTCATAAAAAGCAAATATCTTGAAGCACTTGAAGAACTCCAGCACTGTATGTTAGTGCAGGCATGTTTCAAAAATAACCACTGAACCAATGCCATTGCTGAGAGGACTGCTGCACTCTATAATTATGTTTGACAGGTTTTCAAATCTCTTATCCTCCAAATTATCTGAAGTTGAGTGAAATCCAGAGGGCTATCTTCAAAATCAGCAAAAAAAAAAATACATAAATGTAATTTTATGAGACATAAAATCTGATGTGTCGTCAGCATAGGATTCTGGTAGGCATAAAAATATAAAGTGTTGAAAGAAAGACTATTTGAAGAATGTTGATTTGAGATATATATGCTATCATATGTAAATAAATAACTTCATAAATTTAAACAGCACCTATATTGACATGGATACTTTCAATATGACAGTTACTTATTTAACTGATTCCTAGTATTTCCAGCAAACACTTAATTCGCCGAACATTTGGAATGCTGTCATGTGCTTTTCAGGGCATTCCTCAAGACTGCACTTAGGTTCAATAACTCATCTAAAGAACTAACATAACTCAGCAAGTTGTTACACCCATAGTTACAGTCTACTGCAGTGAAAGAATACAGATTTAAATCAGCATCAGGAAAAGGTGTATAGGGTAAGTTCCAGAAGAGACCAGACACAGAGATTCCAGTTACGTTCTCCCATTAGAATTGTACAAAAAAGAACTTGTTTCTCCCAGCAACAATGTCTGACAATACACATGAAGTATTGACAACCAGTATAGCTCACTTGGGTCATGATGCCCTGAATTTTTATTGAGGGTTTGTTATATAGACATGACTGGGCACAGCCAAACTTAATCTCCAGCCTTTCCAGAAGTCAAACTCACATGGTTTGAACACTTAAAAATTCTACACATGGAGAACCTCTCAGTTCCAGACAAATGAGGATAGTTGGTTACCCCAACACTCAGAACCACCATAAATCACATAATTAGCATAGATTATATGACATGGCCCAAGACCCTCATGTAAAAATAGATACTTTTGTCAGGCAGAATATTCCAAGTGTTTAGAGGTTACCATACAAGAGCTGTGAGCAAAGGATCAAGTCTTTCTTTGGCCAAGGTCAATCCTTCCCAGCATAAGGAGCACTATGAGAAGCACTGAAAATACAGAAACTCAAAATAAAGCCTCATTTCATCAAAACAGTCCCACGTTTGGGGGGAGACCTAATTATTAAGAACGTAATGGAATATACCAAAACCAAAAGCTGCAACTGTTGCTATCAAAGCAATTCCATCTCACAGCAACCCTATCAGATCAAATAGAACTGCCTCCACAGGGATTCCAAGGAGCAGCTGGTAGATGCATAGTGCTAACCAGAAGGTTAGCAACCAAGCTTCTAACCACTGAGCAACCAAAGATCCTAATAGAATATAGTGCCAGAGATATTGACCATAAAGTTGGTACTTTTAAAAACTTGGATAAATTATAAATCCTAATTGTCTAGACTATCATTCTTAAAGTTAAATATACATATAGAATTTTCTTTCACCCCCAAACCAAAACCAAGCCCATTTCCATCAAGCTGATTCTGACTCATAGCAACCCTATAAAACAGGACAGAACTGACACATAGAGTTTCCAAGGAGTGCCTGGTGGATTCTGGCTGCTGACCATCTGGTTAGCAGCTGTAGCACTTAACTAACACACCAACCAGGTTTTGCATCCCTCAAGTCTCTAATTTTAATGACCTTTGTTTAAGAAATTAATTTCTTATTTGTTATCTGATAATCAATAAATGTTTTTCTCTTCACACATGTCCACGACTCTTAGACACTTATCTCTGTGGTAGAAAAGAAAAACTCATTAATACCACTCCCTTTCCATGAAGTTTTTTTTTTTTAATAGACAGGGGCAGGTAGAAACAGAGGCATTAAGATGATATATTCGTAGTAGAAAGTAGTGAAAAAAGAATATCCAAGGATGTCACAAACTAAAAGAAGTACAGTTCATCTCCTGGGTATATAATGAGAATCAAATAGAGACACTCACTACATCAAGCAATATCACACTTATGACTGAAATTTACAGTTCACAAATAAACATTTACCACCTTTCAGGATCTGTATTTCTATTCATACTGTAAATTCTATACATAGGTATTTAATTTGATATTAAAAAATGTATTCCTTTTTACTACATTGTTCTTTCTGTTGTCCATATCTTTGATTTATTATGCCAGTCAGCTGTTGCATATTCCATGTTAATCCCATATTATATGTTCTTTGGGTATGTTAGAGTGAATTTACTAGCTACAGTTTTATTTTCATCTCAATTTTTTTCAATTTTTGTACAGTTTTAACTTCCAATGAAAATCATTATATTAAGAACAGATAAGTAAAGATAGAGAGAATAAATAACCCATTGGCACTGAGTTAATTCTAACTCACAGAGACCCTATATGACAAAATACAACTTCCCAATTGATTTTCCAAGGAGTGGCTCATGAATTTGAACGGCCAACATTTTGTTTAGCAGCTGTAGCTCTTGCAGTTCCCACATATTTGTCACGTTTGGGGCTATATGAAAAGAGAAACACACCATTGTCACTTCATAATCATAACATTTATTGAGTGCTTCCTTGAGACACTTCTTCCACACTTTTGATGTTTCTCTTCTGTGAAAAGGCATTCCGTTGATGCAACTCTGCCTCTTCCTCTACCCTGGAGTCATTTTCAGACCACAAACTTGAGAGGACTACCTGATATACCCAGCTCCAAACTCTTTCTCTGAGGCACAAAATATAGGCAGAGAACAAATAATTGCCCCTCCTTAGCACAGTGAGTGTCACCTGAAGTTTGGTGGATAAATCTGCCTCATTCTGGAGTCTGATTAGACAGCTTGCTTGGTTCTCACATATCTGCCTCCCAGACTGACCTCTATAATTAACACAGATGCTATTTTGACCTCCAGTCATCTAGTGCTACTGTAACAGAAATACCACAAGTGAGTGGCTTTAACAAAGAGAAATTTGTTTCCTCAGAGAAAAGTAAGCTAAAACTCCAGATTCAGGGCATCAGCTTCAGGAGAAGTCTTTCTCTGTTGAGTCTGGAGGAAGGCCCTTGTTGGCAATCCTCCCCTGGACTGGAAGTGTCTGAAGTGCAGGGACTCTGGGCCCCAAGGATATGCCCTGCTTCTCGCACTGCTCTTTTCTGATGGTATGAGGTCCCCAACTTTCTCCTTGTTTGTCTTTCCTTTCCATTCCAGACATTGCCACAGGACAAAACAGACACTTTTAGGTTGCGTTCTACCTCACCGACACAACCACCACCCATCTTCCCTCGGTAGCATCATGGAGGCAGGACTTACGACATACAGGAACACCACACTACTGGCAATCAGGACCTGGCCAAACTGTTACATTTTCTAGGGGGACACAGTCCAACCCATGACAAATACTGTCTTTTTTCCTTTTTATTTACTTAATTTTCTCAACCAATACACCAAGTGTGAGATTGAAGCAGATTAAGAAGCCCATGACAGACACTGAAATAGGTTATATGTGTAATCTCATTTATTGCTTACAGTAATTCTGTAAGGGAGATGCAATAATGCCACCCTTTTTAGAAAGGAGAAAATGCAAACTTAACCCATTAATCCATTGCTGTTAAGTCAATTCTGACTCATAGCAACCCTATGGGACAGAGTAGAACTGCCCCATAGAGTTTCTAAGGAGCACTTACTAGATTCAAACTGCCAGCCTTTGGTCAGCAGCCATAGCACTTAACCACTGTGTCACCAGGATTTCCCATATTCTCTGAGATAACTCACAGAATAGTCTTGCCCTCTATACTCTAGACATTGTCCACACTGTCTAGATTCTGAGGGGACACTTTTCAGCCCTGAGCTTAAGCTCTGCCTTCCAGGCTCACTGGGACAACATCTCTACTTCCTTGGCTTTAGGCACACCATTGTCTTAGTCCATCTGAGTGAAAACTCCATCCTTAGAAGTTAGATTTCGAACCCAGATCTGACTCTGGAGTTGCAAATCTTAACAACTATGCTATATGGCTATACTGAAATTGGCACTAGAATAAAACTAGCTGAAACTATTAGCAGAACCAAGAAATGTATGTACATTTGGGCATCCTGAACCAGTCTTCATGAAAGACCTGATGATATAAAACAGCCCCTTATTATAAGCAAGCAGGAACTTCATAAGGAGTGACTAGCTTACATTCTAGGTTAAAAGTCAGAAGCCTGACTGGTCTTTCTAGACATAAAATCAGCAAGTGCAAAATGGCACCTACTTTGTCAGACCTCAAGTAGAAATACCAGGTAGAAATGAAATTAACTGCAATGCATTTGAGTCAGGTGAATGATAGCATTTGAAATTACATATTGTTTCTTTCATCTCTGAGTTCTCTTGCCAGTTTATTTTTTGTAAAATGTATTCTAACCAAATAAAAATAGACTTCAAACAAGGATGACCTATTGTCCTTACTGTCCTCTTCACAGCCAGAATGGCACAACAGCTACTTAACCTGGAACAAACAAAAACATGCTTGGCAAAGAATAATGAACCTGAACTACTTCATTTCTCAAAAGAGGTTAACGCAGTTTCATTTATCTTCTTTCTCCTAGACACCTAGACACTCTAGACACTCTAGAGTGTCCTTTCACAAATTGAAGTACAGCCAGAAAGCTCATTAGAAGGAATGATGGTGAGATTTCATATCACATACTTTGGACATGTTATCAGGAAGGACCAATCCTTGAAGAAAGACATCAGGTTTCATGTCTTAGTCATTTAGCGCTGCTAATGTTGCTACACATATTTTGGGAGGTATGTAATTCAATCTATGACATTCTGCCTTTTGTTCCCCCCATCACATCCTTGCAACATGTAAAATATATTCACTCCATCATATTGTAGCAAAATTCTTAAATCAATTTCAAGTTCAAAATACAAAAATTCTGCTACATCTGTGAAATTGAGAATATAAGTTAGCTACTTCTAAGCTACAATAGCAGAACAGGCAGATACAAGTTACAGGTTTCCAATACAGACAGATGAAACTGGAGAAAAAGAAGTGTAACAGACACAAAGCAAATTAATAGAACATACTACATTACCCTTTGAAGCATTAAAAACGATCTTCTACTCTCCTAGATCATTCACTCAATAGCCCTGCCGTCTAGATTCTAGATGTTGGCCACACTCTCCAGATTCTGAGTGGAGACCCTTCGGCCCTGGGCTTAAGCTCTGCCTTCCAGAGCCACTGGGACAATGTCTCTAATTCCTTGCTTTGGGCAAACCTTTCCCCTAGTCTGTCTGACTGGCAACTCCATCTTAAGAAGCATCACAGCTCATGGCTTCACTCTTTGAAACCTGGGAAGCTCTGGCATTACCTTTTGCTACTGAGATGGAAGAACTTCTTGTGCTCCCTGTCTCTTCAGCTGCTGCTTCCCCAGGCCTCTCGGCCCAGTCCTCACATCATGTCCTCACATCTGTCCTTCTGGGGCAAGTGTTCCAAAGCTCCACACATTCGCTGACAAGTGCCCAGAGGCACCCTACTCTTCCAGGAAGCCCCTTTCACACAGGTGCTCAGCTCTCTGGCTCTGTGGGTGAGCTCTGCAACTGTTGTGCCCCCAGTCTCCTGGATCTCCATTGCTGGTTACCGCCTTCTCCTTCTCCTTCTCTCCACCTGTGTGCCTTCTCTGGTGTTAACAATTTTCCTCAATTCCTTCTGAGTCTGCTACCCATTCACAGCTTCAAAACTGCTTCCACATTTTAAACATCTGTTAGAACAGCATTCCACTCTCTTGGTACCAAATTCTGTCTCAGTCATCTGATATTGCTCTAACAGAAATACCACAAATGAACGGCTTTAACAAAGACAAGTTTATTGTCTCACAGTCCAGCAGGCTAGAGGGTACCAGCTGCAGGGGCACGTAGTCTCTCTCTTTTGGCCCTGGAGGAAAATCGTTGCGTGGCCTCTGTTTTTCTTTGGTCTGAGAGCATCTCAGAGTAGAAACCTCAGGTCTAAAGAACACGCTTTGCTCCTGGCACTGCTTTCTTGATGGTATGAGGTCCCTAACTCTCTGCTTATTTCCCTTTCCTTTTGTCTCTTGTAGGATAAAAGGTGGTACAGGATACACTCTAGGGAAACTCCCTTAGTAAGGATGTTACAGTCCCACTCTAGTTTTCTTTAATATAATTCAACCTTACCCTATTAACCATAGGCAGAAATTAGGATTTACAGTGCAGAAAAATCACAAAATGGAGGATGATCCCTCAATATTGGAATCATAGCTCAGCCAAGTTGCCACACAAAATTTTGGAGAGATGCAATTCAATCCATGACACTGGTTAAGTAGAAGGTCAGTGAAAAAAAGAAAGACCTTCAATGAGATTAACAGGTACAGTGGCTGTGACAATAGGGTCAAACATGTGCGTGATTGTGAGGATGACACAGAACCAGGCAGCATTTCTTTCTGTTGCGCATAGGATTTCCATGGGTTATAATCGACTTGATGGTACCTAGCAACAACAGAAAGAAAGGAAAAAGAAGACCTTCCCTCTACCATCTCTCTGTCTCTCTCTTCCTCCCTCTCTTCTTCTTCACTCCCCTCCCCTCCCTTCCCTTTTCCCTTCATCCTTAACTCCCTCCCTTGCTCCTTTCTCCCTTCTTTCCTTCTTTTCTTTATCTTTCTCTTTCTTTGTCAACTGTTGGGTGACATTAGCTGCAATCCCCACAACATAACAGCACACCGCCCGCCCCCCCCCCATTCCCAGTTCCCTGTGTCCATTCGACCAGTCCTTGTTCATTCTTGCCTTCTTATTCTGCTTTTGGACAGGAGCTACCCACTGAGCCTTTTATATTGGATTTAACTGAGAAGTGCACTTCTCATACATGTTATTTTTGTTTTATAGTCCTGTCTAATCTTTGTCTGAAGAGTGGCCTTCAGGACTTGTTTCAGTTCCGGATTAAGAGTGCATCTGGAGGCCATAGTTTCGGAGGTCCCTTGAGTCTCTGTCGGACCGCTGAGACTTGTGGGTTTTGTTTTGTTTTGCTTTGGTTCAGGTTTTTTTCTACATGAATTTGGATTCTGTTCTACATTTTCTATTGTTCTGTCTGAGACTCTCTTTTATGTTCTCTGTTAGTCTGGTCACTGGCATGGCAGCTGGGCTATCATCTTTTCTTGTTCCTTTTTCAGTCATTTTGTGGTCATCCTAAATAAGAATAGGTAGATGAGAAGAAACTTCCTGTGGTGCTGATAGATCCTCATTTTACCCAAAATCACTTTAATTGTTTGTCTTTGCAGATTTATTATAGCTGATCACACTAACTTTCTATAGATTAGAAAGCAAGGGAGAGCTGAATTGGAACAGGTGGAAAAAAATCTATAAGCTTGCATGGATTTTCCGCAGGAAATGGTGCATGGTTAAGATGATTAAAATGTCAGGAGGAAATTGCCAGAGTATTTAGATAACACTGTTAAAATAATAACATAGTAGTATGTGGCTCTTATTGCAGGGTAAAAGTACTTTTTTCTTCTTTCATATCCTTAAAATCCAAACCTTTGTAAGCTTTATAAACATAATGAGAGAACTATTCATTCACGCATGCAACTGTTTAAAATGGGTCAAATCATTGTCAATTATTTTGACTACTTCATGTAGATTGAATTATGTTACAGTTTTTTCAGAAGAATATATGTGAACTTCTTAAAAGTCTTTCCACTGTAAATAATAATGAAATAAAATAATTTCCCCTTGAGGAAGCACCATAAATTATTTTAAATAACTTGTTATAAAATACCAACAAAATTGAGGGAAAGTGAAATAGGGAGAAATAAAATGTTGATGTCCATATCATTCCCAAGAATATATATCATTTATTGACATAGGTTACAAAACATGTCTCCCGCAAAAAATGAAATCTAATCAATACATTGGTCAAAGTCATTTTAAAGTACTTATTTCACATTTGTAATTAATTACTACATTATTCTTAACTGCTTTTCAATGAGCCCCAAATTCATGGCAACTCCATGGACAATGGAGGGAAACACTGCCTGGAAAATCCATAGGATTTTCACTGGCTAATTTTTGGAAGTGGATCTCTAGGTCTTCCTAGTTGTCCCTCTTGGTCCCTAGAGGGCCTGCTGAAATCTGTTCAGCGTCATACAAAAACAAGCCTCTACAGACAGACGGGTGATTGCTGAGCATAATGTGCACTGACTGGGAATCAAACCCAGGTCTCCTGCATGGAAGGCAAGAATAACACGTATCTTTATTTTATAATTGAATATCTTAGATTGGCTTCCTGGGAAACAGATTTTGAGACTCTAAGACAAATATTTGCATTCAAGATTTCACTAGAGAGGGCCCTCAAGAAAGAAGCCTAGAAGGGAGTAAGGAAAGCTGAACGAGGCAGAATGAGGTGTTGACCTGCAACATGACCGCCACTTAGGACTAGGCCAAGCTCAGAGGGAACTCTGAAGGTGGGTTGGGCTTTTAGAGATGTTCCACGAGGAGCCGAAGGCGAGTGGGTTTTTATGACGACTAGCTCCACTTCTGGAAACTCGGGTGGCATAGCGGTTAAGTGCTATGGCTGCTAACCATAAGGGTCAGCAGTTCCTTCCTTGGAAACTCTATGGGATAGTTTTACTCTGTCTTATAGGGTCATAGTGAGTCAGAATTGACTCAACAGCAGATGGTTTTGTTTGCCTGTACTCCCCTCTTCTACAGTGAGCAGTCACAGACTGCACCCATGAACCCACACAACCTAATGTGGGAAGGTTCCATTTGCCTTAGGGAAAGTCCTGGAGAAAGTCTGCCTGGTAACTGAAGAGCACTTGAGAAGACTACTACTGTATCCACTACAGTGGGAGGGAAAAACTGGACAAAGGAGGTGGGATGATTTGCTTTATTTTACAAGTGTAACACTTAATCTGGATGCTAAGGATGAAAGTATATTATAAGCCTCAAGCAGCTGTTCACTGTATACTTTAAAAAGTAACAACAGTTTATATTTTATCATATTTTTTTCTAAAATAAAGCTCAGTGTCTTCAGTAGTGAAATTAGTATTAATTATTTATTATTTATTAGTACTAATACTAATAAAGCACTTGGCTTGGCTGACTAATAAAGTATTAGTACCAGAGAATGGCTTTGCACTACTTTTGTATCCCTAGAACATGGTCCAATCACATCACTAATTTTACATTTCAAAGTTTCCTATTATTCTTATTGAGGATTTACTATGACTTAGAGGTTGAGGAAAGTTCTTTTTTCTGGTGTTCACTGGATAGTGGAACAAAATACAAATGAACCAATAATTCAAATCCAACTTGACAAGTGCTTTGATAAAAGTGCACCACGGTGTCGTAGATGATGAAGACTGCTCAAACTAGAATAACTTGAGAAGAGGGAGGGAGACCTCAGGGGTATTAGCCAGAAAATATCATTGAATCTGAGAGTTGAGGAATTACTTGTATGTATTCTCTTGGTTTCTGACAGATTTGCAATAAAAATCATCTACCAGGAGACACAGCAATGATAGTAGAAATCAGAGTTAATATTTATCTTTTCAACTATAAAAAGGGATACATCAGTATTATTAGTAGTATAAAATAATTTATTAGGATAAAAATAGGATTAGAATAAGCAAAGATTCTTAACTTTTGTACAAAATTAGCTGTCATCAGTAAAAATTTTGCATGATAAAGACTAAGAGAGAACAACTAAAATTTATTTGTTAACCTTCAGTTGTTGCATCAGTTGTTTGCCTAGGGAAGTATAAAGCAGCAATCCTGATGTGAACTCCACAATAAAACAGAAAGCATTTTGCTACATTCAGAATCAAAATTGATAACGACAAGGCTGTCAAAAGTTGACAGGGCCACCGACTTGTCCTGGACAAAGTCAGAACACATGCACTGCCGTGGAGTTGATTCTGACTCACAGGGACACTAGAAGACAAGGTAAAACTGTCCCGTGGGGTTTTCACGGGACAAGCAGAACCCTAGGCCTTATTCTATAGTCACCAGACACTCCCTACAATTCCTGTTTCCACTGGTAGCATTTTTCCTTCCAAAATGTTCAGTTGTCTCTCTAGTCTTCTCTCGCTGATTTCATTCCTGTTTTCACCTACCTATTCAATCTTTAAAAATTTATCAAATGCAATCCTCTGTGTGGATTCCGTATTCTGTTCCTCAATCTCTCTGCACTGTGCTATTTCATAAGCCTCTTAACAAGTCCCCTGCCTTAACCTATCCTCCCTAAAATCCATCCTCTCCATTCCATATACTGTCTTCATAAATACAGGTTTACAGACCACCAATGTTCAGTCTCTAAAACATTAATCTAAACATACCACTCCTGTCTTCAAAAACCCTAAATGACTTTCAATTTTTTATTATATTTCTCTATGGGTATCCATAAATATAAAATAAATTCTATCACAGAAAAGTAAGGATAGTTTTTAGAAATAAGAATTGAAAATTAATATAAAAGTAAGTTTGTCTTCTTGTTTTACCCATAAAAAGAGAAAAAAAGGATCAACTTGATAGTTTGGCTTTTCTAAGACTTTCAACAATATTTAACCAAGTGCCTCACATCAGATGAACTGAGTTCTCAGTTTGGTCAAAGGGGCATTTAGTTAACCCCGGCGGTGTAGTGGTTAAGTACTACGTATGCTAACCAGGAGGTCAGCAGTTCGAACTCAGCAGGTGCTCCTTGGAAACTCTATGGGGTAGTTCTACTCTGTTCTTTAGGGTCTCTATGAGTTGGAATCTACTGAGTGGAAGTGGATTTTGGTTTTGAAACAGTTGCTGTGGAAACTCTAGTTGCATTGTGGCTGAGTTCTACTGCTGCTAATCAGAAGGTTGGCCATTCAGATCCATCAGACAGTCCTTGGAAGTGATGTGGGGTGGTTCTACCCTGTCCAGTAGGGTTGCTATGAGTTGGAATCAACTCTATGGCAATGGGTTTGATTGTTTTGTTTTTCTGTTCACTTTCCCAGAATAAAAGATGAAGCAATAACTTGTGAATGTCTTTTGGGGGATGAATCTGTACCCTAATTCTTATTTTTCTGTGGCACAGCTAATTATGTAAGTCTGTCAGTGGTTCACAGTGTTGGTAGCAAATCAGGCTCAGCTGCCTGCTTCCTGTACCGGAAGTGAGGAGAGATTGGTGAATTTCTTTAAAGATCCATGGCCCAAAAGGGCCTTATAAGAGAATTTCCAAGGGTATGGAAAATAAATTTCAGGAGAGCATTTCTTTGCAATGCACACAGTATGAAAAGTCACTCAAAGATACCATTTTGGGAGCCAGAACATTTTTGTCTGATTTTTTTATCTCAAATTGCTACAGATAACATGGTAATTATGTATGTTGAAAATAGTCTAATTGTGAGTCACTCAGTAGGGATTAAAATGATGTTGAAAAAAAACTATTGAACAACTTCATGTATAAATCCTTTCAAAATAGAGTCCAGCTTTCCCGAAAGAGCTCTGATCAAAGTTCATTTGACTGAAAAGTTGATTTCTTCACACATCTGTTTTATTTCTCAGAAGAAGTATGAATTTTTAACTCATTAAAAGACCACAAGCTCAATAAAAATAAAGTAGACTAAGAGATAAATCATTGAAGGAGCACAGCCTTTCAGAGGTCACTGCAATGCTTTTATAAAAGAAAAATGGACTTGTGAATAACAACACACAAACACAGAGTGGGTGGAGAGGAGGAGAAAGGTAGCTGCTGGGAGGATGAGACATGTATGGAGCAGAGAGGAATGGTGTGCTGTCACTGGACAGGGAGAGCAGTGGAAGCTGCATGTAGGTGGGCATGTAAATTTATACGGGAGTGAGACTCGACGGCACCTGGCGTACATTTTCACTCAGTCATAGCAAATAAAAAAAAAATTTTAAATAAAAAAATAAGAAAGAAATGGAGGAATAAACAGAATGTGGAAAATGGTGACTCTGAAATGGTCGCTGGAAGACCGTCAGTCCAACACTAAGAGACTATCCTTTTAGAAGAAGTCCTTGATTAAAAGATATTTCTTTTTATTTGGTCCCAAGGGAAAAAGAAAACCTGAGACTCTACCTTTCCAGCCCATATTCCTTCTAGATGTGAGAACATTGTTTGGCCTTTAGCAGTTAGAGTGCAGTCAGTACTTGCTGCCTTTCAGCAATCCAAGCGAATGGCAGGAAGGGCCTGCAGTTATTAGAAACAGGCTGGTATTCCAGGAATTTCCTGGCCTACTATTCAGAGGTCTTCCGTCATCTTTTGACCTCTTTTTTATTTTCTTTGCTAAAATGGATGTTTCTTCCATAGTGGAGGTAGAAATATGGAAAGCGAGCTTTCTTATCAGTTTGTTTTTTCTTCCTATCTGGAAATAATAGTAATAATAGAAGGCCTTTTTCAGGGTTCCATAGTGAATTCTAAGAAAGTAGAATACTATACTCAGAAAATCTTAACCCTTTGGCTACCCTGAAAAGAACTAAGAAAATGCCTGTCTATGTATCTGTATATTCTTCACTGCTGTAAGCACCAAGGGGATTAAACTTGATTTGTGTATTCACTATAGTCTTTTCCTAGTATTTGCTCAATGAATACTTAGCTATTGCAAAGGTCATAACCATTGCGAAATGTTCAAAGTTTTGTAGAAAATAAAAATATTGTCTTGATTCATAGACTACTGACTGATATTCAGAACAAAACACTATCCTAAGGTAGATTTTTGCTAAAGAGATCATTTTTTAAAAAAACCATGCCAAAATTGTGGCACACTGAAGTACAATGTATATTCAGCATTGCAAGGCTAGTCTGAATACACTGTACCACATTATCTCAACGTCTCTTATTTATTTGGGGTAAACAAATATTAACAGAGGACCTAGAACACATAGGTAACCTATGTGTATAAATCAGAGTTCAAACAAAGAAACTGAACTGTGAGGAGTTACGCATTAACATGTTCCTTGGCAGAAATCAGCTTCATGATTATAGTGGAAGACTAGACAAGTCTGAAATCCACGGGCAGGCTCTTGGCAAAAGCAGACTGGAAGTCTTGAGCACAAACTGAAGTTGCTCTACAGAGGCAGAATTTCTTCTTCAGGGAAGTCTTAGTTCTGCTTTTAAGGCCCTTCAGCTGATCAAATCAGGCCCACCGAGATTCTTCACAATAGTCTCCCACATCACATTTAGAGTCAACTAATCAAGGACTTTAATTATACCTACCAAATATCTTTGGAGAAACACTTAGATGAGTATCTAGTGGAGAAACTGCAGATGATGGCCTACCCAGGCTGACACACACCAAAAAGGTCTATTACATTGTGGTTGGTTGTAAGGGGCAAACAATGATATGAAGACATGTTTCCTTTTTCTCAAGAAGCTCATTCAAAGTAGTAATAATAAAATGCCCCGAGACACAGGCAGATTGTAATTCTTTCCTAAAGAAAATTTTCAATACACTGCTACTGATAAACTAGGAAGAAAATATAGCTTCCAGCTCAAAGGATCAGAGAGTTTATGACTGATATTACGTTTGAGCAGCAGCATCTACTAGGACACTAGACCTCGGTGCAGATTTCACTCACCCCTATGTAATATGCTGGAAAACTCATTTAACCTGTCATATAATTCTTAAATGGGAATATATGCAGGAGCTGCCCAATTCTGAGCAGTTTTTAAAAGCATAATGTGAAAATATAAGTGCAAACATTTAGTAGTTCATACAATGTTTTATTCTGTTAATGTTATTTGAGATTTTCTCTGATTTTGGTATTGTGGTAGGCTGAATAATGGCCCTACAAAGATGTCTACGTCCTAATCCTCAGAACCCGAGGATCCTGAATTGGTGGTTAATCATGGATTATCCACTTGGGTCCAATGTAATTCCAAAAGTTCTGGTAACAGGAAGGTAGGAAGATCAGTGCTAGAGATCAGTGTCTGTCATCACAGAAACAGAGAAAGAAAATGATGTGATGAAGGAGACAGAGAAAGAGAAAAGATGATGACTGCAGTGAAACAGAGTGAAATCAAAGGCTATGTCCTGAACATAGCCTATGCCATTTATTTTTTTTAAGCTTTTTTCTGCCTCTAAGTACAATTCTGCTGCTTAGTTCCTCCTTCATGTTAAACCTTTACTAATGATTAATGTTCTTACAGACTGCAGAGAACAAACAATGCCAACCAGAGTTCATAATTGCAGAAAGCGGTCAACATGCCCAAGATGCAAACACTGTGACCACACAAGAGGAAAATGGACTCAGCACCCTCATCCCACTCCCCTCCAATCTCCCTGTTTGTAGTTACTTTTTAGGTTGGCTGCCCAGAACCATGCCAACATGAAACCTGGGTGACTGCCAACTGACTCCATCCGAGTGAGTCCTGCCTAGGAACTCAGAAATCTATGTCAAGGAGATAAAAGCACTGGATACACATCACTGGGCCATGGCTGAACCTAATTGGAGAGTGAGGAGTCCGGCTCTTGTTTCTGTGCCAACTCCCAGCCTGCCTCTTTTTAGTATGCATGGTATTTCCCAGAAATGTAATGAATATGTATAACTGCCCCTTTCCTACATTGTATAAAACTTCTCATGACTCTCTGTTCAGGGAGACAAGCTTTCAGAGGGGCTCGTTCCACCTTCTCTCCTTATATATAGATGCGTAATAAAGCTCGTACTACTCACTTCACCTGTCTCAAGAATTGGCTTCTGTGGCAGGAGGCTCTAATGTGCAAATTTCAGTAACAGAAGGAAAGGTCAGAGTGATGCAATTATTGGCTAAAAGGTGGCTACAACCCAGGAAATATGATTGGCCTCTAGAAGTTGTCAAAGGCCAGGAAACTAATTGTCTCCTAGAGTTTGTTGAGGGAAGGAGACCTTGCTGACATCCTAACTTTGGCCCAGTGAAACACATTTCAGACTTCTGACCTCCAGAACTGTAAGATAATAAATTTTTGTTCTTTTAAGCTACTAAATTTATGCTAATTTGTTACATAAACAATAGAAAACTAATAGAAATACACTGTGTTTAAATCATATTTACTATGTCAGAAAATATTGCTGGTCCACAATACCCCATTTCTTCTTCATCCATCTTTACCTGAAAACGTTAGAATAAAGACTGGTTTTATTCAGCTTTCTTTGCAGCTAAAATGGCAAAGCAAGTTTTTGTCTGTGAGAGGTACAGGCAAGATGAGTGTGATGTAACTTCTGCAAATTATCCTTAAAGGAAGTACACCCTCCCTTCATCTTTCCTTACTCTTTCTTGCTGGCTGGAAGAAAAACAGAATGAATAGAGCTAGTGCGGTTAATACCAACCGTATAACGGGAGCTCATGCTGAAGACATGGGAAAACAAATAGACATGAGTCTGAGTCTATGGTGATTGCAAAGTTGTCCTTCTAGCTCTTGCCCAAGTACTCTTATCTTTTCATGAGAGAAATTAACTTTTGTCTTGTTTCAGTGGTTGTTTTAAGTTTTCAGTCACTCACAGCTAAACTTAATATATCCTATTTCTCAATTAAGTAGACACTTACATTGCATGCCTAATGAAAATCTACTCTTTTACCCATTGTACTTTGACTTGACCATTTCCATTACTTAATGTCAATGAACATTAGCCAACATAACAGAATCAGCACCTTGAAAATCACTTGTGCATCAGAATTTGTTCTTTTTCTGTACTTCTCTCGGAGACTTGCTTCTACCTTTGAACAAAATCTATGTTAGCTTGATGAATGACAATAGTCATGTGTTTCCAGCTACTCAGAATGAGAGTTTTAAAGGGATAATGTTTTATGTAAGTACTCATGGAAAAAAATTCTCTTTATGGTGACCAGCCACCACCAAATACAGCTGTGATGTGGCATACAATGACGAGTCCTAGTGGTAACTCAGGAAAAAGAGGGGTGCACCTAAAGAACTCCACTAAAAGACTGTAAATGATGATCCAAGAGCCTGGGAGTTCCCCTAGAAGCATTGTCCCTAGACTTGCTGCTACTCCTAACCAGAAAACATTACTGAGGCCAACTCTTTGGACAGGAATGGATTGGATTCGGACACACAGTGTTACCATAGGGTGTGTGCACTTTATGGTTCCATGCATCAGTAGGATGCTGTCCTACTGGTCTCTTACTAGAAGGGAGAGGGCACAGTGGAGAAGAGGGGACAGAAGATTGCTAAGAGGTTGGACCTACTTGGGTCCAATATAATTCCAAAAGTTCTGGTAACAGAAACTGTTATCAGGCAAGGAGAGCAGAAGGAGCTGCAAACAGGCAAGAACACAAATTAAATTTGGGTTATATACTTCCACAAATGGAGGAAGGATTGAGGCTCTCAAGGATTTCATTTTACTTGGGTCCAAATGAATGTCCTTGGAAGCGGCAGTAAAGAAATCAAAAGACACATTGTATTGGGAAAATCTGCTGCAAAGGACCTCTTCAAAGTATTCAAAAGTACAGATGTCACCTTGAAGACTAAGGTGCAACTGACCTAAGGAATGGATATTTTCAATCACGTCCTATGCATGCAAAAGCTGGACCATGAACAAAGAAGACAGAAAAAGAACTGATGCCTTTGAATTAGGGTGTTGGAGAAAAATGTTCAATGTACCATGGACTGCCAAAAGAACAAACAGATCTGTTCTAGAAGTACAACCAGAGTGCTCCTTGAAAGCAAAGATAGCAAGATTGCGTCTCACATACTTTGGACATGTCAGGAAAGATCAGTCACTGGAGCAGGATATTTTGCTTGGTAGACTGGAGTGTCACTGAAAAAAGAGGAAGATCCTCTATGAGATGGATTGACACAGTGGCTACAACAATGTGCTTAAGCATAAAATGACTGTGGACATGGGGCAAGACCGGGTAGTGTTTCGTTCTGTTGCTCATAGGGTCGTTATGAGTCAGAATCAACTGCGTGGCACCCAACAACAACTTTCACTCAATCACAATAAAAAAATTTCTCTTTATATGTTTATAGTAGACAAAAATTCTACTTCTTTGATAATAATACCAAACAAATGTTTGCATTTCCAGGAAAAGCAAACAAAATTGATCTTTGGATTTATAATGTCCTTAAGGACACAAAATGGTCACCAACAAAGGGCAGCTACCAAAACCTAGCAGGAGGGTTTACCAAGGAAGTGTCACTGTCATAACTAAGAGACCTTGTATTCTCCCAGGAAGAGGTCACACTAAGCTATAGATTTGGGCAAACACAGACTTCTCATTTGAGATTAATCATTATATCATTAAAAGTAAGTGTCATTTTCCTCAATTGATGGTCCAGTGGTTTCAGGGTTCCCCTGAGAGCATGGCCCCCAGCCCCGATGCTGCCCTTACCCATAAATTATAACAAAGGTCCACTCTTCGGACAGGAATGCATTGGACTTGGCAATGCAGAGTGGCCATATATTGGTTGCACTTTATGGTTCTATACATCTATAGGATATCATCCTGCTGACCTGTGGCTGGAGGAAGGAGAGTGGGTGGAGAGGAGGGGAAAGGAGACTCTTGGGAGGATGAGACATGTATGGAGCAGAGAGGAATAGTGTGCTGTCACTGGACAGGGAGAGCAGTGGAAGCTGCATATAGGTGGGCATGTAAATTTATACGGGAATGTACATTTTCACTCAGTCATGTTAAATAAAAAAGAAAAAACAAAAAGTAAGTGTGATTTTTACCAGTGGAATGCAGTGGACTGGGGATATGGTAGAATCGAGTATGGGTACATGGAAACAAGTTCTATATTATTATCATAAGAAATAAGATATTCATTCTTACACCATTGCAGTCCCTGATCAGAAGACACACTCCAAAATCGTAACAGGATTCTTCTGGTTGTCTTGAATTATGTAGATAAGGACATTATGCATTTGACATGAGGTGATCTCATTATTAAACAAAAAGACATGATTAGATCGTCAGGAACAATCTGCCATTTTATTACTCTGGCTGGATATTCACCTCTGAGCATGTGGCTCAAGACTTCTATATTTCACAATATTATCATAAGCAACAAACAAGTTATTATCTTACATTGTTCTTCCACTTGTAATTCAATCAGCAATCTTTTCACAAATTTTCATAAAAACTGTCAGCTTCAATATACTTGCAAATTATTTTCAATAGTATAAAATATGAGAGCCCAGTAATGTGGAATTTATCTTGTAGCCTACCCTGGTGAGTGGCAGTTTGTTTTAGTCGTCTAGTGCTTCTCTAACACAAATACCATGAAGTGGATGGCTGTAGTAAAGAAAAGTTTGTTCTTACGGTCTAGCAGGTTACAAGTCTGAATTCAGGGTGTTCACTCCAGGGAAAAGCTTTCTCTCTGTCAGCTTTGGAGGACAGTCCTTGTACTGCATCAGTACTTGGTCGGGGAGCATCTTGGCACAGAAACTTCGGGTCTGAAGGATACACTGTACTCCCAGTAATGCTATGAAGCTCTTAATTCTCTCTGCGTCTCTCTCTTTTTATTGCCCATTGAATGAAAGGATAAAGAGTGGTACAAGCTGCATTCCAGGGAAACTGCCTTACCAAGGGTGTTGGAGTCCCGCCCTAATCCTCTTTTAACATAATCATCCTATCTATTAGCCAAAGGTAGAGATTAGGATTTACATACAACATCAGATATCACAAAATGGAGAGCAATCAAAGAATACAGTGAATCCTGGCTGAGCCAAATTACTACACATATTTTTGAGGGAGCACAATTCACACCATGACACATCTCTTCTGTACTTAGCATCCTCATGTGGCATTCTAGCTACTAAGATACTCCTTAGTCCTCACTAGAACTTGACCACACAAGCACACTTTGTGTCTTAGACACCTCCTTCTTCTAAGTAAAAAAGACAGAAAATAGTTAGAGGGATAGATGGATGCATAGGTGGTTGGGTGGAGGGATGGAGGGGCAGATGGACTGATGGATAAACAGACAGACAGAGACAGATAAATAAGAAAGAGAGTGACACTGAAAGATGGAAAGATCTGAACATTTCTTGAAGGGGATCTTTCAAGTGCTAAATGTATAATATCACAATTTTATGACTGTTCATTCATTCATTATTATTTGTCAGTTATGGTGGTAAAATCTAGAGATAAGTTAAAAAGTTTGTATCTCTGTAGAAATTATAGGAGAAATGGTAGACTGGTAAAGAGTTAAAATTTAGTGTGTTCTGTACTGCAACAGAAATACAGCCAAAGGGTTGAAGTAAAGACAACACTGTATGGGACAGTCAAAGAGAAGAAAAACAGGGAAGATTTTGCACATTTAAATTTTAGGACTCCAAAATTACAATGAAATAAATACCCATTAAAGTCAGCCACTTGTAATTATTTATCATTTTTGTTATGGCAGCACTAGAAAATTAAGATTTTTGGTGACCCACATGACTTTACCCTTCTGTTTCACCCACCATTTTGTCAGTGACTGTCTTAGGCTGGGTTTTCTAGGGAAGCAAAACCAGTAACACATGTAGGTACAAGGAAAGATTTATTAGATAGATAGATAGATAGAATAGATGATAGGGAGGGAGGGAGGAAGGGAGGGAGGGAGGGAAGGAGGTACAGATACAGGAAACAGCTCACGTAATCACAGAAGGTGAATGTCCCAAGTCCTGGCACAAGCCTCACGTGGCCACGGAAGCTGAGGAACCCAAAGTCAGCAGGTCAGAGACCAGAATTCTAGATCACCAGTTGTGTAGGACAGTGAATCCCAAGCTGGTGGCGAGACGAAGCAACAGAGGCTGGCAAACCCAGGATCGGCAGGTCAGGGGGCAGGAGCAGCAGAGGCTGGCGAACCTAGGTTCTGCAGGTCAGAGAGCAGGATTCTCAAGTGCCGACTGTAAGGACTGATGAATCCAACAGCTGCTAGTTCAAGTCCCGGAACCAGACTCTGGAAGAAGACAGCAGGAGCTCCTGGCCACAGAGCAGACCAGCAGTAATAGTGGAAGGTCGGGAGATGAGAGCCGAGGGGCCAGGAGCCGCCACAAACCCCACCCTGCCACTTAATACAGCAGCCAAATATGGAGTAGCCAAGTTGACATAATCCTGACCACCACAGTGAACAAGTTATATCAAATTTGACATACCTTGTTTGTCTATTCTTACTATTACTACACCCATTCATACTCTTATCTTTCTCTGTGTCAATAGAGCTGTCTCCCCTCTAGTTCACCCAATATATTGCTATTATATTAATTTGACCACAGCTTGGAAGCCAAGACAGCTGAAGCGGCAAATGCTAGCTGATGCACTGTGTGCATCTGCCATGTGTAAGGCACTATGTTTGCCTTTAAAGTATGTTGCTATGTCATTGAAAATGGAAAGCCATTTATTAGTTATTTGATTTTGGTGGAATTATTTAACCTCACTCTTAGAGTCAGTTTCCTTACCTATGGACAAGATGATCTGCTTTGTGTGTCTCTCACAAAGGAAGTATTAACAAGCGTTAATCACTTACTATTTCCACATTCTGTTGAGTCACTTTGTTTTGTAATAGGCATAAATATGGATGTCTTCCAGTTGGTTGCCCGGGTAGATATTTTCCGAATTTCTTGGCATAGACAGTTGAGTACTTGCAGTGCTGCATCCGTTTGTTCAAACATCTCCATTGGTATGCCCCGTGGATGCAAGGACAGTGAGACAGTATCTCACATGTTTTGGATGTTACCATGACAGATCAGTCTCTGGAGGACATCATGCTTGGTAAAGAGTCAGAGAAAAAGAAGACCCCCAACAAGATGGATTGATACAGTCACAGCAACAGTGGGCTCAAGCATAACAATTGTGAGTATGGTTCAGGACCGAGTACTGTGCTGGAACCAACACAAAGGCACCTAACAACAACAACAACAAAATCACTTAGTATAATGCTGCAAAGGATTGCAGTTATCAAAGATTTCATTTTACTTGGGTCCACAATCAATGCCCATGGAAGCAGCAGTCAAGAAATCAAAAGACACATTGCTCTGAGAAAATCTACTACAAAGAACCTCTTTAAAGTACTGAAAAATAAAGATGCCACCTTGAAGACTGAGGTGCGCCTGACCTAGCTATGGTATTTTCAATAGCATCATATGCACGTGAAAGCTGGACAGTGCGTAAGGAAGGCAGAAGACGAATTGATGTCTTTGAATTGTGATGTAGGAGAACATTGAATGTGCTGTGGACTGCCCAAAGAACAAACAGATCTATTCCAGAAGTAGTACAACCAGAATGCTTCCCAGAAACAAAGATGGCAAGACTGCATCTCACATACTTTGAATATGTTGGCAGAAGGGATCAGTCCCCACAGAAAGACATCATGCTTGGTAGAGCGGAGGATTAATGAAAAAGAGGAAGACCCTAGATAAGATGGATTGATACAGTGGCCTCAATGAAGAGCTGAAGCATAAAAACAATTATGGACATGGCACAAGACTGCGCAGTGTTTTGTTCTGTTGTGTATAGGGTTGTTACAAGTTGGAATTGACTTGATGGCACTTAATAACAACAGCATAATGCTGCCACATGTTAAGCACTTGAATGTTAACTTTCATTAGCATAGCTTCTCACTATACCCCAAACTGCCTCTACGACTTGTGAGACTTCCCAGTTTTGTTGCCTGTAAGCAAGGACAGATTATCCAATAGGCATAGCAAGCACAGTGCTTACCTTATTGACCAGATCATGTGTAGTAAACAATTTCACACTTTTTTACCACAAAAGAGATTCCACTTCTACATTTGGTGGTATCTGTCTCACTCATAACCCCACATACCTGTCTGTTTTTAAATTTAAAATCCCTAAAAGGGGCAGATAACACAGGAAGGAAGGAAGCATGGGCTTACTTATATTACACACTAATCTACACTGAACAATCTCACATGGGTTTCACTGTATCAAAGATGATCTGGTAAGTGAGGAAAGCACTGGTTCACTTTGATTATTGGATCATGTGGCCCTGCCTGTTAGTATTTCCACATATGCTTAGTGTTTTCACATCTTGCTGCTTTAGCCCATGCTGTTCTCTCTCTGAAGTGCCTTTTTGTACTCTCTCTATAACTTCCTAGGTGGCACAAATACTTGCATTTCACTGTTACATTAAAAATTGGTGTCTCAAACCCACAAAGACATACCATGGAAGAAAAGGCCTGACAATTTGCTTCTGTTAAGATCACAGACGAGAAAACTCTATGGAGCAGTTCTATTCTGTAACACACGGGGTCAACATGAGTCCGAATCAACTTAATGGCAACCGACAAAACAAAAAGATATCTCTATCTCTGTACTTGTACATTTTCCTCTCTTTTATACATCCCAATTATGTCAAAAGTAGCCCCCTGTCATGGACTGAATTGTATCCCCCTAAAAATAGGTGTAGCTCCCAAACAAAACAACCGAGGAGTTTTCCAGATAAAGAAACTTTTCTGAAATCATCAGAAGGTGAATACAAAAGGATTATATACAGAGCCCTCCTAGACCTTATACAAAATGCAGCAGAACAAAATGAAAAATTAAGCAAGCTGTTCAATTTGATGGAACACCAGCGCTCTGAAATCCAACAGATCAAGAACAAAATCAGACATAGAAACTTCCATTCAAAGGAAGAAAACAGAATGCAACAAATGGAGAACAGAATTTTTGACTTAGAATACAGAGCTACTGACACCAGTGTCTATCAGCAGAAATCAGAAAAATGAAACAAGAAAAATGAAGAAGCATTAAGAAGCATTACTAAGAGGAACAATCGTCAATTAATTGGAGTCCCTGAACAGGATGAGACACCTGAGAACACAGAGAGTATCATTGCTGAGCTGCTGACAGAAAACTTCCCAGAAATCATGAAGGAAGAGAACATAGACATTCCAGATGCATATTGTACGCCATCCAATACAGATCTCAAAAGAAAGACTCCAAGACATATTTTAATCAAGCTTAGCAAAATGACACATAAGCAGCAACTCTTAAAGGCAGCAAGACTAAAGCAAAGCTAACATTCAGAGGAAAACCCTGTAGGCTTTCGTCAGATTTCTCAGCAGAAACCATGCTGGCATGGAGACAGAGGCATGATACGTTCAAAGCCTTGAAGGAGAAGAACTTCCAGCCAAGAATTAGATATCCTGCAAAACTGTCTTTCAAATATGAAAGTGAAATTAAGACATTCACAGACAAACAGAAACTCAGAGTCTTTGTGAAAACCAAACCAAAACTACAAGAAATACTGAAAGAAGTTCTTGGCTTTGGCTTAGAAGAACAAAACCACTAATTTTACATTTTAGAACGACACATCATCTAGAATTCTACTCAGTTAGGAAAGGCTCCAAACTCAATCACAGCTTTAGTACTGAAAGAAACAATCCAGTGATTATCACAAAAACTATGGTGCCATCGTGTTAAAAAGAGGGATGTACTACAGTTGTTATAGTCCTTCCAGATGAAGAAGAAGTCAACAAGACTGGTAGTAATTAAAATTCGCTTTATATATAGTTTATTATATCACAGGGACAGCGGTAAAGCACAACAAAGATGCAACATACCATATCAAGAAATGCAACTCAGGAGTCTCAACAACTACAAAATCAGCTCTGAAAAAGGCAAAAAATCAACTCAAAAAAAGAGTGTCCCAGAACAGGCTAATAAGAACAACAGAGAAAACATCAACACAAAAATAAACATATCACAATGGCAGCACTGAACACATACCTATCAATAATTACATTGAATGTGAATGGATTGAATGCTCCAATAAAGAGACACTGGGTGACATCTTGGATCAAAAGACATGACTCATCCATATGCTGTCTACAAAAAACTCATTTGACACTTAAAGACAGGAACAAACTGAAAATTAAAGGATGGAAGAATATATGTCAAGCTAACAATGAACAAAGAAGAGCAGGGATGGCAACACTAATCTCAGACAAAATCAATTTTAATGTAAAATCCACCATAATGGACAAAGATGGACACTACTTATTGTGGAAAGTTTCAGTATACAAGCAAGACCTAACTACATTAAATATTTATGCACCTAGTATCAGAGCACCTAAATACATTGAAGAAACACTGACTACACTAAAAAAAGAGTTAGATTACTCCACAGTAATACTGGGAGACTTCAACACTGTACTCTCAATACTGGACAGATCACCTAGAAAAAAGCGCAATAAAAATACAGAAGACCTTATTGCCACAATTAAACAACTAAACCTCATCAATATATGCAGAACTTTCTACCCATCAGTGGACAACAACTTCTTCTCCAGAGCACACGGAACATTCTCCAGAACTGTGTGTTAGGACATAATGCAATTCTCAACAAAAATGTATCATTGAATTACTGCAAAGCATCTTCTCAGATCATAAAGCCATAAAAGTTGAAATCAATAGCAGAAAAAAAACATAGATAGAAAATAGAACTTTTGGAAACTGAAAAACACCTTGCTGGAAAAAACTATGGGTTATAGAAGAAATCAAGGATGAAACAAAGAAATTCATGGATTCCAATGAGAATGAAAACACTTCCTACTAGAACCTATGGGATACAGCTAAAACAGTGCTCAGAGGTCTGTTTATCTCCATAAATGCACACATCTGGGAGGAAGAAAGAAACCAAATTGTGGAACTCACCCTACAGCTTGAACAAGTAGAGAGAGAACAACAGAGGAACCCCTCAGGCACCAGCAGAAAATAGGTCATACAGATCAGAGCAGAACTGAACAAATTACAGAATAGAAAACAATTGAAAAAATTGAAAAGACCAAAAGCTGGCTTTTTGAAAAGATCACCAAATTGACAAACGACTGGCTAAACTTGCTAAAGGAAAACAGGAAAGGAAACAAATAACCCAAATTAGAAATGAGAGGGGAGTGATCACAACAGATCCAGTGGAAATCAAAAATATCATAACAGAATACTATGAAAGACTGTACTCTAACAAATTTGAAAACCTAGAGGAAATGAACAAATTCCTTGATTCATATCACCTACAAAATTATCACAACGTGAAGCAGAACAACTTAATAAACCCATCTCAAAGGGAGAGATTGAAAATGTCATCAAAAAACTGCCAGCCAAAAAAAAGCCCAGGCTCAAATGGCTTCACTGCAGAATTCTACCAAGCTTTTAGAGAAGAGTTATCTCCAGTACTACTGAGACTATTTCACAGTATAGAAAGGGATGGAGTACTCCCAAACTCATTCTATGAAGCCAATGTAACCCTGATACCACAGCCAGGAAAAGACCCAAACAAAAAGAACTACAGACCTATGTCACTCATCAATCTAGATGCAAAAATCTTCAACAAAATTCTTGCCAATAGAATACAACAACAATGTCATTATGTAAAAGATGACAACATTATAACAAAAAGAGTTACTAAAAAATGTAGTTCTTGACCCTTCATATAGAAAGCAAGTCAAGATAATACAAAGAAACTAAAGAAAGATTTCAATGGAGAAAAATAGGGGTAAATGGTAAGGTAACCAAAAAAGAAACTAATAAACCTACGTATCAAAATAAAAAAAGAAGCAAGAAAAATACAGGGTCTCAGCAAATACAAAACAAACAACAATGAAACAGATGGAAAGAAAACATAAAAGTGGAACAAAGAAATTGTTAATAACGCCCCCACAAAGGCATCAAAATGATGGCACTAAATTTAAAACTATCAATTGTTATGCTAAATGTGGGTGGATTAAATACACTAATAAAGAAATAAAGAATGGCAGAACAGATGAAAAAACATGATCCATACATGTAATGCCTAAAGAAGAGAAACCTTAGATTTAAAGACTCAAACTAAAATTCAAAGGATGGAAAAAATATATATCAAACAACATTCAAACAGAGCAGAAGTGGTGATATTAACTTCTGATCAAAGAGGCATTAAAGTAGAATCTATCATAATGGATAAGGAGGATAATATATGATTAAAGAGTCAATATACCAGAAGGCCATAACCACACACCCAAATATAGACCTCCAAAATACATAAAACAAAAGCTAACACCATTGAAAAGAGACATAGACAACTCCACAATAACAGTTGGAGATTAAGCCACCTTCAAAGAAGGACAGAACATCAAGAAAGAAACCTAGTAAAGACATAGAAGATCTAAATGCCACAATGAACCAAACTGACCTCATACACATATATATAGAATACTCTACCCAACAATAGCCAAGCACACTTTCTTCTCCAGTGCACATGGAACATTCTCTAAAATAGACCACACAGCAGACCATAAAGTAAGCTTTAACAAAATCCAAAGCATTGAAAATTTGTAAAGTATCTCTTCAGATCAAAAACTCATAAAAGCAGAAATCAGTAACAGAAAAAGTGAGGGAAAAAAAATCAAATACTTGGAAACTGAACAACACCTTGCTAAAAAATTACTGGGATATAGAAGAAATCAAAGATGGAAAAAAAGACATTCACAGTATCAAATGAGGATGAAAACACATCATATCAAAACCACTGTGACATAGCAAAGGCAGTGTTCAGTGACCTATTTATTTCAATAAATGCACATATGTAAAAAAAAGAAAGGGGCCAAACCAAAGTATTAACCCTACAACTTGAACAAGTAGAAAACGAGCAGCAAAAGAACCCTTTGGTTAACAGAACAAAGCAAATAATAAGATTAGAGTAGAATTAAATGAACTAGAGAATAGAAAAATAATTCAAAGAGTTAAGAGACCAAAAGCTGGTTCTTTGAAAAAATCAACAAAATTGATACACCATCAGACAAACTGACAAAAATAAAAACAGGAGAGGAAGCAAATTACTCAAATAAGAAATATAATGGACAATATCACAGCAGACCCAGCCAATTAAAAAAAAAAAGTAAAGGAATACTATGAAATATTATCCTCTAACAAATTTGAAAACCTAGAGAAAATGGACAAATTACTAGAAACATACTACTTAACTAAAGAAAGCAGAGGTGGAACAATTCAATAAATCCATAACAAAAGAAGAGATTGTAAAGGTAATGAAAAACATCCCAAGCCAAAAAAAAAGCCCTATCCCATATGGCTCCACCAGAGAATTCCACCAAACTTTCAGAAAAGAGTTACCATCACTATTACAAAAAGTATTTCGGAGCATAGAAAAAGAAACAATTCTCCCAAACTCATTCCATGAAGCCAGTAAATCCTGACACCCAAACCAGGTGAAGACAACACAAAAAAGGAAAACTATAGACCAATATCTCTCATGAACTTAGATGCAAAACTCTTCAACAAAATTTTCACCAATAGAATTCAACAAAGCATCAAAATGACAATTCACCATGACCAAGTGGAATTCATACCAGGGATGCAGGGGTGGATCAACATCAGAGGAAAAAAAAAATCAATGTAATTAGCCACAAAAATAAAAAAAAAGAGAAAAAGCACATGATTTTATTAACTGATGCAGAAAAAGCACTTGACAAAATCCAACATGCATGCATGTTAAAAAACCCTCAGCAAAACTGGAATAGAATAGATGTTCTTCAACATAGTAAAGGGCATTTTTATAAAGCCAACACCAAACATCATCCTAAATGAAATCAGTCTGAGAACATTCTCCTAGAGAAAGGAAAATCAGACAAGGATACTCTTCATAACCACTTTTATTCAACATTGTCCTAGACCCTATAGCCAGAGAAATCAGACAAAGAAAAGAAAAGAAAGAAAAAAGAAATGTCAACCAAAGTGATAAAGAAATAAATGCATCTTTAATTTGCAGGTGTTATGATCTTAAACACAGAAAACCCTAAAGAATCCACAAAAATGTCTACTGGAGCTAATGGAAGAGTTCAGCAAATTATCAGGATACAAGACTAAACATGCAAAGCTCTGTTGGACCCGTACACCAAAAAAAAAAAAAAAAAAAAACTATGAAAGAGTAATGCAACATACGAATACCATTTACAATAGCCCCCAAGAAGATGCTACTTAGGAATAAATCTGAGAGTTAAAAAACTACATCAAGAAAACTACAGGACACTATGGCAAGAATTCAAAAGACTCCTATGTAAAAGGAGAAAATCCACCTTGCTAATGGATTGGAAAACTCAACATTGCAAAGCTATCTATGTATACAATGCAATTTGTATCCAAATTTGAGTGTCATTTTTTAATGAGATGAAGAAACAAAGTACTAACTTCATACAGGAAGGGAAGAAGCTTCAGCTAAACAAAGCATTCCTGAAGAAAAAAGTTACAGTCCTTGAGCTACCTGACTTTAGAACCTATTGTACTGCCACTATAATTAAAATAGCCTGGCAGTGGTACAACAGATTCATAGACCAGTGGAACAGAATTAAGATTCCAGACATAAAATCATCTATTTCATCTATCTATGAGTAGCTGCTATTTGACAAAGGCCCAAAGACCATAAACTGGGGAAAGGACAGTTTCTTTAACAAATGGTGATGGCACAACTGGATATTCATCTGCAAAAAAAGAGAAACAAGATTCATATATCATACACAAAAATGGACTCAAAATGGATCAAAGTCCTAAATATAAAATATAAAACAATGAAGATCTTAAAAGAAAAAAATAGGGACAACACTGGGAGCCCTAACGCACGGCATAAACAGAACACAAAACATTACTAGCAATGTGCAAACACTAGAAGCAAAACTGGGAACTCATGAAAA
The DNA here is from genome assembly GCA_028571685.1 of Heterohyrax brucei. Taxonomy (NCBI): domain Eukaryota; kingdom Metazoa; phylum Chordata; class Mammalia; order Hyracoidea; family Procaviidae; genus Heterohyrax; species Heterohyrax brucei. Next base: position 156,596,826 of record CM053142.1, on the reverse strand, counting down.
GCAAAGACTTATGGTCATGCAAAGACTTCACCAAAAGAGTAAAAAGACACAGATTGGGGGCTGTGGTGAGGGAGGAAATGGCTGTGACAAATCCAACCAGGGTCTAGTCTCTAAAATCCATAAGATACTACAAAATTTGGACAACAGAACAGCCCAGTTGAAAAAATGGGAAAAGGATATGAACAGGCACTTCACCAAAGAAGACATTCAGGTGGGAAAAAGATACCTGAGGAAATGCTCATGATCGCTAACCATTAGAAAAATGCTAATCAAAACTACAATGAGAAACCGTCTCACATCAACAAGGCTGGCATTAATCCCAAAACCACAAATCAATAAATGTCAGAAAGGATGTGGAGAGGCTGGAACACTTACATACTGCTGGTGGGAATGTAAAATAGTATCACTACTTTGAAAATCGATTTCACACTTTTCCTAAAAAAGCTAGTGATAAGAGCCAGCAATCCCACTTCTTGGAATGTATCCTAGAGAAATAAGAGCTGCCATACAAATATCACATACACACCACTGTTCACCAAAGCACTGTGCACAATGGCAAAATAATAGGATCAACTTGAGTGCCCATCAAGGGGTGGGTGGATAGCCAAGTGCCGTCGAGTCAGATCTGACTATGTTATATTCACACAATGAAACACTATGCAATAAGCAAGAGGAACGATGGATTTGGGAACTGTCTCACAACATGCAAGAATCTGGAAGGCATTGTTCTGAGTGAAATTAGTTGGTCTCAAAAGGGTAAATATTGCATGAGACCACTATTATAAGGACTGAGCCAGCCAAGCCAACTGCCGTCCAAGGACTGAAGAAAAGGTTTATACATACAAGAAAGCAGCCTTTGATGGTCACAAGGGGAAAGGGAGAAGGTGAGGGTTATTTACTTTCAATTAATTAATGATTAAAAAAGTTGATTGCACGTGGATGACTTTTCATGAAAGCCCAAATGTTTGAGAAAAAACAGTCTTACTGTTGTTTGACTTAAAGGTGACTTTAGAAAACTAATGTTCTCAAGGCTCGAGGCTCAAAAGAATATCTCACTGCAACAGCCCAGGTCGGTTCCCCCAGTTCCTGGACCCCAAACTTCTGGCTTCCAGGAGAATTAAAACTGTGTCTCAGGTCTTATGAATCAAGTAAGAAGAAACCTTGGTCTTAAATTGTATTGGAGGCTATAGAAAATTGCAAAAAGTGTACAACAACTGTTGAACAAAATGCTTTAGGAAGTGAGCTAACCATCAGTAAAAGGCTGAGGGAAGAGCAGAGAGGGCTTGATTACACAGAACTTAGCTGGCAAGCTTGCCTGACTCTTTCTAACAGTGGTTAGCAGAATAAGATCAACAGGGTTGTTAGAACAAACGAAACAAAACTGACAGGATTTAACCAAACTGAAAATGATCAGAGATGGCATCTTTGGAGTCATAGTGTCTAAGCAATCAAAACCTTAGATATCCAAAGGGAGGGAAGCAAAGCCACAAGGTGTTAATGGGTAAATTTTATTTCTGGTTACTTAAGAAGAAACAATGATCAGACTAATTGTGCACCATCACTGACAGGAAAAGACATAATGACTGCATTTTTTAAAATTTGCAACAAGACATGGCTCTGTTCACTCGCAATACCATTTATGTGTCAATAGTCAGACTTCCTAGAAATTAAACTATGGTTTTAAAAATAAGATTTGGATATTTTTTATTACTCAGAGAATCCTCTCCAGAATCCCTTAGAAATTCTTATTTTATAAGCACATATTTCCTTTTCTAGAATTTAAATCCGCAAAATGTCCTCATTTCAACTCAGTTTTTACTTTGTTTCCAAAAATTTTTGTCTCTGAAATTAAGAACAGTGCCACATTTTAGACCTTGATGTAAGCCCAAAGGAAAGAAAAGAAATGTAAAACATTCACATGAATGAAACAACCCAGTTCCTGACTGCAGTATGAAAACGGGAGGAAATTCTGTACAAACTCGGAACTTTACACCCAGATTTCCAAGGGAAACCTGCTTCTACATTTTGTGGCTCCAAAAAAACGCACCAATGTAATGTTGTGTCCATCTCTTTTGCTTTTGGAGCTCTCAGTCGATCATTTTGAGTTCTTTATTATTCATCTAATAAATTCAGTCTTTACTGCTGAACTCACAGTATCCGCTAAGCTGGTGATATAGAAAAGATATTGATTTTTTTTTTCCTCCGAAAGTTATGAGTGCAGAGCGCAGTGAAAATGTGTATTCTCCCTGGAGCCTCTAAAAATAAGAAGGTGTAAATTGGTTTCTCCTGTAAGTATTTATCATTTCTGTTTACTCTCTACCTTTAGATTATAAGTTCCTCCAGGGCAGGCACGAGGCTCACAATTTTTTCTTATAATGTCCCACAGAAATTAGAATGGGACTAAATCCACGGTGAGAGGTAAATAATTCTTTCCAGCTATTATTACATTTGAGGTTAAAGAGTAGTTTTGGAAATTGTGTATTGGCTTTCCTTTTTGGTTTGTTAAAATAAAGGCAGACTTAGAGTTTTGTCATGAATAAGTAATCCCATCTAAGTAAAAGGCTACAGAGTAGAAAGGATTTTTATTCTGTCCTGAGTAACACAGGATGTTCCCATTATTTGAATGTCAGAATAGTGACAGTTCAAAGCCAATAGCAGTTCCTTAGAAACCCCATAGGGCAGTTCTACTCTGTCCCTTAAGGCCACTGTAAGTCCCAATCGACTAGGTGACAACAGGTTTCTTTTTTTCTTTTTGGTTTATCTTGATGCTGCTTTGCTATAGTACGCTGAATTCAACTTATATGATTTGTAAAGACAGTAAAGTAGAAAATACCAGGAAGTTCTCTATGTGGGTATGAGATTCAGCCTTTTCAACTTAACTACTTGAGTGATTTGACCCAGAACACATGGACAACAGCCATGTTAATGGACTCTGTGTAGCATACAAAGTAATATGTTGAAATACCTTAAGAGCTCTCATTTTCCATGCAAATGAAAGGTGCTCAGGAATGCCTGCTTCTTGCTTGTTCATCCAATAAATTCAAACTACCTGTTACCCCAGTGCCCTCCTGATAAAAGACAGAGAAGTAATTACCTCCTATAAATTCCACTGCATTTTGTCACTGCCTCTATTGTAGCCTTTATGTTTATGGATCACAATTATCTACTTCCATTACCTTTTTCTCTGTGCAGGCAGCTTATCTCATCATCTTTGTGCTCCCACTGCCTGTGACACATATTTGAGCTTCACTAAGTAGTTGTTAAATAAATGAATAAATAATTATTTCCCAATTCCAAGAACATCTGATGAGAAGAGTTCTTTGTTTCTTTAATTTTCCTGAAGCTACAGCCTCCAGCAGCCAAAGAAACCTTCTTTTCCCTGATTTTCCAGTTGCCTTTTATGGTAGCAGAATGTAGTGAAATCACATATTTCTTGGATTTGACATTCGATGAGAGTATGCAGGACAAAAATCACATATAGTCAAAATTATCTTTGAAAAATGCCTTAAGTAGACGTTTGTTTTTTTTCTGTACTTTTTTCTCACTGGCACAACGAAAGCAAAAAATACAAATGAAAGTGGGTTCCCCACACTGACATTTGGCTGAGCCTGAGTAATTTATTTTGCTAAGCATGAACTAGTGTCTGACGGCGCTCCCTCGCATTGTCAAGTCCCGCTTTATTCCCACTTCTGATGTGCTTCTTTCTCCTCATCCGAGAACTTGCCACTGTTGTTGAGGCTTAAACCTCTATTGGTCCCCCTCAAACCCAAGGCAAGACAAGAGGATTTAATAGGTTATGATTTACTACTAAGAAGTTCTGGTGGTACAGTGGTTACACTCTCAGCTGCTAGGAAAAGGTGAGCAGTTCAAACACAGCAGCTACTCCTTGGGAGAAAGATGTGGTAGTCTGCTGCCATGAAAATTTACAGACTTGGAAACCCTGGAATGGGGCAGTTCTACTCTGTCCTATAGGGTCACTATGAGTCAGAATTGACTCTATGGCTACGATTTTTTTTTTCTCTTGGCTCATTGCTTGGGCAGCTAACATCAATTAAATTGCTGCCCCGGTTACTTTGGTCTGACCCTGATTTGGAGTCCCAGTTATCTTTAATGGATTTCTACCTTTTCCCGAAGATCACTCTATTTCCTGTTTCATGGCCCGGTGAATTAACTAGATCCCTGACTTAGGAATAGGCCTGGTACTCTGTTTCTCTAGGATTTGGAGGGAGACTAACAATTGCTACTCAGCTTTCCTTCTCGGGAAATTTTTTTCTTTCTCCTGCCCTCACACTCTATCTACTTTCTCACTAGATTTTCAAACAGCTTTTCCTATTAAAAAAAAAGAAAAAGAAAGAAAGAAAGAAAAAATTGCTATCAAGTCAATTACAACTCATAGCAACCTTGTAGGACAGAGTAGAAGTATCCCACACAGTTTCCAAGGAACACAGAACGGATTTGAACCACCAGCCTTTTGGTTAACAGTTATAGCTCTTAACCACTATGCAACCAAGATTTCCATGTTTCTATTTGTATTGTCAACAAACGTTTTAAGTGCTCTTTTCTATTCCAAATGAACCTCTCTGGGCCCAGGCTCAGCGTCTAGTCCCAGGCTCTTACTGTCATGCTTTGCTACTATGAATCTCACCACCATTTCTTTACATCATCACATCCAACTTGGTTAGAAAAACTCAGATGAACAATTTACCCTAAAGACTGACTTTTGACTGTTACTGGCAACCACAACCACATAGGTTAAGCAAAGTTAAATCATTAACCACAAAAACCTTGTATTATATAGAAACAGATTACTTATCATCTAGTAAATATTCCATTATATAAATAAAGAAGTATCCAAAATTAATCAGCTGCATTGATTGTTTTCTGAGTTCTGAAGAGATTTTTTACATAGGGAACTGGACCCAGCATGGGATTTAACAAGGTAAAGTCAGGAGAAAACAAGGATGAATGAAATCATATAGTGATCAACATAAGAACGGCTGAAGAAAAGTGATTTCAAGGTCTGACTCAAAGATGTGGGACCAGGTATTTTTTGGTTTGAAAATTGTCAAAAATACCTTTCTAGTTGTGGAAGAATCCCATACCTGAAAACAATGATTCATCAAACAATTCAATTTTCTGTTTCCTTAGAGAGTATCAAATGCAGTGTGCAACTTTTGAAAAAATATATATTTTTTACATACACAAATACACCAAAAACCAAACCCACTGCCATCAAATCAATCCTGATTTATAGCAACCCTATAGGACAAAGTAGAACTGCTCCATAGAGTTTCCAAGGAACAACTGGCAGATTTAAGCGGCCGACCTTTCGGTTAGCAGACACAGCACTTAACAACTACACCACCAGGGTTTCCTACACAAATATATATACATACAAGTACATTTAGCAAAGCTAAAAACATTGTGTCAGGTAAGTTTCTACTCACATACATACGCATAAACCAAAACCAGACCCACTGCTGTTGAGCTGATTTCAACTCATAGCTACTCTATGAGACAGAGTAGAAATGCCCCACAGAGCTTCCAAGGAGCATCTGGCAGGTTCAACCTGCCAACCTTTGGGTTAGCAGATGTAGCAACTGAACCAGTGTGCCACCAGGGTTTCCATATATGTGCATATATGTGTGTGTGTGTATATAAATCAGTTGTATTCTGTTCTGTGTCTTGAATTAAAAGAGTGCTGGGGGTACAGTAGCTAAAGCACTTGGTTGCTAAATAAAAGGTCAGCTGTTCGAACCCACTAGTAGCTTTATGAAATAAAGATGAGGCAGTCAGCTTCTGTAACAATTTACAGCCTTAAAATCCTATGGGATAGTTCTACCCTGCCTTTTAAGGTCTCTGTAAGTGGGAATGGACTCAACAGCAACAGGCTTGCTTTTTTGTTTTGTTTTGCTTTGCTTTGCTTTGTTTTGGTCTTGTATTAGATTTAGAAAATGCTGCAAATGTAGTATAAAATCAGATCCAGAAATGAGGTGATGGTGAAGATTCATATTTCCCTTCTAAGACACACCAAGAAACTTTAAGATTTGACACAGCTAAGACTCCAAATACCCTAGCTGAGATGTGATGAGAAATATGCTTCATTTCACATGGTAAAATGATTTACTTCTTTCTCACTGCCCTTTATTCTGTCAGGCAATTGAAGTATCTCTGACCTAACTGCACGAACATAGGAAACTCCTGGGTTCTTTGTTGTGTAAAAGAATAGCAATAAAAATAAAAGTGAATTTCAGAAGTATCACGTGAAAAGCCAGCCACATGCTGAGAGGTGCTTACCTTTTGTGATCCAAAGTACTTTCTACTAAAAAGATTATTAAAAAAAAAAAAAAAAGAAAGAAAGAAAGACAGGGAAAAAATTGGGACTCAGAAAACTTAATTGGATTTCCATTTATTTTTCAGTATTACTAGTAGTCCTGTGTGGTCTTCTGAATTTACTGATTTTACAAGGAACAATATAAACACTATGTCAGGGGTTGAACTGTGTCCCCCAAAATATGTGTACCAATCTGGCTAGGCCGTAATTTCCAGTATTGTGTGATTGTCTGTCATTTTGACATCTGATGTAATTTTCCTGTGTGCTATAAATCACGCCTCTATGATGGTAATTAGGGGAGAATAGTTGGCAGTTATGTTAACGAAGCAGGACTCAATCTGCAAGATTGGATTGTGTCTTAAGAAAATATCTTCCTGGGATATAAAAGAGAGAAGCAAGTAGAGAGTGGGGCATCTCATAGCTTCAAGAAAGCAATGCCTGAAACACAGCACAGCCTTTGGATCAGGGGTTAGGGAGAGAGGGCATCCCTCCACTCAGAAGCTCCTCAGAACTCTACTAAAGACCAGAATTGATGGTCTGACAACCTGGAGGGCCCTCCGGGGACATGGTCCCTAGACACGCTGCTGGCCCTGACTAGAAACCATTCTGAGTTCAGACAAGAATTGACTGCACTCAGGGACACAGTGTGACCACATGGTGTGTGTACTTTACAGTTTTATAAAGTTATAGGAGGTTGTCCTACCTGAGTCTTTCTAGATGGCAGAGAAGTGTGTGGAGAGGAGGGGACAGGTGCTCATCAAGAGGATACTAGAAGTTAGAGTGAAAAGGAGGAATGTGCTATAACTAGGTGAAGAGAGCAGATGAAGCCACAGATAGTGGGCATGCAAAATTGATTTGGTTTATATACTTTCACTTAATCACAAAAAAATAATGGTTTAAATAAAATTTTTAAAAAGTTAAAAAAGACATAACAAAGCAAAAAGAAACAAACAAACAAAGAAAGAAACTCCTCAGAGGGGAAGACTGATGACAAGGACACTCCTCCAGAGCTGAAAAAGAGAGAAAACCTTCCCCTGGAGCTGATGCCCTGAATGGACTTGTAGCCTTCTAGACTGAGAGAATAAATTTCTGTTTGTTTAAGCCATCCATTTGTGGTGTTTCTGTAACAGCAGCACTAGATGACACTCTGATCATTATCTCAGATCCTCACAAACCATGCTCCATGTCTTTTGTAATCTGGTTCTGTTATTAACATAAAAATGGAAAAAGATAGGATTTAACAACCGTATTTAATTATCAAGCTGATTCAAAGCTAGCATAGTTATAGTTATTACTCACTGCCACTGAGTGTATTCCAACTCATAGCAACCCTACAGAGAACTACTCCAAAGAATTTCCAAGGAGTGCCTGGTGGGTTTTACCTGCTTGAACTGCAGACCTCTTGGTTTGCAGCCATAGCACTTAACCACTATGCCACAGGGTGTGCAGTTACAGGTATTAAGGAATTCTTTTCTTTTGAATGTCCACTTTATAAAAACAGAAAAGCTAACACTGTACAAAGAATGAAAAGTTTGAACAATACATTTGTTGAGGTCAGTGGTACAAAGGAGATCAATAGTTCAGAGAAGAAAAAAATTAGAATAAAGATTATTTACAAAATGATTTTTCCTTGAAGCCATTTTCAACTTATTACAAAGCATGACAATACTTTGCTAATCTGCTTTCCTGACTACAATAATGTTATCAGACATAAGTCTGGGTTCATACCACCTACTGCAAAGCCAATCTCTGAGACAGGAGGTTAAACCCCCAAAATCCAGTGCCATTTAGTTGGGTTCAACTCATAGTAACCCTAGAGGTCAGAGTAGAACTGCTCCATAGAGACAGGAGGTTGGGGTAAAATAATCAGAGGTTTATTTGCAAACTGGCATGCAAAAAGTCAGAGGGCATTCTTGTCCTCAGAGCCTGTCTGCCTTTGCTGGGCAAAGTCAGGGTTTTTAAAGAGAGAGGCTACCTGCTAGTGTAGGGGTTCAAAGAGGGCTTGAGGCAGGGCCTGGGATCCTTCAGTACTTTGATCTCTCTGGATCATCTGGGCAATAATGGTGCCACCTGCTTCACAATCTTGCAGCCCATCGCTGACCATCAGGGAAAATGAATTGGTGCTAGATGCCATCTGGCCAACAATCTGAAAGAAGAATGTTCAGAGACAGCTATTTTCCTAGCCTCCCTGGCCTCCTGCTTAATTTTTTTATCACTGGTTAGAGCCCAACTATCAGAGGAGTTATTGATAGCTTATCATTCACTGAATCTATGGTGGTGTCCCTAAGACTGAGAGCCCCAGCCTAGCATTGCCATCTGGGGCCTGTGGGATATGGAAGTCACGTTTTCTGTGGGGGGTTGGGGTTAGTGGATCTGAAACAATGCCTTCAGGTCCTTGGCCTTAGCCCCCCCTGTTGTTTGGAAACAGCGCCTTTCAGACCTGCGGTTCCAATTTCAGCTTTTAAGTCATATACCAAAAAAAAAGTCTTTCTCCTATTCTCAGCCTGGAGGAAAGTCTGCAGCAAGTTTACTAAAAGAATGTGGTATTTTGACAGAGATCAGGATAAACCAAACCAAACAACCCAGTGCCGTGGAGTGGATTCTGACTCATAGCTATCCTATAGGCAAGAGTAGATAAGAGTAGAACTTCCCCATAGAGTTTCCAAGAAGTGCCTAGAGGATTTGCACTGCTGACCTTTTGGTTAGCAGGCCATAGCACTTAACCACTAGGCCACCAGGGTTTCTGAGGTCAGGATGATTCTATATGTACTGCCCACAAGAGAACAACATGAGAGCACTGAATGTACAAACTCATATTAAGAAACAATTATCTACAATCAGAAAAACTCTGGGCTTTCACACCCACCAATACAGGATAAGAATGGCATAAAGATAATTTCACAGCCAATCAGTAAAATGCCTTCCATTGTTATAGTTATCAGCCCACTAGAAGTACCAACTGTGTGTGTGTGTGTGTGTGTGTGTTTGTCTGTGTCTGTGTGTGTGTATACCACACACACACAAGGACTGCCAACTAAGTTTGCGAACTCACCTAGAAAAAGAGCTACATATCTCATTTCTGAATATCACTACAGTCACCTTCCAAGTACTCCCCCTAGGAAGCTATGCACACTTTCAAAGTGCTCCCCTTGGGTAGCTGTGAACCATTGCCAGTCCCTAGTGCACTCTTCGTAGCAATTTAGCAACTCTTTCTGGAATGGCCATCAGAGCTGTTGCCATATTAGTCTTGATGCCCTGAATGTCATCAAAATGTCTTCCTTTCATTATTTCCTTTATCTTTTGGTAAAGAAAAAGTCATTACGGGCCAGATCCGGTGAGTAGGGAGGGTGTTCCAATACAGCCGTTTGTTTACTGGCTAAAACTCCCTCACAGACAACTATATAATTAAGTACTTGAACTTGCTACCTTGCCACTGTGCACAATGATCATTCCAGAATGAGTTCTGAAAGTACACTGAAGGGGGAATTAGGTGCACAGCTTCCCAGAGGGAATGCTTCAAAGGTGACCTTAGTGACATTCAGCAATGAGGCATGCAGCACTGAGAACACTCAAGTTCAGGAACTTAATGGTCAGACCTCATAAACATGCACATACATATGCCAAGCCAAGTGCTGTGGAGTCAGACCCTACTATATATATGTTTAGCTGTGAATGCTGCTCACAGTGGGAAGAAAGCGGCTTAATTCATCTAAAATTAGGATTTTCCTTTTCTAATTGCCTAGGAATCTAACACCATTTCATTTCTGGGCTCATTCCACTAATTCACAGCACAGAAGCATACAGAGGGGCTTACCTCATGGAGACCTAAGTCAGGTTCCTAGCTGAGTCTCAACCTCATTATTGAAATTCCTCTACCTAGTGACTGGGAAACAAAAAGGACAATGGTTGTCTCTCTATTTCCATAATTTCATGCCTATAAATCCTTTTCATATTTCTCACACGATTTCATGAGTTGTATATAGCCAAGTGCCAAGTGCTTCTACATCAGTTTATAATTTACCTCACCTTTGCAAATAAATCCATTTGCTAGCTACAGAACACAGTGTATGCTGAACTAGTTGTAAAGAGTGTTAGGAGCAGGGTCTTGGGTGGGAGCCAGTACCAGGGCTGTTGAAAGTCACCTGTGCCATGTCAGGAACAATGAAACCCATTGCTGTTGAGTCAATTCTGGCTCATAGCGACCCTATAGGACAGAGAAGAACCACTACATACAGTTTCCAAGGAATACCTGGGGGATTCAAACCTGCCAACTTTATGGTTACAAGCTGTAGCATTTAACTCTATGCCACTAGAGTTTCCCTGGATTAATAGAAAAGTCAAATAATATAAAACACTAATGAGAGAGAGGTCTCACACAACCCCAAAAACTATTTTTTCTTTTTCTCTCAATAGGTTTGTTTATATGACTTATTTTACACACACACACACACACACACAGAGGCATGCATGCATCCACATACTATGAAAGACTGATCCAGGTTACTTCCAGTTCCTTTCAGTAGCAAAGTTCCCTATTCCTATAATTCCTGGGCTCCCAACCCCATTTTGTTGCTGTGAGACACATTAAACTTGAAAACTGGCATTGATCAGTATCTCTGTACTAAGACATATTTAAGTTCAGTAGTATCACCTTAAAAGATATGCCAGCAATTCCATGATGTCACTGTATACAAATAACTCCCAACTATTTCCTATTTACATAAATAATAGTTCTAGATAACAGAGTAATTGTAGATCTTAATCCTTTTCTCTGTGGTAATTCCTAACCATCCTGAATTTTCTGAGGCCCTTTTCAACAAAGTCAAAATACCAGGTAGAACATATGTACAAAATATAAAATGACAGTTGACACTGTAAATTTGTCCAAACTCTGGAAATCGAAATAGATGAGTAACCACAATTGATATTGCAAAGTTTCCACAGTTTAACTGGCATATGGCTCCCGTTGATTATAGCTTATATTATATCAATAAAGAATGAAATTCATTTAGCAGAAAATCACTGGCAATCCATATGTCTCTAGTAAATGAGGATCAATTTTGCATATTTAATTTAATCATGGTTAAATGAAAGAAAAAGTGATTTGAGTTTCCTATCTGGAACATAACTTAAACCTTTTATACACAAGAAGCTGAATACAATGATTAGTTAATTAAAAAAAACAAAAGTACTTTTTCATTTGATGCTACCTGTATAGCTCATCATCTGACAAAGGGCACGTAACACAACCCATAGACAAAATTTTTTGCAAGCAAGTCTAATTCATTTAAAAAACCAAGAGTGTCATGGATTCAGTTGTGTTTCCCCCAAAAAACATATTTAGAAATGCGTGTGGTCGTTTGGCTGGGCTGTGATTCCTGGTATTGTGTGATTTTCCTTTAAGTTGTAAGCCCTATTAATAATCCTATACGGTTGCAAAAAAATTATAAATGGCTGTTATTTCAAGCCACTAGGTTTTGAGCTGGTTTATTAGGCCACATTATTGTAGACTCAACACAGAAATTGATACCAAAAGTGTGGAATTTCCATGACACCAAAATAAAATATATAGGCTTGGCTTTGAAACTAGTAAATACATGACTCCTGAAAATGCAGCAAGAAAATGTTTATAGGAAGTTGGAAAAGTTATAACCCATATTATGCAGTCTTAAAATGGTTGACAAAACTATCATCAGTAATAATTTAAACAATATAAAATATTGCTAATGAAATTGAATTTGAATGATCAAATTTTTAAGCAATGTGTGGAAAATATCAGCTGGTTATTACTGGCTGCATGTGATAATTTATTCCTAGAAAGAGACGGACAAAAGAAAGTAACTTCTAATTTGCAAGCAGAATTGAGAGGGACTATAAAACAATTATTGCTTAATACTTTAGAAAAGATTTTTCTCATCTCTGGCCATCAACAACCGAAAGATCAAGAAATGCTCTCGGTGTAAACATCAAGTTAAGTGTGTGGTTACAAGAATTTTTGTTAATATATTTGAATGAATTAAGGCAGCATTTAGTGACTCTCCCAACTAAACAAAGCACTTTGTAGGAATCTTAAAGTTACCATACTGCAGCAGCCTGTCTAAAATAACACTAATTTAAGGTAGAGAGAAAAGCATGGCTCAGAAAATATTGTAATCATTGGTGAATGGCGTACATATAGTCAGATTCGTTGAAAGCCTCCACACATTTAAAGTTAAGTATATTGGCAAAAGCACTGCGACCTGCACTAAAAGACATTGAGAGTACTTAAAATTAAAAAGGTTCCTGTACCTCTTAACTTTTAATATGCCAAAAACAGGAAGCCAAAACTATGCAGCTGTCAAAAAGGCTATTTCTGTGAGACAGACAATGGATTGGGAATCATCCCAGCGACAAGGACTGGACTCTAATCAAGGAACACTTTCCAGCTCTGGAGAAGTATCAGACGAGACTGACTCACACAGATTTCAGAATTCCTATGGATCAGTGACTGCTATTCACCTACTATTCATCTATTTTTTTCCCTCAGCGGGAATGTCAGTTATAACTATTTTTGTCCCTGTCTAAATATTATATTCTGGTGTATGAGGGATGTTAAATTGTCTTTTCATTTTCAAGGTCTTTGGATCAAGAGGAGTCACACCTTAAGAGCTGTTTTCCGTATCATGAGACCACAAACTTTAAGCCAAATGACAGCGTTGAAAGAAATGTTCAGTGTTCTTAAGTGAGACTGGGTACACTTTGCATGCTCCAAGAAAAAGCTTAGAATAATATGTGGATTCTCCTGCTTCTTCTCTTGCTTTGCTAAAAGGTCTGTAGTTTATACTCAGGTTAGCTTATTGGAGGGCTGTGTGAGATGTTTGGAGGAGAACAAAGTAGTTCTAACCAAGGTCATCTGCTCCAGCCATTCCCTGGCCGGTACATCAGCTTATGGCAGATACATAAATGAGCTTACCTGAGATCAGCAGAACTGCCATATATACTCATGGACCCATGACAAGTAGCAAAAGGTAGTGGGTTTAGGCCACCAAATTTTAGAAATAGTCTTTTATAAAGTATATAGCAATTTGTATCTAATGCACATGAGATCCTAGACTTCAAGTAATCTGTTGTGATCAAATGAGATTTCGGGAGCCCTTGGGGGAATAACGGTGTTTTTCCTGTTAGAAGATTGTAAATAACTATATTCAGAGAGTGGGCTATGGTAGGTTAACGGCAAAAACAGCTCCAGTATTTTACCCTTTGCTGTATCCATGCAGAGCATGTGACTTTGCAGCCCCTCTCATCAAGAGGTGAAGTCTATTTTTCCCTACTCCTTAAATATGGCCTGGTTTTGTAAATTGCTTTAGCCAATAAAATGAGGCAGAAGTGACAGTGTACAGTTCTGAATCCCAGCCTCAAGAGGACATGTCAAATTTTACTTTCTCCCTTGCTCCTCTACCTTTTCCTTGAGAATATTCCCAGGCTAGCCTGCTGGCAAAACCAAACCAAATCCAATGACATTGAGTTGATTCCAATTCACAGCAACTCTGTAGATCAGAGTAGAACTGCCCCATAGAGTTTCCAAGGAGTACCTGGAATATTTGAACTGCTGACCTTTTGGTTAGGAGACATAGCACTTAACCACTATACCACCAGAGTTTCCAAGCCTGCTGGAGAATAGGACAAATGGAATAGAGCCTAATCAACTTTGTTGTTCTAGCTGAGGCCTTAGGCATGTGAGAGAGCCAGCCAGGATTAGCAAAATTTCTTACTTAACTCATTAGCAATTACAGATTCATGATGCTGCTGAGCCTGTCTGAGAACAGCGGCATTACACAGGCAAATCAATGACCTGTTTATTGTTTCATCCAGATAGGGAATGTCACTGTGTGCTATGCAGGATTATTGTAGCAACAGACATTTGATGGAAACACATTTTCACTTCTGTATAGTGCATATTCATGTGTAATTTTCCTCATTTATGGTTATGTTTTGCATTCTCCGAAATCTGCTTCCACTGGAATTCCCCCAGTTCATCTGTTATGACTTTAAATATCTATATAAACTCCAATTAGTGCCAGGTTGAAATCTTTTCCTGAGACTCCTGGGACCCACAAAAGTGATTGAGCCCATGTTTGCATTCCTGAATATTTTATATTGGTTTTGAGAGTTTTCAGTTGAGATGTATCTAGAAAATCTGGACAGGCATTGCAAAATGGCATAAGGGGGCTACAATCCACACAATGCAGGCTTTTACAAACAGATGCAAACACTGAGTTCAGAAAAGTTAAAGAGCTACACTGTGGTCACACAGTTAGGAAGTGCCAGGGAAGAGATTTAGTTTAGTATGACTCAGGCTGATATTCAGCCAGAAGGCACTGGTACAATATATGCCATACCAGTTGCTGTCAAATTGATTCTGACTCACTGCAACTCCATGAGTGTCAGAGTATATCTGTACTCTATAGAGCTTTCAATAGTTGTTTCTTTCAGAAGCAGATTGTGAAGTCTGTCTTATGAGGCAACTCTCAGTGGGCTCAAACCACCAACCTTTTGGTTAGCAGTTGAGCACTTAACGTATTGCTATCTTAGATGTTAAAATACGGAAATATTCTGCACTGGTTGCTAAGTAGCAGTTGTCTGTATGTCTCTGGACCTTCCCTTAAGAGCTGATAGACTTGTTCACCATCAAGAAAAGAAGTAACACTTGGTGTAGCAGGTGGACATCAGTATTGTAGTTGTCCTTTCTGATTGTATGGTGTGTGCCATCTAACTGTTAAATATATTTATGTTCACTCCTGGGTATGCCTCTGCAGGCAGATGCTTTCTCCCAGACCAGGATACACTTTTTCTTAGTAAATATGTTATTGAATTCAACAGAATTTTTAAATCCAGTTTTACTTGGATTTAAGACTGCAGAAACACAATTTTTATGTCTTCTTAGAACAATAATACAATTGCTGTTTGCTGAGGAGGGGAGAAATGCTACAAACTCAGCAAAACGCTGTCATCAGGGAGAACTCATCAAAAGGTGTCAATTTTACAAAATTTTGCTTTTAACAGGTGGGTAGCAGTCTTCCGGTACAGAAACTCTTAACCAGTGGAAAAAATACTGAATCTGACGAGATGAAAGGCATCTATCTTTAGCACCAGTAACAGATACATGGAATAGCCTTGAGTACATAAGATTTTATAGCTTTCACATTTATAATTCATAGCATTATAATTTACAACAGAAGTTACCCTTCAGTAAGAAGCCAAAGGAAAATAGGCATGAACTGCATAACACTATGCAACTGAGTTATTTTGCTTTAGGAAACGTTAGGTGTTACGAGAAAATTCTTTAGGGGGTGGAGTCAAGATGGTGGAGTAAACACGTTTCCCTAAATCCTTCTGGAAACCAAGACCTGAAATGATAATTAAATGGAGCCTTACGGACACCTAGTGAGCCCTGGGATGCAGCATAGGGCTGTTAATTTGGACTTCATACCACTGAACACAAAACTCCCACTCTTTCACTGACCCCACTCTTGGCGAGCATAGGCTTTCACAGACCGAAGGTAACTCACCAATTTGATTTTCTTTTTCCTCTGTCTTGGCTGGTGGGCAGAGCTGGGAGTTGACTAGCCGCTGGTCTCAGACGCACTGCTGGTGGGACTGGCAAGTGTAATTGCCAAGTTCTGAAAGCCCAGCTTTGGAATCTGCACCTTGGCTCCTCTGGCCAATCCTTCTGCCTCCACCATGTGGTAGCCTTACAGATGCACTTGTGCAGGCTGCCACCTTGATCCACTGGGAAATGGAGAAGCCCAGGCAGAGGCCCAAGCTGGACTCGGTTCCTAGGCTGGCAGGTAGTCCCTCCTGGGGGCAGAGTGCTTTTCCAGCAGGGAGGTGATATTTTGCACACTGTCACCTGAGGCTGGGGCCCAGCAGTGGAGGCTGTGGACTCTAGGCATCTCGGCACTCTTGGCCTCTCTTTTCACCTGGATCTTGGTCCCGGCCAGGTGGCAAGCTTGTGAGGAATGTCATCTTGTTTCACTGGGAGGTAGAGTCATCCATACAGAAGCCTAAGTTGGACCTAATTCCTGGGCTGGGAGGCAGTTCCTACCCAGAAGAGACCACTTTTCCAGCAGAAAAGCAGAATTCTACACAATATCACCTACAGCTGGGGCCTGACAGCAGATGCCAGCAGGCCAGTAGCCTTTCTGTATTTTGAGCTAGTTTATAACATCTGGAGTTCAATATAGCCAGCTGGGAAGAGGGACGTATATACCTGAAAGCCTAGCTGACTTTGGAAGTTGTCAAATACTTTTTACTTCTCATTTTAAGATGGCCTAGAGAAACAATTGTGGTCCATCTTCACAGAATCTCTTGCAGCCTCTACTGACCCACATGAAGTTCAAAAGGCAGCATTATCTGGAGAAAATGGTAAGCCAGAAATCACCCATTGCATCAAAAGGTCGCAAAAAGAAACCGCCTCAGAACTTCGCAGATGAAGAAGCTTTTCTGAAACTATCAGAAGGACTACAAAAGGATTATATAGAGAGCCTACTAGACGTTATACAAAATGCAGCAGAGCAAAGCAAAAAAAAATGAAGCATGCTCTTCAATCTGATGGAATATCAGTACTCTGAAATCCAACAAATCAAGAACAAAATCAAGGACATAGAAACTTCAATTCAAAGCCAAGAAAACAGAATGGAACAAATGGAAAAGAGAATTTCTGATTTGGAAGTCAGAGCTACTGACCCCAGCATCTATGAGGAGAAATCCAAAAAAAAAAAAAAAATAAACAAGAAACAAGAAAAATGAAGAGGCATTAAGAAGCATGTGGGACTCTATTTAGAAGAACAATCTATTACTAACTGGAGTTCCTCAAGAGGGCAAGACACCTGAGAACACAGAGAGTATTGTTGCTGAGCTGCTGGTAGAAAACTTCTCAGAAACTACTAAAGAAGAGAATATAGATATCCAAGATACATATTGAACACCACTCAATGTAGATCTCAAAAGAAAGACTCCAAGGGGTATTATAATCAAGCTTAACAAAATGAAACATAAGCAGAAACTCTTAAAGGCAACAAGACTCAAAGCAAAGCTAACATTCAGGGGGAAACCCTGCAGGCTTTCATCAGATTTCTCAGCAGAAATGATGCTGTCACAGAGACAGTGGCATGACACATTGAAAGCCTTGAAAGAGAAGAACCTCCAACCAAGAATTACATATTCTGGAAAACTATCTTTCAAATATGAAAATGAAATGAAAACATTCTCAGATAACCAAAAACTCAGAGACTTTATAAAAACCAAACCAAAACTATAAGAAATATTGAAAGAATCTCTTGGCTTGGAAGAACAAAACCACTAACTTCATATTTTAGAAGGACATGTTATGCAGAATCCTACTCAGTTAGGGAAGGTTCCAAATACAATCAAAGCTATAATAGTGAAAGAAATGATCTAGTGATCATATCATGTAAACTATGATATCATCATACTAAAAATAGGGATGTACTACAGTCATTATAGTCTTTCCAGGTGGAGAGGAAGTTGACAAGACTGGTATCAATCAAAATTGAATTTATATATAGTTTATTAAGCAAGATCACAGGGGCAGCTGCAAAGTACAATAAAGAAGCAACATATCCCATCAAGAAATGTAATACAGAAGTCTCAAAAACCACAAAATCAACCCTGAAAAAGGTGAAAAATCAACTCACAAACAATGTCACAGAACAGATTATTAAGAACAGAGAAAACATCAACACAAAAATAAACACATCACAATGGCAGCATTGAACACATGCCTATTGATAATTACATTGAATGTAAATGGATTGAATGCTCGAGTAAAGAGACATTGAGTGACATCTTGGATCAAAAGACACAACCCATCTATATGATGCCTACAAGAAACTCACCTCATACTTAACAATATGAACAAACTGAAAATGAAAGAACAGAAGAATACATATCAAGCTAACAATGACCAAAGAAGAGCAGGTGTGGCAATTCTAATCTCAGATAAGATTGATTTTATTGTAACATCCACCATTGTGGACAAGGATGGACAGTATTGCTGAAATTTTCAATACACAAGCGGGACTTACCAATATTAAATATTTATGCATCTAATATTAGAGCACCTAAATATGTCAAAGAAACACTGACTTCACTCAAAAAGGAGATAGATCACTCTACAATAATAACAGGAGACTTCAACACTTAACTCTCAATATTGGAGAGATTGTCTAGAAAAAAGCTCAGTAAAGATACAGACGACCTTATTGCCACAATTAACCAACTAGACCTCATCGACATACACAGAACTTTCTACCCAACAGTGGACAACTATACCCTCTTCCCCAGCGCACATGGAACATTCTCCAGAATAGACCATGTGTTAGGACATAAAGCGAGTCTCAACAAAATCCGTACTACTGAATTAATGCAAAGCATCTTCTCAGATAACAAAACCATAAAAGTCAAAATCAATAGCAGAAAAACATAGATAGAAAGTGGAATTCATGGAAACTGAAGAACACCTTCCTTAAAAAGCATGGATTATAGGAGAAATCAAGGATGAAATAAAGAGATTTATGGATTCCAATGAGAACGAAAACAGTTCCTACCAGAACCTATGGGATACAGCCAAAACAGTGCTCAGAGGTCACTTTATCTCCCTAAATGCACACATCTGGAAGGAAGACAGAACCCAGATCAAAGAACTGACACTACAGCTTGAATAAATAGAGAGAGAACGGCAGAGGAAACCCTCAGGCACCAGCAGAAAGTAGATGATATAGATCAGAGCAGAACTGAACAAATTAGAGAATAGAAGAACAATTGAAAAGACCAAAAGCTGGTTTTTTGAAAAGATCAGCCAAATTGACAAACCACTGGCTAAACTTACTAAGGAAAAACTGGAAAGGAAAGAAATAACCCCAATAAGAAATGAGAAGGAAGTTGTCACAACAGATCCAACAGAAATCAAAAATATCATAACTGAATACAATGAAAGACTGTATTCTAACAAATTTGAAAACCTAGAGGAAATGGACTAATTCCTTGATTCATATCACCTACTCAAATTATCATAAGGTGAAGCAGAACAACTTAATAAACCCATCACAAAGAAAGGAATTCAAACAGTCATCCAAAAACTACCAACCAAAAAAAAAGCCCGGGCCAAGATGGGTTCACTGTATATTTCTACCAAGCTTTAAGAGAAGAGTTACCTCCAACACTATTAAGACTATTTCACAGTATAGAAAAGGATGGAATACTCCCAAATTCATTCTATGAAGCCAGCGTAACCCTGGTATCAAAGCCAGGAAAAGATCCAACCAAAAAGAACTACAGATCAATATCACTCATGAATCAAGATGCAAAAGTCTTCAATAAAATTCTGCAACAACATATCCAAAAAATAATCCATCATGACCAAGTTGGATTCATACCAGGGATTCAAGGCTGGTTGAACATCAGGCAAACAATTAACGTGATCAACTACATAAATATTACAAAAGACAAGAATCACCTGATCTTGTCTACTGATGCAGAAAAGGCATTTGATAAAGCCCAATACCCATTCATGCTAAAAACTCTCAGCAAAATAGGAGTAAATGACAAATTCTTCAATACAATAAAGGCCATTTATACAAAACCAACTGTTTTGGTCAGCTAGGGCTGCTTTAACAGAAATACCACAGAGTGGATGGCTTTAACAGAGGAAGGTTTATTCTTACATAGTCTGGTAGGCTGCAAGTCCATATTTAAGGTGTCTGCTTGAGGGGAAGGCTTTCCCCTTGTCAGCTCTGGAGGAATGTCTGGCATTGCGTCAGTCTTTGTCCAGGGTGCATTTTGGCACAGGAACCCCAGGTCTGAAGGACGCAGTCTTCTCCCAGTGCAGCTTTCTTGATGGTGCAAGGTTCCCAATTCTCTGCTTGCTTTTCTTTCCTTTTATCTTTTGCAGGCTGAAAGGACTAAGGGTGGGGCAAGCCATACTCCAGAGAAACTCCCTTTACAGTGAAGCAGGGAGGTGATCTTACAAAGGGATTTACAGTCCCACCCTAATCCTTTAACATACAGCATAGAAAAACCACAAAATGGAGGACAGTCACAATATACTGGGAACCACAGCCCAGCGACATGGCTACACGTATTTGGGGGGTGCACAATTTGATCCATGACACCAACTGTCTACATCATCCTGAATGAAGAAAGACTGAAACAGTTTCCCTTGAGAATAGAAACTAGACAAGGATGCCCACTCTCACCTCTCCTATTCAATATTGTACTAGAAGTTCTAGCCAGAGCAATTAGATAAGACCAAGGAATAAAGAGCAACTGCGTTGGCAAATAAGAACTAAAAATCTCCCTGTTTGCAGATGATATGATTGTATATGCAGAGAATCCCAAAGAATCCATAAGGAAACTACTCGAACTGATAGAAGAGTTCAGCAAAGTCTCAGGATACAAGATAAAAATAAGTAAATCAGTTGGTTTTCTTTATACCGACAACAAGATTATTAGGCAAGAAATCACCAAGTCAATACCGTTTACTATATCCCCTAAGAAGATAAAGTACCTAAGAATAAATTTAATGAGACAAATAACAGACCTTTACAAGCCAAGCCAGCCAAGTGCTGTCAAGTGGGAACCTACTCAGGGTGACTTTTACAAACAGAGCTTCAAACTCTCACTACAAGAAACTAAGAGAGACTTGCATAAATGGAGAAACCTACCCTGCTCATGGATAGGAAGACTTAACATTGTGAAAATGTCTGTTTTACCGAAAGCAATCTACTTAGATAATGCAATCCCAATACAAGTTCCAGCGACATTTTTCAGTGAGATGGAGGAACAAATTACCAACTTTGTCTGGAAAGGGAAGAAGCCCTGCATAAGTAAAGCATTAGTAAAGAAGAAGAACACACTGGGAGGCCTCTCATCACCTGACTTTGGAACCTATTACACTGCCACAATAGTCAAAACAGCCTGGTACTGGTACAAAAACAGACAGATAGGTCAATGGAACAGAATCAAGACCCCAAAGATGACATCATCTGCCTATGAACAGTTGATATTTGACACAGGCCCTAAGACATTAAACTAGGGTAAAAACAATCACCAAATGGTGCTGGCAAAATTGGATATCCGTTTGCAATCAATTAAAACAAGACCCATATATTATACCTTATACAAAAACCAACTCGAACCAGATAAAAGATCTAAATTTAAAATCTAAACAATAAAGCTCATCCAAGAAAAAGTAGGAACAACAATGGAAGGTTTAATACGCAGCATAGACAGACCTCAAACAAATCACAATCATCAGAAGAGAAAATAGATAAATGGGAACTACTAAGAATCAAACACTTTTGCTCATCCAAGGACTTTATTAATAGAATTAAAAGGCCACCTACAGGATGGGAAAAAAATATTTGGCAACTATATGTCAGATGGATGCCTGATGTCCATAATCTATAAGGTACTGCCAAATATCAATAAGAAAATGATAAATCACCCAATTAACCAATGGGCAAAGGAGATGGACAGACACTTCTCTAAAGAGAAGATCCAAGCAGCCAAAAAACACATGTGGACCTGCTCACAATCATTAGCTATTAAAGAAATTCAAGTCAAAACTGCGAGATACCATCTCACCCCAACAAGGTTGGCCATGATCCAAAAAACACAAAACAAGGCTGTGGGGAGATTGGAACTCTCCTACACTGTTGGTGGGATTGCACAATGGTGCAACCTCCTTGGAAAGCAATCTGGCACTTCCTTAAAAAGATGGATATAGATATACCATATGACCCAGTAATTCCACTGCTTGGAATATATCCTACAGAATCAAGGCCATTCACACCAACTGATACGTGCACACGACTGTTCATCTCAGTACAGTCCACAATAGCGAAAAAATGGAATCAACCCAGATGCCCAAAAACAGAGGAATAGATAGATAAACTTTGGTATATATACTTAATGGAACACTGTGCAATGATAAAGAACAACGATGACTGCAGGAAACATCTCATAACCTGATTTCAACTCAAGGACATCATGCTGAGTGAAAGTAATCAGCAACAGAAGGACAAATATTGCATGAGAACCCTACTATAAGAACTTAAAAACAGACTCATGGATAGAAGAAAAGACTCTTTGACACCTGCAAGGATGAAGAGGGTGGGAGCGTGAGGGGGGAGGGTTTTGGTTAGACAGTTAATAGAAATTTGGTTGGGTGAAATTGGTGACAGCACACATTAGAAAGAAGATCAACATTAACTGGACTTCATCACAATTTGAGTACTCCTCCCATCTTAACCCAATATTGTAAGGACAGAATAGCTGGGGCGGGAGGCCAGGGACTATTCTCTCAGGCAAAATTGAGGCCAATTGGCACAGCTAGCATCTTACTAATGAGGACTCTCTGCACCCCACATCGGGGAGTGGTGTCTGGGGTCTTAAAAGCTTCCAAGCTGCCATGTAAGAGTACAGCATATGGTCCTAACTCAACAGGAACGGGTAATCACTGAGGACCAGAATGACATGGAGGAAAGGGAATCCAGAAGACAGACAGACCCAGTCGAGTGGGCCTCTGCATCGACTACTAAACAGAAGAATCAGATGGTGCCCAGCTACCACTAGCGACAGCCACAGTGGAGCTCCCAAAATTGAGTCTCACTGGCAACACGAGACTAAAAAGGGGTGTACCCTGAGGTCTCCACTAAAAGACCACAACTGATGCTCCAGGGACTTCGGGGCTCCCCTGGGAGCATGGCACCTGGCCCTGAGGCTGCCCCTATCCATAAATCATAATGAAGGTCAATTTTTCAGGTAGCAATAAACTGGACTTGGTAATACAGAGTGCCAACATTGTGTGGGCACTTTATAGTTCTATGTATCTATAGAATGTCATCCTGCTGACCTCTTACTGGAGGAAGGGGAGTGGGTGGAGAGGAGGGGATAGGAGACTGTTGGGAGGACAGGACATGTATGGAGCAGAGAGGAAGGGTGTGCTGTCACTGGGTAGGGAGAGCATAGGGTAGGACATAGGGAGAGCAGTGGGAGCTGCATATAGGTGAGCATGCAAATTTATACAAAAATCTACATTTTCATTCAATCATAATAAAAAAAGGAGGGGAGAAAAGAACAAAATTCTTCACATTTATACCTCATGGCATCTGGTTTTGACAGCAGCATTTTAAGCAACAAACATACAGGATAACTATCTTTCCATTATTTCTTGTTATCATAATTTACTTACCAATTCTCAAAATGTAAAATCTCCCAGACTTTCTAGATCCTTGATCAGTATTGAGTAAATCATTACACAAACATTGCTGGGATGATCAGTCTTTGTCCGAGAAATGGAAGATAGATTTTTCTCATCTTTCCTGGCACCTCAGTCTACTGTAAAATAAATGTGTCATAATTTATTTAAAGTTCAGAAATTGGAGAAAGCCCAAGAGTTCCTAAAGTCTAGTGTACTTACCTCATGGAAAAATTTTAAATGGTCAGATAACCTCTGCTACTGAATGAATAAACTACAAATCATTCCAATCTCTATGCTTCACGGTACCACAAGGAGAAATCAGAAAGAGACAAGAGAAAAGATATTTCCAAAATATGAGCAGAGTTGAAAAATAATGCCTGATATTCAGGTAAGCATAGCAGAATGAAAACATGCTTATTCTCTTCTGTCCTAAAACACAGCTAAAGTAAGAGTGTAAGTCAACATAAATACAATGTTATAAAGAGGTGGGCTACTCTCGACATAATATAAAATAAAGGACATAGAAAAAAGAGAAAGAGAAAGAAAGAAGGTGATAATACTTTATAAAATAGAAGCAGCTGGTGAGTAATAGCTGATTTAGTAAAGAGACTAAAGTGGAACTAGATGTTTGGGTGTATCCAGTCACCAAATATTTATAGAGTATCTACCATGTACCAGGTACTCTTCTAGAGAGAGACAATAGAGCAGTGAACAACACAGGCAAAAGCTTTGCCTTCGTGAATCCGAAATGGGAGAATCCAATAAGACAAAAGTTGATTCGTAAGACCAACCAGACTGAAGTGAAATGAAGGACACAAGGTAGCCCTGAAGGTGAGAGTAAGGGAAGGCACTCAAAACAAGAGAGGGTGAAAACCCGTGTCAGGGGCATTTATGTTCCCAGATCCCTCCTCCTAGCCAGCACAGCTGAGGAATGTCTCCTACCCAACCCAGGCAAGAACAACGTAATTTACTTTCTAGGAAAGTTGAACCAGACAAGCGGAGTGAAGTGGAGAGATGAGATGTTGTACTAAAAGCTAAAGAGTTAAGTCAATGACCAAGCATTGAACTAATACTCATCTTCCCCCTGGCCCTTTTCCTCTCATTAACTCAGAGAACATTAGAGCCGGGCTTCCTTTGAAAAACTGAATGCACTCCAAGATAAATGAAGAGCCCCCTACAAAATGGTTGCATAGTCACGAACAATCATTAACTATAACACTGAGGTTCTAATCAATTTTAATGCTTTTTTCTTAAATGTGAGTAGACAGCCAAGTAGCACTCTACTTTTAGGGAAAGACTATTATTACAAAGATGTAAATCAAAAAGAATGTGAGAGAGCGAAATCTTATAGAAGACAGAAATAATGCAAATTCAAAAATAAAATCAAACTGGCCACCACCAAAGACAGCTGTGATTTGTAGAGTCCCTGTTGTAGCACAAGAAAAAGAGGTGTGTGGTTCAAGAACTCTACTGAAAGACTGTAACTGATGGTCCAACAGCACGGAGGGGCCCCCGGGAACATGGCCCTAGACTTGCAGCTGACCCTGACCTGAAAGCAGTACTGAGCTCAGATCTTCAGAAAAGAATGGACTGGACTCAGAGACCCAGTGTGAGCATGTCGTGTGTGTACTTTATGGTTTCATGCATTTATAGGAGGCTGTCCTACTGGTTTCTTTCTATATGGGAGAGGAAATGGTAGAAAAGAGGGGACAGGTGTTCATTAAGAGATACTAGAAGTGTAGAGTGAAAAGGAGGAGTGTGCTGTCACAGGAGGAGGAGAGCAGATAGAGCTGCAGATAGGTAGGCAATCGGATTGTATATTTTCTCTTAGTCATAATTAAAGAAAATATTATAGTGAAGAAAAAATCATAATTGGTGTGCTAAATGAGAGAAGCTTTTGTATCTTTTAAACAATAATAAATGTATTCAAAGTATAAGAAAAAACACTTAGAAATTAAAGATGTAAATATCTAAACAGAAAATTCATAGGAAAAGTTAAAGAGACAAAGTAGAAAAGTGCTTGAGGTCAAACATCTCATAGGCAGTAAACCCAAAAGACAAAGAAAGTGAATTACAGTTTAGTCTAAGAGTTCTAACATCCACTAGGAGGCCCAGATCAGACCAACGTAAAAGAAAGAAACTGACAAAGTAATTGCAGAAAACTTTCCAGAACTGAAGAATGTGAGTTCCTAGACTGAAAGCTTGCCCAAGTGTCCACTACAAGTGAATGGGAAAAGAACTACATCAAGGAACACTGTTTCAGAGATAAATTTCAAAGATGAAAAAGAATACCCTAGAAGCTCCAGAGAGTAAAAATATAAGGAATCGAAATTTGGAATGGCACCAAGTTTCTCAAAGACAGCATTTGTAGAGTACGAGAGAGGGAAGTACTGTCTTCACTTTCTGTGGGAAAAAAGATATTTCCAATCTAACATTCTGGGGAGTTCCTGGGTGCTACAAATGGTCAACATACATGGCTTCCAACTGAAAAGCTGGAGGTTCGAGCCACACAGAGGCACTTTGGAAGAAAAATCTGATGATACAGTTTGGAAAAATCAGCTGCTGAAAACTCTGTGAGGCACATTTTAACTCTGACATACATGGAACTGACTCAACAGCCATGAGTTTCTAATACATATTCTGTATCCTATGTCCAGCTAACTGTTCTCCAATATTAGAATATAGCATGGTTTGAAGACTAAGTCTCCAAAATTTTACCTGTTATGCATCATTGCCACTAAACTAGTGGAAGAATACTCAACCAAAATGAGTACTTCATTTAGGAAATGATCAGAAAAGCACAATGTTCTGAGCAATGTCTAAATCAATTAGATCTTAGGACATATGAGGAACAATTAAGCTATCTATGAGGCTTGTTGCCTCTGCATCTAGTGCTGAGCCTGTCACTACAGGTGGGGTGCAGCATTTGGAAATAAAAGTCAAATGAGAACAAGAGAAAGGAAAAATTAAAGGCAATAAAGATAAACTCAGGCCCACGAGGACAACTGCAACCTGTGAGGACTAAGTGGATCCTACAGAGAGAAACTGGAACCCATATCTGTCTCTTGACAATTCTAGCCTCAATGCCTACAGGGAAAGCTAGTACTCTTTGCTATGGCACCTAACAGATCTTCACTCAGACCTCAAAGAAGTTAAAGAATGCCATCTAGGAAGAACAAGGAATCTGTAGCCCCAGGTGCTGTCCCACTTCAGCTCAGGGAGCCAACAGATGGGCAATGACATGTCAAGCTTCCACGGTGCCTGATAGCCTGCACCAGCCTTCAGAAATTAAGAAATATGGCTTATTCTTCACATCCACCCTATAAACCTTAAATAAAATGTCAATGCAGCAGTAGTAACCTAGTACTGTATCAGGTGATCACTTCTGAAAAATGTAGTTCCAATTTGTCTACGTTGACACAGTTAAAAGCTACCAGAAAGAGGAAGATTTGGAATTTAAGAAAAATGGGATCCCAAAAAGGCAGGAGGAAAGAACAACTGAGAAAAATGCCTAGAAAGAAGTCAATCCAGATTGGAGAAAGAAGACAGAGGGCTCCAAGAAATAGGGATTCTAGAAAATCTGAACTGATATACTACCTGACATGTTTGATTTAGAAGAAATGTTTTTGGTTCCTGTTACAGAGCAAAGAAAATTACAGGAAACAAAAAGCTAGACAAATAAGTATGACCATAACACATTATATTGCTCAGTTGTTAATGATATTTACCTCATAATAATCCTCCACATTACATGGTGATTTGACAGAGTTGAAAAACATGAATTGAAGACAAAGGATGAGTAGCCTGACAAAACTAAAACATTTTTTTCATGGTAGAAATTCAGAGTACATGTGCATGTTTTTAAATTAAAGAACTTTACTTCTCCAACTAGTTTTAGATTTACAGAAAAAATTGAGCAGATAATACAGAGTTCTAATATAATCACACACACATACACACACACAGTTTTCCCTTTTATTAACGTTTTGTATTACTGCAGAACATGTTACAATTAATGGGCCAAAAATGATACACTATTATCAATTGATTTCTCTAGTTTACTTAAATTAGGGTTCATCCTTTGTTGTTATACAGTTCAACAGCTTCTGACAAAGTACATAATGGCAAATATTCACCACTACTTTAGCACACAGTAATTTTTACCTTTTTTTTCAATTTCTCTGTGCCTCACTTATTCATCCTTCCCCTCATTCCCTGGAGACACTAGTCACCGCAGGTCTACTTTCTGTGTTTCCAGAACATTCTACAATTGTAATCACAGAGTGTTTAGCCTTTTCTTGCTAGCTTCTTTTACATAGCAGTATGCATTTAAAGTTTTTCCACATCTTTTTTGCAGGTTGATATCTCTGACATCATCGAATAATATCCTATTGAACAGGCAAACCACTGTCCATTCACCTATTCAATGATAGCTTAGTTATTTCCAATTTTTGGAGATTATGAATAAACCTGCTATAGAAATTTGAGTGCAGGTTTTTGTGTAAATATATGCTTTCAACTCAGTTAGCTAAAAACTGAAGAGCATGGTTGCTCAATTGTGTAGTCATGAGAATGTTCAGCTCTGTAAGAAATTGTCAAACTGTTTTTTGAAGTGGATTTATTATTTTGTATTCCCACTAGCAATGAATAAGAGTTTCTATTACTCTGTGTCTTTCAGCATTTGTCATTTTTTTTCTTTATTTTTTTGAATAGGTTTGTAGTGGTGTCTCATTGCTGTTTTAAATTCAGATTCACTCATAACATGTGATGATGAGCATCAATTTCATTGACATATTTGCCTTCTCTATATCTTCTTTGGTGAGATGTCTGCTCAGATTTTTTTTTTGTTTCCATTTTTTAATCATATGTTTGTTTTCTTAGTAGTGTTTTTTTAAAGATTTCTTTGTATGTTTGGAAATAATTCCTTTGGGAGGGATGCATTTTGTAAATACTTTTTCCACGTCTGTGTCCAGCATTAACTTTGTATAAAAAGTCTTTTATAAAAGAGGACATACATGTTCCAATTCTACTTTTAGAAGCTCAAAAACAAGCAAAACCGAGTCATATATTAATTAGTGATATGTATGTTTGACTGAGAGCCTGTCAACCTTTGGATTAGCAGCTATAGCACTTAACCATTATACCACCAAGGGTTCCAAGACTTGCAGAGTACTTACTATTTGTCAGGCATATTTCTGGATGCTATGTATGTATTAATGTATACAATCGGCACTTGGCTGGCTTAGATAGTCTAACAATTTCCCACAAACCTATTTGGAAACCGAGGTCAAGAGGAGTTAAATAACTTGCCAGAGACATTTAATGTGGTTCTGAAGTCTGTGTTTTAACCAGTAAGCTAACTACATAGAAATTATAGTATCATGAAGCAAGAACAAGAAGATCGGATTGAGGGGAGCTCATTAGGTTGATGCAAAGGTTTTGATAACATTTAAGTTCTTAGGTCCAATGGTGATGCATAGGTTTTTTGTTGTTGTTTGTACCTTAATTTTCTTGTCTCGTAAGTATTATTTTGTGCTTTTAAATTGTATATAAGTGTTTCATAAATAGAATGTGGAGATAATTTGGCTGTTACCTGAGTATCTACTGCCAACAACAAGACTGGACCCGTTCTCCCTGCCGTTCTACTTCTGATGGCCCTCTTGTAAGCACCATTCATTAGCTGAATATTTCACCATATACCAGGCATGGTCCTAAACACTTTCTATGCCTTCACACTCATAATAAGCCTACGATTTAAGGATTTTTGTTATTCCAATTTTACAGTTGGGAAAAAAAAAGAAACATACAGAGAGCCAGTGAGGTTAAGTCACTTGCTCAAGATTACACAGCTAGAATGTGCTCAAGCAAAGTCTTGAGCCACTCTGTTATAACATCTCTTTATGGAGTATAAGTTAATCTCAACTACTTAAAACAAAAAATAGTGAATTAGTTATAAATCAGACTCTTCCCAAGTTATATACAGAATTTTTTTGTGAGCTTTAGTCATCTGTGCTAGTAGTTGGATGGCACAAGTAGTTAAGTGCTGAGGCACTAACACAAAGGTTGGTGGTTAGATCACCTCCATGCAGAAGCACTTCAGAAGAAAGATCTGGCAACCTGTTTCCAAAGGCTACAGTCACAAAAACGTCATGAAGCATCGTTCCACTCTGAAACATTCAACTATGTTTGAATCCACCAGGCTTTCCTTGGAAACACTATGGGACAGTCCTATTCTGTAACACTTGAAGTTATCACAAGTCAGGATCAACTTGATGGCAGCTAACAATAATGTGTATGTGTGTGCCTGTGTGTGTGTATATGTGTATATGTGTGTGCACACACACATGCGCACACACATGCATATGTTATTGTTTATATATACAGTATTATTTACATACACACACTCATATATGCATGAAACAAGCCTGGGATAGCCATGAATCTCAACTAACAACAGCTAACAATGAGTGTATATACCAAAATGTTAATAGTGGATACCTGATGGTGTAGAGGTTGAAGTGCTACATCTGCTAACCAACAAGCTGGCAGTTCAAATCCACCAGTTGCTCCTTGGAAACTCTATGGGGCAGTTTTACTCTGTCCTACCGGGTCACTATGAGTTGGAATCAACTCTGCGACACTGGGTTTGGTTTGGTTTTTTGTTTGAGATGATTGATGATTTACTTTTATTTGCTATACATATTTTCTTATTTTTCTACAGTGGTTTGGGGAATCATTTTTATGAAGAGTCCCTCACTGCAGATCTAATAAGGCTCAGGAGCTGGAAAGAGAAGAAGAAAAATGAATTACTAATCAATGGAAACGGAAACAGGTGAGAATGTTAGAAACGTGCTTTGGTAGCTTTGTTTATAATCCAGTCCTGATTCCAGAAACTCGGTGAAGTGATAGGCCAAGCCTAGAATTACGCTGTAATAACTTGAGAGCCTTGCTTCCTCTGGTTTATTTTTCTAAGAGCAACATAGCCAGAGGGGAGCAACTTGCTTAATCATTAAATGTTTTTTTCTCACAGTGGCAATTTTATGACAAACAATTAACTTTCCATTTCTTTGTTGTTTAAGATTCTGAAGACACTTGGCCTGTTTTTGTTTTTGTTTTCTTTTTTGTTGAAGATTTGCTCATCTGTTATGTACCAGTAAATCAGCCTGGTGGCCTACATTTGAACTCATCTTTACAAAACACAAAATCAGTTGACCAGTGTCTCTTTTTGTCTTTGTCCCACAGCCTTCATGACACAATGACTCACTCCTTCATGGGTGGTAGGTAACTCTGCCCTTGGTCACTAAGTGAAAGATTTGGAAAGCCTCTGTGGCTGAACATACTTGAGCTAAATCGTGCAGTAAGAAAGATGGGGTCACAGAAAGAGCACAGTGCTGCAAATTGTCAAATGGTGCATGGCAAATGTTCGCAACGTGGTGCAGATGGAGAGGCTGGGAATACGTTTCAGGTACTGCAGCAATTAGAGCAGGCAGAAATCCACACAATTTCCCTTTGGATATTGGAATACGGTGTCAGTGTTCTCAAAAATACAGATGGTGTTTCAATACACATAATAGCCTTAACTCTCACCATCTGGACCCAAAAGAGACTTTTCTCATTTTGATTCCCTAATCGGTGACCATGTTTTACAGCATTGGTAGCAGTTGGAAGTGACATGCCTTTTCTTCTTCTATTTCTTTTTTTTTTTTTTTTTGCAACGGATAAATGTCCTTTATGTTTGCTTTCTCTATTTTTTTTCCTTCTGAATCTGTCACTTAGACACACATTCAGCTCTCTGTGCTCAGAGCTGATTGGAATACCTGATTCTAAGCAATTCTGCGCTGTGCCCCCTTCATTGCACGACCAAATTTGTAGGTGGGTCTTTTCAGCAGCAGCCCTTCTCTAAGGAAAGATGACAGGCTCATGAGTAATGTGGTTCTGTCGACAAGCACAGGAAGAAAGTTCCAACACAAGCTTTTAGGTGTGTCTGTTTTATGTGGCTTTGAGAGGGAGGCACCATTTCTCTGAAGTGCAGGGGAGGTAGCGCAAAGCAGTCACTCAAGACATCATCCCATCTAGAGTAGCAGGATAGTTCCTTGAGATGTTGATTTGGGTTTTGCTCTTCTTCCCATTTTAAGAAATTATCCAGACCCCTTCTGCACACTCCTGTTTCAGGAGGTTCCTGTCGCCTGACTGGTAGCGGAGGTGGTCTGCGGACACTGCTGATTTCCTATCACTGAGTTTCTTGAAAAATTGCTAATGAAGAGCCTAAAGAGAAACAAACGAAGAAGTCTCTTTGAGTTCAAAAGTTCCCCTAAGGTTAAAATGAGATCATGGTGGGAAGGGAGATGAAGAGCAGAAACTTTGGAGAGCTTCACCACCCCGATAATTAGCATTTAGGTGATGTCGCTGACATTCATTTTCCTCCTCTCCGAAAAGAAGGAGGTAATTCGTCCGAGGCTGTAACAGTGCTCACTGTACACAAGCTCTTTCCCTTACAATCAATACCATCATTCTCATTATCATTATCAACACTGCTGTCTCTAATCATGAGGGAGGCTGGCAAGAGAACCAAGGCCCTCAAGCCCTGGTATTCTGGAAGCAGGGCACTCAGCTAAGGCCTGGATCCACTTTGCAAATACATGGGAGTGCTAACTTAGATGAAATACACATCCCTGCTGTTGTTGTCATTCGGCGCCAACTCACAACGCCCTGATGTGCCACAGACCAAAAAGCTCCCTGGTCTCGTGCCATCCTTATGATCATTATTATGCTTCGGCCCATCGTAACAGCCACTGTGTCACCCCATCTTGCTGAGAGTCTTCCTCCTTTTCACTGACTCTCCACTTCAACTTCTTCCAAGACAGATTCGTTCCTTCTTCTGGCAATCCATGGTATAGTCGATATTCTCTGACAACACTGCAGTTCAAAGGCATCAGTTCTTCATTATTCCTTATTCAACATCCAGTTTTCACACGAATATGAGGACTGACTATTAAGTCTATGAACTTTATTTTCGTAAGTGCTACATACCTCACTGCTGAATATCACTACCGTCGCCTTTGAAGTCTTCCCCTTGGGAAGCTAGGCACTGACATCAACACCTAGTCCACCCTTCAAAGCAATTTTGGAATTTTTCTGGAATGGCCGTTGCTCACAGCAGCAGTGGCAAGTTCACAAACTTAATTGTATAGTTGTTTGTGAGGGAGTTTTTAGCCAGTAAACAAATAACTGTATTAGAACACCTTCCCTGCTCACCTGATCTGGCCCCCGGTGACTTTTCTATTTACCTGAAGATAAACAAAATATTGAAAGGGAGACATTATGATGACATTCAGGACTTCAAGTATAGTATGATGACAGCTCTGATGGCCATTCTAGAAAAAGAGTTCCAAAACTGCTTTGAAGGTTCGAATAGGTGCTGGAGTCACTGTATAGCTTCCCAAGGGGAGCACTTTGAAGGTGACCACAGTGATATTTCGCAATGAGGTACATAGCACTTTTTCTAGGATGAGTTTGTGGACTTAATTGGAAATCCTCGTGTGAGGCAGTTGAAGGCACTGTGTCTGGGATCAAGTGCACCTTAATCCTCAGTGACCTCTTTGCTTTTAACTCTTTAATATTCCTCAGGCAGGATGGTTGCTTCCTATTCAAACTTGTTGAGGTAAAAGTGAAGGTGGATTTGTGAAAGAGCAGAAAGATTTCTTATAATATGTTGGCTTCCTTCTGACCTACATGTAGCTACAAAAATACACAAAGGAAAAAATGCTCATATGCCCAGATCTGCGCATTTTCTCAGCACACTTGTGTCTTTGATTTACACAACTGTCTTGATGTGAGTTCCTGAGGGGTCTCAATTATTAGGGCATGGTTTTAGATTTGATTCTCTGCATATGTTTCTTATCTCCACTGAGAAAAAGCAGAGCCACTGTTCGTGGCTATCCTGGACTTCACTAGGGCCAGTCAGCTCACAGCCACTGCAAAGAGAGGCGATTCTTCTATTTTTAAAAAATAGATCATATTTTTCCATAAATTAATATGATTTTCGCTGCCTCTGGAGAACACGCTCTGATTTAATGATCATCCTTAGACTCCATCCAGAGGCAGCAATGGCTACTTTCAAAAGCTTATCAGGTCACACATTCACGTTAATCTGGTATCTATGACCCCTTCCTACGACATCTGGTTTCTTTTTCTTATAATGACATCTTAAAAGGATAAAAGTCAGAGCTGAAGTGTGCAACTTTCCATACACTCTATTAAACCCTCTTTTATAGCTTATGGCCAAAGGAATTTAGGGCATATTATGTGCAACCTAAAACATCTACAACTTAAAATATATATATATGCATATGTGTATACATATATAGACATATATATATCATTTTCTTGTGCCCAGTTACCCAAAACTAGTTGAAATTACATAGAAATTCTTTAAATATCTTATTTTCAAACAATATACAACTGGATGGAGTTCTTTATCAGGACTCTTACTTTGGGAAATGATAGACAAAAATGTATTTTATAATTGTTGTGCTTGAAAAAAAATTATCCAGATTAGTCCTCTATGTGTTTTGTTTTGTTTCCTTTTTTCTAGCATATTTAAAAAGGATAGCACAGGTTCCTGGGTCCTGAAAACAAAATTCTCTTAAATATCATCTTGCAAGTTGCCTTTCTTCTTGACCTATATACTTCACAATAACCTGAAGGTAGATTTTCTAAGACGATCAGCATTTTGCTTTCTTGATGACCTCCAGAGCCAAAGGCCAAAATGCAGTGGTTCCGTGGTGCTAGAGGTGATTGAGTGTCTAACAACAGTGGAAGAACCGTGGTCAGTTCTGGCTAATAAATTTGGCAGAAAGTGGGTACCGCAAGGTCATTCACATGTGGTCACGGAGAGGTGGAATTAGGAGAGACACGAGGCATACAAAGTTACTGCACAAACGCCAAAAAAACGCCACAAGTCATGGCCAGGATGTTCTGTAGACATTAGAAAAGAATATTTAAAGTGAGGAGAATAAAATTTTATTAAATACAGGGATTTATCTAGTACCTAGTTCCACTTCTCCATCCTGCCATTGTCTCTATTATGTGAAGAACACATAATTTGGAGAGCAAAAACTCATTAGAAGAACGATTCTAGCAAAAATAATAATAAAGCATTGGAAGACATAACACTCAATTACATAAAAGGATTTTTCATTTCACCTAAAGTTACCTTCTTGAACCTTTGTAGGTGCAAATATTAGAACGCACCTTGAGCAGTCATTATTGGCAGAGGTGGCTTATTTTTAGCATAGTATCTCCCCAGAAGACTTTTTAGCACCTACACACAGAACGAAATCTACATCTTAAAAAATACAGCCAGGCTATCAATTTGAAAATGAAATTGCATAATAAACTCTATTAAGCACTTATTTCAGGAAGCAGAGCTGTACACTAAGAACTTTCCCTTGGTGCTTTTCTGTCAGATCATTTGAACATGTCAATTCTCCCAAAGACATTTTATGTGAATGTTTTAAAGTATTAAACATTTCTAAGCACTTACCTAACATATTTATTCAATGATTTATGGAAATTTTAATGTTTAAAGCATTTTCCCCACACAGGAGGAGAAGACTGCAACATTGAGACATTTTTAGGATGTGGTATTCAGTGCTTTGACCTCAATATACATATACATATATATAAAATTTAGTCAATAAAATGTAACCACAAATGCCAAAGAAAAAACCACCAGAAAGCAAAATCAACTGAGCTTATTTAAAGGGTTACTGGTTTTTCATCTCTCGAGATTCCTTGGATCAGCTTCACTACTTTGTTATTATTATAGATGAAGGGTTCCAGAAGCAAATTCGTTTCTCACTAAGCAGCCAGTACGTTGTTACATGACACTGGTTAACAACCCAACACCTCAACACTCTCCCTTGGCCACCTTGGCTTCTCTGTTAGCAGCTTTCCTGTCCCCTCTTGCCTTCTAGTCCTTGCCCCTCAGCTGTTGTGCCTCTCTAGTCTTGTTTTGTTTCGTTTCATGGGCCTGTCTTATCTTTGTTAGAAACCCTGGTGGTGTAGTGGTTAAGTGCTACGTCTGCCAACCAAAAGATCTGCAGTTCAGATTTACCAGGTGCTCCTTGGAAACTCTGTGGAGCAATTCTTCTCTGTCTTATAGGGTTGCTGTGAGTCGGAGTCAATTCAAACGCAGTGGATATGGTTTGTTTCAGTAATGTTTGGCAAAAGGATGAACACCAGGAGCAATTTCTTTAGTAAGCTAAAGGGATGTCCAATGCCCATACTTTAGGCGTTTATCCAGCTCTGTCTGGGACCCTCTCTTGTGATCCCTGTCAGAGCAGTCAGT
This sequence comes from Heterohyrax brucei, assembly GCA_028571685.1. Lineage (NCBI taxonomy): Eukaryota > Metazoa > Chordata > Mammalia > Hyracoidea > Procaviidae > Heterohyrax > Heterohyrax brucei. The sequence goes on along the minus strand of CM053142.1, from coordinate 156,560,877 downwards.
GGCAGTAGGCAGTGATCATCTTGTTGTACTAGCCTCGGTCTGGTGGAGGCCATGGTAGATGCAGTCCATCAGTCTTTTGGATTAATCTTACCCTTGTATCTTTAGTTTTCTTCATTCTTCGTTGCTCGTGAAAGGCTAAAAACAGTGGATTATTTTAGATGGGTGCTCACAGGCTTTTAAGATTCCAGAAGCTACTTACCAAAGCAGAGCATAGAACATTTTCTTTATAAACTATGTAATGCCAATTGAGCTAGATATTCTCTGATACCATGGCCCCCACAGCTGTCATCCCAATAATTCAGTCCCTTGGGGTATTTGGATGTGTCTATGGAGGTTCCTTGACCTTGCCTTGTATACGTTGTGCTGGCCATTTCTCTATTGTCTATTTAGTCTTTTTCCATCCCTGTCTCTTCCCTTCCTAGCAACCCTCAAAGATTGTTTCTTTGCGTATAAACCTTTTCATGAGTTTTTATAGTAGTGATCTCATACAGTATCTGTTCTTTTGTGATTGATTGACTTCAATCAGCAGAAAACAGATATGATGAGATGCTTCACAGACTCATCACTGTTCTTTATCATTGGGTAATATTCCATTGTGTGTATGTACCATAGTCCATTTAACCACTCATCTGTTGATGGGCATCTAGGTTATTTCCACCTTTTTGCTATTGTGAATGATTCAGCTTGACTACTTTTAAACACTGTGTAAACAAATGGGAATTGAGAGCTCTTGAGTCAACGATTGTATGCACTTCTTCACATTCTTTTTAACAATCCACATCCTGAGCCAATCTCTTCATAAACAATGTCACCTAGAAAATATTCGGTCCTTTAAATTGCAGCTGTACAACTTGTATAATAATGTATTTCAAAAATACACACAGAATTGGTCCTTTCCCTTCCTCTATCTTGAAGCATTCTACAAATGCTAAATTTCAAAGATATATTTTCTACTATTCTCGGATACAGCTCATAAAAGAGAACCCAACATACTTTGCTCTTCCTATATTTCCACAAAACACATTTTGAGCTTTATTGTTAATGCTGCTTATGACTCCTCTTGACATTTTCAGAGATTCTTGTTCTTACACATTCAGAAGGAGTTCAGGTTCTCCTGGTTCTATCCTTGTCGTGGATTGAATTGCATCCCCCCAAAACATGTGTTGACTTGGCTGGATCATGATTCCCAGTATTGTGTGATTATCTACCAGTTTGTCATCTGATACAATTTTCCTGCGTATTGTAAATCCTATCTCTATAATGTCCGTGAGGCAGGATTAGAGACAGTTATGACAATAACAAGGCAGGACTCAGTCTATAAGATCAGATTGTGTCTTAAATCAATCTCATTTGAGATATAAAAGAGAATCAAGCAGACAGACAGAGGACCACATTACCACCAGATAAGAAGAGTAAAGAGCACACATCATTTGGCCCTGGGTCCAAGCACTGAAAAACTCCTTGACCAGGTAAAGACTGATGAAAGGGACTTTCTCCCAAATACAACAGAAATAGAAAGAATTCCCCTGGAGCCGACAGTCTGAGTTTGGACTTCTAGCCTCCTAAACTGTGAGGAAATAAATTCTTTTTTGTTAAAGGCATTTAACAAAATATCGTATTTCTGTTACAACAGCACTAGTGGATGAAGACAATCCTCAGCATGTGGAGTCTTAACACTTAAGTTCATTCCCATTCTATTCAAGATTTCTGGTTGAAGTAAAGTCAAGATATTTGAAGTTACAAAGAATGGTTCCCACTTAGTTTTCACTCAAAACACTATTAGGATAAACTCTAAGGAGGTGTAACAAAAACTCCCTAAAATACAGTGGTTCCAAGATGGTAGAGATTTTTTTCTCCATGAGGTAATCATTCAAGAGATAAGCAGACTCTTGTCTCTAAAATTATGTCACAACCCAAGAGGGTGCACCACCTCTGCCATCTTCAACCAGTGATTTCAAAGCTTGCTCTAATCTTGGTCCTTTCCAGCACAAACATTGCTGTGGGCCTGGCCCTGCCTATGCCAGCCAGAGCAACCAGAGAAAGGCAAAGTTTGTACAGCAGGTAATTCCTTTATTAAGACCGGTGTTTGCACACATCATTTACCCTCACCTTTCAATGCTGAAAATTTGCTCATGTGGCCACACTTAGCTGCTGACCAGTGGCTGATGAGTCAGTCAGTTTCCACTCGTAGTGACTGTTGCTGTTAGATACCATAAAGTCAGTTTTAATTCTTAGCAGCCCTGTGTACAATAGAATGAAGCACCATCGGATCCTGTGGCATCCTCATGATTGTTGTTAGGATGGAGCCCATTGTTGTAGCCACTGTGTCAGTCTATCTTGTAAACAATGGTCTTCCTCTTTTTCACTGACCCTCTGCTTTACCAAATGTGATGTCCTTCTCCGGGGACTGATTCCTTCTGATAATGTGTCTCTAAGTAGGTAGATGAACTATCACCAGGCACACTTCCAAAGACCATTCTGGCTGTACATCTTTGGAAACAGATTTGTTCATTCTTTCGGTGTTCTATGGTATATTCAGTATTCTTCACAACACCATTATTCAGAGGGGTCAGTTGTGTTAGTCTTTCTTATTCATTGCCCGGCTTTCACATGCATATGAGGTGAATGAGAACACTATGGCTTGAGTCAGGTGCACCTTACTTCTGAATATGATATATTTGCTTTTAAATATTCTAATACCACCTTGGGTTACCCTGAAAGTATTTGAATACTGGTTACATAGCTTCCAGCATCCCAGCAACACACAAACACACATGGAGTGTCTTATATGTAGCAGAGTGGAACTATGACCCAAAGGATTTTTAATGGCTGATTTTTTTAGAAATAGGTCACCAGATCTTTCTTCTGAGGCATCTCTGAATGGATTCAAACGTCTACCTTTCAGTTAGTAGGATTCCACCTAACTGCTAGAAAGCTATTAACTAATCTTATAGAATAGTCACATTCCCAGAAAGGAAAGAACAGATTGATAGTAAACCACTAAAAGCTTGAACATTCAGAAGTTATAAAAATTGTATGACTCATTTTTTAAAACTGGTTTTTTCAAGAACTGCCAATAGAAGAGTCAGCCTGTTTGGTTAGGTTTTTTTTTTTTTTTTTAATCAAATGAGTCAGCACTTCCACACATCTTGATTCAGTACAAAAGATCTCAGCTAACAAGAGACTTTGTGTTATCTTATCACTCCTTTTGTTCCTTACCCCTCTGCACACCATCAACCAAACAGGTAGTTCTAGGAGCAGACCATGTATCAAGTACTACAAAGTTATTTGGCCGGACAAAGTGACAGACATTTCTTGTTTAAAGGTTATATTTTTATCTTCTAGAGTTCAATGGGCTCCTCATCTAATTCAAAAGAACAAAAGGAGGTTTATTACCTGCCAGAAGACCTGCAGATATAAGTGACAAGTAGAATACTTTAGCCCTACCCAACTTTTAAATATGAAACACAAAGGCTGCACTAACTTTAATAGGAGAAAGGAGTTCCAAATGTGTAAGAATAGGAGAGATGCTGTACTGGAAAAAAAAGGAGAAAATTATTTGAGATGGTTAAATATTTTTAGAGAGAAGCATTAATATCAGTACGAATCTAATCCTGTTTGCCTGACTAGCTCTACCAAGAACAGTGCACAATGTCCATAAGCCACCCACCTAGGAAGTCTTATTTACTCAACCTTCAAGTTTTAATTTTTAACAGGATCCATTATGTCATAGAGCTCTCCTGTCAGCTGCAGTACTGACACAAATATAGCTAGTAGTCAGCACATAAAATCTAGCTTCTAATGACAGTTGTTATTCTGTGTTTGCACTTACCTAGGACCAGGATTAAGCTTAATATCTGGACCCACTATTTCATGCTTGAATGTCCGTTTGTTGGTGCTGCTCTTCGGTTTCACTATCTGCATCCAGCCTTTGTTTCTGGTTTGGCCATTGTACACTTGTAGACTCTGATATAAGGCTGAGTGTCTTCATAAAGCCCAGCTTCCAAGAAATCTCAGTTGCCAGACTAATTCTCACCTGACTTTTTTCCATTCCCGCCATCAGAATTGGGTCCTGACATGTTTAGGTTCTTCCTAGAATTGGAGGAATAAGCATTTGGGAGGGCCTGGTGATCTGACAGTAATTAATAGTCTAAATAGATGCAAAGCACTTTTTGTTGGCCCAATACTCTGCTAGGCTATAATTGAAAAGGACACAAGTGGTTAAGCACTCAGTTACTAATCAAATGGTTGGTGGTTTGAACTCACCCAAATATATCTCAGAAAAAAAGGCCTGGAAATATATTCCTGAAAGTTCACAGCCATGAAAACCCAACACAGTAAATGTCAACTCTGCAAAATCTGGGGTTGTCATGAGTTCAACCTGATTTGATGGCAACTGGTTAGGTTATATGAAGAAGTACTATTGTTAGATGCTTAAGGGGCATACCCTGTACTGGGAGAGACAACAGAACTGTGCATAAAACACCTATGAAGCAAAATGAATATTCAGCTGGTAGCCTTGAAAACAGTTGCAAAAAAAAATACAAAGTAAAAAAAGGTTCTGTAATCTAAAGTGAGCACTGCTTCCCACAGTTGTCAATAATTAAGTCAGAGGTATATTTGGGGACCTGAATGATTCAGATAATGGTATAAATATTTTACTTCTGGGCATGGCTTATACAGCTTTGTAATAGAATTAAATTTTCCATGAGATGCAATTTTCTATGGTTATCCTGTTATCTTCTGAAAAAATATTATTTGACTTACCTCTTTATCGGCAGTAAGAACTATAAACAAATATGGCATGGGATAAAATGCTAAAAAGGAGCCCTAGTGGTACAAAAGTTGAGTGCTTAGCTGTAACTGAAAGGTTGACAGCTGGAACACATCCAGGTGTTCATGAGAGAAAGACCTGATGATCTGCTTCTGTAGAAAGTTTATAGTCGATAAAACCCATGGGGAAGCTCTATTCTGTTACAATAGGGTTGCCATGAGTCAGGGTGCACTTGATAGCACCTAACAATAACAACAAAATATGCTAAAACTACATAGCATACCAAAGACATTGATTTTGTCCAGTCTTTCTGTAACTCATTAGTCAAGGTAATGACAGCAAAATGCTGAAGCATGACTTAGATCTGCATGATGTTTGGTATTCCAAGACCTGATTTTGGACTTAATCATGGAAATAAATACCATTGAGTAAGATAGGCAGAATGTGTCTCTCTCTGAAATCACCTTGTACCTTCTGAAAAACAATCAAAGATCACAGCCTACGGCGGTGAGTCAGCATTTTCATTCAAAAGACTAGATTGTACTTTGTGTGGGAAGAAGTGAATATGTCTGACTCTTATCTGTATCCTAGAACCCAGTGTCTTAGTCATCAGTCTTCACTTCGCCTAGGAACTTCTGAGCACAAGGATCCCAGGTCCAAAGATGTGCTGTTCTTTTGGCTCTTGTTTCTTGGTGGTATACAAACACTTTGTCTCTGTGTTTGCTTCTGTCTTTTATATCTCAAAAGAGATTGATTTAAAACATAACTTAATCTTGAAGATTGAGTCCCACCTCATTAACATAAATGCTTCTAATCCTCCTCATTAATATCACAGAGGAAGAATTTACAACACATAGGAAAATCACATGGGCAGACAAAATGGTGGGCAATCTCACAAGAGTGGGTGCCTTAGGCTGTGTTCTCAAGAGAAGCAAAGCCAGTAAAGTGTACAAACATATAGAGAGACAGAGAGTTATACCAGCTAAAGTGATCATAGAGGCTACAACATCGAGTCCACAGATCAGGATGGAGGCTTCTCTCAATTCATAGCCACAGGGGCTGGTAAACCCAAGATCAGTAGGTTGGAAAGCAGGGCTCCTGCTCTCAGGCTGTGAAGACTGATGGATCCCAAGATCTGCAGATAAGCGGATAGTTCAAGTCCCAAGAGCAGGGTGTTGGATAAACAGGAGGTGGCGATAGGATATAGAAAGAGTAAAAACTCCAGAACTTCAGTTTATATTCAAATACAGGCCATACCCTTAAGAAAACTCCCTTTCAACTGCTTAGCTACTTATAGCAGATGTAATCATTGGATTGATCTCATATAAACACTGAGAATCATCACCTAACCAAGGTGACACACCACCTTAACCATCACACTGGGAAGTGTGGCCTAGAAAAGCTGATACACTTTTGGGGGGAGGCAGGGACATTTCAATCCACACTGCCCAGCATATCTGGTACCTTATCAGTGTTAAAAAGTGTCTTCTTAAGCTGAACTAGAGTCAAAGTAATTTTTGTAGGCAGAAGAATAAGGTCTGTTTGGGAGTAGACATCTTGGTGAGCCTGTATGCTAGGTTACAGGGAAAACAGTGACCTCAAAAACGAAAAGAAAGAGGTAGAAATTATCTTGCCTATTGAATGCACCCAATGTAAGTACAAGGATCCTTAAATGGGAAAAAGAAACAGTAGAAATAGAATCAGAGAGATGGCATTCTGAAAAAGACAGTGGCACTGCTGACCTTGAAAGTGGAAGAGGCCACGCCAACAAAGGCAGGAGGCCTTTTGGAAATAGATTTTCTTCTAGATCCTCCAGACCTAGATCCTGCAGACCAGTGAGATTGCCACACTAGCCCAATGAGACCCGTTTTGGACTTTTCACTTCCAGATTGTAAAATAATAAATTCATATTGTTTTAAACCATTAACTTTGTGCTAACTTGTTAAGTCAACAACAGGAAACAGAAATAGTAGTAGAGCATCAAAGGCATATCCTTTAAAACTACATTATCTATTTTTAAATACTGGGTCTACCATTGTCTAACTGTGTTGGCTTGGAAGTTACTTAGCTTGCTGTGTTTTGGTGTTCTCATTTATAAAACATTCCTGTGGAAGTTTTGTAAGCATTAAAGAAAACTCTTAGGACAGTGTCTGACATATACAGCCTGTTTAAAACATATTAGCTGTTTTTATGATAGTTTTGTAACTATTATACAGCTGTTTAGTATGTTTTAGTTATTTTATCCTCCTTTCCAGCCTCATTCCACAAAGAATTTAATTTAGTACTCTCCCATATATATTTTCACTATATATATGTATATACATATGTGTGTATATATATATATATATATATATGGGATATTTCAGAAAATATACATGACAGGTTACTAAAGATAAAAATAAAGACTTGGTAAAATACAAATTACAATCTAAGTATCAGGAAGAAAGAACAAAACCCTTGCCCCGCAGCTAGTTGTTACAGTCATGTTTGCAACTCAGAGACACAGCGTATATAAGAAACCAGAATGCTCAGAAGGTGACACAAGTCTTTTAAGGCTTGAACAACATGCTATGAAAACTACAAGGAGGGGTGATTAACTCAACTAGGTAGTTCATGCAAAAATTTCAATGAAATGGAAAAATTAGAATAGGCTTTTGGAAATTACCATTATTTAAATATGTGAACAAGACAAAGAATATTTGCAACTAAGAAACAGGAACAAGCATATCCCCTTAGCCATTCTAAAGAATCAGTCCCTTGAGAATCTTATTCTAGACATAGAATCCAGCAAGCTTAATGCTGATACCAGTTGCTATAGAATCATGTCTCAACTCATGGGAACCTCATGTGTACCAGAGTAGTACTGTGTTCCATAGGGTTTCCAGTGCCTATTACCTTCAGAAGTAGATCACTAGGGCTTTCTTTTGAGGTATCTCTTGGGGTATGTGAACCACCAACTTGTTGGTTAGTGGCTGGGCACTTAACCATTTGTGCCATCAGAAGTCTCCTTTTCTAAACGAAATTATCTACACCATATTTCCTCCCACCTCTTAAATATCTTCCCAAAAAATGTTCAGGAATTCAGGCTAACTCTAAATTCCCTTCCACTCTGCAGCCATGTATAAATATTTTCTCGGCTACAAGGTCTTCTGTGGAGTTCTGCTCCTCCTTAAGCACACTGGCCTTGAAGGACTAAACATGTCCACCTAGAGAAATCAATCAACTTTGCTCTATCTCTTAGCTCAGAAAAGTAAATGCCTGCAAGTCTTCCAGGAACAACATCAACCCTTTCAACTATAATTCCTCTTAAGACAGATGGCATCATCTTCCCAGATCCAGCAGTAATTACAAAACATATTACCCTCCAAATTACCAAGAATCCCCTCTCAGAATGTGAAAGAATGAACTTCACATGCAGAAATCTTGATCCTTTAACTCTCTCTCTCTCTCTCTTTTTTTTTTTAATTAGCTATAATACAATTTGACTATGTAAGATTTGGCCTATGGATTGAATTATCTAATTTCCAAATCACAAGGCTCTTGCTCATGGTAGTTCATTGTAAGGCAGTTATCACAGAGTTATTTATAGATGCATGTTTCAGATAATCTTAGAGTGAATATTCTAAGGTCCAATAACACAACTCAGAACCACCTACCAGCAACTGTCCGAGTCACACTGACTCCATGTACAACAGAACGAACCCCTGCCTAGTTCTGCACCGTTCTCACTGCCCCGCTGTGTCTGAGGTCATGGCTGCAGCCTACTGGGCCAGTCCCTTTCACTGTGAGTCGTATTCTTTCTTTCTGGACCTCCACTTTACGTAGTAGGATGTCTCCCTCCAGGGACTGACTTGTCAGTCCTGATAGTATGTCCAAGTAGATAGAAGAAATCTCACCATCTTTGCTTCTGAGGATCATTCTGATTGTATTTTTTGCAAGAGACATTTGTCCATTTTTCTGGCAGTCCATGGTATATTTGATGTTCCTCACCAATTCCATAGTTCAAATACATCAGTTCTTCTTCTGTCTTCCATATTCATTATTTTAGCTTTGACATGCATACGAACCAGTTGAAAATATCATAGCTTAGGTCAGGAACACCTTAGTTCTCAAGATGACATCTCTGTTTTTTAACAATTTAAAGAGCTTTCTGCAGCAGAATGTCCAAGGCAACACACTGTTTGATTTCCTGACTGTTTCTTTCAGAAACACTGATAGTGGATCCACGAAAAATGGAATCCTTGCAAACTTCAGTCTTCTCTTTGTTTGCCATGATGTTGCTTATTGGTCCAGTTGTTAAGAGTGTTGTTTTCTTTATGATGAGGTATAATCCATACTGCAGGCCGTAGTGTTTGATTTTCATCAGTAAATGCTTCAAGTCCTCGTCATTCTCAGGAAGCCCTTTTGATATAATTGTTAAGCTTTCAACTGCTAACAAAAAATTGGCAGTTCCAAACCTCCATCTGCTCTGTGGCTGCAAGATGTGGTGGTAGTCTGTTTCCATAAAGATCACAGCCTCAGAAACCCTACACAGTTCTAATCAGTCCCATAGTGAAAAGTGTAAGATCCTGTCTTAGTCATATAGTGCTGCTAAAACAGAAATACCACAACTGTATGGCTTTAAAAAAGGAAATTTTATTCTGTCACAGTCCAGTAGGCTGTAAGTTCAAATTCAGGGTATCAGCTCCAGGGGAAGGCTCTCTCTGTTGGCTCTGGAGGAAGGTTTTTGTCATCAATCTTCCTTTAGATGGGGAGCAGAATTCTGAGGCACAGGGACTAAAAGTCCAAAGGATGCACTCTGCTTCTTCCCAGATGGCATGAAGTCCCCAGCTTTTTGCTCCTTTCCCTTTCCTTTATATCCAAAGAGAGTGCCTCAAGGCACAATACAGTCTTACACATTAAGTCCTGCCTCACTCTTACAAGCACTGTCCGTCTTCCTTCCTTAGCATCCCTGAGGCAGGGTTTAGAACGTACCAGAGCATCACACAGTACCAGGAGTCGTGGCCCAGTCAAATGGCTACACGCACTTTGCTGGGGACATGATTCAATCCATGACATAGCCTGCTTAAATTCATCCCCTCAAAAGAGCTGGAAATTGTACGATTTAATCTTTGCTTTACTCACAGAGAGAGAAAGAAAACAAACAAATACAGACACACAAATAACGTAGAGAGGACTTTCAGATGATCTATCTGAAGTTTCACTGTTCAGCCCATTCATGCATTCAACAACTATTTTTTGATCACTTACTTTGATAGAACTGAAATTAGAAAAATGAAAAAAAATATGATTTGTCCTTACATTAAAAAAAATGGTATTATTAGTTCCATGTTAATAAGAAAACAGAACTGCAAACAAACAATTACAGTAACAGGTATAAGAGCAGAGGTAGCAGCAAGTCATGACAGGTAGGGACAAGTACGAATGTTGGACCAATGCCTGTTCGAGGATGCTAGGAAACCAAAACACATTCTTTTCAGAAGAGGCAATATTTGAATACATTGTCAGGAAGGCTATTTCCGCCCTTTCGTATTTTCCCTTCTGCCCACAGGGAGGAGAAACTCCTCTGCTCAAGCTTCTGTCTTTATCTAGCCATATCTAGCCATAATTTTCTAAGGAAAGAGTTGTTAAAATTATTATGCATATACCAAAATATTTGATGGGTCCTTCTTTCTAGTTGTGCAGTTCCTAAGTTGTAGAAGACATAAGCTGTGCTCGTGGCCTACCTTCAATTTCCTTTCTGTCACTTTGTGTTCCTGTGAGGTATGCATGGTAATATAACCACCTTGATCTCTGCAACTATTCTGATGTTTCAGATATTACAGATTCCAGAAATGGAGTCGGGCTGGACCAAAGCATAGGCTATATCCCAACTCATCGGAGACAACAGGAAGTGGAAGGTGCATTCTCAGCAACAAAAGTAATCACATTTTACCATTTGACTAAAATTTTTTCTTTATAAAGGTCTCCCATTTTTTAATAGACAACTTCAACAAAGATGACAAGTGGGTGTTTAGATTCGGGAACTGAAACCACATTCCTAAATCTCCATTGTCAAAAACAGCTTGAGCCAAGTCTTAAACGATAAGTAAGATTTTCTAAGTTAGGGGTAGGAGGTGGAGGTGGGAGGTAGCTGGAACAGGCAGCATGAGGAAAGCATTTGGGAACAGAGCAAACAGTATTAGCAAAGCCGCGGTACAACTGCAGCAAGGACAGAGAAGAGCACAGAACAAAGAATAAAAGGTGGTAAAACTGGCTAGTTACCTTAGCCGAGGTCAAGAAAAGCTTTGTGTTCAAGCTCTCATGTTTGGATTTGTTTAGAAGGCTGTAAGAAGCAATCCGAGGAATTTTAGCAAAGGGCTAGCATTATAAGTTAGTACATGGAAAAGTATCTTTGCAAGTAGTGTGGATAACCAATAAAAGAATGATTGCAATGGGAGAAAACTCAGTGAAAGTTGTGAGAAGTGGAACTCAGTGGGGCTGTCTTGTTTCTCCAGGTCTGGCAAGTTTTCTGTCTCTACAGGCTGCAGTCTTACCACTTTTCTGTTGGTCTCTATTAGTGGAGAATATTTGAATTTTTCTTCTCTGATAGTTTTCGTCCTTACACAGGTTCTAGTTTTCACAGTTTACTGTATAATAAACTCACCACTAAACTCACTATTGTTGAGTTGATTCTGACTCATTGTGACCCTGCTGGACAAAGTAGAACTACTCCATAGGGTTTCCAAGGAGTGCCTGGAGGATTCAAGATGCCAACCTTTTGGTTAGTAGAATACTTAACCACTACTCCACCAGGGTTATAGATCATTAAAAAAAAGAAAAAGAAAAACAGTGGCAAGCGAGAGAATGAAATTAATCCTTGTATGTTTGAGAATCTAATGTCTGAAACCACCAATGCTGTTGGTATTTTATATCCATTCTCCTTTAATTACTCAAAATAATTCTGGGAAGATAGAATTATTACCCAATTTTGAAAAGAGAAAGCTGAGGCTCAGAGAGATTGCATGGTACTCAGCTTTGAGTCGCAGCAGCCACAAGATAAGGAAGCCAGCTTAGCTAATCGTGCCTGTCTCTGCTCAATTCTCTCCTCCCTCTTTTTTTTAATCACAATAAATTGTCTTCCACGACATAAGGAATTAGAGAAGAATAAAGACACAAGAGAAACTAAAACACCTCATTGCTGAGTCAATTCCAACTCATAGCGACCCCACAGGACAGAATTTACAAGGAGTGCCTGATGGATATGAACTGCCAATCTTTTGATTAGCAGCCACAGCACTTAACCATTGTGCCACTAAGGTTTCTAGGGAGAAACTAGGAGATAGAAATAAAGTAAGGCAAAACTCGATTAGATGGTGTGAAGAAGAGAGGATGGAGGACGAGTCATTTGATTCCTAGTTCAGACAATGACACTAGTGGAGGTCCTTGTGGAACAAATAAATGGAGCTCGTCAGTATAGCTGGAAGTTCATCTATGCAGCAGGGAGAAGGTCAATGCTAGAAGTACAGAAGGGACCCTGCTTGCCTAGTGGTTAAGAGCTTGGCTACTAACCAAAATGTTGGCAGTTCAAATCCACCAACAGCTCCTCAGAAAACTTGTGGGGCAGCTATGCAATGTCTTGCATGGTCACTGTGAGTAGGAACATGCTCCACAGCAATGTGGCTTTTTGTCGTCATTTCCTTTTTCCGATCATGAAAGATAACACTGACCAAAGAGAAGCAGACAGAATGAGAAGACACTAAGGGTAAGCATGGCATTGTGGGTCGACTTGTGCCCTTCCCCTCAAGTATGTGTTAAAATCATAATCCCTGTATCCATAGATACAGTCCTGTTTCAGAATGTGGATTTTGTTTTGCTGTGTGACTTAATGGTTAAGTGTTACAGCTGCTAACCAAAAGGTTGACAGTTCAAATCCACCAAGTGCTCCTTGAACTCTATGAGGCATTTCTACCCTGACCTATAGGGTCGCTATCAGCTGGAATGGACTCAGAGGTAGTGGGTTTGATTTTTTGGCTTATGTCAGTAAGTTGGGTGGGCCCTAAATCTAATCATTTCTGAGTTATAAAAAGACCAGAATAGACACATGGAGGAAGAAGACAATGTAGACAGATGTATCTACAAGCCTGGGAATGCCAAGGATTGCTGGCAGCTAATAGAAGCTGGAAGAACAAGGACCTCCCCCTTAGAGTCACATCCTGAATTCAGAGTTCCAGCTTCCTGAACTGTGAGAAAATAAGTGTCTGCTCTTTCAAGCCACCCACTTGTGGTATTTCTGTTATGGCAGCACTAGGTAACTAAGACAGATGGCGTATTTGTCAGGGGCCACTCAGGAGAGAGAAATCACACCAGTTATTTTAACAGAGAGAAGTTAATGTAAAGAATTTCTAATCAGTATTGGAAAACTAGAAAATTCCTGAAGGGAACACTGTGGTATAGGGAGGCAGCAAGAGCACAGAGCAGATACTAGCTCTCGGGCTGGGAGAAAAGAAGGAAAGACTGTTAAACAGAGAAGCTTCAAGACCTGAGGAATGGCAAATCCAGACCTAGGAGGAAGGGACACCGCTTGGTTACTAGTAGAGTATTCAGCTTGAAGAGTCCCCAGACCTCTGAGGAGTGGACAACAAGCAGCTGATACTAGAATCTCAAAATGTGTCCATTAGCATATTTGTTTTTTATTGCTATTTAACAAATCTGCACAAACTTTGCAGCTCAAAGCAATACACCTGGATTAATAGGTCTGTGAGTCAGAAATCTTGCTTGCAAAGATGTCATCACTATGTCAGCAGGATCTGCACTCTCCTCCCAACTTCAGGATTGCCTTCCAAACTCACTGATGGTGGGCATGGTTCAGGTTCTTGCAGCTGTGGAATTGAGGTCTCCTGGTTGGCTATCCACTGGGGATCACTCTCAGCTCACTGGGTCTTTAGAGACCACCCTCATCCCTTGCTTTGTGACCTCCTTTTATCTTCAAAGCCAGTAACTGAGAATTCCCCCTTGGACTGAATCCCTCTAGGGTTTCAAATGTCTCTTGTCGGGAAGAACCTTGTTTATTTTAAGGGCTCACCTAACAACTAGACCAGATCCACCAAGGATAAATTGCGTATCTTAAAGTCAATTGATTTGGGACATTAAATACATCTACAAAAAAGTCTTCACAGCAGCACCTAGACTAGCATTTGTTCGAATTAACTGAGGAAAGGTATACAAGGCCTTGAGAACTAAGTTCTCAAACTCATTTTAGAAAAAGAGCTACATACTTCACACTGATTATCATCACTACGGTCACCTTCGAAATACTCCCCTCGAGCAGCTATGCACTGATGACAGTGCCTCGTCCACCCTTCAAAGCAATTTTGGAACTCTTTTTTTCTGGCATGGCCGTCAGAGCTGTCGTCATATTACCCTTGATGTCCTGAATGGCATGAAAATGCCTTTCTTATCAAGTCTTCCTTATCTTCAGGTAAAGATAAAAGTCACTGGGAACCAAATCAGGTGAGTGGGGAGGGTGTTCCAATACAGTTGTTTGCTTACTGGCTAAGAATTCCTCACAGACAGCTATACAATTAAGTTCTCTTGCCATCATGCCAACGTACACAATGGCCATTCCACAAAGAATTTCAAAATTGCTTTTAAGGGTGGACTAGGCGCTGGCGTCGGCACGTAGCTTCCCAAGGGGAAGCAATGAGGTAAGTAGCACTTAAAACAATTAAGTTCGCGGACTTCGTTTTTAGACCTTGTACACTAAAGGTTGCGGCAGGCAAATTATAAAACAGTGTCCTTTAAGAGTGCTGGAAAAACTGCAAATTGCTGATACTGTAAAAACAATTGGCATTACTGAGTGAAGAAGAAAATTAGAAAGTAAACAGAAACAGGAAGCAAAGATGGAATAAGCAAACAAGAAAAAAACTTAAGTTCTTTTCCCTCTCCTGTAGCCTTCCTGTCTGCCCTAGCGCCCCCTACTGGTAGATCTTACCATGAATCCTTCTCAAAACAAACATGCTTTGCAAAGTCCTGGCACCACTATTACCAAGCCAGATCTAGCCAGCTGGGTTTACACCTGAGACAGCAGTTAAATATAGGACTCAGATGGCACACTGAGGACATCAGCATTATTGGCAGGGTTGGAAAGGACATGGAGGACAGGGAAAGCAGGATGTCGATTCCAAGCTGGTTATGGGAGGAGTAGTCACAACATTTGAAGACATAATAATCTAGAGAGCTGGAACAACTGTTCTCCAAACATAATCAGAGAATTCCCTTGATTTGGGTGTGTTATTTTAACGGATTTTCTGTTGCTATAATGACCCAGCGTAGCCTTCGTTGTCATACAAATAAGAAAACGGTCGCTTTCCTTAGATTTTCCACATGAGCTTACTGTGTTTGTTGGTTTTCCTCTGTGAGACTCAAATGGCACAGATGTCCTCTTAATAATGTGTACAAAATTAAAGGTGAATAAAAAAAAAGTTGTGACAAAGATTAAAAGCCACTAGAAGCAGAAAGGACTGTTCATTTCAAATTAATTTGGAGGTAATAGACCACGCTTTTTTGGAGAATGACAAATTGCCTTTAATTTTGTTATTTTATGCAACAATTCAAGGCAATAGTTTCTGAAGTTCAGACAAATCGTGATTTACAGAGGTTAGTACATTTTCAAAAAAAAAGCAGACAGAGAAGATGTGAGAAGGAATTTGAGAAACACAGGTTAATGTATAGGAAGATTATCATTTTGTTAAACATTTCATATTCAGTATTTTGATTATATACTTGTCGTGGATGAATTCCTCCCACCCCCACAAACGTATGCCAAGTTGGCTAGGCCATGATTCCCGGTAGTGTGTGATTGTCCACCGTTTTGTCATTTATTGTGATTGTCCTGTGTGTTTTAAATCCTACCTCTATAATGTTGATAAGGCAGGATTAGAAGCAATTATGTTAATGAGGCAGGACCCAATCTACAAAATTGGCCTGTGCTTTTTACCAATTTCTTTTGAGATGTAAATTAGTGAGCAGAGAGATTTAAGGGATCTCACACCACCGTGAAAGAAGCACCAAGAGCATAACACATCGTTTGGACCCAGGGTCCCTGACCTGAAAATCCCCTCAGCCAGGGGAAGACTGATGAGCAGGCTCTTCCCCGAGACCTGACAAACAGAGAACGCCTTCCCTAGAACCGACACCCTCAATTTGGACTTCTAGTCAACTAAACTGGGAGAGAATAAATTTCTCTTTGTGAGAAGCATCCACTTCTGGTATTTTTGTTATAGTCAAAAAAAAAAAAAAATTGACATCAAGCTAATTTCAAGTCATAGTCATCTTATAGAATGGAGTATAAGTGCCCCACAGAGTTTACAGTGAACACCTGGTAGATTTGAACTATTGACCTTTTAGCTAGCTATAGCGCTTAACCACTACACCACCAGAATTTCCTCTATTATAGCGGTACTAGATGAGACAATGTCTGCTCTGCCGATTAAGGCACAAAACTAGGGGACAATTCTACAGAGCATGTTTTTAATTCTAATCCGTAAACTTAGAAAATAAGCATATCGTGATGATGTTACATATACCTGGAGATTAATAGATTTTTATTCTCAAGAAATTTGGATGCATGCAACCTCCAGCTCACAAATTTATATCCGTTTAGTCCTTTTCTAAACTCAAGAACAGATGATTTTTTAAGGCAGTAATGTCACCTCTGATTAGTCAGTCTGCTTGGGCTGGGATAAATGCTGCAGGATTAAAACGTACCAGTGGATGTCTGATTTGAAAGAAAAGTCAACAGTAGACTGAACAACAGATTAACATATCGTTTGGTTAATATTCTAGCTCTATATTACAGATTCTCAGAAATATAAGATACCATGAGGCTTGCCCGACCTGACCCTGATCCTTTCACTTTTCCCCATTCCACTTCCCAACAAGGCTCGGTGGGTCAACCATGTTAGTTTTCCTGCTCTTCCCAAATGCAAGTACTAGGTTTCTGCTGTAGGGTCTTGTATCTGTTTTTAAGCATGCCCAAACACTCTCCAAATTCCTATCTCTACTTAAATGTCACCTCTGTGCATAGTACTTGCTCATATTCCTATATAAAATAGCCACACACTTCATGGCCCTCCCGTCCTCTCTCATCTGCTTTATTTTTCATCATAGCAGTCATCACTACTGTAGCAGTAAGAATTCTGTAGAGAAATTGGGCCAGTAGGAGATGACAGGTAGATACAGAGATGTAGACAGAGATATATAGATTTATTTCAAGGACTTGGCTTACACATTTGCCAAGGATGGCAAATCCAGAATCTGTAGGATTCTGACTGAGGAACTAGAAACTCATCCCGAAGCTGTGATGTAGTATTGAGGCAGAATTTCCCCTTCCTGTGGCAAGAACACCTCAGTTTTCCTGGCCTTTCAACTGACTGGATGAGGCCCACTCATATTATCAAAGATAATCTCCCTTGCTTAAAGTCAATTGATTTAAAATGCTAACCACATCCGCAAAACTCTTCACAGCAACATGGATTAGTGTTTAATTGGGTAACTGGGTACTATGCCTAGCCCTGGTGGTGCACTGGTTGAGAGCTGCAGGTTCTAATCAAAAAATCAGCAGTTCAAATCCACAACTCACTCTTTGCAAACCCTACAGAACAGTTCTACTCTGTCTTATAGGGTCCCCGTGAATTGGAACCAACTTGATGGCAACAGGTTTGGTTTTTGTTTCCAGCCCAGCCAGGGTCAGTTAGGGCTCAGTAGTAGAACTCTTGCCTTCCATACTAGTGACCTAAGTTTGGTTCCTTGCCAATGCATCACATGCACAGCCATAGCCTGTCCTTTAGTGAAACTTGAGTGTTGCTAGGATGCTAAACAGCTTACAGCATAGCTTTCAGTCTGAGACAGACTAGGAAGAAAAGCCGGGCAACCTACTTCTGAAAATCAGCCGGTGGAAACCATATAGATCACAATGATGTGATCTGTGACTAACCATGAGGATGGCCCCAGACGGGCAGAGTGTCATTCTCTTGTGCATGAGGACCACCACGAGTGGCAGGCTGACTCCATGGCAACTAACAACAAGCTTTAGCTTATCAGCTCTTTTTTCCTCCCATCACTGAGTTACCTAGTTAGAAAGATTATTCAGATTATATAATTTGCTGTCAATTAATGCTTCTGTGCTCAGCAAAGTTCGGCTGAGAAGGGAAGAGAAGGTATGAGACCTGCCAATTAAGTTGACAAACTCATTCTAGAAAAAGTGCTACATGTCTCATTGCTGAATATCACTATTAAAAAAAAAAGAAAACCAGTCTAGTCAGGTCCAACCTGTAGCAACCCTAAATGGCAGAGTAGAACTGCCCCAGGGAGTTTCCAAGGAGTGCCTGGCAGATTTCAACCGCCAACCGTTTGGTTAGCAGACATAGCACTTAACCCACTACGCCACCAGAGTTTCCGTATGTCACTATAGTCACTTTCAAAGTACTCCCCTTGGGGAGCTATGCACCAATGCCAGTGCCTAGTCCACACTTCAAAGCAATCTTGGAACTCTTTTTCTGGAATGACCATCAGAACTGTCATAGCACTACCCCTGATGCTGTGAATGTCATCAAAATGATGTCTTCCTTTCAATAGTTCCTTCATCTTTCGGTAAAGAAAACAATCATGGGGGGTCAGATCAGGTGAGTAGGGAGAGTGGTCCAATACAGTTTTGTTTATGGGCTGAAACCTCCCTCACAGACAACTATACAGCTAAATTCACGGACTTGCCACCTTGCCACTGTGTACAATGGCCATTCCAGAAAGAATCCCAAAATTACTTTGAAGGGTGGAGGAGGTGTTGGCATCGGTGTATATCTTCCCAAGAGGAGTAATTGGTAGGTGACTGAAGTGATATTCAGCAGTGAGGTCTGTGCCAAGCCAAAGCCAAGTGCCGTAGAGTCAGTAGCAAGTAGAAAAATTAAGTTCATGGACTTAATCATCATACAATATAAAGTTAGGTCTCAGCCCTGGGACAAAGGATTGTTTGGGCTTCTCCCTCTATAGAGTTCAGTTGCATAAACAGGGGGTAGGGGCTGGGGCAGCAGGAACGAGGACTAATGAAACTGAACAGAACTCCTGTGGCCTCATAACTCTGAGAGAAGGGAACCCTAGACAGGTACACAGTTGGGCAAGCTACTCTGGGCAAGCTGCTCATCTCTGCAAAGTTTATCTGCAAGGTGGATTACAGTAAAATTTACCTCACACGTTTGGTATGAGAATTACGTGAAATAACAAGTTTCCTTTGTTAACTGCTAATGAAAAATCAGTTACTATCATCATGTTTAAAAGAAACTGTGTTTCTGAACCAGTTTCCATGCTATCTTGTGGTAAATTTTTTCCAATTGAATATTTCTAAACATTTTTTTGTTTTGATTTTCTACCCTCACAGACTGTGATAAAAAACTATGTATCTGTGTTCATCCTGAGACTTCTATCTCTGTCTAGAATGGACTGGACCCACGCTGAGCCATCATGGTCCAAGGAAACCATTAACTTTATGTCTTCAGAATACCACTCCATGTCAGGAGGAAGCTACTAGGACCATGAGAGTCTTTTCTCCAGAGGTGAGGAGTGGAAGAACAGAAAAGCCATAGGAGATTTGTCCCATTTTTAACTTTCATTTTTCTTCACATGCACTCAACTTGTCATGATTTTAAATGCCCAGTGTTAAGTGCCCAGTTTAGGCTAAGCCAAGTGCCATCGAGTCGGTTTAGTTCAGCTTTATAGATACGCTAGAAAAAACTTCAAGTTATCCCACAGTGTTTTTGTGACAGGAAACTTCCACCAACTTTTTCAGGACATGAAGCCTGCACTGTTGTTGTCATCTGTTGTCAAGTCAGCCCCAACCTCATGCAAAACAGAAGGAAACCCTGCCAGGCGCTCGCCCATCCTCGCGATCAGATTTGGATCAGATATTTTGGCTGATAAGCATTTTCATTGTCTGGTTTTTGGAAGTCAGTCACTAGGACTTTTTTCTAGTCCATCTTAGTCTGAAGCTCATTTTAAACCTATTCATCGTACTAGAACTTGCAAGCCTCCACTGACAGGTAGTGGTGGTTGTGTGTGAGGTGTATTGGCCAGGAATTGAATGTGGGTCTCCCACATGAAAGGTGAGAGTTTTACTGCTCAATCACCAATACCTCTTTATTATGAAGGCTTTGGAAACCCTGGTGGCTTAGTGGCTAAGTGCTATGACTACTAACCAAAAGGTCAGCAGTTTGAAACTGCCAGGAGTTCCCTCGAAACTCTATGGGGCAGTTTTTCTCTGCACTATAGGGTCACTATAAGTCAGGATTGACTCAACAGCAGTTTTTTGTTTGTTTGTTTGTTTTTAATTTTCTTTTCTTTTTTGTGAAGGCTTTATACTCAGAAAATCTGGATTTGAACTCAATGCCTCTATTGCTGGTTATGCAGCTGAAGCCAAAGGAGAGCTGGTAGCGCAGTGATTAAGTGCTCACCTGCTAACCAAAAAGTCATCAGTTCAAACCCACCTGCTATTCAGCGGGAGAAAGATGTTGTAGCTTGCTTCTATACAGATTAAGCCTTGAGAACCCTATGTGACAGTTCTCCTCTGTCCTATAGGGTTGCTATGAGTTCCAGTTGTCTAGATGGCAATGGGTTTAATCAAAGCCAAGGCCCCTTAAACTCTCTGACTTCGTTTCTCATCTGAAATGAGGATGTTTCTCTAACATTAATTATGCAACAAACATGTTTAAGGAAAACAAATTCTCATAGGGTTGTTAGTTTGACTTCAAAAATTTATTATCATTTTGTGTATTATCCTTAATAAGTTTAATATATCCTCCTGAAGTTTGCATTTCTTGAACAAGCATGAAATCAAAGCAAATTTACAAAATGAGCACACATAAAATCATCAGGTCAGTAAATTCAAATGCACATCATTAGCTTAATGTGATAGACAATATCTTAATCAAATAAAATCTTTACCCAAAATGTAGGTACATACAGACTTCTATGTCACAGGTACGTCTGTAGAAGATATACATATATTATTTTGTATGTGAGGACCCCATTCTGCTAACACATTCTTCTTCTTGATTGAAATGAACTTATCTATACAGTTTTCTCTAAAGTGATTTGGCCTACGATTAGTCAAAACACAGCAGCTGCACGTCAAGTTGATCTCAGCCCTTTACTCATTAATCCAGGACAGCTGAAGTAAAACTAATAATGATATTGTAATCATAAGCATAAATATATTTGATTATATCTACACGATGTAGAATATGCTTATACCAATTTGTAAGACGAAGATGGAAACAAAAATTTAATTGCTCGCCACTAACTTGTAAACTTCCACCTTCCGTCAAGAATATACCTGCAATCTTCAGTTTGAAAAACACTCTCTTTCAGAGTTCTCATGAAATAAATGAGAAAACAAATGACTAGATCATAGAAAATGAACAATAAATGTGCATCCTTGCTTTTATTTTCTATAGACCCTCACCTCCAAAACACAGATAAACATAAACACACACATATGTCACTGTAAGTTCAGCTTATTATCAAAGACTATGTTACAAGAAAAGCTGGCTATTTGTCTCAATGGTTATAGGTTTATGATCAAAATGAATAAATAGAAACAAATGTTGCTGGCAATCTCAGATATTTTTATATCTTAGCGTTTATTCTAATGTTACCTACCCATTTCCTCAAAATTCTCATTTAGTCAGTTATTAACTTCCAGCTTAATGCATTGATTCTAGGCTTTTTCAGTGAGGACACATGAATAGGTTACATGTACTCTTCACTGCTTCCATAATAGTAGAATAAATTTTAATGTAATTTAGAATAATTTGAATAGAAGCTAGAAAAATGTCTGTTAGTTTATTGTGTGGCCTATATATATATATATACATATATATATGTATAGCCAGTATACTCAGAACAATA
This sequence comes from Heterohyrax brucei, assembly GCA_028571685.1. Classification (NCBI taxonomy): domain Eukaryota; kingdom Metazoa; phylum Chordata; class Mammalia; order Hyracoidea; family Procaviidae; genus Heterohyrax; species Heterohyrax brucei. The sequence goes on along the minus strand of CM053142.1, from coordinate 156,539,165 downwards.
AAAGTCTACATTTTCATAATTTCATTACTGAAAGAAATATGGCCAGCGTCTCCCCTCACCCCTTCTTTTAGATGAACTGTTGGACTTTCTATGGTCTAAAATTATGCAAGAAAAAAAGTAGAATATTTGAGAATTAAAAAAGAAAAAAAATCAAGTATTCTTCCAAGAGCTAAAACAAGTTTTGCAGCTGGTGATAGAAAATTAAATGATATTATTTCTCATATGTTGTCTGCAATCAAACTCTTTTTCAGTAGCTTATTGTGAAGTGTCAATTAGTCCAAACCTTTACGATCTTTTAGTTATCTAGAAGTAAAATGGGGTTTTGACTATTGGGACATTCAGCACAGACTTTATAATTATCTGTAGCTTTCACTGTACTCCTACTACATTTGCAAACTACAAACTTGTTTCTAAAAAGTTGAGTTTAGAAAAAAAAGAATAGATAAATGAAAAGAAGAAAGGTTCATGGTAGAATTACCCAGCCAGCATATACACCCTAACTTAAAATTTATTGTAAGCACCATCTATGAAAATGTTCCCTACCTGTAAGGTTGAAGCTGAAAATCTTTAGATTTTCATTCTAGCTTGTGGAATGACAAAAAAAAAGAAATTCCAGGATAAGCATCTTCTTTTTTACAAAGAGGACCTGGAAGTTGTAGTCATCATGTATTGATACATATACTAAACGTGGTCACACAGCCTCACCTAGCTGCAAAGTAGACAGGGAAATGTAGTCTGTAGCTGAATGACCATGTGTCCCTTATAAATGGAAGAATTATATTGCCAAAAGAAAAGAGGAAGTGGAGACTACCAAACTTTCTGTAGTGTGTATTTGAATGCACACATCTTCCAATAAATTTCAGGAATTAACCAGTGAGTTAATAAGAACTCCAACTACTTACAAATAACAAGATTAGTTTTGAACAAAAAGCCATAAATTTTAAACTAAACTGAAAAAGTATTGATTTCATTCTAAAAAGCATATCTTAAATTCTTAAATTACGAGGTGGAGCAAAGTGGCAGACTAGACACACATCTCCTCAATTCCCTCTGAAAACTAAGGCATGGATTGATAATTGAATGGAACACTCTGGACACCCAGGGATCCCTAAGATACAGCATAGGGTTGTCAGATTGGACAACATGACACTGAATAGGAAACTACTCTCTCTGACAAGGAAGAGTGTGTTGAGTCCCACTCCTGCTGACTCACTGCTTGGGCAGACTTCAGACTTCAGGTGCTGATGCTTTCTCTTTTCTTTCTTTCTTTCTTTCTTTTTTTCTTTTTTCTTTTTTTTTTTTCTTTTTTTTGTTATTCAGGAGACAGGGGGTAACATGAGACAGCAAATACGCTGAAATGCAGTGCTAAAGTAGACAGCATAAAGCACAGCAGAGAGACAGTGCATGGAATATCCACATTCTGAGAGCTCACTTGCTGACTGAGGACACATTGCCCCATCCTCTCTTTTCTGAGCTCTGTCTTAGATTCTGAAGTTTCACAATGGAAGGGCAGCTCAGCTTGGACACCATCTTGATCCACCAGGAGGCAGAGTCACCCAATTGCTGGCCTCAGCAGAGCTAATTCCCAAGCTGAGGAGCAGTACCAGTCCATAAAGTACTTTTCCAGCAGAAAGGCTGTGTTTAACAGTGTTACATTACAGGTTGGCCCTGGCTGAGGATGGCAGCAAGACCATAATCCCTCTCTACTTTGGACTATGTCAAAGCATCTGGGGACAGCTGAAGAGGTACTTCCATTGTCAGCCAGGAAGAGGGGCCTGAAACACTTGACGGCCTGACTGATTTCAGCAGCTGTCAGAAAACTCCTAAATTTTTAAAATGAGACTGCCTAGAGAAATAAATGCTGAGTAGCCTGACAGTATCTCTTCAAGCTTTCACTGATCTGCATCATGAGGTTGGTTAATGGCGCCCCCAGTGGCTCAATAAGTAGGGTGCCATTTTTTGCCAGAGAGGAGGTAGAGCCTGCTACATCAGAGAGTCCACTGGGGCCAGTCAATAGAGTACACAGAGGTGGCTTCTGACTAACTCACTTCTCAGAACTATGCCTCAGCTCCTGATGAGGTAACACCAGAGAAACTAAACAGACTTTAGATGGCTCAAAGGCAACAAACCATCTCTAATCATTTTGAAAAATAACTGATCATGTCTTCAGAAAACTTTCAGCATAAAGGACCAAAAAACTTCCTGGATGAAGAAGGCTTTCTGAAACTATCAGAGGTAGAGTACAAAAGAATAATATAGAGAATCCTCCTAGAGACTAAACAAAATGAAGCAGAACAAAATGAAAAGTTAAACAAGCTATTCAAATTGATGGAACATCAGTGGTCTGGAATCCAACAGATAACACAATTACAGAATTACACAATCCAATATGAAGCTAAAAGAGCATAATTGAGAAGATGAAAGTCAGACTTAGTGACCTTGAAGACAGTGCTACTGACACCAGTATTTATGGGGAAAAATCAGAGAAAAGAAATAAGAAAAAAGAAGAATCATCAAGAAACGTGAGGGACTCTATTAAGAGGAACAATCTGTGATTAGTTGGAGCCCCTGAACACAGAGGGGTAGCTGAAAACACAGAGATTATTACTGTTGAGTTGCTGACACAAAACTTCCCTGAAATCATGAAAGAAGAGAGTGTAGCTATCCAAGATGTGTATCAAACACCACAAAAACTAAACCTCAAAAGGAAGTCACAAAGACATGTTATAATCAAATTTAATAAAATCAAACATAAACAGACTCTCTTAAAGGCAGCAAGGCTCAAAGCAAAGCTAACATTCAGAAGGAAGCCCCATAGGTATAAGTCTGATTTCTTGGCAGAAACAATATCAGCAAGGAGGCAGTGGGATGCTACATTCAAAGCCTTACAGAAGAAAAATTTCCAGCAAAGAATTATATACCCTCCAAAACTGTCTCTCAAATATAAAGATGAAATTAAGACATTCACAGATAAACAGAAGCTTAGAGACTGTAAAAAACAAACCAAAACTACAAGAAATACTGAAAGAAGCTCTTTGCTTAGAAAACCAAAGCAATTAAATGTATGTTCAAGGAGGTAATGTGAGACACAGCATCCAGAAAACTACTCAGTTAGAGAAGTCACAAAACTGAATCAAACATACAATATTAAAAGAAAGGAACCAGTGATCATATCACAAAAACTGTGACACCATCACACTAAAAAGAGGGATTCTACTACAGTAGTTATACTCCTTTCAAATGGAGAGGAAGTTAAAAACACATGCAGAAGTTAAAATTGGGTATAAACTTAGAGTACTGAGCAGTATCACAGGGATAGCCACAAAGTCCAATAACAATTCAACATACCAAAACAAGAAATGTAATACAGGAGTTTCAAAAACCACAAAACCAACACTGAAAAAGATGAAAAGTCAATCCATAAAGAAGAACAACGCAGAACAGAATATTAAGATGAAAAACATGAAAGTCAACCCATAAAGAAGAATGACCGAGAACAGAATATTAAGAACACAGAAAACACCAAACAAATAAACACACCAAAATGACAGCACTAAACACATGCTGGCTTGGCATCAATAATTACACTGAATGTAAACAGACTGAAAGCTTCACTAAATAGGCAATGAATGATATCCTGGATCGAGAGACACAACCCGTCTATACGCTGCTTACAAGAAACTCACCTTAAACTTAAAGATATGAACAAACTGAAAATTAAAGGATGGAATAATATATACCAAGCTAAAATATGCAAAGAAGAAAAGGTATGGCAATACTAATCTCAGATAAAATAGATTTTAATGTAAAATCCACCATCATGGACAAACATGGACTTTTTATTGCTGAAAGGTTCAATACACAAGCAGGACTTAACAATATTAAATATTTATGCACCCAACATTAGAGCATCTAAACACATCAAACAAACACTGATTACATTGAAAAATTAGATAGATCATGCCACGATAATAGACTGAGACTTCAACACTTCACTTTCAGAAACAGACAGATCATCCAGAAAAAAGCTCAGTGAAGTCACAGAAGATCTTATTGCAACAATTAACCAATTAGACCTCATTAACATAAACAGAACTTTTTATCCATCAACAAATAAGTACACTTTCTTCTACAATTCACATGGAATATTTTCCAGAACAGATTATGTGTTAGGACATAAAGCAAATCTCAACAAAATCCAAACCACTGAATTTCTGCAAGGCAGTGTCTCAGACCATAAAGCCATAAAAGTTGTAATCAATAGCATAAAAAAACATAGCTAAAAATCTGAATTCATTGAAATTAAACAACACTTTGCTCAAAAAGCCATGAATTACAGAAAAAATCAAGGACAAAATAAAGAAATTTCTGGAATCAAATGAGAATGAAAACACATCTTACCAGAACCTGTGGGATACAGCAAAAGCAGTGCTCAGAGGTCAGTTTATCTCTAGAAAGGCACACATCCAGAGAAGGAAAGGACTCAAACCAGAGAATTAACCTCACAGCTTGAACAAGTAGAAGGAAAGCAACAGAGGAACCCCTCAGGCACCAGGAAAAAAAAAAAAAAAAAAAAAAAACAGATAATAAAGATCAGAGCAGAACTAAATGAATTAGAGAATAGAAGAACAATTGAAAAATTTAATGAAACTAAAAGGTGGTTCTTTGAAAAGATCAACAAAATTGACAAATCGTTGGCTAAACTTGCAAAAGAAAACCAGGAGAGGAAACAAACAACCTGAATAAGAAACGAGATGGGAGATGTCACATCACGCCCAACTCAAGTTAAAGTATCATAACATAATGCTATGAAAGACTGTACTCCAACAGATCTGAAAACCTGGAGGAAATGAACAAATTTCTATATTTATACCACCTACCAAAATGATCACAAGGAAAAGTAGAACAACTTAATAAACCTATCACAAAGGAAGAGATTGAAAAAAATCATTAAAAAAACTACCAACCATTAAGAGTTTGGGCCCAGAAGGCTTCACCAGAGAATTCTACCAAACTTTTAAGAGTTAACTCCAATACTACTGCAACTATTTCACAGCTTACAAAGGAATGGAATACTCCCAAATTCATTCCACTGAAGCCAGCATAACTCTGATACTAAAGCCACGGAAAGATCCCACAAAGAAGCAAAATTACAGATGAATATCACTCATGAACCTAGATGCAAAAATCTTCAACAAAATCCTTGCCAATAGAATTCAGCAACATAGATATTAAAAAAAAAATTTATCATGACCATGTTGGATTCATACTAGGGATGCAAGGTCAGTTCAACATCAGAAAAACAATTAATGTGATCAACCACATAAATAACACAAAAGATAAAATTCACTTGGTTTTGTCAACTGATGCAGAAAAGGCATTTGACAAAGTCCCATACCCATTCATGCTAAAACCTCTCAGCAAAATAGACTCAGAAGAGAAATTCCTCAGCACAATAAGGGGCATCTACGCAAAGCCATCCACCTACACCATACTGAATGTAGAGAGACTGAGTTCCCCTTGAGAACCGGAACCAGACAAGGATGCCCACTCTCACCACTTCTATTTAACATTGTACTAGAAGTAGTGAGTTAAGTGCTACCACTGCTAACCACAAAGTTGGCAGTTCAAATCCACCAGGCACTCCTTGAATACCCTGCCCTCTAGGGTTGCCATGAGTTGGATCAGACTCAACAGCACTTGGCTGGCTAGAAGTTCTAACCAGAGCAATTAGACAAGACAAAGAAATGAAATGCATCTGCACAGGCAAAGAAGAAACAAAAATCTCCATTTGTAGATAATATGTTTGTATATGCAGAGAATCCTACAGAATCTACAAGTAAACTACTCAGACTAATAGAAGAGTTCAGCAAAATATCAGGAGACAAGATAAACATGAGTAAATCAGTAGGATTCCTTTATACAAACAAAGTGATCACCAAAGAAGAAATCACCAAATCAATACAACTTAATATAGCCTCCAAGAAGATAAAACATCTAGGAATAAATCTAACTAGAGAAACAGGAGACCTATACAAAGAGAACTACAAGAAACCAACAGAGACTTCCTGCTACTGGATAGGAAGACTTAATATTGTGAAAATGTCTATTTTACACGAAGTGATTGACATAGATTGAATTGTTTCTCCCCAAATATAGGCATATCCATGTGACCATGATACTCAGTATTCTATGATTGTCCTCCATTTTGTGATTTTACTGTGCTGTATGTTAAAAGATTAGGATGGGACTGTAAATCCCTTCAGAAGATCACCTCCCCACTCCACTATAAAGGGAACTTTCCCTGGAATGTGGCTTGTATCACCCTTAATCCTTTCATCCCAGAAGAGATAAAAGGAAAGAGAAGCAAGCAGAGAACTAGGAATCTCACACCATCAAGAAAGCAGCACCAGAAAAAAAGCTCGTCCTTCAGACCTGAGGTTCCTGCACCAAGATGCTCCCTGGACAAAGACTGATGCAATGCTAGACTGTCCTCCAGAGCCAACAAGGGGAAAAGTATTCCCCTGGAACAGACATCCTGAATTTGGGCTTGTAGCCTACTGGACAGTGTAAGAATAAACCTTCCTTTGTTAAAGCCATCCACTCTGTGGTATTTCTGTTACAGCAGTACTAGCTGACTGAAGCAGTGATCTACATATACAATGCAATCCCAATACAAAATCCAGTGACATTTTTAATGAGATGGAGATACAAATAACTTTGTTTGGAAAAAGAAGAAACCTTGGATGGGCAAAGCACTACTGAAGAAGAGGAACACAGTGGGAGGCCTCACAGTATCCGATCTTAGAACCTACTACACTGCCACAGTAGTCAAATCAGCCTGGTACTGGTACAAATAAAGACATATACATCAATAGAACACAGTTGATACTCCAGAGATGTCACCATCCGCTATGAACAATTGATACTTGACAAAGGCCCTAAGATTGTAAACTGGGTAAAAACAGTCTCTTTAACAAATGATGCTGGCAAAATTTGATAGCCATCTGCAGAAAAATGAAACAAGACCTGTATCTCACACCTTACACAAAAAATAACTCAAACTGGATAAAAGACTTAAATATCAAACCTAAAATTATAAAGATTATGCAAGAAAAAAATAGGGTCAACAATGGAAGCTTTAATGCACAGCTTAGACAGAGGTCAAAATCTGACAAACAAAGCATAATCAACCGACAAGAAAATAGGTAAAAGAGAACTACTAAGAATCAAACACTTTGGTCATCCAAAGACTATATCAAAAGAATTAAAAGACCACCTACAGAAAGAGAAAGAGTATTTGGTAACTAAATGTTGGACCGATGTCTGATCTCCATATTCTACAAGGTACTGCAAAATATCAGCAAGAAAAAGTTAAATAACTCTATTAAGTGATAGGCAAAGGAGATGGACAGATGCTTCACCAAAAAGGACATCCAGGCAGCCAAGACACATGAGGAAATGCTCACAATTGTTAGCTATTAGAGAAAGTCAAATCAAAATTGCAATGAGATACTATCTCACCCCAATAAGGTTGGCCATAATCCAAAAAACACAAAACAACAAATGCTGGAGAGGCTGTAGAGAGATTGGAACTCTCCTACACAGCTGCTAGGATTGCAAAATGGTACAATCTCTTCGGAAAGCAATCTGGTGCTTCCTTAAAATGCTGGAAATAGATATAACATTTGATTCATCAATCACACTCCTCAGAATATATCCTACAGGATCAAGGGCAGTCACACAAACAGACACATGCACCCTGATGTTTATTGCAGCACAGTCCACAACAGCAAAACATGGAACCAACACAGATGCCCAACAACAGAAGAATGGATAAAAAAACTATGGTACATACCCTCGGTGGAATATTATACAATGATAAAGAACAATGATGATTTGGGGAAGCATCTCATAATCTGATTTCAATTGGAAGATATTATATTGAGTGAAATCAGTCAGCAACACATGGACAATTATTGTATGAGACCCTTAGTATAAGGACTTAAAAACAGACACATGTACAGAAGAAAAGACTCTTTGATGTCTGCAACGTAGGAGAGGGACGGAGAGGGCTGGTCATAGATTAGACAGTTGACAGAAATTTGGTTGGATGAAAGTAGTGACAGCACAAGCTGGAAAGAAGATCAGCTTAACTGACTTTGACATAAACTGAAAATTCTCCTAACCTTAACCTAATATTGAAAGGATAGAATAGCAGGGGTATGGGTCTGGGGACCATGCTCTTGGGGGACATCAGCATAAGTAGCTTTTTGCTAAGAGAGTCTTCTGCACTGCATATTGGTGAGTGGTATCTGGAGTCTTAAAGCTGACAAGCTGCCATCTGAAGTACACCAAATGGTCCCAACTCATCCAGAATATGTGATCACCAAGAACAACAAAGACACGAGGGAAAAAGAGCCTAGGATATGGAAGGACCCATGTGAATGAGTGACTGTATCAACATGTGGCCAGAAGAACCAGGTGGTGCCCAGCTACCACCAAAGAGAGCCATGGTGGGGCACACAATGTCAAGTCCCAGTGGCAACACAAGAAAAAGAGGGGTGCACCTCAAGAACTCCACTTAAAGACTGCAGTTGATGGTCCAAATGCCTGGGGGTTCCCCTGGGAGCATGGCCTGTAGATCTGCCGCTGCCCCTGATCAGAAAGCATACTGAAGTCAACTCTTTATACAGGAATGGACTGGACTCAGAGACAGTGTGACCCTGCAGTGTGTTTACTTTATGTTTCTATGCATATATAAGATGCTATCCTACTGGCCTCTTACTGGAAGGGAGAGGAGAGGGTGGAGAGGAGGGGATAAGAGATTTTTTTTTTTATGATTGAATGAATGTGTACATTCCCATATGAATTTGCATGGTGACCTACGAATCTGCAGCATCTATTGCTCTCCCTAGATGGTAACAGCACATTCTTCCCCTCTGCTCCATACAGGTCTTATCTTCCCAACAGTCTCCTATGTTCTCCTCTCCACCCATTCCCCTTTCTCCAGTATGAGGTCAACAGGACAATCTCTTATAGATTCCTAGAACCATAAAGTGCCCACACAATATAGTCACTCTGCACCACCAAGTCCAATCCATTGTTCTCCGAAAAGTTGACCTTCATTATGATTTATGGACAGGGGCAGCATCAGGGCCAGGTGCCATGCTCCCAGGGGAACCCCAAAGTCCCAGACCATCAATTGTGGTCTTTTATTGGAGATCTCAGGATGCACCCCTATTTATACTTGTGTTGCCAGTGAGACTCAACTTTATGAGCTCCATCATGGCTATCACTTGCGGTGGCCAGGCACCATCTGGTTATTCTGGCCACAAGTCGATGTAGACATCCATTCCTGTAGGTCTCTCTGTCTTCGGGATTCTCTTTCCCTCATGTCATTATGAACCATGGTGATCATTTGTTCCTGCTCAATTGGGACCATTTGGCAGCTTTTAAGACCACAGATGCCACTCACCAATGTGGGGTGCAGAGAGCCCTCTTAGGAAAATTCTAGTTGTGCCAATTGGCCTCGATTTCACCTAAGAACATGGCCCCCTGACCCTTGCCCCAGCTACTCTGTCCTTGCAATATTGGGTTAAGATGGGAGGAGTACTCAAATTGTGTTGAAGTCCCGTTAATATTGATCTTCTTGCTAATGTGTGCTGTCACCAATTTCACCCAACCAAATTTCTAACAACTATCTAATCTAAACCCTCTCCCCTTGCCCTCCCACCCTCCCTACCCTTGCAGCCATCAAAGAGTCTTTTCTGTTATACATGAGTCTGCTTTTAAGTTCTTATCATAGGGGTCTCATACAATGTTTGTCCTTCTGTTGCTGACTACTTTCACTCAACATAATGTCCTCCAGTTGAAACCAGGTTATGAGATATTTCCTAAAAGCATCACTGTTCTTTATCATTGCATAGTGTTCCACTGAGTATATACACCATCATTTACATATCCATCCTTCTGTTGTTGAGCATCTCGGTTGATTCCATCTTTTTGCTACTGTAGACTGTGCTGTAATGAACATTCGTGTGCATGGATCAGTTGGTGTGAATGGCCTTGATTCTGAAGGATATATTCCATGCAGTGGAATTACTGGGTCAAATGTTACATCTATATCCATTATTTTAATGTAGTGTCAGATTGCTTTCCAAAGAGGTCGCACCATTTTGCAATCCCACTAACAGTGTAGGAGAGTTCCAGTTTCTCCGAGGGAGAGGAGATTTTTAAGAAGATATGACATATGTAGAACTAAAAGGAGGATTGTGCTGAAACTGGACAAGGAGTGCAGAAGGAGTTGCAGATAGGCAGGCATGCAAATTTAATTTGAATTGTATGCTTTCACTTAATCACAATTAAAAGAAAAAATCTTAAATTAGAAATAGGAAAAGAAAGAGAAAGATTAAGGGCAAGACCAAGAATTCCTGAGGTGTTGAACATGTTCTATACAATTTATTTAAACAGTCTTGTATTCCCAAGGAGCCCTGGTAGCTTCGTGGCTAAGAGTTACACTGCTAACCAACATGTTGGCAGTTAGAATTCACCAGATGCTTCTTGGAAACCCTGTTGTATAGCATTCTATGAGTTGAAATGACTTGAGGAAATAGGTTTGGTTTCATGTTTCATTGACCAGCATGGCAGAGTGGAGGGAGCTTTAGTTTTCTTATTTAACATGAGTAACACTGATACCATGGGATTTTATGTGAGTTAACTATAACTGATACATAAAAACACATGAATACAAGTATTTATCAGACACAGGGCTGTGATTTGGGATCAATTCAAGGCAATCAGTATATAATTAGAGCGGTAAAGTAAAAATAAGGAACCCTGGTAGCACAGTTGTTAAGAGCTTGGTAGCTTACTGAAAGCTCTCCATTTCAAACCCCCTAGCTGCTCCTCAAGATAAGTACTTGGTAATCTGTTCCCATAAAGAGTACAGCCTAGGAAATCCTAAGAGGCAGTTGTGTTATGCATCAGAATTCTTTCAATGGAATAAAACAACAACAGAAGTGTTGATATTAGTGATAATATAATTGAGGCAAAGATTAAAATGGTTAAAAAAAAAACACCCTCAGTGTCATTGAGTCATGTCTGACACATGATGATCTCATAGGGTTTCCAAAGTTATAAATCTCTACATAAGCACACTGCCACATCTTTCTTTCATGGAGCCACTAATAGTTTTAAACCACTGACTTATTGGTTATCAGACAACTGTTTTTAACCACTGCAGCAACCAGGGATCTTTGTTAAAATGGCTAAGCATGTTAATTCACTAATTTTTAGCTTTAGTTAGTTGCCTGTTATATATTAGCTTACTCCATGATAAAAGCAAAAAAAAAAAAAAAAAAAAAAAAAAATTCAGCACAGAAGAGTAAGAGGAACAAAGAAAATGTCAGCACCACTAAGAAAAAAGCCCTACAAAATAACAGCCCTAAACTCACAATTTCAACAACGATACTGAATACAAATAGCCTAAACATACTCATAAAGAGCCACACAGTGACAGGAAGGATGGAAAAAAATAAAAAAAAAAAAAGTTCCATGAATACATTGTCTAAAAGAGACATATCTTATGAAAAAAAAGACTCAAATTTATTAAAAATCAAAGGATGGAAAAATATATACGAAGCAAATAACTACCAAAAAAAAAGCAAGAGTAGCAATACTGCTCTCAGATAAAATATACTGTCATGCATTGAATTATGTCCCCCCAAAAATATGTGCAGCCATGTGGCTGGCCATGATTCCCGTTATTTTATGATTGTTCTCCATTTTGTGATTTCCTATGCTGTATGTTAAAGGGTTAGGGTGAGATTGTAAATCCCTTTATAAGATCACCTCCTTGCTCCACTGAAAGGGAGTTTCCCTGGAATATGGCTTGCCCCACCATTAATCCTTTCATCTTATAAGAGATAAAAGGAAAGGGAAGAAAGCAGAGAACTGGGAACCTCACACCATCAAGAAAGCAGCACTGGGAGAAGAGCCTGTTCTTCAGACCTGAGATTCCTGTGCCAAGATGCTCCCTAGGCAAAGACTGATGCAATACCAGACTTTCCTCCGGAACCAACAAGGGGGAAAGCCTTCTCCTGGCATGGACATCCTAAATTTGGACTTGTAGCCTCCTGGATGGTGTAAGAAGAAACTTTCCTTTGTTAAAGCCATCCATTCTGTGGTATTTCTGTTAGAGCAGTAAATAAATAAAAGACAAAGAAGAGTGTTATAGAATGATTAAAGGGACAATCTATCATGAAAATATAACTATTATAAGTATGTAAACACCTAAAAAGAGGACTTCAAAATATATAGAACAACTCTAAGAGCACTATAAAGGGAACTTGACAGACCGACAATAGTAGGAGACTTCAACATATCACTCTCAATAAATGACAGAACATCTAGAAAGAAACTCAGCAAAGATACAGAAGATCTAAAGGCCACAATCAGCCGGCTTGACTTCATAGACATATGCAGAACACTACTCAGGCCAAGCCAAGTGCCGTCGAGTCGGATCCGAACTCAGCAGATACTAAATACACAATCTTTTCCAATGCACACAGAACATTCTCTAGAATATACCACATCTTATGCCATAAATCAACCCTCAACAAAATCCAAAACACTGACATAATATAAAATATCTTCTGTGATCAAAATGCCATCAAACTAAAAATTAGCAACAGGAAGACTAAGAAAAAAATAATTACACGGAAATTGAATAAAACTCTGCTTGTCAGACGGCACTTGGCTTTGGCTAAGAACCATTTGGTAACAGAAGAAATCAGACAGACTCAAAATATTCCTGGAGTCAAATGAGAATGAAAACACTTCATACCAAAACCTTTGGGAACAGCAAAGGCAGTGCTCAGAGGTCAATTTGTAGTAACAGATACACACATCCAAAAAGAAGAAAGGGACAAGAATCAAAACATTAGCTACACAACTCAAACAGAAAAACAGCAAAATAAGCCTAAAGCCACTGGAAGAAAGGAAATGATAAAGATCAGAGCAAATATACATGCACATATACACAGAGTAGAAAAACAACAGAAAGAATCAACAAATTCAAAAATTGGTTCTGTGAAAGGATCAACAAAACTGAGAAAAACATTGACCAAACTCACAAAAGAAAAATAGGAGAGTATACCCAAATAAGAAAAGCAAAGGAGGACATTGCATCAGACCCAACTGAAATGAAAATGACAATAGAATACTATGAAAAACAATAGTCCAACAACTTAAAAAACCCAGAGGAAATGAACAAATTTCTAAAAATGCATTACCCACCCAAACTAACACAAACTCACACTGGAAATCTGATCAGATCCACAATAAGAGACTGAAAAGTAAGAGAGAAAAAAGTCCACAAAAATAGCTTCACTGAACAATTCTAAGAAACATTGAAAGAGCTTACACCACTACTACTTTAATTTTTTTCAGGACATAAAAAAGGATATTACACTTCCAAACCCATTCTATGAAGCCAGCAAAACATTTATACAAAAACCATGAAAAGACACCAGAAAAAAAGAAAATTACAGACTAATAGTCTCTTGAATAGAGATGTAAACATTCTCAACAGAACTCCAGCTAGTAGAATTAACCATCATATAAAACAAATGATAGTAATACAGCAAGACCAAGTGGAATTCATACCAGATGTGCAAGAATGGTTCAGTGTTAGAAAATCAATCAATATGATCTACCACATTAATTTAAAAAATCATGTGATCATCTCAGCTGTCACAGAAAATGCATTCAGCAAAGTCCAATACCCAGTCCTGATCAAAACCCTCAATAAAATAGGTGTAGAAGAGAAATTCCTCAAGGCAATAAAGGGCATCTATACAAAACCAATCAGCTAACATCATTTTTAATGGAGAGAGGCTGAAAATATTCCCCTTGAGTACTAGAACAAGACAAGGATGTCCTTTATCATTGTGCATATTCACCATTGTTCTAGCCATCTTAGCTAGGGCAATAAAGCAAGAAAATGAAATAAAGGGCATCCAAACTGGTAAAGAAAAAGTAAAATTGTCCCTATTTGTGGAAGATATACTATACACAGAAAACTGCAAAGACTCCACAAGAAAACTACAAGAAATAATGGATTCAGCATAGTAGAACACAAGATAAACATAAACAAATCAGTTGGATTCTTATACACCAATGAAGACAACAACTAAAAGAAACTCAGGAAAGCAATATTATTTATAAACAGTCCTCCCCAAAATAAAATATTTAAAGTTAAATCTAACCAGGGATGTAAAAGTCCTGTTCAAAGAAAACTGTAAAACACTACTACAAGAAACTGAAACATACATGTTACCACCAAGTCTATTCTAACTCATAGTTACTCTATAGAAAAAAAAAGCAAAAAAAAACCCAAAAACATCACCACTAAGTCAATTTCAACCAATAGCAACTCTTTAGGACAGAGGAGAACTGCCCTATAAAGTTTTCAGGGAGTGCCTGGTGGATTTTAACTGCTAACCAGAAGGTGCACTTAACCACTAGCCACCAGGGTTTCCGAAACCAAAAGAGACTTACATAAACAGAAAAACATACCTTGTTCATGCATAGGTAGACTCAACACTGTGAAAATGTCAATTCTACACAAAGCAATCTACAAATACAATACAATCTTGATTCAAACACCAAGAGCATTCTTTAAAGAGATGGAAGAACTAATCATTAACTTTATGTGAAAGAGAAGAGGCCCCTACTAAAGTAGGAGGATTTGCGCTACCTGATCTCAGAACCTACTATACTGCTACGGTAATCAAAACAGCCTAGTACTGGAACGAGGAGAGATACATTAACCAAAGGAATAGAATTGCGAACCCAGATGCAAATCCAGTCACCTGTTGTCACCTGGTCATCAACAAGGCCCTAACTCCATCAAATAGGGAGAAGATGGTCTTTTTTGTGAATCATGCTAGCAAAATTGGATGTCCATCTCCAAAAAACTGAAACAGGACTTATACCTTACATCATACACAAAAAATAATTCAAAATGGAACAAAGATCTGAATATAAAATAAAACTATAAAGATCAGAGAAGAAAAAAAAACAGGATCAACACTAGGGACCCTAATAATGGCATTAACAGGGTAGAAACCATAAATAATAATACACAAATTGTAGAAGATAAGCTAGATAATTGAGATCTTCTAAATATTAAAGACAGTAATCCAAAGACTTCAAAGAGTTAAAAACCTTACAGACTGGGAAAAAAAAAATTGCTATGAAAAATTCAACAAAGGTTTAATCTTTATAAGCTACAGGAAAATCCAACACTTTTATAACAAAAAGACAAATAATCCATTTTAAAAACAGGCCAAGGAAATGAACAGACACTTCACCAAAGACTTTCAAATGGCTAACCAGACGTACTACAAAATGCTTACAGTCATTAGCCATTAGAGAAACACAACTCAGAACCACAGTGAGATACCACCTCACCCAGGCATTACTGGCACAAATCAAAACAACAGAAAATAATAAATGTTGACAAGACGGCAGGGAAATTGATACTCTTATGCACTGCTGGTAGGAATGAATAATGACACAACTATTTTGGAAAATAATGCAGCTTCCTTAGAAAGCTGGAAATAGAAACACCCCATGATCCAGCAATCCCATTCCTAGAAACATATGCTAGACAAATAAGAGTTGTCACACAGTAGAAATGTGCACACCCATGTTCCTGGTAGAGTTATTTGTAGCAGCAAAAAGACAGAAACAACCTAGATGTCCATGAACAGATGAATGGATGAACCGTGGTACATACACACAATGTAGTATTCAGGAACAGTAAAGAACAATGACGAATCTAAGAAGGATCTCAGAAGATGGATAAAGTTGGAGGACATCATGCTGAGTGAAATAAGTCAATCACAAAAGGACAAATATATTTTCAGACCGCTACTACAAAAACTTATCAAAAGGTTTGTACATAAAAAGAAACAACCCTTGACGTTTACAAGGGAAGGGAGCAGTGGTGGTGGAAAATCGCTAACTAGACAACAGATAAGTGACAACTTTGGCAAAGGATAAGACAGCATGCAATAGTGAGGAAGTCAGCACACTTGCTCAAGACAAGGTCATGGAAGTTCATAGACACACATAAACTCCCTGAGAGACTAAATTACTGAGGTGAGGGCTGTGAGGACTACACTCTTGGAGAACATCCCACTCAGTGGCATAACATAGAAAGACCGACAGTGAAGTTCATGAACTCATCCTAGAAAAAGCGCTACATACCTCATTGCTGGATATCATCATGATCACCCTTGAAGAAATGCCCTCGGGAAGCTGGCTCCCATGCCAGTGCCTAGCCCCTCCCTTCAAAGCAATTTTGAAACTCTTTTTCGGTAATGGCCATCAGAGCTGTAATCACACTACACCTGATGTCCTCAATCTTATCAAAATGTTTACCTCATCAAGATTTCCTTTACCTTTGGGTAAAGAAAGAAGGCACTGGGGGCCAGATCAGGTGAGTAGGAAGGGTGTTCCAACACAGTTACCTATTTACTGGCTGAAAGCCCCCTCATAGACAGCTAGACAATTAAGTTCTTGAACTTGCCAACCTGCCACTGCGTGCAGTGGCTATTCCAGAAAGAGTTCCAAAGTTGCTTTGAAGGGTGGACTACGTGCTGGCATCAGTGCATAGCTTCCCAAGGGGAGTACTTTGAAGGTGAATGTAGCGGTATTCAGCAATGAGGTATGCGGCACTTAGAAGGTGACCATAGTGATATTTAGCAATGAGGTATGTAGCATTTCAAACAATTAAGTTCTCAGACTTACTTGTTGGATTTCGTAGTTAAGAAAGAAAATGTTCTAAATCCTACTTTGGGGAGCAGTGCCTAGGGTGTTAAAAGCTTGTGAGTAGCCATCCAAAATACTGCAGTGGTCTGACCCCATCTGGAGTGAATAGGAATGAAGAAAATCAAAGACACAAGGGAAAGATTAGCCCAAAGGAGTAAAGGACTGCAGCTTCCACAGCCTCCACCAAACTAAGTCAAGCACAACTAGATGGTAACTGCCTACCACCACTGGCTGCTCTGACAGCGACCACAACAGAGGGTCTCAGACACAGCTGGAGAAAAATGTGCAACAAAACTCTAATTCACAAAAACGACTAGACCTACTAGCCTGGCAGAGACTGGAGAAACCCTTAGATTTTGGTCCCTGTACACCCTTTTAGCTCAGTAATGAAGTTACTTCCGAGGTTCACTTTCAGCCAAAGATTAGGCAGCCGCATAAAATCTATTGGATCAAAAGAGGGCTAAGTTGTCCCATATACAACTATTGGTTTCTACTCATCCAGAGCTAAAGATAAAGAAGAAAACCAAAGACTCAAAGAAGAAACTAGTCTACAGAATCGATACTGTACACAATGACATCATTGACTCGAAATCGAAATTAGATGGTGACTGAATACCACTACCAACCACCCCAACAAGGGACTCAATAGATGGTCCTAGAAAGAATAGGAGAAAAATGTATAATATAACTCCAATTCCTAAAAAAAAAAAAAAAAAAAAAAAACAGATGAACACTTGAGACTATTGCCCTATAATATTCTTTACACTTGGAGCTCAAACCACTCTCAAAGATCATCCTTTCAGCCAAATGACAGACTGTCCTATAAGATGAATAACACCATCTATGAGTAATGTGGTCCTCAAAATAATTGTCTACATGAAACTAAGTGCCTAAGGTTTACCCTAGACCGAAGAGGGAAGGGTAGGAAGCAGACGATTGGGCAGCAAGATTAACAGAAACAGAACAACCCAAATGGAAATAACAAGAACGCTGATATACTGTGAAGTATGTAACCAACATCACTGAACTATATATACAGAAATTGTTAAATGAAAACCTAACTTCCTGTGTAAATTTTCACATGTTAAAGAAAGAAAAAAAAGATGGTTAAGTGATTGTGAGTCTTCCAGTGGACCATTTGAAAATACTTGTTGAAAATTTCTGATGGTAAGCAAACAAGGTTCAGGAGCTGGGATGTATTTCTAGGGTGCAAAGATAACAGTAAAAACTACAAGGAGTAGTTTCTGTATTCTCTGTCAGCTCTATATATTGTTCAGCTTGTAAACTATGAAGTCTTAAATCATTTGATTCTGAATTTGCTACTGAACGATTAGTGATTGGTGCAAATCAAATATGATTTGCAAACACGAAAAAGTTTAACACACAGAGGTTGTATGTTGTCATATTTAAACCAAACACATAGCTTTGACTTAACTCATGAACTAAAACACAAGTTAATGAAGAATATCTGTACTAGAAAGCCATTTTGCAACATGTTGTTGCTGTCATAACGATTATACATGGACTGTCATTTTGAGGAAGAAAGTGTTTGGATCCTCACAAAACAGATTTTTTGTTTGTTTGTTTACTTGAACTTGCTAATCAGTTTGATCCATTTTTAAAAGATCCCATCTCAAAACACGGTAACATAGAAGGGCCAACTCATTCCAAGTGTCTAAAACAACATATGAAGAATTAATAAACTTAATGTGTGATAAAGTTCTGTCAATTATTTTTGGTGAAATAAGTATAGATTAATTTTTCAATTTGTAGATTTCACTCCTAATCTTTCTCATACATGTCAGCTAAATATTTCTTTAAGATACATACCTCCAACAGATAGAAAATCTGTTGAGTGATTTATCACAGTTGCTCACTTCAAAAGTCATACACGTATTAAAGAAATTGCAACTCAAAGACTTTGGTATTTATATACAGTTTGCAAAATTGATTTTTCTAAGTGCAGAAGCCACTCTATGACAGTGTTGCCAATATTTCAGGGCACTATAAAGGGATCCAAAATTTTTTTAGAAGGCAATAAATATGCCGTTTTCATATCATGTGTAGTACACTCACTTAATCTTTTAAGCCGTAACACAACAGATTGTTACCCAGCAGCAGCTGACTTTTTTTCCTACTGTTCAGTTACACTACATTTTTTTTTGCCACCTGTACTTACAAATGGGCAGTTCTTATTTAGGCAGTGATTATTAAAATGTCTCTCTAATACCCGGGAAGCTCAAGTTGTAGCAACAAAGCGCAGTCGTGGAAATGAACACTCAGATTCTAGATGCCTTAGAAAGTATTATTGAAAACTAGATAGTAAAAGGAGATACCACAAGAGAAGCTGAAAATATTGCCAACAAAATGCAAACATTAGAGTATGTACTTGTGGTGGTTATGTGGAATGATGTATTACTGCATTTTCATCAGCCAGGGCAAGCCCTATAAGATTCAGAAGCAAATTTAAAGAAATGCACAGTTACCCATTAGTCACTAACAGGGTATTTACCCAATTTAAGGGAAGGTTTTGAGAACACAACAGAACAAATATTTTCAAATACTGATTATCAAATGGTTTACCATTCTAGAAGTATTAGGGGGAAAAAAAAGTTAATGATGGAGGTACTCCAAAAGTATCATGGAGTGCCAAGAGATCAATTTAGCACAACTCATAACATCATCAAGACACTTGAATCTTGCATTAAAATGTGTGAATGCATATGAAGTTCTTTCAAATAGATTTGCCTTCTGAAACAACATGGATATACCTGATGAAAAATGCATGAAAGCATCAAAAAAACTGTTACTGTCATTGTTGTTAGCTACTATCAAGTTAGTTCGAATTCATAGAGACCCTAAATACAACAGAACACTACCTACTCCTGTTCTGTCTTTGCAATCTTCACTATGCTTGAGCCCATTGTTTCAGATACTGTGTCAGTCAATCTGTCTCCTTGAGGGTCTTTGTTTCACTGACTCTCTACCTTAACAAGCTTGTTGTCCTACAGGGACTGGTCCCTCTTGATAACACGCCCAAAGAATGTGAGATGATATCCTGTCATCATTGCTTCTAATGAGCATTCTGGCTGTGCTTCTTCCAAGGTAGATTTGTTTGTTCTTCTCACAGTCCAAAGTATATTCAATATTCTTTGCCAAAACCGTAATTCAAAGGCATCAGAATCATCCTTATTCATTAATCAGCTTTTTGTATATGACACAACTGAAAATACCATGGCTTGGGTCAGCTGCATCTCAGTCCTCAAAGTGACATTTTTGCTTTTTTGATATTTTGAAGAGGTTTTTTTGTGGCAGTTATTCCCAACACAATATGTCATTTGATGTCTTGACTGCTGCTTCCAAGGGCATTGATTGTGGATCCAAGTGAAATGAAATTATTGACAATCTCAATATCTTCTCTGTTCACCATGATGTTGTTTATTGCCTAGTTGTTCTGTTTGAGTGATTGTTTTATAGTCTATGTATAAGTTCCTCATGGGCACAATTGTTTTAGAATTTCCATTCTTAGCAATGTTACATATAATTTTTTTTATGATCCACATAGTTCAATACCTTTGCATAGTCAACAAAACACAGTTAAGCATCTTCTGGTATTCTCTGCTTTCAGCCATTATCTACCTGACAGCATCTACCCCTTGTTCTACGCCCTCTTCTGAATCCAGCTTTAATTTCTGGTAGTTCACTGTCAATATATGAGGACTGCCAATTAAGCTCATGAACTCATCCTAGAAAAAGTGCTGTATACCTCATTGCTGAATATCACCACAGTCATCTTCAAAGTACTCCACTTGGGAAGCTATGCACTGACACCCATGCCTAGTGCACCATTCAAAACAATTTTGGAATTCTTCTACTAGAATGTCCATCAGAGCTGTCATCATATTACCCTTGATATCCTGAATGTCATCAAAATGTCACCCTTTCAATATTTCCTTTATCTCTGGCTAGAGACAAAAGGTCATTGGAGGCCAGATACAGTGAGTAGGAAGGGCTAAAAACTCCCTCACAGACTACTACACAAGTAAATTCTCAAACTTGCCACCTGTCACTGTGCTCAGTGGCCATTCCAGAAAGAGTTCCAAAATTGCTTTGAAGAGTGGACTAGGCATTGGTGTCGGTATATAGAAGGGGAGCACTTCAAAGTTAACCGTAGTGACATTCATCAACAAGGCACATAGCACTTAGAACAATTAAGTCTGCAGACTTTGTTGTCAGACGTTGTACTACTGCAACTGCTTTTGAATGATCTTCAGAAAAACATCTTATATATTAATGTTAGATGTTAGAAACAGGGCAACTGGGTGTGAGTATATGAAAATTTTCTGTACTAGTTTTGCAAAAAGAATTAACTTAAAAAATTAGAATCACTGTAACATTCTGTATGTATTCTATTTACAGAGCATTTTTTACTATAATTTTTACAAACCTCTTTTTTCTCTTCTATTAAACTCAATTCTCTCTCTCTTTTTTTTGTTGTTGTTGAAGACAAAGATCTACCCTTTTGCTCAAGCAGATTGATAAGGTTATTTAAGGCAAACTTATCTATAAGTTTAAGACTGACTTTATTTGGAGTTGCAAGAACACCAAAAGTCATTTTTAGTTAGTTATTTATTCCTGTAGTTTTGATTCTTCCATTTGTTTATTGATTTACGTGTGCAGTTGCAAACATTTGGACTGCTTCATAAAGGTTCTGTTATGTTTACTTTGTTTATTCTCAAAACACGTTTTCTCAGTTGACCCATTTTCTGTCATCCAAACAACTGTGGAAAGATAATGTTCCCACCTTCAGCAGTGCTGGGACAATGGAGTGCATGGCAGACCTAGGGAAAACTGAAGCTTCACCGTGTAGTAGAATTTCTACCTTGCTCAAGCCTCAAAGCTTTGTTTTCCTCATCTGCAAAGCAGACATAACACTAGTAAGTACCTCACATTTGTTGTAAGGATTAAATAAGAGACTACATTTTAGATACTTCACATAGGCCCTGCCTCATGGTAAGGTCTCAGTAAGTGCTAGCTATTGCTTTTAGGGCTGTGGTCTCGGGTGTCCTATGACCCACAAGTGATAGAGAAGGCAAACCACTTTTGGTAATGCAGGTGAAGCATAATGTTGTACCAAAGTCCAACATTTTATAAGCTGTAACAAAAGAGAAAGTGTTCCAGACTGAATTGTAAACACAACCTTGCTTGAAAGATACTGTTAGCTAGCGCGAGGTCATTCTGGAATAAAACCAAAACCTATTGTTGTGGAGAATTGCCCCATAGAGTTTCTAAAGAATACCTAGTAGATTAAAACTGTAGACCTTTTGGTTAGCAGTTGAACCTTCAACCAATATGCCACCAGGATTTCCCATTCTGGAACAGAGGGGTCCTAATCCAATCTAAGTGGTTTCTTTAAAAAAAGGGAAAAGAGCCCCAGAGGGACAGACTGAGGGATAATAGCCAAATGACAACAGGGTTATCTTGTAGCTACAAGCCAAGGTATGTCTGGGGCGACCAGAAGCTGGGAGAGATAAGAAAAGATCTTCCCCTAGAGCCTTCAGAGGGAATGTATTCCTGCTGGCACCATGAATTTGTACTACTCATAATTACGAGACAATAAATTTCTGTTTTTATAAGCCACCAACTGTGTGGCATTTTGTTACTGTAGCCCTGGGAAACTAATACATAGAGTAAAGGCTGAGCATGAGTATGAGGATGACAGTGAAATTAAAAAGGCATGGAAGATACAGTGCCCTGAATTTACACTGTCTGTTCAATGCATGATGGTTGTTGCTGTATTTTTTACGTCTTTCTATGTGTAAAGAAGCCACAAAAGTTGTGGCTTAAAATGTTTAAGAGGGCATAAATTGTTGTTGAGACCCACTCCAACATCTGTGGGATACTACAAGAATGGAGAAAAAGTGTTACTTTCTTACACATGGAACACACATAGTATCTCTTAAGATCATGTTTTAAAAAAAGCATTGCATGGTATTTATTGCTCAATAGCTACATATCTGTTGAATAAATTTAGCCTCTTGAGGCATCCAAAGGCTTTTTTTTCATTGACCATTTTATACATGACACCCATTCTACATATCCTACCTTGTTTACTACTCACTAGAAACCAATGAGATAAATTTTCATTACCCTCATTTTAGAGAAATACAGTAAAATAAAAGATTCAGTAACATGTCCAAAGTCATTTAGCTAGTAAAAATGACTGGACCCTAAGTCTCTCTAACACCAGATAAACATTGGAATATGTATTTATTTTGCAGGCATTAGAGGTACAATGGAAACTCTGGGGGTGTAGTTGGCTAAGTGCTACATCAGCTAACCAAAAGGTCAACAGTTCAAAGCCACCAGGCACTCCCTGGAAACTCTATAAGGTAGTTGTACTCTGAACTATAGGGCCTCTATGAGTCAGTGCATTTGGTTTTGGCTTTAGAGGTACGTTAGTGCTCAAGATATAACTCTGGCCTTTAAGTAACTCACATTCCAGTAGGAGAATAAGGTACTGTAAGTGAAATTCAAGTGCTATGTCAACAAACAGGCAGAAGTCCTAACCCAGAGATAAAGATTTCAGCATTCATGACAGATGTTTGCTGAGCAACACTAGTTGGCCATGTGGCCCCAGATATGCGAGCTCCTTAACAGCAAAGATTGTATCCTACCCTTAAGTTGTGCTACAGTGGACTTGGTAGCTGATGGTATCTACCCTCAAGCCAGGCTGTTGATCCAAATTCCAGCAGACACTCTATGATGTGTGGATCTGGGTATTTTATGCTTCAGTTTTCTCGACTCTTAAAGGAGGATGCTACCTCATAGGATAATTATGATAATAAAATGAGTAAGTTATCTTTGAGAGATAATTAAAATGGTACCTGTCACACAAAAATTACTTAAATCTACATTTGACTCCCCCCACCCAGTAGGTAGCACCAGAGATAGAAAGAGCAGGTGTCCCTCAGTCAATGTTTCTGAGTCAGTGTAGAGGTTGTGGAAACCTCAGATATATTTAAGATAGCCCTGAAAATAAATTCAGACATAAAGGAATATAAAACCAATATGGCATAAAGTGATTTAAAAAAGAACTGTGTGTATACACACACACACCAACACACACACATTTGAGCCTGATGGTACAGTGGTTAACAGAGCTCAGCTGCCAACCACAAGGCAGCAGTTCAAATCCACTAACTGCTTCTTGGAAACATTATGGGTTAGTTCCATTCTGTCCTAAAGGGTCACTATGGGTCAGCATTGAATCTATGGCAATCTACTAATGCAAGGTCACAGTCACTGACAACCCTGGAGCACAGTTCTTCTCTGAGACGTGGGGACACCATTAAACAGAGCTGACTCCACACCTAGGTGGTCTTTTATTTTTATAGTTATTGACTCCACAGCTGGGTGTCTATTTTTTTTTTGATTGTTTGTTTTGTTTTTTGATTATACACACATACACATATTTACACTTTCCAACACAAGGGCAAGGAGGTGGATGTGAAAATCCAGGCATCTGCCAGAGAATACACGTGGTAGGGAGTTCTCATGATACTATCTACTAGCTTTCTTTCAATTCCTTTATCCATACTTCCAGTCCTTCTGCTGCCTCCATCTTACATTATCCTTCACTTTTGTAAGACTAGAAAATTCCCTATCTACCGAGTAAGGATAGTGTTAGTGGAGGCTGTTGATGTCTAATGACCCAGGTTGCTGCCTTGGATACAGACAAGACTTTCCAGATTCAATATCCTAGAGAAATAAGAGTTGTTGCACAAATAGACATAAAGCACATCCATGTTCACTGCAGCACTATTCACAATAGCAAAAAGATATAAATAACCTAGATGTCCACCAAAAGATGAATGGACAAACAAACTGTGGTACATACACAAACTAGAGTATTGTGTAACAATAAACAATAGTGGTAAATCTGTGAATCTTCTCCTTACATGCAAGAAACTAGAGTCGGTATGCCAACTGCAATAAATCAATCACAAAAGGACAAATGTTATCTTTGACCACTGTTGTAAAACCTTGTGAAAAGATTTACACATAAAGAGAAAAAAAAAAATCTTTCATGACTCTCAGGAATGGGAAGGGATGAGGATGGAAAAGAAAACACTAAACAGACAATAGATACATGGTAACTTTAGTAAAAGGTAAGACGGTAAGACGGATAAAGGAAAGCCAGCACAACTTATGCAAGGTAAGGTCTTGGATGCTTTCCACTGACACATCCAAAATCCCTGAGGGACTGGATTGCTAGGTTGAAGGTTATGGGGGCCATTGTCTAAAGGAATATCTAGTTCAGTCAGTATAACATAGCCTATTTAAAAAAATAATAATAATAAAATTGTACATTCGACTTTGGTGAGAAACATCTAGAACCTTAAAAGCCTGTGGGTGGCCATCTAGGATACTCCACTGATCTTACCTCTCAGGAGCAAAAAATATAGAAGAAAACTAAAGATACAAGGGAAAGGTTGGTTCAAAGGACTAATAGACCACATCGACAACAGCCTACAGAAGACTGAACCCAGTACAACTAGATGATGCCCAGCTGTCACCACAGACTGTTCCAGCAGAGATCACAATAGAGGGTCCTCGACAGAGCTGGAAAAAAAAAAAGTAGAACAAAATTCTGACTGCAAGAGAAACACCAGACTTGCTGGCCTTACGGACCTAGAGGAAACCTAAGGTTATGCCCCACTTCCCTCCCCAGACCCCCTTCCAGTTCAGTAGTGAAGTCACTCCTGAAGTTCACTCTTCAGCCAAAGCTTGGATAGACTCATAAAACAAAATGAGTCTCAAGGGGCATATCGGCCTAGGAGCAAGGACTAGAAGGCAGGATAGGATAGGAAAGCCGGTGAGAGGGAAACCAGAGCTGAGAAGGGAGAGTGTTGACCTGTTGTGGGCTTGTTCACCAATGTCACAAAAAAATATGTCTGTTAACTGTTTAATGAGAAACTGGATTGTTCTGTAAACCTTTATCTAAAGTTCAAAAAAAAAAAAATTCCAGAGTCACGTGTGCGTGATATGTGTGCATTAATATTTAACTTTCTAGTAGAGTAGATCCTTTTATTTTGACTTCCTTGACACGTACAATAAAGGGATTAAGAGAAGTGAAGCATCACATGGGAAACTGGGTTAAGATCCATTTGAATTTTGCAGTCTCATCAGAATTATAAGAGACACTAAAGTCTGAGAAATTACTTACAAAATTAATTTCCAAACTTCCTTATTCCAGTACTTCCCCTATGAAAAGAACTAGAAAGTGTTTTAATGAGCAACAGTGTGGTGACAATCCAGAATTTTCCAAATAAATGTAGATATTATATTTTAAAAGAAAGAAAATGCTTTTCTTTTTCACAATGACCCAAAGTCTAATTTCATTTCTAACACTCACAAAACTAATCATGATTAATTTATGCAGCATGATTATGAGGTAGAGTACAGCTGTTCAAATGGAATTTTGTTCCAGAACACTGTATCATTAAAGTTAAATATTAATGATATTTTTATTACAATTGTCAAGAAAACTATGGATAGAATTTCAAAAATGTAAAAGCTTGGAATTATTTTAGAAAGCTACATTGTTAAAATGTACTATTCAAAAACCTCTAACTTCTTAAGAAAATAAGGTACTCTCATTTATATGAGCATTTATTATTCCAAGATTATATAAATTGTTGGTTGAACCAAACAACAGCAGTAAAATAATTTACAGGATCAGTCCTAAGTCTGCCTCTAAGTTGAATTTGTAATTAAGTTGTAACAGGTACATAGGGTACTTACTTAGCTTCAGTTAGTCAAATGTTTGTCTTAGTATATAGCATATATTTTACCTTTCTTTGCATATAAAACACTTAAGAGACACACCCAGACAGTGCAATGTTTGCACAAGTGTCACAAGTAGTATGTGCAGTCATTATTACAAACCATTGTATGTACTTAACTCAAATTTTTATTGCAGTCCATTCTTAAGAACAAGTTCCAAAAGTTAGACATTCATAACCTGGGGACTGCCAATATATGAAAGATTAATTAGAACAGAATTTTTTCCTTTAGAACATTTCTAAAGAACTCTTTGTTGGTGTTCACTTTAATTAGAAATTTACTTATTTTAAAAAATGAAATGTCTCATTCACAGCTGTGTGTGCCCTGAGAAGAAGAATGCTTTCATATTACAGTTCTTTTGGGAATATTAAAGTAGTGTTTTTGGCTCCCCAAAATGACTGTGTGTAACCTAAACCACGAAAATGTGTCTTTTTAAATTCCCACAGACAAAATTAGTATAATTCCTGAACCACTGCTTCCTGTGGAAAATGCTAGCGCACTAGTGGGAATCAATTTTCTCCAAAAGCCGTACTGTTACAAAACAGTTTTGACAATAGTACTGTTAGTAGCAAAAAAAAAAAAAATTCTTGGCTTGTTTTATGTTTTATTATTATTATTACTACAGTTATTACTGTTATTTATAACTGTGAAGTTCAATAAACTCTCATCAACTTAGATTTCAAATAGAACTTATTCAAGAATGTATTTCTGTAAGAGTAAGACAGGTTTGTAGGAGAGATTACTTTCTGTATTTTCTTTGTCTTTTTTGAAGAACATAATAACAAATGGAGACAGTATATAGATTCAGTAGGGAAATCTTAAGAAAGCTTCCATATAATGTAGGAGATAAAGCTGGTATAAAACCTAAAGCATAACATATCTATTTGTTAGTAAAATCAAACTGTTAATTCAAATATGCCTGCTGTATCATGAGTATATTTATCTGGTAGGCCCCAAGTCCAGAATATAATTGGAAAAAGAATTCCAGAAAAAAAATAGAGTATTTTAATTTTTATAAAAATTGTTTATTTCATCTTTTATTTTGTATTCAAAGAAGACTGTCTCAGAGCATTTCCAAATTTTTGGCAGGAAATGATCATGGCTACTTTTTTACAGCCTAGAAAGAATCCCCAGGATAATCACTGATAATTTTCCTATTGGTTATGTAGTGGAAAACAGAAAAAAATGAATTTGGGCCATGTTTTAGTCAGCTAGGGCTGCTCTAACAGAAATACCACAGAGTGGATGGCTTTAACAAAGAAAGATTTATTCTTACACAGTCCGGTAGGTTGCAAGTCCATATTCAGGGTGTCCGCTCCAGGGAAAGACTTTCCCCTTGTCAGCTCTGGAGGGAAGTCCGGTATTGCATCAGTCATTGTCCAGGGAGTGTCCTAACGCAAGAACCTCTGGTCTGAATGACGCGCTCTGCTCCCGGTGCTCCTTGCTTGATGGTAGCGAGGTTCTCAAATTGTCCTTGGTTCTTTTTCCTTTTATTCCTTGCAAGCTAAAAGCATTAAGGGTGGGGCAAGCCATGCTCCAGGGAAACTTCCCCCATAGCAGGAATTCACAGCCCTACCCTAATCCTTTAACATACAGGTTAGCAAAACCACACAATGGAGGACAGTCCCAAGATACTGGGAACCATATCCCAGCCACGTGGCTGCACACATTTTTGGGGGGACACAATTCAAACCATGACATCCCACCCTTTGACAACCCAAAAATCACATCACAAAACATTTAACCCGTTCATCTCACCATAGCAAAATTATGTCCATCCATATAACAGAAGTCTTAAATCAGCTCCAAGTCCAAAATACAAAAACTCTTCTACATCTGTGAAACTTAGAAGGCATTAACAGGCAACAGGCAAGTCAACAGAACACATTACGTTAGCCCTCAAAGCTTTGGAAATACTCTTACATTTTCTGAGACATTCTACACAACAGCAATGCTCTCCAGACTCTAGGTATTGGCCACACTCTCTGGTTTCTGAGTGGAGACCTGCAGCCCTGTGCTACAACTCTGCCTTCAAGGCCCACTTGGACAGAAACTCTGTCCCATCGGCTTTAGGAGCACCCTAAGCCCAACTGAGTGGCAATTCCACCCTTACGAACACAGCACGCCATGGTTCCACCCTTTCAAACCCCTGAGGTCATGGCCATACCTCTTGAGACTGAGGCAGCTCAGCTTCTCACGCTATCTGCCTCTTCAGCTTCAGCTTCCTATGGCCGCATGGCCCGGGCCTCAGGCCCACATCTGCCCTGCCGGGCAAGTGTTCCAAAGCTCTGTAGCTCCACTGGTTTAAGTGCCTGGAGGCACCCCACTCTTGCTGGAAAGCGTCCTGCCCAAAGGCACTCAACTCTCTCACTCCGTGGGTCAGCAAGGCCAGCTCACCGATTCAAGTGCCCAGAGGCACCCCGTTCCGCGAGGAAAACCCTGCACAGGCACTGACCTCTCTCGCTCCACGGGTCGGCTCCAGCGCTGCCTCTGGTTCTGCTGCTGCTGCTGCTGCTGCCGCCAGTCCTCCGTTGTTTCTCACCATCTGCGCCTTCTTCGTTCCTTCTGAATCTTCTATCCATTCGCAGTTTCAAAGTGGCTTCCACATTTTAGGTATTTGCTAGAGCAGCACCCCACTTCCACGGTACCAATTCTGTTTTAGTCAGCTAGGGCTGCTCTAACAGAAATACCACAGAGTGGATGGCTTTAACAAAGAAAGATTTATTCTTACACAGTCCGGTAGGTTGCAAGTCCATATTCAGGGTGTCCGCTCCAGGGAAAGACTTTCCCCTTGACGGCTCTGGAGGAAAGTCCGGTATTGCATCAGTCTTTGTCCAGGGAGCGTCCACCCCACTCCCGGTACCAGTTCTGTTTTAGTCAGCTAGGGCTGCTCTAACAGAAATACCACAGAGTGGATGGCTTTAACAAAGAAAGATTTATTCTTACACAGTCCGGTAGGTTGCAAGTCCATATTCAGGGTGTCCGCTCCAGGGAAAGACTTTCCCCTTGTCAGCTCTGGAGGGAAGTCCGGTATTGCATCAGTCATTGTCCAGGGAGTGTCCTAACGCAAGAACCTCTGGTCTGAATGACGCGCTCTGCTCCCGGTGCTCCTTGCTTGATGGTAGCGAGGTTCTCAAATTGTCCTTGGTTCTTTTTCCTTTTATTCCTTGCAAGCTAAAAGCATTAAGGGTGGGGCAAGCCATGCTCCAGGGAAACTTCCCCCATAGCAGGAATTCACAGCCCTACCCTAATCCTTTAACATACAGGTTAGCAAAACCACACAATGGAGGACAGTCCCAAGATACTGGGAACCATATCCCAGCCACGTGGCTGCACACATTTTTGGGGGGACACAATTCAAACCATGACAGGCCACTTAATAAATGGTCAAGTTTTGCAGATGTTTTCAGATCATGAGAATGTCAATCTTCTGTTGAACTGTATTACAGTGTAAGTATGTTGTCAGAAATCTTGCTCAGTGTCTCCACTGAATAGTACATATTCAGCACTTATCCTGATATGGTTGAATAAACTCCTGTTTGACTTAATCTTTCTAAAAGTAAAAACTTTAAATTCTAGACTTTTTAAAAAAATATATAACTTGAAAGCATTGGACAGTGCTAAAAACGGGCCAATGCTGGAGTCAAGTTAAAACTTGGAGAATGAACAGCAAGAGAGGTCTTGCCTGTTTTCACAACATTTAGCTGAGAAATCAGAATAGAATTGCAGAGAAGAGATCCCTAGAGACATGTACTAGCCATCAGACTATAAATGCAAAGGGCAGAGTCAAAGCAACACAGAAAAATACTTTTTAAAATAAACTTGGATTTGAACTTACACCTACAAAATAGAGATTGTAGTTTGAGTCATAGCAGGTCACCTATCTACAAAAACAAAAATTTCAGTATTCTTTGGAGGAATATAGCAAAATTCAGAGTTTTTACAATATGACATTTTCTTTGAGTAGAATACAATCCAAAACTACTTGACATGTAAAGATCTAAGAAAAATATGAACGAGTTTCAAAAGGAAAGACATTCAAGTCCAACACTAACAGAACCCCAGTTTTGGAATGATCAAGCAAAGAATTTAAACACCCTGGTGGCGTAGTGGTAAGTGCTATGGCTACTAACCAAAAGATCAGCAGTTCAAATCTACCAGATGCTCTTTGGAAATTCTTTGGGGCATTTCTGCTCTGACCTACAGGATCACTATGAGTTGGAATCAACTTGATGGCAACAGGTTGTTTTTTTGGTTATAACTGTGTCCACAAAAGTTAAGAAAATATGCTTGCAATGAATACCTCTCTGTGCAGAAATAGAAACTACATTAAAATTAAAATTTCCAGAATTAGGAAACATCATATCTAAAATAAAATATTTACTGGATAGGATTAATGGCCTAGTAAAAATCATAGAAGACTTAGTGAATGTAAAGATAGAACAATAGAAAATATTCAACCTGAAGAAGACAGAGAGAAATATTTAACACCCCTCTCTCATAAACTGGGAAACCCTAGGGACATAGTGGTTAAGTGCTGTATCTGCTAACCAAAAAGGTCAGCCGTTCAAATCTGCCACACACTCCTTGGAAATTATGGAGCAGTTCTGCTTTTCCCTACAGGATCTCTGTGAGTCAGAATTAACCTGATGGCATTGGGTTTGGGTTTGGGGCTCATACATTGTTGGAACAATAACAATACACCTTAGTAAATGCATAGATTACCTGAGTGAAATTATCAGCTACCTTGACTTGATTGGTATTTATAGCACACCCCAGACATGCACACTTTGGATATCTTGTCAGGAAGGGTTGGTCCCTAGAGAAGGACATCATGCTTGAGAGAGTGAAGAGTCAGTGAAAGAGAGGAAGACCCTCAAGAAGGTGGATTGACACAGTGGCTGCAACAATTGGCCTAAGCATACAAATGATTGTGGGCTTGGTACAGGACTGGGCAGTGTTTCATTGTGTTGTGCATAAGGTCGCTATGAGTCAGAACTAACTCCCCAGCACTAACAACAGTATGCCCAGCTAGAACAAGTTTCACAGCACCTAACAACAACAACATGCCCTAGACCTGGAGAATATAACATCTTTTCAAGTGCACATTGTACATTTATTTACTAAGATAAAAGCATATTTTGGATCATAAAGTGAGTATCAGTGAATTTAAGAGGACTGAATTCATGGGTAAGCATGTTTTCTGATCAGAAGAAAATACAAAATGAGTAACAAAAAAAGATATCTGAAATAATCACAAATATTCTAAAATTTTAAGAGGCACTTCTGAATAATACATAGGTTAAAAAAAGGGATTTTGAGCTTAGGACAAAAGTCTACTTATAATTAATATCGTAAAAGTTTCTGTACTATGAAGAAAACTTAAAATCTTTAAGTCCACTATTTCTCACCTCATGCATGTTTTAACTGTCAGGTATATATTATAACCTTATAAAATAATACTTTAAATTTACACATATCAAAGAAATGCTGCACACCCACCAGAATAGCTAAAATTTAAAAGATTAAAAACACCAAAAGTTGGTAAAGCTTTTTATCAGACAGAACACTCATACACTGTTGGTATAAAATAGTATCAACACACATTTAAAATGTGATGCAACAAGGCTATTTTCAAAGAAATAGAATAAACATAAATATAAGCAAAAGATGTGTTTGTGAATCCTCACAACAATTTTATTTGTGTTGATTTTTCACAGATACCACTGAATCCATTCCCACTCATAGTGACCCTACATACAACAGAATGAAACCCTTCCTGGTGCTATGCTAGACTCGCAATCGTTCCTATTTTGAGCCTGTTGTTTCAGTTACTAAGTCAGCCCATCTTGTTTAAAGCCTTCCTTTTCCACACTGACCCTCTATCTTTCTAAACACATGTCCTTCCCCAGGGACTGGTCTCTCCTAGTAACATGTTTGAAGTACGTGAAACAAAACCATGCCATCCTCAACTCTAAGGAGTATTCTGGCTGTATTTCTTCCAGGAAAGATTTGTTCGTTCTTCTGATAGTTGATGATATATTCAATATTCTTCTCAAACACCGTAATTCAAAGGCATCAATTCTTTTGTTTCCTCTATTCATTGTACAACTTTTGCATTCAAATGAGGTCTCTGGAAATGCATGGCTTGGGTCAGGTCTTAGTCTTCAAAGTGATGTCTATGCTTTTGAACACTTTAAACAGTCTTTTACAGCATATTTGCCCAGTGCAATGTGTCTTTTGATTTCTTGATTGCCACTGCAATAGGATTGATTGTGGACTCAAGCAAAATAAAATCTTTGACAACTTCAATATTTTCTACATTTATCAAGATGTTGCTTATTGGTCCACTCGTGTTGAGCAACAATCCATATTGAACACTATGGTCTTTTAAAAAGCTTCATACATAAATGCTTGAAATCCTCTTCATTTTTAGCAAAAAAAGATTGTGTAATTTGTGTATTTAAGGTTATTAATGAATCATCATCCAATCCTGATGCCACAATCTTTTTTATATAGCCCAGCTTCTCCCATTTGTTAAGCACATGGATTAAAACAGTGTAGTGACTGAATACAACCCTGATGCACACCTTTTCCTGACTTTAAACCACACATTATCCCTGTATTCCATTCAAATAACTGCCTCTAAGTCTACATAACAGTTCCTCATGAGCACAGTTAACTCACTGTCATCAAGTCAATCCAGACTCCTAACAACCTTATAACCCAGCGTAGAACTGTGTCACAGGGTTTCAAAGAAGTGGTGCTGGATTTGAACTGCTGACTTTTTGATCAATAGCCAACCTTTAACCACTGTGCCACCAGGGCACATTAAATTTTGAGGAATTCTCATTCTCCAAAAGTATTGTATATAATTTGTTATGATCCACACAGTTGAATGTCTCTGTATAGTCAATAAAAAACAGTTAAACACCTGTCTGGTATTCTCTACTTTCAGCCAAAATCCATCTACCATCAGCAATGACATCCTTCATTCCATGTACTCTTCTGAATCTGACTTGATCTTCTGGTGGTTCCCTGTTGATATACTACTGCAACTGCTTTTCTATGATTTTAAGCAAAGTTTGCTTGTATGTGATATTCATGGTGTTGTTCAATACTGTCTGCCTTCAGTTGAATTTTGGAGTAGTCGCAAATGGGAATCTCTTCCAACCAGTTGAGTGGGCAGTAGTTCTTTAAAATTTTTGGTATAGGTAAGTGAGCACTTTCAGTGTTGCATCCATTTGTTGAAACACGTTAATTGGTGATCTGCCAATTCCTAGAAATTTATTTTTTGCAATGCCTTCAGTGCCACTTGAACTTCTTTCATTATTGTCACTTTCTAATCAAATACCAGTTCGTGAAATATTGTCAACCAATTGATGTTGGTACAGCGACTCTGTGTAGTCTTTCCATCTTATTTTGATGCTTCTTGCATAATTTAATATTTTCAACTTAGATTCCTTTAGTATTGCAACTTGAGGCTTTTTTTTTTCCTTCAGTTATTTTAGCTTGAGAAATACTGAATGTTTTCTTCCCTTTTGTTTTGTATCTCCAGGTATTGTTTTAATACTTTAGTTTGTCTTCTAGAGCTACCATTTGTAATCTGTTTTGCTCTTTACTCCACCATTATTTCTTCTGGTTTAGCTACTCTATGCTCAGCGGGGGAAGAGCTGCATCCTCAAAGTAGAGGCAACCTTAATGTTGTGGATGGAGTAGAGCCTTCAGGATCTTCAATTGCTGATGTGGCATGACTCAAAATGAGAAAAACTAACTGCAAACATTCACTGGAACATGGAATGTACAAAGGGTGAATCTAGGAAAATTGGAAATTGTCAAAAATGAAATGCAACACATCGATATCAATGTCCTAGGCATTAGTGAGCTGAAATGGACCAGTATTGGTCATTCTGAATATGATAATCATATGGTCTACTATATTGGGAATGAAAATTTGAAGAGGAACATTGTTGCATTCATCATCAAAAAGAACATTTCAAGATCTATCCTGAAGTACAATACTGTCAGTGATAGGGTAATATTCATACACCTACAAGGAAGACTGGTTGATGCAACTATTCTTGAAATTTATGCACCAACCACTAAGGCTAAAGAAGAAGACACTGAAGATTTTTACCAGTTTCTGTATTCTGAAATTGATTGAACATGCAGACAGGATGCATTGATAATTACTGTGACTGAAATGCAAAAGTTAGAAACAAAAAAGGATTAGTAGTTGGAAAACACAGCTTTGGTGATAGAAAAAATGGCCAAGATCTCATGATAGAATTTGCAAGACTAATGACTTTTTTATTGCAAATACCCAACAAAACCGGTAACTGTGCACATGGACCAGACGGAGTACATGGGAACCAAATCTATTATACCTGTAGAAAAAGATGATGGAAAATTTCCTTATTCGCAGTCAGAATGAGACTGGGTGCCGACTGTGGCACAAGCCACCAGTTGCTCATATGCAAATTCACATTGAAGCTGAAGAAAATTAGAAGTCCAGGAGAGCCAAAGTATAACCTTGAGTATATCCCTCCTGAGTTTAAAGACCATCTCAAGAACAGATTTGATCAGCTGACCACTAGTGACCGAAGACCTGATCAACTGTAGAATGGCATCAAAGATATCATCCATGAAGACATCCACTGAAAAGACTGGAAAGACAAAAGACCAAATCGGGTGTCAGAAGAGACTCTGAAATTTGGTCTTGAAAGTCAAGCAGCTAAAGTAAAATGAAGCAATGGCGAAGTAAGAGACCTACCCAGAAGATTTCAAAGGGCCATTCAAGAAGACAGAAGAAAGTATTACAATGACATGTGCAAAGAGCTGAAAGAACCGAAGAAAAAATTCAAGCCTCGAGTTGCAATAGTGAAGGATTCTACAGGGAAAATATAAAATGACCCATGGGGCATCCAAAGAAGATGGAAGGAATATACAGAATCATTGTACCAGAAAGAGCTGCTTGGTATTCAGCCATCTGAAGAGGTAACATATGCTCAGGAGACAATGGTACCGAAGGAAGAAGTCTAAGCTGTATTGATGGCAATGACATACACACACAAAAAGGCTCCAGGAACTGATAGACTATAAACTGAGATACTTCAACAATCAGATACAGTGCTGGAAGTGCTCATTCATCTATGCCAAAAAATTTGGAGGACAGCTACCAGGCCAACTGAGTGGAATGGATCCATACTTATGCACGTTCAAAAGAAAGGTGATCCAACCGAATGCAGAAATTACTGAACAATATCATTAATATCACATGCAAGTAAAATTTTGCTTAAGATCATTCAAAACTGACTGCAATAGTAGACTGACAAGAAACAGCAAGAAATTCAAGCTGGATTCAGAAGAGGATGTGGAACTAGGGTTATCACTGGTGGTGTCAGATGGAATGTGGCTGAAAGCAGAGAATACCAGAAAGATGTTTACCTGAGTCTCATTGACTATGCAAAAGCATTTGACTGAGTGAATCATAACAAATTATGGCTGACAGTGCATAAAATGAGAATTCCTGAACACTTAATTGTGCTCTTAAGGACTCTGTATGTGGATCAAGAGGTAGTCGTGCAAACAGAACAAGGGAACACCACATGGTTTAAAGTCAGGAAAGGTGTGTGTCAGAGTTGTATCCCTTCACTATACCTTTACAATCTGTGTGCTGAGCAAATAATACAAGAAGCTGGATTATTCAAAGAAGAATGAGGCATCAGGACTGGAGAACGACTCGTTAACAACCTGCATCACGCAGATGACACCACCTTACTTGCTGGAAGGGAAGATTTGAAGCACTTACTGATGAAGATCAAGGACCACGGCCTTCAGTACGGATTGCACCTAAACATCAATAAAGCAAAAATCCTCACAACTGTACCAGTAGGCAACATCAATATAAATAGAGAAAGGATTGAAGTCGTTGAGAATTTCATTTCACTTAGGTCCACAATCAACGCCCATGGAAGCAGCAGTTAAGAAATAAAAAAATTAAAAAAAAAAAAAAAAAAAAAAAGCACTGCATTGGGAAAATCTCCTGCAAAGGATCTCTTTAAAGTATTAAAAACTAAAGATGTCACCCTGAAGACTAAGGTGAACCTGACCTAAGCCATGGTATTTTCAGTTGCATCATATGCATGAAAAAGCTGGACAATGAACAAACAAGACAGACAAAGAATTCCTATTAACAGATGTTTATAGCCATTTCTTCTCATTTTTGGTTGCTCCACATCAGCAGATGAAGGTCCTGAAGCTTTGACTCCATTCACATCATGGAGGTTAACATTACTTTGTGGAGGCAGCTCTTCCCTGTTGTTTTTTGCATGCCTTCCAACCGGAGAGTCTCATTTTGGGGCACTATACCTGACAGTGTTCCACTGTTATTCATGAGGTTTTCACTCATCAATTTTTTTCAGAAGTAGACTACCAGATCTTTCTTCCTCGCCTATTTTAGTCTGGAAGCTCTGCTGAAACATCTGCACCATAGGTGACCCTGCTAGTAATGGCAATAGCCAGCACCACAGTAATACTTAAGTCACCACAGTATGGCAAACTGACAGAGGAGTGACAAAATTTTATTCATAAGAAGCAAGAAACTAGAAATAGTCAAGTGCTCAATTTGTGAATAGTCATAAAACTGAGTATCATTCTGCAATAAAAAAGAAAACTTTACCAATACACATGACAGCATGAATCATTCCCAAAATTATTATATTGAAACATAATAGTCTTACACGAAGGAGTACATGTCATATGGTTCTGTTTTGATGAAATTCTAAAACAGATAAAAGGAATACATGGTAACGTAACTGTTTCCAGTAAGGATTGTACTTGAACACAAAGAAGACAAAAATCCTCACATCTGGACCAATAAATAAGTGAAGCCATGACAAGTATAGAAAATATTGAAGATGTCAAGCATTTCATTTTATTTGAGTGTGTCATCAACACCCATGGGAGCAACAGTCAGGAAATCAAAAACCACATTGCATCGGACAGATGTGCTGCAAAAGTCTCTTGAAAGTGTTAAAAGGCAATGATCTCACTTTGAGCAGTAAGGTGCACCTGACCCAAGCTATGGTACTTTGCCACCTCGTATACATACAAAAGCTCAAGACTGAACAGGGAAGATGGAAAAAATGATGTCTTTGAATTACGGTGTTAGAGAAGAATATTGACTAACCAAAAGAATAAACAAGTTTATCTTGAAAGAAATACAGCTAGACTTCCGCTCAGAAGCAAAGATGGAGAGACTTAGTGTCACATACTTTCTATATGATATCAGGAGGGACCAGTCCATGGAAAAGTATATCATGCTTGGTAGGATCAGTGAGAAAGAGGAAGACTTTCAGTGAGACAGACTGACATAGTGTTGGGAACAAGGAAATCGAACATAACAAGGATTAGAACGATGGCTCAGGAACAGGCGGTGTTTCGTTCTGCTGTCCTCGGGATCACTGTGAGTCGGAATCGACTTGACAGCACCTAACAAAGCAGTAGGTGATGGAGAAAAACTAGAAATTTGCCTCTGGGTGTTTCAGGGTGGACACTGAATAGAAAGGAGCATGAAGTTCCTTTGAGGGCAACAGTGATAAACTGTATCTTAGTAGGATTTGAGTTTCCAAAGGGCATACATTGGTTAAAAGCCAGTTAATGTATTCATAAGATTTGTACATTTTGTGGTATATTTATTGTACTTCAAAAAAGAATAATCTGTACACAATTAAGTAATTTATTAATGTACTGAAGCATTTAATGGGAAGTATAGTGATGGCTTCAGTTCATAGGTCTTCTCCGGGTTACGAAGATCTGAAAACTCA
The DNA here is from genome assembly GCA_028571685.1 of Heterohyrax brucei. Classification (NCBI taxonomy): domain Eukaryota; kingdom Metazoa; phylum Chordata; class Mammalia; order Hyracoidea; family Procaviidae; genus Heterohyrax; species Heterohyrax brucei. The sequence continues at coordinate 156,500,646 of CM053142.1, read as the reverse complement.
TACTTTCCCTTCAATATTATGTAAATTTACCCTTGCGTTGAAAAGAATGAACCAACTACTACTTGCCACAAATTCATCATCACCATCACGTTCCCCTGCTTTATGGGCAGCTTTTAAATGAAAGAAAAGCCCTTGAGCTTTTTCTTGCACTAACCAAGAAACCAAACCCATTGCTGTTGAGTTGTCTCTGATTCAGCAGTCCTATCATACAGAGTAGAAGTGCTTCATAGGGGTTCCCAGTCTGGAAACCTTGACAGAAGCAGACGGCCACATCTTTCTCCTGGGGAGTGGCTGGTGGTTTTAAACTGTCACCCTTTCAGATAGCAGCTGAGTGCCTCAACCACTGTGCTAGCGGGGCCCCACTCTTTCTCTAAAACAAGCTTTTGGTTCATTTTAAAGTATAGGCAATCCCCAGGTTACAAACAAGATCCATTCCTAACTGCATTTGAGTCTGGAAGTTGAATTTATAGGTAAGAACAGGTTCATTAAGGTTCTTATTTAGCCTTACTTGAGTGCAAAACTAAGTAAGAACTGTATGTACCTGTTCCTATTTACCTACAAATGAAAGTTAAAGACTTAAGGACACGAGAGCAGATTTCATTTGCAACACAAGGACTTCTTGTACTTTGAAATGAACCAAAAATAAGATGGTTTAATGATTGGATTGAGGAAATAACAGATGGACCGATATATGCTAAATTTTGTAAAATAATACATTAATAAAAGAACTCGGTGACACAGAGTGACCGTATCATGTGTGTACTTCATGGTTCTATGCATCTATAGGATGTTGTCCTACTGGCTTCTTACTAGAGGGGAGTGGAGAGGGTGGAGAAGAGGGAACAGAAGATTGTTAAGAGGATATGACTTGTATAGAACAGAAAAGAATGTGCTGCCACCAGGCAAGGAGAGCAGTAGGAGCTGCACATAGATGGGCATGCCAATTTAAACTAGGTTGTACACTTTCACTCAATCACAATAAATAAATAAAATATTTTAAAAAGAATATAGGTGGTAGATGTAGGGGTGGATGTTAAATTTCTTTCAGCATTGCTGTGTATTTGAAATTTTTCACAATAAAATTTTGGGAAACAAAGAGGATATAACACAGAATAATACATATTTTAAATACTTCAAATAAAAATAAAAAATATTAGTTTGGGCAATTAAAGGAGAAATTTTATATTTTTGACTCAATGGCAACACCACATTGTATGCTTACCTTTTATTTTATTAAATTATCCTTATATCTTTACTCTTTTTCTTCTGTTTTTGTTTTTGTTTTTCCTTGTGGAGTTTATTTTGCTATTCTCTACCTGACTTACTGCAATGAACACTTAGATATTTGATTGATGTCCTTTCAGTTTTCCTTACGTCTGTATTTAAGGCTATAAGTTTTCCCCTAAGCTGTGTATCCCTGATGTTGTGATGTCACATTTTCGTTTCATTCAGCTCACAATATTCCACTATAATTTCTTCTTTGCCAATGTGTTATTTAAAATTGTACTGCTCAATTTCCAAATCTTCTACCCTGTTCAAAGCACCTACTTTGTTTTATTTCAAACTTCAAAAGCTGTTGAAACTTACGTTTCATTGCCCAGGTTTTTTTAAGCTATGGATATGTAATTTAACAAAATTTACAGTTAAATACTTATTTTATATCACTGGCACACAATACAAGACGTTAGAATACTTATTGAAACCTTAATCACTCTGTGTATAATTACATAACAGTAATTATTTTATTTTTCTCTCTTACCTTACAAAATAGATATTGTTCTGTTATGTGTTGCGCGTGCTTGCGTTGCATGTATATTATCCATTTTATTCAATCACCATTTATCCTTGAATTTCTGTCATTTTGAATTTTTTTCCTCTCTCTTAACATTATGTTACTCTAAATTCCTTTTAAAGCAGATGATTGGCACTAAGCTTTCTGTTACTATTTATCTGGAGATTGAATAACTGTACTACTTTGTAAAGACAGAAGTTTCTTTGAACACTAAAGAACTATGAATAATATAATGATAAATTTAACTACATTACAATTAAAAAATTTTTTTTTCTTTCAGTCAAAGCTACCACATAGTAGGTCAAGACACGAGCAACAGCCCAAGTGGAAAACATTTGCCATACATGTAATCAACAGAATATTCATATCTGAATTTTGTTAAAAAAAAAAAAAAAAAATCATTGAGAGGTCTCCCAAAAAGACACAGTAACACCTCCCAAAATATGATGTCCAAATTATTCAAATAAACAGTAAATATATGAACAGCTTCTCAACCTCATTCAATATCAGGGAAATATATGGTTAAAATCACACGAAGTTACCACTCGGATCCGACTCGACGGCACTTGGCTGGCATACAAGAATAGGGAAAATTTAAGAATGACAACACCACTGTTTGGAAATAATTTGGAACAACTAGAAAGCTCCTGAAACTTATTGCTGTTGATTCTGACTCCTAGCAACCTTACAGGAAAGAGTAGAACTGCCCTATAGGGTTTCCACGTTAATTGGCTTTTGTAAAGATTTACAGCCTTGAAAATTCTAAGGAATAATTCTTCTACCGTGTACTATCGGATCTCCATGATTTCAAGCTGGCTTGATGGCAACAGTGTTGGTTTGGTTTTGATCTTTATGGGAGCTGCTCATCACATCTTTCTCCTGTGGAGCAGCTGATGAGCTCAAACCAAAAATCTTTCGGGTAGCCGTTTGCACTCGAGAGGCACCGCTCAGGCACCACGGTGTTCCATCGGGTAACTGGACAGGGGCCTCTCACTTACTTGCTCTATGTAAAAACTCTTGTTGTGCAGTTGAGAAGAGACTATTGCCAGGCTCGTGACCGAGTGTCGACCTCAAGCATCAGTGAAACCCGACTAAATGGAAAGCTGCATGTTGTTCTAAGAAGGGTGAAGAAGATTGTAAGGTCTGCTCTGACTGAAATAAGCCTGGCGGTAGGCGTGAAAGCTCAAATTATTGTCATACATGCCCTGACAAACCGAGGCTGCACCTCGGGGATTGTTTCGTAAAATACCATACAGAAAACAACTACAGAGAGTAATATTTGAAAGATTTTGTTGTGTCAGATGTAGAAATATATAGAATGTTAAAATATATTATTTGCATACATTTGAGCATAAAACCATTTTAAAGTAGCTGTAAGAAACTTGCCTAATATATGCAAAGTCATCCCGAGTTGTTAGTTCGCCAGAGCGAAAAGCACTTAAGCACAGTGCCAGCAGAGACTGTCATGTCATTAGGGGACAAAAATCCAAGTTTAACAACAGCTCTGTTGGCTATGGGAAGCAGTCATATATTTCTGATGATAATAGCAAATCATACAACCTCCTGGAGGGAAACTTGATAATATTTAGCTTTCATACTTTGTAGTATTTGACTGTGCACTTTGATCCCTGCAGTCCTGTTTCTTGGTCATAATCCAAATTACTCATTTCTCTTCCACCTCCAAAAAAGTCATGAGACAACTTTTGCACACAAATTATTTATTGTGGAATTACTTGTAATAGCGAAATACTGGAAACAACCCAAATGTTCATCAGAACAGAACTGGCTGAGTAAAATATGTTACATACACAGAATAATATTCTATACCACTGAAAAAGTAATGAGGACATTCTTCACTCTCTGATATGAAGTAATCTTCAAGCTATATTGTTAACTTGGGAAAAAAAGCCAAATGCATAACAGTATACACACTATGCTCCCTATTTTGAAAGAAAAATAAGACACACAAATTGTATGTGTGCATATTTTTGTACTTGGCTTTTTTGGCTATATCTGCAAAAGGATGTTCTGATAGGGAGAGTCAAAATAAAAAGGGTTACTTCTAAGTACAGATAGTTTGATTTTTGGAATCATAAAAATGGTTGCATTCCAAACATAATACTAAATAGAAAGAAAAAAAAACTCTAACAACTCAAAATAGAAATAAATGATCAGAACTGTATAGCAAGCTTATATCATAACCACAAACAGGAAATAATTCTTACAGCTTGGGAACATAGTGTTATAATTACATATCCTTGATGGAATAAATTCTATGAGCAAAGAGAGCTGTAAAGAAATCTTAAACTTCACTAGTTTTGATATAGTTTTATATGCAGTAAGATAAAGTCCATCAACAACTATTGTAATGCTAAAAAGGTTGAAAACAAAGATCTGCAGTGTAAGCTTTTTGGTGTAAATTTGCAATGGTGGAATAACAAGAATGAAAATTAGCAAATTATATGTAAAATATAAATGAATCTCTGAAATATAATATTGAATGAATAAAAACTCAAGTCCCAAAAGATCATGTAGAATACAACAGAGATTTTATAAAACTCAAAAAAAAAAAAAAAAAAGTAAGAACTAACATTGAGTGGCAGGCAGACTCTGAGATAGCACCCAGTGACCTCCACGTCTTGGCATTCATGACCCTGTCCTCTCTTTCCCTTGAATGTGGGCTGAGCTTAGTGAGCTGCTGCTGGGGAACAGACTGCAGCAGCTGGGAATGCAGGGATTTCCCTTCTAAGACTAGGTGACACAGAGGATGGCTGTCTAGGGTGCTCTCTTTCATGTTCTCATTTGCTTGCTCTACTAAGATCCAGTTGCTGTGTTGCAAATTGCCCTTTGCAGAAGACTATATGAAAGAAAACTGAGGGATATCACCAGTGAAAAGACAGTGAGGAACTTAAGTCCAACAACAACCTGGGAGAAACTGAATTCTGCCCTCGATGAAGCTGAGTGAGCTGAGATCTTCCTCCAGTCCAATCTGCAGGTGAGATCGTAACTTGGGCCAACAGTCTGACTACAACCTCATGATGGACATTTGAGGCAGAAGCTCCAAGTTAAACTGTATCTGGATTTCTAATCCACAGAAACTGAAATAATAGATGTTTGCTGCTTTAAGTCACTAAATTTTAAGGTTTGTCATGCATCAATAGACAGTAAGCAATATACTACATATATATACATATATATATAAATATATGACAACTCTAAAAGGAAAAGACAAGGGAATAATAGATGTGGAAGTCTCCTAATGATTATCTCTAGTAGAAGAAGAAAGCATGTAGGAGGGCAAGGGAGGGGAGGCGATGGCAGGGGAGGGCAGGGGGGAGAAGGAACTACCAGAGTGCATCACAGGTAGTAAGGATAAGTGAAAATGTAAGAAACTGTTTCAATTACACATACATAAATAAGTATATGTGTATGGGATTAAATGTAAAGTGTATCTGTTACTGAGAAAAATGGTTACAAAATAATTTAAACCACTGGTTATTGATCAGACTATATTTAGACTTTTATCTCTAAGAAGTGGAATTGCTCATTAATGGAATGTATTTTCACAGATTTTCATAATATCTTCCAAACATTTATGATGAACATACACTACTTTAATTGTTGAAAAATAAGGTATGTATGAGCATATTTCTCAGGTTTATGAATACTGTATTGCCATTCAGTTTCCATCCCCTTTCTCTCCCAACCTCCTAAAATGCATCCCATCTCCAAATATTATGAAGTGATGCTCTTCTTCCTTCTATTATGAGATGTTGTATTTCATAAAGTTTGCCTTTGTCCAAGAGTATTTATTGGATTCATGAACTTTTGCACTTCAGTAGAAAGATGCAAAACTCACTATCCATAGTAATGGTTCTCAGATTAGGCGGTAATGCAACCTATTTTGTTCACATCATTGGCAAAGAAAAAGATGCAGCTACGTCTTATTTGCCTGCAGTTACATACATGTCCCAGGCTATGTCATCCCTGCTGTAGTCTTATCAAATCGTCCTTCGGGTCTGTCATGACAACTGCATTCGTCATCGTCATCATTACCAGTAGTAGCAGTATCACTTTTACTTTGCTTTCGTTGGTGGCATTCATTTTCGTGAACTAGTTTTGGGAACTGGTAGCCTGGCTACTAGTTTTGTACAGTAGTCAGCTGCTTATTTGTACTATATAATCTAAAATCCAGATGTTAAAAGATACCAATAAATATAATTCAAATAATAATTTAATTAGCCTTCAAATGCAGCCAACCAGGGAAGCACTGCCTTAATATGGCCACCAAAACTTAGAATACAAAATTCGCAAATTTTAATGGGAGAAATCCAAACTGCACCAAAAGATACTTAGCTGTTTGGAAAAACAAATAGCTGTGCTCTCCTGTGCAGTACTGATAGATTTTCTATGTGCAAACATAGGGTGAAAGAGCAAAGTATCATGCATTAGAGGAAAGCGAGATGAGCAATATCAATACTTCTTAAAGAGATTAGTGACTTATTTGGCTATGTTGGAAGCAGTGAAAAGGACGGACAATAAGTTGCAGCAGGCTGGGTGTACTATTTACAGCCAGAAGTCAAAATAGAGAAGAGAAACCCAAATACACAATGTTGCCACAGAGCCCTCCCACTGGAACGAGGATTACCTTCATGCCCTTTAATTCTTTCATGTACCTTCACTTTTTGATAATGCTATAACAAATTTCTCATGCAATTTTTTTTTTTTTTTTTTTTTGGTGGAGAGAATTCAACGTGGTAACTCTGCTCCATACTGATAATAACTCATGGCAATAACTTCGCTGCACCTTTCATCTGTCCCCCCCCCCTCCAGATTTCAGCACTCCACTTTATTAACCTTTCACCCCATGAGTCAGATCCTATGGCACTTGGCTTGGCTGGCTCCCACTACTTAAAGCAGATGTCTAAGTCTTTAGACACATGGAGAAGAGATTTAAGAAAATGGTAAAGAGAGTCACAAAGATTGGGAAGAGACACGAGGATCAAAATCAGTAACAAGTGTGTGTAAGTACTGTTTTCACCAAGAATACTGTGACTGCGAAAGACATAAACTTACAGGCTCTGTTTATGAAGGAGGAAGCATAGGAAGTATTCCTGGCTGTTATTACCGGAAAGCTCAACACTTGACTGTTACTGCAGTCGGACCCAGCTGGATGCAGCACCTCAAACAGTGTGTCTCTTTTGCTCCGGCTCTCATTCCCTCATTGTAGACTCTCCATACACAAGATGACTCTTAGAACCCCAGGGTTATTATATCTGGCGAATTTAGCAGTACTCTCTGAAAGAGCTCACTTTTTTTCTTAATAATGCCTGCAAGTATGGACTAGTTTGGAAGCCATATACTCTCAAATCTGTGGTCAAAGGATATGTTGTTCTCATTGGTACGAACAAACTTTCTGCTCATTCCTTGAGTCCATAATGGGGTAGGGTTGACGAACCTGGGCCAAGACTGAAGGTCTGTGGATCACCAAAGAATGCCTTCTGTTCTTACCAGATGGGCAAGAATAGCTACGCCCCACAAGTTTTCATAATATTAAAGCCATTGTTTCCTCTCTGATTTTTCTAATCCACAGTCTGCTTGAGACTGGTTTTCCTACTCTGAATGCAAGTAATACTAATTTGGTCAGCTGTCCAAAAATTCTTGTTGCTGTCAGGTGCCACTGAGTCATTTCTGACTCATAGCAACCCTATGCACAACAGAAAGAAACACTGCCTGGTCTTGTGCTGTGTCTGCCATCGTTTTCATGCTTAAGTCCATTGTTGCGGCCACTGTGTCAATCCATCTTGGCAAGGGTCTTCCTCTTTTTCACTGACCTTTCATTCTACTAAGCATGATATCCTTCTCCAGGGACTCATTCTTCCTGACAGCACGTACCAAGTATGTAAGAAGCAGTCTTGCCATCTTTGCTTCCAAGGACAACTCTGGTTGTACTTCTTCCAGAACAGTTCTATTTGTTCTTTTGGCAGTCCACAGCACATTCAACATTCCTCTCCAACACCACAATTCAAAGGCATCAATTCTTCTTCTGTCTTCCTTGTTCATTGTCCAGCTTTGACATACATACGATGTGATTGAAAATACCATGACTTGGATCAGGCTCCCTTTAGTCTTCCATGTGACATCTTTACTTCTCAGTACTTTGAAGAGATCCTTTGCAGCAGATTTTCCCAATGCAATGTATCTTTTGATTCCTTAACTGCTGTTTCTGTGGGCGTTGATTGTGGACCTGAGTAAAATGAAATTCTTCACATCAATCCTTTCTCCATTTATCACAGTGTTGCTTACTGGTCGAGTTGTGAGGATTTTTATTTTCTTGATTTTGAAGTGCAGTCCATACTGAAAGCTGTGGTCCTTGATCTTCATCAGTAAGTGTTTCAAATCTTCTTCACTTCCAGCAAGTAAGGTGGTATCAGCTGCATAATGCAAGTTGTTAATGAGTCTCCCTCCAACCCTGATACCTCCTTCTTCATATGATCCACCTTCTTGGATTATGTGCCCAACACACAGATTGAAAAATTATGGTGAAAGGATACAACCCTGATGCACACATTTCCTGACTTTAAACCATGCAATATTCCCTTGTTCTGCTTGCACAGCTATCTCTTAATGCATGTACAGATTCCTCAAGAGCACGATTAAGCCAAAGACTCTTAGATTCAAATAATTAGAACAGAACTTAGTCAGACCTGACTCGACAGCACTGGGTACTTTCCATTACAGGTGGTAGAAGCGAAACCAAGAAAGGATAAGTGACTCATTCAAAGTTACAATTAATCTTCAGAATTGAGTATAGGCTTTTATATCTTTTGACTGTCACTGCTCAGTTTTCATTTTCATATTCCCTGTGGTTAGCATAAAAGTGCAAGGTATGCATAATTAAAGGGCATTTTGTTGCAAAATCACTGGCTAATTTGAGGGGATATATTGGAAAGATACTTTTGCTATATCTCCTCGAATTAGACAGTATGGAGCCCTGGTGCCACCACGGTTAAGAGCTCAGCTGCTAATCACAAGGTCAGTAGTGTGGATCCACCAGCTGCTCCTTGGAAACACTACAGGGCAGTTATATTCTGTCCTATGTGGTCACTATGAGTTGCAGTTAACTTGATGGCAACTGGTTTAACTGGTGTTGGAAGGACAGATGACAGCTAATGAGAGTTTCATAGGATGGATGAGACCAGAAGACCAGACTTGGGAATGGGTAGAACTTGGTCCCCTCTAGAAGACAAGGCAGTGGGAAGGACATAAAGCATCACAAAGCAAGAGTAGTCTGATTTTAGTTGAATAGATGTAAAACACCTTTCGTGTTCTTCATCACTCATCATTCACAATCCTGGAAGAAAACTTCCAGGTTTTTAGATCATTTGCCTGCTCCTGGCTGTAACTGGGAATTTATAGAAACGATCTTAGCCTTTGGTTGTCTCTAACAGCTAGACAAACGTTGTTTGGATAGTTTCTATTTGGGCAGTTTCTCAAACAGAAACTATTATATACTGAGATGGGAAAATGCTAGGGGTCCTCAATTCAACACATAAATGTCCTGTGAGAGAAAGTAATTGAGAAAACAACAAAGATGGCTCTGTTCAACTGTACATCAAGAAATCAACACTGTCACAGTAAAATGAGGAAATGGCTCTCCACGAACTGACATTCAGCTTGAGATGGGCCTGCTTTGAATCCTTTATCGTTGGAATTCTAGGTGTGACATTCAGCAATTCAAGTTTAAACAAGGAACTGCAAAGGCAGAGCTTAGACCAACCACCCTCTGCACGGTTTTATTTATTTATTTATTTTCACAGCACTAATATTTCTTTTGGTTCGTCTACCGAAAAACTTCATTGAACTCCACTTTTAATTACACACGTATGTGCATACAACCTGCAGCAAACAAGTGGACTGATCATGTATGATTCTCATCTTAAACAATGCACTCAAGTACCGTATAAATCATTTGTTTTCATCCTGTTTTACAAAAAAGATAAAACACAGCAGGATTATGCTCACTATATTACAAGAGAGTGAATCGTTTCCTGTCCTTGATAGCCACCATTTTAAAGTTGTCCCCTTTGCCCACCCCACCCCCACAATCTGGTTTGGGGGGGTGGGGCACAAGCACGTGCCGCACGCATGGACTTTATCAGACGCAAAGAGCTAAGCAGTTAAGCAGCTAAATAAATAATAGAAAAGGAGAGCACTGGTAAGCTATTCTCATAAAACTTATTCTGGTTACTTCTCTGATGCTGAATCACATTAATGTACCATAAGTCACATGCTAGTAAATTCCTGACACATCGCACAAACTGGTATTGTAATGAGACTCCATGCACCCCACAATGGAATGTTCCAGAGGCAGCTGCTGGCTTGTAATTGTATAATGGCCTGATGTTAACATCCAAAGTGAGTGTTTAAAGGCTCCTTTGCGTGCTTGCCAGCTGCTCACCCAGGGGAACAAGCAGCGTCCGACGTTCCGGCAAGACCCGTCGGTTTGTCGGCACCAGCAAATGCCGCCTTCCGCGGTTCTGTGCTGCAGGCTGTGCGCCTTCACTTCATCGCGAGCAGCATTCGGCTCTGAGTCTTTGCTCCCTTGAAGGCTGCCGCGATTCCATCATTACCTGACAAAGGACTCGGGGAATGAACACAGCTCTCTGGAAACACAGCTATTAGCAGAATTAATATACCCCATGGAAGTGACTCCAAAGCCTGAGTACTTACTTTAAAAAAAAAAAAAAAAAAAAGACATTAGTAGGGATCCTTTATTCACCTGATCCCTCATATAAATATATTCAGAAAAGGGAAATAGTTACCGGTTTCTATATTTTAGGGATTAATCATCTGTAAGACAATTCAAGGAAAAATTCCAAAAACTCCATGAAGCAATCTAAAGCGAAGAATGCAGCAGGGAAACACGTCTCGAGAAACGTACTTCCTTCAGGGGCAAAACGTCACTGAAATCTTTCAAACTTTTGGAGATTGACTGTATAACCACTCAGCTTAGCTGAATAGAAAAACTGTTGTCCAGTATCTTAGAATCAGAGTAAAACTCATATTTCAACTTCCCATATATAGTAGTCTTTTTTGAACCAACTCAAAACAAGATCAGTCTCTCTTGCATGTTCTGTCAAGCCTGTTTGTCCTATTAACTTTCTGTATCAGTTATAAAATCAGCAGTTCTCAGTTCCCCAAACTGCAACTCTAGAAAGTCATCAAGAAAAAAATTATTCTCCATCTACCTATCCAAAAGGTCCCCAAGTTATTTCAATTTTACTCATTTGGGTTCTTCCCTTTCTTTATATCTGTCTCTGTAAGTGCTTTAATGCAGGCATTTCTTATGTTAGCTAGCTGGTAATACTACCCCTCCCCCCGAATCCTCAGTCCCTTTAATCTGTCCTCTCTCCAATAATTTACCTTTCACAGTGTCTTCAGTTACATTTTCTGAAATACAGAAGCACCTGTCACCCCCAGCATGAAATTCTTAGTGTGGTATTCAGAACTCTTAACTCTCCAGCCCCCATTTACCTGACCTGTGTCATATCCTCCTGCCTTTCTACCTCCAACTTCTCTTCATTAAAAGCAAAAAAGAAAGAAAGAAAAAAAAAATCACTGTTGAGTCAATTCTGATGCATAGCAATCTTATATGACACCGTAGAACTGCCTCATAGAATTTCTAAAGAGCTTCTGGTGGATCTGAACTGCTGACCTTTTGGTTAACAGACGTAGCACTTAACCACTATGCCACTAGGGTTTATGCACTTTACTAGGGCTCCATTGTTCACTTGTTCCTGAATACACTGAACGTTCTTAAGTCTCTGGTTTTGTCCCATGTCAGTCAGAACCTGATCAGGAGAGAGAAATTTGAACAGAATGAGTTTAAAACAGAAGTTGAGTGAACTGAAAAGAGTAAAGCAAAGTATAAGGAGCAACCATCACCACCATCCAACCACCTTGAGGCCTGAAACAGAGATCCCCATCCCTAACACTCCCAAACAGAGATCCGTATCTTGTTGGAGAGGGCTTGGCCAGGGCTCATTTTATGATAGAGAAGTAAATATAACTCCAAGTTGGAGACATTCACTGGAAATTCACTCTCTGATGTTTGTCAAGGAAGTTGTTCAGGGGGAGGTGTTGCATAAAAATCATTCTGCTGTCAGATGGCCCAAGGAAGTTGCTGGGGGAAGCTGTGGGCTGTTGAGTGTTACTGGCTGCTAAGTACTGCTTGATCTGAGTTCTAAGGGAGCTGTCTGTGCTACAGCAGCCCAAAGCTGGAGAAAGCACCAGAGCACCAGCTCAGCAAACAAGGAAACTATGAGGGAAAGGTCTTTCCTTTTGCATTGCCTCTCCAGCACCCTCTACTCAACAATACTTGGTTAACATCCTGCCAGGCAGCAAAGGAAAGCTATTTAAGGGGCTCATCTCTATTTTTTGGCAGGCAGGTAATGAAGGATGAATTTGGAACAAAGAGGCAACACCTTGGTGATTGTCATATGTTCATACCATTGTTTTCAGCAATAAATACTTCTCTTTCATGGTGACACCCAAATGTTTCCTTCTCTCTGAAGTCTTTTCCCATATCACATCCCCTCTCTGATCCCAGGCAAAGTTAAACACATCTTTAGAATGTTGTCCATATAACATGCTTCTCTTTATGTGTTGTAGTTTATTTTTGTGATTCCCTTATACTATTTGTTTCTATAAGTGAAATCTTAAGGGTAGGAGCCATGAGGATGACTCAAATCTACTGAGAGGCTCTTTGGAAGAAAAGACCAGGCAACCGATGTCTGAAAGATCACAGTCATTGAAAATACTCTGACATAGATGAGGTCTCATGAGTAAGCATCAGTTAGATAGCAAGTAGGTGTTCTTTTGGAACGTTGGAGTAATATTAATTCTAACTGAATTAAATGAGATAAAGTGGGATCTCACAAAGTAGTAAAAGCAGAATCTGAAAAGTCATTAAAAAAAATAGCAATCTCAGTTTTTCCTTCATCTCTGTCTCCTACACTCTTCTTGTTACACCTAGCCCAACCTTCCCTGTCTATTTACACATGTTGCAAAATAGCAATAGAAACCCATCACCGTCAAGCCAATTTCAACTCATGCCAACACTACAGAACGGAATAGAACTACCCCATAGAGTTTCCAGAGAGCACCTGGTGGATTTGAACAGCCAGATTCTTGATTGGCAGCTATGACACTTAAGCATTACACCACCGGGGCTTCCAGTGCATGTGCCAAAATAGCAAGATAGTCACCCTAAACTCCAAGTTACTATGTCCTAGCAGGTCTAGGAAGGGACCTGGTGGCATGGTGGTTAAAGCACTTGGCTGCTAACCAGAAGGTCAGAAGGTTGAACCTACCAGTGTGCTCCACATTAGAAAGATGTAGCACTGTGATTCCATAAAGACTTACAGCCTTGAAAGCTCATAAGGACAATTCTATTCTGTCCTATAGCGTGGCTAAAAGTTGGAATTGACTTGAGAAAAATGAATTTAGTTTTGCTGTTGTTGTTAACAGGTCTAGTACCTGCAAGTAAAAAAAAAAACCAAGCCGACTGCCATCAAGTCAGTGCTGACTCATAGCAATCCCCTAGGACAGAGTAGAACTGTTCCACAGAATTGCCAAGAAGCACTTGGCAGACTTGAACAGCCAATGTTTTGGTTAGCCTACATAACAGTTAACCACACACCAACAGGTTTTCCTACAGCTTTCAGGCTTTGTATAAGTGTATTTTGCTGTATCTACGAACAAAAATTCATTATTCTTTCTTCTTGTTGTTCTTTTGAGACACAAGTCATTTCATTTTGTCAATTATTGTATGTTTTTATTTACATATCTGCCTTTTTCCAGCTATATGATTAGTCTTGTGTTCCCCATAAAACTTAGAACAATACCACTAGGGAGAATGTGAGGCATAGTATGTATAGAACACTCAAAGACTTAAACAATCTCCATCAACTTTCTTAATTTCTTGAGTCTCTAAACATCTGTGAGACATCCATTCATCTTTTGAACAATTAGTCACTGAGCAGATAATATGTTCCAGGTACTATGGCAGACACTGTATGCATAGTGACGAGCAAAATAAACTTTCCTTATGAAACTGTCCATTGTAGAATTTAAATAATTACGCAAGAAAATATAAAGCCACAAATTAGAATTAGTGTTATAAAGAAAATGTAGGGTAACATGTTAGTTACCCAAAGGAAGCCAGATGGTCAGAGAAGTTCTCCCTAAACAAAAGACCTGTCCTTTGTGACATAAGGGATGACCAGAAATTACCACAGGCATAATGGGCATGGTAGGAGGGAGAAACACAGGGGCAGATTTCTTTTTCCAAGAAAAGGACATCATGTGAAGTGGCCTCAAGATGGGAAGGAATTGGGTAAGAAGGAATGTCCTAAGAATGAAAACGACCAGTGTGTCTACAGAATACTAAGTCATCAGGTAACTGGAGCAAGGGACTGTGGAAAAGGTGAGCAAAACTAGGCTTACACAGGACAATGCTTGATTGCTGGATAGTTGATCCTAAATGAGGGCCACTGGAGTGTTTTAGCCAAGGTACTACCACAATTCAATTATGAATTCTTAAAAGACTGCTATAAGCTGAGATTGGAAAACATATTGGAAATCAGAAGCAGTCTGACTTCTCAAGAGATAAGAATTTCCATAACGGAAGTGGCGCATACATTTTAATTCTGTGTAGAGATCTTTCTCTAATCAGCTGTTAAATTCTCTGTCCTTGCCCTCAAGCCTCCTGTGGTTCTTAATGACTTTCTACTTCCTTTGTGTGGCTTAACAAGTGATTTTTCTTCTTGCCATTCCGATTTCTTCTACTTTTCTCCTAAACAAATTCTTTGTACTTTTAAATGTCAGCTCTTACATTTCTCTTTTTAGCTTTGGAATTTCTGTTAACCTCAATTTAGTCCACAAGCTTTGTTATTGATTGATCAGCTTATATGAACTATGACAGTTTCCCAACATGATTAGTCATTGTAATCATCTGTGGGACTTCTTCAAAATACTCATCTCTTAGCTATAGTTTTGGAAAACCTGGTGGTGTAGTGGTTAAGTGCTACAGCTGCTAGTCAAAAGGTCAGCAGTTCAAATCCACCGGATGTTCCTCAGAAACTCTATGTGGAAGTTCTACTCTGTCCTATAGAGTTATTGCTATGTGTTGGAATTAACTCAACAGCAGTGGGCTTGTTTTTTGGGGGAGTTAGCTATACATCTAGAGACTCCTACTCAGCAAGCTGTGGTGGATCTCACACGTTTATATTTTTAAATACTTAGTCAAGTAAAACTGCTGATCATCCATGTCTGAGAATCTTAGTTATTAGACTGTTGCCAAATTCCTATCACAGAAATTCGATTCTAAGATTTTTCTAACATCTCTCAGATTTGCAGAGCCTGCTCAGGGGGCATGTTGCAAGCAACACACACACACAAATTACCCATCTGTTGCTGTTGAATCAATCCCAACTTATAGCAGCCCTACAGGACAAAGGAGAAATGCCCGCAGTGTTTCCAAGGAGGGTCTAGTGAGCTTGCACTGCCCACCTTTTGGTAAGCAGACAAACTCAGGTGCAAGTTTAAGAACCACCAACCAGTAGAAAACTTTGTCAACAATTTGTCTAAGGCTGGCAGCATTCTTTCCAGCAGTGACAACAGCTCACCGGTCACACACGTACCCATAGTGATTTTTTTAGATCCTGCAGTCACATTTTGATTAATAATTTGATACCAGCTGCACGTAATCTGAGAAGTAGTAATAAACATTTTGAGATTGATTCATATGAGAAAAGCATTTGCCTGATTCTGTGTAACTCACTCACTTGTAAGGTTCAGATACCAGGTCCTGTGAAAGGAATTAACCATGTAAGCCTATGAGATCTTCTTACAGGCAAAAAAACAAGAGCAAATTCAAACTCTTTAAGCTCTCAAATTTCCAGTCTTCTGTTTCTCACCCTGAGCCATACTACCTCCCACACTGCACATGTTGTAAACTTTATGTGGCCCATCTGTTAAGGAGTTTGTTTTCCAAATTTGTGGTGACTTGGCACTTCTGGACTGAGCACCAGAACTAAATGTGATATTGATTTTTTTTACTTTCTTTCTTTTTTTTTTTTGCTTTTGCCGTTTTAGTAATTTAGAATTACGAGGTCACTGGTGTTAGGAAGGGTCAGGGGAAAGGAGGAAGTAATTCCCCAAATACAGACACTGTACAGTGATGACTGAACATTATGGCCTGGGCAAAACATATACCCACCCCGATGGCTGCAGTAGCAACGCTAAAGGTATATAGAGTTTTGAGCCTCAGCTGTGGGCTGAATGTGGGCACAGCTTGGCATTTGGAATTAAACAGATTCAGACCATGATGTTTGCTCATAGCTAATGCAGAGACCATAGATAATGATTATGTTGCTGAGCCTACAGAGAATCTTTACAACTGATCCTCTATTAAATTGGCAAAATAAGAGGATAATGTCTCCAGCACTAACAAGTTGGCAGGGAAGTAGCTGGCAACTCCTCCCACTAATGTTCCATCTGTGAGAACCTTCAGTATGATCCAGGATATTGTTTCCCCACACAGGTTGTTCTTGCAGTGTAATCGAGAGAGAGAGAGACCGACTGGAGATCTGTTTCTTGTTTTTGAGAGTCACTGCCGTTGGAGGTGAGTGCTGCGTATGAGCACTAACACCGGTTTGTCATTCTAGCAAAGCAGGGTCCGTGCAGTGAGACCAACAGGAAAATAACCATTTCTAAGTACTTGCTTGTTATCCAAGTGACATGAAAGTCATGGAATCAAGAGAACAGTTTCTATCTGGGGCTTGTTTTAGAAAAGTCTTTTGTTTCTTTTCACGGAAGCTTGGAAAATTGCTTTTGTTTAAAAATAACTTTTCTGTTGATTGCTAACACAGTGTAGGGTACCTTCCCAGCATTGACTTGCCTCCAGCATCCTGAGTCCAGTTGGCTCAGATTTTGTTCTAGCAGCAGAGTAGGGGTAGGGAAGTGGAGGATTGTGAATGCAAAGGGAGTGCGCAAACCAGCTAGGGCAAGTCCTGACTCCAATCTCTAGAGCGGTAACTGTCATTGTACGCTACTGGTGACATTGTACACTTCTGGTATTTCTCAGTTGTTCTAGACAGAAGCAACAACTGCCTCTTGTAAACTCCTAGATGCTCATTTGATATTGAAATTGTACTGCCTTGTCAGATTATCATACTGAATTGCTTATGAATCTTTCTTATACATCCTACAGTGCCTAGAATAGAAGCTGTTTCAACATGTTTTTGTATCATAACTAAATAAATGGGTTCTAACGTCTCCCCACTGATAGCCATACACAAGGTAATATTGTCAGATTACTCACCAATTTAAGGAAATATATCGTGAATGATTCATCTCATCTTGGTGGTGCATACTTTATGGAACAACAGAAATTCAGAGTAACCCTTTGAGGCTTTTATTCACCAGGCACTCTTCTAATAAAGGAGCTGTGGTAGCTCAGAGGTTAGAATGGTTGACTACTAACGGAAAGGCCAGCAGTGCTGTTGCAGGGTAAAAACACCATAAAGTTTCATAATTCAAAAAGAGAACATTGTATTCATACATATTCAAAAAGATAAAGGTAGGAAATGGACAAGCATCCTGCTAGAGCCATATCTCCCCAATTCCAAAGAAATATTACAGAATAAGCAAAAGGGGAAAAATGGCCAAACAGGCCACCGATAGAGCCATGTCTGCTCACGTCTAAAACAAGTAACAGAACCATCAGCATGTATCGACATTATGAAGCTGGCAAAAACCATTGAAAACTTCACCTGTTCACAGACTGGCCAGAAACTCTGATCCTACATTTTGAATCATCTTTCTTAATTATTGGTACAAGTTTCAGTAACAGCAGTGAGGAGGGTCGTCTTTAGTTGGTAAGGTTTTTACTCACTAGATGCTAACAGAAAAAGGTAAGAGTGGAAAATCTTTTGTGTTCTGGTTGATTGGTTTATGTAAAAGTTTCCCTAAAAGATATTTTCTAAGATTATCCTAGCTATTATCTTCATGGAACCCCTGGTGGTATAGTAGTTAAGTGCTGTGTCTGCCATCCAAAAGATCAGCTGTTCAAATCTGCCAGGCACTCCTTGGAAACTCTGTAGGACAGTTCTACTCTGACCTATAGCATTGCTTTGAGACAGAATCAACTTGACGGCAGTGGATTTGGTTTATTATCTTTATACCTCAGAGTCTAGTTGATGTGTCCATGCAAGTTTTTATGAATTCTCATGAGCCCACCTCCAACTGGGTCACATTCTCTATGCTCAAGGACATGACCTTTTAGAGAGGCAAGGTGATGTGTTATGCCCTGTTATCACTGGTGATGAAACACGGGTGTACCAACACAACCCTGAAACAACATCAGCGTACACAATGGAAGTCAGCCAATTCTCCGTGACCAAAAATATTTCTGTCAGTTCAAATCAAGAGTCAAAACCTTTGTTGATATCAGGGAGATTGTTCATTACAAATTTGTGCCAAATGGACAAACAGTTAACCAAGTTTACTATTTGGAATTGCTGAAAAGGCTGTGTGGAAAAGCTAGACAAAAATGACCTGAACTTTTTGCCAGCAACTCATGGCTCTTGCATCACAGTAAGGACCAGCTCCCGTGGCACTGACTGTGAGGGAGATTTTAGCCAGCAAACAAATAACTGTATTCCATTACCCTCTCTACTCACTTTATCTGGCCCCCACCAACTTTTTCTTTACCCAGGGATAAAGGAGCTACTAAAAGGAAGGCATTTTGATGACATTCAGGACATCAAGGGTAGTACAACAACAACTCTGATGGCCATTCCAGAAAAAGAGCTAAAATTGCTTTGAAGGGTTGACTAGGCACTGACATCAGTTTATAGCTTCCCAAGGGAAATACTTTAAAGGTAACCATAGTGATGATCAGCAGTGAGGTATGTAGCACTTTCTGTAGGATGAATTTGCAAACTTAATTGTCAGAGCTCTTATACAAGAGTTTGTACACTCTTGTGTCTCTACTAGACACTATGAAGAAAATGAAGAAAATGAGAAAAATAGAAACTTAGCCTTTAAGAACTCAATAAGAGGTTGCAGTATAAGATACCAGATACATTAGTTTAGGTTCTGTATTATCAAGGACAGCAAGAAATGTCATCATTATTTTATCAGAAAAATGACAGTAAGGCTATTGTTTTCTTCCTCAATATTTTATTATTATCCACACCTGCAAGTTTCCATTGATGCCTCCCTTTTCGTATTCAATTTTAATTCCTTTATTTAGGGTGGAGAATGTAAGGAAAAAGAAGGGGAGCTTTTTCAGTCTCTTTGCAATGCCTAAGATATGGACCCCTTGATTACTGGACCCCTCAAGCATTACACCAGCAGCAGAAGCAAACAAGTAAATGCAGAGAGTAAGGAAGGAATGTTCCCTCCCTTTAAAAGTACTTACTTTCCAGAAATCTCTTTTAACAACCCTGCTTTACCCCATTGACCAGAACTAGTCACCTGGTGATACTTAGATGTAGTAGAGATGAGAATACACAGACCACTAACTGGGTGACATTGTTCCCAGTTAAAAATCAAGCATCTATTCCCCTTTTAAAAAAAAAAAAAAAGATGATGAAGTGTGAAATGGATATTTAATTGGTCCCTAATAGTCTGTTGCTCCCTTCAGTTCCTGTCCTCAAGGTACTTTAATTGTTCATAGTTTTAGACTCTTGTAAGGATAGTCCCTGCCTCTGTTAAAGCTTATCTTCCCTTGAATGTTTTGATACTGATCTATGCTCACACTCCTCCCTGTCTGATTACTTTCCCTAGTTTTTTACTTTCCTCATTTCCCCTGTTTCCTTCTATACCTTAATTACAGGTGTCCCCAAAGCTCTGTATTTTCTTATATCTGTTTTCATTCAACTCTATGCATTATTTCTAGTTTCTTCTTTCTTCCATATTCCAGGAATATGTTTCAGACTAGTTGCTGGTCATTTTTAATTTTCTCTTCAATCAATTAAAAACACAGTATCTCCAAAATTCTTAAAAAAAAAAAAAGTAGATGTTCAAAAAAGCAGCACAGAGAAATTTTAACAAGAAAACTCTCTGACTTCTATATCAGTAAGTTTGCTCATTATAAATCATTATACCTTGCAGTTTTTTCATAAATCTTCCATAATTGTAAAAAAGTTAATTACTTGTCAGTAATTTGTTCAATGTCTGTTTTTCTGCTACTACTAGGTCTTGAAGCCCTGTGGTACAGTGGTAAGGGCTATGGCTGCTAACCAAAACGTCACCAGTTCAAATCTACCTGCCGTTGTTTGGAAACTCTATGGAGTAGTTCTACCGCATCCTATAAGGTCCCTAGGAATTGGAATCAACTCAGCGTCACACTACGCCTGTGAGGACAAGAACCAAGTAGGTCTTGTTGTAGCATGTATCTCCGATGACTGACACCATGCCTGGTACATAGTAGTCAAGAGGATTAACAAGTGGACAAGTGACTGAATAAAGAAAATATTTTATCTCTCCTCAGTGTTTTCATGGAGACTCTGGTGGCATAGTGGTTAAGTGCTGCATCTGCTAACCCAAAGGCTGGCAGTTCAAATCTTCCAGGCACTTCATGGAAAATCTACTCTGTCCATTAGGGTCACTAAGAGTCGGAATCAGCTCAATGGCAGGGGATTTGGTTTGGAAATGTTTTCATCACGTAACACTACCTTGTTCAGTGATGGGTCAATTTCAGCTCTTTAGTATATTACCTCATTTTTGTAAGCAAACTAAGGAGTTTACTGTCAGAAGTGGAAGCAACTCCCACATTTACAAGGACTATGTCTGTACACTAGATAATTTTCAAACAGAGACATAAACATCATAATGTATAGAGGAGTTGCAGCAGTCTTACTAGTACCAGAAAGCCTATAAGGAAGCTAAATTATATGCAGAAAGTTGCTAAGTGTGCACAGAGTCAGAACAGTGGGCCTCGTCAAATGACTCAGTGTTTTGTGCATCCAGGTCCAGATACGCTAACAAATCATTTCCATAATAAGATTTATTTTGCTAGTAGGGTCATACCACTTGAAATACCTTGGGTAATACTTCCTCTCCTTTGCACAGTGCTATTCCAGCTCTGAGTGACTTTGAGTGATTTTCTTAGTTTCTCTGTCTTCTCTTACATCATATGAAAAAAAGAGCGCTACTACTGAACTCTGGAGTCTGGCAAAAGTATAAGTAAGGCAGTTTTGTAAAATACCTAGCACACTTCTTGGCATTCAGTGAGCATTAAATAAAGAGAGGCTATTATCTGCTCCCTAGGTTTCCAGACATCATCAGCCTCTTTTCTAATTAATGAATTTCTTTAGATACTTCAGCCAAGCCAAGTGCCATTGAGTCAGATCCGACTTACGGCTACCCTAGGGGCCAGGACACCCAAGTCCTATTGGTCAGTATGTCCTTTTAATTTTCTTTCCCTTTCTAATCTGTATGCTGATCAAATTGTGCATTGACCTTATGGATAAACTCTCAGAGGTGGCTGCTACAGCTCCGATATCTTAAGGTCTCATCAGCCTTTTGTACAAACAAAAGTCACATTAACAATAAAAATAATTCACACTTCCTTGTTCTTATCCCCATCGACTAAAGAAAACCTTTAGCTTTCAACATAGCTCCCTTCTCCACCAAATTTTTCTGAGAGGTCAAGGTTCTAGTGTCACCCTGAGTAGCCATGTTCAGAATCTTTACTCAAGTTTTTATCTCTCTCTGTCCTCTGCTACTTTCTTTATTGACAGCATCGTCTGCCCTCTTTCTAGCAAATATCAAGTCCGTTCCCGCAGCAGGACTGGAGAACATACCCACGCCGTTCTCATTCCTCCTCTCCAAGTACACTTTTGCTAACCTCTCATCCATTTTCAGCCCAAACCTCCAAAAGCCCCAATGCTTGCTAGCACCTGCCAGTGGTCCTCAGGTGGACAGAGAGACGTCCCTGTCTCCGCAAGCCCAATTTCTGCTTGGATTAAGTCAGGACAACAGGATGATTCCTTTATATTCTGTTTAAGTTGTTGGGATACACAATACTATAGTTCCATTATAGCCCTAATTTCATCTCCTGGAGTGACTCCTCCTGCTGTCTACATTTTGGGGGTTAATGATACCAGGCTCAAAAATCTCAGAGTTCTCTTGTATCCTCTCTGCTTTGTTTCTCACAATCAGTTTCAATTACCGCAGATTTCCCTTTCATGATCTCTTGTTTGTAGCCCCTTCTTTCCCAGTTTTCACAGCTGCCAACCAAAGCAAGTCAGTAATTATTTATATCCAGGTTGCTGAAAAGTCTCCTAATTTGCCTCTTTGTATGGAATCTCTTTATGTTCCACCTACACATTAGTTTTGTGATCTATAAAATCAAAACACTAGATTAAATCTTAAAGCTCTTTTAAAAGCCACTGAGTCCATGAAAATGAAGTTTAACTGGTCAGGTGTTTGCCTGTTGATTCATGTCAGTGTTTCTATCCATTGTAGGTAAATCTACTCAACTAGGTCATTTTCCTATTCCCAGTTCAGACTAAAAACAAGTTGTTGGAATCCAAGCTATATCTTCTTCTGAAAATCAAAAGTAAATGTCCTAGATTTCAAATCTAGAAGTTAGTACAGGACCACTTTTAACTAAATTAGATAAAAAGAAAAAGTTGAGTCTGAGAAATAGTTGGACTTACCTGTTATACCATCTCTGGTACAGTGGATACCTGCTACGGTACAGGAACAAAGGTAATGTGGCATCAAAGACCTGAGTCTTTGTTTGGTTCTGCTATTTTCTTGCTGCGTGATCATGGGCAGGTCAATTCTCCTATTGAACACCTGGTTTCTTCTTTCTTGAGAGTGTCAAGCGTGCCCACCAGCATAGATCAAACGTTGCTGGATCTGCTGATTTAATTGTCTCATTTCTCCCTTAAACTACAAGCCCCATGAGAGCAGAGTGGTATCTGCCTTATTTCCCCAGCATCTAGCATACAGAACCTTATATACAGTGGGTATGAAATTGTTATTTATTGAATAAATGAATGAATGAAAGTGTTTCTAAAGTTCAGTTTCATATTTTATACTATAAATGAAGAGTTCATTGAAGGCAAGGGCAGTAACTTACTAATCTTTCTAAACTTCTACACTCTGCAGGCCTTGCACAAATGAAACTTTCAAATGAACTTAAATGATTAAAAAAAAAAAAAACCTGTAGACACCTTCGTATATATCACTAGAGGCAGTAATAGTCTCAGGACGGCAGTGGGCAACACAATCTAAAAATGGAAAAAGATATAGAAGAAGTTGGAAAAGCCTTTAAGACAGTGGGTCCTCAATCAGTTTCTTCAGAACCTAACCAGGAAGCCTTAAAATCTGTAGGTCACTCAGAAGAAGCCTTCAATTCTACTCCACAAGGACGCCTGTTAAGAAGAAAATAGACAAAGATCACAGCGGAGGATTCTGATCAGAGCAGGAGAAAAATACAGAATGAAATATAAATTTACAAATAAAGACCAGACTTGCTGTTTCAACAGTGACTGAAAGAACCCCCAACTGCTTCTGAGACACTTTGCTAACTGAAAAGGGAAGCCCCTCCTGAGGTCCAGCTTTCAGCCAAAGACGAGACAGACCTGTGGTAAAGACAGTAACACACACGATGGAGGTGCCACTGAGTTCAGTTAAGTGTATGAGACCAGATGGGCTGCACCTGCCCCAAAGCAAAGAAGAGACAGGCAAACTGGATGAATGAACACTGAGAAGCCAAGGGGGGAAAGGCGTGAGTGCTGCTATGTTACAGAGATTGTAACTAATGCCACAAAACAATCTGTCTGCACCATCTTCAAACATCTCATCTCCCCTTAGTTAGGCTTTGGGACAAAGACAAGTAGCTGCTTTTTCAAAGAGAACTGGAAGGTGCTGAGTGAAAGGACATTTGCCCAACTTAGAGTCAGATCATGGGTTAAAAGGGTGTCTCCACCAATAATTACCAGTACCTTTGGGAAGTTTCATTTCAGAGCTCAAAACTTCATCTATCAAGTGGGTTGATGATACCAGCCCTGTTTTCCAATTTCCGTTGTCCAGTGAATAAAATGAGACCATGTGTGTTAAAGTGCTTTTTAAACCACGAAGCAAAATGCACATGTTGGGTATCATTGTTTCTGCTGCTGCTGTGTTCTGTAGGTTGGGGACTCTGGTTTGGGTCCCCTGAATACCAGTAGTCACCACAGTGTACATCCTTAAGGTGTGGTTCTTCGATATGTTTACAAAGAAGACTGTAATTAATAAAACTCTTTAAGTAAATACTCAGTTCGAGGCACACTACAGTCAAATGACTCCAGGTGCAAGTTTAAAAACATCTTAAGGGAACAAGGGTAATTAAAACTATTTTAGCTGAAGAAGAAAGAAATACCAAGAAAGACTGTTGGTATCACACAGGAGGTAAAAACCGCAAAGGAAATGAGTAGCTTGTCAGGGATACTGGATACTGGATACTCCCAATTAGATTAAATAGAAAGACATTCAACCTTACACTTCCTAGACTAACCTGAATAACGTGATGCCTTAGCTTTATTACTTAAAAAAAAAAACAACTTCCTATTCTAACTAATTTCTTAGTTCAACTATTTTCTTTTATCTGTCATTCTTTAGGAGACCTTAGTAGTGACGTGATTAAGAGCTCTCTATGGCTACTAATCGAAAAGTCAGTAATTTGAATCTACCAGGCGCTCCTTGGACACTCTATGGGCAGTTCTACTCTGTCCCATACGGTCTCTATGAGTCACGACTGACTCAAGGTGATAGGTTGTTCTTTACCAGCCTTTTCCCTGTGTCCTTTTATGTTTGAGGATTTCACAAACAATTCAAAGTTAAATTGTCTTCTGTTTCTTGTTTAAAACAAACTTACTCTTTTATGCTTTCTTTGCAACGTCTTTCCATTTTCTATAACCCTTGTGGCATAGTAGTTAAGTAGCAGTAGTTACAGATGCTAACCAGAAGTTCAGCAGTTCGAATCCGCCAGGTGCTTCTTGGAAATTCAATGGGGCAGTTCTGCTCTGCCCTGTAGGGTCACCGGGAGTCAGAACCGACTCAGTGGCACTGGGTTTGGTTTTTTGGTTTAATTATCATTCCGTCGTAATTTTCTCTTTACTTTTACCTCATGTTATACACAAGTTTTCTTTTGTTTTTGCCTAGTGCTGATGTCTTCTCTATCGATCTCCGCCAGTTCAATGCCAACTGTCTACCTGTTTGTGTTCCTGTTTTAAACACAGGTGAGGGGCCTTAAAGTGCTGCATGAACATTTTGTCACTAGGATCTTGAGAGGAGAAGAAAGCCACAGCAAACATTTATTTTAATGCGTATGTTTCTGTGACTGTGTGTGGGCAGATGGTTAATTCAAATCACTAGGTGGCAGTGTTCCAAATCTGATTCTAATCAGATAGCTGTGCCCCTCCCCCTTCTTTCTTTATATTTATGTCCTATATACAGATTTATTCAAACCTTCTTTAAGTCTTCTGCAAACTCTACATTTGAAATCTAGGACATGTCACATCAGTTCTCAAAAATAACATTACTTAGTACTTAAAGATTGATGACTGCTGATTTGAGCTTGAACTGGGGAGAAAATAGTTTGGGTGGTTGGCTTTTCCAGTGTGAGAAAAAAAAAGCAAGTTTGAAAAGCTTTATTTTATATGCAATTATGTTAATGAATTAAATTCCAAATACCAGTCCAAGCATCCAGTTAGTGACATAGAATATATTCATGAGCATTTCACAAAACATTGTTTTCATGATCTCCAAACCTTGATTATTAGATAATCTGGGCAATCTGTAGCATACTGTAATGAATATATAGTGGGTTTGTGCTACTATTTGCTTCCCCTGTAATCTTTTCTTTCAAAAATTGATGCTGCCTTATCAAGTACTAATCATTAGACTTTAAACAAGTTATGAAACCTAGTTATGCCTAAATTTCATCATCTATAAAATGGAAATATTAATAGTATGTATCTCAAAGGATTATTATAGAGTTTTAATGAACTAGCCAGTGTACAACATTTAGGACAGTATCTGGCGTGTAATAAGAGCGTGATGTTACATATTATTTGTCCAAGATATCCTTAGACCATCTATTATTTGAGAGCATTAGGTAGAACGATGATGTTTAAAAATGAATCAGCTCCCCCTGTAACTCATAAAGCAAGGATTCAAATAAGTAACGATGTATGTTCATGTGACTCCCTGGGAGGTCTAAACAGTTAATTCATTTGGTCATTAATAGAGAGCTTGACAACTTGAGTTTACCCAGATGTGCCTCAGAAGAAAGAGCTGGCAATCTACTGAAAAAATCATCCATTGAAAGCCCTATGGAACACAGTTCTGCTCTGACACTCTTAAGGTTGCCATAAAATGGAATCAACTCAACAGCTGCTTTGTTTGTTCTTAGCGATAATTACAATGCAGTGGGATAAGTGTGATGGAGAGGGGGGGTAAGGAAAACTACAAGACAAAATAGATCAATTAACTCAGTGGTTAAGTGTGAGAAGAAAAGGAAATATCCTCCCAGAAAGTCACATTTCGATTGAAACCTGAGAAGAGGGGGATTTGGACTGGTAAATGGGCTGGTGTTGGGAGGAATGGTTGAAAAAAATTTCTCCAGGAAGAGAGAAGGAGCCCTGGTGGGAGCTTGACGGCTAACCAAAAGTCAGCAGTTCAAGTTCACCAGCCACTCCTTGAAAACCCCACGTGACAGTTCTACTCTGTGCTTATAGTGTCACTGTGAGTTGGAATCCACTCAACACTACCAGATTTGGTTTTAGTGTTTGGGGAAGAGAGAAGAATATTTATTTGTTCCTGCTGCGTTTATGACTGTGGAAGTTACTTTATATGAGAATTAGGCCTTATCTTCTTCATATTCACAGGTACCTGTGAATAATTCATTTTGATTCTCTATAAAGCTGAAGCAAAGGAATCCTTTTAAAGGACAAGAAGCAGCTACTATAGCCTGGCCTACTGACATGTTAAAAACCCTGGTGGCACAGTGGTTAAGTGTTACAGCTGCTAACCAAAACGTCAGCAGTTTGAATTCACCAGGCACTTCTTGGAAACGCTATGGGGCAATTCTGGTCTGTCCTTGAAAGTTGCTATGAGTCAGAAGTGACTCGATGGTAGCGGGTTTAGTTTTTTTAGTATTGAAGCATGACTAAAAGAATGAAAGATTTTTAAACAAAATGTGGCATGAATCTTTTCTCAGATAACATGCTGATCTCCTTATACAATGATACTAAATATTTTTCAACAAGGTAGGAGAGGTAGGCTTATACTGACTCATAGGGGTCAAGGCCATGAATTTGCAGATTATTTTGACACGAGATAGTGAAGGGGCACAATCTACTGCTGGTCACACAACTAAGCTACTGAACATGAGAGCAATAAAAGCCTGGATTAAGGTTTTCAAAATCTATTTACAATGAACTTGCCTTGGGTTTTGCTCACTGGCATGAGATCATCCGGGTGGGAGTTGAAAGGAATGAGTTCTTCAAAACCTTTAGTCACATGGGGTGTAATCTTGATTTCTCAAATGGATAAAATAACTTGTCATACGTAAAACCTGCAGTGTCCTTGCCCTTTTAAAAACAGTCAGCAGAAATGCAGAAGAAAGAATTTTACAGGCCAGATAATTGAGTGGGCAAGCTACCTAAAAAATCCTTTCAGGAGACATGCACTGTGGATACTTTGTGTGATGAAATATGTAAGAAAAGCCCCATGGGTCTGTGTATGGATGCAAAGTGATTAAGTTGAGCACTTACCATAATTGCTTTTTACCATTTAGTCGAGTAGTGATTAAAATGGCAGCCTTGTGGTTTGGGTGGCAAAAAGGTCAAATATATTCACAGTTATGGGTTACCCTTCCAGTCTGCAGCTCCTTTTTTTATGCTCCTCTGCGAGTGAACGTGGAGCGCTAGTGACACCTTGGTTAAGTGTTTGGCTGGTAACCAAAAGGTCAGCGGTCCTTGGAAACCCTACGGGGCAATTCTGTTCCATCATATAGGGTTGCTATTAGTTGGAATCACCTCAGTGACAATGTATGTTGTGTTTGGTTCACTTTTTTTTTTATTTTC
Source organism: Heterohyrax brucei (assembly GCA_028571685.1). Taxonomy (NCBI): domain Eukaryota; kingdom Metazoa; phylum Chordata; class Mammalia; order Hyracoidea; family Procaviidae; genus Heterohyrax; species Heterohyrax brucei. The sequence continues at coordinate 156,472,695 of CM053142.1, read as the reverse complement.
TTTAATGTACATTTGTCTTTTGTATTAACACGATCTGATTCCAAGACACCAAGATTGCTCTCTTTCTCTCCCTAGCCCCTCAAGACCCAGATGTAAGGATTAAAGATAAACAGAGACCCTACATTACTCCTTCCTAATCTAGAGCAATGAAGGGCTATGAATAAATGTGGGCATACACTTCAGAGCGACTTTTCCCAAGGCCCAGTCTACAGGAGATACATGGTTCTCACTTCCCACAAAACACAACTCATCCTGAAAGTTAGCTATTAGCAACCACTTAGGAATTCTCCCTAGATGGAGTTTACTAACCAAAAGTTCCACCCTTAAGAGCAGCCAGATCTTTCCTAGAGTCTTAAGCAGTAATTACTCCCACACTTCCTCTTCCTCCTCTTTTGTGGATTATGGAAAAACCTTTCACCTCTTCTGAGCAATTCATACCACCTGGCTTTTCAAGGATTTCTGAAACTGGAGAACAAGTAACTTACAAGGCTATGTTTTTTAGTTTTCTATCTGCTCATGATTTAGCCATCAGACAGTATGAAGTCGCAACCCTCTTATACTGTTAACACAGATGTCTTCTTTCATTTTGCAAAACTGACCACATATTTCTACTTGAAAAAGCAACGTATTAACAACAATTATTATTCCCTTATGATAGTTCTTCACTTCCAACTGACTGGCGTAACAATATCCATTACTAAAATGGAATCCCTGGTGGTGCAAATGATTAATATGCTCCGCTGTTAACCCAAAGGTTGGAGGTTTGAGTCCACCCAGGTGTGACTCAGAAGAAAGGCCCAGCAATCTATGTCTGAAAAATGGACCACTGAAAATCTTACAGAGCATGTTTCTACTCTAGCACACATGGGGTTGCCATGAGTTGGAATCAATTAGCTGGTAACTGTTTATTTTGTTGTTGTTTTGTTTTGAACTAAATTATCCCTTAAATTTCAAATAACCTTAAATATGCAACTTGTCACAATACCCACCTATAACACACTGGTATTATAACAAATTATCTCACTGACTTTTCACCTTTATCCATTTTATCTTTACAAATTAATTATGTCTTTGCTCTTTAAAATACCTCCACTCCTTTGTCCCTGGTCTCTTTCCCAGTTGGGTTACTAAACTCAAAATGCTGTAGAAATATTGCATTAAGTCCCTTTCCTACAAAGTACTGCTCAGCTTGCCTTTTATCTTTTTCTGCATTCCCTCCTCACTCTCCTTCCTTCCAGCTGCTACCTTTTTCAATGATCCTGTCTTTGTTTCTCATCCCCTTAGGTCTGTCTCTTGACACCTACCAATGCAGCAGTAATTTTCTGCTCACTCCAGCTCTATCTATCCCACAGCCTTTTGAAAAATATTCCCATCTGGAAAAGAATCAGGGGAACTCCAAACCAGTAGGGTACATTAAAGGCAGATCTTAAAGCATGTAATGAGCAAGGGCAATATCTTATGATATAATGCAAGCCTCTCTAAAACTTCAGGTATTAGAGTTAGGACACTGAAACTCAGAGAAATGGCTGACACTGATGCATCACTGTGAGTCAGAATCTACTTGACATCAGGGCGTTATTTTGGGGTAAATGGCCCAAGTAAACCCTGGTGGTGTGGTAGTTAAGACCTAGGACTGCTAACTGAAGGATCAGCAGTTTGAATCCAATTGGTGCTCCGTGGAAACCCTATGGGGTAGTTCTATCCCGTCCTACAGTATCACTAGGAGTCCAAATCTCCTTGAAGGCAATTTTCCGCAGGGCAGTGGGGGAAGGAACAGGACAAACACTTATGGATGAAGCTATGTAACCAAAAGTTTGGCAGTTTGAACAGACCCAGCAGTTCTTCAGGAGAAAGAGCTGGTGGTCTACTTCCCCAAAGATTACAGCCAAGAGGACCTACAGGACAGGTCTAGTCTGTCACAGGTGAGTTGAAAATTGATTTGACAGCACCTAACAACAACACTGAGCATTTGTTTTGTGTATGCCCATTTTACTGTACATTGGATGCTACAGAATATGCCTTATGCCTGTAATACGTTGGAGAGGTTTTTCATTAGTAGAGAACCCACCATCTAAAATTTACTCCTCTGCCTGAGAAAATCAGTGTTCATTTTTGAGAAATCTGTTGCACTGCTAGTAACTGTTCTGCTCCCAATAAGGCTTAACCTCAGGTATTTGATCTTTTTGATCTCACTCTGGATTAATCGCATTCTGTGATCATGATTTTGCCCTTGATTTTCTTTCCTCACACCATTAAGAACATCAGGCTTTTCATATGACTTATGGAAAAACAAACACAGCATCTCAGTGAATTGCAGGTTTTTTCTAACCAGAACACAAACCTTGCTCTGTTGTATTAGACTGAGACAGGATAAAGAGAGTGAAAAAATGGCCACTGAATTTTATGAAAATCATATGACATGAATTCCAACAAGTCTTCAAACTGTATTGTTCAAAGCACTGCATACCTCACTGCTGAATATCAGTACAGTCACCTTTGCAGTTCTCCCCTTGAGAAGCTATGCACTGATGCCAGTGCCTAGTCTACCCTTCAAAGCAATTTTGTAACTCTTTCTGGAATGGCCATCGTATATGATGTCATGGCGGCAAGTTTGCAAACTTAATTGTATAGTTGTCTGTAAGGAAGTTCTTGGCCAATAAACAAATAACTATTGGAATATCCTCCCTATTCACCTGGTCCGGTCCTCAGCAACTTTTTTGTTTACCTAAAGATAAAGGAAACATTGAAAAGAGACATTTTGTGGCATTCAGGACATAAAAGGTAATATGATGACAGCTCTGATGGCCATTTCAGAAAAAGAATTCCAAAGCTGCTTTGAAGGGTGGTCTAGGTGCTGGCATCAGTGCGCATCTTCCTAAGGGGAGTACTTCAAAGGTGAACACAGTGATATTCAGCACTGAGGTCTATAGCACTCTTTCTAAGAGGAGTTCACGAACTTTATCGGCAGTCTCCACGTTCCTCAATGTTTTTAGTACTATTAGGTCCATTACGACACTGCAGTTTTAAACTGAGAATCAAGAAAAAAGAAGAAGAATATTTAATCCCAAACCATCAGAGTCTCTTTCAAATAGAAACTTTTAGGTATTAGTTTTCAGGAAGTCTCCACAGTTCTTGGTAGAAAGGCTCACACAATACAAATAACAAGCATCCAATGCAGAGGGAGTTTCCAGGAAGCCTGCAGTGCTTTGGAGAATAGCTAACTACGCAGGTTTTCTGGGACTGAATTCTAACAGCCATTTCAGTAATCTTCCCCTTTTCCCAGCAGTCATCCATTCCCACTCAATCATCATCAAGGACTTCAAAACCTGAACAAGCAGTCAGAAGCTTAACTGTGGACAATATTGCCTTGTGCAATTAGTGTTAAATTGCTGAATCATCTCTCACAGCTGTCCAGTGAAAACTGATGGCCAATAGAAATTGTTAATTGGCACCCCACCACAAATGAGGCCCAGAGCACCTTGGCCCACCTTCCCTCATCCCAGTTAGGCCTCTGCAAGCAGTTCCATTCAGAACTACCCTGTCTACGGGAGAAGCTAAACTTCTCTGTGCCTTTGCCTTTAGCATTTGCCTGGCAGCAGGATTTCCAAGAATAGCTGTCTTCTGTGGTTTTCTCAATTCCCACATCCCTAGGGAAACCAGGAAGTGTAAATTTTTTTGGTCCTAAAGTTGATTCAAACATCAGCAAAACGTTTGCCTTGAATTTTAGCCAGCATTCTACTTCATCCAAATGAATTCCCATATCTCAACAAAGATCAAAATGCCCATCAGATAGAAACATAAGTTCTTATTCTCTAATATTAACAAAAGAGGAAATAACTAAAAGGCTAACTGACCTCCTGAAGATTTGGTTCAGTGGCAGGTAGGCCAAGTTAAAACTTTAAGTCAGTGTCTCCCTCTTGGATTTACTATTTTGAGTCACAATTTCTTTTAATTGTTAGTGAAGGGAGCTCTTTCCACATACTTTTCTGACTAACTTGCAAAGAAACTTAAGAAAAGAAATGTAGTATCTCTGAAAATTCATTTGCAATGGAAAGTGAAATGTGACAAAAGGAACTAAGCAAAAAATTCATAGCATCATTCAGTCTCCAACACATAAATAATCTGTTTGAGGAGCTCGTTTTACCAGTTGAATTAAAATTAGAATTAGAAATGCAATATTTAGAAATGTCTACACAAACTTGAGGTATACATATGTTTCTCCCTACCCCTAGTTAATTAATCTAAGCTAGATGCTCCCTAGAGATGCAATGTAGTTTATCAAGAAAGAAGATACTCTGGACCTAAACTGGTTTCATCTCTTCCTCACTTACCAGCTGTGTGATATTGGGAAGCATACAAAGATTAGATAAGTTTCCAAGATCACACAACTGCAGAAATGATATGGTCCAACTTCCATATACAAGCACTGATTGATTCACTTTTATCCAAGTTTCTTTGCTCACAAAATAGTAAGTGCTTCTATATTGACAAGCAAGTATATAAATTGCATAGGAAAGGCTACTGACAATATGACTATCAGTCTGAAAGATAAAGCAAGTTCCTGTACCAGCCACCACAAATACTCTCAGAAAATGACTTTCTTCCCATCAAGGCTGCCCATTGTATAGAAATCTTGTTGTTTTTTTTGTTTGTTTGTTTTTTGTTTTTTGTGGCTGTGATAAAGTCACTATGAGTCAGAATCAACTTGACACCAATGGGTTTGGTAACAAAGTACCAGAGATATGATTACTTAAAACAATAGAAATTTGTTTACTCTGGACACCAAAAACCAAACATCAGTTTCAGTGGGTCAAAATCAAGCTGTCAACAGACCACAGTTGTTCCAGGGAATTTAGGATAGAGTTTGTACCTTGTCTTTTCTGGCTTCTGGTGGTTGATGGCTTTCCATGGCTAATGGCTGCATCATACCAGTCTTCATAATTTCAAATTTCTTTCTCCTCTGTCTTCACACAGCTTTTTTGTATATATATACCTGAAAGCTCCCTCTACTTCTCTCTCACAAGGATCTGTATGGTTACATATATCTTTATGGCATAACAGTATCTAAGTGATTTCTGTATGTTTATCATGTACCCTGATAATTTACTAAAGCTTTCTATTACTCCCAGTAGCTTTTTCTGTGTGTGTGTGTGTGTGTGTGTGTATTCTTTAAGGTTTTTCACATTTAAGCTCATCAAAAAGAAGTAAAGATGGCACCTTGAAGACGAAGGGGCCCCTGACCCAAGCTATGATATTTTCACTCACATCATATGCATGCAAGAGCTAGAGAAAAAAACAAAGAAGATAGAATAAGGATTGACGCCTTTAAATTGCAGTATTGGATAATACCGAATGTACCACGGACTGTCAAAAGAACAAACAGATCTGTTCTGGAAGAAGTACAAGCAGAGCGTCCCTTGGAAGCAGAGATGGCAAGCTTCCATCTTACATACTTTGGACGTGTTGTCAGGAAGGATCTGTCCCTGAAGAAGGACATCATGCTTGGTGGAACGGAGGGTTAGAGAAAAACAGGAAGACCCTTGGCAAGATGGATTATTCAGTGGCTGTAATGATGACCTTCAGCATAAAAACGATTGTGGACACAGCGCAAGACTGGGCAGTGTTTAGTTCTGTTGTGCATAGGGTTGCTGTCAGTCAGAACCATCTAGATGGCACCCAGCAACAATGTGTATTCAACTAAGGTGGCCAGGTAGTCAGTCATCAAGTGTATGGTTCATGTCCTCCCTTACAGTCCTGGGTGGTCGGGGTGATTAGTGTAGACCCAGGTATCTGGTTGCATGCACTGAGAAAGGTAGGGGGCTGACGGTCATCAAGCAGTGTCCATGAGGAAAGGTTGTTTCTGTTTCTTAATGCAAGTATGTAGATTGCTTTCATTGTAGGAAAATGGGCTCTAGATGCTATATGCAGTGTTGAAAGACTTTCAAGTTCTATGGACTCCTAATACCTGCACCTAGGCAAAGAATCTTCTTCTATCCTGAGTTTCCAGTTTAGGGGAGCTGTCAGTTACACACCCCAACCTATTTGTTAAATTGTTGCCTCTCCTAGTGTGAGAGAATGGCTCAGTGCTTGCATAAGGGGTCAGACTTCCAGCCCAAGTAGTGCTTAAGTCTATGGAGCCCAGTGCAGTGAAGAAAACGAAGTGGAAAACACTGGGAAAAGAAAGAGAAGTTCAGCCTGAAGAAAAGCTTTAGATCTGCACACAGCAGGTTAGACACAAGCCTCTTAGCTTTTGATAATTAAATGTCATGTTTTGCTGATTCTGGAGGTATGAGTGGGCTCTCCGCTGCTCAGTCTCTCCTGCTGAGGAAGATGCTTTCTGAATGCCACTGCTCTGCTTATGATGCTGGCTGCTTCTGATCTTCTTGCAGGGTATTGATTCTAAGTAGGCCAGGTCTGGCCAGTCCTAGGTACTCCTGGACCTACTCTCCTTTTCTTGTCTCCTAATCTGATTTTTCAGCTTTCCTTCTGAGGTTCAGGACACCTAGAATATATAAACAATTTATTTTATTATTTATTCATTTATTTTTCAATCTGTGGTGTTAGAGGGATCACAGGAAGCATCCAACTACTCTACCATCTTAATGCCACCTCTCCTATTTCTTTTCTGATTTTAGTTATTTGTATCTCTCCTCTTTTATTTGATAGGTTAGTTAAAGACTTGTTATTTTTTTTGATATTTCCAGAAAATAAACCTTCAGGTTCATTGATTTTGTTATTTTTCTATTCTAAATTTCATTTGTCTCTGCTTAAATCTGTATTTCCTTTTTTTTTTCTTCTTCTTCCTGCTTGTTTAGGGTTTAGGTTACTTTTCTATTTTTTCATAGGGTAAAGTTATGTCACTGATTTGAAATACTTCTTTTTTAAATACAGTTATTTACAACTGTTAATTTCCTTCTGAACACCACCTTTATTATATGCTACAAGTTATGGCATATTCTGTTTTTGTTTTTATTTGTCTCAAGGTGTTTTCTAATTTTCCTTAGAATTTCTTCTTTGACTTAATAGCTGTTTAATTTCCACATATTTGTGAGTTTTCTAACTGTTACTTAAACTGGTTTCATTCCACAGTGATCAGATAAAATATTTTGTATGATTCCAATCTTTTTTAAAATTTAGTAAGGCTTTATTTGTGGTCTATCACGTGGCCTATCCTAGAGAATAATCAATGTGCACTTGAAAAGAATGCATATTCTACTGCTATTGGGTAATGTACTCTATGTATGTCTGTTACATACAAGTGTTGTGGAATATAATTTGAGTTTTCTATATCCTTATTGATCTGACTAGATGTTCTATTCACTTTTGAAAGTGGTATGTGGAAGTCTCTGACTATCATTAGAGGACTGTTTCTTTCCCCTTTCAATTTTGTCAGTGTGTGTTTCATATATTTTGGTGCCCTATTGTCAGGTTCAGAAACCCTGGTGGCATAATGGTGAAGAGTTTGGTTGCTAACCAAAAGTTTAGCAGTTCAAATCCATCAGGTATGCCTTGGAAATGCTATGGGGAAATTCTACTCTGTAATACAGGGTCATTATAAGTTGGAATCAACTAGATGACAATTTTTTTTTTTCTTTTTCTTTTTGGTTGTTAGGTTCAAAATTGTTATATCTGCTCCAAATCCACCAAGTGTTTCTTGGAAACTCTATGGTGCAGATCTACTCTGATCTCTAGGGTCGTTGTGAGTTGGACACGATCTGACAACAGTCAGTGAACTCAACTTTTTATCATATACAATATGCTTATTTATTTCTTTTAATAGTTTTTGACTTAAAGTCTAGTCTAGTATCCACATTATAGCTACCCTAGATCTCTATTTGTTACTATTTGCATGAAATATATTTTTGTATAGATTCTATTACATTCAGTATGCTTCTGTCATTGGAACAAAAGTGAATTTCATGTAGAAAGCATATAGTTGGGTGTATATCTCTATATACATAAAACTATTATGTATACATAACTGTTCTGCCAGTTTCTGACTTTTAATAGAAGAGTTTACTTTGAAACTATTTATAGAAAAGAACTTACATTTGTCTTTTTTCTATTTGTTCTCTTTGTCTTATATTCTTTTTCCTCATTTCCTCTGTTATTGCCTTTTTTGTGTTGGATTTTTGGGGGGGCATAGGAAACTATTTTGATTCTATCTTTTTTTTGTTTATTTTTTTTATTAAATAAAAAATGAAAGTGTACATACTCTGTGCTTACAATACTGGGTTAAGAGAGGAGGAGTACACAAGTTGTGTTGAAGTCCCATTAATATTGATCTTCTTACCAATGTGTATTGTCACCAATTTCACCCAACCAAATTTCTAACTACCTAATCTAAACCCTTGCCCTTGCCCTCCCGCCCTGCTACCCTCCCCACCCTTGTAGCCATCAGAGAGTCTTTTCTATTACGTATGAGTATGCTTTTAAGTTTTTATCATAGGGGTCTAATATAATAATTGTCTTTCTGTCACTGACTAGTTTCACTCAACATAATGTCTTCCAGTTGAGACCAAATTGAGAGACGTTTCCTGCTGTCACTGTTGTTCTTTATCAATGTATAATACTCCATAGAGTATATATACCAAAGTTCACCCATCTGTTCTCCTGTTGTTGGGCATCTGGGTTGATTCCAACTTTTTGCTATCATGGACTGTGCTGCAATAAACATTCTCGTGCATGTATCAGTTGGTGTGAATGGCTTTGATTTTGTAGGATATATTCCGAGCAGAGGAATTGCTGGGTCAAATGGTATATCTATATCCATTTTTTTAAGGTAACATCAAATTGCTTTCCAAATAGGTTGCACCATTCTGCAATCTCACCAACAGTGAAGGAAAGTTCCAATCTCTTCACAGCCTCTCCAACATTTATTGTTTTGCGTTTTTTGGATCATGGCCAATCTTATTGGGGTAAGATGGTATCTCATTGTCATTTTGATTTGAATGTTTTTTTAATAATTAGTGATCATGAACATGTTCGCATATGTTTTTTTGGCTGCCTGGATCTCCTCTTTAGAGAAATGTCTGTCCATCTCCTTTGCCCATTGCTTAATTGGATGATTTGTCTTTTTCTTATTGATATTTTGTAGTACCTTATAGATTATGGAGATCAGGCATCAGTCTTACATAGAGATGCCAAATATTTTTTCCCATTCTGTAGGTGGTCTTTTAATTCTTTTGATGAAATCTTTAGATGAGCAGAAGTGTTTGATTCTTAATAATTCCCATTTATCTATTTCCTCTTCTGATGAATGTGTTTTGCTTGTCAGATTTTGAAGTCTGTCGATACTGCATATTAAAACGTCCATTGTTGACCCTATTTTATCTTAGATGAGCTTTATCATTTTAGCTTTTATATTCAGGTCTTTTATCCCATTTGAGTTGATTTTTGTATAAGGTGTGAGATACGGGTCTTGTTTCAAATTTTTGGAGATGGATATCCAATTATGCCAGCACCATTTGTTAAAGAGACTGTTCTTACCCCAGTTCAAAATCTTAGGACCTTTGTCAAATATCAGCTGTTCATAGGAGGATGATGGCATCTTTGGGGTCTCTACTTTGTCCCATTGGTCTATATGTCTCCTTTTGTACCAATACCAGGCTGTTTTGACTACTGTGGCAGTGTAATACATTTTAAAGTCAGGTAGTGAGAGGCCTCCCAGTATGTTCTTCTTTTTCAGTAGTGCTTTACTTATCCAGGGCTTCTTCCCTTTCCAAATAAAGTTGATAACTTGTTTCTCCATCTCATTAAAAAATGTCACTGGAATTTGTATTGGGATTACATTACATAAGAAGAGTGCTTTGGGCACAATAGACATTTTCACGATATTGAGTCTTCCTATCCATGATTAGGGCAGATTACTCCACTTATGTAAGTCTCTCCCAGTTTCTTATAGCAAGTTCTTGTAGTTTTCTTTGTAAAGATCTCTTATTTCTCTAGTTAGATTTATTCCTAGGTATTTTATCTTCTTGGGGGCTATAGTAAATGGAATTGATTTGGTGATTTCTTCTTTAATAATTTCACTGTTGGTATAAAGAAATCCTATTGATTTAGTTATGTTCATCTTGTATAACAATACTTTGCTGAATTCTTCTATTAGCTCTAATAGTTTACTTATGGATTCTCTGTATAAACAATCACATCATCTGCAAAGAGGGAAATCTTTACTTCTTCACTGCAAATACGGATGCCTTTTATTTCTTGGTCTTATCTAATTGCTCTGGCTAGAACTTCTAGTACAATGTTGAATAGAAGTGGTGAGAGTGGGCATCCTTGTCTAGTTCCCGTTCTCAAAGGGAATTCTTTCAGTCTTTCACCATTCAGGATGATGAAATCAGTTGACTTTGCATAGATCGTATTGAGGAATTTCCCTTTTATTCCTATTTTTCTGAGAGTTTTAAGCATGAATGGATATTGAATTTTGTCAAATGCTTTTTCTGTATCAATTGACAAAATCAGGTGATTTTTATCTTTTGTGTTATTAATATGGTTGATTACATTAATTGTTTTTCTGATGTTGAACCAGCCTTGCATCTCTGGAATGAAACCAGCTTGATCATGATGAATTATTTTTTTAATATGCTGTTGAATTCTATTGGCTAGAAATTTGTTGAAGATTTTTGCATCTAGATTCATGAGTGATATTGGTCTGTAATTTTATTTTTTTGTGGGATCTTTCCCTGGTTTTGGTGTCAGGATTATGCTGGCTTCATAGAAGGAATTTGGAAGTATTTCATCTCTTTCTATGGTGTGAAATAGACTCATTAGTATTGGAGTTAATTCTTCTCTAAAAGTTTGGTAGAATTCTCCAGTAAAGCTGTCTGGGCCAGGACTTTTTTTGGTTGGTAGATTTCAGATGACTTCCTCAATCTCTTCCTTTGTGATAGATTTATTAAGTTGATCTATTTCTCCTTGTGATAGCCTTGGTGAGTCATATGAATCTAGAAATTTATCCACATCCCCCAGGTTTTCAAACCTGTCAGAGTATAGCTTTTCATAGTATTCTGTTATGATATATTCTCTTTCAGCTGGGTCTGTTGTAACATCTTCCAACTCATTTCTTAATTGGGCTATTTGTATCTTCTGTTGTTTTTCTTTTGTAAGTTTAGCCAACAGTTTATCAATTTTGTTGATCTTTTCAAAGAACCAGCTTTTGGTTTTGTTAATTTTTTCAATTTTTTTCTATTCTCTAATTCATTTAGTTATGCTCTAATCTTTATAATCTGTTTTCTTCTGGTGACTGAGGGTTTTCTTTGTTGCTCTCTTTCTACTTGTTCCACCTGTGAGGTTAATTCTTTAATTTGTGCTCTTTCTTCTTTCCAGAAGTGTGCATTTATAGAGATAAATTGACCTCTGAGCACTGCTTTTGCTGCATCCCATAAATTCTGGTAGGATGTGTTTTCATTCTCATTTGAATCCATAAACTTCTTTAATGTGTCTTTAATTTCTTTTATAACCCAAGGCTTTATGAGTAAAGTGTTGTTCAGTTTCCACAAGTTGGAATTTTTACCTATGAATTTTCTGTTATTGATTTCAAATTTTATAGCTTTGTGGTTGGAGAAGGTACTTTGCAATAAATCAATGGTTTGGATTTTATGTAAAATTGTTTTATGACCTAACGTATGGTCTATTCTGGAGAATATTCCATGTGCTTTGGAGAATAAGGTGTATTTATCTGTTGATGGATGAAAAGATCTGTAGATGTCAATAAGGTCAAGTTGGTTGATTGTTGTAATAAGATCTTCTGTATCTTTACTGAGCTTTTTTCTGGATGATCTGTCCTTAACTGAAGTGTTAAAATCCCCAACTATTATTGTGGAATGATCAATCTCATTTTTCAATGTTGTCAGTATTTGTTCAATGTATTTAGGTGCTTTGGTATTGGGTGCATAAATATTTAATATTGTTAAGTCTTGCTTGAGCATTGAAACTTTCAGCAATAAATAGTGACTGTACTTGTCCACAATAGTGAATTTTACATTAAAATCTATTTTATCTGAGATTAATATTGCCACACCTGCTCTTTTTCGTGTATTATTAGCTTGTTATATATTATTCCAACCTTTAATACTCAACCTGTTCTTATCTTTAAGTCTAAGATGTGTTTCTTGTAAGCAATATACAGATGGGTCATGTCTTTTGATCCAAGATTTCACTCACTGTCTCTTTACTGGAGCATTCAGTCCATTTACATTCAATGTGATTATTGATAGGTATATGTTTAGCGGTGTCATTGCAATATGTTTATTTTCATGTTGATATTTTCTTTGTTGTTCTTATTAATCTGTTCTGGGATGTTCTTCTTTATGGATGGTATGAGTTTTGATTTTATATTTGTTGAGACTCCTGTATTGCAATTTTTAATTTCAAATGATATATTGTTAATCTGTTCTATGGCTACATACCTAATCTCCCTTAACATGTAATTATTGAAATCAATTCTAACTATTTTAGAAGTCAGAAACTGTCGCTGCATCAAAAACAACTGTAACTATTGTAGTGTATCCCTCTTTTAATGTGATGATATTATAGATGTCATGATATGATCATAGAGTCCCTTATTATAATACTGTAGCTTTTGGCTTGGTTTGGTGAAGTTTTGTGCCTTTCTTAACTGATTAGAAATTTGGATGAAGTGCCTTAAATTGTCACCTAAAACATATATTTAGGGAAGAGCTTCTTTCAATATTCATGTAATTTTGGTTTAGTTTTTATGAAGTTTTTATGAGATTCCGTTACAAGATGGTGGAGTAAACAGACGTCTCCTCATCTCCCTCTGAGAACTAAGGCCTGGATGATGTTTTTTATGGAGCATTGACTACCTGAAAAGCCTTGGGACTGACATATTTGATTGGGCAACACTATTGGACTAATCTTCTCTCAAAAACAACCCAGCAACCATTTGACCTCTGCTTCTGCTACTACACTGTAACAGAGAACTGTAGCTTCTGCAAACAGCCAGCAATGGTAACATACTTTCATTATAAGCTGGCAGGTGATGTTTGCTGCTCCCCACTGCCTGTTCAGGCCAGCCAGTTGGACAGCTTTCAGCTCCCAATTCAGCACCTGGACAGCTCCCTGCGTAGAAGTGCAGTTTACTTTTATGGTTTACTTTTTTAAGGCTGAGAGGCTTGTATTTTCTCTCTGAAAATCTCTCTATTGAAAAACCTCTTTCTCTCACTCACATTATAAGATTGGCTGACAGCCCCCAGTTTCTCCATAAACAGAGAAGCCTCTTTGCTGCTCAATAAGCAAAGCCTTCCACCCTTGAGAGTTCACCTGGGACAAATCACTAGAGTATTAGAGTCAGCTGGTGACCAACAATTCTCTTAGATCCATTATCAGAGAAATCAAATAGCATCTAGAGATGGCACACAGGCAACAGACCATAATTAATCATTTAAAGAAACAGTCTCCAAATGTTCCAGAAAATTCCCTAAGTGAAGATTCAAAAAATTTCCCAGATGAAGAAGCCTTTCTAAATCTAACAGAGGTTGGATACAAAAATTATATATAAAACCCTCCTGGAGATGAAACAACATGCAATAGAACAAAATGAAAAATTTGATAAACTATTTGATATGCTTAGAACATCAATGATCTGAAATACATCAGATTAATAACAAAATTACAGAATTGGATAATTCTATCCAAAGCCAAAAGAGTAGGATTGAACAGATGGAAGATAGAATCAGTGACCTAGAAGACAAAGTAACTAATGCCAACATTTATGAGGTAAAATCAGAGAAAAGACATAAGAAAAATGAAGAAACATTAAGAAACATATGGGACTCCATGAAGAGTAATAATGTATGTTTAATTGGAGTTCCTGAACAAGGGAGGATTAATGACAACATAGAGAGTATTGCTGTAGAGATGCTGATAGAAAACTTTCCTGAGATTATGAACAAAGAGAACATAGATATCCAAGATGTTTATCAAACACTGCAAACGTTAGATCCAAAAAGAAGAACACCAAAGTATATTATAATTAAACTTAATAAGCTAAAACACAAAGAGATGCTTCTGAAGACAGCAAGGCTCAAGTCAAAACTAACATTCTGAGGGAAACCCTGTAGGCTTTCATCTGACTTTTCTGCCAAGACAATGCTGGCCAGAAAACAATGGGCAGACACATTCAAACCCTGAACGAGAAAAACTTCCATCCCAGAATAATTTATCCTTCAAAAATGTCTATCAAATATAATGATGAAATTAAGACTTTTGAAAATAAAGAGAAATTTGATTCCATCTTTATTTCCTTATGTGTATAATGTTTTTAGTTATTTTCTTTATGAACATCATAAATGTTAAGTTTAACATCGTAAATGTATGACAATACAATTTGATGGGATATCTACATAACTTCAGTAGTATACACAAGTTCTGGTCCTGTAGAGCTCTACTCTCCCTTTTAGGTTTTTAGTCACAAATAACATCTTTATGAATTGTATATCTAATGACATAGATCTATAACTATTTTTATGCATATGTCTTTTCAATCATGTTTAAAAAAAAAAAAGACTAAAGTCACTGCCATTGAGTCAGATCAGACTTGTAGCTACCCTAGAGGTCAGAGTAGAACTTCCCCATAGAGTTTCCAAGCAGCACCTGGCAGATTTGAACTTCTGACCTTTTGGTTAGCAGACAGCACTTAACCCACTAACACCACCAGAATTTCCTTTTAAATCATGTAGGACATAAATAAAAACCAAAAAAATACCAAATCCAATGCCTTCAAGTCAATTCTGTCTCATAGTGACCCTGTAGGCCAGAGGAGAATTGCTGCATAGAGTTCCTAAGGAGCATGTGACAGATCAGAACTGCCAACCTTTTGGTTAGCAGTCATAGCACTTAAAGACTACAGCACCAGGACATAAGTAGTGGAGTTACAAACCCAAAATACAATGATACTGGCTTTTATATCTCTACAGTTAATTTATTTAAGTGGTTTCAAGTTACTGTCTAGGATCTTTTCATTTCAACTTAAAGGACTCTCTAGCATTTCTTTTTGGGCAGGTCTGTGAAGTACAAAGTGCCGTTGAGTCAGATCCGACTCATGGGCAGGTCTAGTGGTAACAAATTCCCTCAGCTCTCGTTTATCTGGGAATGTCTTAATATTTTCTTCATATTTGAAGGAGAGTTTTATCTAACATAGAATTTTTGATTGATGAATTTGTTTGTTTGGGTTTGTTTTATCTTTTAGCACTGTTACTATGTCATCCGACTGCTTTGTATATGTTGTGCTGCTTCTGTCTTACCGCTTTAAAGATTCCCCTCATCTTTAGCTTTGAATAACTTGATTATAATGTGTCTCAGTATGGATCTCTTTTATTAATCTCACTTAGAGCTCAGTGATCTTCTTGGATATGTAGATTTAAATTTCATCAAATTCAGGAAGCTTTCAACTATTATTTCTTCAACTTTTGTTTCTGCCTCTTTTGTCCTTTCAGGATGCTTATAATATATACATTTATCTGCTTGATGTCATCACATATTTCCTTCAAGTTCTGTTGACTTTTGTTCTTTTTTTTTATTCTAGGACATGTAACTCCAATTGTCTTGTATACAAATTTTATAATTCTTTCGTCTCCCTGCTAAAATCTGCTGTTGAACTCATTTAGTAAATGTATTCATCAGTTATACTTTTTAGCTCCAGAATTGAACTTATGTTTAGTTCTTCTTTATGATTTGTCTTTTTATTGAAATTCTCATCTTGTTCATATGCTTTCTTAACTTCCTTTAGTAGTTTTTCCATATTTTTCTTTAGTCCTTTGAGCATAGTTCAGACAGCTGTTTTGAAGTTCTTGCCATCTTTAAAAAAAAAAAAAAAAAAAAAAAAACACAAACCCACTACTGATGGCTCAATTCTGACACATAGCAACTCTATGAGACAGAGTAGAACTGCTCCATAGAGTTCCCAAGGAGCACCTGGCAGATTTGAACTTCAAACTTCCTGGTTAGCAGCCACAGCACTTAGTCACTAAGTCACCAAAGCTCTTGTCTAGTAAGTCTAAAGTCTGGTCTTCCTTTGCATGGGATATTCCTACCTAATTTTTATTTCTTTGTCTGTTTGTGGATAACTAATGATTTTGTCACTGTTGCTGAAAACTGAATAATGTAATATCGTGTTTGGTTACCTTGGAAATAAGAGTCACTCCTTTAGTTTCTGGTTTTTAGTTTAGTTTTGGTTATTAAAGGATGCACAAGTCTACTGATGTAGTGACTTTTCCAATAGTTTTTCTTTTTTTTCTTGGTAAAGACTATATTCTTTGCTGTGTGTATTGACTAACGTCTCTTTCTTTAGCTTGTGTTCAACTAATGTTTTACAGAAAATTTTTTTTGACTGTCAGGAGAAGAACAAACAAAATATCAAAATTATCATATAAGATAAAACAGTACTTCTCTCCCAGTTTTTGCAGACTGACTCTGTTCTGGGATAGTCTTTCCACATTTAACCAGGCTTATACTAAGTCCAGATATAAGCCCAAGTTAAAAGCTTTGGGTCTTTTCTGAACATGGATATTCCTCTGGGTAATGGATTTTTAAATTCCCTCATGTACACAGATGCTTTTAAATGTCTAGTGGCCCAGAGAAACTCTCTCTTAGGCTTTTCTTCTCAAGCCTTGGGAAGTATACTGTATGTCTTACATGTACCCTTTTTACTGCAGGTGCCTATAGAGCTTTCTAATTTGAGTGAGTTCCAAGATAGATGAAACATAGACAAGCATCTTTCCTCAGTCTTTCAGGTAGACACCAGACAGATTAGATAGTCAAATTCAATAATTTGTGAATAAGAACTGCTCTGCCACCTCAAGAACCAGGGGTCAGGGTCTCATCTTAGGGAAGTGGGCTGCCATCTTCAAGCTAACTTCTCAGCCAGCAAGGTAGCAGGGAATAAGCAAGTAAAAAAGCCATAACATGCACCTACCATTTTCAAGTTTCCTTTTTCTTGATTTAATTCTCTATCAGCTGCTGTAAACTTTTGACTATTTTACAGAATTCCGACAAAATGGTTCTGACAGTTTCTGCTGTTTTCTGATTTTATTTATCTATCTATTTATTTTTCTGGCAGCATGGCAACCTTCTTCAGTATGGATTATACTTAAACATAAAGAGAACAAAAGTACAATTGGAACAATAAGAAGCCTCATGATAAAGGAAAAAGATTGAAATCATCAACGATTTTATTTTACTTGGATCCATAATCAATGCCGTAGAAGCAGCAGTGAAGTAATCAAGCAACATATTGCATTAGGCAAATTTGTTGCAAAAGACTTCCTTAAAGTATTAAAAAGTGAAGATGTCACTTTATGGATTAAAGTGCACCTGACCTAAGCCACGGTATGTGAAAGCTGGACAATGAATAAGGAAGGCCAAAGAAGAATTAATACCCTTTGAATTACAGTATTGGCAAAGAATATTGAATATACTATGAAATACCAAAACAAGTCTGTGTTGTAAAAAGTGCTCTTTGTAAGCAAAGATAGTGAAATTTCATCTTATATACTTTGGAAGTGTTATCAGAAATGACACGTCCCTGAAGAAGAGCATCATTCTTGGTAAGGTAAAGGCTCAGTGAAAAAGAGAAAGACCTTTAATGAGATGGATTGACCTAGTGACTTCAGCAATGGGCTCAAACATAGCAACTACTGTAAGGTTGGCACAGAACTAGGAAGGATTTGTCTCTGTTGTATGTAGGGTTTCTATGAGTCAGAACTGACTTGACAGCACCGAACAACAACAAGGGAGCTTGGAGCTACCTATCCATCATTTTTGTGATTTCTGATATGTGAATATCAGTTTTGGAAGAAAGCAACCACAAATGGAACTGGCACCTCTTCCCTCAAGATCTGAATCATCATCCCCACTTCCTTTCTAATGACCCACACTAGCAGGGGTCAGTAGGCTGTCCTTTTCAAATACAAGTATCAGTCTTATATCATATTCCTTTATGAAAAAGCCATGCTGTTATCCAGTCTCCATATAATGATTTTTTCCACTGCTTCCAGAAGGCCCCAGACTCTCAAAACACAGAATCCATAAAATCATTATTCTCTTTCCCCAACAGTTGACCACCTGTCTGTCCAACTAACTGGAGTTACAAAATTTATATCCTTGAAAAATGTATATTCCCCCTGAATTTTTCATTCCATTGTATAGGAACACTATGAGTCAGAATCAACTCAATACCAACTAACGACAAGAACTGCACCTACACATTGGAAAAATGAGAAGATTCCTCAGTGCCTCAGGAATGATTAACCCATCTAAGAACATCCCAAGACAGTTCTCCAGTTCTCTCTTGCTAAAGTAAAACAAGAGAAAAGCGGATTTATGTATGTAATGCTGAAAAAAGTGAATAAATAAGTTCCAGTCTCTGAGGTGGTATGAAAACCAAAGAACCAATGAAGGAGACTGTTCTCTTTTCACTCTCGTGTATTTTAAAGGTATTTTTCTCTTGGTCCCCATTGTAGTTTACAGACATTTATTTGTCTACCTGTATGACAAATGTTCTCTTTCTTCAAGGCTTGTCCATTCAGTTTAAATTGTGAACGGCACATGTGGCCAATAAAGATGTATACTCAGACTCCATGAGGCCTGGGTTCAAAGCCCTGTTCACTTCGTTCTAGCTATGTAGTCATAGATAAATTACTCAACTTCCTCTAGGGTCACCATGAGTCAGATCCGACTCAACAGCACTTGGCTTGGCTTCGCTCCTCTCGATATGTACTTCTTCATCTGTGAAATTCATTTTTTTTCTACTCAGTCAAGGCATTCACAATGAAATGATTTTCAAAATCCTCTCTAGCCATAAGTAAATAAAATAAAAAAACCAAGACCGATTGTCATCTGTCACTAAGAGCTTTGTTTTAGAGAATTCAGAAGGCAGCATTAGTATAAGTGCTTTTATCTGTGTTCTTGTCTTGTTGTAAGCCTGATATTTGTGTTCAAACTCTCAGAGTCTAAATTCAAATGTTAACAAGTGTAATGGAAAAGTCACCCATATTTAATGGAATTTTTTTTAACGTAATTTGGAGTAATGTAATTTAAGGAGGTAGTCACTATTAATAGCAAGTTTCAGACTGCTGGATTTTAATCCCTGACCTATGAATTACCAGCTATGAGAGCATGATCAAATTAAGCAACTTTCTGTGAGCTGCTAACCGAAAGATCAACAGTTCGAATCCACCAGACACTCCTTGGAAACTCTATGGGACAGTTTTAGTCTGTCTTGTAGGGTTGCTATAAATTGTAATCTGACTTGCCAGATTACAGGTTTGGTATTTTTAGTTTGTAAGCTTCAGTTTCCTCATCTGTAAAATTGATGATAATAAAATAACTACACAACGGTGTTATTTTGAGGATTAAATAAGTTAAAAATCCGAGACAGTATCTGGCTCATAGTAAACATTCCATACATGTTAGCTATTTTACTATCAAACACTAACTCAAATAAGCTGTATAGAGGTTTTCTAATCATCCTAAAAATTTGCAGGTTTTTAGCATAATTAGATTTTCATCTAAGATTTTACTTTCAAGGGTAACTAGAATTTTCCTCTGAAATTAAAAATAAGACTATAAAGGATGCTTATAATCTTGATGTCTAAACTCTAATAATATACAAGAGGAGTAGAATTTGAGATGAATTACCATTAAAATATGCATTTATGCATGGAATATAAACTAGAACTTCAAAAAGTATTTTTATGTGGAGTAATAACCTCATCAAATATGTGTTAACAGTGGCATGGTGATAATAATTAGGATAAAATATTTTAATGAAAATTTATACCCTCACAGGCTTTCAGTGTAATGAGAGAAAGACAATTAAACACAATTTAACACTGTGAGAAGTGCAATGATACATTAATGTATACGGTATTATTGTATTTAAGCTTTAAATTTGTCTTAAGTACATATAAATCATCCTCTACAAGACCACATTACCCATTTTGAACAATTTTGCTATTTGATTTCATGGTTATCTTCACTTTAGACTCTTATTTTACTAGTGAAAGTTCTTGAGTGGTACAAAGTTTTAAATAACTCAGTTGCTAACCAGAAGTTTGTCAGTCTGAAGTTTGATTCAACCCAGAGACACATTTAGAAGAAAATCCTGGTGATCTACAGAAGTAGATTAATCAGTAAATCCTCTGTGGAGCACAGTCCTACTCTCACATACATGGGATCTTCATGAGTTGAAGTTGACTCGAGAACAACCAGTTTGGCTTCTTTACTGATAAATATATCTTTCTGTTAACATTAATTATTGTCACTCAAATGTTGTCTGTTTTATTCCTTTGATGAAAGTTTTGGTATGAAAAATCAGATTACTGGTTGATTTCCTCTTTCAAAGAAACCAAATACAGAACAATTCAGTATTACCCTACACAGGTACGTAATCCAGAATTACTTTAGACAGGACATAATTAGTTCACTTGGTTGTTACAAGCTGGGATCTACTCAGTGACAATAGATGTTTTGTTGTTGTTGTTGTTTGTTTTGTTTTGTTTGAACCCGGCTTACTAAATCAGAGCCCAGGAAAAGAAGAAATCTCAGCAGAAGATTTGAAAGTACAGAAATCATTCATCCAAGTTAAGGCCTGCATTTAATCAGTCAAAACACAGTGTATTGCATTTTGACACAAATGAAGAATGCCAGAGGACTACAGCTAGGCCTTTGAACGTGCATATGTTAGTAATGGGAAGAAGGCTGCCAGTAAAGGGGAAATCTCAGTGAAGTCGTCCCACTCTGGTGTGTGGAACAACTGAGTACTTTTCCCAGTGTGCTAAAGGATGTGGAAGTCATTTCCCCACCTCCAAGGTATAGGTGCAATGCCTTTGTGGCTGATGCAGCACTGGGTGTAGCTAGGACACAGCACAGCATAAAGCAAAGTCCAACAATGAAGTGCTTAGAGAAGACCAAATCCAGCCTCACTCAGGGTCACGGCATCAAATGGTGGCTCTCTACCTTTCAAGGACAGAAATAAAAGAAACTGGTAGAAGGTCGGGTTCTGATGAGCAAGAGGAAATTTTCTCCTCATTTGGTTCAAGAAAGAGTCTAGAAAACAGCTGCATATGAAATGAACTATACATCTCAACTTCTTTCACTGTTATCTGGAACGAGTACACTGCTTTGTCATACAGCTGCATAAGGCTAAATCCTCCACACCCCCACAATCTTCTCAGTCTACTGCCCAAGTACCTCCGAAGCCAGGATTTAAATCCCTAAAAATAGAAACTGGATTACTGATTGCAGAAGGCTGAAGAACTTTAAGTGCTTCCTAGAAAGAGGAGGAAAGGAAGTACAGCAGCATGAGAAGGGGTGAATCAGGAGGGAGAAAGTCAATTTCTAAGAGAAACAGTAAGCAGCAAGTTGGTGTAGTATTTCAACAAATTGTGTGTCTATTTTCCTCATGGTCAGAGGTTAGAAATTGCCTCCAATCAATTTGAGTCTTTATTTGTAAATTGTCCTTGTTCACTTCTACTAATCAAAATTCATCTCTTTGATAATCTCTGCAGTACTACTAAGGCTAGTTAAGATACTCATTCATCAGCTCTGCTGGCTCACAACCTGTCTGAGATTCTGGTTGGCAGCCGTATTCTTTTGTCCACTTCTATGATTGCATGATGGGTGTCCCCAGGTAGTGCAAGTGGCTAACACATTATGCCGGAATTGTGAGTTCACCCAGAACACCTCAGAAAGAAGCCTGAAAAAAAATCAGCCATTGAAAACCCTGCAGAACACAGTTCTACTTTGACACACACAGGGTTGCCATAAATCAGAATTGGACTCCATGGCAACTGTGTATTGTTTTGTTTTGTCTTGTTTTATGATCATGCCATAGGCAGGCATAACCACTACCCCAGAGACAGGGCCGATCAAGGCATCATCTCCTAGAGAGCTGTTGAACAGTCCTGCTTGTTGAGCAGCCAAGAGTACTACACTTTTATAATCAAGGTCTTCCAAGTTAGCTCAGAGTGGTCTTAATAATATACTTTAATAATTGTAATTGATAAGGTATTTAGAATAGACAATGAATGAGACTTGATCTGAATTATTAGAGCTACTCAAAATACTTCCCATATTTCTTCCAGATAGGTATGATGGTGCTTATTGCGATGAACACAGATGTGGCCGTATAATTTTCTTTGACCAGTGAACAGATGGTATCAGTAGCATTTTTAGGCAAGAGCTGTAAGAGACACTCTGTATGTTGCTAAGTGCTCTTTTGCTTCTTTTACAGTAAATGGCAAGATTTTGGAGAGTGAGTGATCATCAACTAAGGACAGCAGTGTAAGAACAGAGACCATAGCCCACGCTCAGTGAATCACAAAAAGCCACTGGTTTTTTCAGTGACCGATATTTGGGAGGTGTTTTTCACTCTAGTGTAATCTAGTTTATGCCAACTACTATATGCTGTACAATGCTTCTTTATGTTCACTGCTTTGCTGAACATCATGGTCTTCCACTTTCAAAAATATCTTTTAAGAAAACATTTTCAGCAGGAGTGGAAACAAAAGAAAATGATAAAGATCATTCATGAAAAAATAGGATCAATGATGGATGTTCTAATACACAGCTTAGACAGACTTCAAAATGCAACAAAGAAAACATGATCAACAAAAGAGAAAATAGATAAATGAGAACTGCTAAGAATCAAACACTTCTGTTCATACAAAACCTTTATCAAAAGAATTTTTAGACCCCTTACAGAATGGGAAAAAAATACTAGGCAACTACAGGTTGGACCATCTTCTGATCTCCATAATCTACAAGGTTCTGCAAAATATCAACCAAAAAAAAGTTAAAAAAGTCAATTAAAGGATGGAGAAAGGAGATGGCCAGACACTTCACTAGAGAGGACATACAGGCAGCCAAAGATACACAAGAAAATGTTCATGATCATTGGCTATTAAGAGGAATTCAAATCAACACTACAATGAGATACCATCTCACCCCAACAAGGTTGGCCATAATCCAAAACAGAAAAAAAACAAAAAACAATGAATGCTAGAGAGGTTGTGGAGAGATCAGAACTGCTTATGGGATTGCGGAATAGTGCGACCTCTTTGGAAAGCAATCTGGCACTTCCTCAAAAAGCTGGAAATAGATATACCATTTGATCCAGTAATCCCACTGCTTGGAATTTATCCTTCAGAAACAAAGACTGTCACATGAACAGACACATGTACAAGAATGTTTATTGCAGTACAGTCCTCAGTAACAAGAAGACAGAATCATCCTAGATGTCCATCAACTGATGCAATGATAAAAAACTGACGACTTTAGAAAACATCTCTTAACCTGGTTTCGATTGGAAGACACTGTGCTGAGTGAAATCAGTCAGTGGCAAAAGGACAAATATTATATGAGACCCCTGCTATAAGGACTTAAAACAGAATTAAGTACAGATGAAAAGACTTTAACAGCTACAAGGGTGAGGGTTGGGGGTGAGGGTTTATCATAAATTAGATCATTGATAGAGATTAGAAATTTTGTTAATTTACTGTAAAAAAGTATGCTATTGATTTGTTAAATAAAGAACCCTTATTTTCATTGAATGTACTAAAAGCACAATAACATCTTAAAACATTAAGGAACACTGTTATTCTATTTATAATTAATGAAAGCTAAGTCTGAAAAAGAAATTCTGGCAGAGTGAGAACATAATTCAAACCCCAGCTATCATGTAACTTCTACTGTATGAAAATTATCACAGGGGAAAAGTTTTGCAGACAAAACTAAGAAAATTCTTTTTTCAAACTCTTCACTAAAGCGAAAGCAAGTTCATTACCCATCAAGAGTTTGGAAAGAGAGTTTATTCTTAGTTCATCAACATTAGCCTGAAGAATATTATTAAACTAATAAAGACAACTGTTTTTGAAAACAGTGAAGGTAAATAGGTAGCTATTTCCAGCTCTGCCTTAATGAGATTATACTACAAACAATTCTGCACATCAAGATGTTCTAATAATATAACATCTTATTAATATCTAACAACTTTTTTAATCCCAGTAGGATTATTACTGTAATTATTTCCCTTGTCATTAACCGAAACGTTTTTACTCCCTTGTAATTTTCCCCCTGGGCCTATTTTGTTTATTAAAAAAAAAAAGGTCATATCGCAATTTCCTCCTCAGCATTTTAATAGCCAAAGCCAGCCAAGTGCCATATAGAGTATGACAAAATGTCATCTGTTCATTTGTTACATTTGAATTAGAATTTGAAATTGAAAGTTGCTATTTCTCCAGAAACGAAAAGATTAACCTTAAAAATTACGTGACTTAACACCAGGGGGTTTTGGCTTTCGTTCACTTTGTAAATTAAAAATAACAAATGTTTACCTAAACAAGTTGTCCGTAATGATAGGGCCAAGGGTGACAAATATTACCTTTAGTATATTAGAATTTTCTGTCTATTGCCAAGGGTCAAGATTCTACCAGAAATGCAGAGAAGGGAAAAAACTGGAGAGCCCTTGGTGACTGAGAATGGAGCACACTGGTTTGTAACAGTGAAAGCAAAACTGGAGTCTGTGTCACTGTATAGTTCCTGCACTCCAACTGACTAGCTTCTGTGGGACATATTAGTCAAACAATTTTACAATCATGGGAACTTCTCTGTCTATGGATCTGTAGCCAACTAGAAGAACTTCTCTTCTTTTCCCCCCATCTTTTTCCAGCTAAGATCACTTAAAATAAAATGATGCAACCACTGTTCTTAGCATTTTATGTCTTCTTTCTACAGCTTTTCAAACACTTAATGCATGTCTGCTCCGACAGACACCATGCTAGTTTTCAGAAACAATGGTGAGCAGAAACTACACTGAACCTGTCCTGGGGAAAATATATATGGTAGTGAAAATGAAAGATTATCCAATTACCAACAAGTGAAGGATGGTAATAGAGGAGGAAATCCTAGGGTTAAAAGAA
Source organism: Heterohyrax brucei (assembly GCA_028571685.1). NCBI lineage: Eukaryota > Metazoa > Chordata > Mammalia > Hyracoidea > Procaviidae > Heterohyrax > Heterohyrax brucei. The sequence continues at coordinate 156,447,751 of CM053142.1, read as the reverse complement.
CAAGCAGCCTAAGCACCAATTCTAGCTCAGAACAAGAGTGGAGGGATATCTGAGAAGGTATCTAACATATCACCACTAGAAATGAACTTAGCCATCAAAACCATGCAAGCTTATCACAGGGTTTTAGAAGCCAGAGAAAGCATCTCTGAGCATATGAAAAGACAAGAATCTTTAGAAAAATAAAATAGGCTTACACTATTCACAGCTGGAAAATCCTGTCACATGTTTTAGCTCCACAGCTCTAAAAGCACAGAAAATAAAGCCAAGCAATAGACAGAAGCAAAGCAGTGAGCAAGCGATCAGAAAGGAAAGGATCAAGAAGTAATCACAGAGGCAGTATGAAACTACACAAGCCTGGAAACGAGATAAACTGGATACTGGGTACGGTAATTGTACACTACAGCACTGCCAAGGTGCTAGTCTCTATGATTAGCACTCTTAAGTTTACTATCTCACTTAATGGTTACAAGCCTTGGTTGCCCAATAATTAAGTGCTTAGCAGCTAACTGAAACATTGGCAGTTTTAATCCACTCAATGGATCTGTGGGAGAAAGATCTGGTGACCTTCTTCTATAAAGGTCACTTAAGCCAAGAATATCCTATGGAGCAGTTTGGCTGCCACGTAGGATCACCTAGAGTCAAAATTGACTTGACTGTCCCCAATGACATAACAGTGTTGATGTGTAATGTGGACTATACCAGTGGACTGCCAGAAGAACAAACCAATCAGTCTGAGAAGAAATACAACCAGAACATTCCTTAGAAACGAAAATGGCAACATTTCAACTCATTTACTTTAAATATGTCATCGATAGAGAACAATCTATAGAAAAGGGTATTAAATTTGATAAAGTAGAGGGTCAACAAAAACTAGGGAAGTACTGAATTAGATGGCTTGACACAACAGTTGGAACCGCAGGCTCAGACATACCAATGATCATGGAGACAGCACAAGTCTAGACTCCATGTCATTCCATTATACACAAGGTCTCCACGAGCTGGACAAACTATCAACAGTGTAAAACTCTGAAGTAGATATCATCATTACTCCATGTTAAAAAATGACAAAAATGAGGCTTAGAAAAGATAAACAAGTTTGATCTTTCTGTTTTCCAGTCCTGAGTTCCTAACCACAAGACAGTTGCCCATTAGAATCACACAGGAAGATTGCTAAAAATCCCAGTGTCAAGCCTAACTCTAGACCAGTTAATCAAATATTCTAAGGAAGGGCTCAGACATCAGCAGTTTTAAAAGCTTAAAAGGTGACTCTAATTTGCAGCTAAAACTGAGAGCCACTAGGGCCTGTGCTACTATGTCACTACTACGTCTACTCCTTATCAGTAGAGTGATGAGCTAAGACCTGATGATTCTTGAGGTCCCTTACAGGTTAAACATACAGTGCTAGCATAAGAGAGTTACATTAAAATGAGTGCCCCTAAAAGATTTGAAAGTGGTTAAGGAAATTGATGGTCTAAATAGGTCGTTAATTACATAAGTCCCATCTTGTCAATAGTTAGAAACCTCATACATATTTATGAATCCTTAAGATCATTGTCTTCCAATATCAGAGTAAGCGCAAATTGGAATACTCCAGTGCTCTCCTAAGTGATGAATTAGAGAAGACAGGAAGAACTGAAAATCAATTTCAGTTAGAGATCTTAGATGATATATAAGCCATTTCAGTAAGAATTATGTAAAATTTTGATGCTTATTATTTTTAGAATTACTATTTAGCCTATGTGCTTTCTCTTCCCAGAAATTTCTCTAACATAGAGTTTAAGAAATCTGCTGAATTGATGCAGCTGTGGAACAAGGTTGGCTGAATGAAGAAAAAGAAATAGAAGCTGGAACTTCGTAATGAGAAAGGGGTCTGCAAAGATCAACCAAGCATTTTCCATGTTTAACAGAGCAGGCCAAAGAAGGAGTGGAAAAAAGAGATCAGAGAAGCTAAAGATAAGTGAGCAAGAAATCTGGCTAAATTTATCGTTTCAAATACAATAAATTAACACCTCTAGGGGAACTGGTTAAGCCTATAGGAGAGAGGAAAAAAAAATCCTTTCTGGTTTCAAAAACTAAAGAAGTGACAAATTTGAGAGCAGTGCAACTCTTGTGCAAATTTTAAGTTTCCAAATTTACGGCCAGCTTGCAGAGCCATGCCTCAGGTACCATACCCAAATGCATGATAAGGGGGTCAGAACTGTTCATAGAGAAATTCAGGCTCTTTGAGTTCCAATAAAACAATAAATGGTCTTTAGGCCTAATTTCACTAGTTACAAAATGGTGACAGTTATCCACATGTCCTTTTCATATAAAATGACTTGAAGGGGATGTGAACTTTAGAATGTTTATACCTTAGTTGTGGACATTAACACTGAATCATTCATAAATAAATAAATGAAAACTAAAATGGTAGACATTAATTTTTTTTTTTAATTAGACTGAGTGAAAATGTACAGTCCCATATAAATTTACATGTCCACCTATATGTAGCTTCCACTGCTCTCCCTGCCCGGTGACAGCACATTATTCCTCTCTGCTCCATACATGTCTTATCCTCCCAACAGTCTCCTTTCCTCTCCTCTCCACCCACTCTCCTTCCTCCAGCCAGAGGTCAGCAGGATGATATCCTATAGGTACACAGAACCATAAAATGCATCCAATATATGGTCACTTTGCATTGCCAAGTCCAATCCATTCATGACCGAAGAGTGGACCTTCGTTATGATTTATGGTCAAGGGCAGCATCAGGGCCAGGGGCCATCCACCCAAGGGAACACCGAAGCCGCTGGACCATCAATTGTGGTCTTTTAGTGGAGATCTCAGAGTGCACACCTTTTTATTCTTGTGTTGCCACTGAGACTCAACTTAGTGAGCTCCATCACAGCTATCACTAGTGGTGGCCAGGCACCATCCGGTTCTTCTGCCCCCAAGTCTATGTAGGCACCCACTCATGTGAGTCTCTCTATCTTCTGGGTTGTCTCTACTCCATGTCATTTTGGTCCTCGGTGAGCATCCGTTCCTGCTGAGTTGGGACCATTTGCTGTGCCCTCAGATGGCAGCTCGGTAGCTTTTAAGACCACAGATGCCACTCACCAATGTGGGGTGCAGAGAATCCTCTTAGCAAAATGCTAGTTGTGCCATTGGCCTCGATTTCACCTAAGAGCATGATATCCGGCCCCCAGCCCCAGCTACTCTGTCCTTGCAATATTGGGTTGGGATGGAAGGAGTATTCAGGTCATGCTGAAGTCTACTTAATATTCCTCTTGTTTCTAATGTGTGCTATCACCGATTTCACCCAACGAAATTTCTACCAACTATCTAATCTAAACCCTTCCGCCCTCGCCCTACCTCCTTTCCCTCCCTTGCAGCTTATGTGTCTTCTACACATAAGTCTATTTTTTAAGATCTTGTCATAGGGGTCTCATACAGTATTTGTCCTTTTGTCGCTGATTACTTTTACTCAACATAATGTCTTCCAGTTGAAACCAGGTTATGAGATGTTTCCTGGAATCATCATTATTCTTTATTATTGCACAGTGCTCCATTGAGTATATATACTGTAGTTTACCTATCCATTCCTCTGTTGTTGGGCATCTGGGTTGATTCCATCTTTTTGCTATCATGGACTGTGGTGCAATAAACATTCTTGTGTATGTGTCTGTTCATGTGACAGTCTTTTGTCTCTGAAGGATAAATTCCAAGCAGTGTGATTACTGGGTCAAATGGTATATCTATATCCATTTTTCTGTGAAAGCACCAGATTGCTTTCCAAAGATGCTGGACCATTTTGTAACCCCACCAACAGTGTAGGAGAGTTCCACTTTCTCCACAGCCTCTCCAGCATTTGTTGTTTTGTGTTTTTTGAATCATGGCCAACCTTGTCGGGGTGAGATGGTATCTCACTATTGTCTTGATTTGAATTTCTTTAATAACTAAAGATTGTGAACATGTCTGCATGTGTTGTTTTGGCTGCCTGGATCTCCTCTTTAGAGAAATGTCTGTCCATCTCCTTTGCCCATTGTTTAATTGGATGATTTATCTTCTTCTTATTGATATTTGTAGTATCTTATAGATTATGGAGATCAGGCATCGGTCTGACATAGAGTTGCCAGATATTTTTTCCCATTCTGTAGGTGACCTTTTAATTCTATTAATAAAGTCTTCGGATGACCAAAAGTGTTTGATTCTTAATAGTACCCATTTATCTATTTTCTGTTGATTGTGATTTGTTTGACAGATTTTGAAGTCTGTCTACATTGTGTATTAAAACTTCTATTGTTGTTCCTACATTTTCTTGGATGAACTTTATCATTTTAGGTTTGATATTTAGGTCTTTTAACCAGTTGCAGTTGGTTTTTGTATAAGGTGTAAGATATGGATCTTGTTTCAATTTATTGCAGATGGATATCCAATTTTGCCAGCACCATTTGTTGAAGATACTGTTTTTACCCCAGTTTAATGTCTTAGGTCCTTTGTCAAATATCAGCTGTTTGTAGGCAGATGGTGTCATCCTGGGGTCTCAATTCTGTTCCATTGATCAATCTGTCTGCTCTTATACCTGTACCAGGCTGTTTTGACCACTGTGGCAGTGTAGTATGTTCTAAGGCCAGGTAATGAGAGTCTTCCCAGTGTGTTCTTCTTCTTCAGTAGTACCTTACTTATCCGGGGCTTATTCCCTTTCCAAACAAAATTGGTGATTTGTTTCTCTATCTCATTAAGAAATGAATGTCTACTGTTTTCAATTTTTCTCATGCATGTTACTTTCTCAGTTATGAATTAAACATTGAAAGCCTTTAAGGAATCCATCATGTTCCTCATTACATCAACACAAGCCTGCAGGCCATTATACCTCTTGCTTCCTACACAATGCTGCACAGATGCAAAATAAATTATTTTAGGGAAAAATTTAATTCACTTTGTAGCAACATCACACTCACCATGGTGGAATTTGTCTAGAGACATTTTTTATTAACTCTGCATTGCAATTAGCAAATACAAACTCTAAAACAAACCAAACCCACGCCCTTCAGGTTGATCCCAACTCACAGTGACCCTATAGGACAGAGCAGGACTGCGACATAAAAACCCCACCACCATCAAGTTAATTCCAACTCATAGCACTCCTATGGGTTTCCAAGGCTATAAATCTCTACAGAAGCAGCCTGCCACTTCTTTCACCCAAAGAGACATTGGTAGTTTCAAATCACTGATCTTTTGTGCTACTTTAACCATCTTTCCATCAGGGATCCTTGGCAAAGACATAGAAGTTTAAAAAAAAAAGAAGAAGAAAAGAATGTAGAGTAATAAGATACAAACAGCCCTGACTACATAATCATAATTTAGTTTAATTAAACAAATATTTGTTTAGCGTCCACTGCATGTCACATACTGTCCCAAGAGCTGGTGCTTTAACAATATATAAGGCCTGGCACATTCTTTAAGGAGCTAACTCACTGTCTCTTGGGGTAAGTAAACACATATACACGCATTCAAATGTAACAACTATGTAACAGGGAGTCCCTAGGTGGTACAAAGTTCAGCTGCTAGCCAAAAGTTCACAGTTGAATCTGCTCAAAAGCATTTTGGAAGAAATCAACTTACAAAAAATTAGATATTAGAAACTCCGTGAAGCACAGTTGTATTCTGACGTATATGGGGATCCAATGAGTTAGAATCAACTCAGGAGCAAGCGGTAACTATGTACCAGGCATCACACTAGAAGCTGGGGGGAAAAAAAATACATTGTCATAGAGTTGATTCTGAGTCATACGGAATAGGATCTCAGGATAGAAAAATCAATGTAATGTTATAAATGTTGTTCTAGTAATAAAAATAAAATACCGTAGGAGCATACGATATTCTTTGCCTTTCATGAAGAGATGACAGAAGGCTTCAGAAACAATTAAGATCAAAGGCCTGGTTTGCCACCCTTGATCTTGTACTTAGTAGTATTGTGATTTGGACAAGTTTTTAAATCACTGTCACCCATCGCAGTGCTGATAGCAAATCAGCATCATCAGAAGGCACATTTTTTGTCATCCACTGACAGTTCTAACTATGGATCCTATACATCTAAAGTGACAAATTACAACCATAGCCAGAACAATCCTCTACTATCTCCAGGGTGACTCAGTCTTATGGTCAAAACTTAAGACAGTATGCAACTGAGAAACTACACTGATCATATTTATTTCTTTTAAAAAAATTGTTTGTTTTTATTGTAGTTTAAACAAAAGTTTGCAGAACAAACTAACTTCTCATTAAAATTAGCATACGTACTGTTTTACCATTGGTTGACAACCCAATGACATGTCAACATTCTTCCTTCTATGCCTTGGGTTCCCTATTACTAGCTTTCATTGTTCTTGTTTTCCTTCCTGCCTCCTAGTCCTTGGCCCTGGACTGGTGTGCCCCTTTAGTCTTGTTTTGTTGTATAAGCCTGTCTAATCTTTGGCTAACAGGGAAGTTACAGGAATGACTTCATTACCAAGCTAAAATTGTATCCAGGGGCCATGCTCTGAGGGTTTTTCCAATCACTGCTGATCACATTTCTAGATAAACAGAGTTGAGGACCAAGGGAGCATGCTAAGTAAACAGAGTACCAGCACCCTGCCCATCAACTACACTGATGACAAGCCAAAGAACATAATTATGCTGGACACAGTACCTTACTGGGCACTGTCATAACTACCACTGCTACAATTGTTCATGGTACACTGAAGTGAGTGAATTCAAAATCTATCATTTGTTAGAAGCATACATGGAATGCTGAAACTGCTTAAATTTCACCATTTATCTAATCTCTCATCTACATACAAGAAAACTGTAGGAAAAATAAGTTGAATACTCACAGAATTAGTTAATAAAGTATCTAACATAAATGGTTATTCAACTCAGGCCAAGAGGATTAGGAGATTTTGACAAGGGGTGAAAAAAAGGAGACATTTTTTGGGTCTACCCATGTTTTTGTTCCAGGGAAAATAGCATGGAGAGTAGCAGAGGGTTGCTGAAGACAAATGTAGGGAGTAATTGGAAAATTCAACACACATGCACACCCCAAATAAATTTTTAACATTGATAACTCCCCTATGTTTTGCAAATTTAAAGCACATGAGTACTACTGAGTCCAAGGTAAGTAACTCCCATATATTTACCTTTGCATCTAATGGAGAGTTTACTTTTCTGTCTTAACCAAAAAGCAATCCTATTTCTTTTCTGTGTCTGGCAGGTTACTAGGTCATAATGAAATAACTGATGGATAGCTACCCACAAGTTAACCTCATGAGGCCCCCAACGTACAGCTTGGATGCTTTTGCTAATAAGTCTTGTGTCAAAGTAGAACTGGCAGTCTAAAAAGGAAATTGTTCTACTCAATTTATGTCTCCACCCATCTCAGCAGTCACCTCTCTACAAGCATTTTACTAATCCCAACGATTTACATAATGCAAAATGGAATTTCAGTATGTCGATATATATTTGTTTAGTACTTACAGGAATGACTGAATATGACTCATAATGCTGTATTTTATCTTCAGGAGTTCAGTCATTGTCTTCAATAGAATCAGTTATTTAGCAAAACTATTATTAGAAAAGTTGTCACCAGTGACTCTTCCTCCTGTTTTTCCCATAGTGACAACTTTTCAATCCCAGAACCCCAACTTACTCTGTATGAGATAGCATGGAGAAAAAGCAAATGGAAATAGATAAACCGGTAATTTCTGTTTAGATTCGACAGACTGCTTACTTAAAGCTCCAACAACGTAACCGTTAGTTAGCTATGGCTTTTCATGTCTCCCACTGTGTGATATCCAAAGATGGTGGTGTGTGTTTGTGCTTTAGTTACGTGGTACTGCTCTAACAAAAAGTCCGCAAAGTGGATGGATTTAGCAAAGAAAACTTTATTCTTACACAGTCCAGTAGGCTACAAGGACAGATTCAGGCTTTTCCTCTTGTTGGCCCTGGAGGAAAGTCCTTGTGTTGCACCCACCTTTGTTTAAGTAGCGTCTTGGCACAGGAACCTCAGATCTGAAGGATGCACTCTATTCCCAGTGCTCCTGTCTTGATAGTATGAGGTTCCCCACTTTCTGTTTGCTTTCCTCTATTATTATTTCCTGTAGGATGAAAAGATAAAAGGTGGCACAAGCCACATTCCAGGCAAACTCCCTGTCATGGATTGAACTGTCTCCCCAAAAATGTGTGTAGCCATTTGTCTGGGTCATGATTCCCAGTGTTTTATGATCATCTTCCATTGTGTGATTTTTCTATGCTGTGTGTTAAAGAGGATTAGACTGGGACATTAAATCCCTTCCTAAGGTCACCTATCTGCTCCACTGTAAAGACAGTTTCATCCCACAAGAGATAAAAGGAAAGTGAAGCAAGTAGATAGTTGGGAACCTCATTACATCAAGAAAGCAGCAACAAGTGTAGAGTGCATCCTTCTGATCTGAAGTCCCTGTACCAAGATGCTCCCTGAACAAATACTGATAAAACCAGGGGGAAAGCCTTTCCCTGGAGTGAACATCCTGAATTTGGATTTGCAGCCTCCTGGACTGTGTATAAATATAGTTTTCTTGTTAAAGCCATCCACCTTGTGGTATTTCTGTTAGAGCAGTACCAAAAAACTGAAACTCTCCTTTAGCAAGGGTGTTGCATGCAGACCCAACCTGATCCCCTTAACATAATCATCCTATCTACTACCCACAGACAGAGATTATGATGTATAAGCGTAGTAAAATCACAAAATATTGGGAATGATGGCCCAGCCAAATGGCTACACACATTTTGGTGGGGAGGGCATGGGACATAGTTTAATCCATTGTAGTTTGTACAAGTTTATGTACATATGTTGGAAATTAGAGATGAAAGGAAGAAATTGGATAGGCAGTAAAAGTAGAATCTAGAAGCAGTATCAGAACAGTGTGTCTTAGACTATACAAGGTGTAAATTTTGGTTACCTCTTGCCAAGCTGTAAACGAGTTGAATGAAATCCAGAAACTTCAATGGCTTTTCCAGCAAAAGTGGACAAATAAATAGTGAACTGGTAGGAGTTGATATCTATTATACCCAAGATTATCAATATACCAGTATTAGTCATCTAGTGGTACTGAAACAGAAAACAAGTGGATGGCTTTAAAAAAACAAAACAAAACAGAATTATTATTTTATAGTTTAGGGAGCTAGAAGTCCAAATTCAGGGTGCCAGCTCCAGGGGAATGCTTTCTTTCTATCAGCTCTAGAGAAGGTCCTTGTCATCAGTCTTATTCTTGTCTAGGAGTTTCTGGGTCCAAAGGACAAGTTCTGCTCCCTGCCCTTCTTTCTTGGTGATGTGAGATCCCTCCCCGTTCTGTTCCCTTCTCTCTAAAGAGAGTGACTAGAGATACAACCTAATTCTATAAATTTCTGCTTCATAACATCATAGAAGTTAGAATTTACAACATAATTTACAGCATAATCATGTCAGATCACAAAATGATGGACAACTACACAATACGAGGAATCATGGCTTAGCCAAACTGATATACATTTTGGGGGGACACCATTCAGTCCACAGCAGTACATAACCAATGGCTTTGGAAGTATTCTTGATTTAGTTTTCCGAATCTTTTGTTACCTTATCTAATTGATAAGCTCTGTCAAGTCAACGTATCTATTTTGCCTTTGTTACTTTCCTTTGCTTCTTACAGCTCTTTTCTTGCCCCCTTTCCATGCCACCCACACTCGGAGCACTTAGAACATGGGCATGGGCACACATAATAAATATTCATGAGCTGAAAACAAATTGGAGCACCTTTTCTGGAGATTATATGCATGTGTGTGTGTGCATGCGTGCATGCATGCATACACATCTGTTGTCATGTTGTGGTAACACATCATTGCTATGATTCTAAAAGCTGTGCCAGCAGCTGTCCCTGCACTTCTTTCTTGGTGGCATGAGATCCCTCCCCCTCTGCTCCCTTTTCTGTTTTATATCTCTAAAGAGACATAAAACACCAGTAGTATCACCCATAATAAACAGATTTCAGTGGTGCTGTCAGACTACAAGAGAACATGGAAGAGAAGTCTGACTTCTGAAAATTACTTCCGAAAATTATCTAATGAAAACCTTATGAATCACAACTGACTATTTTTTGATATAGTGCTGAAAGATAAGGCCTTAGGTTGAAAGGATCATAAAGATAGTGCAGGACTAGGCAGCATTTCATTGTGCTACACATAAGATCACCTGGAATCAGCGCTGATGTGATGGCAATTATCTTAGTTATCTTGTGCTGCTGTAACAGAAATATCACAAGCGGGTGGCTTTAACAAACAGATATTTGTTTTCTCATAGTTTAGGAAGCTGTTAGTGTGAATTCAAGGTGCCATCTCTAGCAAAAGACTTTTTGTTGCCTCTAGAGAATGCTCCTCATCTCTTCTGAGCTTCTGCTCCTCAGTGCTCTTCGTACGGCTTGATGTGTGTCTTCCCTATTCTCTACTACTCTCACTTATTTAATCTATTTTATATCTCAAAAGAGATTGATTTAAGACACACTAGACACAAATTCTATCTCATTAAAGTAAGATAACCCATTCCCAAGTGGAATTATAACAGGCACAGAAGTTGGAATTTACAACACATATTTTTCAATATAACAGCAGCTGACAATAAAACAAACTATAGATGGGGCCAAGATGGCAGACTAGACACAAATCACCTCAATTCCCTCTAAGAACTAAGGCCTGAATTAGTAACTGAACGGAGCACTCTAGACACCCAGGAGGCCCTAGAATACAGCATAGGGTTGTCAGATTGGACTATATGCCACTAAACAGGAAACTATCTCTCTGGTGAGGCAGCACACACTGAGTCCCATTCCTGCTGACTCACTGCTTGGGCAGACTGCAGGTATTGACACATTCTTTTTATCCTGGAGATGGGAGATGGGCATAAGCTGAGAAATATACTGAACTTCAGTGCTAAAGTAAATAGCATATGTAGCAGCAGAGACACAGTGCATGAGATAGCCACATTTTGAGAGCCAAGGTGCTGACTGAGGGCAACACTGCCCCTCCACCCTCTCTCTTCTGAGCTGCATTATAGATTCCACTGTTTTGTTGTGGAAAGTGTAGCTCAGCTGGGACACCGTCTTGGTCAGCTGGGAGGCAGAGTCACCCAACCGGAGGCCACAGCGGGGTTTAATTCCCAAGCTGAGAAGGACTGCCAGTCCAGAAACTGCTTTTCCAGCAGAAAAACTGAATGACAGTGTTACCTTATAGGAGTGGCCCAGCTAAGAATGGCATCAAGGCTGTGACCCCTCCCTAACTGAACTACATCATAGCATCTGGGGACAGCTGAAGAGATGTATCTGTTGTCAGCCAGAGTCAGGGCTTGCCAGTGACAGCCTGACTGATTTTGGCAGCCGTCTGTCAATTACTTCTTAAAATAAAACTTCCTGGAGAAATAACTGATGAGCAGCCTGGCAGCACCTCTGTCAGCCTTTACTGATCCAAATCATAGGTTCAGTTGACAGTGCACCAGTGAATTCAAAAGTACAGAGTTGTCTTTGCCAGCCAAGAAGCAGAGCCTGCCACATCAAGCAATCCACTGGGGCCAGTCACTGAAGTACACAGAGATGGCAGCTGACGACCTCCCTTCTCAGAACTATGCCTCAGCTCCTGTTTAGGTAACACCAGAGAAACTAACTAGCTCTAGATGGCCCAAAGGCAACAAACCATTAGTAATCATTTAAAGAAACAGTCCACCATGGCTCTGGAAAACTCCCAAAATAAAGAACCAAAAAAACTTCCCAGGTGAAGAAGCCTTTCTGAAGCTATCAGAGGTTGAGTACAAAAGAATTGTATAGAGAGCTCTCCTAGAGGTAAGCAAAATGCAGCACAGCAAAAAGAAAAGCCAGCTACTTGAACTGATGGAACAACAATAACCTGAAATCCAGCAGATCAATAACAAAATTACAGAATTAGACAATTCAATCCAAACCCAAAAGAGCAGAATTGAGGAGACAGAAGTCAGACTTAGTGACCTGGAAGACAGAGCAACTGACACCAGCATTTATGAGGAGAAATCAGAGAAAAAAATAAGAAAAATGAAGAAGAATTAAGAAACATGTGGGACTCTGTTAAGAGAAATAATCTATGATTAATTGGAGTTCTTGAATAGAGAGGGATGGCTGAAACCACAGAAAGTATTGTTGTCCGGTTGCTGACAGAAAAGTTCCCTGAAATTATGAGAGAAATCCAAGAAGTGTATGAAACGCCACAAAAACTAGATCGCAAAAGAAGGACATTAAGACATAATCAAGCTTAATAAAATAAAACATAAACAGATCCTCTTAAAGAAAACAAGGTGCAAAATAAAGCCAAAATTCAAAGGAAAGCCCTGCAGACTTTCATCTCACTTCTCAGCAGAAACGATGCTGGCAAGGAGGCAGTGAGATAACACATTCAAAACTTTAGAGGAAAAAAAACTTCCAACCAAGAATTATATATCCTGCAAAATTGTCTCTCAGATATGAAGATGAAATTAAGACATTCACAGGTAAACAAAACCTTAGACACTTTGTAAAAACCAAACCAAAACTACAAGAAATACTGAAAGAAGCTCTTTGCTTAGAAAACCAAAACCATTAAGTATATATTTAAGGAGACAATGCAGGACACAGCATCGAGATTTCTACCCAGTTAGGGAAGTTACAAAACTAAACCAAAGCTACAGTATTAAAAGAAGAGAACAAGTGATCACATCTTGAAAACTATGACCAAGCAAAAACTATGAAACCATAACATTAAAAAAGAGGGATATACTATAGTGGTTACAGTCCTTTCAGATGGAGACGAAGTTAAACAGATATACAGAAGTTAAAAATGGGTTTAAACTTAGACTATTTAGTGGGAGCATAGGGGTAGCTGCAAAGCACGATAACAATGTAACATATCAAAACAAAAATTGTAATATAGGAGTCTCAACAAACAAAAAAAACCTACACTGAAAAAGATGAAAAGTCAAATCATAAAGATGATGGACCCCAAACAGAATATTTAGAGCAACATAGAAAATACCAACACAAAAATCAATATATCAAAATGAAAGCACTGAACATATACCTATCAATAATTATACTGAATGTAAATGGACTGAACACTCCAATAAAGAGACAACGGGTGACAGCCTGGACCAAAAAGACACTATGCTAAGTGAAATCAGTGACAAAAAGACAGATATTCTACGAGACCCCTATTATAAGGACTTAAAAATACACTCATATACAGAAGAAAAGTTTGATGGCTGCAAGATTGGGAAGGGAGGGAAAGGGTTGGCCATAGGTTAGATAGTTGATAGAAGTTTCATTGGGTGAAATCATTGACAGCACACACGAGAAAGAAGATCAACTTAAGTGGACTTCAACATAAACTGAAAACTTTCCTAACCTTAACCCAATATTTCAAGGATAGAGCAGCAGGCGCAGGTGCCTGGAGACCATGCTCTCAGGGGACGATAAGGCCAATTGGCATAGCTAGCTTATTGCTAAGAGAGTCTTCTGCACCCCTTATTGGTGAGTGGCATCTGGGCTCTTAAAAGCTATCAAACTGCCATCTGAGGTACACCAAACGGTCCCAACTCATCTGGAACAGATGATCATCAAGAACAGCAAAGACACGAGTCAAAAAGAGCCCAGGAGACAGAAGGACCCTGTGAATGGGTGACTATATCAACATGTGACCAGAAGAACTAGATGGTGCCCAGCCACTACCAAAGACAGCCATGATGGGGCACACAATGTTGAGTCTCAGTGAACAAGAGAAAAAGAGGGGTGCACCTCAAGAACTCCACTAAAAGACCATAGCTGGTGGTCTGACAGCCTAGGTGTTTCTGTGGGACTGTGGCCCATAGACCTGCTGCTGCTCCTGATCAGAAAACATTTTTGAGGTCAACTCTTTGCACACGGACTAGATGCGGGGATTCAATGTGACTATAAGGTGTGTGCTTTATGGTTCTATTCATCTATAGGATGCTGTCCTACTGGCCTCTTACTGGAGGTCAGAGGAGAGGGTGGAGTGGAGGGGACAGGAGACCGTTAAGAGGATACGACATATATAGAACGAAAGGAGTATGCTGTCATCAGCCAGGGAGAGCAGAGGGAGTTACTGATACGCAGGCTGTAAATTTAATTTGGACTGTATACTTTCCCTCAATTACAATAAAATAGTAAAAAAAAGACAAAACAAAAAAACCCACATGTGTGTATGTACATAAATAAAACTTCCCAAAGTTTGTCATCACAACCTGTTACCTATTTTTATGTTATTTTTTTGCCTTTGTGTTTCATACACACACACATACACACACACACACACACATCTCACTGTTGAGTTGATTCTGACTCCTAGTGACCCTACAGGACAGACTAGAACTGCCCCATAGGGTTTCCAAAGAGTGGCTGGTGAATTCAAACTGCCAACCTTTTAGTTAGCAACCAGGCTCTTAACCACTTCACCACCAGGGTTCCTTTGTCTAAACTCTAAACCCTTAACAGTTTTGATAGTCTTCTTTCTAATCAAAATAAGCTATCAGAGAATTCTTTACCTAATGAAATTCTAAATTTCTTCTTGTTTTCCTTAACCTTTGGGGTTTTTGATTATTGATAATACAATGGGAAAACACAAGAGGAGGGGGAGATATGAGTAAAGCCTGGCTTCTCTCTCTCTTGGCTTCTGTAGCAACCTCACTAAGCATATGTTATATTCAGGGACTGATGGATGAATTAGTAACTAAGTCACAGAGCACCATAATTTACTAATTTCTTTTGAGAAGATCACTTCGTCTTTTAGAATTCTGTTTTAAAAAAAAAATCTAGCACCATCAAGTCAATTCCAACTCCTAGTGACCCTTTAGGTCAGAGTAGAACTGCCCCATACAGTTTCCAGGGAGTGCCTGGAGTATTTGAACAGCCAACCTTGTGGTTAGCAAATGTAGCACTTAACCACTATGGCATCAGGGTATAGAATTTTGTTTACTCATATATAATATAAGCTTTGTAATCAGTATCTCAAAATTAAGAGAAATAATAGGTACCTACTATATGCCAACTATTTTAAATATGTGCATGTTATGCAGATAAAACTAATTAACCCCTTGTCACCTTGCCAATTCTAGCTCATAGGGACTCTATGTGACATCGTAGAACTGCACCATAGGGTTTCCAAGGAGCAGCCAGTAGATTCAAACTGCTGACTTCTGGTTGGCAGCCAAGCTTTTAACCACGGTGCCACCAGAGTTCTACTACAGAAATATAAGTATAATTTAATGGTACAGATATAGACATAATTTAGTCACTACAACAGCCCCTACTAATCTCATTTATACATGAGAAAAACTGAAATTTACAAAGTCTGCAACTGGACCAAGTCACACAGAAATGACAGAGCTGATTTTCAGCTGCAGGTCTGCCTGTTTCTCATGTTAATGCTCTGACCTTTGGGTCACATTACTTTTCATTACCTTTCTAGTGCTTTATCTCTGTATAAACTCTGAGCTGGTGATGTATATTCGATTTAGGTAAAGAATACACTAAATCTTAGTAATCCAAAGCTTTTCAAGTGTCTTTAAAGAAAGCAGGCAGCGTTCAGAAGAGCTAGGGACTGTTGCCGGCAATTAGAGGACCAAAGGAATGTTTGGGTTACATGTACATGGATAGGCATCACGGCTGAAAACAAATGAAAAACGCTCTGCATTCATCCTCAGACATTTATTCATAGAAGATCCTTGGTGGTCCCTTCTGACTGTCATTAAAGCACTGTACAGAGGTACACACTGTGTTTCAAGAAACACAAACTGATCCTTTGCTTTTTCTACCCCTGATTCACTGGAAGCTGAATTTTTCCAACAGTCTGACTTATATCTGGGTTTACAAGTCATCTGTTAAGAGTGCCCTGCATTCATTTTGCTGTTACCTAAAGCTACCCATCTCTGGCTGCTGAAAGACTGCAGTTCAACAGCTATTTATTTTAATACTTCTTTCAGCCTACCAACCAAAGGAGCCTGGTAAGCGGGTGACTCAGACTGAAGCTGGCTTCATCTTTTCTGCCTGCAACTAACAAAACGCATGCTTTTAACAAACGGTGGTATTTTCTACTTTTAGGAAAGTGCTTTAAATACATCAGACATAAAATTGAGATGATTTCATAGTCTGTGCACTTTTTTCTAGGCCCTTTTTATCTAGTCTCTGTGTGTTTTTCTTCAATCGAAATGAGTTTTGAAGAAGCAATTTGTTTTGAAGTTTGTGAGAGGCAATCTTAAGCAAAAAGTCTAAGACATTCCTCAGTGTTTTCTATTTAAATCCAACTTAAGTGAAAATCCACCACTGGTCTGTTAGGGTACTGCATTGTGTGTTGTTATGATGCTAAAAGCTATGTCGCTGGTATACCACTTGGGGGGCAGGTTTCAGTGGAGCTTCCAGACTAAGGCAGACTTGGAAGAAAAGGCTAGCAATCTGATTCCAAAATTTAGCCAATGAGAACATCATGGCTCATAATATAGCATTGTCCAGCTTGCTTTCTTCAATCTCTAGAGAAGGGCATCATCTTTTTGTGAAATACAGTGTGGGGAATATCTTCGGTGAGATGGAGTGGCCCAATAGTCGCAATGACAGGCTCAGACCCACAGTGATCACGAAGACAATGCAGCACCAAGCAACCTCCCGTTCTGTCACTCACAGGGTGGCCATGCCACAGAGTTGTCTCAACAGTGGCTGCCTACCTAGTGACAACAGAGCATGTTATTCAAAGTTTGTGACAAGTTGCTAGCTGTTCTACCTTCAGTATAATCCTAGTTAATGAAAACTAAATTGCCCTTACCCATTCCACATGGTTCCATTTGCTTCAATCCTAGTCCTCAAATAATAAGACTTGTTTTCCTCCATCATTTCTCCTAATGTCTTTAGCTTAATGATACTGATTATTCTAAGATATCATAAGGAGTACCCTGCTGGTATACTGGTTAAGAGCTCAGCTACTAACCATGAAGTCTGCAGTTCAAATCCACCAGCAACTCCTTGGAAACCATACGGGGCAGTTCTCTGTTCTGTAGGGTTGCTGTGAGTCAGAGCAAACTCCTCGGCACCCGATAACAACAACATGATGTAAAAAAATCTAAATTATCAAAAAGGAGAAATAAACATATTTCCAATGACAAGAAGGCTGGCCACTGCATATTAGAAGGCCTATTCAAAAACAAAGGTTGAAATTAACCACTGTACCACCAGGGCTCCTGAAATGAACATAGTCATAGGATTCAACTCAACTAAATGGAGCCAGCCCACGTAACTAAGAAATCAGGCTAATCAGACATTCTAGTGTATTTTCATACTTGAATTCACAAGGTCAGGAATCTCCTGCTGGCCCTGAAGTTAATTTTAGATCGATTCATGTGTAAACAGGTATTACAGGGAAAGCAGGCCACGGGCCCCTGCAGAAAGTCGATGGATTTTTATGGTTGTTCCCCCCACATGCTGGGAGGCTGGAGCAAACGAAAGATAAAAGAAGCATAAAGGCCTCTGGGGTCAAGATGCCAAGTTCTATCCAGGTTCAGTTCATACCGGTCTTTTGATTCAACCTGACTTCATCACAGCAGAGAACATGATGCCATCAGCTAGACGTAAATAGACCCCTTTGGAGCTGTCAGACATTTTTGGTGGTTCACCAGCCTGACCTTCAAAATCATGCTCATGACACTGATCTCAGGCCTAAATGTTCCACGTCAGGAAATTTAAATGGTGCAGGCTTCAGAAGAGCAGCCCTGTTGGTGCAGTGATTAAATGCTGGGCTGTTAATTGAAAGGCTGGTGGTTTGAACTCACCAGCCCCTCTGCAGGAAAAAGATGTGACAATCTGCTTCCATAAAGATTACAGTCTTGGAAACTATGAGGCAGTTCTATCCTGTCTTATGGGTCTCTGTGAGTGGGAATCAACTTGAGGGCAACAGGTTTGGTTTTCAGGTTGTTAAATATAGAAATAACCTCTTACATCAAGGTTGAAAACTCTAGTTGGTTTTTAAAAATAAACAAACAAACAAAACAGAGTTAATCCCACCAACTTAATTTTGAAATCTTGTCATTTTGTAGTTAGGAGAAAAAAACAAACAAGCAAAAACACAAAAAAGTCATTTCATTATTTCATGGCATCAAATTAAAACTTAAAATTGAAACTAGGGCACTCAACATTTTACATAAAAGTGAATTGCCAAGAAAAATCACATTAAGTTTAATTTTTCAGTGTTGACCATTCCATGTGAGATAGCTTGCCCCCTGCCCTTCTTGTGTCCGTATTTGTTTTCTATTTAAGCCCGAGTGGTACAGTGGTGAAGCACTTGCCTGCTAACCAAAAGGTTGGCGGTTTAAATCCCCCATATGCTCTGCAGGAGAAAGGTGTGGCAGTCTGCTTCCGTAAAGATTTACAGCCTGGAAAACCCCATGAGGCAGTTCTACTCTATCATATAGGAAATCCTGGTGGTGTAGGAGTTAAGAGCTATGGCTGGTAACCAGGAGGTTGGTGGTTCAAATCCAGCAGGCACCACTTGGAAACTCTATGGAGCAGTTCTACTGTCTATAGGGTGGCTGAGAGTCAGAATCGACTCAGTGGCAGTGGGTTTGGTTTGGTGGTTTATGGGGTCACCACGAGTCAGAATCTACTCAATAGCAGTGGTTATTTTTTACTTTCTATATATTTTGTGTTGCTAAAAACATCTGAAAATCCCAGTCAAAAAGGAAATTATATAATGGATTTTTTTTAAATACTTCAAGTGTATTTATAGTCAAAGCTGTCTGCATCTTTCTTTTGTAGACCTGTGAATTCTAAGTTACCCTCTAACTAAGATAGGCAACCTCCTCTCTTTTCCCTAGTGGTGCCCTCTCTGAAATAATAGGTTACATTTTGTAAGAATAAACAATATAACACATTTGAAAAAGAAGACAAATGCACGTACACCTTAAGTAATCAAGGATAAGCCCTCTTGGAGTTTTCTCTAATCATATTGTCCTTCTTCACTTTTCATTCATCCTTCTCTAACTGTAATGACAGACGTCACTGCTGACTTTTCATTAGAATTTCCATTTTCAGTGTAGGATACCTGGTTCAAATCCCAATCAATGAACGTCATGCATGACTACCATCCATCAGTCAGTGAAGGCTTGTGCGCTGCTGTGATGCTGAGGAGAGCTTAGTGAAGTTTCCAGACTAAGACTAACAAGAAAGCAAGGACTGGCAATATACTCCCCAAAATCAGTTAACGAAAGCCCTGTGGATTTCAGTGTTGTTACCTATCTGTAACCAGTCATGAAAATGGTACAGGAGAAGCAGCGTTTTCTTCTGATGTGCTTGGGGTCATCATGAGCTCAGGGTTGACCTTAGGACTACTAACAACTCACCTTACACTTTCAAACGGGTCAACAATAAATCTGTAGGCACAGTCTAATAGTTCCTCTTCATCAGTCTCCCTAAGCAGCCACACCTTGAGGAAAAGATCGTCTCTCTCCTTTTGCATCCCCTCCCGGTGCTCCTGCAGCAGGTATTCAGTAAGGGTGTACTGATTTGTTTCTTTTTCAGAACCGCAAAGCTGTGTGCACACAGTTTAGAAAATTGCCCTATGAACAAAGACAGAAGGGAGGCTTTTTTATCATACAACAAAGATGATCAGACTAAAAGAAGATGGTCCGAGGGTTGAAACCGAATCCACAACAGACTTCTCCAGGCATTAAGAAGCTGTCACTGTGCTCTCCATAGAGTGGAACACAATGAGGTCCCGACCGACACTTAGGTTTAACACCTGCTGCCCACCCCGCTAAGCGGGGCAGCAGAAGAAGGCAATTATCCAGGTGACTCATGGAAATAAGCCATTTTTAGCTGAAAAATCTAAGCAGTTCCAGCTAAAGTAGGTTGTTACCTGGGTCATTCAGGCAATAGCAGGTTGTTTTGTTTAAATTTTCTGGTAGTAGGGGAAAGGTTGTTGGACAAATGAATGAAAAGGTCATCCAGAAGCTTTCTTCCAACCTTGCAATTGTTGCTTAGGATGTGACAGGTGCATCATTAACAACTGAGGAATTAAAATTTTAATTGTCTGTGGTTCTACTGCATGCATGTACAGAGGTAGTCTAAGTTGAAACTATGAGCTTTTGGTCTTAAAGAATTGCCTTTGCAATCTGCAATCCGGGGGAAGAGGAACTCCTGATTCTGGAGATACTTTCTCTCCCAGCAATGGGATGCACTTCATATACGTTGTTGTTGTTGTTGTAGGTGCATCAGGTCGGTTCCCACTCACAGCAACCTTGTGCACAACAGAACAAAACACTGCCTGGTGCTTGTCCATACCCACAATAGTTTTTCTACTTAAGCCCATCGTTGCAGCCACTGTGTTGATCCACCTTGTCAAGGGTCTTCCTCTTTTTTGCTGATTCTCCACTCTGCCAAGCATGATGTTCTTTCCGGGGATTCATCCCTCCTGACAACACGTCCAACGTATGTGAGACACAGGCTCGGCTCGCTATCTTTGCTTCCAAGGAGCACTCTGGTTATACTTCTTCCAGAATAACTTTACTTACACCAGTTCATTTAATAAAGAGCCTTGACAGCATAACAGTTAAGCCCTTGGCTGTTAACTGAAAGACTGGTGGTGTGAACCCACTCATTGACTCCACAGAAGAAAGACTTGATGATCTATCTGTTCCCAGGAAGACTACACCCTAGAAAACCCCTGGAGCAGTTCTACTCTATCATATGGGGTCACTGGGAGTGATAATTGACTTAAGGGCAACTCAATACAGCAACAATAAACAATAAATAGACGCTGACATGGAAACCATAAAAAAGTCCATGGTTGTCATAGAAATAAGTATTAAAGGTCTATATTGTTCATGTTGAATTTACAACCATTTTCCGGTAGTGATGTCTGATACACGGGAGTCTTTTACACACTTACAACAAGAAAGCTTGATGGCCACCACTGGGACAGCTCCATGTTGGAACTGCTTTGCTGAAAACCTGCTTCCTGTGTGTGCACGTTACTTCCCGTCAGAGCCACTTTGCCTTGAGGGCTCTCTGCAGGAGTATTGCTGGACTTCTAACTCAGTCCACTCCATGTTTTATTTGCAAACTAATCTCACAAGCCCTGCCAAAGAAATTATTGTAAGCCATTGTTTTCTTTTGTTGTTGTTGTTTATTTTCAGGCCGCAACAAGCTCAGTAATGAGAGGACGGATCCAATAGGGTAGACTAGAATGGAGACATTCTAAGGATTGAGGAGGCTTTTGAAAACCTCCAGGGACATCTCTTGGTCACAGACCAATTCACCTGTTTTTCCCTTGACTGTTAGTAGTTGAACCAGTTGCAATTCATGACAACCCCATGTCTGTGAGAGTACACCTGTGCTCCAGAAGGTTTGGGGGGATTAGTTTTTGGACATAGATCACCAGGACTTTCTTCCAAAGCATCTCTGGGTGAACTTAAACCACCAGCCTTTTGATCAGCAGCTAAGCATGTTAACTATTTGCACCACTCAGGAATTCCTAGATGTGAATAACATTCATTTAATAATCAAATGACTTTAAATAAATTCCCCTAACCTCTCTAAGCCTCAGTTTCCTCACCTGTAATGTGAGGAAAAAATACTAGTACCACCTTGCAGAGTGGTTTTAAAGATTCAATAAGGTAATGCCTATAAAGCACTTAGCATAAGCATGGTTTTCTAAAATGAAAACCGTTTCCATTCTCAATCAGTATCAGCATCAGTATCAATAAATATCAGCATCATTTTCCTTCTAGTTCTTTAGGGATTGTCCAGCCTACTTCTCCCTTGGAAAAGTACAAGGGAAAATTTACACTAGTAGCTTTTCCCCTTCTTTGTGTCCCCAAATAAGGCTCACAGCATGATTGACATGTAGATAGTAGTACTATATAAGATCTCTTTAAAATAATGAAAGCAAAGATGTCACTTTGAGAACCAAGGGTGCACCTGGCCCAAGTTGTATTTTCAGCTTCCTCATATTGGTGTAAAAATCAGACAATGAGTAGGGTGGACTGAAGAATGGATGCCTTTAAATGGGGGTGTTGGTGAAGAATGCTGAACATACTCTGGAATGCCAGAAGAACCAGGAAGCCTGTCTAGGAAGTAGTACAGCCAGAGTGCTGTCACTTTCGATGCATCATCAGGAAGAATCAGTCCCTGGAGAAGGACATCATGTGTGGTAGGGTAGAAGGTCAAAGAAAACAAGACAGATTGGCGCAGTAACTGCGTGATCATGAGGGTGGCATAGACCTGGGCAGTGCTTTGTACCGTTGTACACAGGGTCGCTGTGGGTTGGAAACAGCTGCATGGTACCAGTCTTAGTCATCTGCTGCTGCTCTAACAGAAATACCACAGGTGGATGACTTAGCAAAGAAGAATTTATTCTTACACAGTCCAGTAATCCGGAAGTGTGATTTCACAGTGGAACACACTCTCTCTCTGTCAGCTCTGAAGGAAGGTCTTTGTGTTGCTTCAGTCCTTCTTTGATCTGAGATTGTCTTGGCACAGGAACCTCGGGTCCAAAGGACACGCTCTGCTCTTGGTGCTGCTTTCTTGATAGTATGAGGTCCTCAGCTCTCTGCTTGCTTCCCTTTCCTTTTATCTCTTGTAAGATAAAAGGTGGTACAAGCCACACTCCAGAAAAGAACTGCCCCATCGAGTTTCTGAGGAGCTCCTGATGGATCCAAACTGCCGCTACATCACTACGGTTTCTGCTCTTCCCAAAGGAAACTCCCTTTACATTGGTGCAAGAAGGTGACCCTAGAAAGGCTGTTACAGTCCTACCCTCATCTTCTTTAACATAATCCAGTATATTAACCACAGGCAGAGAGTAGGATATACAGCATATGAAAAATCACAAGATGGAGAATAACCACAAAATACTGCAAATCATGGCTCAACCAAATTGTTATACACATTTTTGGGGTGGACACATTTCTTTTTTTTATTATGACTGAGTGAAAATGTACATTCCCGTATAAATTTACATGCCCACCTATATGCAGTCCACTGCTCTCTCTGAGGGGTGGACACATTTCAGTCTATCACAGTACCTAACAAAAACACTTGTTAAGTAAACCAGGATTGGAAAGCCTCCTACCCATGTTCTGTCCCTCATTTCTCCTCTCTCGTTATTCACACTCATAGTTTATGCATGAATCTGAATAGCTGGGGTTAAAGAGGCTAGGGAACAAAGGAAAGAGTCATGTTCAAAGAGAGTAAAAAACGGATGCAAGTTGTACTGGACATCTCAGTTCATGGACTGGATCTCAGGGATTTGAATTCAGATTTTCAGGGAAAAATGGAAAAGAGAGGAAATTTTAGGTGGTGGCAGTAGCAAGAAAAGAATTCCTGATGCCACTTAACGCAATGTCTTCATTTTTCAAACCAAGAGAGAGCCACATGGTTGTCTTAAAAGTATCAGTATAGCCCAAAGCCAAGAGAATACTTTATAATAAGATGGGCCTGGAGAATCTAGAGTTTCAGGTACCATCAGGTAGGACAAGCAAGCCTTTTACAGACATCAGAGTTTGGAAAATCTATGTTTAATCTAATATGAATCCGTTTTCCATGAAAAAAGAAAAGAAAAAAAAAAAAAAACTAAACACATTGCTGTCAAGTCAATTCCAGTGCATGGCAACCCTATAGGGCAAAAAGAAACTGACCCATACAGCTTCCAAGGAGCACCTGATGCACATCAAACTCCACCACACTGCTAGGGCTTCTGCCCTTTCCACAGGACCTCCTTATTCGGTGGCATTTGAGTCCCCATCCAGATTTGTCTGAGTGAGGCATTCGGGTAGCAGTATCAGTATTTGGAATCTCATTTCCCCTTTCCAAACTGAAACATCTGTGATATACAGTTCTGTTTTGGAGAGAATTTGGAGACAAGTTTTCATATTAGCTTCAATTTCATCACAGCTATTCGACACTTTCTCTTTTTCCTTCAGTTAAAAATTTCTCTAGTTGCATTTCCATTATTTGGTATTTGGTTACTGATAACAGATCTGCCACTTCTAATCCCCAAAATGGCACATAACTAAATCCGGCAGAAGATCTGCTATTTATAAATTTTTATCCATCATAATGACTTCAAGCAAAGAAAAATATTGCCCTTCAGTTACATACAGATTATCTTTATATCTATAAAGCAAATTAGAATAAAAATTAAATGGAAAAAAGACATCTTTCATAGAGAGAAAAAAGGTGAAACAAAAGTGCTTCCATAATCAAAAAGAATATGCTTTATTGAAATTACATTAAGTCAAACAGTTTACTATTTCACTTCACTGCTTAAAGCCTGAACATCAAGCCCATGATGGCCAGCATGACCTAGCACCAACCTACCTTTCCAAACTAACTTTGGGCCACTCTCCCTCTTGATTTTTTTCTTCAGACACATGAGCCTTCATTCAGTTATTCCAAAAGATTAAATATCATCTTACCCTAGGGCTTTTGCAGATGTGGACAGCTTTGCTTGGGCACCCATTATTCTCATCCAACTCTACCCAATTTTTTCTTTACCTTATGGTATATTCTCCTAATGATTTGTCATACGTGTTCATAATCATAACTAATTGATTTCATAAATGCTGACTTTCTCCCTGCTGGATTCAGAGTTTATGAGAATAGATATTTTATCTTCTTATTCATTGTATAATTTCTCCCAACAGAAAACACACAGTAGGTGTTCAACATAAACTGATGGAATAAATACTATAGATGTTCATAAAACCTATAAAGTTGTCATATTGTGCATATTACAGCTTCTTCCTTGCTTAATTAAATGTATTATACTTGAAAGTAGCCCTCTTTTGGAGGCACTCAGAACAGCTAATCTCACTGTGGTGGTTGTTAAGTGCCATCAGGTTGGTTCTGATTCACAGCAATCCTACACAATCCTACGTACAACAGGATAAAACACCACCTGGTTTACACCATCCTCACAACTGTTGTTATACTTGAGCCCATTGTTGCAGCCACTGTGTTAATCCAGCTCACTGCAGGTCTTCCTTGCTTTCACTGACTGTCTACTTTACCAAGCATGATGTCCTTTTCCAGAAACTTATCCCTCCTGATAACATGCCCACAGTAGCTGAGACAATGTCCCATCATCCTTGCTGCTAAGAAGCATTCTAGCTGCACTTCTTGTACTTCTTAACGTCAGTTGTCATTTTTAAAAAAAACTTCCCAAAGGAAAAGATTACTTTAATAGTTTCCTGATGGGCAGAACTGCCTTGATTCATCTCTGCCTAGGAACAAAGTAGCCAGCCTTTTTGTTAAAATCCCTTGTCTTTCTAGCAATTTTAACTAGAATTCTCATCTACTGACCTAACCAGGACTGTAGAGTACAAAATATCTTATTTTCCAAATTGTTATATCTTCCTTTATTTTTGAAAATGAAAATACTAACAATCAAAAAACTGGTACCTCACCAAATTCACATCTACTTTCTCTCTTTTATTTTTGTTAGGTAGCTGTGATATCACAAATGCAACTCTAGTGTCTCACCAAGTGCCATAGGCCAAGAACAAAAACTACTCTGCAATTGTCCAAATTATAGTGAACATTAGATAAAAGGTTTGCCATCTCCCATTCGCTATTTTCAGGAGCCGTAAATAACCCAGCAGAAGCAGCGCTCCCCAGTGCAACAACACAACGCATTCTGGTGGTTTGAATAGGAGGAGAATAATGTTTCAGTTTCAGTAATAAAAGTGGAAGTCACATAAACTGTGTTCTTGGGGATCCAAGTTGACCAGAGCATCGTGACCAGGCACGCCTCCTTTTGAGCTGCGCATTTCTCACCAAAATGTCTATGATACAATGCTGCTATCATATGCTATCTATGTGTGGTTAGCACTAAAATACAGAAGTGAATCAATCATACTTGCATATAAGACTTTTTAAAATAGCTTTCACAGTGATTAGATAACTCAGGGAAACTGGCCTGCCCTGAGATTCAAGATACAAGACCCTTTCGATAAAATAGAATGAAAATGCTTTTACTGTCTGACCAAAGAGAAGTGTGTTGATAGTGGTTTCCTTCAAGGTGTCCTGTGATCAAATCACACCAGTAGCACAAGTGTCCTCCCAACCTAATAGATGGTTAGCTCAGCGAGCCGCACAGTTTACGTAGGATCAGTTGCCAAAATGTGAGCTTGAGCTCACTTCCCTTCAGAAAGTAATGAATGTGACGTTTTGTCACACTGGAGAGTGAGTTACACTTGCTTCAAACATGTATTTAGGCTATGACTTTCCTGCATAAAGAGAAATTGAAATACAGGTAATCTGACTAGTGTGTTCCCTTTTCCCCCCAAACCTCAGTCCACTCCCCTTTTTCTGACACAAGTGTACATGTGCATTTGCACACATGCTTTCATGCATACACACACACACACACACAACAGACACACACTTCAACCTCACTAACTTATATTTAAGGACACAGCTCTGACCTCTTTCCTTTGAAGCCTTTCCTGAGCCTAGTCTGTGCCCCTAGTTCTGGTTAGATATCTCATTTCTTTGTTCCCGTAGCAATATGCTTACTTCTATTATAAGATTTATCACTTATATTTAATTATTTGTTTGTCCTTTGTCTTAAAAATTATAATACACTGCTTAATAGCAAGACTCTTATTTTATTTGTCCTTATTTTCCCAGTACTTAGTTCTGTCCCTAATCAATTATTATTTGATGAAAAAACCAAAACCCCAGTGCCACTGAGTCAACTCCAACACATAGAGGAGAGCTATAGATAGAGTAGAACTGCCCGATAGAGTTTCCAAGGAGCACCTGGTGGATTTGAACTGCTGGCCATTTGGTTAGTAGCTGTAACACTTAACCACTATGCCACCAGGGTTTCTACTACACCACCAGGGTTTCCAAAAAGTCCAAGACTGGAAGTTTGTAAACAAAACCATTGTTATTGACTCAATTCCAACTCACATTAACCCTATAGGACAGAGTAGAACTTCCCCATAGAATTTCCAAGGAGTTCCTGGTGGATTTGAACTACTGACCCTTTGGTTAGCAGTCATAGCACTTAACCACTATACCAACAAGGCTTCCTATTTGATGAAAGGATAAACAAGTGTATTTATTTGTTCATAATTAAGGAATTATACTAAAAGGTTATAAAGTGTTGACGAGGTATCTTGCTCAGAACCAAAGACAATCTATTCTCTTACTGTTACCCTAAAATCTGCAGCCCGGAAGTACAAACTTTGAGACTGCCAGGCTGCCCTCAGAGACAGCATATTGCCTGAGGAGCACTGGAGTTGGCTATGAAAAATGACAACATAAAATTTAAGGAGAAAAGCTTTCATTCACAATAATGCCTCCACTTCGTTTTAAAATTTTGTCAGTTCCATCATATTCTTCAAATCCTCCCTTTCTGAGTGTTGCTGTCTTCTATCCACTCAGTTTTAAAATCAGGGAGACAAAGCATGCTGTTTCCATACCCTTAACCCATCGACTTTATCCCCTTCCTCAAAATCGTCTATCTGTTGAGATTGCCCTCTGACCACAATTTACCGATACCTAGTACACCCCTGTACACATTTGGAGGAATTGGCAGTTAGTTTATGATTTTCTTTTTCTGTAGTCTCCAGGTATCATGAGAGACAACTTCACTACACACACCGAAAAGTCATCTACAATTTTAATTTTTGTCTTCATCTGCTTCCTGCATCTAGCATCAGACTCCTGACTCCTCAGTTCACTTTACCTCCCTTGGATTCTTTTCTTGGAAGGGGTGTTGTAGGGGGGAAATGGAAGATGGATAGAGATACAGGTGTATCCTACTAGGAACCCTGGGCAAAATCTAATTAGATTCTGAGCCATGGATCAATGTTAGTAACTGATCTTGTAAAGGAGACTGAGAAAATAAGAGTGGGTATAAAATATCAAGACCAATGAAGGAAAATAAAATTAGTCTGGCAGATAAAAATGTAGACAAATGCTAAGAAAGAAGAAGTCAGCCATTAGTCTTCTCTTGTGGTTATTGTAGTTGCTGTGATTGCTGAGTTGATTCTGACTCAGAGCAACCTATAAGACAGAGTAGAATCGCCCAAAGGGTTTCCTAGATTGTGATCTTTATGGTAGCAAATTGCCAGTCCTTTTCTCCCACAGAGCAGCTGGTTGGTTTGAACCACCAGCAGTTAGCACCATAATACTTAACCATTGCATTACAAGGGATCCTTGGTCTTCTCTTAGTTTCCTAAAAGGGCTCTGTAACTGTAGAGGCAACTTCTTTCATTCTTATTTCCACTCTCATCCTCACTTTTCAAGACAAAACTGTCTCATCTAGATCCTTCTCTAGACTTTTGAAAGGCTGAAGAAGGGAAAGGGCTAATGAGTCAGGAGAAAGAAGAGAATTAATCCACCAAGTCAAGAGCTAGAGGCGAGTATGAACAGGACAGCTCCCCTTGAGGGCTAGATTGTCAAGACGAAGTGACAGAGGTGAGAAATAGATTCCAGCAGCATACAACAGAGTTGCAATGGAAAGATGAACTTCAGTGCTACCTCCTATTTACGTCTTTCAAGGACTATTAACTGAATTTCTGACTGCATGTGTGTACACGCGTGTGTTTTCATCTGCACCTTACTCTGGGCCTAAACTGCTTAGGTCAAAGACTCAATTGAATCCGTGTGGAATCCAGGCTTGGTATCAGACTGAACAAGGAAATTCAGGATGTAGAGCCTTCCTTAAGAGTGCTACTGACCAGCCCTCTAGTGGGCACAGAGCTGAGGATGCACAGAACCAAACTGGACAGACTTGACTTCCCACTATACTACTGGTTTGCAGAAGTGCCAATCACTAGCCCCGGATCAACCAAACCATCTGTTTCTGTGGGCCTGCTCCCGAGCTACCAATGACAATCAGAGAAAACTGGCTGTAAAACAAATTTATGATTTTCAAGCTCAACTGGACCACCAGTGCTGCTCAGCAATTCTTTTGCTTACCTAGGCTTGATTCCCTTTCCCATTCCCTATAGCAGCTGCACTAATATTTTACCCTTTTTTTCAGAGTTGCAACCACACTCTGTATCTATCTGTGCATGCATTCAACAATTTGCTTTGAACATCTACTATATTCCAGGCATTTTGTAAAGGCTTGCAGAAGATAAACATGGCTGTTAGGTGCTGTTGGATAGATTCTACTCAGTGTTGCTTCTTACAACAAAGCAAAACATTGCCCGGTCCTGCACCATCCTCACACTCGTCATGCATGAATCCCCTATTGCCGCCACTGTGTCAATCCATTACATGTAGGGCTGTCCTATTTTTTGCTGGCCCTCCACTTCACCAGACATGATGGCCCTCTTCAGGGACCGGTCCTTCCTGGTAATACATCCAGAGTACATGAGACAAAGTTGGACCATCCTTGCATGCTAAGAACATTCTATTTTTTTCTAGAACACATTGCTTCGTTCTTCTAGCAATCCATGCTGTATTCAAACCATAGGAAGAAAAAATCTTTCAAGTTCATTTCATAATAAAGGTGGAGTTCATTTCCCTATCTCTTAAATCTGATCTGGATGTTTTATCTGCTTTGGTCAAAAGACAGCAGCAATAATAATATTGCACTATTTTCAAGCAAGCGGGAATGTTTGTAGTTCAGTGGTAGGATTCTCACTTTCCGATTCTCGCTTTCCATGCAGGAGACTCAGGTTTTATTCCTGGCCAATGAGACTCATGTATAATCACCATCTGTCAGTGGAATCATGTGAATTGCTTTGATTCTGAACAAGTTTCAGTGGAGCTTGCAGGCTAAGACAGAAGAGGAAGAAAGGCTTGGTGATCTACTTCCAAAAATCAGCAAATGAATACCCTGTGGATTACACTGGTCTGACCTATTGTGCACAGAGTTGCTTGAATTAGGGTGAGCTTATTAGCAGCTAACAACAGCTTTCAGGTAAGGCCTTCGGAGCTCCTGAAGATTCCTCTTGTTGTCTTTGAACTTTGAGACCACCACCATGTTACAAAAAGCCTCTAGATGTTGAAGACAGCCACATTGAGAATGAAAGTGTGTATAGAGGCGTCCATCCCCCGCAGCCATCACAGACAAGCCACTAGCCCACCTACTGAGCAAATGGAGCCACCTTAAGCTGTCCAGACTGGATGGTAAGGCCACTTAGA
This sequence comes from Heterohyrax brucei, assembly GCA_028571685.1. NCBI lineage: Eukaryota > Metazoa > Chordata > Mammalia > Hyracoidea > Procaviidae > Heterohyrax > Heterohyrax brucei. The sequence goes on along the minus strand of CM053142.1, from coordinate 156,417,563 downwards.
GAATTCACTATTGCTGATTTGCTGTGCATTTCTTCCCACTTGGCCTGTGAGGTTTTCTCCTAGGTCATTAGACATGTATTTCCTCAAGTTCACTGTCCTTTACTTCTAGACTTACGTACTAGTCAAGACAGCACCTGCTATCACAGGAAAAAACAATCTCAGTGGCTTAACACATGGCAGCTTGCTTCTTATTCTTGTCAATATAATCCGCTCTGATTGGATTTTTGAGGCCCTTTATGTTCAGCCTTTTAAGAAGTCATTTTTCTTGTGTATATCTTCATATTCTCTGAATCTGCAGATTCTCTTTCATCCAGCAAGTAAAGGCCTGAGGGGAGAGGTCATATGAAAAAATATTGGGACATACAACATGTCATATGCTATATCTGCCTACATACACTTCATTGTCTGGGATTCAGTCAAATGATCGTAACTGCAGAGAAGACTGGAAAATAGAATCTACATACCTACGAAGAAGAGAAAATGAATTTCAGTGAGCATATGGCAGTCAACAACTGTCTGTCTACCTTTCTAGCCACCAAGTTGACGTTCACTCTGCCTTTCACAAGTTAACTATCTCCCTCAGGGTGACAAACCCAGCAATCTATCCATTTACTCTATCCAGCTCAAAATCTAAGCTTCCCAGGTGATGTGCAGTCTTCTTCCTCAAGTCTGGAGAATTTCATTTTTTGCTTTAGTCACATGGATTTTGGATGCTATAATTCCTTCAGAAACTCATTAATTAGAATTCTGACCTATTTGCTTCCCATCAGTTCTACTTAGTAGCAATCTAACAATTCTTCCTCTGTATGATTCTCTAGTCTGCGTATTTCTTTGCTTCTGTGTGTTTATTTGCTACTTCATTCTCTTGATATTTTCTGTCACACATTAGTGGCTGCTACCTTGAGGCTATCAGAAACAAAATGTTTCTGAATGTTAACCACAAGATCAAGGTACTTATTTAACTGACAAGTCCACAGGACCTTTGCTGCTCAAACTGTTTCTCACTGAGATCCAAATGACTTGTCTTTCTCAATGTTCTAAGGTCTCTGGTCTTTCTTCATTCTTTCTACTCCTGATTAAAAACCAGCCCATTCTTGTATGATGTCATCTCTTTTATGTACTACTTAGGGCAGCTAATAGCAGACAACATACACTCTGACTCTGACTCTTTTCAACAAATTCTCCAGCAACAAAGTCAAAAATCCTTCTAACTCCAATATGCTTTCCTGTCTCACTCTGCTCTTCAACTAGTTTTATCCATCAATCTCACTGATGTTCTAGTCTTCTGGACTATTTACCATTCCCCAGACATTTCACATACGTTGGTATCATGCCTTTGCCTTTTGCTCATTTCTCTATAATTAAAAATTCTGTTACGTATTCAAGGTTCTGCATTAACATATCTTTAGGGATGCAGTCTAAAATCTTATGCCATTCAATAACCTTAGTCATAATTAGTCTTTTCTTTCTCTATTGTTCAGTTTGGTTTTCATCCTAGTAAAATATACCATCCTTGTATTATAGTTACAGTTTGTGTATTTCTTCTTGTCCCTCAGTCCACCTCTTGACAGTCATTTCCAAAAAAAAAGAGACAGAGATAGTGAATGAGAGAAGTTTAGAGTCACAGAAGTTCGTATCCCTTGTGTCTAACATCAACTGACACATAGTGGAGGCTCATTTAATGTGTGCTAAAATTAAACATATATGTACAAAACTGACTCTATTCCGGTCAATCAAATAATTCTATTCACTTGCCACTCAACCATCCCCATGGCCAGATCAAGTATTCAACAAATCTATCTGAATAGTTAACTTAACCAAATAAGCCGGGAAACAATCAGGTACTTTTACACTGAGAGAATTGTTATAGTTTTCTCAGAGCATTAAAAAGAGAGAAGTTCCTAACAGTACACAGACAGCCTAAAAGAGCTAATGAACTCTATCTTCAAAGAGCAGGCACTTTATTTTCTTCTTGCCACTGAAACAAGACTCATTGTCTAATTTCGTGTGTTTGTCTTAAGTTATTTATGAATGCAGACCATTACTTTAAAAGGATACTTTTCAGTAGCTGTTTAGAACCACCTCATTTAAATGCATTAAAACCTGAAAACATAACACATTTTCAATTCATGAAATCATTGAAAAATGCAAAAAAGCATAAAAAAGCAGATAACTTTAGACAATTTTAGTTCATATGGCTTTGTATTCCTGCTCATACTGTTAGGCTCTTGAAGAACTCATAATCTTATTATGTGCAGTTTATAGATACATATATGTATACAACATATTCTCTCATACAAATTTTATTTTCCACTCATATTTATTTTGATAATATCTTGAATTTTGAACTTTTTACACATGCTTTCTTGGTGTGTTTTTATTTTTTCCATAGGGCCATAGCTTGCTAGAATTAGGAAGAAACTATAAAAATCACATCGTTCAATCTTTGTTTTACTGAAATTCAGAAAACTCAGGTGACTTGTTCAGGTTTACACAATAAAAGAATGATAAGATCAACAATCAGTTTCTGAATTCACTAAAAATAGAAATGGAATACTAAACCTAGCATTTATCAAAGACTTGTAAAAACTTCCAAGTGTTACACTCCCCAGCTCAGTTCAATTAAACAATTTTTCCATTTTTAAGAATTTCTGAGGAAATAGAATCTTGCTTTACTAAACTTGTAGAAAACCAAAACCCAAAATACCAGACTCAGTGTCGTGGAGTCTATTCTGACTCATAGTGATCCTATAGGGCAGGGTGGAACTGCTCCACAGTTTCCAAACAGTGCCTGGTACATTTGAACTGCCAACGTTTTGGACAGCAGATATAGCACTTAACCACTATGTCACCAGGGTTTCCAAACTGGTAGAGGTCTTACTCTGTCTTGTAGAGTTGCTATGAGTCTTAATGGTTTATAGAGATATAGATACTCACACACTTACACATATATGTATGTGTGTATATATGTATATATACATACACATGTATATATATACACATACACATGTATATATATACACATATACATATACCCACACAACTTGCATTCAAATGATGTTGAAATATAAATCTTAAGTTTCTTTGGTCGAATTGTGATAGACATTTATTTTATATAAACTGTTAGAGCACCAAATACCTATCACAATTTGACCAAAGAAACTAGAGATTTATATTTCCACACCATTTGAATGAAAGTGTGTATGTACATGTATACATACACACACACATACACATATACATATAAGCCATTGACTCTGACTCTTAGCAATCCTGTAGGACAGGATAGGACCATAGGCTTTCCAGGGAGCAGCTGGTGGATTTGAACTGCCAAACTCTTAACCACTGCACCAACAGGGCAGTGTATACACACTTAAACACAGATGGAGAGAGAGATGTATAGATGTGTGTATGTATCTACATACGTGTGTACATATATGCATATACACGCAAGCTATATTGTGTGTGTGTGTATTCAGTAACTTAGGTTAGCCTGTAAGATGCTTACTTAACCAATGTGTAAGCTAACCGACAGCGAAGGAAAATCTTACTACACCCGAATCACTTGGATGAGGCAGTCAGTTTTTTCTCGGTGATTTAATCATTTCCTTCCATTTAATTACTATGAGGATTAACTGTGGGCAAATGTATTCCAATAATAGGCCAATCTACAGAGAACAGGAAGCTTTCCTTGCGATCCCAGGGGAAATTCAGTACTTCCGACTCTAACTCTCTGCGTTACAGCTCTCATGTTTCTTTTAGCCCTTAAGCCATGTGTGTCACCTTGCTTGTTAGATGTAAGAAAATGTCACAGGATGCACTGTTTACATACTAACATTTGTACACAGTTTTTGGCAGGAGTAAAGATGGCTCTTCTTAATCCAGGCCATACAGGAAGCGATTTCTTTCCAAATCAAGTCATTAATGCTTATACAAGCAAACAGTGCAGCCAAGATAAAAATCAATTTGCAAAAGGGAAAGGCTTTTTTCCAAACACTCCAGCAGTCACTGGGGAAAGATGCTTTTACAATTCTAATGTTTTAGAGTATTACAGTATTAGGTTAGGTTGATCCTATTTTTCTAGTTGGATTTATTTTATTTGAGAGCCATGAATATTAATAGTACTGAATACTACCAGAGATGTTTTTTCTACTGAGAGAAGTACTTTTTATCTAAATAACAAGCATGGAAATCTGTCTAGTGACCTTCATTTGACCTCTTGGCCGTATGTGACTATGTATCTTCTAAACTGTTGAATGTTTTATAGAAGTGGTTCCCTAACATTTCTGCCCTTTAGAGTCATCAAGAGTGTGTTGGAAAATCCCAATGCCTAGGTTACAGTTAATAACTAAGAGTGTTTTTAAAAGATTTGAAGTAATTGAAATGTGCAGGAAAGTTTGGAAACCACAGTCGAGGTCATTTCTGACTCACGTTGCTTTTCAGCAGATAGACTCTCAGAATGGAGGATAAGAGATTTTCTTTTCCCATTCTGACTTCTAGATTTGTGATATCAGGAATCTTAAATATGTACATAGATTTAATTTGGGAGAGTATTTATTAAAACAGAGCAAAGAAACTAACATTTATATTAGGTCGTTAAATGATTTGTGCTCTTTGATATACCTAATCCAATTCTATAAAATATGTCTTAAAGAGAAAAGCAAAGACAAAATGATGTGTATACAAAGATGTTTATAGAACTATTCATTGTAATAGTAAAATACTTAAACAGATCATCTTGCAAAAGGTCATGATTTACTAAACTATGAAACAGGCATAAGAAAGATTGCACTTTCATTAATGGTTTTAAATATATAGGAAATTCCTCTCAATATAATGTTAAGTTCCAACAATATAACATAGACCTTCACGTGGCTTCGCTTCAGAATATATTGATCTTTCTGTTTGTAAATTTTTTTTAAACTTGAAAATGTGGACCTTCTAAAATTCACCATGAAATCAATCTCACCAGTCTCTGCAGCAGAGTTTAGAATGATAAAAATGATGTTTAGAGAGAAAGGTATAAACAAAAAGGATGACGGAGAAAAGAATGGTATGTAAAAAGCCAGGTGGACTTATCAGGGACCAAACTGGCTCCTCTGTAATTACATCATGCCATTTGTACTCAATTAAAAGCATGAAAACAGCCAATCACCAAAATCTATGATCCCAAGTAATTCACTTTTTTTTTTCCAGTGACTTAAGCCAAAGAAAAATAATTAAATACAGAGGCTTGCCTCTCTCATACAGTGGGGGTTATGATGCACATAGTCCAAAATTTCATAGATGTTTCCTCATTCAATAGTTCCTTGTAAGAGTTAGAGGGATAGCCTTCCATATAGTGATTCAGCACCCCAGGATCCTTCATCGCAGAGTCACACCACCCTCAGGGGCCTGGGATTCTCTTACTTTCATCCAGTACTTGGTGAAAGAGAATACGGAGGTTTACTGGTTTCTAAGGCAGTGAGTTGGTTGGTTGGTAATCTACCTGTTCTAGAAGGAATACACATCACTTTTGCTCTCATTCCATTAGCAAGAACTGGACATTTAGATGTAGCTCAGGGCAGCACAAGCATGTCCAAGTAATCAACACCCTCCACCCCCCAAAAAATCCCATTGCCACTGAATTGATTTTGACTCATGGTGAAGCCATGTATTTCAGAGTAGAACTGCTCCATAGGGTTTCCTTGGCTGTAATATTTTTATTTATTTACTTATTTTTATTGTGCTATAAGTGAAAACTTTACAAGTCAGTTTGTCATATAAAATCTTACACATGCATTTTTATGTGACCCTAATTGCTCTCTCCTGCCCACCTTTTATTTCCGTATTCATTCAACCAGTTCCTGTCCCCTTCTGTCTTCTTATCTCACCTCTGGACAGTCTCATATATCATCTAAGTCAAGAAGCGCTCACTTCTCCAGTATCCTTTTATGTGTTATAGTCCAGACTAATTTTTGCCTGAAGAGTTAACTGTGGAAATAGTTTTAGTTCTGGGCTAGTAGTCCAGGGGACCCTGCAGTGTGTCAGACCATCAGGTCTGGACTCTTTAAAAGGGGTCAAGTTTTATGCCCCAATTTTCTCCCACTCATTCAGTGACTAGCTTTGTTCTCCCCTATCAGGGCAGTTTGTGGTGGTAGCCAGGCACCATCTAGTTCTTCTGGTCTCATGCTGATGTACTCTCTACTTTATGTGGCCCTTTTTGTCTCTTGGGCTCACACTTTCCTTATGTCTTTTGTGTTCTTTATTTCCCTTTGCTCCAGCTAGGTTGAGAACAACTGGTGTTACTTAACTGGCCAGTTGCTAGCTTTTAAGACCCCAGACACTACTCGCCAAAGTGGGATGAAGAACATTTTCTTAATAAAATTTGTATGCCAACTGATCCAGATGTTCCCTGAAAATATAGTCACCAGACCCCTGCCCCAACTACTCTGTCCCTTGAAGTGTTGTGTGTATTCAGGAAAGTCGCTAGCTTACAGTTTGATCTAACTGTGCTATCTTCTACTGTACTGTGTATTGTCCTTCCTTAGTTGTAAATCTTACAGAAGCAAACTGCCATTTTTTAATGGAACTTCTGGGCAAATTTGAACCACAAGGCTCAGGCCAAACTTTATGTTAGTTAGTCTAGGGTAAACTAACTGTGCACCTAGGACCTGTTCTAGCAACAAATCACGTAAAAGAAAGACAACTTGAATCTTTGAAGAACAATGAGCTATCTTTGCCAGAAATGTTATTTCAAGTATCAAGAATAGTCTTATCAGAGAGTTATTTCTTAATGGCCTATCCTAAATATAAGTCTAGTTGTATTTATTAGCATTAGTTTATAATTATTCTGTAAACAGAACATATAAGCTTTTGATTCTCAGCTAGACTATCACATTAAGGACAAGCACTTCTCTCATGTTTATAAAAATTCCCACTATCCAGAGTTCTAACAGAGCAAAGACGATGCTCAGTCAATGTTGACTCAGGATAAACTATCTTGATTTCCACGCTCAGCCCTGTGTGATGGACCAGGCACAGAGTATGTTTTGTATCTTCTTTGCTAATAAACTCTGAATGGATGGTTGGGGTATGTTTACTTTACAAAACAAACAAACATAAATTTGGCACATAAGTCATAAATCAACCTAGTTTCAAGGCTGGAAAATGTAAACTTTAGTTCAGATTCTTCCTGTAGCCAAGTTATATCTCATCCACTTTCTTTTAATGTTTCTATTTATTGACTGAGCATTTGCTCCATTTTCTGTTTTGTGTCCTCTTTCCGTCAATTTTTGTAGAAGACTTCATTCTTTTTTTTTTTTTTCAATCCCCTAAGTAGTAAACTCATATGTCACCTGGCCTATTTGCTATATTTAACTAATATTTTGCAATCCATACTATGTGGCTATCAGATAAGCCGTTTACTTGTATTCAACAGTCTTGCTATCACATCTATACATAATATTGATCTTAGCAATTGTCAAAGATTGAATTGTATTCCCCAAAAATATCTATCAATTTGGTTGAGTCATGGTTCCCAGTATTGTCTGATTATCCACTATTTTGACATCCAATGTGATTTTCCTATGTCCTATAAATCTTATCTCTGTGATGCTAATGAAGTCAGATTAGCTGCAATGTGTACACTCGATCTACACAATTATGTCTTATATCAACTCTTCTGAAATACAAAAGAGAGAAATGAGTAGAGACACAAGGGTACTTCATATCACTAGGAAGTTAGAGCCGGAGGTACGCATGCTTTGGCCCTAGGGTCCCTGAGCTGAGAAGCTCCTAGAGCAGGGAATGACTGATGACAAGGACTTTCCCCCAGAGCTGATACAGACAGAAAGCTTTCCCCTGGAACTGTTGTCCTGAATTGGGAATTGTAGCCTATTAGACTGTCAGAGAACAAATTTCTGTTTGTTAAAGCCATCCACTGGTAGTATTTGTGTTATAGTAACACTGGATCACTATGGCACCAATTATTGCTATTGCCTTCAAACTGATATACACTCATGGTGACCCCATGCGTGCAAAGTAGAACTGCTCCACAGGGTTTTCAAGATCTGTCCTAATAGCCACATTTCCCATATTTTAATAAAGATGACATCTGTGTTTAAGATTCCCTTCACTAGTAACAACCTAATCAGTCACTTGAAACCCGAGGAAATTGCCCTTATAACTGCCCCTTCTATCTCTAAATATCATCCATAAATCGTTCAGACACAGCCTGCTATGTATCCCCAGTGAACACCAGTCACACTAGTAACTAACGCTGGACGAGACAGTGGAAGTGGATCCAGGCAGACCCATTACTGCCACTGGAAGACAACCTGCCCTACTGATGATGAGTCACAAGACAAATCTATTCTTATTTCTTTATTTTTATAGTCCGGATGAATATGATATAATTTCATTATAATAATTTGAACTCTGTCCGTTAATACAAGCTTCTTGGTAGTATGGACAATATCTAAAAGCACAGTCTTTGAATTATGAACAAACAAATATATATGTATACATAATATAAACGAAATGAAACCCACCATTATCGAGTTGATTCCAACTCACAGTGACCCTATAAGGCAGAGTAGAACTTGCTTCATAGAGTTTCCAAGGAACACTTGGCCAATATAGGTAGATAAAATAGTTTTCTTCCCAACACAAATTCCAATATCAACTTTTAATGAGAGGGAGAAACAAATAACCAACTTTGGAAAGGGAAGAAACCCCACAGAAGTAAGACACTATTGAACAGGAGGAGCAGGATAGGAGACCTCACATTGCTGCAGTAGTCAAACAGCCTGGTGCTGGTACAAAACCAGACATATAGACCAGTGGAACAGAACAGAGAACCCAGGAATATTACCATCCTCCTGTGAACAGCTGATACTCAAGAAAGGCTCAAAGGTTGTTAACTGGGGTAAAAACAGTGTCATTAACAAATTGTGTTGGCAAAATTGGTTATCTGTCTGCAAAAATAGTGAAAAAAGACCCATATCTCACACCTTACACAAAAACTAACTCAAAATGGATCAAAGATCTGAATATCAAACCTACCAAGATAAAGATTGTGCAAGAAAAAATAGGGACAAGAATGGAAGTTCTAATACACATCTTAGACAGACTATGAAATCGGGCCAACAATGCACAAACAACAGAAGAGAAAACAGACAAATGATAACTACTAAAACTGAAACACTTATGCTTATCCAAAGACTTTATCAAGAGAGTTAAAAAACTGCCTACAGAATGGGAAAAAATATTTGACCACTATGTATTGGGTTGATGTCTGGTTTCCATAGTCTACACGGTACTGCAAAATATCACCAAGAAAAAGGTAAATAACTCAATTAAACTATGAGCGAAAACATGTACAGACACTTCACCAAAGAAGACATACAGGCAGCCAAAATACACATGAGGAAATGTTCATGATGATCAGCTATTAGAGAAATCCAAATCAAAACTAGAATGAGATACCATCTCACCCCAACTAGGTTGGCAATAATCCAAAAAAACACAAAACAACAAATGCTGGAGAAGCTATGGAGAGATTGGAACTCTGTTACACTGCTAGTGGGAATGTAAAATGGTACAACCTCTTTGGAAAGCAATTTGGCACTTTCTTAAAAAGCTAGAAATAGAAATCCTATATGCTCCAGTAATCCCACTGCTTGGAATATATCCTACAGAAATAAATGCCATCACACAAATAGATATATACAAACACAAGAATGTTTATTGCAATAGCAAAAAAGATGGAATCAATCTAGATGCCCATCAACAGATGAATGGATAAACTGTGGTACGTATACACAATTGAACACTACGCAATAATAAAGAACAAAGATGATTTTAGGAAGCATCTCATAACCTGATTTAAACTAGAAGACATCATGCTGAGTGAAATCAGTTAGCTGCAATAGGCCAAGTATTGCATGAAACCTCTGCTATAAGGACTTAAAAATGGATATATATACAGAAGAAAAAACTATTTGATGGCTACAAGGGTGAGGAGGGTGGGAGAGGGTTGTTCATAGATTAGATAGTCTATAGGAATTTGGTTAGGTGAAGGGAGTGACAGCATGCTGTAGAGCACAGATCAGTATAAATGGACTACACCATAAATGGAAAGGTTTTCTAAACCTAACCCAGCATTTCAAAGGAAAGAGTAGCAGGGACTAGGGTCTGGGGACAATGTTTTCAGGGGACATCCAGATCAATTGTTATAACTAATCTTTTGCTATAAGAGTCTTCTGCACCCCATATTGGTGAGTGGCATCTGAACTCTCAAAACCTAGCAAGCTGCCAATTAGTCCCAAACCATATGGAATAGATGATGACCAAGAACATGAAAGACATGAGGAAAAATGAGCCCAGGGGACAGAAAGACTCATACAAATGGGAAACTGCATCATCATGAAACTGGAAGAACCAGATGGTACCCAACCACAACCAAAGGCAACCACAATGGAGGACACAACGTAGAGTCCCTGATATAACACAAGAAAAAGAGATCCACAGTTCAAGAACTCTACTAAAAGACCATAATTGATGGTTTAGCAGCCTGGAGGGTCCCCAGGGAACGTGGCCCCTACACTTGCTGCTGGCCCAGACCTACAGCCAGTATTGAGGTCAACTCTTCAGACAAGAATGGACTGGACTCAGGGATACAGTGGGAGCATATGGTATGTGCATGTTATGATTTTATACATTTATAGGAGGCTGTCTTCTGGTTTCTTTCTAGATGGGAGAGGAGAGGGTGGAGGAGAGGAGTCAGGTGTTTGTTAAAAGGATAATAGAAGTAAAGACTAAAAAGGAACAGAATGTTGTCACAGGGTGAGGAGAGCAGGTGGACTTGCAGATAGGCAGGGATGAAAAATTGATTTGGATTACACACTTTCACTTAATCATAATAAAAAAATAGTTTTCTGTTTCTGTAAGACGATGAACTATTAGGATAGGCATTCCATACCACAGCTAAGAAAATACAATATGTAACTATTTCTTTGACCTACCTTTGCCTCACATGTTTTGCCAGAGCTGCAAGCCTTTCTCAACTGTGTTTGTGAAAGACAGAAAAAGGGAAAGTCTCTTAAGTGCAAAGCCTCTTAAGGTGCAATCATCAGAGTTCTGGTTCTGCATTGTTTAAGTTATCACAGAACTCAGGAGCAGGTCTATGATGTCTTTTATTAAGCCCAGGCCATACTATGCACATTAGTTTCTAAAATATTCTTAAATACTTATTCTCATTAACAAATATGCAATAATAATCACCTATTACATACAAGGCACTGTGTTCAATAATAGAGTAGAAGTAGAGTGTGGGAATCACCTACAAAGTAAAAGCTTCATTATTTCAGCAACCTGAATTTTGGGGTTAACTGCTAATGTGTATTCTAAGCATTGTCCTGTTGCCACCACAAAGTACGTTAATCCAGCATAAACCTCCAGACTCATACACGTTTCACTCTCTGTTGCTTTCTTATCACTCGTCACCTGTCTTGAGCCCAGATTTATCTTCACCTTGAAGTACCTGAAGAAGACCTCTCAGTCTCACCAAGCACCTCTCTTTGCATTAATCTCAAATAATAGCAATTTTACCCGTATAATCTCATGCAAACTGCTATAGGCATTTTCTGTTTTCTTTTTTGATTAAAAAAATATTACCTTAGGTAAAGGTTTACAGAGCACATTAGTTTCTCATTAAACAATTAGTATAGGTATTGTTTTGTGACATTGGTTGCCAACCCGATGACATATCAACACTCTCCCTTTTTCAACCTTGGGTTACCCATTGCCAGCTTTCCTGTCTCCTCCAGCCTCCCTCTCCTTGCCCCTTGGCTGGTATGCCCTGTAAGTCTCATTTGGCTTTATGGGCGTTTAATCTTTGGATAAAGTGTAAACCTCAGGAATGACTTTAGGACTGAGTTAAAAGGCTGTGCAGGAGCCAGATACTTGGAGTTTCTCCAGTCTCTGTTAGACCAGTAAGTCTGGGTTCTTATATATATATGTATTACTGTGATTGAGTAAAAGTGTACAGTCCAATTTAAATTTGCATGCCCGCCTACTTGCAGCTCCCTCTGCTCTCCTTGCCTGATGACAGCACAATCCTCCTTTCCGTTGTATACATATCATCCTCTTAACAATCTCCTGGCCCCTCCTCTCCACCCTCTCCACTCCCCTCTAGTAAGAGGCCAGTAGGACAGCATTCTACAGATGCGTAGAACCATAAAGTGTACACACCATATGGTCACTCTGTGTCCGTGAGTCCAATCCATTCCTGTCTGAAGACTTGACCTCAGTAATGACTTATGATCAGGGGCAGCATCAGGTCTAGAGGCCATGTTCCCAGGGGAACCCCCAGGCCTTTGGACCATCAACTGCAGTCTTTCAGTGGAGTTTTAGGGTGCACCCCTTTTTTTCTCACTTTTTTTTTTTTTTTTTTGAGTTAGAAATTTTGCTGTGTTTCTCTCTGGCTCTGTCCAGGGCCTTCTTTTGTTATTCTTGTCAGAGCAGTCAGTATGGTAGTGGGGCACCTTCCAGTTGTGTTGAATTTAGACTGGTGGAGGTTGTGGTAGTTGTGGTCCATTAGGACAGTCTCTCTTTTCCGTTGTTTTCCCACTTCAGTGTATACCACGGGGAGTTTTTGTTAGTTTGGTTAAATTGTAGCATTGTGAAAACATCATCATATTCTCTGACCTTTTTATATAGGTTAAGATGAGAGGATGATAGAAGGGGTATTCTTAGCAGTGTGTTATATGCTCATAGCCAAGCCAGCCAAGTGCCGTCTAGTTGGATCCGACTCATGGCGACCCTAGAGGCCAGAGTAGAACTGCCCTCTAGAGTATTCAAGGAGCGCCTGGTGGATTTGAACAGCCGACCTTGTGGTCAGCAGTGGTAGCACTTAACCCACTACACCACCAGGGTTTTTCTATCTGCTCATAATAATACTAATAAGTTTTTAAACGTAAAGTGAGTTCTGTTCTCATGCTATTGGAACCACCACTATATGGATTAATCTGCTGAGTAGAACATTTCCAGCAAATAGGCTGCTGTTTATGGCTGATAAATATAGCTTGCTTATTTAAGCCCTTTACCTTGTTCTAACCCTGCTGAGAGATCTTCTGAAGCAAGGAGCTTTAGAATGACACGGGTAGGTAATGTGCTGAAAGGCATCAGACAACCTCTTCTTGGAGGCACTGTGATCAGATAATACAGCAACTACAGTAACTCAAGGTCAAATAATCCTTAATCTAAAAACAATCTCTAAATGACATAAGAAGGGCTTTAACCTTAACATCCCCTGTATTTGAGGGCCTATTTCATCTCTCTGCAGAGTAAAGTCAATAATGGGAGAATCATAAACCAAGCAGGATTGCAAATCCTCTTATCTTACCTGCTGGAAATCAAGTGAGTGGGAAAAGCATTGTTTCAAAATTTCATCAGTGCAAAGAAATGAGGAAATAGTGCACAAAATGATTAATTATTCTATATAAGTAGTGGCCAAATAATGTTATTTGATGGATTTTTATTTTTCCTTCCTCTGCTCTCTTCCTGAGCCTCCATTCATTGGCTCAGGAAGCAAACAGAGTGAGGAAAATAAAAACTCAATAAATAACTAGAATGTAAACCATTCTGATGGAAAAAGTCACATGCAAAAATAAGATTAGTCTTATTAACTGTATGTTGTAATTTCAAAACCTGATTTTTTAAAAATTATCCTAAGAGGTGGTTCCTAACTCTACCAGATATCACTAATTACTGAGGATCTAAAAATGGAAATTAAATTCAACCATTTGCATTTCTGTATTGAATTTTATGCCTTGGAATACTTTATACTTACACTTAATCCTAAAAATAAAGGAAGAAAGCAATCATTTGGATCATTTAAGAAAAAACAAAATTTTAAGTTCAATTTCTAACAGATAGGTAGAGCTATGCCTCTCAAACTTCAATGTGCATACAAATCATTTGCAGACCTTGTTACCGCACAAATTTCCTTCAAACAGGTCTAAGGCAGGGCACAAGATTCTGCATTTCTAGTAGACAACACCCCCTCAAAAAAAAAAAAAAGATTTGCTGAGGAGCTGATTCAGACTCATGAGCGCCGCACGTGTTTCACAACAGAACTGCTTCTTAGGGTTCTGACAGCCATGACCCCTGGAAAGCAGAGGACCAGCCCTTCCTCCAAAGCACATCTCAGCGGGTTTGAGCAGCCACTGTTTGGGTTAGCAGACAAGCCCTCAAGCTTTTGCTCTACTCAGGCGCGGCAACAAGCCAGTTTCGCAGCTATGATAACGCTATGGTAAAAACCAAACAAAACCTAACCCACTGCCATCCGGTCAACCTGTGGGACAGCGTAGAACTGCTCCAAAAACGTTTCGAAGGAGAATTAGAACTGCTGCCCAGATTTGAACTGCTGACCTTTTTACAACAGCTATCTGTAGCATTTAACCAGTACTCCATCAGGGTTTTGGTAAGACTGTAAATTTTATGTTGTACCTAAGGGACTTTTAAAAGAGACAGTGAGGATAGGGAAAGCAGAAAAACGGATTTTCTAAATCTGTTGCCTCATTCTCCACTTTAATTTGTATTCATCAGATATTCATAGCATTTTTTTAGAAAAGGAAACCCAGTGTGTACATGTTTTATTCTTAGAAAAAGGTGAAACAATAGAAACTCAAATGAGAACTATTATGACTTACACAAGCTTTCCGACAACATGTAACGAACCTTTTATAAATTCATGGACTACTGATTCAGTCAGGACCCAGCCGCATTTGGTTCTGCTGCACACTGGCTCACTACAAGTCAGAACCAATTCAATGGCATCTCACAACAACAACAACAATAATTCAATCATACCATGCACAGACAAGAGGTAAACTGCCCTCAGATTGTTGAGAAAATGCCAACTTAAACGTAATCCATCAAAATATTCAGTTAGGTTCTATTGAATATGCTACAAGTAATAAAGTAAAAAAATTGTTTTAAATTGGAAAGGGAAGAAAAGTAATTTTTTTGGCTTTGTTGAACTCTGTAATTAGCATATTTTCATAAAATGTTGACTCAGCACTTGGACAGGACGGCCAGCTTCACTAAGGAGTTGAAACTATGTTAAAGCTTTTAATAAGACTCTGGGGGAAATTCTATGCCGTATAATGAAATTCCATTACGTATGACTTATTTTTGGCTCCTTGATTGATAATAAAATATACCAAAGAGCATTTTTCTTTCACTTTTTTCTTAGGCTTGGTTATCATGCTACTTACATATTTTTCAAGCAGACGTTTTTTATCTGGTTGTTACCTCTTTTCTTTTTTAACTTAGAAGTATTTTTAATTTGAATCTACAAGAAGAACTAAAATATGTATACTTTGTTATTGTAATGATGTCATAGTTAATGTATCAAATATTTTACATTAGCAATTATTCTCTTTAATGATTTCCATAAATACACTACCATTTATGGTCTTAACATGCCAAGAAATAACTTTATGGAAAAAAAGACTCATTTTTCCAAAGTCCTATGTGTAGCTGGCATCCAATAAATATTTGCATGTGACCTCTGGCCTCATCTTTCAATGGTTGATCTACGACCTTTGCAATGGATCTGGAAGACTATCAATTTTAAAAGAAAGAATTGTGTACATTAAAGAAAATAATGAGTGTTCTGTATTTTTATTCATGCTAATTATCTATCATACCAAACAACAACAAAAAAAAACACTGCTGTTGAGTCAAACCTGACTTGTAGCAACACTATATGGTACAGAGTAGAACTCTACCATAGTGTTTCCAAGGAGAACCTAGTAGATTCAAACTGCTGGCCTTTTGGTTAGCAGCTGTAGCTCTTAAGCACTATGCTACCAGCATTTCCATCATACACTAGGCCCTTAATAAAGGGTTGATGATCATGCTATCAGTTATAAAATTAATATCTGTAGAAAGTTTCACAGTTAAAAATAATCCTCTCACTGAACCCTGTTGAGTAGATGTGATACACACAGTGACAATGACCAGATCCTCCTTTGGGGGGTGACTTTCTGTCCCTGTTGCTGAGAGTGCTGCCACAAACAAACTTAAGGGGCAACCTCTTCAGGAGTTAGCTCGATCATATCGTAACTAATCATCTAATCAACGTAGGAATGAAAAGATCCAGTTATTTCTGATCACAGCAGTTTAATTTTTCCCTCTGTGCCATTCTGATGTCATCTTCCTCATTTTCACTGGTGCCGATTCCAGTGATGATTCCCTAATAACGTTCTTGTTAGTTACCACTGAGTTCACTTCATTTCATGATAACTTATGGATAATAAACAATGAAAAAAAACCCACTGCCATCGAGTCAATTCCAACTCATAATGACCTTATAGAAGAGAGTATAACTGCTCCATAGCGTTTCCAAGAACTGCTGGGCAGATCTGAACTGCCAACCTTTGGTTAACAGATGAAGCACTTGACCACTATGCCACCACAGTTTAGAACCTGTCAAGTTCTGCAACATTTTCATAATCATTGGTGTGTCTGAATTTATTTCTGCGGCTATTGTGTCAATCCATCTCATGGAGCATTTCTTCCATTTTTGTTGGTCTTCTGCTTTGTTGCTGTTGTGTGCCATCAAACTGATTCTAGTAGTGACCCAAGAGGACAGAGTGGAATTGCCATAGGCTACAGTCTTTATGAGAGCACATCGCCAGGTCTTTTCTCCCCTTGAGTCACTCGTCTTAGCTGCTGAGCACTTAACCGTTGTATCACCAGGTCTTGTCAGTCCTCTACTTTACCAGACACGATGTCCTTCTCCAGCAACTGGCCCTTCCTGCTGACATATTCCAAGTAAGTGAGTCTAAGTCTTGTCATTTTTACTTTTAAGGAAAATTCTCACTCTACTTCTTCTAAGATAAATTTATTTTCCTTTTTTCATTTGTTTGGGGCTTGGGGGCAGTTTTTGGTATGCCATGGATTGTACAATAATACTGCAAACTAACTTCACCTCAGAGTCTGTTTCTCAGAGACTCTATTTGCAGAGTAGGTTCAAAGATGGTAAGTGGCATGCCTAACACCAAACAGGTTGGCCAAGTCTTATACTGACTCTTACTCACTGCAAATCTTATACCCTGAGACTTTCATCTCTATAGTCTGTTGGATCCTTGAAAGGGATGTTTTTATCTGCACTTTAGAAGATATACTCCACTAAAGTAGCTTAAGGGCCCTTTAATTATTTTCTAAATATTTGGTATCAGTTACCCTTCTCTTCTCTTTCTCTCGCTCTATAGCAGAAAGTACAAAGGAATCTGGTAAACACTTAACACTGAGACTACTCCAAAACACATCTGATTCAGAATGCTGGTAGTCGCAGGATCCTTGGCTAAAGGGAGAGAGCCAACACTGAGATAAGAGAAGAGACAGGCACGAGGGTAAAAGTAGACATTAGGCCAAGGTAGGGGAAGGGATCAAAGCAAAGGACAGAGACAGGGAAGTGGAAGGGATGTCTTCCTTTTGGATTTCTGCAGCTCTTCTATTGTGAGCCCTCATACCCCCCTATCCAGCAGGCGCTAGCCGTGCAACCCAAAAGATTTACCCTTGAACTGCCAATCTCATTTTCATGTCTCTAAATATGTCTCAGCTCCTATGAGTCAGATTGCTGTTGTTGTTAGGTACCATTAAGTTGACACCCAATTCATGGCAACCCAGTGTAGAACTAGATTTTCAGAAGTAGGTCACCAGTCCTTTCTTTCTAGTCTTAGTCTAGAAGCTCTGCTGAAACCTGGTCTGTGTCATGGCAACATGAAAGTCTCCAGTGGCAGATAGGTGGTGGACATGCATGAGGTGCTTTAGCTGGGACTCTACCCTCGATTTCCAGCGTGGAAGACAAGAATTCTACCACTGAACAATCACCACCCTTCAGGAAATAGTAGAGTTCTTGGAAACTCTACATGCAGAATAGGCTGTAGCTGTGAATAGCTTTTCAAATATTGTGGTTTATCAAGTCAAACCAAACACTGGTCACAGTTCATATTATGAGTCTCTATTCAACAAGAATCACTATAAGAGAAGGAATTTTGCAGACCCAATCCACAGTGCATTTGTTTAAATGTAATTTGATAGGGTGAGTTCTCAGTACTTCAAAAATAAAATGAAAGCTATTTCTTTGCATTTGTTATAATAAGGTTTGACTTATCTGTTAAAGGCAAGAATGTGCTCACTGGGGTATTTGTCTGCTTTAGTGTATTTTAAACACATACACACACACACTATGGATGAGGCAGAGGTCCTGGTAAATCTTTAAGTCTGCAGCCAGTGTAGAATGTACCTAGTAATTTACAGGAGAAAATAATTCAAGAAACAGTAGGACATAGTGCTTTGATTCTTAATTACTTGAATACTAGTATACCAAGAACATACATAATTTGACATTCACATAGGAAAATCAGCACCCCTTATACACATTATTGCATGTTGATAAAATGAGATTCACAAGTGACATCTCTCATGGAATGTACTACGTTGCACAAGGGGAGTAGCACTTTGTGACAAGGAGATTTATAGCTTTGTGAAAATCCCAAAATCGGGATGGCAAAATGATAAAGAGCATCCAAGTTGAGATAAAAGGAACAGAGCATCAAAAAGATATTAGTGTTGCAGCGTGAGGTCTGATAAAATAGCCATCCCAGGCAGAAAGGAGGAATGGACAATCGCACACTGATATCAATCACAAATCTGCACAGATACAGAGGTGAGCTACAGAAGCCGTGAAAGACTATTCTTATCCAGACATCTCCAGAAAGTCACCATCAGCTAAAGGCAAGGCATTGGATATATCTTGCCTTGCTGACAACTGCATCACCTTTTAGAAGGCAGAAAAAATCAATGAGGGGACTTATTGCCTGGGGTCTGATTCTGACCAGCAAAGAAAGAGCAGGGTTAGAAAGTAGTCATCTTAGAATCCCTGAGGGGGGAAACCAGTAAGAGCATCTTACAGCCTCTGATAGTGAAAGCATTAAACCCTCCATAAAGCTAGACGTATGCCCTGTGCTAAAACAAGACAGGAGTCCCTGGGTTGTGACAACAGTTAAGCACTTGACTACTAACTGGATTGCTGGAGGTTCGAACCCACCCAGAGGTGCCTCAGATAGAAGAATTGATGGTCTGCTGTTGAAGTCACAACGCTGAAAACCCCATGGAATCCAGTTATTTACTCTGCACACTTAGAGTCTCTGTGACTTGAAATCATCTCAATGGCAACAGATTTGGTTTGTTCTTTTAAAAGGGGTCAGATTTCCATGTGGTTACAGAGAAGATGGGTATAATCTCACGGCCAAAGACTCTGGGAGCAAAGAAGAACCCTAGGCTTTCAAACACACAGCTCTCAGAGTCTGATCGAGGAGTGCAGGCTGAAAGGCAGCTAAGAAAACCACTACGGAAGCTCCGCCAGTTCTCAGACAAACAGGGCTATTTTAGAAGTGTCATTTATGAAGAATGGAAGGAGTGACACGTAACCAAAGACAAGTGAAAACTAATCTTGGGGGGAGGGGTGGCAAGGTGGGAGGGGAGCTGAAGGAAGCTGGTGAAAAATGCCTAGGAAGGTAAAAACAGATTTTTCCAAAGTATACTGGGAACAGCAGACAGACTAAGTAAAACCTGCTTAAGGACAGTGATGGAAAATCTACATAAGAGAAGCAGAAAACAAAACTTTGAGGACTTCTCCATATTCCAGCAGGCCACTGTTTCTTTGTCCTGCATCCCCCTTCCTCCACCCCCCATATCACTTGAGGTTGTGTTAGGCTTGTTGGCCACTGTGCCCAGCCTGCCTCAGCCACTGTGCCCAGCCTGCCTGGGCCACTGTGCCCAGCCTGCCTCGGCCATGGCCAAGGATATACGATACAGGGCCATTCAGATGCTACTCCTGAGATCTGATACAAACACCTTGAGAAAGAGAACAATTGTCTTCATTTTGAATTTGAATCCAACCCAGTAGCTATCTTCCCCACCCTAATGAGGAACCAGTACACAAAAGGAATCATGTGAATCCCTGATGACATCCTCTATAAATTCCTGAATCCAGCCATCACAGAAACAGGCCGCCCTCCTCAGTCCTTTGGCTGTATCAGTGAAAATGATTCTTTTTCTCACCACCCCTCCACCCCACTCCTAAGAGAGACTAAACTTAGTTTCTTACATTTGTAATCAAGGGGGTCTTCACTAATATGTCAGTTAAGAATGTTAATTGTCAGATTAGAAAGGGGAAAGCAAATACTGGAGGGAAATTGAAGTTCAAGACAGGTAAGGAAATTGACAAAAAGATGCACATTTCAAAGGACTTTAGTTCCGTTTCATAAAACCGAAACCAGGCTCAGATGATATCAGCCAACTGTAAATAGTCATCTTTGAAGAACTATGGAGAACAGAAGTCTTGCTGGCAGGGCGAAAAGGGCAAATAAATGTTCCCATTTTCAAAAAGGTAAAAGAAGTTAAATTCTTCAAATTATATGCCTAAGAGATTGAATGGCTTTCTAACAAAATGTTTAAGTGAAAGTTTTGTCAACAGTTAGAAAGTAGAGAAGTGGTCATTAGGGACCACAGTGTTTTCATGAAGTTCAAATCAGACTATAATTATATCATCCCATTTTATAACTCTGTTCACCAGAGAGGCACATTAGGGGAATATTCATTATGCCAAGCACCATTCAAGGTACTACTCTGACAAAGTGTTGTATTCATTGACTCTAGTCATAACTGAGTAGTTTGTCTTGTTTATTATAACAGCATCTACCTTGTTATACATAAACATACACACATATATACACAAGCAAAAACATATGTAAGTGTACACACATATACACACATGTATACGTATGATTTGTCCAGAGTCACACAAGAAGTAACAGCAGAACAAGGATTTGAATTCAGAATTTTCTTCTTTTATAATAATGCCTTTTTTTAACATAGAAAGTTTCTCTGCTAAACATTAATGTACAGAAGACTTGGTGTTAGGAAACTGAAAGGGATGAACGTGCTGCATATTTTTCAAGCTGAAAGAACTGAAAAAAAATTCAAGCCTCAAGTTGTAATAGTGAAGGACTGTATGGACGAAATACTGAACTATGCAGGAAGAATCAAAATAAGATGAAAGCAATACACAGAGTCATTGTACCAAAAAGAACTCCACTTCAGGAGATAACGTATGATCAGGAACCGACGGTACTGAAGGAAGAAGTCCAAGTCACTGAAGCCAAAGCCAAGTGCCGTCGAGTCAGATCCGAGGCACTGGTAAAAACAAGGCTTCAGGAAATGGCAGAATAACAACTGAGATGTTTCCACAAAGAGATATAGTGAGGGAAGTGCTTACTCACCTAGGCCAAGAAATGTGAGACAGCTACCTGATCAATCAAGTGAAAGAGATCTGTTATTTATGACTGTTCCAAAGACAGATGGTCCAAAAGACCACAGAAATTGTCGAACAGTATCATTGATGCCACATGCAAGCAAAATTTTGCTGAAGATCATCCCAAAATGGCTGTACTACATGGACAGAGAACTATCAGAAACTCAAGCTGGATTCAGAAAAGGATATAGAACAAAGGATATAACTGCTGATGCCAGATGGATCCTGACTGAAAGCAGAGAATACAAGAAAAGTGTTTACCTGTGTTTTACTGACTACGCAAAGACATTTGACTGCGTGGATCACAACAAATTACGAATAACATGGTGAAGAATGAGAATTCCAGAACACTTAGGCTCAGGAGGACACTGTGTATAGATCAAGAGGCAGTGGTTTGAACAGAATGAAAGGATACTGTGTGGTTTAAAGTCAAGAAAGTTGTGTGTCAGGGGTGCATCCTTTCACCATACTTATTCAATATTTATATTAGGCAAATAATCTGAGAATCTGGACTGTATGAAAGAGAATAGGGCCTGAGGATTGGAGGACGATTCTTTAGCAACTGGTATTATACAGATGATACACCTTGCTTGCTGAAAGTGAAGAGTACTTGAAATACTCCCTTATGAAGACCAATGGATTCCGTATGGATTACACTTCAATAAACACACACACACACACACACACACACAAAGAATATCCTCACAACTGGACCAATAAGCAACATAATGTTAAACAGAGGAAAGGCTGAAGTTATCAAGGATTTCATTTTACTTGAATTCACAATCAACAGCCATGGAAACAGCAGTCAAAAAATCAAACAGTGAGTTGCATTGCATAAACCTACTGAAAAGACCTCTCTTTACAGTACTGAAGAGCAAAAATGTCACCTTAAGGACTAAGGTGCACCTGCCCCAAGCCATGGTGTTTCCAATAACCTCATATACACGAGAAAGCTGGACAATGAAGAACTGACTCGTTTGAGTTGTGGTGTTGGTGAAAAATATTGAATACTCCATGGGCTGCTAAAAGAACAGACGCATTTGTCTTGGAAGAAGAATAACAAGATGACTCCTTAAAAGTGAGCATGGTGAGACTTTGACTCACATACTTTGTACATATTATTAGGAGGACTAGTCCCTGGAGAAGGGCACCATAATTGGTAGAGTGGAAGGTCACTGAAAAAGATGAAGACCCTCAATGAGATGAATTGACACAGTGACTGGGCTCAGAGATAACAATGGCCATGGGGATGGCGCAGGTCCAGGCAGTGTCTCCTTCTGTTGTACACAGGGTCTCTGTGAGTTGCAACCAATTTGACAGCACCACATAACAACAACTAAGAGACAAAAGGCAACCGTAAGAGAGGTTTGAAGTATCTTTGGCCCATTCAACTTTCAAAACCTTGAATGACAATAAACACTACATTTAACTATAAAAGTAATTAAGAAAAATTGTAAACATAGTGTTCAAAAATTATAACCTAAGCTGAAATAGAAGAAATATAATAGGAGTAATAAGTTTCAGACACAGAGTACACAATGACACTGTTCTTTAAGTAGAGTTCCACTTGAATATGATCTCAAGGAATCAACAGTGAGAAACTGCTGCTAGAAGAATGAATTCATCCCTGGGCTCCATTATCAGCAGTATGAAGTTCAGAAGTTAGGAATTATTCTTCTTCACCCTGTTGTTGTTTGGAATCATTGAGTCAATTCCAATTTATAGCCACCTAATGCATACAATGTGACCAAGTAAGACTGCCCCATGGGTCTCCTAGGCTGTAATCTTTACAGGAACAAATTGCCAGATCTTTTCTCCTGCAGAGACACAGACTGGGTTTGAACCATCAGCTCATCAGTTAGTAGCCAATACTCAAACTGTTGTGCCAGCAAGACTCCCTTCTTAACCCTAGTTTGGACTAAATTAACTTCTTGTGCTTGCCTAAAGAGGATTAACCACAATGATGCAGATTTAAATCATGTTACAGGATGAAGTAGACGAAGGTGACCACTATGCTTAATGAGCAAAAGAAAGACCTACGCTGCAGGTGTGGGAGGAGAATTCATTATAAATCCCTCCTGTCATCCAAAGAGCTTTAAAAGGCAAAATAGGAATTAGTGGGAAAAAATTACTGTGAGTCAGATTTCAACAAAATATAAATACAAGAGTGTCCTTTAAAGGCAGAGATTAAATGTGGTGCTGTATAAAGCAGCGACTATATGTTTAGTGAGACAATGGTTCCCTCCCATAAAGGAAGTCAGACATCTTGAAAGACATCTTCTTGGTACTGAAAAGGCTAATTTGAGTGGTCTCTCATGTTTAGGCAAATACAGGTCGAGTGGGCTTCATTGCCCTAACAGGTGTCCATGCAAAGAACCTTAAGCAATCCCTGTGAAAGAAGGCTCTGTTGGCATCAGAAGCCCAAATCTCTCTAGCAAAGAAGAAAATCTGATCCTGGCCTACTTTCTCTAAGATTTGAAGTCCAGGAAACCTATAAGGGGATGTTGAGGAGATTTTGACTGAGATCTTCTGGAAAAGAAGCACCCCAAACAGAGACTTTATCAAGAGAACAGGGGAGAACACAAGGTGCCTTAAATTCATCACTTGAGATGGACTGGTTGTGGCACAATATGTGGCTGAGGCCTAAAGTCTCTGGGGCTGCAGGGATGGGGTGGGATGTATGTGATGTGATAGCTGAAGAATAATTACTGAGCACATGTGTAATCACTTTGGAGTTCAAGCAAGGCATACTAATGACTTGTATAGGATTGTGAACCAAAAAGACATACCCAAGATGAAGCAATTCAACTGTGAGGACTAGTCTTCAGCAGGATACTACGTGGTAGGACAGCAATAAACGCAGTAGGTAATGGTCCTTCCCCAAAATCTTTTTCATCCTTGCCATCACAGTGAACTAACCAGTCTCTGGGATTCACAGCCAATTAGAGTAGACAGTGATTAGAGCGGACATATTATGCTACTGTCATTAAGGGTAGATGGGTGTTTGTCTCCCAATGCTGGAAGAAGCATTTCTCTCTGGTCAACAGGAGTTTTGATTTTTCTCCTCCAACCTACTGCCATTGAGTTGGAACTGACTCATAATGACCCTAGAGATCAGAGCAGAATTACTCTCCAGAGTTTCCAAGGAGAGCTGGCATGTCAGAACTGCCAACCTTTTGATTAGCAGACTTAGTACTCCACCCACTACGCTACCAGGGTTTCCTTTCTCCTTCAAAGAAATAGACATTGTACGAGGACTGGCAATTAAGTTCCTGAACTCATCCTAGAAAAAGTGCTACATACCTCATTGCTGAATATCACTACACTCACCTTCAAAGTACTCCCCTGGGAAAGCTGTACACCAACACCAGCACCTAGTCCACCCTGCAAAGCAATTTCAAAGCTCTTTTTCTGAAATAGCCATCAGAGCTATTGTTGTATTATCCTTGATGTCCTGAATGTCATCAAAATGTCTTACTTTGCATATTTCCTTTATCTTTGAGTAAAGAAAATGGTCACTCAGGGTCAGATCAGTTGTGCAGGGGCAGTGTTCCAATACAATTGTTTGTCTACTGGCTAAAAACTCTTTCACAGACAATTATACAATTAAGTTTGTGACCTTGCCACTGTTCCACCTACCACCGTGTACATTGTCCATTCCAGAAAAAAGGTTCCAAAATTGTTTTGAAGGGTGGACTAGGTGCTGGTGCTGGTGCACAGCTTCTCAAGGAGAGTACTTTGAAGGGGACCATAGTTATATTCAGCAACAAGGTTTGTAACACTTAGAACAATTAAGTTTATTGACTTAATTGTCGGACCTCATGTGACTAAAGAATCAGAAACTAGTTAAAGGCTTCTATGTAATTTACATTTATCCTCATACTACTACAGTATGGGACCATACTTAACTCCTTCTGCTTTGAGACCTCTCCCTAAAACTGGAAGTCACTTAAGTGTCCTACAAGTTGTGAGTCCCAAGCCAATGTTTCTAGTTTATGTTTGAGGCAGATAAACAGAGGCGGGTTATCTGCAATTATATTAGTTTTCTATTAACGCTATGAGTTACAGTTGACTCAGTGGCAATTTTTGGTTGGTTGGTTGGTTGGTTTATTAATAACATACTCCAAAACTTGGTGGCTTTAAACAACACAAATTTGTTATCTTGCAGTTCCAGAGGTCAGAAGTACAAAATGAGTCTTATTAGATCAAAACCAATGTGCCAATCTAGTCACACTCCTTCTGGAGGCTTTCAGGAAGAATCCAATTGCTTAGCTTTTCCACCCACATACAGCATTCTGTCCACAGGACGCCTCTACTACTGGCTCCCAAACGGCAACTGTATGACTCTGATCTTTGCTTCTGTGGACACATCACTTTCTTAAACTCTCCTGTTTCCCACCTTTCCTTATAAGGATCCTTGTGATTACATCGGACCAACATGGATGATCCACAATCATCTCCCATCACAAAATCCTGAATCTAGTTGTATCTGCAAAGTCTCTTGTGCCGCAAAGTCTCTTGTGCCACTAACGTTCAGTTCTGGGGAGTAGGATATAGACATATTTGGAAGACTATTATTCTGCCTACCACAGCAGCCAATGACTAAACCTCAGAAAGAAATTCTGAGCCATAACTACAGCAACAGGAAGACTTGTCCAGATGCCTCTATTTTTTTTTTTAACCTCTGTCGAAGTTAAACAGGCAGATGTTTTAGCTTGCTGATAAAGTAAAACCAAAAAACCCAAACCTGTTGCCATCAGGTTGATTCTAACTCATGGTGACTGTCTTAGGCTGGGTTCTCTGTTGTTAGGTTGTTGATAGGTGTTGTTGAGTCAGTTGCAACTCATACTGACCCTATGTATAACAGAATGCAGCACTGCTTGGTCCTGTTCCCTGCCCACCTTTGTTATACTTGAGCCCACTGCTGCAGCCGCTTTGTCAACCCATCTTGTTGAAGGTCTTCCTCATTTTCCCAGACCCTTCATTTTACCAAGCATGATGCCCTTTTCCAAGGGTTGATCCCTCCTGTCTTAGTAATCTAGTGCTGCTATGACAGAAATATCACAAGTGGATGACTTTAACAAAGAGAAATTTATTTTCTCACAGTATAGTAAGCTAAGAGTCCAAATTCAGCACATCAACTCCAGGGAAAGGCTTTCTCTGTTGGTTCTGGAGGAATGTCCCTACTGGTAATCTTTCCCTGGACTGGGAGCTCCTAAAGTGCAGGGCATCCACAGTCCAAAGGACAGATTCTGGTCCTGATGCTTCTTCTTTCCTGATGGTATGAGGTAGCCAACTTCTGCTTGCTCCTCTTTCCTTTAGATCCCAACAGATTGCCTTGAGGTGCAGGACAATCTTACACACTGAGTCCTGTGTCACCAACATAACTGCCTCCCTTCCTCCCTTATTAACATCATAGAGGCAGGGTTTACAACATATAGGAACACCACACAATACTGAGAATCACAGCCTAGCCAAATTGCTACACACATTTTTGGGAGGACACAATTCAATACATGAAAGTGTTCAAAGCATGTAAGATATGGTTGTACTATTTTTGGTTGCACACTGGTTGTACTTCTTCCAAGACATGAGTTCTCTAAAGAAATATGTATATATATGTATATAGACAGATAGATAGATACATGTACATGTGTATGTGTGTGTATATATACACATACACATATACACGTATGTACGTGTATACATGTACATGGAAACCCTGGTGGCATAGTGGGTTATGTCCTACATCTGTTAACCAAAAGGTCGGCAGTTCAAATCCGCTAGGCTCTCCTTAGCAGTTCTACTCTGACCTCTAGGGTTACGGTGAGCTGAATCTGGCTTGAAGGCAGTGTGTTGTACATATGCATATATACATATATATACGGAATTAAAGAGAGAAATTTACCTCACAGAAATAGCTCACACTGTTGTAGAGGCTGGCAAGTCCCAAGTCCATGGATCAGGTGTCAGGCTGGAGGTTTTTCTTGACTCGTATAGCTTCAGGGGCCGATGAACTCAAGATCCACAGATCAGAAGACAGGCTTCTGGCCCAAAGTTGTGAAGGCTGATAAACGTAAGATCAGCTTCGTGAATTGAGCTGTGGCCCCCAAGAAATGTGTATAGCCAGGCTGGGCCAGGATTCCCAATAGTTTATGATTGTCCTCCATTTGTGATTTTCCTGTGCTGTGTGTTAGAGAGGATTATGGTGGGGCTGTAAATTCCTTTCTAAGGTCACCTCCATGCTCTACTGTAAAGGCAGTGCCCCTGGAGTGTGGCTTGCACCACCATTTATCCTTTTATCCTACAAGAGATAAAAGTAAACGAAAGCAAGCAGAAAATTGGGAACCTTGTGTCATCGAGAAAGCAACCCTAGGAGTAGAACATATCCTTCAGACCTGAGGTCCCTGTGGCAAGGTGCTCCCTGACAAAAGACTCATGCAATGTAAGGACTTGCCTGCAGAGCTGACAGAGAGAAAGCGCTTCACCTGGAACAGACACCCTAAATTCAGACTAGTAACCTACTGGACTGTGAAAGAATCATTTTTTCTTGTTACAGTCATCCACTTACAGTATTTCCATTAGAACAGTACCAGGTGACTAAAACAATCAGCAAGCAAGACAGCAGACTACTAGCAAAAGTCCAAAGACTGGTGATCAGACGCTGATGAGCCAGGTAAAGGATCCAGAACACAACAGAAGCCAGGCGTTTCGCCAGAAAGTCCACATATATTATATGCAAGCCACACTCTCAAGGAAATTCCCTTTCAACTGACTGACTGCTGAAAACAAATCCTCACACAAAAGTGATCATGTTATATCGGATCTCATCATAAAAACTACTCATCATGAGAAACTATGTTTTAACTGTCAAACCACTAAGGATCATAACCCTGCCGAGTTGACACACAATCTTAATGATCGCAGTGACCTTATAGGACAGAATTAAGCTGTCTCATAGGATTTTTTAGGCTGAAATATTCACCAAAGCAGACTGCCACATGTTTCTCCCACAGGATAGCTAGTGGGTTTGAACTGTCCACCTTTCAGTTAACAGCTGAGTGCTTCACCGTTATACCACCGGGACTCCTTCAATGACAAAATATCTACAACGTAATCCATTAGAACTCGCTGAGGAGAACGTGTTTGGCAGATACTTAAAGTACAACATGTGTCTCTCAAACTAGATGAAAGAATGACAACAAGATTGCTTGAAAGGAAATTTCTTCCCTCGGTGCAAACATGCAAATATCCTGGATGAAGATAACAAAGATAGCTACAAGGAAATGTCCTGTCTATTTTAATTATTACTATTTTGTCTATGAATAATCTAATTAATTTCTTCTTGTTTTAGCAGCAAGAAGTTGAGGTTATTAACTTCCAATTTTGGCAACCGTAAAAGGGGACATCATCTCACATTTCCCAAATGAAAAATGTGAATCTATTAAACAGAGGCATAGCAAACTGCCACAGATTAAATCAATCATGAAGCCATGGCTTCTAAGTCTTTTTATAATCATTTTATAATGTATATGTGTTATGAGTCTTTCTCACGGAGGGATATATAAGACTGTAAAATGTAATTTTCTTTAGCAAATATAAAACTATTAACTTGAGTATATTTTTTGTTCTAAAGTTGTTATTGTTAGGTGCCATTAACATAGTTCTGACTTGTATCAAACTTATGTACAGTGTAAGGAAACACTGCTCAGTCTTGTGCCATCCTCACAATTTTTGTTGTATTTGAGCCCATTTTACAACCTGTGTCATCTTGTCAAGTTTCTTCCTCTTTTTCACTGACCCTCTATTTTACCAAGCATGATGTCCTCCTCCAAGGACTGATCCCTCCTGATAGTATATCTAAAGTATGTAAGACAAAGTCTCACCATCTTCATTTTCAAGGAGCACTCTGGGTTTATTTCTTCCAAGACAGACTTGCTCATTCACTGGCCATCCACGATATAGTCAATATTCTTCTCCAGCATCATGATGCAAGGGTATCACTTCTTCTTCTGTCCTCCTCACTCATTGTTCACCTTTTGAATGTCAGTGAGGCATTTGAAAATGACTCTGGTGAGGAGCACGTTAGTCCTCAAAGTGACATCTTCTTTCACAGCAGATTTGCCCACTATGACACATGGTTTGATTTTTTGACTGCTGTTGCCATGGACATTGATTGTGGATCCAAGTAAAGTGAAATCTTTGACAGGTTCAGTATCTCCTCCATTTATCATGATGTTACTTATTGGCCTATTTGTGAGTATTTAGTTTTATTTATGTCAAGTTTTAATCCATACTGAAAGCTGTAGTTTTAGGTCATCAGTAAGTGCTTCAAGTCCTCTTCACTTTAGGCAAGCAAGGTTATGTTATCTGGGTACCATAGGTTACTAAGGTGTCATCCTCCAACTCTGATGCAAGCTTCTTCATATAATGTTATTACTTGCTCAGCATGCATATTGAATAAGTATGGTTAAATGAAACAACCCTGACACAGACCTTTCCTGGTTTTAACCACAAAGCATCCTCTTGTTCTATTTGGATACTGCCTCTTGGTCTATGTACAAATTCCTCAAGACACAATTAAGTGTTCGAGAATTCCCATTCTTCCCATGGTTATCCATAATTTGTTATTCAAGGGTAAGTTGTGGCAATACAATAAGGTAGAAACCAAGGTACAATTCAGTTAAAACTGAGCAATTCTCTCCTCTCAGTTGTGCCTACTTGATTTTCTCTGTAGCATTGCTATGGTTGAGCTTATCCACACTCCCTTCTAGCAAAACCTTGCTCATCACCTTAGTGGGAGGAGAACAAACAAGCGGTAAGTTTTTGAGGTGTGCAGAGTCTTCATGTTTGATTACTGAGTTATAGGAGGATATGCTGAGCTGTTGGAAGGGTCACATGTATTCATCATTCATTTAGCAAACATTTATTAAGGGACTACTCTAGTAAGGTTCTCAAAGACTCAAGAAAATCAACACATTTAATAGTTTCTGTCACTCTCATAAATCTTTACTTACAGTCGTTGCTTGGTGATAACAAAGAGGACTTGAAGCACTTACTGATAACAATTAAAGACTACAGCCTTCAGCATGAATTACGTTTCAACATAAAGAAAACAAAAATCCTCACAAATGGTCTAATAAACAATATTCATGATAAGCGAAGATATTGAAGCTATTAAGAATTTCCTTTTGCTTGGATCCATAATCAACAAAGAAGTAGTCAAGAAATCAGACAATGTACTGTGTTGGGCAAATCTGCTGCAAAAGACCTCTTTAAAGCATTAAAAAGGAAGTGTCCCCTTGAAGACTAAGGTGTAGCCAACTGGAGCCACAGTATTTTTCAGTTGCCCCATATACACGCTGAACGAGGAATAAGGAAGAGAGAAGAAGAGATGACACCTTTGAATTGTGATGTTGGTGAATAACACTGAATATTGTATGGAGTTCAGAAGAATGAAAAAATCTGTCCCGGAAGACGATACAGACAGACTGCTCCTTAGAAGGAAGAATGTTGAGACTTCCTATCATATATTTTGGACATGTTATCATAAAGGATCAGTCCCTGGAGAAGGATACCATGCTTGGTAAAGTAGTGTGTAAGCAAAATGAAGAAGACCCTTGACAAGATGGACTGACACAGAACTGGCAGTGTTTTTATTCTTTTCTACATAGGATTATCATGAGTCTGAACAGACTCAATGGACTCAACTATGCCTCAGCCATCATAACAGATGATTGACAATTCCATTTTCTGAAACAAGGCAATAGAGAAAATCATGATAAAAGTGTTTAAACCTTTTTTTCAAGATCAAGCCTGTAAGAGTCACATTTAGTGACAATATTTTAGACTGCCATGAAATCAAAGCATGAACTGATACTCTAACATAAAAATTATAAAACTATACTTACAGTTTCTGGCCACAAGAGCCAGCAGAAAAGGTGTCAAACAGAATTTCTCCAGCAGAAATTTGTGTGTGCACACCAGCTATTTAAAATCCTCTCAGAAAGTTCTGGGGTGGAAGACATCAGTCATACCTACAGGACACTTCTGGTTTCGTTTGAACATTGAGAGATATCTTCAAAATTAACTCTAAAACAGACATTTCCTCTGAATTAGTTAACACAACGTATGTCAGGGTTTCACAATCATTGCGTTCTTGACATTTTGAAGCAGCTGATTTACTTGTTGTGAGAGGTTATTCTTTGTATTTTAGGATCTTTAGTAGCATCCCTGATCTCTATCCACTATATGTCAGTAGCAACACTCCCATTACAACAACCAGAAAAGTTGCCAGGAGTATCACTTTCTTCCTGGAGATCAAAATCATCCCAAAAGTTTGGTACATGCAAATTGCTGGTTGTAACTTAAAAGACCTGTGTTGCCCAAATGTCTCTTGGTGCTCTTTTTTTTCTGAGTCAACTTACAAGAAATTCTGCTATCTTTCTTGAATAGATAGATTATAAAAGTTTTATTATCAAGCTTTTTTCTTTTCTTTTTTTGGAAGCCAACACTCCATAGAAAGAAAAGTCAAATAGTGATAAACATCTAACTTTCACTTTTTTATCTGAAACAAACAATGGTAAATCAGTACAGAAATTTTGCCTTTGTACTAAAAGATTTCAGGACTCTCAATATCTCATTTTCTCTCTCTCTCTCTCACCCACCCACCCACCCACCCACACAAGTACATACACACGATCCAAGTTCAGAAATGGTCAAGTTTCAGCAATCCTACTGATTGGAATATATCCTACAGAAATAAGGACTGTCACATGAATAGGTCCATGCACATGAATCTTTACTGCAGTACAGTCCACTGTAGCAAAAAGATGGAATTGCTCTAGGTGCCTACCAACAGATAAATGGATTAAATAAACTATGGTACATATACACAATGGAACACTACGCAATGTTGAAGAACAACGATAATTTTAGGAAGCATCTCATAACCTGGTATCAACGAGAAGACATTATGTTGAGTGAAATCAGTCAGCTGCAAAAGGGACAAGTATTGTATGAGACATAAGGACTTACAAAAAGACTTATGCACAGAGGAAAAGACTCTTTGATGGCTACAAAAGAAGAGAGAGAAAGGGTTGTTCGCAAATTAGTCAATAGGAATTCGGTTGGGTGAAGGACATGACAGCATTTAGTAGAAGGCAGGTCAGCATAAGTGGACTACACCTTATGTTAAAAAGTTTTCTAAATTCAGCCCAATATTTCAACACATACAGGGGTCCAGGGACTGTGTTTTCAGGATACATCAAAGTCAGTTTGGCATAACTAGCCTTTTCCTTAGAGAGTCTTATGCATCCTATATTGGTGAGTGGCATCTAAGGTCTAAAACGTCAGCAAGCTGCCATCTGAGGAACATCAATTGGTCACAGTCCACCTGGAATAGATGATAACCAAGAACATCAGAGACATGAGGGAAAATGAACCCAGAAGACAGAAGGACCCATACGATGGGAAGACTACCTCAGCAAGATACCAGAAGAACCAGATGGTCCTCTTCCACCACCAAAGACAACCTTGATAGGAGACACAATGTAGTGTCCCTGATGTAACATGAGAAAAAGAGGTGTGCAGACCACGAGCTATACTAAAAGACCAGAACTGATGGCCCAATAACCTGGACGGTTCCCTGGGAACATGGCTTCTAGACATGCTGCTGCCCTAGACCTGAAACCAATAATGAGGTCAACAGTTCAGACTAAGAGTGGACTGGACTCACGGACAGAGAGTGGGCACATGGTATGAGTACTTTACGGTTTTATACATATACAGAAGGCTGTCCTACTGATTTTTTTCTAGAGGGGAGAGGAGAAATGAAGAGGGGACAGGTGTTTGTTGGGAGGATACTAGTAGTAAACAGTGAAAATGAGAAGTGTGCTGTCACAGGGTAGGGGAAGCAGACAGAGTAGTAGAGAGGTGGGTATGCAAAATTCACTTTGATTACATACATTCACTTAATCAAAAAAATAATTCTTTTGAATGGTCAAGTTCAAGTACCTCAAATACCACAATTAATTTTATTTTGTTCTTTATCTCATTCCAGAAAGAATGTAATAGAATGATCTTTTAAAGAAACAATTTCTCATTAAAATACTCATCAACATTTAATTTATGCATGAAAGTCTGCACTTTTCCAGTCTTAGGTATTTGACTTGTGAGCACACAGAAACATTGCTGTACAAGATAATGTTGTGCATTCTGCCAGTGATTAATCATCACCTCAGTGAGCGATGTGGCAATGCCTGTACCTCAAGTTTTAATCCTATGACACTAGTCACCATAGACAATCAGAATAAACCTATTTGTCTATCTGGTGTACTAGTGTCTCCAATCAACATCATGCTCTTCATTGTTTGTAGAGTTAAGCTAATGCTTGCAATCCATTATTCAAAGATTATTTTAGATCTGTTCCTATTGATCTGAAGTAATATCCAAGAGATATTGATCAATGAGAAAAGCAAGTTCATGAAATAGTTGTGTGTGTGTCACATACAAGAACACACACATACACATACAATTCACTTAGAACAGCGTATGTGTGTGCACAAATGAACATAATACAGGGAAAGATACAAACCATACTGAATTTAGGCAAGAAGTTAGAGAAGCAGGATGGGACGCAATAATTTACATGAAAATTTGACCAAAATGAGTATTCAAATGCTTTTAATATCTATTTGCTATTTATATGTAATTCATTTAGGCCAATTTTCTTTCTCTTCCATATTTATGGTAGGAAATTTTGCAACATCTAAGTAGTCAAAAATCATTGGATTGGTTCAAAATAATTGACTACAGTAGCACTTAAACTGTGGTTCCTTTGTGTAGATGAATAACATATGAATAAAAAGGATATTAGGAAACATTTTGAAAAGCATTCATAAAGGACATATCTGGATAAATCGTGAATGTACTGTATGTTATTTGCCTGTTTGCATTTTATTCTTTAATGAATATGTATTGTTTTTATAATGAGGGGGCTAAAAATAAAGAAAAAAACATGGAGGGGTGGAGGTAGGGAGTGGGCTGAAAGAGCATCTGACGTTCTGGAACATAAAAAACTATATCAGAAAATGTTGAGTGAATAAGAATTCTTCATCTATATGAAATCAGTTTTGAAATTTATCTTAGATCCTAGTCAAGAGCTTCTGGGGGAACTGTCATGCTTTCACAGGAATCTCTCAGAGAACATGGGAATGAATTCTGGGAGTTAAAAACAGGTTATGGCAAATTACTCCTGGGGAGATTTTCTCTTCTGGGAATGAGTTTCATTTCAATTACAGATTTTAATTATCATTATTATTATATTCAGCTATGGGAATATACCCTTATGTGAGTAGAAAGATAATTTATATGGGATAAAATCCAAGAATTCATTTTTCATTTCCATTCCTAAGAACAAATGACACCTTGTTCTCCACGATGCACAGACTGGACTATAAATACACTCTAACTAGGGGCATCTGTGTGTGTGTGTGTGTGTGTGTGTGTGTGTGTGTGTGTGTGTGTGTGTGTGTGTGTGTGTGTGTGATGGATTGAATTATGTCCCCTCAAAAAGATGTGTAGCCATGGGGCTGGGCCATGATTTCTGATATCTTATGATTGTCTTCCCTTTTGTGCTTTTCCTGTGCTGTATGTTAAGGGATTAGGAAGGGACTGCAAATGCCTTCATAGGATAATTTCCCTGCTCCACTGTCAAGGGAGTTTCCTTGGAGTCTGGCTTGTGTCACCCTTTATCCCTTCATCCTACAAGAGCTAAAAGGAAAGCGAAGCAAACAAAGACTTGGAAACCTCACATCATCAAGAAAGCAGCACCAGATGAAGAGCACAACTTTCAGACCTGATGTTCCTGTGCCAAGATGCTCCCCAAACAGAGACTGATGAAACACAAGAACTTCCCTGCAGAGCTGACAAGGGGGAAAATCTTCCTCTGGAGCAGACGTCCTGAGTTTGGACTTGTAGCCTACCAGACTGTAAACAAATAAATCTTCCTTTGTTAAAGAAATACTCGTGGTATTTCTGTTAGAGCAGCACTAGCTGACTAAAACAGTGTGTGTATATGTTAACCAATGCTTACTTGGGAAACAAGTGGCAATCAAGGGATGCTAACACAGACCCTGTCACTGCTTCCACAGGTTCAGAGTTGATGCTTCCTTCACTCGTTTATTCTAATGGTACACAGGCTACAGCAGGCATTTCCCCTCCTTCTCCTTAGCTCCCTCTGTTCCTTTTCTTTCTACCTCTCTTGGAACTTTCTAGGCGTCCAGAAAGCCATGACATTTAAAAGTGTATATGATATACTGACCTACAAGCTCCTCAAAGGATGTCTTAAGATGCACCTAATAAATGTACAATATACGTTTAATTTGTATTATTGTTTCCATTTCTTTTTTTAGTTATCATTTGTTTGAAACACCCTTAGGTAGTTGGAAGGCACATTTTATGGGTGCCTAAGGAACCTGGGGAGCACAGACAAGAGGCTTGAGGATAGAGCCAGAGACAGATGGTGTTCCATCGGGGTTTGCCTGCAGGCCCTGAATTTTATAAATGTAAAGAAAGAATGTGCCACAGGGCTAGAAGTAGGCCAAGCTAGACAAAAAGTCTGCCTGGTACCATTTAAAATGAGATTTGGCCAAAAAGGGCTGCACTCAAGGAGCAAAAGACCTCAAACAAGTATCTGTATAGAATGAAGCGTGGGAAATTTAGAATCTGAGATTGGTGCCTAGAGCAGAAGCTTCGCAAGAGAAGTACCACCTCTCTTCAAGCTTGAGTGTTCTGACAGGCAATGATCCACCAAAATGCCCAAAAGAGAAAGAGAGATTTCCATCTTCTAGACTAAGAAAATACTAAACCATGGTGTAGGAGCAAGAGTCAAGTGAGAAATATCCTATTCTCTTATATCGTTTAACCACCACCCCTATTACTGGACCCTGAAGGGATCAGAATCAACAGCTGGCCAAAGGAGAAGATGATGAGGTAGACAAAGACAAAAACAGCTGCTTTCCAGAAAGTAGACTGTGTGCCTACTGTCCCCCTGGCTGTGCCAGGAGGAGAAGGAAGACTTAGTTTTGAATTAAGATATAAAGCTTGAAGATAACATTTAGTGAAACGGCCAGAGAACTTTATATTACCTAACAACAAGTAGAAAATTCATGAACTAGATAAATTTTCATCAAAAAGGGAGAGGAAATCTTTCAATAAAGACATTTTTAAAGGGAAACACAGAGAGAAAAATTAAACTTGCATTTTGATTTCCTCCCACGAAGTTTGCTTGTTCAGAATACCAGAGACAGTGATTTCCAGAATGAAAATCATGACTGTGTTCTTCCTAGAAGGGGTCATTCCAGGATTGTGTTCTATCCTGTATGATGTCCCTTAAGGAGGATGTTGGCAGAGTGGTCAAGATGGTAAAGGACATAAAGATCAAATCATGGAAGGAACAACTGCAAGCATTCGAGTTGTTCAGGCTGGGGAAAATCTAGGCAGGAGAAAATACTGCATTTAACTCATGTGAAAAGGTTTGCACATCGAGAACAAACCAGGAAAATCTCTAAGCTCTCCCAGAGGACCAAATATGGACCAGTGAATAAATTTTAGTGCAAAATGAAGAGATGTATATAATGTATTGAAAAACAAATGTTTCTGTTTGGATTGTCTTGTATTACAATGTATTTCTCATTAGTGACTATTCAAGCTGAGACTGAATGACATTTGCCATGACCGTCACAGAGAAAAAAAACAAAGAAAAGAAAAGAAAATGAAACTCATTGCTGTCAAGTCAATTCCAACTCATATAACACAACAGAGCACAGTAGAACTACTCCCTAGGGTTTCCAAGCAGTATCTGGTAGATTTGAACTACCAACCTTTTGGTTAACAGCTGTAGCACTTAACCACTACACCACCAGGGTTTCCTTCTTTCACAGAGGACCCATTAATTGTTAGACTTTAGGTCAAATTGCCAAAGACCAATTCTGTAAGCATATGAGCCAGTTTACCAAGTTACTAATCCACTGAACAGTCATTTCATTTAAAACCAATTTGCCCAATACCTATTTGCCATATCTTCTTGTTTCCTTTAGTGATTTCATTTTAGTTGATAATATTTCATTTTTTCCTTTTAAGAGATCACTTTAAGGAATATTTAATTGAATCCTACCCTAGTCTGAGAGAAAAGAGAGGAGACTGGGGAATAGAAAGTCAATACATTCTTGAATACATTTTTTAATATAATCCTGAATATAGTGTTACTGTAATTATATTCTTTGTTAAAATTACAATTATTCTTCTGCCTAGACTCTCTTTCTATCTTTCCCCTTCAGTTTGCCATCTTTCTGTCCTTTGTTTTTGGCTGTAACACCAATGCACTAGAGCAGAAACATTTTATTAGGTTTAAGGGTATTAAAAATAACAGCACCTTTTCCCCTCCACTTTGGAACTAATTGACAGATAGATGCAGAAGATAGTTAGATAGATGCAGACGACAGTCAGATAGGATTAAAATATCACCTTTATTTTTGGTAAGCTATATTGAGGGATATATCCAAGCTCTGACCAAGTGACCCCAAACTTCAAGTGCACTCCTTCCTGCCAGAAACAGTCTTTCTGACTAAGCAGACCACAGACCAATATCAACTAAGCATCCATCCCTGGGAAAGGGAAGACTAAACTGGACCACATAAGCACAGTTTCTTTTTCCAAATAGATCAATCAGTGTCCACTCCTCTCCTGAGGAGACCTGAATGAGGGGGTGAGACAGGAAATCAGAGGGGGGTGCAGTTGTAACAGAACTTCTTCCACATGGATACACAAGAAGGGATGAGGGATGTCTGCCTTTTGCCCAATAATCCCTACCTTCTGTCCTTTTAACACAAAGAGTTTAACCTTTAAGCTGAGACAAGTCAACTCCAAATTCCGTCCTTCCCAATTTCGTATTTTGCCCCGAGTCAGCCCAGTGAGTAGATGCGTCTCTTCTGAGGCAACACCCTCTGTAGTCTCTCGCTGGAATAGGCTTAACTTCTTCAACATTCCCTAAATTAAATTGATTCAATACAAAATCGATAATGAACCTTATTTTCAAAGAGACCAAGAATTAAGGTAGCATGAAATGTTTATTCAGCACTATTCCCGCACAGGATCCTGGGTGGTACAAGTGGTTTACCGTTAGCTGCTAACTTAAAAGTTGGCAGTTCAATTTCACTGAGCAGCTCAGTGAAAGAAAGCCATGGTTAACTGCCCCATAAAAATACTGTATCTCAAAGCCCTATGGAGCAGTTCTACTATGAAATACATGAGTCACTATGAGTCAGAACTGACTCCACATCAACAAGTTCAATTTTTTGGTTTGGTTCCCACAAAATTACAAAAACACCGATCTCTAGCTTCTAGAATATCATCACAGGCAAAACATGATCCCCGAACCCAATATTTAGTATTGCCAAAGAAAAAATTCAACATTATCTGAAAGAAATAAAATAAATGTAATATTTTTCTAGATTTATCTTCAAAGGATGTCATCAATTTAGGTCACTTATCTGAAGCCTAATACTTGGGATTTTAAACTTCATTTAATGGATAGGTAAACTGCAGTATATATACTCAGTGGAACTCTATGCAATGATAAAGAATAACGATGATATCAGAAAACATCTCTTAACCTGGTTTCAACTGGAGAACATTATGCTGAATGAAAGTAGTCAGTGAGAAAAGGATAAACATTGTATGAGGCCCTACTATAAGAACTTAAACACAGACTCACGCATAGAAGACTCTTTGACAGCTGCAAGGGTGGGGAGGGAGGGAGGGAGAGAGGTGAGAGTTTAGATTAGATAGTTAATAGAGCTTTGGTTGGGTGAAATCAGTGACAGCACACATTAGAAAGAAGATCAGTAATAACTGGACTAAATATAATTTGAGTACTCCTCCCATCTTAATGCGATATTGCAAGGACAGAGTAGCTGGGGCAGGGAGCCAGGGACCATGCTGTCAGACAAAACCAACACCAATTGGCACAGCTAGCATTTTGCTAATGAGGACTCCCTGCACCCCACATCGGTGAGTGATCTCTGGGGTCTTAAAACCTGCCAAGCTGCCGTCTGAGGCTACAGCAAATGGTCCCAACTCAACAGGAACAGATGATCACTGAGGATAAGAATGACATGGGGGAAAGAGAACCCAGAAGACAGAGAGACCCACCTGAGTGGTTCTCTACATCGACTCGTGACCAGAAGAGCAGGATGGTGCCTGACCACCACCTGTGATAGCCGAGATGGAGTTCCCAAAATTGAGTCTCACTGGCAACACAAGAATAAATAGGGGGTGTACTCTGTGATCTCCACTAACAGACCACAGTTGATGGTCCAGGACCTTCTGGGTTCCCCTGAGAGTGTGGCCCCTGGCCCTGATTTTGCCTCTGTCCATAAATCATAATGAAGGTCAGCTTTCCAGACAGCAGCGGATTGGACCCAGCGACGCAGAGTGACTGTGTCTTCTGGGAACTTCATGGTTATCTGCGTTTATAGGATGTCTTCCTGCTGACCTCTTACTGGAAGAAGGGGAGTAGGTGGAGTGGAGTGGATAGGAGACTATTGGGAGGATAGGACATACATGGAGCATGGAAGAAGTGTGTGCTGTCACCCGGTAGGGAGAACAGGGGGAGCTGCATATAGGTGAGCATGTGAATTTATATGGGAATGTACATTTTCATTCAATCATATTAAAATAAATAAAAATAAATAAAACAAACTTCCTTGGATAGGCTACCTCTACGTGAAAAATATGGAATGACATTAGAGTAGTGGTTCTGTCAACCCACCAAATGGTTAATCTTGACCTTACACACAACCCACAGTGGCTGCCAAGTTCACTGAGAGTAAAAGCCAGCAACCTGCAGAGGCTCCTACACTGTAAGGATCAGCATGAATCCAGCCACCAAAATGTGATTGGATTGATGCTGTCCTCACACTCCTATTTCTCCATTGTCACTGCCAGCCACCACTATGGCACTCACTCTTTCTCTGTGACCCTAGACACAGAAAGCTAGATCAGAGCTCACAGATTAAATGGAAACTGTCCTTTAGACTGCCAGATAGGCATATA
Organism: Heterohyrax brucei; assembly: GCA_028571685.1. Lineage (NCBI taxonomy): Eukaryota > Metazoa > Chordata > Mammalia > Hyracoidea > Procaviidae > Heterohyrax > Heterohyrax brucei. Next base: position 156,377,068 of record CM053142.1, on the reverse strand, counting down.
CCATCCACAAGTGTGTGTGGTCCACATGCTACCCCAACCTTCTGACCAGCTGGCCCCCTTTTGGGGATGGTTTCCTACTATTCTTTTAGGTCAACTGCCACAAACCTGGAAGTCCACACAACACCCTTATTTCCTGAATTTCTGGCTTCTAGTGCCTCTTTGGGTTCAAGAATTTGCTGGAACAATTCACAAAACTCATGGTAAGTATACCTTCCGTCCTACTATGAATTCTTTATAGTCAAAGAAGATTAAAGAAAGTGATGCAAAAGGTGATGTTTGGGAGGGTTCCCAACACCAAGCTTCCGTGTCTCTAGGGACACACTACCTTCCTGAGAGCAGGTGTTCTCATCAACAGAAAACCCTCTGAGAATTTGTTGTCCAGAGCTTGTATCAGCTGGTCCTCCAGGATAGGCTAAATCGTTTATATGGAGGTTAGTCAATAGACACTTCCCAGGTAAGTCTTTTCTGGTCTGACCAGCCCCTACTCACCAACAATTATTCTCAGATGTGGTCTGAAGTCCCAGAACAAAGCTAATTTCCCCAACGGTTATTTCTTCAGAGCCAAGGACAAGATTCAACCTACATAAGATAAAACTAGAGCCTTTTCTGGGTTTTGGTTGCTCCACGTGTACAAACCTCCTGCATCCCAGCACTCTGATTGTACCTGTCCCTGCTGTCCCTTTTGCTGACTCAGCTTCAGCCACAGTGATTTTCTTGCTGCCTTCAAACACACCTTGCCTTTGCCCACCTTAAGGGCTCTACACGTGTGGTTCACTCTACCTGAAATACTCTTCTCCCACGTAACCACATAGATAATTCCTTTAACTCCTTTAACAGCAATGCTAACGTGTTATGTTTCACCAAGGCTTATCCTAAAGTCCCCACTGAAAATTGCAACCTGCCCATCCTCTACCAGCAGTGGAAGCTATATATAGGTTTGCATGTAAATTTATATGGGAATGTACATTTTCACTCAGTTATATTAAATAAAAAATTAATTTAAAAAATAAAATAAAATAAAGAGGATGGGGAAAAAAAAAGTACTGTCAAACACCGCTGTTCTTTCAACTTTTTGTTTTTTAACATAGACTCTCTCACCTTGTAACCAATTACATAATTTAGTTATTGATTATGTTTTTTGTTAATTTTCTGTCTCTACACACTAGAATGTGAACTCCACAAGGGCAGGGATAATTGTTTATTTTGTAACAGATACTTTCCCAACACTAGAATAAACCCAGCCAACCAAACTCATTGCTGTTCAATCAATTGCTACTGACAGCAACCCTGTAGTTTCCAAGGAGCACCTTTTGGTTAGCAGACGTGGCACTTAACCACGACACCACCAGTGTTTCCTCTCCTTCACAGCTCTCTTCTGTTAGATAAGCCATCCCCAAATGAGCTGCTGAGATCTCTATAATAAGACCTGGTACTCACTACGTAAGATGACACACCTTCTCAAAAAGTGCATGGCAGTGGAAAGCAAATTACTGTGATTAGTCTGACCATGCCTCAACATCCACCTGTATTTCTTATCTCTGATGTCATCTGTAGATTACACTGAAGAAATCAGTTAACTTCTACCTTGGGAAATTCAACTTCAGGTTATGGGAGGGCAGAAGAGCCTTTGATTTTCTTTCCATTTATCTCTTGAGGTGACAACATGTGTGCATGTTAAGGAGACTGTACTTATATGTTTATATACATGGTCATATGCATCTCCACATATGTGTACGGGTATACACACAATACATAGACACATACACATATTTGCATGTTATATATATATATACCTCAAGTAGAAAAATATATTCCTGTGTGAGAGTTTTCCACCACTTTTCTGTCAGTTTATCACACTGAAGAGGCTTGCATGTTGCTTTGATGATGGAAGCTATGCCACTGGTATTTAAATACCGGCAGGGTCACCTACAATGGACAGGTATTAGCTGAGCAGGTATCAGCTGAACTTCAAAACTAAGATAGACTAGGAGGAAGGACTCAGAAATCTACTTCTGAAAAGAATTAGCTAGCAGAAACCTTAGGAATAACAACAAACCACTGTCTGATATAGTGCAAGAAAAGACCCCCCCCCCAAGGGTGGAAGGCATTCAAAAGACAAGTGGGGAAGAGCTGCCTCCTCAAAGCAGGATCAAACTTGATTAAGCTTTCAAGACCTTCATTTGCTGACATAGCAGGACTCAGAATGAGAATAAACAGCTGTAAATACCCAATAAGAAGAACAATGTAGAATGTGTGAAGTATAAATCTAGGAAAACTGGAAAACAGCAAAAATGAAATGGAATGCATAAACATCAATGTTCTGTGTATTAGTGAAAGGAAAGGGACTTGTATGGGTCATCTGAATCAAAGAATCATATGGTCTATTATGGCAAGAACAACAATTTGAAGAAAAGTAATGTTGCATTCATCATCAAAAACATTTCAAGATGTATTCTGAAGTACAATGCTATCAGTGATAGGATAATATCCATACACCTAAAAGGAAAGTGGGTTTAATACAACTGCTTCTCAAATTGATGCACCAATTACTAAGGCAAAAGATAAAGAAACTGAAGATTTTTACTAGCTACTGCAGTCTTAAAATTGATCAAATATGCAATCTAGATGCATTGCCAATTACTGGTGATAGATTACATAAGTTGGAAACAAAGAAGAAGGATCAGTATTGGAAAATAAGACATTGGTGATAGAAATGATGCTGGAGATCACATGACAGGGTTTTGCAAGAGCAATAACTTCATTGCAAATGTCTGTTTTTGCTCAAGTGACTGGTGCCTATATACATGGACCTTGCCGAATACAAAACTCAGGAATCAAGTCGACCACATCTGTGTAAAGAGGTGAAGGAAAGGCTCAGTATCGGTCATCACAGGACCAGGTGCCAGTTGCAGTACAGACCATCAACTGCTCATCTGCAAGTTCCAAATGAAACTGAAGAAAATTAGAACAAGCACACAAGAGCCAAAGCCCAACACTGAGTATATCCCACCTGAGTTTAGAGACTGTCTCAAGAATAGGTTTGATGTGTTGAACAATAATGATGGGAGCCCAGACTAGTGGAAAGACATCACCCATGAAGAAAGTAGCACATCATTTAAAAAATCAGGGAACAGAGACCAAATTGGATGTCAGAAGAGGCTTTGAAACTGGCTAAAAAGGAAGAAATGATGAGGAAAAAGAGCTGAACAGAGGATTTCAGAGGGCAGCTCAGCAAGACAAAGTAGAGCATTACAATGACATGTGCGAAGAGCTGGAGATAAAAAACAGAAAAGGAAGAACACACTGTATTTCTCAAGCTGAAAGAACTGGGAAAAAAGAAACCAAGTCTCAAACTGCAGTAGTGAAGGAATCTGTAGGGAAAATAGTAAACAACTCAGAGAGCGTCAAAAGAAGATGGAAGGAATAAACTGTCATTATACCGAAAACAGTTGGTCAACATTCAACCATTTCAAGAGGCAAGCATACAATCAGAACTGGTGGTACTGAAGAAAGAGGATGAAACTGCCCTAAAGGTGTTGACAATGAACAGGGCTCAGGAACTGATGGGATGTCAACTTAAATGTTTCAACAGAGACACAGTGCTGGAAATGACCACTTGTCTATTCCAAGAAATCTGGAGGACAGCTACCTGGCCAACCCCATGTTGTTGGTGTTGTAGTTGCTGTTAGCTGCCATTGTGTTGGTTCTGACTCATAGGGACCCTATAGTCCAGCGTCTTGGATTATTTTTGCTCAGCATACAGATTGAAAAGGTATGGTAAAAGGATACGCTGACACACACCTTTCCTGGCTTTCAGCCATGCAGTGTCCCCTTGCTCTGCTCACACGACTGCCTCTTGATCCATATACAGATCTCTCATGTGCACAAGTAAGTGTTCTGGAATTCCCATTCTCTGCAATGTTACCATAATTTGTTATGATCCACACAGCTGAATGCTTTTCTATAGTCAATAAAACATAGGTAAACATCTCTCTGGTATTCTCTGCTTTCAGCCAAGAACCATCTGACACCAGCAATGATATTTCTGGTTCCACACCCTCTTCTGAATCTGGCTTGAATTTCTGGCCGTTCCCTGTCGATATACTACTGCATTCACTTTTGGATGATCTTGAGTAAAATTTTACTTGCATGTGATAATAATATTGTTTGGTAATTTCTGCATTTGGTTGGATCACCTTTCTTGGGAATAGGCATAAATATGGATCTCCTTCAGTCTACTAGCCAGTTAGCTGTCTTCTAAATCTCTTGGCATAGATGAGGGAGCACCTTCAGCACCGCAGCCATTTGTTAAACATCCCAGTTGATATTCCTTAATTCCTGGAGCCTTGTTTTTCACCAGTGGCTTCAGTGCAGCTTTGACATCTTCCTTCAGTGCCATCAGATCTTGATCATATGCTGTTTGTTGAAATGATTGAACTTTGACCAATCGTTCTTGGTATAATGACTCTGGGTATTCCTTCCAGCTTCTTTTGATGCATGCTGGTTGCATGTTTGATCAATTTCAGACTGCAGAAGCTAGTATAAGTCTTCAATTTCTTTTTCTTTGGCCTTAGTGGTTACTGTGTAAATTTAAATAATAATCATATTAATTGGCCTTCCCTACCGGCATACAGATATTATCCTAGCACCAACAGCATTGCACTTCAGTTTAGACCTTAAAATATTCTTTTTGACAGTGAATGCAACACTCCCCCTCTTCAAGTTGTCATTCCTGGCATAGTAGACTATATCATTGTCCAATTCAAAACTGCTAACACCAGATTGTTTCAGTTTACCAGTGCCTAGGATATCAGTGTGGGTTCCATTTCATTTCCAATGATTTCCAATTTTCTTAAATTCATACTTTGTACTTTCTACTTTCTGATTATTGATGGATGTCTGCAGCTATTTCTTCCCACTTTAAGTCATGCTGTGGAAGAGATCCACATTTAGCCTATTTTCAAGAAAGTTGATCCAACTAAACATGGAAATTATCAAAGAGTATCATTAATATCACGTGCAAGCAAAATTTTGCTAAAGATCATTCAAAAGTGGCTGTGGCAGCATGTTGACAGGGAACTTCCAGAAATTCTAGCTGGATCCAGAAGAGGATGTGGAACCAGAGATATCATGGATGACGTCAGATGGATCTTGGCTGAAAGCAGAGAATACCAGAAAGACATTTACCTTTGCACAGTTTCATTGACTGTGCAAAGGCACTCAGCTGTGTGAATCATACAAATTATGGACAATGTTGTGAAAAAAAGGAAATTCCAGAACACTGAATTCTCCTCATGAGGAATCTGTACACAGATTAAGAGGCAGTTGTTCAAACAGAACAAGGGAACACAGCATGATTTAAAGCCAGGAAACACGTGTGTCGGGGTTATATCTTTTCACGATACCTATTCAATCTGTATGACAAACAAATAATTTGAAAGCCAGACTATTTAAAGAAGAATGGGGCATAGAGTTGGAGGAAGACTCATTAATAACCTGAGTTATGCAGATGACATAACATTCTTTGCTGAAAGTGAAGAGGATTTGAAACATTGATGAAAATCAAGATTAGATCTCAACATCATGATGGACCAGTAAGCAACAACACACTTAATGGAGAAAAGATTGAAATTTTCAAGGATTTCATTTTACTTGGCTCCATAATCAACACCCATGGAAGTAGCAGTTGAGAAATTAAAAGATGCATTGTCCTGGGAAAATGTATTGCAAAAGATATTTTTAAGGTGCAGAAGAGTGAAGATGTCACCTTGAATACTAAGGTTTGCCTTACCCTAGCCGTGGTATTTTCAATAATATCATATGTATGCAAAAGCTTGACAATAAGTTAGGAAGACAGAAGAAGAACTGATGTCTTTGAATTATGGCATTGGAGAAGAATATTGACTATACCATGAACTGCCAGAAGAACAAACAGATCTGTTCTGGAAGAAGTACAACCAGAGTGCTCCTTACAATCAAGGATGTTGAGACTGAATCTCATATACTTTGAATTTTTTGGGAGAGATCAACCCTTACAGAAGGATATCATGCTTGGAAAAGAAGAGGGTCCACAGAAAAGAAGACCCTCAACAAGCTGAACTGACACAGCTGCAGCAACAATGGGCTTCAGCATAAACACAATTGTGAGCACGGTGCAGGACCAGGTAGTGTTTCGTTTGTTGTATACAGTGTTGCTGTGAGTCAGAACCAGCTAGATAGCACCTAACAACAACATATGTCATTTTTAATGCCCTTGCTTCTGTTACCAGATTTGTAAATCTTAATGGTGGTGGATTTTCTTCCTTATAAGTATTTTGAACCAGTTTCTACTTTTATTTTGATCATAAAAATGCTTTACGCCAACACTAAATTTTACTCTTAATGATTCTTTCATTCCTTTATTCACCCATTTGAAATTAATTTTCTCTTTATGTGCTGTTATTCTCTACCCTTTCCCAAAATTAGTCGTTTCAGAGGTATAAAAAAATACATTCACAAAATAAAAAGCCACTTGGGGACACAGTATGAGCATGTTGTGTGTATACTTTATGATTTTATGCATTTGTAAGATGCTGTCTCACTGGTTTCTTTCTAGAGAGGAGAGGGTGGTGAGGAGGGGACATGTGTTCATTAACAGGATACTAGAAGAATGAAAAGAGTGTGCTGTCAGAGGGTGAGGGGAGCAGATAGAGTTAACGTAGAGAGGCAGACATGCAAAAGTGACTTGGATTGTATAATTTTACTTAATCATAATTTTTAAAAAATAGAAAATAAGTAAATAAAATCAAAAGCAGAAGTCAACAATTTTGACTTCCAGTACTTTTCACACAGCTGTTGAGCAGGACAATACAGTATATTCTGATAACTTTATCTACACGGAGCCCTTGGGTGGTGCAAATGGTTAATGTCTTTGCCTGTTAAAGGTTAGAGGTTTGAGTCTGCTCAGTGTTGCCATGGAAGAAAGGCCTGACAATCTCCTGAAAAATCTGCCATTGAAAACTTCATGGAGCATAGTTCTTCTCTGCTATACATGGGGTCACCATGAGTCAAAACCCACTCCATGGCAGCTGAGGTAACTACATAGTATCGTTGATGTAGTACTATGGAAACCCTGGTGGTGTAGTTGTTAAGTGCTGCATCTGCTAACTGAAAGGTAGGCAGTTCAAATCCACTAGGTGCTCCTTGCAAACTCTATGGAGCGTTTCCATTCTGCTCTACAGGGTTGCTATGAATCAGAATCGACTTGATGGAAATGAGTTTATATAGTGCTATATTTAAAAAAAAATAACAACAACCAAACCCACTTCCTTCTAGTCAGTTCTGACTCATAGTGACCCCATAGAACAGAGTACAACTGCCCGATAGGGTTTCCAAGGAGTAACTGGTGGATTTGAATTGCTGACCTTCTGGTTAGCAGCATGTAGCTCTTAACCACTACACCATATAGTGTATATATAATATCATCTGCATTTGTAAGGTACCTACAGATTCTTAGAGTTGTAGAAAGTTAGCATGGGCATCTTACAGCGTCCAAATCCACTCTTCATTTTTCTTAGAAGCAATTAAGACCCAGAGAAATTTTGTGAGTCCCCCAAGCTCACACAGTAGATACAGATAAAGCCAAAACTAGAAGTCAGATAGCCTAAAGATACAATCTCTTTCTAGGGCAAAATGTCATCTTCCTTAGCAAAGGAAAATATCATTTCTAAGGCTAGGATTCTATTGCAACAGCCATTCTCAGAGTACCATTACAGAAGGAAAGGACTATTGGGGTTTTTTGTGTGGTGCATGCGGGGCTTTAGGATACTAATGATAAAAGAGTAGTATTTGGGGTAAAATTCAACAGTCTCAGGCTATTGTTGCTACATTATACTTAAAATGAAAAATGATTTGGTCGAGCTAAATACTATAAAATATAATTATAGTGCTTGGGAACAGCTCAGCAGAACTGGAGCTATATTTTGCTGTCTTAGCTCACCAAAGCCCTGGAAGATATTCAAGAAGAGATTGTATAACAAGTGGCATACATCATTTCCTTTAGGATCCAGCACTCTGAGATCAAAAAATGTGACCGTTTTGAACTCATTAATAAACACTGTTGATCACCAAAAGCTTAACTGATCATGTGTCAATATATATTGACTACAGCTAGGCATAGTTATTTCTCCCTGCATATATCATTAAATACTGACGGGTCTCTTACTGTAGCCTCTACATTTCTGTCTCAGGGAGGAGATACAACCACTGCTCCCATTCGCAAGCTTTTCCAATTTAATCTGAATCTGACTTTTTGTCATCTTTATTTTTAGTTTATAAATTGCTTGGGAAGGACTTTTTTTTCCCCTTCTCTGGTTCCTGGCTGGAGTTGAAACTGAGATTACGGAAATACCTCAAGAGTGGTTATTTCTATCCACACTGAAATGAGAATTTTGGGGATGTTTAGCTGAACATTCAAATGTCTCAGCTTTTACCCTTCACTATTAATAATACCATCATCTGTCTTTCACACAGAAAAATCTTTCTTTAACTCTGCACTTGAGAATTTTGATTTTTCAAAAAATTGTATTTCCTTATAGAGTCTTCCTGAGATGAGTCAGAACATCCCAGCATATTGAGGTCATGTCAGTTGAATTCTGTTACACAGGAGGGCGTTTCAGCCTCAAGTGCACCGTCAGGTCCACTGAAAAGTGTATCTGTCTTAAAAGGGGGTCATTTTGCTCAAGATTCCAGCTGGGAGATAACCAGGTGCAGGGTCTTCTACAAACTACTAGTCTCTTTTAGGTAAAAACTGTACAATGTGAGATTTCCTTACAACCTTTGGCTTTAGACTCTATCTTCACTCTCTATAAGGATTCACTTATTTTGACAACAGTAGGTGGTAGTTACAGAAAAGAAGTGGTCTGAATATCTTTTTTCAATGTCTAAAGTTTCCAAAATTAGCCTTCAATAGCCTTCAGTCTTTCATATGAAAAGACTTTTCGCTCATCTTAACCAGCTTAAATTAGAATGCAAATAGCTGGAAAAAATGTATTATAAGTTACACAGCCAATATAAGGTTACTGGCATTCTATCAAACTAGTCAGTATCTACTCATAAAGTAAGGTGGTGTCATTTCCTGTGTGGGTGTAGCTGAGTTAGGGAGGGTTTTCAGTTACAATGCCTTCTCCTGTTCACTAGCTTTCCTCTATCACAGACACTTTCATATTCCACTGTTCTTGGAAATCTACAGTCAACTCCTATGCATAAAGGTTATCCTACTGGAGGAAAGGGTTCATGAGTCACTCAAATTTCTTTAAGTATAATTCTGATTAAAACACTTAGTCTCAGCTGATGTTTCGCAATGTGTTTTGTTGTATGCAGATGGATGAATAGGAATAAATGTATTTTGTTGTGAGTCTCAAATCTTCTACGTGAATTCACAGTCCAGTCCGACCCATCACATCTACTGCCTTCTGCCTCCACTGATGCTTGTCATAGCCACGTGCTCACAAAACTTTTAATCTGGAATTGATTTTAGAGACTGATCATTTTTAATCAAATCCTTCACTTTTCAGAAGAGGAAAGCTCAAGTGTGTAAAGACTAAAGTTTATTCCTGGCTACCAAGAGTGGGAAAATGAAGAAAAGGGAAGTTACTGCTTATAGAGCACTGAGTTTATGGTGATAGAAATTTGGCATTGATTAAGGGTAATGATTGCACACTGATTAATGTAATTGATATCTAAGTTGTACATCTGTAAAAAGTTAAATTGGCAAATGTTACATGATAGATATTTTTACCAAAAAATGAGCAGCTGCTGATGCTACTTATGTACAATCCCACATTCCATGGCATTTATTCCTTAATTTGGAGGTTTAGAGAAATAGTTTCATGTTATATCCCAGTTAATTGGCTGAATATCATTTCTAGTGCTTCTGTTCTACTTCCAAGTTTGTTGTGCGTTGCCTGGAGTTTTAAAAATCAGTAAGCAGCCATCCAAGATGTAATAATTTTTCTCTATTTCCCTGGACTATCAGAGGAAGAAAGAGTCAGGAAAAGGAAGAAGAAATGGAATGCCTGGCTAATTACCTCTATGAACAAATGCTTCCTTTGCTATGAGACCAGAAGAACTGTAGGGTGCCTGGACATCATTACTGAATGTTTTGATCAAAGATTCTATAGAAGACTCTTAATCAAAAGAGGGAAAAATGCAGAACAGAATTTTAAATTTTAATAGAATCCAAACTTTCTGGAGTCATAGAGACCTGATGAACCCCTAAAACTATTGTCCTGAGATAACCATTAAGCCTTCAGCATTAAAACAAAACCATGCCTTAAAATCTTTAAATTATAGTTGGGCTTAATTAGTAAAGAATATCTTTCTTGAGCATTGAGCTCTTTTAAATAACTATCCATGTAGAATCAAATTTTCAGTAGAAACTCAAGAGATTGGAGAAGACACTCAGGGCCCAGGAAGTTTTTAATAGTGGAGGAATAATTTGGAAAAGGTTGAAAATGGTTGTATAGCTTTAAGTATGTCATCCGAGTCACAGAATTGTATATGTAGAAATTGCTGCATTGGTGTATATTTTGCTGTGTATATTTTCAACAACAAAAATAATTTTAAGTCACTAAATAATAGAAATAATGTAATAAATAAATGAATAAAAAGATTAAAGCTGAAGCCCACAGAGCTTAAGGTATTTTCTCAACATGATCCAACTACTCATAGTAGAGTTAAGACATGTACCCAAGACTCTGGACTTCTATCATTCTTACCATTCGTTCTATGACTCGTTGACCGTCACTTTACTCATCCTCTTGCCAGCATTGTCAACTTTCCTGTCCGTTGCCTTGCAGTGTCATGGTACACCTGTCCATACCTCTCAGCAAAGCACTGTATGAGGTCAGCCCAATGCCCAATTGACTATTTTTGGAGAAAATCACCCAAGTGAGGAAATTGTTCCTTTTTAAATTTCAGGGCATCACCCTCACCTGGCGTGTTAACGCTGCTTGGCTGTGCTTCCATTAGTGACTGCTGACACTCCGTAGTCAACACTTAGATTCTGTGTGAGAGCAATTTCGAACTTTCTCGTGTCTCTCATCTAATGTGATGTTGCATATCACTTCTCAGAGAAAATACAAGCAATCCAATTTCTTGCCTCTAAACTTCTTTATCTGTTCCTCCCTCCCCCCCCCCCAGTGTACTTTCAAAATAAATGAGATCTTTCTTGTTTAAACCTAATTCCTCTTCTGCTCTGAGTAATATCCTCTCTGGCATTCCTAGGGCATTTCATTCTATAGTCTTCTCTTTCTACCAAGTTTTCACTCATGCACACTGGCTTCTTCCCATAAACATTTAAACATATTCAAGTATCTTCATGTATCTACAGATCCCCATTAGTCTCCTTTGTGGTACTTTTCCTTTGCTGGAACTTAAATATAGGAGGACTGCCAATTAAGTTCATGAACTCATCCTTAAAAAGTGCTACATACCTCGTGGCTGAATATCACTATGGTCACCTTTGAATCACTTCCCTTGGAAAGCTATGCACTGACATCAGCACCTAGTTCACCCTTCAGAGCAATTTTGGAACTCTTTCTGGAATGGCCATCAGAGCTGTCATTGTATTACCCTTGATGTCCTGAATGTCATCAAAAAGTTTTCCTTTCAACATTTTATCTTCAGGTAAAGAAAAAAGTCATTGAAGGTCAGATTAGGTGAGTAGGGTGGGTGTTCCAATACAGTTATTTGTCTACTGGCTAAAAATTCCCCCAAAGACAGCTAGACAATTAAGCTCACAAACTTGCCACTTTGCCCCTGTGCAAGATCATCATTCCAGAAAGCGTTCCAAATTGCTTTGAAGGGTAAACTTGGTGCTGGCACCGGTGTATTGCTTCCCAAGGGGAGTACTTTGAAGGTGACCACAGTGATATTCACAGCTACGAGGCATGTAGAAATTAGAACAACTAAATTTGTGGCCTTAATCGTTAGACCTCATACATTCCTAGGAATCTGTCCTGGGTAATTGATTTTACCCATCCCCTGAACCAAACGTCTAATCTGTGGTTTTTTTCTTTGCATGTTCATGCTGCTGACTCCATCCATATCCTTCTCCTCAACCCACTTCTTTAGTTCTTTCTCTCTTTTCAGACTTCCCAGAGACGCCTAAGAATCAGTGTGTCTAAAACCAAATGATAGTCTTCTTTAACCAACCTGTTTATTTTCATTGTTCCTTGTATCATCCAATGACAGCACCATCTACCTGAGCATTAGCCTTAATTCCCCGTCACCAAATGTGTATTTCAAAGTATTTGGCAAAGTAGTTCAGAGAATAGTATTGGTCCTGGGTCTGCAATGTAGTTGCTGCCTGACCTTGAACAAATTATTTAAGGTTTCTAAGCTTCTAATACAAATACGATATCCAGCTCATGGTAAGCATTCAGTACCTCTTACCTACAATTACTTTGATTGTTTTGATAACCAGTACTTATTACAAATCAGTCCAGTTCTCTGCATACTTATTGCCCTAACTCTATTCCAGGACACTGTTGTTTTCAAAAATCTCCTAACCAGCTTCCTAGTCTCCACTCTTGCCTCCAGTCTACTTTGCACACTGCAGAAATAAATGATATGCCAAAAGTTAAAGTTCTGTCTCTTTCCAAAGGTATTTACTGGCTTCCCCTTACAACTAGGTTAAAGTCTAAATATCTTAGAACAGTTCAAGTTTTCCTTCATCATCTGTCTCCTATTTACTTCTCTAGCCTCATCTCTTGATGTTCTCCCTACACTGCTCATGCTTACACTAAAATAATCATCTTAACATCCTCAAACTTGCTCACTGCCAAGTTCTTCACACATGTGGTTTTTCCACTTGAAATTTTCAGTGTAACCACTTGGGCTTGCCACTTCCAACTCATATTTCAAGTCACAGGTTGTATGTCATCTTTCCAAGAAAGTTTTAGCTAACCTTTACCCTATCTACTGGTTGATGACTTTTCTATCCACTCTTATATCAAACCAATCTTCTACCACAGCCCTCAATGCACTGCATTATATCTATTGGTTACTTTTCAATCTTATTCACCGGATGATAAGCCCCACGAGGGCAAGGTCAATCCTTGTCGGCTATCATAGCAGATCAGCTAGGCACACAGTATGCAGCATAGAAATAACTGTGGAATGAATATTTTTCTTCTTCTGAATTTTTATCAAGTTTTTCTATCCTGTTACCATCCCATCCAGCTATCACAGTGCTTGCCTCCTCTTAGGCCTTTAAAACTGATTTATGCCTAAGCCTGAAAGTAAATAAAAAATATTGACTTACTTACCTAGGACCAATCTCTGCCCATAATAGTATTCACATTGTTCTTTACCTGACATTTCCCTTGTAACCTGTAACTTCTAGCTTGTATATAGTTTAGTATTCTTTAAATAATTTCTTTCTTTAAGTGCAGGGATAATATTTTGTTGTTTGTATCCCTATAAAAGGTAACTACAATTCATTGACAGAAGATTTTCACTAAATATTAACTTATACAAAACCAGCCCATTTACTGATAGGTATATTCAGTCTCTATTAATAAGAATGAGATTTATTCTAAAGTAATGTTTTAGTCATCTAGTTCTGCGGTAACAGAAATACCACAAGTGGATGACTTTAACAAAGTGAAATTCACTCTCTCACAGTCTAGTAAGCTACTAATCCAAATTCAGGGTGCCAGCTCCAGGGAAAGGCTATCTGTCTCTCTAGAAGTTCTGGAGGAAGGTCTTTTTCATCAGTCCTCCCTTGGTCTAGGAGCTTCTCCAGGTGATGACTTATAACCATATAGGACAGAGTACAACTGGCCCCCAGATTTTCCAAGGCTGTAATCTTCATGGAAGCAGACTACTACACCTTCCTTCTGTGGAGCAGATAGTGGTTTCAGACCACCAAGCTTCTGGTTAGCAGCTGAGCACTTCATCCTTGCGTCACCAGGGCTCTTCATCCATAGGGTAGCACTTGCTGATTTTTGTGATGTGAGTATTCTCACAATGGTCAAGTTCAAGTTACTGGGCTTAACAGTACTGAATGCAGACTTGGAAAGAGATGTACACAGTTGGTTCTTGGACACTGTTACAAGGCAGCTCCAGCACATCATTGTTTCTGCCTCTTTTTTACTTTCCAAATATTACGTAAGTATATGCCAATGATGGAACTTATTACAAATTCAGAAACCTGCCAGCAAAGTAAACTCAGAAATATGTAGTTCCCAGCCTTCCAGCCTGCAATACAGAGTAGACAAAGAAAGAATCATCAAGTGTACCAAGAACAAACACAGATCATACCTGTCTCATAGCATACAGACTAATTTTTGACATTGTATTTCTCTTCTCTTGCAAATACAAAAGAAATAAACAAGCCCTCTGTAATTTCACCTGCATCATGGCTCAGTTCACAAATTATGTTCAAGCTCTGTGTGGCACATTTGAGAATTAAGTAGGCATAACAGTACTAATCCTAGCTAATAAGCTAACACTTATTGAGCCATTGTAATGTGCTGGGTATTGTTTTAGCCTTTACATGAGTTACCTTCTTCAGTCTTCTCAACATTCTTATGCAGCAGGTACACTATTATCCTATACTTAAGGTTAAAGGCTAAGTAAAAGCCTCAGATCATACAGCTATTGAGTAGCTGTGTGTTTCAAACTCAAGCTGTCTGACTGAAAAGCTGCTACATGTACGTCTCCGCAATAAACTAGCAGAAAATAGGCAGTGTTTTAAGGTTAGCTTCTGCTCGTGAGCACCAGGCTTGGCATCTGATGCCTAACGGCACCCAGTACTATGTCATGCAATCAAGATACTGAATTATTTTAGGACTGCATTGCAATGTAGCAATCATCTGCTGCTGTTTGGAAATAGTGTAATGAGTAACCACCTAAAAGTTTTTAAAAAGTTCAATTAACTGTCCAGCATAATTTGACCCTGCAGTGTAACCTGCTCCTTCTGTTTCTATCATCACTGTCTAAAGGTTGGAGCCCTTACGTCCCTCTGTTTCTCATCAGCAGAATCACTGAATTTAAAATGCGCGAGACGACAAACAATCTGTATAATTTTTCATTTCAAAAGCTAGGTAAACAAGATGAATTCTTTCTTTTAGTAAACATAAATTTGCTATATTAAAAACTTCTGATGTTTCTAAGTAGAGGGGTGGATATGACCCATAAATTGTATCTTCGTATACTGCTTGGAAACACCTCTATAATTTTTCATGTGTTCTGTCTTGTTGAATCCACCAGAAGATTACTATATGCTTTCATGTCATGCTTCCAGCCCTTGAGCTCCGTCTTCTAGATTCTGTTTTGAAAGCAAGCAAGCATCCTTTATTACAAGCCATTAAATGATCATCTAATCAGTAGGCTTTTTACCTGTGTAATTTCAAGATAATTGCATGGTTGCACATTTGTCTGAATCTAGGTAACTATGTTGTCTTTCTTTTCTGTTTTCGCTATCCTTAAGTTACAATGAATAAACGTAAAGAATGTGTTTGTGGCAGAAGGGCTACCCTTTGAGGAGCGGTGGGCCTGATGGCAAGGACAGGTGTTGTCTGCGTGGGACAGCGTATCAGGTTTGGTGGTGCTTTGGCAAGTCTGGTTGTAGTTATGCCAATTCATTGCCTGAAACACTTTCAGCGCTTGTTAAATACCAGCTGCAAGACATTTTCAGTTATGTGATATCTGGTTGAGACCGGTTCCTCATATCTGGAGCACCAAAACATAGCAAGACAAAGACAACTTTGTGCTTGGTGTTTCACCCACAAACTTCAACTTAGTTGGCCCACAAAAGGCTAAGGAAAAATAAAGAAACGTGAGTGTCCGTTATATAAGGTCTGACAATTAAGTCCACACAGTGAATTGTTCAAAGTGCTGCATACCTCATTGCTGAATATCACTACGGTCATCTTCAAAGTACCCCCCCTTGGGAAGCTGCACACCAACGCCAGTGCCTAGTCCAGCCTTCAAAGGAATTTTGGAACTCTTTCTGGGGTAGCCATTGCACACAGTGGCATGGTGGCAAGTTTCTAAACTTAATTGTATAGCTAGTTGTCTGTAAGGGAGTTTTTAGCCAGCAAACAAATAACTGTATTGGAACTTGTTCTCTACTCATCTGATCTGGCCTTCAGTGACTTCTTTCTTTACCCGAAGATAAACAAAATATTGAAAGGAAGACATTTGGATGACATTCAGGACATCAAGGGTAACATGATGGTGATGACAGCTCTGATGGCCATTCCAGGAAAAGAGCTCCAAAATTGCTTTAAAGGGTAGACTAGGAGCTGGTGTTGGTGCATAGCTTCCCAAGGGAAGTACTTCGGTGGTGGCTGTAGTGATATTCAGCAATGAGGTATGTGGCACTTTTTCTCGGATGAGTTCATGAACTTAATTGGCAGTCCTCCTATGTTTAAAAAAACTAGTGTGCTGCTTAATTGACCTGTTTGCCAAGAGACACTCAGAACTATAAGAATTACAGATAATTTTCTTCCAGAGCACTAAAACAGATAAGTAGTTATCCACTACTGAAAGTATCTTCTTTAAGATTTACTGGATTCCCCTAATACTTGATATATCAGCTCTCAGGTAGTTCTGGTCTATATGATATCTGGGCCTGGGCAGATGGTTTCAAACCAGATTAGTCAAACCTAATTTAACAGTCATATTAAGAATCTTACATAAGGCTGAAGAAAACAAATGTGAACCACTGAGCTTCACCAAGAATGTCAATCCTGTTTCCAAAGCTATCAAAAGCTTACTATTACTAGTACAGATATCATCACCAACACTGCTGCCAGCTGATACTAATAAATGCACAAAAATGCAGCAGATTTAATGCTTGTAAGTGTTCTCTCCTATCTGATCACAAATTGCTGAGTCTGGGAATAAACGATCATTTATCATTTCCTGATTTCTGTTCTGGCCACTGGCCAATGGAAAGTGTACATCAAAATTAGAAGTGATGGGAGTTTCCAAGTTGATCTAATGACCAGAGCAAGCTTAAAAGCTGCATCTCTGCTTTTAAGGTTCACTGTATGTTTTCAGGAATAAAAGAAAACATTCAAAAAAATAGAAGGAAGCCTGTCTACAGCTCAGAGAGAATTTTGCTTGATTTGATTCCTTTATAGCATTGCATTATCATCTACATGAAAGCGGAGTTCACCCCTGCCAAACCTTGAAATGCAAAAAGTTGAAAGGAGGAGGGAAAATGCCTTTACCACTCATCTATTTCTGTCTTAGGAAATGTCTCCGGTGCATCTGCTTACTGTCTCACCAAAAGGGTTCATGAGACCACATTAAATGGTACAGATGGCAGGGAGGGACAAACCTAGACATGTGCTGACTTGACCCATCTCTTAGCAAATCCCAGATGCATTTCATCTAAATGAAACACTCACGTCAGTCTATACACAGGGATTCTTGGGTTTTGAAGCCTAGACGTCACTTGCTGCCTAATGAAGTTAAGCCTTATGTGAAATTGTGAGGCTACTTCCTGCAAATTTCCATCCAAGCTACTGTTGGCAGAGGCAGAAAAATGCATAACTTAAGAAACCTTGGTCATTGTGCTGGAAGCAATATATGTATATATATTGTATATATATATATGTATATATATGTATATATATATGTATCAGTATATTTTTATTCAAAAGGGATTGCTATGGATTGAGTAGTATACCCCAAAATATGTGCTAGAATCCTAATCCCTGTGACCACTTGTAATCCCATTTGGAAAGGGGGTTTTCTGCGTTGTGTTAATGAGGTTGCATCAGTGTAGGACGTATCTTTAACCTAATAATTTTTGATATACAATAAGAGCAGATTAAAAAATAAATAAACAAATTGCCATCTAGTTGATTCCAATTCATACTGACACTACAGGACAGAGAGAACTGTCCTATACAGTTTCCAAGGTGCTTCTCATGGATTTGAACTGCTGATCCTTTGATTAGCAGTCATAACTCTTAACCATTATGCCATCAGGGTTTCCAAAAAGCAGATTAGACAGAGAGAAAAGGCAGCACAAAGGGGAAGATTCTGCCACATACAGAATGCCCAGAAACCAAGAGAGGGAGGTGCTAAGGTGCTGAGGCAAGGATTTCCCCCAAGAGCTGACAGAAAGAGACCCTTTCCCTAGAACTGGTGCCCTGAATTTAGATTTCCAGCATCCTAAACACTGAGAAAATAAATTTCTGTCCTTTGAAACCACCCATTTGTGATATTTCTGTTATAGCAACCAGCACTAGCTAAGACAAGAATGGATTACAGTAACTACCATTTGAAAACATAGACATAATCTGAGTTCCAGATGAGAAGAATATTCGAAATAGGTACTAATTTATCTCATATGTCCAACTACACATACATACAAATGCACATCATAAACACCCTCAAACTCATGGACACACTCAAAAGAAAAAAAAAAGAACACTGGCATGAAGTCAACCAATAAACTAGCTGTGAAAGTAAATGTTAAAATTTCCTTGTTCTCTTTTAGATGGGCAATAAACTTAATGATCTATAAAGAATCTGACCATTTATACAATTCACAAGGTCTATGAGATTAAAAATAGCAAAGTGCCATAGAAAAGCACAATTTTGTTGATATACCAGGAACAAAAGAGTAAAGCTGTACTTTTAGAATACATGTGAGATTATTTGCTTACAGGCAAAAAAAAAAAAGTCATTTTTTTCTGGATGTATATATTCATTTTAAATGAACATCAAATATAGAATAGTTAGGTAGAATAATAAATCAAGGATAACATGTTTTTCTGTTCTTCAAAAGGTCATACTTAAATATCACATATAGATGGCCACTAGAGAAACAGTTTTATTACAAACTGCAGAGACTTGTATAGACCAGTAAAAAGAACTACAACTAGACATCTGAGAGATTCTTCAGTAAAGGAGGCACTCTTAAGACTGGGGGACAGGCAGGGGGAGAGGACTATGAGTTGAAATTGACCTAATGGCGATAGTTGGTTCTTTGTTGATTAGTGAGGAAGAAGTCATAGTTGCTCAGTGGTTAAGAGCTCTGCTGCTAACTGAAGACCAGCAATTTGAATCTACCAGCC
The DNA here is from genome assembly GCA_028571685.1 of Heterohyrax brucei. Taxonomy (NCBI): domain Eukaryota; kingdom Metazoa; phylum Chordata; class Mammalia; order Hyracoidea; family Procaviidae; genus Heterohyrax; species Heterohyrax brucei. The sequence continues at coordinate 156,357,980 of CM053142.1, read as the reverse complement.
TTTCCCTGGAAACTCTGTGGGGCAGAGTTTGTCCAATGGGGTCAATATGAGCTGGAATCCGTTCAACAGCAATGGGTTATATAGGGTGGAAAACCCTGTGACGTTTATAATGCTACATACAAATAGATAAAATGCTATAGGAAAACGTGTGACTATACACCTCTTTGAGAATAGTTTTCAATTCAGAAGACAAAGAAAATTTTTCCACAAATCCAGTGTTTCTGGTTTCATCATGAAAATCCATAGCAAAAAATGAGTTTAATTTCTAAGGATTTGCATTAGAGATAAACATGTTGGAATAACTTACAAAGCAAGTGATACTGCTTTTTTTAAAAGGCAGCATTTTTATTCCAAATCTACGTCTCACTTTTCCATATGGTGGTGTTTTATTTCAGGTGCTCATGCTTTCCCTTTCTGGCAACAGGTCACCTGTCACTCTTCCTTCTCTGTCCCCACACATACCCTTTCCTTAATTTTAAGTGAAATCTTCTTTCTGAAATCTTGTTAGGATTTTTATATTTTACATATTTTACAATTTCTTTTAATAATATGTAGGCAAGTGTGTAAGCAGAAAAAAACAGTCCCCAAAGATATATTCACTTTTCATATCCCAGAGATTGTGGCTACTCATATTACCATATATGGCAAAAGAATGGATATTACTTCTAGCATAAGATGTGATTAAGGATTTTGAGAGAAGGAATTGGTCTTGGATTTTTCCTGTAGACCCTATTAGTAATCACGTGTCCTTACAAAGAGAGGAAGAGGAAGATTAGCTCCAGATGCATGGAAAAGCAGGTGACATAAAGACAGAGCAAAGAGAGATGCAGGCACAAGCCAAGGTATACCAGCAGCCACCTAATACTGGAAGACAGAAGGAGCAGATTCACCCTTACAGTCTCAGCTTTTCCTCCACTTTGATTTCAGCCTTCTAACTCACAGAGCTGTGAGACAATAAAGTTCTGCTGTTTTAAGCCATAACTTTCGTAGTTTTTTGTTACAGCAGCCACAGCGACTAATACAGAGTGTTGAAAACACAGGCAACAAAGTAGAGGTGATAAAAGAACATTGCCCCCAGGAACAAATGTATCTGTTTCTATTTGATACCTACCATTTATCAAGCACCTATCAGACTCCAGAGAAGGAGCTGCGTGCTTTATACAAATCAACCTAATCCTTCCAAGGACTCTGTAATATAAGTATGATTGTCCCCATTTTACGGCTGAGGAAACTGGCCCAACGTCACACAAAGTTAATAAACAGGTGTCAGGATTTAAACAGAGATGCACTGGCCTCCAAACTTCCCACGCTTGCTGCCTCCCTGCGCTGCACCCCTTCCTCTCGCTCTAGCCTGCCCACCTGTGTCACTACGGCTCTGCTTATCCAGTTCCAGAACACACTCACAACCACTTCCCTTGTTTCCTGTTGTTGTTAGGTGCTGCCGAGTCAATTCTTCCTCACAGCAACTGCAAATGACACAGTGGAACTTCCCCCATAAAGTTTTCAAGGCTACAGTCTTTCACAGAAGCAGCTTGCCATGGAGCCACTGGCTGGGTTTGAACTATCAACCTTTCAGTTAGTAGACAGGTGCTTACCTATTGTATCACCAAGGGTCCTTCTTTTTATGGTTGACCAGCCATAAACATTTTCCTCCATGTGCCCAGGAGTTGAACAAATGGGTGCCTGACTTTTGTAAAAAGTATAGTATGTAAAACCAAACAACATGCCTCAAGTACCACGGTTTGTAATCAACTTTAATCTCTTAAATTCCTAGATCCTGGACTTCAGCTGTCTAGACATGTTGGTTGCTCCTTCACACCAAACTAAGCCGGACTTCCCTCAGACTAGACAAACTGCCAGCAGCAACCTTCTAGTTTTCAGAGCTTTGAGCTTATCTGAGTAACAGCTGGCCACATCTAACCCGCCCTGCCAAGCTGTCTTTCTCCAAGCGTCCCCTTCCGCCTCTGCTGTACCCTTACCGCTGATCCATCTAGCCTTGATCTACTGTGACTTAGTCCTCAATGTGTTTCCTGAGGAAACAGAATTGCTAACAAAAATGCCCTGTGATTTATGTTCTGTGCACATGCACATAGATGCTTCCCAACTCCACTGTACCAGCGATTCATTTCTTGTGGCACAAAAAGTCAAGTGTAGAGACATAGAAAGTTTTTTAATTCTCAATACTTAAAAGCAACATAGACTTCAAGCCCTCTAGTTAGCTAACTATGGAAAAGGGATTCTTCTGCTTTTAAAATCAGTCTCTCAACAATTACTCTTCTTCCTACTACGTCTTTTCTCTTGGGGGAAATCGCAGGTAGTTCCACTCTTGGAGTCACCATGAGTTGGTGTCAAGTCAGTTTCTCCGACGGCAGTCAGTTGGTTATATGTCATCCTAGTTTGGAGGTGGGGGCTTCTGGTGTGAGTGTCATCCTCCGCATCCTAGTTAACTAGGCAAGTGGCAACTGTATTCAGATACGGTGTTCCCAGAATGCAATAGGTCTCTGTCTTCACACGCAAGCACTGCACGATATTGCTATGCTGAGGTTGCCCCTTTGCTCACTGCCCCGTCGGCACTTGGCTAGAGCTGCCTCTGAGACTCCCCAGTCTGAGCCTCTGCTACGGGGGCAGTCTCCCTTTGCTTCTCTGCTGATCCCTGGAAGACACGTGGGCTCACAGATCTCAGCTCCGTTTCCTATCCCTCAGACAAGGAGCCACAGGTAGTACAAACAATTAATGTGCTTGGCTGCTAACTGAAAGGTTGGAGATTTAAACCCATCAAACATGCATTGGAGAAAGGCCTGGCAATCGACCAACAACAAAAAAGTTAGCTATAGAAAACCCCATGGAGCACAGTTCTACTCTGACATGCGTTGAGGAGTCATGAGTTAGAACCAGCTCAACAGCAAGTTTTTGTTTTCTCCAGGTGTGGAAACAGTTTCAGATTTCTAGGTGCATCTAAGGAAATGGGGTTCAAGGGTGAGGCTGTGAAGGGATTAGCTTGGGCCCTCTCTGTCTGAAGGCATCACACCACCATCTCCACTCCACCACTGTGACCCAAGGGGACATATAGCATGGAGAGTGTCTTTTCTCAGAATTCCAGGCAGGAAGTGAGGCACCAGTCCCTCCTCCTTTTAAAAATCTTAGCTTGTCTAGAGACTTAGGCTTCCATCACAAGCCAACAAGAAGAAGAATCCTTTCTGGCATCTTCATTTATGCTCCCCTTTGAAAATCCTCTCTGTACCCTTTCTTTAAGCCAGCAAGTGTTCAAAAGTCCTCCCTACGTGGAAAAAGTTGCAACCCTGAAGGTATCACTGTTGTAACTTCGTACTCTGGTTCAGGGTAAAAGTGCACCACCTTCATCCACTGTTTTGCTGTTGGTTTTCCAAGTCTTCACAATTCCAATGAAATCTACTCTTTCAAGAGCTTCGTAAAAGCACCTTGGCTTTAGAGTTTTGTGTCCACTGTGGATTTCAAAAGAGAGACTCAACTTGAAGTTTAGAAGGAATTTATTTTCAACTGGATGTGCCTACCTCCCTTCTAAAACATGAAGTGTTCATATTTTGAAGACTGGAAGACCTTTGGGCATATTTAGAAATTACTAGAAAATGAAAGATGCATCAGCTAGGGTTAGTGTTTTACAGACTGTTGCAATGTTACACATATGCTGTAATCCAGGTTTATGATATGATTTACAACATTATATAACGCTGTCGTTTTAATGATATGTTTAGTCATTTGAAACAACAGTGCTCAAACTTTTTTAAATTTTATCGTGTTTTAGGTGAAGGTTTACAGGGCAGATTAGTTTCTCACTCAAAAATTTATACATAGATTGTTTTATGATGTAGGTTTCAGTCCCTGTAATATGTCATCACTCTCGCGCTTCCCCTTTCTACCTCCAGGTTCTCTGCCCATTTGTCCAGGTTTCTTGTCGCTTCCTGCCTTCTCCTTTTGTTTGGGGACAGATGTTGCCCATTTGATCTCATACACTGGACTAAGAAGCACGTTTCGCATGTCTGCTATTGTTTGTTTTATGGGCCTGTCTAAATTTTAGCTGAAAGGTGGACCCTGGGCATGGTTTCAGTTCTGTTTCCGCAGGGTGCCCAGGGGCCATAGTCTCAGGGGCTCCTACATTCTCTGTCAGGTCAGTAAGGCTGGTCTTTTTTGCATAGTTGAATTTTGTTCTAGATTTTTCTCTCTGACCGGAACTACCTGTTGCGATTTACCCCTGTCAGAGCAGTAGGTGGTGGTAGCTAGGTACCATCTAGTCCTTCTAAGCTAAGGCTAGTGGAGGTTCTGCTTCATGTGGTCCATTGATCCTTTGAACTAATATTTTCTTTGTGTCTTTAGTTTTCTTCATTCTCTTTTGCTCTGAAAATGACAGGACAAATAGATATATTTTCAACGGCCATTCACAAGCTTTTAAGACCCCAGAAGCTACTCACCAAAGTAGAATATTGAATATTTTCTTTATGACTGTGCTGTGAGAATTAACCTACATGTCCCCTGACACTATGGTCACCAGCCCTGAGGCCCAGCAACTCAGTCTCACCAGGTGTTTGAAACTGTCTAGGAGTCTCCTATGGCTTTGGCTTGGCCAGGCTGTGCTGATTTCCCCATACTGTGTGGTGTCTTTCTTCTCCCCAACGCTCTCGTTCCTAGGTAACCATCAAAGACTGTTTTTGTTTTCTTTTTTTCTTTTTTAATTGTGATTGAGTAAAAGTGTACAATCCAGTTTAAATTTGTATGCCCACCTATCTGCAGCTCCTTCTGTTCTCCTTGGCTGGTGACAGCACTCTTCCTTTCCATTCCATACTTGGCATATCCTCCTAACAATCTCCTGTCCCCTCCTCTCCATCGTCTCCACTCCCCTCTAGTAAGAGGCCAGTAGGATGACACCCTATAGACACACAGAACTGTAAAGTGCACACATGATATGCTCACTCTATGTCCCCAAGTTGAATCCACTCCTGTCCAAAGAGTTGATCTCAGTAATGATTTATGATCAGAAGCAGCATTGGTCTAGAGGCCATGTTCCCAGGAGAACCTCCAGGCCGTTAGACCATCAATTGCAGTCTTTTGGTGGAGTTCTCAGGGTGCACCCCTTTTTATCTCATGTTGCCACTGGGACTCAATACTGTGGGCCCCATCATGGCTGTCAAAGACTGTTTTTATCTGTGCATAAACTTCCTGTCAGCTTTTTGTAATAGTGGTCTCGTGCAATATTTGACCTTATGTGATTGCCTTATTTCACTCAGCATCAGCGCAATGCCCTTTCAGATTATCCATGTTGGAAGATGGTTCAGGGATTCATCATGGTTCTCTATCCCTGAACAGTAGCACACTGTGTGTACTGTACTTTGTTCATCCATTCGTCTGTGGATGGGTACTTAGGTTATTTCTCCCTTTTTTGCGATTGTGAATAATGCTACAGTACACATGGGTGTGCATATGCTTATTGGTATGATAGCTTTTATTTCTCTAGGGTATGTTCCTGGGAGGGTGATTGCTGAATCATATGGTATTCATATTTTAAGCTTTTTAAGGAGGCATCATATTATTTTCAATAGTGGTTGTGCCATTGGACATGCCCCCTAGCAGTGTGTAAGAGCTTCAATCTCTCTACAGCTTCTTCAACATTTGTTATTTGCTGTTTTTTATTAATTAGTGTCACTAACATCAGGGTAAGACGGCATCTCATTGCAGTTTTCATTTGCATTTCTCTATTGGCAGTAATCACAAGTACTTCCTCATGTGTCTGTTAGATGCCTCAATGTCTTCTTTGGTAAGTCTCTTCACATCCTTTGCCATTTTTTAATTGAATTATTTGTCTTTTTGTTATTGAGTTACTGAAGTATCAATTTTAGATTTGGCTATGGATATGTCATAGTAAACTTGTTTTTTCTTGGTCTATGGGTTCTCTTTTACTGTTTTGGTGAAGTCTTTTGATGAGCATGATCTTTAATTTTTAGGAGCTCTCAGAGCTTATCTTCTGGTGTTCGTGCATTGTTGATTACAATTAGTATTCTGGTTATTCTATGTCTTGGGGCCTAGCATTGTCCCTATTTTTTCTTCTGTGATCTTTGTCATTTTAACTTTTATATTTAGGTTATAGGTCCTGTTTCATTGTTTTACAGCTTGACATCTAGTTTTGCTAGCACCATTTGATTGAAAGACTGTCCTTTGTCAAAGATCAGTTAATCATGGGTAGATAAACCTGCATCTGGGTTCTCAATTCTGTTCTATTGCTCTATATGTCTGTCATCATACCAGTACCAGGTTATTTTAACTACCATAGATGTATTGCATGTTCTGAGGTTAAGTAGTGTGAGGCCTGCTTCTTTATTCTTTTTCTTAAATAATGCTTCACTTATCCAGGGCTCCTTTCTTTTCTGAATAAAGTTGGTAATTAGGGAATAATGCTATTGATATTTGGATGAGAATTTCATTATAGCTGTAGATCACTTTGTGTAGACATGACATTCTCACAACATTAAGTCTTCCTATCCATGAGCATGGTATGTTTTTCCATTTGTGTAGATCTCTTGAAAACCCTCATGGCATAGTGGTCAAGTGCTACATCTGCTAAACAAAAAGTGAGCAGTTCAAATACCCCAGGTGTTCCTTCGACACTCTATGGGGCATTTCTACTCTGTCCTGTAGGGTTGTTGCAAGTCAGAATCAACCTGACAGCAATGGGTATTATATGGTAGGTCTCTTTTGGCTTCTTGCTATATGGTTTTGTAGTTTTCTTTGTATACACACTTTATGTCCCTGGACATATTTATGTCTAAATATTTTATCTTTTTAGGGACTATTATATATGATACTGCTTTCCTAATTTTCTTTTTGAAGATCCCTTCATTAATGTATAGGAATCCTACTGATTTTTATACATTGCTCTTGTATCCTATTACTCTAACCATTCTATTAGCTGCAATAGTTTTCTTCTGGAATCTTTGGAGTTCTTTATATATAGGATCTTATCATCTATAAATAGAGATACTTTGATTTCTTCCTTTCCAGTGTGGATGACTTTTATTTCTTTTTCTTTCCTTATTGCTCTAGCTAGGGCTTCCAGTACGATAGTAAATACGGACTGTGATAAAAAGCACCCTTATCTTGATCCAGTCTCAGTGGGAATGCTATGGTATTGGCTGTTGGTTTCATATAGATGTCTGCTATTATATTGAGAAGTTCACTTCTACTCCTATTTTATTGAGAGTTTTCTTCAGGAATGAGAGCTGGATCTTATCAAATCCCTTTTCTGCATCTACTGAGATGATCATCTAATTCTTTTGTTCTATTTGTATGGTTGATTATGTTGATTGGTTTTCTAATGTAAAGCTTATTAGTTTTAAAATCAAAATCATGTATTCATTTGCCCATTTGACTTCAACATTAAGCACAGTAAAGGTGTTTATGCATTTAGACTCTGATGTATAGAATATCAGCATTCATGATACTTTTCAGAAGAGGCATTTATATTTTATAAACTATTTTATGATTTTTACATTACGTCCCTTTTTGTTGCAATATCATAAAATCATTTTTCTATAATCCTATGTATTTAAGGGAAAATGCTATAAACTACAATTAATTTTACATTACTAGATGTTAACTAGCAATATTTTCATATTATACATGCTTATGGATGGTGCTGCGATAAGTAATTTTGATGCATATGTTTTCTTATAAGACTGCTTATTGGTTATTAAGTGCCAAGATGTTGATTATAAAGTCAAAAGACAAAACTGGCTCCAATCTGTCTGTCTCCACAAGGTACAAAGATTATGCTAGTTCCTCCCTTTGCTAAGCTCAACGCCTGATAATGATACTTTTGAGGTTTTCTTTTTTTATGAAGCTATGATAACTGCAATCTAAAAAAAAGGTTTCATAAGAAGCCACTGATTTTTTTTTCCCCAACAAAGAGACCTTCTATGTTTTCACCCTTCTTTATACAACATATCATAAAACAGTCTGAGATGTGGATAGGTTTAAAGTCAGTAAATTGTAATGTTATCTGCAGTGATTTCTTCCAGCAGTTACAGCGTTCAAGTAAATTTGTTGACATATAGCATGTGTTAAAGTACAATATGACACAAATTTTACAGGTGGCTCACATGTAGATAAGACACTAAATAAGTATACCTTCTTAAGCAGTAAAATTATAAAATGAAATTACTTCTATAATACATTCCATTGAGCCTGTATCACTGTAACAATATTAGACCTGAATAATCAAAGGAAGTGCTGATAAGCTCTCTCTCTCTCTCTCTCTCTCTCTGTGTGCATGTGTGTGTGTGTGTGTGAGCTCATGTGCATGCATGTGTAGGTGTGTGTCTTCAAATAGAAAAACTTTCTAGAAACGTGAAACCTTGCCTTTTATAACAACACTGGACTTTTCTGGTACTGTTTGGGAGGTAACTAAGTGTAATGGCATTATTATACAAAACTATTTTCATAATTAAACAGGAACTGGAGACCAAAGGTGCAATGTCACTGATTTTGCTATTTTGGAAATTTATTTGTTGACTCACAGTGTTTTTATGAATAGTAAAACAGATCAAAATAGAAAGTTTCAGTTACCACAATTGCTACAGATAGTATATATCTCAGGAGCTCAGAGATAAGCAGTTAATCTTAACATTGTGAATGAGGTATTTTATGCCCAGTTAAATGAGATCTAAGAAACTGAGTTAACATCTGAGTTCCGCTACTGAGGAGGAGACCTTACCTCTCTGAGCTGCTGTTTAGACAGTGACAACAGAAGGTTTAAGAACAATGTACAAGATGATTTCTAAGACTTGAAGCCCCAGAATGTTCTCGTTCTGTTGAAAAGGCATTAACTTTAGCACATCAGGATTCAATGACAATAACCAATAAAACATACTGAAACTATATTGCCAGTCTCTTCACAATTAGTCCAATGATCAACAGACACACCAATATCTTCCTTTCTCTCTCAAGGCAGCCTCAGTGTCAGATGTGGCCAAATAGTTACAGTATCAAAACCTGTATCTTGTTTTTAAACTTAGTGTTTTAGTCATCTACTGCTCCTTTAAGAGAGATACCACAAATAGATGACTTTAAAAAGAGAAACTTTATTTTGTCACAGTCCAGTAAGCTAAAACTCCAAACCCAGAGTGTCACCTCCAGGGTAAGGCTTCTTTGCTGACAATGGAGGAAGTTCCTTACCACCAGTCTTCCCCTGGATGGAGGTTTCTGAGGCAGAGGGCCCCTGGTCCCTTCTAAAGGGCATGCTCAGCTCCTGACACTACTTGGGGGTGGTATCAGGCCCCCAAATGTCTCTGTCAGCTCCTCTCCTTTATAGCTCAGGAGACTGCCTCAAAGGCATAAAACAAACTTACACAGAGAATCTTGCTTTGCCAACACCGCTGCTGTCATCCACCCTCATTAATATCATAGGAGCAGGAGTCCCAGCATAGAGGAACATTGTACAATACAGGGAATTAGGGCCCTGCCAAATTGCTATAGATTTTTTAGGGAACACAATTCAATATGTGACATTAAGTGACTGGCAAAATATTGGAAAGTGTTACTACTTTATAGATCTCTGAAGCTTTGGTTTTTTGTTTGTTTGTTTGTTTGTTTTTTAATAAAACTATCCCCAGGAGTGCAACTCTACAAAGAAAGTACGGAAAGAAGAAGCCAGTTGCAACATCAGAAGATCCCATCATTTCATCGTCTTTTTGTTCTGGTTCTGGTTCTGTCTCCTTTGTGTAGCCTTTTTTTGATGCTCCCATGCCAGAGGTATTCTCTCTCTTATTCTCCTTTTGGAACTTTTTTAGTACTACCTTCTTCGTGGATATTATCACAACACTAAAGGACATAGCTGCCCCTTTTTCGTGACAGTCAGGTGAGTACTTGTCCTGATACCTTCTAGTAGATTTTAAATGCCTAGCAAGGTAGGGATTCTTTTTATCACCTGTATGTCTCTCATAAAACTCAATTTCCTGGCACTAAGTAGTATGTTACTTGTTGACTTGAATCAATAATAACTTAAGTAATTAACTTAATATTTTTCCTGTAAGATTACTTCTATGACTGAGTGCTGACACCAAGCTAACTCAATACATTTAAGTATTATGATTATACAGGAGCCTACTATAAGAACCATATTTCTTTTTTGATTCACATAGTACATCTGGACAACATAAGCTGTGGTTATGAGGACACAGGAACTACAAAGACACTTGTGCTTTGCACAAAACTCAACCCAAAGCGGATCCCATGACAGGCCTCTGGCAGACTTTGTATTCTCAAGGTACTTTTCCCAGCTGGTCTCCTTGCAAAAGCACAAGGACACCTTTATTATGGTTCCACCAAGTTGGAAGAAAGACTCCATCAGTATTTACAGCTCTCACAGAAACAGTTTTCTCCGTTCTAAACTGTGGGGTCTGCCCTTTTTAGGTCTAGCTGTTCTGTGATGGGATCCCTGGGTGGTGTAAATGGTTAATATTCTCAGCTGCTAACTGAAAATTTGGCGGTTTAAGACCCCTAGATGCATCTCACAAGAAAGGTCTAGCAACTGCTTCTGAAAAATCAGTCACTGAATGCCTTATAGAACCTTTTCTACTCTGACATATGTGGGGTCACCATGATTTGGCGACAACTTGATGGCAACTGAAAAAAAATAAAACCCTGTGATATCTGGATGACAGGGGCTTCTGTCAACAATTTTCCTTGTAAAGAACAGCACCAAAAATAACTTAAAGACTACAGATAGCTTAAAGATGGTGTCTAAGTCATTTACTATGGCTATAAGAGAAATACCACAAATGACTGGCTTTAACAAAGGGAAATTTATTTTCTTATGGAAAAGTAGGCCAAATGTCCAAATTCAAAGCCTCAGCTCCATATGAAGGCTTTCTCTACTGGATCTAGAGTAAAGTCCTTGTTGTCCACTATCCCTCTGGACAGGGAGATTCTCACACGTAAGGACCCAAGTCCAAAGGACATGCTCTGCTCTTAGGGTTCTTTCCCTGGTGATATGAGGTACTCCTATCCCTGTACTCACTTCTTCCTTTATATCCCAAGAGATTGCCTCAAAACAATACAATCTTAGAGATTGAGTCCTGCCTCACCAGCACAACTGCTGCCTATCTTTCCTGATTAACATCATAGAGGCAGGATTTGGAACATAAAGGAAAATCACATGATGACCCAGACAAATTGATACAAACACTTTTGCAGGAGAGGGGGAGCAGCAGTTTAGTCCATGACATTCCACCCTTTGCCCCCTCAAATCATATCCTTGCAAAATATAAAACATGTTCATATGATAACAAGTCTCAACTCCTAGTCAAAAATCCAAAAATTCCTCTTCATCTGTGAAATCAGATACAGCAAATACAAATTATCTGCTTCCTAAGGCACAATGGCAGAACAAGCACAAGCTACACATTTCCATTACAAATGGTAGAAATTACAATGAAAGAAGAGATAATAAGCACCAAAGAAGTCAGCAGAACATATTACATTACACCTTAAGGCTTTGAAAACAGTCCTTCTTTCTCTGAGACATCTTATACAATGGCTCTGCCCTCCATATTCTAGGTATTGGCCTCACACTCCAGATTCAGAGTGGAGGCCCCTCAGCCTGTGCTACAGCTCCACCTTCCAGGCCCACTTGGAAAGCAACACTGCTCCCTCAGCTTTAGGCACACCATTTTCCTAGTCCACCTGAGTGGCAACTCTACCTTAGAAACACCAGAGGCCATGGTTCCACCCTTCAAAACCCCTGAGGTCATAGCCATACCTTGGGAGACTGAGGCAGCTCAGCATCTCACGCTGTTTGTCTCTTCAGCTTCTGCCTCCTGTGGCCTTGCACCTGCTTCTGCCTTATTGGGGCAAGTGTTCCAAAGCGCTGTAGCTCACCAGTAAGTGCCCAGAGGCACCCCACTCCACCAGAAAGCCTCCTGTGCACTGTCACTCAGCTCTCTCACTCCATGAGCCGGCAACCCTAGCTTCACTGATAAGTGCCTGCAGCCACCCAGCGCTGCCAGAAGCCTGCTGCTCGCAGGCACTCAGCTGTCTCACTCCATAGTGGGATCCAGCACCACCTTGCACTAGATTGCTTGTTCTGCTGCTGGTTCAGCATTGCTGATCCCCAGCCCCTATAAGTTCTCTGCTGCTGCCACTGCTTCTCCACCACTGCAGGTCCTCTGCTGCTGCTACTCCTCGGTTCAGTCACAGTTTCTAAACCACCTCCACATTTTATGTACCTGTCAGAAAAGCACCCTACTCTCTCAGTACGAAATTCTGTCTTAGTCAACTACTACTGTTATAACAGAAATACCACCAGTGGGTGACTTCAACGAAGAGATTTTTTTTTTTTTTCTCACAGGATAATGGGCCAAACTTCCAACTTCAGGACATCAGTTCCAGGGGAAGGTTTTCTCTGTTGACTCTGGAGAAAGGTCCTTGTTGTCAATCTTCCTTTGGACAGGGAGCTTTTCAGGTGCAAGTACCACGAGTCCAAAGGACAAGGTATGTTCCCAGTGTTCCTTTCCTGGTAATATGAGATCCCTCTGTCCCTCCGCTCACTTCTTCATTTTTTATCCTAAGACATTGCCTCAAGACACAATACAATCTTACAGATTGAGTCCTGCCTTATCAGCACAACTGCTGCCCATCTTCCCTCATCAACATCACAGAGGCAGGATTTACAACATACAGGAAAATTGCCCAATACTGGGAATCATGGGCCAGCCAAACTGACACACACATTTTGGGGGGCAGACATAAGTTCAATCCACAACAAATGAAATGAAAATTGCATTTTTAATCACGACATGTCTTTGGGGGATTTATTATACTTACACAAGTCAGCATAAATTGAAATCACAAAACATTTTAAGTTTTTTAAATTAAACTTAGCCCTTAGCTATGGTGTTAGTCAATATCGGACTACAATACACTGCATAAATAACTCTGATAAAATCATTGATTTAAACTGCCCAATTTGTATTTTACAGATAGAAGCATATAATTAACCATCAAGAATAAAGCAGTATTTAATATCAAACGCAAAAGATAATGTTCACGCACCTTTGCAAAATCCATGGCTTCCATTAAATTAAAACACGGCATGCAGAACATTTTAAGTGAACCAGCCTATCATTTTATGAAGTCTCTTTTAAGCTACTTTGGTTATATATGTTGTTTTATGTTTAAGTTTCACTTTTAGCACGTCAGATAAAAGGAAAATTCTGCCAAGCCTACCTGCCAAAAAGTTTGTCCCAAAATTGAATCCAGTAAAAGCTTTTGGGTTATTCAAAATTTGTTTGGCCTATTGTGCAAAATTTTCCAAGTTACAAGTAGAGAAAATGTTAGGAAGTTTAGAGCCATATGGTTCACACACACATGGAGTTAAAATAGAGATAAAACAAAAAATCTTTGTGTTTGTTATGAAATAATTTCATGAAACTAAATTTTGTTGCTGAGTTAGACCAGACTAGGGACTATGCTTCTGATTTCTTTTCAGTCTCCCTCAAGCTAAACTCAATTACCTGTATTTTAGGTAATGCTGGTTAAAGGAGAGAATGCAATACAGCTAGGATAAGAAGAAGAAAGTCAAATTAAGACTAAGTCACCAAACACCTGTGAATCATGGGTAATGTCTCTGGACCTCTTAATGTTCTTCACCTCCATGAAGCTTCGAAACCTTGAAAATTTAGCTGAAGCATTTATCCTCTACACATCCCTCCTGATCTCTGCTCAAATTCCTACAACACTTACCCTCTTCAGACTACAAGATATAGGAAAAATTAGATTGGGTATGATATTATTTCTTGCTCCATCTCTATTGTCTTGTCTTCACTGCAAAGGTGGATTGTAAGTTTCTTGAAGGCAGAAAGTGCATCTTAGCTTTATTTATCCTCCAAAGTGACTAACACTGAATTCAGCACAGAGTGATTGCCCAGTGTTGAACGTATGAGAAGATAATAATGACCTGTAACCCAAACTTCCTGAAAATAAATGTTGTTTGGGTAAAATGCACTTCAAATTGTCTCAGTATGTTACCTTTTTTGTTACTGGAAATGCATGCACCCATGGGATATCTACATGCTTCCAATGAACCTTACTAGAATGTAACTTTAATGATTACCTAATATCGATGCTACATAAGATGCATGAAGACACGAATACAAGAGGTAGATGGAAATTATAAGCCTTTGGTGTTTTGTATGTTTTCTTGCATATAGCTGCTATTATCTCTACTTATTGTTGACGTGTCGTTTTACATTCTGGCAGCAATGATTATTCCTAATTATGTATGGGAAAATAAGTGGTAACATGTGTTTAATACAGTCTCTATCATTTGGGTAGTCATGTCAAATGGTTAATTGTGTTCAAAATGAACAGGAACACGTTAGTGAGGCAGAAACAGATACAAGGAGAAGACGGACTACTTTTTCTTCATCTTAATTTGAAATTCAATCTCAAGGTCAACAAATGCTGTCAAGATGCAGATCACAATCTTACTAAACAGAGGTAGTTGTTACCTGCTGTCAAGATAACTCTTGACACATGGCAAACGCTGACTCATGGCAACCCCACGCACAACGGAACGACACACTACCTTTTATTTATCTCCATAAAGAGTTGTTGGGTGGGACTACTGTGATCCACAGAGTTTTCGTTGCTGCTTTTCTGATGTCAGTGGTCGGGCCTTTTTTCCTAGTGTATCTCACTCTGGAAGCTCCACTGAAACGTGGTCGGGGTCATAGCACCACACGACCTCAGACAGGTGGTGGCCGTGTATGTGGCCAGGATGTGAACTCAGATCTCCTGCACAAAAGGCAAGAATTCTACCACTGAACCACTACTGTATCCACTGAAAAATGGTTTCACCTTTTAATATAAAAGAATTCTTTTGAATTAGATGACACATCCCTCTATGCTTACTTAGTTATCCCTGCAGATAGCAGTCTCTTCCCTGTAATTCTCATCTCTTTCACTTAGTAACTTACTCTGTCCCACGTTAGCCCAGGGCAACGAGAACCATAATTTAGGCTACTAATCAGTCATTTTCTAGTTGACAAGATTTTAGTGAAATTCACTTTCAAATAGAATCTCAGTTTAGTGTTTTGTCACCAATCTTACATGTAAGTGAGATTTTGCCCAGGTTTAACTCAGCCTTGCAAACAAGAACTACTCCAGAAAGACTCAATGCAATTAACTAGATGAATTCTGCATGTGTGCCCTGGGAAAGTGGGCACGAGGTTATTTTGGCAACAAGCTTGAATAACATTGTTTTTCAACTAAATACCGTCAGGGTTAATAACTTTCTTAAAAAATCAAAATAAAACTCAAATGTAATAGCTAGAGCTATGAGCCCTCAGAATACTCCCAGACTTGTATGAATCTACTTATGTGCACACTGCAGCTATCTGTATGCAAAAGGAATGGTTTTGTTTTGTTGTTGTGTTGCCTGTTGGTGTTTCTGTCAAAGACCATTATACTTCTCTACAAAAAAAAATTTTCAGCTGGTGAAATTCCAGGCCAAGCCAAGCCAAGTGCTGTCGAGTCGGATCCAACTCATGGAAATTCCAGGAGGAATTGCTATTTTGGAGAATTTCTAGGTGGCTCCTGTGTCAGTTGCAAAGGTCATGACAGCCCTCCAGTATTTTGAACATTCTGAAGTTCAAGTACTTAAAATTATAAGATTTCATAATGAAAAATAATGGGAACCCAAAGCAACCCCATCTGACTAGATGCTACAGAGTACATTAACCTAAATCTGTGATCCCGTAGTATCCACAACAAACATCAAAAACATCAAGTAATAAACACGACTAAGTGAGTTTGCCAGTGTTCCAGGGGAAAAAAAAAACGGTGTGCAGGCAGAGGCTGGTCACTGAAGAACAGATCAAGGAAAAGCCAGGGCTGATCAGGAGAAAAACAAATAAAAATCAAATCCATTGCTATCAAGTGGATTCCAACTCATACCCACCCTACAGGACAGAGTAGAAAAGCCTTACAGGAGCACCTGGTGAATTTGAACTTCCAACTTTCTAGTTAAGCAGCTGTAGCTCTTAAGCACGATAGCACCAGGAGAAAAGAAAGCAGGGGGACGGAAAACTGACCCCAAGTTAGGTTGAGCGGACAGATACGATGACAGCTGCCATCAGGGTCTGATGACAAGACAGCATATTGCTAAGGAGTAGAAGACATTTACTCCCCCAAAACAGCAGAGAAGAGAGCAGAGGGTGATATTCTAGCAGTGTGAAGTCCAAGTCCTGCAGCTTGGAGGTATTGCTAACTCCCGTGACCACTCTCCTGTTATTTATAAGCCAAAAATAGAGAAATGCAGACCACATTCTTCATCTCCTGTAAGTTGACACAGATATTCACCTTCAGGGAAATGGAGGTCAACGAAAAACCTAGTTTGATATGCAACAAGAGTCCAGAAATAAACACTTCCAGTTTGCCATTAGCCATTACGAATAAGACAACAAAATTAATTTATTTTAATGCTATACCCAAGAGGCATATGTTTTCCTTTCTGTGTGATTACAAAAACACTGAATATCCCCGGAGGAAAGAAGTCCTTTTTCAGACTTCAAGAAGAGACAACCTAATTTTCTCCAAGTTTGTTTTTTCTCCTTTGAGAGCCCACTTAATTTGTTAACGCAGTAGTACATTTGTCACCAATAAAATCCATCTTCACGCTATAAACAGACTGTCTGAGATTAGTCTTGATGGCAAGAAAGCTACAAGGAATGTACTTGGTTGTGTGTTACGAAAGCGTAATTCAAAGGTTTAATTTGTAAAAGGACTTTGCTATCCATCTATTTTATGGGCAACATAAAAAAAAGACAATGGGAATTATGTTTTCATTCATGCCTATCCAGAATTGTCTTTTGTGATTAGGATCAAAAAAAGAAAACTCCGTTTCTTAGTAGGGGCTTCACTGCTGTTAAATGGGGCCAAAAATTATCAGAATATATTGCTTTCAATACTGTGACTTATTAACAAGTTACGGAATTGTGATTATTTGCAAGGCACTCTGTCAAAAGTTTTGCGAGAAATAAAAATGGCTGAGACATGGCCACTGCCCAGAAGTTATACACAACTTAATAAGGTTATTCACAATGATTGCTACTGATTACATTGTCCCCTCCTCAAAATACATATTAGAATCCTAACCCTCACACTTGTGAATATAATACTATTTGGGAGTAGGATTTTCTGTATTATGTGAATAAGTTATATCTATGTACGGAATGTCCTGTACCTAATTTCTGAGTTGTAGGGAGCAGCACAGACACAAAGATAAATAAGCTGAAACAAGAGAAAGATGTCACTTGAAGTTTGTGAAGAATTCAAGAAATAACAGGGCCCAGAAGCTGAAAGAGAGAAGGATTTTCCCTCCGAGCTGACCAAAAGACATCCTTCTCCTGTAGCCAGCATTCTGAACTCAGACTTCTGGACTTGTGCACTGTGAAGAAATAAATTTCTGTTCTTTAAAGTCACCACTTGTGGTTTTCCGGTACAGCAGTGCCAGGAAACTAAGACAGTATGCATAACTACCACCTTACAAGGTAGTAAGGGAAAGATCATCAAAGCATTCAGTTCGAATGTTTTTGGCTACAAATAACAGAAACTACATCAATAGTAAGAAAATTTGCTGTAATGCCAATGGGTAAGCTTCAGTGTTAAACCGTGTCTGCAGGGAACCAGCTCCTACCGTCTCTCTCCAATCTGCATCCCAACAGCATCATTTCTTCCTAAAGCTGACTGCCTTGTTCTAAAACAGCTGCTAACAGCAAGCAAAGTGACAGCCTTCTGTGTTTACACCTAGTAAAGATTAAAGACTGAATTCTTTTTCCAAAGGTGAGCAAGCCTTTACTTGCATCATTTTGATGTACAGTGGGCTCATTCATGACAAGGGCACTTGGGTTACCTTGCTTGATGTAGAATAACTCAGAGGGTAGATTGGAATTCACCTATATGTGATGAAGAAATTGGACCTAAATAGATCCTGATATTCTCTAAACTAGGAAGCCTCCCCATGGTTTGGTTTGGGTAATCCTAAGGTTCAATATTGTCAGTAATGGTAGACAACAGGTGACACTTCATATGGGAAATACATTTTTTATAGCCTTGGAGAGATGCTTCATTGTGCCTCCACGACATTTCTAAATTTGGGCTAGAGGAATACCTCAATATCTCCCTTCTCCCAAAGTCAGATAATCATTCTAACTGGTTGTCAAGCATTTTTCAAACTGATATTTCTAGCTCCTTCCAAAACAGTCTGTCACTAAACTCACCCACTCCACATAGGAGGGGAAGAAGAAGAAAAAATTTCAGTTATATTACTTTTTATAGAGATGTTAATTCTTCAGTTTTGTCAGCTTTTGAAGGGTAATAAAGTGCTTTCAATCTTATCATGCCTGTATCTGTGGGCACCCAGCCCGATTCCAAGCCCGTGTCTGATTCTGGAATTTCTAACATCATCCTTATGATTCACATATTCAAATGCCTTTGCATAGTCAATAATATGCAGGCTAACATCTGTCTGATGTTCTTTACTTTCAGCCAAGATCCATCTGACGTTAGCAGTGATACCCCTCATTCTACATCCTCTGCTGGATCTGGCTTGAATTTCTGGAAGTTTCTTGTCAATGTACTGATGCAACCGCCCAAAATCCTGACGTGTGGACCAATAAGCAACATAAGAACAAACAAAGAAAACACTGACATCGTCAAGGATTTCATTTTACTTGGGTCCACAGTCAGTACCTGTGGAAGGCGTAGACAAGAAGTCAAATGGTTTACATTGTACGAATCTGCTGCCAAGGACCTCTTTAAAGTTTAGAAAAGCAAAAATATCACCTTCAGTACTAAGGTATGCCTTGATGTTTTTAATCTCTTCATATGCATAGGAAAGCTATATAATGAATAAGAAAGACTGAAGAATTGATGCATTTGAACAAAGGATACCGAATATACCTGGGACTGCTAGATAAATGAATAAGTCTGTTTTAGAAGGAATACAGCCAGAATGACCTTAGAAGTAACTTTGTCTTACATATTTTGGACTTGTTATCAGGAAGGACCAGTCTCTAAAGAAAAACACCATGTTTAGTAAAGAAGCGGGTCAACAAAAAAGAGGAAAACCCTTAATGACGCGGATTGACACAGCGGCTGTAACAGCCTCAAGTGTAACAGCGATGGTCAGGCGGGTCGGGTACAATGCAGGCTTTTGTTCTGGTGTACATTGGGTCACTATGAGTTGGAAATCACCAAATGGCACCTAACAACATGTCATATCATCTTTCCTTTTCTTTAATTTTTAGTGTTTAGAATATACCTTGTGCTACTATAAGCTCATTACAGGAGTGATAAGCTTATTATATGCAATAACTCATTGAATTTTCACCGTAATCCCTGAAATCAGAATTGTTACTGTTCCTACCTTACAGATGTTTTAACTGAGCCTCAGAGAGTCTGAGTTACTTACCCAAGATTACTCAGGAGTAAGTGGCAGACTTGGGATTTGAACGCAGGCAATCAAGGTCTTGAGTCTGTGCTGTCACTCACAAAACTGTGGCTGTTTCTCAGAACAACCCACAGACTGTCAACTTTTTTCACCAAAAAAGAAATTAAATCTTACTAATTGGTCCACAGATAGCTCAGGTTTTGTCAATTTTTTTTTTTTAATTTTTTAACACTCTTCAGATTATTTTTAATTTCCCCCATTATAGAGCTGAGGAACCCAAAACTCAGAGATGTTCTGCATACAGTTTCAGAGATAACTAAGAATTCAAACCTCTTGTCTCTCCAATTCCAAAACCACATACATTTTACACTATTCATTATAAAGACTTTAGACTTAGGCAAACCAAGGACCAAAAAAAGTAAAAGAACTTTTGCCTATGAACACTCATTCATCCTATGAAAATTACACTCTCTTTGAGTAATAATAATTGTACATGAAAGAAGTGAAAAAATCACTCATAGAAATCTCTCTTCTCTTAGCTCTTTTCATTAAAGGCACCACAGAAACAAACACAAACAAAAAACCCACACCTGATATCCAGCCAGGGTAGAAACATGATCACAGACTGAAATTATCTTCCCTGCTTCCATTGAACAAGAAAGACTGAAAACCTCATGTCCCCAGGGAGAACATAAAATTCCCTGGGGCTTCCATGGCTTGCCCAGTGTGTTCCTTTTGTATCTGCAAAGTACACCAACCCTAAAGGATATTAGGTCCACTTCTGCTTCTGATGACAAGACCTTTGTAAAGGCCTCAATTTCTAGCAGGGAGCAAACTTTGAAAGAAGAATGCTCGTTATTGGTAAGGCTAAACCTTTGTTTGTTGTGTTCACATGAATAAATTATACCCGTGCAGCCTCATGAACAGTGGCCCTGACATGGCTGACACAGGTGGCATCATACCCTGAATCCCAATCCTCCCTCCTGGAGAAAACAACAGTATTTGCTCGTTTCACATTGCACCAAGACAGGCTCTTCAACTATTTATAAGTTGAATAGATTTTTCCACTACTTCAGCTGACAAAACTGGCTGTACCTAGCAACTGCTCAAAGACATTCAATGGAAGACTTTAGGAAGTCGGCACTGGTAAAAGCCAAAAAGGACAAGGTGCACAGCAGGGAAATGTGTCCTCCACCAGGTGCTGCTCTCCTCCTCCTTGTTCTTCCTCCTCCTCCATGTCACCACAGTAAGACCCCACATTTACAGCTTGACTGGAATGAATTCTGCCAATAACCTGCAAATATATTTGTAGGTAGATTTCTGTCATGGATGAAATTATGTTCTCCCAACAATGTGTGTAGCAATTTGGTTAGACCGTGATTCCCAGTATTGTGTTACATTCTCAGATGCTGTAAACTTTGTCTCTATGATGTTAATAACAAAAGATGAGTAGTAGTTGTGTTGGTGGGGAAAGACTTGGTGTATAAGATTCTATTGCATCTTAAGGAAATCTTTGGGGAAATAAAGGAAAGGAAAGCAAGCAAAGAGTTGGAGACCTCAGACCACCAAGAAAGTAGTGCCAAGAACAGAGGACATCCTTTGGAAAGGACCCAGGGTCTCTGCATTGCAGAGGTTCCAGTCCAGGGGAAGACTGATGGCAAGGACCTTCCTCCAGAGCCAGAAGAGAAAGCCTTCCCCTGGAGCTGATGCCCTGCATTTGGACTTTTGTCTATTTTTCTGTGAGAAAATAAACATCTCTTTTTAAAGCCACTTACTTGAGGTATTTCTGTCACAGCAGCACTAGATGACTAAGACAGTATCTCTACCATATCAACACTTATTGTGGAATTTCTGAAATGCACACTTAGCAATATTACAGCACCTTGGCCGTTCTTGAATGAAGATTGTTGTCACAGATTCAATTATAAAACCCACTGCCACCAAGTTGATTCTGACCCATAGTGACCTTATAAACAGAATCGAACTGCCCCACCGAGTTTCCAAGGAGCACCTGGAGGATCTGAACTGCCAGTCTTCTGGTTAGCAGCTGCAGCACTTAGCCACGATGTCACCAGGGTTTCCAAATCAATTATAGTCAACAAAAAAGTTTGAAGACCTATGATGTGCTCGTCCTGGGCATCTCAAGTTTAAGAAAATTAAGTCCACATCGTCCAAAATCTTAAAACCTAGTTACAGTGCAGACACATCAACACAAAATATCAATTGACTAGCATAAACGCTCTGCCAGAGAAAAGCTCAGCGCACTACTGGGCTAAGGAGGGCATTTAACCCATACCAGGGATTATTTTATTCCTAACACACACAGCCCCAATGCTGAGCATGTTTCTAGTTTTATTTAATCTTCACAAAACCTTCCCCACAAGGCTGATACTATTATTAATCTGATGTTGCAGGTAAACAAACTAGGGCTCAGAGAGATTAAATGTTTTGTTCAATGCGACACAGCAAGTGGCAGATGTAGAATTCAAAGGAAAGCTGGTCTGACCACAAAGGCTATGCACTTACTTGTATCATTGCATTGGCTATCAACAGTAATTTGCAAATGCTAATGCTCATGACTATATTGCCAAAGCCAAGTGCCATCAAGTTGGATCTGACTCATGACTATATTATTAGTCAACAAATGTTTGTTAAGTGTCTGCTATGTTCAAGGCACAGAAGGAGAGCACAAACATATACCAGAGGCGATTGCAGAGTTTTGAGTATTCACCTTTGACGACCATCATAAGTTGTGAATGAGATCATACAATCAGTGAGTGTTTCGGCACGTGTGCATAACCCAAAACAAACTCATTGCAGTCAGGTCGATTCTGAATTCTAGTAACCCTATAGGACAGAGTAGAACTGTTCCACAGAGTTTCCAAGGAACACCTGGCAGATTCAAACTGCTGACCTTTCGGTTAGTAGATACAATACTTAACCACTCCATCTCCAGGGTTTCACATGTACGTAAAGTGAGAATACAAAGTGATTTAAAAAAAGAAAAAAAGTCTCTGCCCTTGAGAACTAATATTCAATGAAATGTGCAAACAGCCACATTCCATTAAAGGCAGTAAAGACTATCAAGAAAAACGGAGACAGTGGTGGATTGAAGGTACCATCACACACACACACTCACACATGCACACACCCCAAACCCTCTGCCATCAAATGGGTTCTTACTCATAGTGACCCTATAGGTCAGTGTAGAGCCGCACCATCGAGTTTCCAAGGAGCCCCTAGTGGGTTTGAACTTCCAGTCTTTCGGTTAGCAGGCATAGCACTAACCCACTACGCCACCAAGGTTTCCAAAATGAAGGTAGAACTTGGAGATTTCAATCAGAGAGTTAGTGAAGTTTTTCTGAGAATTTCAGAAGTTGATATAAAAAGAAGAAATGAGTTATGCAATAATCTGTGTAAAGAGTATGTATGCCAGGGAGAACTGACAGTGAAGTGTATAGGCTTAAAAGTAGGAACATTTAGAGTGTACCAAGAATGGCAATCGGTCAGATGACTGCAAGAGCTGCTCTAAGCAGGAGGAGCTGGGGTAAAAGTCAAAGGGCCAATTTGTCAAGCCTTTGTCAGCTGTGTAAGAGGTCGCCACTTTCTTGTACGGGCGACGGAAAATCACTAGAGAACTCTGAGCAGAGGAATAATGACACATCTGATTAACTTTTAACTTCTCTCCAGCTACTGCTTGGAGAAGAGATTACAGAGGTCACCGTAGATGCAGGGAGACTAATTAGGAGACTGTTGAACCAGCCTATTTGAGACGGTGGTTTGCTAGACTAGAACTGGAAACAGTGAGGTCTGTCAGACTTTTTTTTCTTTTCTTCTGATAGTGTTGATGAAACAGATCAGAAGTGGGCTGTGGGGAAGGAGAGAAGAGCTAGTATGTTTAAATTCCTGGAACAGTGCCTGGAACAAAGTTTGTACTCAATGTGTGGAAATTGTGTACCCTTTTAGACGTAACACAGTTTACTTGGAGGAAATAATTCATGTATATAACTGAACATACATAGGGTCTGTAGAGGTGGTCTCAGGGCTACAACTGTGGGTAAGTAGATGACATTCTACCTCAATTGTTTTCTCAACTAGTAAGCACTCTCTATTTGTGTTTAAATGCACAAAGCGAAGGAATCACTAAAAAGATTCTGGTTATACCAAATGCGAGAGAACTTCTATTCTTGCTCAAAGTGTCTGTTGCTACTATAGACAGAACATAGTTCTATTTATTGTAAAATGCAAATATTGCCTTCTTAGAGAAATATTCCATATAAACACATGTATATACTTATACATATACATATGTATGTACATGTTCAATAGAACTTCCATATAACTTTTCAGACTAGAACAGTTCTCCCTTCTCAAACCACCTGTATCTTTCCATCACAGCTCTTGACAGTTTGAAATTATGTATTCATGCAATATTTTATTTATGTCTGTCTCCCTCCAACTGCCATCTCATTTTTCTTAACTTTCAAGCATTGTGCCTAGAACAAAACACAGCAGACATTCAAAAGTACTTGGGAGAAAAAAAGCAGAATGTTTAAAAATTGGTTTTATTCTTGAAGAAGCGAGCAAATGACCTAGGATGAAAAAAAAAAAGGAATTACATTTAATAAGTGGTGAGTACTTAATTCAATTTTTTAAATTCTTAATATAAATACTAATTGTTGTGCTGGTAATACACAGACCAGCATGTAGAAATTGCTTCTTTCAAGCCACTAAGGACTTTAAACTCACCTAAAAAATCTGTTGCCTGTGAATCAATTGCAATTCGTATCAACCCTACAGGACAGAGTAGGACAGTCCTATTGGGTTTCTGAGATGTGGCTGGTGAATTCAAACTGCTGCCGTTTTAGTTAGAAGCAACTCTTAAACAGTTAGCCACCATGGCTCCTTATAAAAATTTACAGCTTCTTAACAGGGCTTGTGAAATGCATGTGGGATTCATTGGGTCTTGATTCAGAATAATTGTGTATATATGTTGTTGTTGTTGTTGTTAGCACCAAGTTAGCTCCAACTCACAGTGACCATATGTACAGCAGAAGACAAGACTGCCCTGTCGTGTGCCATCTTCATGATGGTTGGTGCTGAGTCCGTGGTTGCAGCTGTTGTATCAATCCATGTCACTAAAAGTTTCCCTAATTTTTGCTAACCCCACTGCTTTACCAAATATGATGTCCTTTTTTCAATTTATTTATTATAGTTATTTATTATAATATCTATCAACTACGTCATCTATGATAAACCCTCACTGTCCCCCCATCCTTGTAGCCAACACAGTTCTTTTCTTCTGTAGATAATTCTATTTTTAAGCTCTTGTAACAGAGGTCTCATACAATATTTGTCCTTTTGACACTGACTGATTTCACTCAACATAGTATCTTACAATTGAAACTATGTTATGAGATGTTTCCTAAAATCTACATTGCTTTTTATCACAGCATAGTGTTCCAATGCGTATATGTCCCATGGTTTGTTTATCCATTCATCTGTTGATGGGCATCTGGGTTGATTCCATCTTTTAGCTATTGTGAATTGTGCTGCAATAGACACTCACGTACGTGTGTCTGTTCATGTGACAGCCTTTGCTTCCAACGTCCTTCTTTAGTAATTGGTCTTTCATGATGACATGAACAATGTAAGTGGGCCCAAGTGTCATCATCTCACTTCTTCCACACATTCTTGTTGCATTTCCTCTAAGACTGACTTGTTTCTTTTTATGGCAATCTGCAGTATATACAATATTCTTTGCCAGCAACACAGACTGAATGCATCAATTCTTCTGTCTTCCTTTTTCACTGTCTAGCTTTTACGTGCCTGTATACCCAGATACAAGTGAAATGTAGCTCACCTGGGTTACTGCAATAGCCTCCTAACCATTTTTGCTTCAGTGTTTGCCCTCTTATGGACTATTTTCAACACAGCATCCAGACAGATTCTTTTAGAATGTAAGTCGCTCCTCTCTTTAACCCCTCTCATTGCTCCCATTCACTTAATAAATACCTAAATCCTAACAATGCTTTAATAACACCCAGTCAGGGACCTAGATTGAAAGTCAGTGGCACAAACTAGTAATTGATGAAGTTTAATAAAGGGACTATTTACAAAGGTGAGGGTGGGGTTTAGGGAGATGAATAATAGACGATGCACTACCATGAAGCTAGCAAGACTAGGGAGCTATTACCACTACTACTCTTAATGGGGCAAGAGGAGAAAGCAGTTATGGCAGGCCTGGAGAAGCAGCTTCCTGGAGAGGACTACCTGAGAATAGCAGTGGCCTTTAATACAAGGGTGAAATGAACAGGCAGCAAACCAGCATGGAAGAAGCCAGAAGAATAAATTTTCTGACTTCACAATTCTTCTCAGCTCTCCCATCTGTAACACATGCTGGCCAAAACGTCTGGGAGCCAGTGAGCAAGAGAACTTGTTAATAAGGTCCATACAAGTCTGCCTGCTGGGACACAGACTAGAACGCAGAAGAAAAAAGAACAGATCTGGAAGAGGCAAATGGAAAACGTTCAGCACAATGCCCTGTGTCATGCAATCTACCCCCTGCTCCACAACAGCCTCCCCTTTGTCCATTTTGTTACAGTCACCCTAGTCTCCAGGCACTATGCAGCTTTAGAGTCATTTCATTTGCTATTCCACAGGCACACTTTTGCCCAAATATCCATATGGCTCCCTCCCTCACTTCCTTCAAGCTCAAATGTCACCTTCTCAGCACGACCTACCTAAAAATCCTGTTTAAAATTACAAACCACTTCTTCTAGCACCTTAATCCCCTAATCCTCTTCAACTTCTTTTTATTTTCTCCTCCTTGCCATTGCATTTATCACATATTTATTAAATATAATTTAATATCACAGACCAAGAATTTGAATTGACTCCACAGAAACCAAAACCAACTTTTTATTTACTTTTCCATTATGTCTGTCACTGCTAGCCTTCTCCACTCCCTCAATAGATTATAAACTCCAAGGTGGTGATCTTTGTATATTTCTTTCTTTTTTTTAATTCATCTGTTCAAAGTAACTAGAACAATGCCAAGCACATAGTAGGTACTGTACAAATACTTGTTGAAAGAATAAATAAATACAGTCATGAATATTAGACAGTTCAATTGCATACTAAAAACTTCAGGGAGTTGTCTTCCCATTAAGTCTGATAATGTATGAATTTGTAGAAACCACTGAGCAGTTTCTTACAGGGAAATAACTTTGATTTATCAACTTCAAGGCAGGCTCAAGGAGATAAAGTGGTAGCTTTCATGTTCTTCCATATTGTACTGATCTAGAAAAACATACTCATTTTTTTAAAAGGGAAAACTAAGCAAATAGAGAGAAATAATGTGATTACAGCATTTAAATGCTCTCATAAATAGCATGAATTTTGTCTATAAGCATAGGTAACTGTATGTATTAACACAGATAGATTAAAACCAAACAGACTTACACCCTACCTGACCCTCAAGGGATTAAGAAATACATTTGACCAAATAATGAATGAATTTCTGTTCCTCAATAGACAGTTTCACATAAAACCTTTACTTGAGTGAGAGCTCATTCTTTTCCATTCCATTAAACTAATTAAGTAGTTGATAGCAAGCCAAAACCTGTTCCCATGAGCCTGATACTTTCCAGCCTAGATGAATGGAACTATCTGAAAACCTGTCTATTACCTTTGAAGCTTGTACACACTCTCAAAAGCGAATGCAGAGGAATCACTCTCCAGCAAGTGTTTAATGAGAAATAAAATCACATACAGTGTATATCTTGGTAACCCTTCAAAGAACGTTGTTGACTCTTAGAACTGGAATAGCTTAAAGAGCATCAAGAGAAGTGCAACACTCTCACTATACAGAAAAAGAAACTGAGGTTCCCGGAAGTCCAATGACTTTGTCGTAGTCTCACCAAAGAACCAGTGAGTAGCCCACGTGAGATGAAGAACTCAGGTCTCATCTCCCTGGGCCAGGAGCTTTCTCACTGTATGATTGCTGTTATTGGTAGTAGCTGTCCAGTCACTTCCAACTCATGTCAATCTTATGTGTGCAGAACAGAGCTTCTCCAAAGGGTTTTCAGGGCTGTGACCTTTCATGCCTACCTTTCAAGGCACTGCTGGATGGGTTTGAACCACCAACCCAATAGCTAGTGGTCCAACACTCCATTATTTGTGCCACCCTGGGACTCCTCCCAAACGATTATAAAACTGTAAAAAAACAAAACTCATTGTCCAGTCAATTCTCACTCATAGCGACCCTACAGCACAGACTAGAATAGTCCGGTAGTGGCCAATGAGCCCTTGGTAGACTAGACCTGCCAGCCTTTCGGTTATCAGCCAAGCTCTTAACCACTTAACCACTACACCACCAGGATTTCCAAGAGAACACAGGCTCTTGAAATGATTCCATTTGTGAATATCTTCAACCTATACTTAACCAGCATGAAGACTTGAAATAAAAATAAAATGTTTATTTCCATAAATGAATGACAAAAGGTACATTGCACAAAATATATAGGACTAAACAATGATTATTTTAAAAATTCCTTTATGAAGACAATCACATCCTAATACATTTATGAAGGTAATAAAACCAAGAGAGTATAGAAGATCCACAGTAGAAGAAAACTGTATTCTAATCAGGCTTCCCATCAATTTCAGTCAGGATAGAAGCAGATAATGATCTCTTCTTCCCCATCAATTTCCTCCCCCACAAAGCAGGGAACTCTAGAGCTTATGCAGATGCACAAATTCTCTAGAGTTCTTAAAATGAAGGCAGATTTTTATACTGTCACCAGTAGCTTTGCCAATAGTACCATGGCATCATGGTAGCATTTTTAAATGTTAGTTCTGCCTCTAACAAAAAATTCTAAGTAGGTAGTGCTTAAAAGCAGGGAATTGGTGTTCCTGAAATATCTTATTTGCAAGCCAAAGGAAAAACTTTGTTTTTAGAGACAATGTTACAACAATCCATTTGAAGTCACCCGAGATAACAAACAGAAGAACTAAGGAGTTATAGACTTCATAATAGGAAGGAACTTCCTTTAAACTCCCCATTAAAGGAATACTTTTAAAGTAGGTTAGGTATATTCTTGAAAAAAGACAACCTCTTTAGATGTCTAGTATCTGTACCCTTCAGGCTATTATGCCGTTCAGCCTACTTTATCTAATTCACAGAGGTCATGGCTTCTGAGAGGTGATGTGCTTAGATGAAGTGTTTCTTCTATAGCTCTTCACCTTCATGCATTTCTACCTCAGGCACTTTTTTTACAAGCTCACTTCATGGATAAAAATCTACAAAATCAACCCAGAAAATACAAGGTGCCCTGACATTGGCCATTTTATGTTTAACATCATAAATGAGGTGATGATTTTGTTATGTATGTGATTGTCAAGAGTTATGACCAAGGCTCATTAAGGTGAGACAATTTAATTCCTACTAGTCATTAAGTAGGCAAAGAAGTCATGGCAGGAGGAATAGATGTCCTTGATGAATAGTACCAGACAAGATAACATTTCACCTAGTTTTCTATAAACAGAAAGAGAAAGCGTCATATACTAGTCCATAGAAACCCCTACACATAGATCATTTTTTTTTTCCTTTTATAGAATTAGTCCAACAGCAACTATAGGACTCATTTCAACAAAGAGGAAAAATATATAGATCTCAATATTTAACGATGCTTTGACCAACTATGAGATAATGCCTTTATTGTGTGAATATTTTTCAGATTTATTTTTCTGCCACTTTGATTTGCATTCTGATGCCTTCGGTTTTTAAGTATGGGCCCTACCCCAAAACCTCAGTGCCACCGAGTTGGATCCAACTCATGGTGACCCTAGATGGCAGAGTAGAACTGCCCCCCAGAGTATTCAAGGAGTGGCTGGTGGATTTGAACTGTCGACCTTTTGCTTAGCAGTGGTAGCACTCAACCCACTTCATCACCAGGGTTTTAAAGTTTGGGTCCTAGGAGTCTTGAACTGGGAACACCTTAAGTTTTCTTGAAAAGCTTGAGCCATTCTTCCAAAAAGAGTTTTATTAGATGGATACAATATTTTGAGAAACGTTTATGAAAATAAGCCTTACAGAAAGAATTGCACTACTAAGAATACTAAGAGACGTGTATTGATAACGTGACATGTAAAGTCAATTCATTGATGCTATTGTTGTATACTGTCAATTTGATGTGAACTCATAGTTCCTAACCATTACACCATCCAAAAAAACAAACCCACTGCTGCCAAGTCAATTCTGACTCACAGCACCACCAGAGCTCCTTAATTTACTAGCTAAGCTACGTGAATTAAAATGTAAGTTCATCAAAGCAAGGATTGTCTGTGTTGTTTGCCACTGTATTTCCAATACCCAGTACAATGGTTGCTGCATGGTCTCGGCTCAATAAATAATGTTTAAAAAGATAAGTGAATAGTGTAATGGATGAAGGAATGAATGAATGAACAATCTTCCAAATCCAAATGAAATGTGCCTGGAAAACAGGACACCAGTTCATCAGAGGGCACTTGTAGCTTGATGAAACTCTTCTTTCATAGCAAGTAATTCCCTTTGCTCTTAACATGCTTTTACCAAGCTACCACATAAACTGTAATTAGTTCTCCTGAACTGTTACACAACAGGGATAGTAATTTATAAGCAATTGTGAATTAATAAATTGGCATTCTGACACAGATTAATCCCGTGTCCTGTGAGATTTAGATTGTACAAACCAGTTTTCCTAGAGTTTCATCTCCATGGAAAGAGCTAGCTATGTAGTTCTTTCATCCAAGGAAATTTCATAATTTCAGTCCCAGACAGCAACACACAAGGCCTCTGGTAAATAGCCATGCAGTGTTCTATGATTCCATGCAAAAATGTATTTTGTATGTATGAACACTACCTTTAGTATGAAAAGAATATCTGTCATAATTTCAACACCCTGATACAGTAGCTGGAAACCCTGGTAGAACAATGATTAAGTCCCACAGTGGCTAACCAAGAGATTGGCAGTTTGAGTCTACCAGGTGTCCTTGGAAACTCTATGAGCCAGTTCTACTCTATCCTATAGGATCACTGTCAGTTGGAGTTGATTCAGTGGCCACGGGTTGTTGTTCATTGTTGTGATACATTAGTCATCTCTTCTCTGTATATCCAAGGAATACAGATTCAATGAATATATGTGCTTAAGGATCAGTGAGACCTGGTACTGTGGATTTTATTTTCATCATTATCATCTTCCCTTTCAGCTGAAATTCTTCTAGGGAAGAATGCTTTTTGTTGAGAATCTCTGCTAAAATTTACCATAACTGGAAACATGCATGCATTCATTTGTTGTTTTGTTCAACCAGTAAATACAGTGTTCCCCTAGGCATCTAGCTTCTATCTTGGCATTAAGTATGTTGAGGTGATGACAGCATTGGTCAGCATTATGGATTGCATTATGTCCCACCAAAAGATACACTGAAGCCCTAACTTCTATCTAGAAGTTGATATTGTTTGGAAATAAGGTCTTTGAAGGTGTTATCGGTTGAGTTAATTTAAGGTCATACTGGAGTACAAAACCCAAAGAACTCACTGCAGATGAGTCAATTCCAACTCACAGTGACCCTGTACGACACAGGAGAACTGCCCCAGTGACCACCTAGTGGATCTGAACACTGTATATTTTGGTTGGCAGCTGTAGTCCTGAACCACCACACCACCGGGGTTTCCTACTGGAGTTGATTGGGCCCTAATTCAGTACGAGAGGTGCATGCAAGGATAACAGACATACAGGCGAGGCTCAAAGGAAGCTGTGTGAAGACAGAGGCAGACACGGAGTCATGCCACACCTGCCAGCCCAGGAATGCCTGGACTACCAGAGTCCAGAAGAGACAAGTCAAGACCTTCCCCTAGAGCCTTCGAAGAGAGAACACAGCCCCGCTGTTTCTCTGAATTCAGACTTCTACCTTCATAGCTGTGAGACAATAAATTTCTGCTGTCTTAAGCCACCCTCTTTGCAGTCCTTTCTATCACATCCCAGGAAAACTAATATATGACTGGCAGTTAATTTAATAAATGTTAATTAGCTTAATGCTGTACTAACAATTTTGGAACATTAAGGTTTGGAGAGGACGCGACAGAGGTGCAATGCAGGGTTGTATCTGTATGACTTACGTAGGATACAGGATAAAAATCAGTGAAGACAGAAATGGTGAAACAAAGGTTGGCGCTGGAGGAGAGGAGCAAGCAAGGCCAAGGTGAAACCAGTTAGTGTCCAGTCCGTCCTGTCTCGTGGAGACCCATGTGAGCCAGAGTAGAACTGTGCTCCGTGGGGTTTTCAACAGCTCTGATTTTTTGGAAGTAGATCACAAAGCCTGTCTTCTGAATTAACTCAGGGTGGATTCAAACTGCTAACTTTTTAGCAGCCAAGCACCACCCAGGGGCTATAGGGAAAAGGTAGCTTTGCCTTAAATACTAAAGCCCTGAAGGAGCACTGGATCATGGGAGTGTGTGGATACGTTGCCTACTTAATCTTGTATAAACTAGACCATTTCATAAATAGAGGTAGATTTACCAGGCAACTAAGGAAGTCAGCTTTAGCACTCACAAGGTGCTTTCCGGGGCCTTTGATCTAACTTTGTACTTGTAGTTTTTATGTTCTTTCTCTTTAAAAGAGTCATGGGCTCCACAAAACCTGGATCGGCCACTAACTGCATGCATTTTAAGCCATTTTTAGAGGGAGAGGTATGGGACATTTTCGGGGCTAAATTTGTACAATTTGGTATTTACTTGGAATAAATGAAAACTCCTATGCATTATATAAAATATGATACTTGAGTAATAGCCCTTCAGTGAAGTAGTTTCTGCAATCTAAGTTCTTGTGAATGCATACCTTTACAGTTAAAGGTATGCATTCACAAGAACTTAGACTATGTCCTGATTGTGCACTAGTGTCTCTCTGTCCTTCTGTCTCTCCGTTTCTCTCTCCCACATACATACACATAACACACTCCACATGCTTATTTTTATTCCAGCAATCAGAAGTGGGCAACTAAACTGTACAATTAATGTAAAAAGTTAATTATGTACATTTAATAACTCAGTTAAAAAGATATTGCTTGGAGTCTGCCCAGTTTCCTTCCACAGGGAACCATCCTTTCCCCACTTCCTGTCACACAGGTGAAGTTGACTGTCCCCTCTAAGTTCCCAAGAGCCCTGTTGGATAGTGGTTAAGTTCTCAGCTGCTAACCAAGAGGCGAGCTGTGCCAACCCACTAGCTGCTCCACAACAGAAAGATGTGGTAGTCTGCCTCTGTAACAAATCCACTGCTGTCGAGTCAGTTCCAAGTCACAGCAACCCTATAGGTCAAAGTAGAACTGCCACATCGAGTTTCCAAGGAGCACCTGGTAGATTTGAACTGCTGACCTTTGGGTTAGCAGACGTGTAGCACTTAACCCACTATGCCATCAGGGTTTCCTGTAAAGATTACAGCCTCGGAAACCCCATGGGTACATTTTAACCTGTCCTGTAGGGTTACTATGAATCAGAATTGACTCAACAGCAGTGGGTTTTGGTTTTTCTGAGGTCCTAGGATGGACATATATCTGAGCCCAGCCAGTATGACAGACAGACAGACAGACAGACACACACACACACACACACACACATTTTTACATCATGCACAAAGTAATTTCTTTTCTTTCTCTGAACAAAACATGTAAAGAAATTAAAAGATGCTATTGCAGAGGAAGGCTTTCCAGAGGCCGACTTAGTGGTGAGAATCAGTTTCATACTTGTTCTCTAGAAAACTTTCATTTCACTTTTGAGTGTTACACATGGGTCTTCTTTGGAACAGCCTGGCAACAGGGAGGCAGAAAGGTGGCTCTTGGTTGTTAAGCAAAAGAAGTGAGAGGAGATTGGTGAAACAAAAACAGTTCAATTTGCCTAACAAAGCAAAATTCCCGAACTGAGTTCCTCTTAAAGCACTGTAATCAGCCATGCTTCTTAAAATGCCTGGGTTATATCGAGCCTCACTCACGCTATGGTAATTATCAGCTGCCACTGCACAGAAGTGCTATATTCCGTGATCCTTTTTTTTTTCCCCAAAAATGTCAGCTAGTAATCTGAGGGAAAATTACAAACCCTCCTTTTTTAGGAATGTTTAAAATAAACCCACAAAAGCACCAAGCCTCTTACAATTACTGTCCTGCTTTAAGGAAGAACTCTTCCAGGTGGCATTTTATCTCTGCAGCATCTATTTCTAAAGTTTAGCCACAGTGAAAGGAGCAACAGTGCTTTGGAAAACAGCAGGCCAAAGCCAGCATTTGGAAGAAGCTGAGACTAATTAGTCAAGCCATCCTCCAAGTGAACAGCTTTGAGAGTTGATTCTAGGAAAACTTGAAACTACCCTGGGGATCATCATGCCTTGATAAAATATCACTGCCAAAAAAATTTACAGTATTGATCGTCATTTGTATGACGCTGATAATAATGAGTGGAGCTTTACTCTTCCGTATTTAGTAAGAACACTAAGCCCATATCAAGTGCAGTGTTTTATGTTAATGGCAGTATTCTCATTTAAATTGCCAATATAAATCTCTTTGACACACCATCCCTCTTGATTTTAACAACTCTTTTTACACACTTTAGAGCTCTTGTACCACTCAGCTTGTAAAAAGGAAATCAAACACTAGTCTAAAACATAATAGGCAGAATCTAACACTGAAAATTTTTGTGGTATAACAGAATTCAGATGAGTTCAACATACACAAAGTCAGTAAGGACATTTTGCTGAGAAAGAAAAGAAGCCTTTTAAATAATGAAAGCAAATCACCAGAAAGTCCATGTATTCACCTTTCTTCATACATTTTAAGGCCGACTTAGGGATGTAGACAAGACTTGGACACAAAAGATCTCGTTGTAGTCCCGGCTCCACAATGAACAGCTTGAGTGATTTTGAACAAATCTCAAGCCTTTGTTTCCAGAAATGAACTTCCCTAAGGTCTCTTCCAACTCCAACTTTCTGCAAACACAATTACCATAAAAGGTGAAAAAAAAACTATGTCATTTCATGAGTCATGCGAATTCAAAATACAATTTCCAGTAATAGTTACCTCCTATCTCTTATAAGTTACACACCAACCCTGTGTTTGTCCCCTGTTTATAAATCTGAAAAGACAGAGGAGTGTAAATCTCATCTGTAACCACCTACTAGTCATGTGAAGTTGGGTGACGTATTTATCTTCTAAAACCCAGTTGTTTTTTTTGTCTATAAAATGAGGATATTTCCTATATTAAAAGCTGGGATGATGATTACAGATAACATTTGTAGCCTACCAATCTTACTGTCCACAACCTAGTAAACAAACAGTGATTACTTATTACCTGTTGTGATCCCCACATGTCTTGTCAGTATGCCCTTTATGCCCCCAGTATTTCAAATACCAGCACAATCACACATGGTGGACAGGTTTCAGCTGAGTTAAGAAAGACTGCCAAGGACCTGGTAGACTACTTCTGAAAAAATTAGTTGCTTAAATACTACGAATAGCAGGAGCATTGTCTGAGATAGTGCTGGAAGATGAGCCCCTCAAGTTGGAAAGCACTCAAATATGACTGGCAGAAGCCTGGTAGCTCAAAGTAGAGTTGACTTTAATGACATTGCTGCAGGCAAGCTTTCAAGGCCTTCATTTGCTGATTTTAGAAGACTCAAAATAAGAAGAAATAGCTGCAAGCATCCATTAATAATAAGAATACAAAATGCAAGAAATATGAATCTAAAAAATTAGAAGTCATTAAAAATGAAATGGAAAGCATAAACATAAATATCCTAGGCATTAGTGAGCTGAAATGTAATAGTATTGGCTATTTTGAATCAGGAAACCCTGGTAGTATAGTGGGTTAAGTGCTATGTCTGCTTATCAAAAGGTCAGCAGTTCAAATCCACTAGGTGCTCCTTGGAAACTCTATGAGGCAGTTCTACTCTGACCTCTAAGATCACTATAAGTTGGACCCAACCTGACGTTAGTGGGTTGGTTTATTTTGAATCAGAAAAATATATGGTACACTATACCAAGAAACCCTCGTGGTATAGTGATTAAGTGTTATGACTGCAAACCAAAAGGTCAGCAGTTTGAATCTACCAGGTGCTCCTTGAAAACCCTATGGGGAAGTTCTATTATTTCCTATAGGGTTGCTGGGAATCAGAATTGACTCAATGGCAATAGGTTTGGTTATAGTTAGTTTTTATTAAAGGAATGACAAATTGAAGAAGAATGGTGTTTCGTTCATCATCAAAAAGACCCAAAGTATATTGCTGTCAGTGATAAAATAATATCCATAAGTGCCTACAAGGAAGATGAGCTAATAATACTACTATTCAAATTTACACACCAACCACTAATGCCAAAGATAAGAAAACTGAAAATTTTTGTTAACTTCTGCAGTTTGAAACTGATCCAATAAGTCATCAAGAGGCACTCACTGATAATTACCGGTGTTTGGAATGTGAAAGTTGGAAATACAGAAGAAGGAACAGTAGGTAGAAAATATGGCCTTGCTAACAGAAGCAAAGTTAGAGACTACATGATAGACTTTTGCAAGATCAATGACTAATTCATTGAAAATACTTTTTCTCACTAACATAAACAGTGACTATACATGTGGACCTTGCTGGACGAAATATGCAGGAATTAAATTGATTGTATCTGTGAAAACAATGAAAAAACCTCACTATCATCAGTCACAACAAGACTGGGGGCTGACTGTACAACAATCAGTTGCTAATATGCAAGTTCAAGCTGACGCTGAAGAAAATTAAAATAAGTCTGTGAGAGCCAAAATATCATGCTGAGTATATTCCATCTGAATTTGGAGACCATTTCAAGAATAGACTTGACTCCTTAAACACTAAGAACATCAAGGACATCATACATGAAGAAAGCAGCCAAAAGCCAGGTCGCTAAAGAAACAAGAAAGAAAGAAAAGACCAAAATAGATGTGAGAAAAGATTACAAAATGTGCTCTTGAGTATAGTGTAGCTGAAGCAAAAGGAAGAAATAACAAAGTAATAGAACCAAAAATTTCAAAGGTGGCTTGAGAAGACAAAGTAAAGTATTACAAAGAAATGTGCCAGATCCTGGAGGTAAAAATTCAAAAGGGAATAACACCTTCAGTGGTTCTCAAGCTGAAAGACCTGAAGAAAAAACTTAAGCCTTGAGTTGCCCTACTGAAACATTCTATGGGAAAAATATTAAATGGCACAAGAAACATTAAAGGAAAATGGAAGGAATACACAGTCACTGTAACAAAAAAATTTGATGCTCAGCCATTTCAGGCAGCAGCATGTGATTAAGAACCAGTGATGACGATGAAAGAAATCCAAGCTGTGCTGAAGGCATTGCCGAAACACACAGTGCCAGGAATCGACAGAATATCAGTTGAGATGTTTCAACAAACGGATGCAGCGCTAGAAGCTCTCACTCATCTATGCCAAGAAACGTGGACGACGACTACCTGACCAACCACCAGGAAGAGAGAGGTATTTGCACCCATCCCAAAGAAACTATTGAATAGTGTCATTACATGCGAGTAAAATTTTGCTGAAACATCATCCAGCAATGGTTTTAGCAGTAGGTCTTAGTCATCTAGTCCTGCTGTAACAGAAATAATGTAAGTGTATTGATTTAAAAAGAAAAATTTATTTGGTCATAACAAAGTAGGCTGAAAGTCCAAATTTACGGCGTCAGCTCTAGGGAAAGGATTTTTCAGTTGGCTCTGGAGGAAGATCTTTGTCATCAATCTTCCAGCGGACTTCTAAGCCACAGGGACACACTTTGCCCTCAGTACTGCTTCTTGGTGGTGTGAGGTCCTCACCTCTCTGCTTGCTTCCCTTTCCTTTGTATCCCCAGAGATTGCCTCAAGGCACAATACAGTCTTAAACATTGGCTCCTACCCCATCAACACAACTGCTGCCCATTGTGTCTCATTAACTTCATGGAGACAGAGTTTATAGCAAATAAGAACATCACACAATCTCAGAAACAGTAGCCTAGTCAACAGGCTACATACATTATTTGGGGGGGGACATGATTCAATCCATGACACAGTATACAAACAGGATATGGCCAGAAAGTCAAGCTGGATTCAGACAAGGATGTGGAACCAGGGATATCTTTCCTGATACGTGATGGATCTTGGCTGAAAGCAGAGACTACTACTGTGTTTTACTGACTGTGCAAAGGCATTCAACTGTGTAGATCATAGCAAAGTATATATAATATTAAGAAGAATGTGATTTCCAGAACACTTAATTGAGCTCATGGAGAATATGTACATAGACTAAGACGTAGTCATTTGAACAGAATAAGGGGATACTGTATGGCTAAGATCAGGAAAGATGTGCTTCAAGGTTGTATCCTTTTAACACACTTTTAATCAATCTGTATGCTGAGCAAGTAAGTTGAGAAGCTGGACTATATGCAGAATGTAGCACCAAGACTGGAGGAAGACTCTTTAACAACCTATGACATGCTGGTGACACAATGTCATTTGCTGAAAGTGAGTAGGACACAAAGCACTTATAGATGATGCTCAAAGTCCATGGTCTTCAGAGTGGATTACATCTTAATAGAAAGACAACAAAAATCTTTCCAACACAGCCAGCAAGCAACATTATGGTAAACAGAGAAAAGATTGCAGTTGTCATTTTACTTGGATACCCAATCAACTCCGATGGAAGAGCAGTCAAGTAATCAAATAACACATTGTATTGGGCAAATCTACTGCAAAAGTTTTCTTTATACTGTTCAAAATCAAAGATACCACATTAAGAACCATGGCACTCCTGACCTCAAGCATAGTATTTTCAGTTATCTCACAAGTATGCAAAAGCTGGGCAATAAATAAAGAACACCAAAAAAGAATCAATATCTTTGAATTATGGTGTTGGTGAAGAATATTGAACATATCATGGATGGCTAGATGAAGGAATAAATCTGACCTGGAAGAAGTAAAGCCAGAATACTTATTAGAAGCAAGGGTAGTGTCTTAATTATCCAGTGCTGCTACAACAGAAATACCACAAGTGGGTGCTTTACCAAAGTGAAATTTATCCTCTCACAGTTTAGGAGGCTAGATATCTGAATTCCATTCCAAGGGAAGGTTTTCTCTCTCTCTGTCAGCTCTGAGGGATATTCCTTGTCATCAATCTTCCCCTGGTCTAGGAGCTTTTCAGTGTAGGGATCTTGGAGTTGAAAGCATCTGCGCTCCTAGCTGCACTCTCTTGGTGGCGCAAGGCCAAGCCATTATGTCTTCCTGCTCATTTCTCTCTTTTGTATCTCAGAAAAGATTGGCTCAAGACACAACACAATCTTGCAGTGAGTCCTGCCTCATTAACATAACTGCACTTATCCCATCTCATCAACATCTTAAAGACAGGATTTACAGCACATAGGAAAATCACATCAGATGACGGTGGACAATCACACAATACTGGGAATCATGACCTAGTCAAAATGATACACATATTTTGGGGGGACACAGTTCAATCCCTGGCAGATGGCAAGGTTTCATCTTACATACTGTGGACAGAACAAGTCCCTGGAGAAGGACCTCATGACTGGTCGAGCAGAAGATCAATGAAAAGAGAAGACCCTCAATGAGATAAATGACACAAAGACTACAACCACTGGCTGAAGTATACCAATGATTATGAGGATGGCACAGGATCGAGCAGTGTTTCATTCTGTTGTGCAGAGTTGCTGTGAAAAAGAAACAACTTGATGTCAACTAACAACAACAATACGTATTGTGATGGTTAATGTTATGTGTCATTTGGGCTAAGCTACGATTCTCAGTGGTTTGACAGAGAGTATATAATCAATCACCTTGCAATTTGTGATCTGATGTGAGCAGCCAATCTGTTGAAACAGAAATTTCCTCTGGGGTGGAACCTACTTCCAGTGTATGAACGGATGTTATGACAAAATTCACTCGATTTTCTCAATCTTGTACCCTCATCATTGCCTGGTCTCCAGTTCTTGGTAAATAAGCCTGCAGAAACCTCTATCCTGTGGCCTATCCTACAGATTCGGGATTCACCAAGGCTTGCAACTCCCTAAGCCCCAGAGGCCTCTAGCCTGCTACCAGAACTGCAAATTTTGAGTTCAGTAGCCCCTGCAACCACATGAACCAGCAGAGGTCTTCAGCCCCTGGTCTGATCCATGGATTTGAGACTTGCCAGCCCCTACAGTTTTATGGGGCATTTCCTCACAAGCCTGTGAGCCATTTTTTTAAATTTCTGTCTGCATGAATCTAGTTTCACTGGTTTTCCTCTTCTAGAGAATCCAGGCTAAGATACATGTACATAAAACTGTACTCATACATTTATTCATTTATAATATATATTCTGTCAGCCTTAGAGAATATTTCTTCCAGCTGTGACCAGAAATTAGTCAATAATTTTCATGTCATTAATCAAGACCCAATCATTTTCTCCTTTGAATTTTTTGTTGATACTGTATGTTTTAATTAATGAAGACGTGCTGATGAAAGGACCAATTCACAATTTTTATCATAGATTTTGATACTCATTATCTGGGATCCCATGTGTTCCTATGGACCCTATATGCATTAATTCCTGCTGATATGAGTCAATAATGGTTTTTGTTTATTTGTTGTTTTTTTAATTATCTTATTTATTAAAAATTTACAAAAGATGACATAATTCCTGAAGGCACCTGGCAAGGACTATACCTAAATTTATTCTAGTCTCCTTCCTTAGTCTTTTTCCTATTTTTCATGAAACTTTTGAAACCATAGTACAGTGCATTATTTCATATTCTAAAAGCAATATTTACAGCCCAAATAAGTAAAGGCAAATGATTTTTTTAATCTCAAGAAAATTACTAGTATTGCATTTCTGCAAAAGCAGTACATAGAGACAAAATAAATAAAACTAAGGGAATTTTAATCTTAGAAAAATTATGTCTACTATGTGTTCTTCATTATAACAAAGGCAGTAGTAATAACAAAAAAGCAGAAGCAGCTTCCCTGGCATACTTCAGAACTCCTCACAGCAGTGCATTCCTCCTGCTACGTGTAGAAGCAATGAATGGACGCTGACATTGAATACAGGGTAAGAAATACACACAGGACCTTCAGTCTCTTGAAAAGTACCACTGTGATGCATATTCCTTGCTGCAAAGACACTATTTGTTGTTCAGAAGCTAGAAAAGAAAGGTGCCACTAATACCTGGAAACCACAAGTGGCATAAAAGAAATAATGTCCACCACGACTGAATGAAACTGGAAAAAAATTAGAACAATTCCACAGGAGTCAAAGTATGACCTTGAGTACATCTCACCTGAGTTTAGAGACCATCTCAAGAATAGATTTGATGCATTTGAACAGTAATGATTGAAGACCAGACGAGTTTTGGTATGACATCAAAGACAATATATATAAAGAGGTTATTAACAAGACAGGAAACAAAGAAAAGATCAAATTGGACATCAAAAGAGACTCTAAAAATTGCTCTTGAATGAGTAGTAGTTAAAGCAAAAGGAAGAAATGATGAAGTAAAAGAACTGAACAGAAGATTTCAAAGGGCAGCTTGAGAAGACAAAGTATTACACAAGGTCTGACAATTATGTTCTGAAACTCATCCTAGAAAATATGCTACACACCTCACTGTGGAATATCACTATGGTCACCTTTGAAGTACTCCCCTTGGGAAGCTACGCACCGACACCAGTGCCTAGTCTACCATTCAGTGCAATTCTGCAGCTCTTTTTCTGGAATGGCCATCAGAGCTGTCATTCTATTACCCTTGATGTACTGAATGTCATCAAAATGTCTTCCTTTGAATGCTCCATTATCTTCAGGTAAAGAGAAAACTCACTGGAGACCAGAGTAAGGAGAGTGTTCCAATCCAGTTATTTGTTTACTGGCCTAAAGCTCTCTCGCAGATACCACAGTATGAGCTGGTGCATTGCCATGAGGCAAGAGCAGTGAGTTGTCGGCAAAATGTTCAGCTTGTTATCATCTAACTTTTTCAGCCTTTTCAACACTTCTGAAGAGTAAACTTGGTTAACTGTCCAGTTGGTAGAGATTCATAATAAACAATTCCTCTGATATCAAAAAAGGTTAGCCACATTGTTTCCAGTCTTGATTTGGATGAGGGAATTTTTTTGGTTGTGGATAATTGGCTGACTTCTATTGTACATTACAAAGCTTTATTTCAGGGTCATATTAGTACACCCATGTTTCATCACCAGTGAAAACATGCCCCAAAACATTGTCTTGCCTCTCCTAAAGGTCTTGACAAACTTCAATGCTCCTTTGCTTTTGTTCGTCAGTGAGATGCTTCAGGACCATTTATGCACACACGTTTCTCATGGCAAGATTTTCAGTTCAGATTTTCTCAGCCGTTTCTCCATAGATGTTTATTTGCTATGCTATGCTTCTTACACTCAACCAGTGACTTTTGGCGCAATTCACACATGACACCAGCCGCTGGTGTGATTAACATGGGACACCACCTACAGGTATGAGACAGGAAGCCACTTACTGGGGTGAAATGGGACACCACTTACAGGTGTGTTGTGTGTGAGAGGCTGAGGTCAAAAAAATCACACTGACAACAAACTTTTCATTTGCTGTGGGTAGTAAAGGGACGTTATCCTGCAAGTAGAGATGGGCACCAGTTTGTTTAACCCACCAGCTTTTAGTGAGCAAAGTAAAAAAGTTTTCTGCTCAGAAAGTGAGAAAAGGCATCTTCTCAGTATTCCTTACTTCAAAAGAAGCAGCATTCCTAGGAAGGGGGATGAGAAAAATCCTTGAAGTATTCTCAGTGAGTGCTATTTTCAGCATGTACTGTCTTGTCTCAAGGGCTTTTGCCATTCTCAAGACAAGTCGCTATCTAAACACAGACCAGGTAGGGTAAGCAGGATTTTACATTCTTTCCAAACACACACATCCCCACAAATGATTCTGACACACTTTTCAGTGAATTTTTGCAATGCTTCCCTCAGTTCTGCTTGGTACTGTGTTACCCACCACTGTAACCTTTCTTCATCAGTGATGCTTTCTCTTCCTCAGAAAAATGCTATTTGTACACTGTCCTTTTCATCATGGCATCATCCCCATAAACTTGGACTGACATGTCTCTGATTTTACTTCTACACTTGCTAAGCTGTATCAAGAAATTTAAGGTTTGTCCATTGCTGTGATTCTAGTTCCAATATTCTCGTGATGGCACACAGAAACATGAAACAGCAATAATGAATACCACACAGCAAGCAACTGCCACACATCAACACAAACACAGCTGCAAGACACTGATATAACAAAGTTATAAAACCTTACTGAGTTGTTTATACAGTGCTGCCAGTGTAAGCACATGGTGACAAGTTCACAAACTTCATTGTCAGACTGTCTAACGACATGTGCAAAGAGCTGGAAATAAAAAACCAAAAGTTAAGAACATTCTGCATTTCTCAAGCTAAAAGAACTGAAGAAAAAAATTCAAGTTGCAATAGTGAAGGATTCTAAGGGAATATATTATATGACTCAGGCAGCATCCAAAGAAGATAGAAGGAAGAATCCAGTTATTATACTTGAAAGACTTGGTTGACATTCAACTATTTCAAAAAGTAGCATATAGTCAGTAACCAGTGGGGATGAAGGAAGAAGCTGAAGCTGCATTGAAGGCAATGGCAAAAAACAGGGCTCAGGAATTGATAGAATGTCAACTGAGATGTTTCATCAAACAGATGCAGTGCTAGAAGTGCTTACTCATCTATGCCAAGAAATTTGGAGGGCAGCTACATGGCCAAGTGACTGGAAGAGATCCACATTTATGCCTATTCCCAAGAAAGGTGATCCAACTGAATGCAGAAATTATCAAACAATACCATTAATATCACATGCAAGTAAAATTTTTTTCAAGATCATTCAAAAGACACTACAGCAGTATATTGATGGAGAACTGCCAGAAATTCAAGCCAGATTCAGAAGACAATGTGGAACCAGGGATATCATTGCTGATATCAGATGGATCCTGGTTGAAAGCAGAGAATACTGCAGATTTTTACCTCTGTTTTACTGACTATGCAAAGGCATTCAGCTACATGGATCATAACAAATTATGAACAACATTGTGGAAAATGGGAATTCCAGAATACTTAACTGTGCTCATGAGTAATCTGTATATGGACCAAGAGGCAGTCATGCGAACAGAACAAGAGGACATTGCATGGTTTAAAGTCAGGGAAGGTGTGTTTTGTGGTTGTATCCTTTCACCATACCTTTTCAATCTACATGCTGAGCAAATAATCCAAGAATCTGGACTATATGAAGCAGAATGAGGCATCAGGATTGCAGGGAGACCCATTAACAACCTGTGTGATATAGATGACATAACCTGCTGGAAGTGAAGAGGAT
Source organism: Heterohyrax brucei (assembly GCA_028571685.1). Lineage (NCBI taxonomy): Eukaryota > Metazoa > Chordata > Mammalia > Hyracoidea > Procaviidae > Heterohyrax > Heterohyrax brucei. The sequence continues at coordinate 156,314,075 of CM053142.1, read as the reverse complement.
TTGAATTACATATGGATGAAGATCAAGGACCACACCCTTCAGGACTGGTTGTACCTCAACATCAAGAAGACAAAAATCCTGACAACCAGGCCAGTAAGCAACATTATCATAAATGGAGAAAGGACTGAGGTTGTCAAGAATTTCATTTTACTTGGTTCCACAATCATTACCCACAGAAGCAGCAGTCGAGAAATCAACAGACACATTGCACTGGGAAAATCTGCAGTGAAAGACCTCTTTAAAGCATTGAAAAGTAAAGATGTCACCTTGAAGACTAAGGTGCACCTGACCCAAGCCATGGTATTTTCAGTTGCATCATACACATGCAAAAACTGGACAATGAATAAGGAAGACAAAAGACAAACTGATGCCTTTTAATTGTGGTGTTTGAGAAGAATATTGAATGTACCACGAAATGCCAAAAGAAAGAACAGGTCTATCCTGAAAGAAGTGCAACCAGTCTTCTGAAGTTCTTGACATAGATGAGGGAGCACCTCCAGCATGACATCTGTTGTTATTCCATCAATTCCTGGATCCCTGTTTTTCACCAATGCCTTCGCTGCAGCTTGGATCTCTTCCCTCAGTGCCATTGGTTCTTAACCATATCGCTACCTCTTGAAATGTTTGAAGGTTGACCAGTTCTCCTTGGTACAGTGACTTCATATGCCTTTCGTTTTCTTCTGATTCTTCCTTTCTTGTTTGGTATTTTCAGCTCAGAATCCTTCAGCATTGCAACCTGAGGCTTGAATTTTTTCTTCACTTTGTTCAGGTTGAGAAATGCAGAGAATTCTTCCTTTTTGGTTTCTAATCTCCAGCTCTTCACACATATCATTATAAAATTTTATTTTGTCTTCTTGAGATGTCCTTTGAAATCCACTCTTTAGCAGTTTTACTTTATCATTCTTCCTTTCAATTTAGTTACTTGATGCTCAAGAGTAAGTTTCAGAGTTTCTTCTGACATTCACTTTGTTTTTTTCTTTCTTTCCTGTCTTTTTAATAACTTCTTACTTTCTTCACGTATCATGTTCCTGATGTTATTCTCCAGCTTATCTGGTCTTCAAATACTAATGTTCAATGTATCAAATCTATTTTTGAGATAGTCTTCAAGTTCAAGTGGAATATACTCAAGATCATATACTTGTTCTAATTTTCTTCAGCTTCAACTTGAACTTTCATATGAGCTATTGGTCTGTTCTGTTGTCAGCCCCTGGCCTTGCTCTAACTGATGATAGTGAGCTTTTCCATCTTCGTTTTCCCCAGATGTAGTTCATTTAATTTATTGTATTCCTACTTGTGAGGTCCACATGCATGGTTTCTGGTTTTGTTGTTGAAAAAGATGTTTGCAATGAAGAAATTGTTGAGCTTGCAAAATTCTATCATGTGATCTCTAGTGTCATTTCTATCTCCAAGGCCATATTTTCTGACTACCAACTCTTCTGCTTTGTTTCCAATTTTAATATTCCCATTGCCAGTAATTATCAACACATTTTGAGTGCATGTTTGATCAATTTCAGACTACAGAAGCTAGTAAACATCTTCAGAGTCTTCATCCTTGACCTTAGTGACTGGTGCATACACTTAATTAATAGTCTTATTAACTGGTCTTCCTTGTAGGTTTATGAATATGATCCTATAGCTGACAGCATTGTACTTCAGGATAGATCTTGAAATTCTTTTTTTTTTTTATTTTTTTTATTTTTATTTAACATGACTGAGTGAAAATGTACATTCACGTATAAATCTACATGCCTACCTATATGCAGCTTCCACTGCTCTCCCTGTCCGGTGACTGCACACTATTCCTCTCTGCTCCATACATGTCTCATCCTCCCAATAGCCTCCTTTCCCCTCTCCACTCACTCCCCTTCCTCCAGCCAGAGGTCAGCAAGATGATATCCTATAGATGTATAGAACCATAAAGTGTTGAAATTTTCTTTTTGACAATGAATGCAACGCCTTACCTCTTCACTTTTTCATTCCCAGCATACAACAGCACATGATTGATTCTCTGATTCCAAATGGTCATTATCAGTCTATTTCAGCTCACTACAAAGACCATAGTCTTCAGTATGGATCACACCACAATGTCAACAAAACAAAAAGCCTACAACTGGACCAGTAAGCAACATCATAAATGGAGAAATGATTGAAGTTGTCAAGGGTTTCTTTTCACTTGGGTCCACAATCAATACCCATGGAAGCAGCAGTCAAGAAATCAAAAGATACATTGCCTTGGGAAAATCTGCTGCAAAAGATCTCTTTAAAATATTGAAAAGTAAAAATGTCACCTTGAAGACTAAGGTGTGTCTGACCCAAACCATGGTATTTTCAATTGCATCATATTCATGTGAAAGCTGAACAATAAATAGGCAGAAGAAGAATTGGTACCTTTGAATTGTGGTGTTGGAGAAGAATGTTAAATGTACCATGGACCACTAAAAGAACAAACAGATCTGTTCTAGAAGAAGTACAACCAGAGTGCTCCTTGGAAGCAAAGATGGTGAGACTGCCTCTTATGTCCTTTGGACATGTTGTCAGGAGGGATCAGTCTCTGGAGAAGAACATCCTCCTTGGTAGAGTAGTGGGTCAATGAAAAGGAGGAAGACCATCAACAAGATGTATTGACACAGTGGCTGCAGCTACAGGCTTAAGCATAAAAATGACAATGGATACAGCACAAGACCAGGCAGTGTTTTGTTCTGTTGTGCATAGTGTCACAAAGAGTTGGAACCAACTTGATGGCACCTAACAACAATGCCTAGGATATCGATGTTTATGAGTTCTGTATTTAATTTTTCACTATTTTCAATTTTCCTAGATGTATATTTCTTACATTCCATTTTCCAATTATTAATGGATTTTTTGCAGCTTTTTCTTATCATTTTGAGTCATCAAACATCAACTAATAACAGTTCCAAAAGCTTGACTCCACCTATGTCATTAAGGTCAACTCTACTTTGAGGAGACAGTCATATTTTGAGTGGCTTCCAACCTGAGGTGCTCATCTTCTGGCACTATATCAGACAATTTCACTGGTATTCAAAAGGCTTTCACTGGCTAGTTTTTGTTTCTTTGTTTTTTTTTCCCTCCCAGAAGTAGAATTCCAGGTCCTTCTTCCTTGTCCATCTTAGTCTGCAAGCTCAGCTGAAACCTGTCTACCATATGGGACGCTGCTAGTATATGAATATCACTGACATTACATATAGCTATAGGCCCATTCACACTGGTATGATTAGATTAACATTCTATAATACCAAAATACCATTACAAACTCCTTATTATTATGTTCACTATCGCTGGCAGGAGTCCAGGTTGGACTTTTCTGCCTGGGTTAAGGGGTGCCATCTCTAACTTGTAGAATGGACCACTTTACAGGCTCAGTTTACCATTCTACCACAAGTTTTGACAATTTGAAAATGCAATTAGGTCATGAAAAGTTGGTGCAGTTTAGAATGCAGCTGGCATGATTTCGTCCTCTGGACTCACCATTTCACATGATTTCATCTACATCACTAATACAGTCGTAATGGTACAATATAAATATTCTTGTCTACTGCCAGTGGGCAAAACAAAAGTAATAATCCATAAGAATAAAATACCAGTAGGAACTTATTAACCATCACTAACCTGCTGCCATTATTTGCCTCCTAGACAAATAAGGAGGCTAAGCTGGATGGTACATTTGCCCTTAACTGCTAATCAAGAGGAAGCCCTAGTGGTGTAGTGGTTAAAAGTTTTGGCTGCTAACCAAAATGCTGAAAGTTCAAATCTGCCAAGTGCTCCTTAGAAACTTAACTTTACTATGTCCTATAGGGTTGCTAAGAATTGGAACCAACTCAAAGGCAGTGGGTTTGGGTTTTTGGTACTAACCAAGAAGTTGGCTGTTCTAATCTCTCTCATCTACTTCTAAAAGATTACAGACTTAAAACTCTATGAACCATGGTTTTACTCTGTAACATATAGGGACACTGTTTTAGTCATCTCATACTGTTGTAATAGAAATACCATAAATGGATAGTTTTAACAAAGAAAAGTTTATTCTTACACAGTCTAGTAAGCTACAAGTCCCAATTCAGGGTGTCAGCTTCAGGGGAAAGCTTTCTTTCTCTGCTCTGGAGGAATATCCAGACTATTGCATCAGTCTTTGGTCTGAGACCATCTTGGTACAAGTAACCTTTGGTCTGAAGGATGTGCTCTGCTCCTTCTGCTATTTTCTCAATAGTATGAGGTTCTCAGCTCTGTGCTTGCTTCCCTTTCCCTTTATCTCCTGTAGGGTAAAAAATGGTGCAAGTCACATTCCAAGACAACTCTTTTAGTAAAGGTGGTACAGTCCCACCCTAATCCTCTTTTAACACAATTCTATCTATTAACCACAGGCAGAGATCAGGATTTACAGAATAGGAAAATCACAAAATGGAGGACAATCACAAAACACTGGGAATCACGGTCTAGCCAAATTGCAACACACAGTTTTGGGGAGGAAACAATTCAATCTATGACCAACACCATGAGTCAGTATCGACATCACAGCAAATGGGGTGGGGAAGCCAAATGATTACACTTCCCTCTTTATTAAGAAGAGAAATGTATAAATTTACATGCCCACCTATATGCAGCTTCCACTGCTTTCCCTGTCCGGTGACAGCACACTATTATTCTCTGCTCCATACATGTCTCATCCTCCCAAAAATCTCCCTTTCCCTTCCTCTCCACCCACTCTCCTCCCTCCAGCCAGAGGTCAACAGGATGATATGCTATAGATGTATAGAACCATAAAGTACATCCAATATATGGTCACTCTGCATCGCCAAGTCCAGTCCATGTAAATCTATACAGGAACGTACACTTTCACTCAGTCATATTAAATAAAATAAATAAATAAAATTTTTAAAAATGACAAAAAAAGGAAGAGAAATGTCGAATGTCTGCAACAGTATGACCCTACCCATAATCCTGTTCTGCTGATCTTTTTTGAGTTCTCAAGAATTTCAGGTTTAAACAATTTACACATTTTTATTATAAATGGTGTTATCAGCAAAGTGTGATTTTTAAATTGGAAGTAATTTAATCTCTTTATCTTTTCAATCATTAAGGTTGAGAATAGTAATTTTTGAAGCAATAAAAGAAATAAGTACAAGGATTTTGATCACATCTGGTATCCCTGGAGGAGCTGTGGTGATGCAGTGGTCAAGAATTCAGGTGCTAATGGAAAGGTCAGTCGTTCAAACCTACCAGCTGCTCAACAGGATAAAGATGTGGCAGTTTGCTTCTGTAAGATGTGCAGCCTTGGAATCCCTGAAAAGAAATTCTACATTTTCCTCTAGGATCACTTTCAGTCAGAATCAACTCAATGAAAATAAGTTTGGTTTTTATTTAACTATTTGTTTATTTATTTTATTTTGGTTTGCTATCCCTATGCACCAAGCATGCCTGCTCCAATAATAAAAAATAATAATAACTGTTCATTTTTACTGAGAGTTTGTTTTATGCCAGTCATTATTGTAAGGTTCATTTCATATATTTATTAATTTAATCCTCAGAGTTCATATATTTTATTCATATTTCTGTTCTGTGGATGGGAGTACTGAGGCACAAAAAGGTTTGACAATTTCCCTAGGGAAGCTTAGGTGATAGGTAGTGAAGGTGGGATTTATCTTACTTCAAATTATAATACAATACTGCCTTTTAATACAATGGCATTCAGCAAACTATGGCCTATAAATCAAATCTGGCCCATCATTTGTTTTTTTGTAAAGTGTTATTGGAACACAGCCATTGCTGTCATTTACATGTTATTTATTGGCTGCTTTCACACTGTAAAAGCAGGGTTGACTGGTTACAATAGAGACCTTATGCCTGCAAAGTTTAAAATATTTGCTACCCAACCCTTTCCAAAAAATATTTGCCAGCCTCTGTAATATAACCTAGCTAACTACAATTTATAAGACATGCTGGACCTATCCCCCAGGAACATCCAAGCTGATTATTTTGCTCCATTGCTTTTACCACCTACCAGTCTTTCAGCAACACTCAGTAGAAATCTTTCTTCAAGTCACACTAATAAGACAGCATCCTTCCTCAACCATCAATACAAAAGACAATATTCATTTAACAGCAAATTGTACAATACTTAACAAAGCATGAAAAAATACCTACATATCTCAAATGTAGAGATATCTACTACTCAGGTATCCTACATTATGAGAAAAGTTTTCCTCTCCTTTGCTACTACTTCATGCTAAATATATATACATGTATATATATAACATTAAGTGCATCTATATAAAAGATCCAATACACACATATATATATTTTTATATATATATATATATATACAAAATCTTGATCTTTAATTTTGTCACCCAATTTCTCTGCAGAGCAGTGTATGCTTACTGCCTTCAGTTTCTCAGTATTCTGAAAACATTATAATCTGGCCATCTTGATAATCCATGTGGTAACCCACAATCTCCCATGGCCAAATCCAACAGTTTTGTTCAACTGCCATGCCCTTAAAGCTCTACCAGAGATCTGAAACCTCTGTCCTAAAGTCCCTGTCTCCTGTGGCTTTACTGACCCTGCACATTCATGGGACTTCTGCCTCTCTAAACTTTCTCAGATCTTCCTACCACTCAACCTGAAGTGTAGAGAATCCTGAAGACTCTGTTCTTGTCATTATTCTGCAGTCTTTCATTAGCAGTTTTACTTATCTCAACAATTTTGTCTCTAACTCTGCTCAGATGACTCCAAATGTAACCCCTCCAGCCTTAACCAATCTCTGAAAACATCCTACCTGGGAATCACAGCCTCTCAAATTTATTGAGTCTAAAACAGATGTCATCACTCCTTAGTTAATGAACCTGTTCTCAAGTTCTTTCAATATCATCAGCGTCTTCATGGTCACTCATAATCTAAACCTCTGCAACCCTTTGCCCACTTTCAAATTAGTTGTTCTATGTCAATTTCTTCTTCATAAAATATCTCTTATATGCCTTCTCCTCTTTTCTCACTGCAAATGCCCTAAGGTGTAACTGACTAATTATGGATTTGAAAAAAGATAGATACCCCAACTGTAGTCACTTTCTACCCCAACTCTTCTGACTAATTAATCATAGAATAAGCTCTAGAAAATAAATACTGGACCATGTTCATGTCCTTGTTCAAACACACCAATAATGCCACATTTTGCTAAACAGACAATCCTCAGATTATGAACCAGTTCCATTCCTAAATCTATCTTTAAGTCAAATTTGTACCTAAGTCACAACACTTAGGTATAATTTGTATCTAACGTCAGTCAAACATTTGTCTCAGAATGCAACATACAGTATAACTTCCTATGCATAACAAGCACTAAAGAAACACTTCCAGATATTCTGAAACTTCTTTAACATAAAAATACAATAATAATAGTGTTGTGATGCATGTCACACAGCAGCACTTATTTGTTATCATAGATCATTTTAGGTACCTTGAATTTTTGATATACTAAGCTTTATGGGGTTGGTTCATAGCTATGGAGTACACATAAGTTGGATGTTCATAACCCAGGGACTGCCTGTGGATTAAAAACTAATAATTAGAATTGCTGATACTAATTTTAAAAACTGCTTGATTGGGGCTAGGTAATATGTCAAATGTTATACATTTATATTAACTCCCTTCACAGGTGTAATTATATATTTTTGATGTGTAAATATTAGTTTGATTCATGACTTTCCAACCAGATCATAAACTCCATGAGGTTAGATACCTGAAATACAGGTACTCAGTAAAAAGTAAACGAACGAAAACTTGTTTCATCATCAAAGCTGAAAATTCATCTTTTTTCCCTTCTCTAACTGCATAGCAAACCCTTACTTACCTTGCCATTTTTTATATTGTATTACAATTACTTATTCATATGTTAAATGTGGTGAACAAACACAAATCAATTCTAGTAAGATGACTTGTATTCCTGTTAAGAACATGTGTTAGATTATTTCAGCCAGATCAAAAACAAATCTAACAAAATTGGAAATTAGGAATATAAGTACTGTGTACTGGTGCTGAAACAAAAGTATAAATGCTACCCCTCTAAGTAAAAACCCAAGCTGAAAGAACTGAAGAAAAAATTCAAGTCTCAAGTTGCAATAGTGAAGGATTCTTCAGGGAAACTAACAAACGACTCAGGGAAGATCAAAGGAAGATGGAAGGAACACACAGAGTCATTGTACCGGGAAGAAATGGTCACTGTTCAGGCATTTGAAGAGGTAGCATATAATCAGGAACCAACGGTACTGAAGGAAGATGTCAAAGCTGCACTGAAGGCGTTGGCAACAAACAAGGTTCCAGGAATTGATGGAATATCAATTGAGATATTGCAACAAACAGATGCAGTGCTGGAAGTACTTGCTTATCTATGCCACGACGTTTGGAGGACAGCTACCTAGCCAACTGACTGGAAGAAATCCATAGTTATGCGCATTAAAAGAAAGGTGATCCAAATGAACACAGAAATTACAGGACAATATCATTAATATTACATGCAAGTAAAATTTTGCTTAAGATCATTCAAAAGTGACCGCAACAGTATATTGACAAGGAACTGCCACAAATCGAAGCTGGATTCAGAAGAGGATGTGAAACCAGGGATATCAATTGCTAATGTCAGACAGATCTTGGCTGAGAGAATACCAGAAAGATGTTTACTTGTGTTTCATTGATTAACCAAAGGCATTCAGCTGTGTGGATCATAATAAATTATGGTTAATATTGTAGAGAACAGGAATTCCAGAACATCTAATTGTTCTCTTAAGAAATCTGTACACGGATCAAGAGGCAGTCGTGCGAACAGAACAAGGGGACACAGCATAGTTTAAAGTCAGGAAAGGCATGTGTCACAGTTGTGTCCTTTCACCATAACTTTTCAACCTGTAGGCCCAGCAAATAATCCAAGCAGCTGTATTACACAAAGAAGAATGAGGCATCAGGATTAGAGGATGACTCATTAACAACCTATGTTAAGCACACGACACCACCTCACTTGCTGGAAGTGAAGAAGATCTGAAACACCGACAAAGATCAAGGATCACAGCCTTCAGTATGGACTGCACCTCAACATCAAGAAAACAAAAATCCTACAACTGGACCAGTAAGCAACGTTGTCATAAATGGAGATAAGATTGAGGTTGTCAAGGATTTCTTTTTACTTGGGTTCACAATCAATGCCCATTGTAAGCAGCAGTCAAGAAATCAAAAGAGGCATTGTATTGGGAAAATCTGATGCCAGGGACCTCTTTCAAGTACTGAAAAGTAAAGATGTCACCTTGCAGACTAAGGTGTGCCTGACCCAAGCCATGGTATTTTCAATCCCATCATATGCATGCAAAAGCATGGCAATGAACAAAGAAGACAAAAGAAGAATTGATGCCTTTGAATTGTGGTGCTGGAGAAGAATGTTGAACGTACCATGGACTACCAAAAGAACAAACAGATCTGTTTTGGAAGAAGTACAACCAGAGTGCTCCTTGAAAGGAAAGATGGTGACATTGCCTCTTATATCCTTTGGACATGTTGTTAGAAGGGATTAGTCTCTAAAGAAGAACATCACGCTTGTTAGAGTAGAGGGTCAATGAAAAGGAAGAAGATCCTTGACAAGATGGATTGACACAGTGGCCACAACAATGGGCTTAAGCATAAAAACGATTGTTCACATGGTACAAGACCAAGCAGTGTTTAGTTCTGTTGTTCATGTGGACTCTATGAATTGGAACTGACTCTGTGGCACCTAATAACAGGTAAAAACCCAGTATTTTTGTGGACATCTTTTCCCCAAGGCCCACCCTCAGGAAATTCAATCAACTCCGAAATAACAAGCTTTGCATTCAGTCCAAGGATATGACCCTGATCAAGCTCCAGCAATAATCACACTCTTCACTGTCTAGATTGATTTATCTGATCTTCCTGCACTGGGCAAGAGGTCCCATACTCTGTCTCCTCTCTTGTGAATCTCTCATATATGATCAGGACCAAACATATTCCTCTGCTAGATCCTTCAAGGGAATTCAGACAACATTTTTTTCCCCCTGTATTTATTCAATAAGATAAAACCATAGTAGGCATCAAGGGAAACCTTGGTGGCATAGTGGTTAAGTGCTATGGCTGCTAACCAAAAGACTGACAGTTCGAATCCAGCAGGCACTCCTTGGAAACTCTATGGGGTAGCTCTACTCTGTCCTATAGGGTTGCCATGAATAAGAATCAACTCAACTGCAGTGGGGTTTGGAGTTACCAAGAATATAAGGATGAATCAGAAATGGAGCTTGGCTTCAAAGAACTTATCAGTTAATGAAGATGATAAGGCATAAAATAAAGTGCTTAAGTCACCACTGATTTCAAGGAGAAAGACAGAGAGGCATAAGAAATGTTCAGCTAAACTGCAGTGAGAATTCACAGACAGGAATATATTAATCTCAGGTGAGATGATCTCAAAAGGCTTCATGGAGAAGATACATTTGATGTGAGTTATGAAAGATGTTATGGATTAAACTGTGCCCCTCCCCCAAAATATTTGGAAACAGAAATTTTCTTTTTTTATGTTAATGAGGGCATGCCAGAGTACAGGAGGTCTTAAATGTAGTCACATTTGAATGTTATCTTCTAAAAGGAGCAAAATAGACACAGACTCACATACAGGACCAAAACTCAAAACAAACTCATTGTCGTTGACTCGATCCCAATTGCTAGTGACCCCATAGGGCACAGTAGAACTGTCCCATAGGTAAAAACCTAACCAAACCCACTGCTGTCAAGTCAATTCCAACTCACAGTGAGTGACTCTATAGGACAGATAGAACTGTCCCATAGAGTTTCCAAGAAGAACCTGGTGGATTCAAACTGACGGCCTTTTGGTTAGCAGCCACAGCACTTAACCTCTACACTACCAGGGTTTCCTACGCCATATGGTGGAAGGAGACAAAGGCTGTGTGATGACATATCTACAAGAAAAGGAACACGAAGGATCCTGGCAGATACCAGGAAGTAGCAGAGAGGCCATCAGAAGGAATGGACATGACTGAGAACTTAATTCGAGGTTCGTGAGAAAATAAACTCCTGTCTAAATTTGTATTTTTTTGTTGTTGTTGTTATGGAAGTTATAGGTAGCTAAAACAAAAGACGAATAAAAATTATGCAAAGGTTAAAAAAATTAAAAAAGGAGGGATTCAAAGAAGAATTGTATTTATACTGATGTAGTGGTTTAGAAAATCAGGAGATGTCCATAAGAGACATAAAGTAGTAGACACTGTTATGTGTCTACCAGTTTGTTGTACTATGATGTGTTACTTAGATCCCCAATCAACACCCACAGAAGCAGCAGTTAAGAAATCAAAAGACACATCGTATTGGGTAAGTTGGCTGCAAAAGACCTCTTTAAAGAGTTGAAAAGCAAAGATGGCACCTTGAAGATTAAGGAGAGACTGATCAAGCTACAATGCTCTCAATCACCTTGTACAATGATTGAGGAAGACTGCAAAGAATTGACACTTTCGAATCACCATGTTGGTAAAGAATATTGAATATGCCACAGACTACCAAAAGAACAAATAAATCTGTCCTGGAAGAAGTACACCTAGAAAGTTCCTTATAAGCAAGGATGGCACATACCTTGGACATGTTATCAGGAGGAACCACTGCCTGGAGGATTCCACATTAGGTGAAGTATAGAGTCAGTGAAAAAAAATGACGACCCTCAACAAAATGGACTGACACAGTGGCTGCAACAATGGGATCAACAAGAACAAGGACTGTGAGGATGGTGCAAGACTGGGCAACGTCATTCTGTTGTAAACAGTGTCACTACTAGTCAGAACTGACTCTAACAAAAACAAGTAGTAGAATTTAATTAAAATGATTGTGTTACAACTGTCGCATTCTTTTTGAAATACGGAAATAATGGTTATGTTCCCACATTCAAAAGGAGAAAATAATTACTAATGCAGAGTTCAAATGGAGATTTGGGTTAAATGATATTTTTACTATGATAATACTGCTAATATAGTGGTTAAGTGCTAAGGCTGCTAAGCAAAAGGTCAGCAGTTTGAGTCTGCCAGGTGCTCCTTGGAAACTCGATGGAGCAGGTCTATTCTGTTCTACAGGGTAGCTGTGAGTCTGAATCGATCTGATGGCAGTGGGATTTTAATTACTACTAACTGATCGTCGTTTTTGTTTTCAGCAAGTCCACCCTCTTTGACACAGAATAAGGTCTAGGGATTTAGAAATCGTTAGATTGTACTGAGCAATACTGAGAATAACTCTGCATGAATATCTAAATCTTAGACACAAATTTGTAAGTCTGGGCACTGTAGACAATTGAGGTAATTGGAATCTCTTTCGGTCAGTTTATAGTACAGATCTTGTTTCTAAAACAGTCTGAGAAAACTTGACTGTGGGCTACGCATCGACTGGTTGATGTTTTGTTTTGTTTTCCCTGTTGGGTGAGTTGTTACTTTAGTTGATTTTGGTTTAAGATTTCCCTTGGATATGTGTTAGAAATCAGGCTTATGGCAGTTTGCATTCCAGTGATGCCTTATCTTGGGTGTTCAACTGTTATCTCATCTAAATCCCACAGCTGTGTCACTTTCAAATGACCACCATCTCTGCTAGATAGCTGTTGCTCTTAATTGGCAGAACAGAACAGACGAGTATTTAGAAACTAGCCTGGATAGTGTACTGCACAAAGAATCTACTTACATTTTCTCCTGAATTATTTGAAACTGGAAAAGGCAAGACGGAAGGCTCCACCAGAAAGACACGGAGTTCCTTTTGGTCTCCCATCTAGAATTTCACAACTGAAGCTGCATAAAACCAAGCTGCCTCTTGGCCTGTTCAGATGACAGACCCACCCACAAAAGGCACTGAAAAACAATTTTAAATCTCTAACTGTTTCCTGATGAGATGCTGAAGGGGAATTCTGTCATAAATAACAGTGAAACGTCTTAAAATCCACTTTCTCTCTCTCCAACGTAGACAACACAGCAGCTACCCCACGCTAGTAACCTGCTTCTCAAAATGTGGCCCATGGACCAGCAGACTAGTATCACCTGGGAACTTGTTAGAAACTCAGTTCCCACTCCAGAGCTTTCAAATCTGAATCTGTTTATTAACAAGACTCCCAGGCCTTTCATATGCACAAAATAGTTTGAAAAACACTGTTTTTTCTATTGGTTGTCTCACTCTTCAGTGTATATAAGAATCACCAAAAGACAATCTTATAAAAAATAATACTGGGTCCTACCGTCAAGGGTTTCATGAATCAGTAGACCTGAGACCATCCAAAATATCTGAATTGATAATCAGAGAATCAGATGGTCTAAAAACTACACTTTGAGTAAAACTTTTCTCATCTTATGCCATGAGAAGTAAAACCCTTTTAACTTATCCTGAAATGGCTTTTCTCTGTCTCCTTCCTTCTCTCTTTTTTCTCTGCACCTTTTAATGCATATCTAGCATATCAGAACTTATGTGTGTGCACATGTGTACATATTTATTTGTTACTGTATTACAGTTGTCCCCTTTTTAGTCTCCTTGTAACTTCTCTTCCTCTGGTTTGCCAGCCATGTGACCTAAATGTCTCATCTTTGTGTTCAAAATTGCTCTATGAGAAGGGAAAAATATCAGAGAGCTTACAGTAGAGTAAGATACTCTAAGTCCTGCAACTCTTGTGAGTAACTCTCTGTTACATAAGAGTTACCAAAGGTTTATAAGCCAAAAAACAACAACAAAAAAAAAACTGGTGGCTAATCTCTTAGAGAAGAATAACAGAACATTTTCATTGTTGTTGCTATTGTTGTCTTGGACTCCTTTCTGTCACGACTATTAAAACAGGGTAAAAGGTGAAGGGTCCACTCAGGGTTAAGCAAGTAGAGGAAATATAAGCAAAGAAAAACAGGAGAAGAGGAAACACTGGTAAAGATACACTTATGGTAATGAAAATTGAAGATATCTGTAGGTAAATAATGTGATTCTGAGAAAAAAAAAAAACACTAGATTTGGAATCACAGGCTATGAATTCAAATTAACTCCCAAAGGCACTGTGGGCTTGAATACATAGAAGCTTCTAGTGACTAGGTTCTTGTCTGTAAATTATGAATAATACCTACACTATCTGCCTCACAAGTTATTTGCTTGGTCTAATGAATCTGGAAAGAATCAAGTCCTAAATAAAATATAAATTACATAAATACTTGCTGAATGACTTAAGATGGTACTGGAGAGACAACCCACAACCCACCTGTCAGTTTAGTGATCTATGGTGGCTTGCATGTCACTGTGATGCTGGAAGCTATGCCACCAGTATTGCAAATACCAGCAGGGTCACCCATGGTAGACGGACTTCAGTAGAGCTTCCAGCCTAAGCAGAAGAAAAAGAAAGTCTTGGTTAGACACTCCTGAAAATTTGGCAGCGAAAACCACATGGATCGGAACAGAGCACTGTCTGACCCCCTTGCTTTGGACACATCATTAGGAGGAATCAGTCACTGCAGAAGAACATCATGTTTAGTGAAGTATAGAGTCACCGAGAGTAAAGGAGAACCTCAGTGAACTGGGCTGGCACAGTGGCCACAATGATGGACTTGAATATGCTGACAACTGTGAGGATGGCTTGAGACTAGGCAACATTTCGTTTTGCTTTATTTAGGATTGCCACGGGTTGGCGCTGACTTGATAGCTGCTAAGAACAACAGCGGCAATAACTACTGGATGAATAAGGTGTATCTCTCCTTTCAAGAAGCCAACTTTCTATCAATGGACACAAAATGATTTAGTAATCTAGTGCTGCTGTAACACAGATACCACAAGTGAATGACTTTAACAAACAGAAGTTTCAGCGAGTCCAAATTTAGGTCATCAGCACCAAGAGAAGACTTTCTCGTGGCTCTGGAGGAAGGTTCTTGTCATCAGTCTTCCCCTGGACTACGAGATTCTCTCCACAGGAATCCTAGGGCCAAAGGACGCCCTCTCTTCCTGGCCCTACTTTCTTGGTGGTATGAGGCTCCTTCAGCTCTCTGCTCACTTCTCTCTTTTTTATCTCAAAGAGACTGGCTTAAAACATAATCCAGTCTTGTAGCTTTCATCAACATAACATCTGCTAATCCATCTCATTAACACCATAGGAACAAGCTGCATATAGGAAAATCACACCAGTGACAAAATGATGGACAATCACACAATACTGAGACAATCATGACCTAGCCAAGTTGACAGATATTTTGAAGGGATACAACACAAACAACAGACAACAAGCTGTATAACTGAATTAATGGGTGTTACACTAAAAATACAATAAAATGATGAGGAAACTCAGAAGCATGAGCTAACTTTTTAAAAGCAGGTAAGGAGAGGGACAGCAGTTTGCAAGTTAACATCCAGGTATAGTTCTAAATTCTTACCATTCTAACTCTAGGGTTGATTCTGATAGAATAACAATAATAATGATAATAATAACAAAATCTACAATTAAAAACCACCACCAAAAAAAAAAAAACCCGTTGTTGTCGAGTAGGTTCCAACTCATAGTGACTCTATAGGACAGAGTAGAACTGCCCCATAGGCCTTCCAAGGAGCACCTGGCAGATTTGAACTGCCACACTTTTGGTTAGAAGTTATAACACGTAAGCACTACACCACCAGGGTTTCCAAATCATTGCAACTAGACCTCTATTGTATTGATCTCCTGGAGAGAAAAAAAAAACAGTTTAGTAAATAAGAAGTGTTACAATGTGACAAGGAAAACAGATGACAGCTTCAGAGAGTTGATGACAGGTATTTTCCCAACCAACATCTACACTCAGAGAAGTCACGGTTACTGAACCTTTAGAATTCATTCGGGCTTCGTTCCCAAGTAAGAGAATGGTGAGTAACCCGTTAGAATATAAGCTCTCATGACAAGAAGGTGGACTGTCTGTTTCGCTCACTACTGTACTTCCTTGTTTAGAACACTACCTGGCATATCAGTGGAGCTCAATAAGCATTTGTTGAGTGAATGAAAGAAAGAACAAGTCAGTTCTCTATTAAGCTGAGTGGCCAATTACATGAGCATACATGTTTTGCTACATATGGGAAAAGCATATTTTAAATTAATAAAAGTATTCTAGGTTTCAAACTTGGAGTAGCTTTCAGAAAGCATGAATATTTCTACATTATGATTTGTACTTAAAACAGTGAGTCCTTGTCTAGCATTCAAAGGTACAGGGAACCTGATTTTTAAGCCTTTCTTGTTAAAAGGATATTTATTTAATCTCTTGGTATTCTAATTGTCTTCACATATATCTCTATTTTCTTATAGGAGTACTGGTAATACGTAAAGTTAAACAACTTTTTGAAGATGAACTTCTGTGACTTTTAATCTTAAAACATGTCTCTAATTTCTGGCTTTCCTTGCCTTTTCATATATTGTACTACGTAGCTTCCAGAGTCATCCGTCATCCATAGAACAAATGTGTTGGGTGAGATAATCATCAAGCCCCTTCTTCCTTACTTCTAATATTCTCTGTATCCTGTAGGTCCTCTACTTTTAAAGAAAAAGTCTTGTTTGAAGGCTTTGGTGAATCAATAGTTCAACTAGGCACTTGAATAATTGTGCAATTGTTTGTTTTCTTTTCTCTTTCATCTTAAATTTCAGTAGCCATTTAATTTTTTTAAAAGCACCATGAATAATTTTCTCTTTAAAAGAAAAAAATATCATGACTACTTTTAAGAGAGAAAGAAAAAAAGACAGATATATATATAATGATAAATTGGCTCAAACATAGAGACAGTTGTAAGCATTGTACAGGACCAGATAGTGTTTCCTTCTGTTGTACGTAACAAGGTTATTCTGAGTTGGAACAACCTCAACAACACCTAACAATAACATATAATGATAAGAATTGATACAATGTGCCTATATTGGTATTTTAGTTTCTTCCTTTACCAACTATTAAAGAGAACTCTCTCTTTAGATTTCAATTTAGTTCACATGACTACTTCTGAGAATCTTTAGATAATTATATAAGGGAATACACATAAAATCAAGTCAGCATTATTTCCTTTTTTCAGAAATAATTTTAACTCAGAAATCTTATCACAGGAAATTCTCCAGGAAAAAACAAATAACTACAGTAACACTCCCACACACACCACCAAAGCAAAACAAATAAAATGCTAATGTAAAATAGTATTTCTAAAATGTTTTGTAAGATCTGTCATAAAACAGAGAAAATTTAGGGACAGTAGAGTAGGCCTCAGTCCTCAGGAGAGCTCTTCGATCTGAGGTAGCCAGGCTTTTAGGAAACATGGTGCATTCTCTGTCAAGATAGCCACCGAGGATACTTTTCATCTCCCTTTGGAGCTGATTTCCCCTTATCTTGAATTATGGTTGACCTTGTGAACTGGTGAACAATGAGACAGGAGTGATAAATCCGACTTTATGAAGCCTGAAACCTTCTACTGTTGTCTCTTGAATCTCTGAGCCACAGGTAGAACGTCAACTACCCTGCTGCACGGAAAGGCAGTATGCAGAGACTGCGGATGACATGAAGAAGAGGACTGCTCAGGACCAAGTGCTTCCTTCCCCTGAGTTGGCCTAAGATCCTCCAGCTTCAGTGGAATCACCCAGCCAACTTCACAGGGAGAACAGCTGCACCACCAAACCCTACTCAAATAGAAGAATCTTGAGGAAATAATCACAAAATAAAACATAAGGAAAACAAGGAGTAAAAAACTACAACAGTGGATAACAGAACAGTAACTGTCCATTTAGCCAAGTACATTAAACAACAATATCCCAGTTAGTAGGCCCTGAGCAGTGTAAATGGAAACTCTGGAAGCATAGCAGTTAAGTGCTACATCTGTTAACCAAAAGGTCAACAGTTGAAACCCACCAGGCACTCCCTGGAAACTCTATGGGGCAGTTATACTCTGTCCTTATAGGGTCACTATGAGTCAGAGAGCCAAAGTGTGACCTTGAGTATATCCCTTCAGAGTTTAAAGACTATCTCAAGAACAGATTTGATGTGTTGATCACTAATGACCAAAGACCAGGCAAATTGTGGAATGACCTCAAAGACATCATCCATGAAGAGAGCAAGAGGTCACTAAAAAGACAGGAAAGAAAGAAAAGACCAAATGGAATGTCAGAGACTTTCAAATTTGCTCTTGAATGCCAAGCAGCTAAAGGAAAGGAAGGAATGGTGAAGTAAAAGACCTAAACAGAAGATTTTAGGGAGCAGCTCAAGAAAGTAAAAAAAAAGTACTATAATGACATGTGCAAAGAGCTGGAAATAGAAAACCAGAAGGGAAGAACATGCTCTGCATTTCTCAAGCTGAAAGAACTGAAGAAAAAATTCAAGCCTTGAGTTGCAATAGTGAAGGATTCTGCAGAGAAAATATTAAACAACTCAGAGCGCATCAAAAGAAGATGGAAGAAGTACCCAGAATCATTATACCAGAAAGAACTGGTCGATGTTCAGCCATCTGAAAAGGTATCATGTGATCAGGAACCAACAATACTGAAGGAAGAAGTCAAAGCTGAATTGAAGGCACTGGGGAAAAACAAGGCTCCTGGAATTGGTGGAATATCAATTGAGCTATGTCAACAAACAGACGCAGTGCTGGAAGTACTGACTCATCTATGCCAAGAAATCTGGAGGACAGCTACCCGGCCAGCTGACAGGAAGAGAGCCACAGTTATGCCCATTCCAAAGAAAGGTGATCCAACCAAATGTGGAAATTACTGAACAGTATCATTGACAGCGCACACAAGTACAATCCTCCTCGAGGTTATTCAAGAGCGACTGCAACAATATATTGAAGAAGAACGGCCAGAAATTCAAGCTGGGTTCAGAAGAGGACGTGGAATCAAGGATACCATCACTTGATGTCAGGTGGGTATTGGCTGAAAGCAAAGAATATCCACAAAACGTTTACTTGTGTTTCATCAACTACGCAAAAACATTCAACTGTGTGGATCATACTAAACTGTGGCTAACGTTGTGGAGAACGATAATTCCAGAACACCTAATTGTGCTCTTAAGTAATCTGTATACGGATCAAGAGGCAGTGGTGCGAACAGAACAGGGGACAGTGCATGGTTTAAAGTCAGGAAAGGCATGCGTCAGGGTTGTATCCTTTCACCACACAATTTTAATTGAATGGTAAGCAAATATCTAAGAAGATGGATTATATCAAGAAGAACAAGGCATCAGGACTAGAGGATGACTGATTAACAGACGACACCCCCTTACTTGCTGGAAATGAAGATGATTTGAGGCATTTACTGATGAAGATCAAGGTCCACAGCCTTCAGTATGGATTGTACCTCAATATCAGGAAAGCAAAAATCCTCACAACTGGACCAGTAGGCAGCATCGTTATAAATGGAGAAAGGATTAAGATTGTCAAAGATTTTGTTTCACTTGGGTCCACAGTCAATGCCCTGGGAAGCAGTAGCCAAGAACTCAAAAGATACATTGCACTGGGAAAATCTGCTGCAAAGGACCTCTTCAAAGTTTTCAAAAGTAGGATGTCACCTTGAAGACTAAGGTGTGCCTGACCCAAGCCATGGTATTTTCAATTGGATCACATGCATGTAAAAGCTGGACTATGAACAAAGAAGACAGAAGAAGAATCGATGCCTTTGAATTGTGGTGTTGGAGAAGAATGTTGAATGTACGACAGACCACCAAAAGAACAAACAGATCGTTCTGGAATAAGTACAACCAGAGTGCTCCTGGGAAGCAAGGATGGCAAGACAGCATCTTACATACTTTGGACATGTTGTCAGAAAAGATCAGTCCTTGGAGAAGGACATCACGCTTGGTAGAGTGGAGGGTCAGAAAAAAAGAGAAAGACCCTCAATTAGATGGATCGCCACAGTAGCCTCAACAATGGGCTTAAGCATAAAAACAATTGTGGATGTGGCACAAGACCAGGAAGTGTTTCTTTCTGCTGTTCATAGGGTCTCTACGAGTCAGAACTAACTCGACAGCACTTAACAACAACAACATGAGTCAGAATCAACTCAGCACCAGTGGGTTTGGTTTTGTGGGGTTTAGAGCTGTGTAAAAGGTTAACACTCAGCCGATGAACAAAAGGCTGGAAGTTCAAGTCTACCCAGAAATAGCTCAAAAGAAGGGTATAGAAATCTACAACCAAAAATCAGCCATTGAAAATCCTATGGAGCACGGCTCTACTCTGACGCATATGCAGTCACTAGGAATTGGAATTAACTTGGTGGCAACTGGTTTTCTGTTGTTTGTTTGTTCATTGGTTTTTAATATCCCTTCCTTGGGCTATTGGCTGGAAATAGAGGACTGAATTGAATGCCTGCCATCAGATAGAAATGACACACACATGAAGAAACTACTCACAGGGAGTGTGATAGATAGACCTGTATTAGAGGCTCATAACCTAGTGCTGGGAAGAGTATGGACCCAGTAAGGGTTAACCTCCTGAAAGTTGGTCTGGAGTACAGTCCAGGGAAGAGCCAAAGAGGTGATATTTCAGTTGTGCCTTGAAAGAAGAGTAGGAGTGTCTCAAGCCAGAATGTGAGGCTGAAGAGGTACACTCTAAGGAATCGGATTTGTTTGTGTAAAAAGTTAACCCATTTTTTAGAGCCTGACCTACAAGGACAACATTTGTAAGTATCACTTGCTAAAACTTTCATTTTTCCCAATAGGAGGAGGCATTTCTTCTTTGTGATAAAAACTCATTTGTTGTTTGCCCAAATCAATCTCCCACTCTCTCTCCAAGTTGGTATGGTTGTAAAATGGCTGAAGTAAAAACATTCACATGGCAAATGAAATAGACTGAAATAAAAAATGTGTGTGTACTGTCTCTCTTGCCCTTATCTCAGTAAAGATAATGCTAAATAAAGAACATTATTTTATTTACCTTTGTTCAAAAATCAATTCTTCATTGAGTTCCTTACTGGAGATATGGAAAAATTTATTGTTTATTGTGAAAGAAAAAAAACCTTTCCACTGACGTTTCTTACTTTAAGAGGTTAAACACATGAAAATCTATTGTTAGAGTAGATAAATTGGCTTATGGCTTACATTCAGTGATAGGTGAGCAGACCGATGAAGAAACCTAGAACTCAGAAAAATTAGCTCACTTCATAGGTTGCTAGACTGTTCATAGACATTTGTTTCCGCTTTGCATTAATTCTTTGTGGATTTGCAACAGTGAAGTTCAAGTTACTGAAGACATCTGTAATCCAGAAGAAGCTGTTACAAAACTTAAACATCAAAACCCACTCTTCAGGAGTTAGTGCTTTTATTCCTCTCTCATCTGTCACAACTTGCCTACTGCATTACTTCCAAGAGTCTAGATGAGATCACATGCAACAGGAGAATGCCCTAGCCTGGCCCCTCAAGATCAGAGTCATGCGTCCTGAAGGAAGTACACTGTTGGAAGTCTTGTGTTACAAGCTTTACACACATTACCTCACTTCATCCTTGATGTCTTTTCTGGTGCAGATAGATATTAATAGCCTCATCTAAACTAAGGCTGAGAAATAGGAGTAGGTACATTTTCCAAGGACGAAAAAAAAGAAGAAAGGAAACATTCCACTGAGTTGATTTCAACTCATGACAACCTATAGCACAGAGAAGAACTGCCAACATGGGGTTTCCAAGTAGCAGCTGACAGATTTGAACTACCAACTTTTTGGTTAGGAGCCACAGCTCTCAACCACTTGCACCACCAGGTATGCAGCCTGACAATCGTACCTGATTCTGAGTTCTGTGCCCTGATACTCTGTATAATCTCTCCCTAAGGATTTCTAAGATTCATTTCACTTCTGGAATACTGGTTAAACCTCTGCATCAAAGAGAGGGAAACACTTTTAACATCAGAAATATTATCTTAAAAGAACATGCAACATTTGACCTGTGCTTTAAGGTAACTAGAACGTGTGATAAAAATAATCTAAAGCCTATTAATATAGAGGACTGGGACGGAAATACTGTGACTTTGGGCCCACATAGAACTCAGTTTGCATCCTACTTTGAGTTCGTGCTGGTTTGTGACCTTAATTTATTTTTTATGAACCACAGTTTCCTGGATTATAAAATACAGCCATTATTACTTGTTGCATTCCCCAGTTTATTAGAAACTTTAAATGACATGAATTATCTAAAACAACTAGCCTAATACTCCTTTGTTTGAGGTATTCAGAAATAGCAGCTTCTTTTCTTCTCTGCAGAAAAGACAAAAAGCGAAAAAGTAATCATGAAATGTGGTCACCTGCCATTGAGATCTCTGGCTTGCAATGGGGAAAAACAGACAACTCTTTTCAGTCATAAAAATATTTTCCAGCAATGACTGAGGAAGAACACTTGCTTTTGGTTATTCTAGGCCCATATTCAGGTCATCATGTTGCTGATGAGTAAGGTAGAAAGACCAGCAGGGACACTGAGGGGGACTCTCCAGCCTGGTCAGAGCTCCGGATAGTGAACAGGAAAATGTGCAACACATTAAAACAACACATGCCTCCCTTCAGCCACAGTAGGGACTATTTGCTTCATGGCCACCACCCACCAGGCCAGAGCAGCTGCCCAGCTATCCAGATACAACACTTAATCAGTTCATTAGACAATTAATATTCACTATGTGTCTCCTCTGGGCTAGAGTCCCTGCACAGGATGCAGAATCTGATAGGTACGATTGCCAGGCATGCATCCTGGTAGTGCAATGGTTTAGACCTATGGCTACTAACCAAAAGGTTGGTAGTTCAAATCTGCCAGCTTCTCCTTGAAAACCTCATCGGGGCAGTTCTACTCTGTCTCATAAGGTTGCTATGAGTTAGAGTCTACCCAGTGGAATGTTTTGTTTTGTTTTGTTTTTTTAACTCCTGAGAAATGTACCTAATCCTCTTTCTGAGCCTTAGTTTCTTCATCTATAAGATGAGGATATTAATATCTACACCAGAAAAGGATTAAGAACTCAGCTGCTAGTCGAAAGTTTCAAGTTTCACTTCCACTCAGAAATGTCTCAGAAAAAAGGCGATCTACTTCCAAAAAACCAGCCTGGAAAACCCTATGAAGCACAGTTTTACTCAGGCATACATGGAATAGCTACTAGTCCTAGCTGACTTGAGAGCAACCAGTTATGGGCTAGGCTCTGTGCCGGGCACCAAGAAATCACAGCAAAACAAATCAGGTTAAATACTTGTATGTCTGTGATGGTGTGTATTTCTGTTCAATGAGTGGGTGAGTGAGTCATCAGAAAGTAGGTAATCCATGACATTGATACCTAAAGTATGACACTTCATGCAATTTCTTGCTCAGAAGGCAAAAAGGAAAAATTCTGCCCTTTAAGAGCTAACAGATTTTGAATATTTATTTTGTGCCAGGAATTACACAAAGGGCTTTATGTACATCCCTTCATTTAATTCACACAATAATTATATCAGAAACCCTGTGGCACAGTGGCTAAACGATAAGGCTTCTCATCAAAAGGTCGGCAGTTCAAATTCACCAGGTGTCCCTTGGAAACTCTCTTCAGGGCAGATTCTATCAGGTAAGTGCTATTGTTGCCCTGTTTATAGATGTGGAAACCAAAGTTTTGAGCATTCAACAACTCACCAAAGCCACAAGTTCTTAAATCCTGGAGTGGGGATCTGATGTCAGGAAAATCAAACTGGAAGTTCTGACTTAAGACAGCTAATAACCATTTTGTGAGTTTTTTTTCATTTTAGTCACCCCATGTACATTTCCTATTCAAAGGATTCTCTCATTTGATTCAGAAATCAAGAAGTAGCTACCAACTGTTGCTTCAAGTGTTGATCAACAACGGGATGGTGCTACAGAATCTATGCCTTTTCTCACAATTTATAAAAGGTCTTCTGGCAAGGTCACCATGCTTTATCGATGTGTACACTGCTTCTTCACTGCTCTATGTAAATATATTTGTAAATTATTCTAGTTATCTTTAGTATACTTAAAATTGCTCTCTGGTGTTTATACAATCAGCAAGAAATAATCAGTAATCTACTCCTTATTTTTAAACAATTAGCCACTTCCTGTTCCTTACACTTACTATATTTACTTATGGCATAAACCCCACTTTCTCTATTGAAGGTCACCTGTGGGTTGGTGTGGAGAATTTTTCCCCTCCTGTTTAAACCACTTTTTCACCAGTTTTTGGCATTTGTATAATTGTTGATTAATTATGGTTCTGTCTCAGTCATACAGAAAAAGTATAGCTAAAGGATAAAACAAAAGGCACAAAATTCCATGTAAGTTCTTGCATATTCTGAGGTAGACAACAGATAACCCATACCTATGATGTATACACGAACTGTCAATTAAGTTCACGAACACATCCTAAAAAAAGTACTCCATATCTCATTGCTGAATATCTCTATGATCACCTTCAAGATACCCTCCTTGGGAAGCTATGCACCAATGCCAGTACCTAGTCTTCCCTTCAAAGCAATTTTGGAATTCTTTTATCTGGAATGGCCATTAGAGTGGCCATCACATCACCCTTGATGTCCTGAGTGTCATCAAAAAGACTTTCTTTCAATATTTCCTTTATCTCTGGGTAAGACAAAGTCACTGGAGGTCAAATCAGGTGAGTAGAGATGGTGCTTCAATACAGTTATTTGCCTACTGTTAAAAACTCCCTCACAGACAACTATACAATTAAGTTTGTGTGCAATGGCCATTCCAGAAAGAGTTCCAAAATTGCTGTGCAATGGCTATTCCAGAAAGAGTTCCAAAATTGCTGTGAAGGGTGGACTAGGCCCTGGCATCACTACACAGCTTCCCAAGGGAAGTAGTTTGAACATGACCACAGTGATATTCAGCAACGAGGTATGCAGTGTGCAGTATGTGGTTTGGGGACTTAATTGTCAAACATTGCATACTCACCCATCTCAAAAGCGGGCCAAATATTTAAAGCCAAAAGCTACACCTTAAGGATCTTTCTGATCTAATGCTAGAGGTCTAAAAGAGTTTAAAGCTCAAGTCGTATGCCAAATCTGTGATGGAGATTATCTGAGAACAAGACAGCTAGCCAAGTGCCAAAAGCTTTTTTTCAGGTATATACAAACTCCTTCTCATTTTAGTCATTATGCTTCAAGGGGAAGTTTAATCCTCCCTTGTGTAACTATTAGCCTTGAATGGCTTCATCCCGTCAGTAGATCCTATTTCTGCACCCACACTCACTGATTCCAACATTAGTTTGTGACCCAATGCAGATCAATAATATGTAAGAAGACATTTGATGGAGGCCTCCAGCAAAGAAGATCCTTTGCTTCTCCACAGGCATACTCTTCCCAATAGATGATGTTATGGGTTGAATTATGTCCTCCAAAGAGATTTGTTGGAGTTCTAACCCCTGACACTTGTGAACATGATCTTGTTTGGAAATAGGGTCTTTGAAGATGTTGTATGTTAACATGAGGTCATTCTGGAGGAGAGTGGATTCTAAACCAAGATGAGTGACAGCCTGATAAAAAGATACAGACAAGAACACAGAAGAAAGATGGCATGAGATGGAGGGAGGGACTAGAAGGATGCATTTCCAAGCCAAGAAAAAGATCAAAGATGCCCAGGAATCATCTGAAGTAAGGAAGAGACAAGGAAGGACCTTCACGAGATCCCCCCGAGATAGCACAGTCCTGCCAACACATTTATATCCAACTTCAGAGGCAAGAATTGTGAGCTAATAAAGTTCTGTTATTTTCAGCTACCAAGTTTGTGGTATTTTGTTATAAAAGCCCTAGGAAATGAAGACAGGTAACAACAAGAGCACTTATGGTTTCCAGAAACATTGACAAACATTTTACTCTGGGAGGAGTCACCTGTGGTCAAGTTGCTGAATGCAGCCTTAGCTACTCAGTACTTCTGTCTGTTCAGTCACATGAATCAAACTCGTATCCTAGCCAGACGATGTAATGGTCTCTGTTATTTGCAACCAAAAATTCCCAATTAAAACATCTATCACCTTGATGACAATTAAGCAGCAACTGTCCCACCATGTTGCATTACAGAATCTCACCATGCATGTTTCTATCTATTGCATCCTCCTATAATCATAAACTTTTCCTTGCTTTTCTCTGAGTTCCAAAAACAAATAAAATGAACTACATCAAGATGTTTATTAAATATGTTAAGAATCTTCTGTGTTCTAAAAGCACCATCTTGCTTTTTATTGTCTTTATGTGGTTACAGGCTAATTATAATTATAGTTCAATCCTCTCTCTGCACAATAACTGGCAGCATTTGGTAGACATCACATCAGGTCCTAGGCAGAAGAGGGGAGAAAAGCTGCTTGGGCTGACACCTGTAGCCTTCCTGATTGTCACTCACTGTCCTTGTTCTATGTGCCCTTTCCTCCACTCTCAGAAACATTAACTTTACATTTGGTTCTGCCTAGGAGACCATTCTAATCTGAAATTATGGACTATCTCTCCTTTTTTTTTTTTATTTTCAAGGTCAGGATGCAGAAATGACAATAAAGACCAACCATAACGTCTCTTTCACACTTGACTCAATTTGGAACAGCATTCCAACTTGTTTTATTATAACCAGCTCTCAGAAATATCATAGCCTTAGTCCTCAAGAATAGTTTCTATATTACAGACTACTTTGTGTCTTCTTTTCTGATTAAAAAAGAAAAAAAACTCAGTCCTCCAATTGAACCAACTTTCATATTTTTCATTGTTGTTTTAAAAGTAGGTACATTTGTGGCTTAATAACCTCTGTAGATGGAATTCTCTCCCTATTGGGAGGGAGAAACAAAATTAAAATCATCCAGTTTGCTCTTCATGACTTGGGAAGGTATTCCCTGATGACCATGCCTCCCACAGAATGGTCAAGACTCTGTCTTGATTTCAAAGTACTCTTTACTTGTATTTTCATGTCTCTTACAAGATTATTGTTTTGGTGTTTATCTCCTCACCTAGAGCAGAAGCCTCACGAGAACAGATAGCATACCTATCATGGCAAATGATGCATTTCAAAGGCTACCATAGTGCCTAGCACATAGAGGATGCTTCATCAGCATTTGTGAAAGGAGAAGTAGGAAGGAGGGAGAGGGGATAAGGCAGAAGAGGATTGATTCATTGCTTTGTATTATAATTTGTCTGTTATTGTAAATCAAGTTACCCCAAACATTGAAGCTTCAAACAACAAAAATTTTATTACTATTTCTATGAGTTACAAATCTAGGTTTAGCTTCACTAGGTCCTTCAGTTCAGCTCAGAATCTCTTACAACTGTTTGATCAAAACACTTAAGTCAGGGTCATGATAATCTCAACATTCAACTAGGACGGGATCCATTTTATGCTCATTTAGTTATTGGCAGAATTCAGCTCCTCTCAGTGACTCTTCGGCTGTTGATCCGAGGCTACCCATCCTCATGCTAATACATGAGTCTCCTCATAGGACAGCTTACAACGTAGCAGCTGGCTTTATCAGAGTGAATGGGAGCACTAGAGAGCACCAGCTAAATAAAAGTGACAGTCTTTTGTAATCTAACCTTGGAAGTTATGTCTAATACTTTTTTCACATTCTAGCCATTGGAAGTCAGCTATTGTGGGTTGAATTGTGTTGCCCCAGAAATATGCATTGAAATCTTAATGTCAGTGTCAATAAATATGACCCTGTTTTGAAATAGTGTTTTTTATGTTAATAAAATCAAAGTATAGTGTGAGTCCTAAACCTAATCACTTCTGAATTATAAGAACGCTGTAATAGTCACAGACACAAACACACACACAAACAGGAGAAGACAGATGATGTGTAAGAACTGTCTACAAACAAAGAAATCATGGTCAAGACTTTGATTTGGACTTTCAACCTTTGTAATTTTGGGAAAAATAAGTTTCTGTTCTTTAATAACTCTTTGACAACCAGTGGTAAGTGGTACATATAGCTACCACTCACTTACTTTGGGTGTCTGTAGATATCAGGAAGCTGCTACTCTACTGACAGTATGTGCTGTTAGCAGACGGGGCTCCATGTAACAATTTGAAATGGAAAAAAAAAAGGTGTGTGTTATAAATTATTGCTTTTGCAGGGTATTGTATGAGGTAGTACTAAAACCGTTGAATTTTTGGTAGGAAAAATATGAATTTTGAAATTTTTTATTTGGTATGCATGTGTACCTTGGGACTGACTCTGAGGGTAGAATTTATGTTCACAAGGGGTAAACATACGTAACTTTGGACTTCAAGGGTATAATTTGTAGAACGAGGGATAAAATAAAACCCATGTCATCTACAAAATATTCAGACACATTCATTGGTTCAGCACACCTTTCCTTGCTGAAAAGGCACAGTATCAATAAAAATTTAAAGGAAAAATAATAGGGTCATAAAAAGATTAAAGTCACTCATTTATGGTATTTCTGTTACAGCAGCACTAGGTAACTGAGACACTAGCCATTAGGTCAAGTCCACACTCAAAAGCAGGGGATTACACAAGGGCCTGTGTGGAAGGCGGAAAGGGGCCCAAGATGGCGCCTGGGCCCTTTGACAAAGCCGGACCACACCCTGTCATTTCCTGTTTATCCAACCTTGGGCTGGCACAGCGCATGCCTGCATTAAAGCCGTGAGATGGCGTCCAATCGCTGATCTCCTCCGGGAGGAGTGCGTGTCTGAGCGTGGCTGAATGGGATTGGAGGAGAGCATGAGTATATATACAGGAGAAAAACCACCCCTGAGTAGGGAGTAGGAGGAAGAAGAATAAAGAAGTATTGCAAGTGGCTCGAATCCGTGTGTCCTGTCTTCTTTCCGCTGGCGGACAGTTAGGTAGCGACAGGCCTGAATGTCAAGAAGTGAGGATAACTGGAGGCCATCTTAAAAGCCTACTTACCAGAAATGGTAAGCATGGAGTCATAAGAAGAATAAGTTAAAAGTGTTACCTGTCTAATAGATTGGACTAAGCTAGACTATTGTATCCTTTTCCACAGTAGTAAGACTTCCTCTCAATATGGCAGTAATAATAAATCCATTTTGTTTGTGTATTTTAAAGCAATTATTGTGTATGCAAATGCCATCTGACTTAAAGGTATGCTTTGGAGTTGGTTTTATAAAGGCCTGACTTGTATTCTTAGATGAGCCTTTTCTAATACACTGAAATAATGGAGATTGTGAAATTCTGGCAACTGAAGAAAATTTGAGCAGAAATCACATATTCTAATAGGAAGCAAGTGAATTACACTCTCTGTATTTCTCCTGACCCACAGGACATGCTGTGTGGTCTGCAAGAAAAAAAAAAACATGTAAGTGTAGGCAAAGGCCCTGAATAAACCAAGGAAAGTATTTGTGGGTGGTTAGAAATGGGTGGGTCTTTTTCCATGAAGGATGGGTGTGCCTCAATCTAAACCAACAAGTATGTCCTTATGGCTTCATCTATAGTTCTCTAGCCTAATTCTTGCAGTCCAAATCATTGTATACATTCTAATCTTAAAACTTTTCAAGATCATTGCCCCTTTATGATTCTCTCTGGAATCTACTGGGTATTCAGATGGAGCCAAAATAAGCAGTTACACGGAAGTTCTTAAAGACTAACTGGCAGTACACCACTTTAATTATTCAGCATCTTCAGACACTATAAACCAGAGAGAAAAGAATTAGAGTGGTTACTGTGTGACTGTGGGACTGAAAATCGTTTAGGAAGTGCAGTGCTGCTTGGAGTATCCTGATAGCTTCATCATAATCTGACCATCCTCCCAAATTCTGAGTTGTTTTTATTCAGGCACATTCAGAAGTCAATCTATAACCTAACATCACTGCAAAGAGAAAAAGCATGATCTGTTCTTTAAATGACAAACTAAACCCCCAAACTGGTATTTCATGTAGAGTGTAAGTACCATGAGATGCTATCAACAAAATCTGACATGACAAATAATCTCTCAGGAATTTCATGAAGACATTTTTGGTTTACAAAGGTCAGATTGTATCTAGATCGTTTATGCCACACTGTCTGTGATATTAGATCATGTTATGTGTTGAAACAAGAAAGAATTATTATTTTACCAATGGCCTTGCTTTTCAAAGGGTCCACCTTATTCATGATCATTGCCACTATTCAACAGGATGAGTTATAAGCTGAATACCCTTTTATATCCTCTGCACTCAGAGAAGCAATTTCACTGATAAATCACAAGGTGACAGCCAAGCCATTAACTTAATGATTCAGTATGCAGTTCAAACAGGGTGGAAGTGTCTGTAAACAGCTGGGAAACAACAGCACCACCAACCTCTAAGATGAGTACATTCCATTTTCCAGTACTAATTTGAATCGAGAAGAGGCCATTCTATGGAAAACCATCTTTTAGGCACTATTTTATTCTATAACTCAAATCCAAATGCTGAAAACATGAGACGAGACTTTTTTTTTTTTTTTCCTCAGTCAGTAGGTTTATAAACGTAGCAGGCACTGTATTAGATTCCTGGGCTGCCGTCACAAAATAGGTGGCTCTAAAAAACAGACACTTAATTTCACATAGGTCTGAAGACTATGAATGCAAATCAAGGTTAAGACTCTGACAGTAGAATCATTCTATAATTCTGTCCTTACTTCTGGTAGTAGCCAGCCATCCTTTTGCATTTTGTCTTGCAGTTTCTCTCTCCCTCATCATATCGCTGCTTTTCCTCTATCTCTGTCTCTGCATCTGTTCTCCTGTTTTATAAAGCACAACTCAAATGGAATTAGGACCGACACTATTCACATCTAATTTTCAGCAAGGTCATGTACACAGATACCAAGTATTAGGACTTTGACATATCTTTGAATTAGACACAATTCAAGTCATAACGGACATATTAGAAATAAATAGCTAAATAATAAAGGACTACTTAATTTACATTTAGCAATACACATTTAAATTTTCCACCACACATTGTCAGTTTGTGGTACTGTTGTGGCTTGCACATTGCTGCAATATTGGAGGCTTTGCCGCCATTATTTCAAATATAGGATCCCACTTAGCGGACAAGTTTCAGCAAAGCTTAAAGACTATGATAGTTTAGGAAGAAGGACTTGGCAATCTACTTCTGCAATAATGGCCAGTTAAAATCAGAGGAACAGCAGAACATGGGTGGATACAGTGCTGGAAGATGAGCCCTTCAGGTGGAATGGCACTCAAAATACTGCCAGGGAAGAGCTGTCTCTTCAAAGTAGAGCTGACTGTACAGACTTGGATGGAATCAAGTTTGGGTGCCTTTATTTGCTGATGTGACATGACTCAAAAGGTTGTTCTTTAACTCAAACCAGTAGATGACCCAGTAGATCGGTAAATGTAGTAGACATTGTATTAGATTCCCCAGCTGCCACAGAAAAATATCACAAAATGAGTGGCTTTAAAAAGCTTTAATTTCACACAGTTCTAAAGAAGCTGAAAAGAAACAGCCAGAAACATTCTTAAATGATCAGAATGTAAAACACAGGAAGTATGACTGTAGGAAAACTGGAAGTTGTTGCAAATGAAATGGGATACATTGATATCTTAGGTATTATTGAGCTGAAGTGGATTGGTTTAGGACACTTTGACTCAGACAATGATATGGTCTATTTATCCCAGAAATGAATAATTGAGAAGAAATGGCATTGTGTTAATCGGGAAAAAGAAATTTCAAGATCTATCCTGAAGTACAATGCTGTCATTGATAGGACAATATCCATACACCTTTAAAGAATACCAGTTAATACAATCATTATTCAAATTTATGCTAAATCCCTAATAAAGATGAACAAAATGAAGAGTTTTGTCAACTTCTGTAGTCAGAAATTTAGCAAACATGTAATCCAGATGCATTCATAACTGTCAGTTAGTGGAATGTGAAAGTTGGAAACAAAGAAGGATAGGTAGTTGGAAAACGTGACCTTGGTGATGAAAATGAAAGCAGAGATCTCATGATGAAATTTTGCAAGATTAAAGTCTTCTTCATTGAAAACACTTTTTCAACAATGTAAGCAGCAACTATATCCATGAACCCCACTAGACACAAAACACAGAAATCAAATAAACTACACTGTGGAAAGAGATGATGAGAAAACTCAATATCAGTCAGAATAAGGCCCGTAGCCAATTATGGAACAGACCATGAGTCACTAATATACAAGTTCAAGTTGAATTTGAAGAAAAATAAAATGAATCCACCAGAACAAAAATATGATTTGAATACATCCCACCTGAATTTAGAGACCATCTTGGGAATAGCACTAATGATCTCAGAACAGATCAGTTGTGCAGTGAAATCAAGGACATCATGTATGAAGAAAGCAGAAGGTCAAAAAAAGTGGGGAGAGGAGTAGAGAAATGCTTGGTTAACATGGCAGAATAGCCACAGGTATTTTCTGACCCCTCTAACAATGAAGAACTAGAAAAAACAACTGAATAGATTATATAGGGCATTGCACGAGCCCTGAATATCAGTCAGAAAGCTGAGAGATCAGACTGACAGGAAGGAGACAGCAGGTCTAGAAGCAACTACTTCAGCCAGATTTAAACCTAAACCCACAGAGGGACATACTTCAGCCAGCTAAGCAGAGCCACAGCACAGCAGAAGGTAGCCAAGCAGAGCAGCAGTGCCATGAGCACAGTGCATCTTTCTCAGTGGGGAAGCTGAGCTTCAGACAGCCACACCTACAGAACCACAGATGGCTTCCACCCAATAGTAACAATCTAACTGCTTGCAAACTCTTGCAAACTCAAATA
The DNA here is from genome assembly GCA_028571685.1 of Heterohyrax brucei. NCBI lineage: Eukaryota > Metazoa > Chordata > Mammalia > Hyracoidea > Procaviidae > Heterohyrax > Heterohyrax brucei. The sequence continues at coordinate 156,281,377 of CM053142.1, read as the reverse complement.
TTTCCTAGATGCTGACTTCTCTCCCTTTCCCCAGCACTTCTCCCTTCCTTCTCTGCTCTGCACAAAGTGCTAAACTCTGATGCATTACCTGGGCCAGAAGTGGGACATCTTATGCTTATACCCTGAGTTATTCCCCTGGACTTGGAGAGAGAAACAAGGGGAAGGGAAGAAAAAAATTCTGCTGGATCCCCTGAGCCAAGACATTGACATTTTAAAGGCTGCAGTAATCAACCTAGTTCAAATTACCAGAATATTTGGCCACTCAAAAATTAATTTTATATACATGTTAGAACACAGTAATCAAACAAATAAATAGTGACAATTTTCTGATGGCTCAGAGACAACAATTTCTAATCATTTAAGGGAGCAGAACACTATGACTTCAGAAAACTCCTAGAACAAAGAATAAAAAAATTTCCAAAGGAGGTAGAACACAATAGTAATGTTTAGAACCCTTCAAGACATCAGGAAGGAGATTAGGCAAGGTTCCTTAGAGGATAACAAAAAATTAAACAGGTTGCAAGAAATACTTCAGCAACAACAGTCTGGAATTCAGCAAATTAACAATAAAATTACAGAATCACACAATTCAATAGAAAGTCAAAGGAGGAGAATTGAGGCAACAGAATGCAAAATTAGTGAGACTGAAGATAAAAGAAGTGGCAGCAGCATGTCCAGGGGAAAAATCAGACAAAACAATTTAAAAAATGATGAATCACTAAGAGTTATTTGGGACTGTATCAAAGGGAACAATTTATGAATAATTGGAGTATAAAAACAGGAGGGGATAACAGAAATACAGAGAGAATTGTTGAAGATATTTTGACAGAACACTTCCCTGATAACATGAAAGACAAGAAGATATCTAGCCAATATGCTCATCAAACTCCACACAAAGTAGATCACAAAAGAAAAACACCAAGACGTATTATCACTGAGCTTACCAAAACTAAAGACAAAGAGAAACTTTTAAAGGCAGCTAGGCTTAAATAAAAAATAACCTACACAAAAAGTCAATAAGACTTAACTTAAATTTCTCAGTGGAAATCACGTTGGCAGGAAGACAATCGGATGTGACACACACAAAGGCTTGAAGGAAAAAAACTTCCAACCAAGAATTACATATCCTGCAAAATTGTCTCTCAAATATGGTGGTGAAATTAGGACATTCCCAGATAAAGCAGAGTTTAGACAATTTTCATAAACCAAGACCAAATTTCAAGAAACACCAAAAGAAGTTCTTTGACTAGAAGAATCAATAACATCAGAAATACACAAGGAGGGGCGGAGTCAAGATGGCCGACTAATCACACATCTCCTTCTATCCCTCTGGAAACCAAGATCTGAAATGACAATCAAACACAGCCTTCTGAGCACCTAATCAGCCTCAGGACACGGCACAGACCTGTAAATTGGGACTTCATACCACTCAGCGAAAAATCTCCTCTCTTTCGCTGACTCCCGCTCCTGGCTAGCCCCGGCTGTCAAGGACGGAAGGTAAACGCACCATTTTGACATTTTTTTCCTCGGTCTCGGCTGGCGGGCGGAGCTGGGCCTTGCCTGGCAGCTGGACTCAGACGTGCTGCTGGGGGGATAGGCTGGCGAAATTCCCATGTTCTGAGAGCCAGGCTCAGGACTCTGTTAATCTAGACACTTTGAGCCTTTCGTTTTGTAGCTGCCTCAGCGGGGTTTCTGCGGAGCTCCGCGGTCAGGGTGCGGGACGCCATGTTGGTACCAAGATTTTAGCAGGACCTCGTGCTTAGCCTAGGAGCCAGCGCCTGCAAACGGGACAGTGCTTCTCCGTCAGAAAAGTAGTGATTTTGCACAGTGCTGCCTACGTTGGGGGCCCTGCAACAGAAACAGAGGAATCTCTGCCTCTGGGCACCTTTAGACCCCCGTCTGCTGCCTGTGTGGAGGACGCCATCTTGGGTACGGTGGCCGCAGCTGGACCCAATTCTTAGCTTGGGAGCCAGAGCCAGCCCACAAGAGAGCGCTTTTCTATCATAAAACTAGTACTCGACTCAGTGTTGGATAAGGTTAGGCCCTGTCAGCAGAGGCCACCAGGGCACTAGCAGTGCTGTATTCTGAACTAGTTTGTTATCATCTGGGGTTGGATACAGTGGCGCTTACTTTGTCAGATGGGAAGAGGGACCTCTACACCTGAAAACCTAACTGACTTGTGAACTGGTCAGATACCTTTTGCTTTACATTTGAAGACAGCCTAGAGAAACATTTGCAATCGATCCTCACAGTACCTCTTCCAGCCTCTATATACTCACATGGGACCCAAAAAGCAACAGACAATTGTGGCATACAAGCAATCACTCATGGCTTCAGAAGGCTCCCAAACAAAGCAACCAAGGAGTTTTCCAGATGAAGAAACTTTTATGAAAGCATCAGGAAGTGAATACAAATTGATTATATACAGGGCCCTTCTAGACCTTATACAAAATGCAGCAGAACAAAATGAAAAATTAAGCAAGTTGTTTGATCTGATGGAACACCAGTACTCTGAAATCCAACAGATCAAGAAGAAAATCAAAGACATAGAAATTTCCAGCAAACCAAAGAAAACAGAATGGAACAAATGGAAAAAAGAATTTCTGACTTGGAAGACAGAGCTATTGATGCCAGTGTATATGAGCAGAAAACAGAAAAAACAAACAAGAAAAATGAAGAAACATTAAGAAGCATGTGGGACTCTATTAAGAGGAACAACCTTCGATTAATTGGAGTCCCTGAACAGGGTGACACATCTGAGAACACAGAGAGTATTGTTGCTGAGCTGCTGAAAGAAAACTTTCCCAAAATCATGAAGGAAGAGAATATAGACATCTCAGATGCATATCGTACACCACCCAATATAGATCTCAAAAGAAAGACTCCAAGACATGTTATAATCAAGCTTAACAAAATGAAACATAAGCATCAACTCTTAAAGGCAGCAAGACTCAAGGCAAAGCTAACATTCAGAGGGAAACCCTGTAGGCTCTCGTCAGATTTCTCAGCAGAAACCATGCTGGCACAGAGACAGTGGAATGACACATTGAAAGTCTTGAAGGAGAAGAACTTCCAACCAAGAATTATATATCCTGCAAAACTGTCTTTCAAATACGAAAATGAAATTAAGACATTCCCAGATAAACAGAAACTCAGAGACTTTGTAAAAACCAAACCCAAACTACAAGAAATACTGAAAGAAGTTCTTGGCTTTGCCTTAAAAGAACGGAACCACTAACTTTATATTTTAGAATGACACACTACTCAATACTCATTTAGGGAAGGCTCCAAAGTAAATCACAGCTTTGATTTGGAAAGAAGCAATCCAGTGATCATCATGAAAACTATGGTGTCGTCATAATAAAAGAGGGATGTACTAGAGCCGTTATAGTCCTTCCAGATGGAGAGGAAGATGACCAGAAGGGTAGTAATTAAAATTGGGTCTATAAATAGTTTATTAAGGGGATTCATAGGGGCAGCTGTAAAGCACAACAAAGATGTATCATATCATTTCAAGAAATGTAACAAACGAGTCTCAACAACTATAAAACCAGCTCTGAAAAAGGTGAAAAATCAACTGACAAAAAAGAGTGTCTCAGAACAAACTAATAAGAACAACAGAGAAAACATCAACATAAAAATAAACATATCACAAAGGCAGCAGTGAATACATACCTATCAATAATTACATTGAATGTGAATGGACTGAATGCTCTAGTAAAGAGACACCGAGTGTCATCTTGGATCAAAAGACATGACCCATCCATACGTTGTCTACAAGAAACTCACTTGAGACCTAAAGACAGGAACAAACTGAAAATTAAAGGATGGAAGAATATATATCAAGCTAACAATGAACAAAGAAGAGCAGGGGTGGCAATTCTAATCTCAGACAAAATCAACTTTAATGTCAAATCCACCATCGTGGACAAAGATGGACACTATTTATTGCTGAAAGGTTCAGTACACAAGCAAGACTTAACTATAGTAAACATTTATGCACCTAATGTCAGAGCACTTAAATATGTCGAAGAAACACTGACTACGCTCAAAAGAGAGTTAGATGACTCCACCAGAATAGTGGGAGACTTTAACACTCCACTCTCATTACTAGACAGATCACCTAGAAAAAAGCTCAGTAAAGATACAGAAGACCTCACTGACACAATTAACCAACTAAACCTCATTGATATATACAGAACTTTCCAACCATCAGCAGACAACTACACCTTATTCTCCAGTGCACATGGAACATTCTCCAGAATTGACCACGTGATAGGCCATAATGCAATGCTCAACAAAATCCATACCATTGAATTATTGCAAAGCATCTTCTCAGATCATAAAGCCATCAAAGTGGAAATCAATAGCAGAAGAAACAGAGATAGAAAGTGGATTTCTTGGAAACTGAAAAACATCTTGCTCAAAAAAACATGGGTTATAGAGGAAATCAGGGATGAATTAAAGAAATTCATGGATTCCAATGAGAACAAAAACACTTCCTACCAGAATCTATGGGATACAGCCAAAGCAGTGCTCAGAGGTCTGTTTATCTCCATAAATGCACACATCTGGAAGGAAGAAAGAAACCAAATCAAGGAACTAACTCTACAGCTTGAACAAGTAGAAAGAGAACAACAGAGGAACCCCTCGGGCACCGGAAGAAAGGAGATCATAAAGATTAGAGCAGACCTAAATGAATTAGAGAATAGAAAAACAACTGAAAAAACTGAAAAGACCAAAAGCTGGTTTTTTGAAAAGATCAACAAAATTGATAAACCACTGGCTAAACTTACTAAAGAAAAGCAGGAAAGGAAACAAATAACCCAAATTAGAAATGAGAAGGGAGTTGTCACCACAGATGCAACAGAAATCAAAAACATCATAACAGAATACTATGAAAGACTGTACTCTAACAAATTTGAAAACCTAGGGGAAATGGACAAATTCCTTGACTCATACCACCTACCGAAATTATCACAACGTGAAGCAGAACAACTTAATAAACCCATCACAAAGGAAGAGATTGAAAAGGTCATCAAAACACTGCCAACTCAAAAAAGTCCGGGCCCAGATGGCTTCACGGCAGAATTCTACCAAGCATTTAGAGAACAGTTATCCCCAATACTATTGAAACTATTTCACAGTATAGAAAGGGATGGAGTACTCCCAAACTCATTCTATGAAGCCAGCATAACCCTGATACCTAAGCCCGGGAAACATCCAACAAAGACAAAGAACTACAGACCGGTATCACTCATGAACTTAGATGCAAAAATCTTCAACAAAATTCTTGCCAACAGAATACAACAACATATCAAGAAAATAATCCATCATGACCAAGTGGGATTCATACCAGGGATGCAAGGCTGGTTCAACATCAGGAAAACAATTAATGTGCTTAACTACATAAATAACACAAAAGACAAAGATCACCTGATTTTGTCCATTGATGCCGAAAAGGCATTTGATAAAGTCCAACACCCATTCATGCTAAAAACTCTTAGCAAAATGGGCATAGATGGCAAATTCCTCAACACAATAAGGGCCATTTACACAAAGCCAATTGCCCACATCATCCTGAATGGAGAGAGACTGAAAGACTTTCCCCTGAGATCAGGAACTAGACAAGGATGCCCACTGTCACCTCTCCTATTCAACATTGTGCTAGAAGTTCTAGCCAGAGCAATTAGGCAAGACGAACAAATAAAGGGCATCTGCATCGGCAAAGAGGAAGTTAAAATCTCCCTGTTCGCAGATGATATGATTGTATATGCAGAGAACCCCAATAAATCTATAAGTAAGCTACTCAAACTGATAGAAGAGTTCAGCAAAGTTTCAGGATACCAGATAAACATAAGTAAATCAGTAGGTTTCCTTTATACCATCAACGAGACTGTTAAGGAGGAAATTATTAAATCAATACCATTTGTGATAGCCCCTAAGCAGATAAAGTACCTAGGAATTAATCTAAGCAGAGAAACAACAGATGTTTACAAAGAGAACTACAAGCCCTTACTACAAGAAACTAAGAGAGACTTAGATAAATGGAAAAACCTACCCTGCTCATGGATAGGAAGACTTAACATTGTGAAAATGTCTATTTTACCCAAAGCAATTTATTTATATAATGCAATCCCAATACAAGTTCCAGCATCATTTTTTAATGAGATGGAGAAACAAATCACCAATTTTGTTTGGAAAGGGAAGAAGCCCCAGATAAGTAAGGTACTACTAAGGAAGAAGAACACACTGGGAGGCCTTTCATTACCCGACCTTAGAACATACTACACTGCCACAGTGGTCAAAACAGCCTGGTACTGGTACCAGAACAGACAGATCGATCAATGGAACAGAATTGAGACCCCAGAGATGACACCATCTGCCTATGAACAGTGGATATTCGACAAAGGCCCTAAGACATTAAACTGGGGTAAAAACAGTATCTTCAACAAATGGTGCTTGCAAAATTGGTTATCCATCTGCAATAAACTGAATCAAGATCCATATCTTACACCTTATACAAAAACCAACTCCAACTCGATGAAAGACCTAAATATCAAACCTAAAACGATAAAGCTCATCCAAGAAAAGGTAGGAACAACAATGGAAGTTTTAATACACAATGAGGACAGACTCCAAAATCTGTCAAAGAAACCTCAATCAACAGAAGAGAAAGTAGATAAAGGGGAACTATTAAGAATCAAACACGTTTGCTCACCCAAAGACTTTATTAATAGAATTAAAAGAACGCCCACAGAGTAGGAAAAAATATTTGGCAACTCTATGTCAGATCGACGCCTGATCTCCATAATCTATAAGATACTACAGAATATCAATAAGAAGAAGATAAACCATCCAATGAAGCGATGGGCAAAGGAGATGGACAGATACTTCACTAAAGAGGAGATCCAGGCAGCCAAAAAACACATGCGGACATGTTCACGATCTTTAGTTATTAAAGAAATTCAAATTAAGACAACAATGAGATACCATCTCACCCCAACAAGATTGGCCATGATCTAGAAAACACAAAACAACAAATGCTGGAGAGGCTGTGGTGGGGTTGCAAAATGATCCAGCCTCTTTGGAAGGCAATCTGGCGCTTCCTTAAAAAAATGGATATTGATATACCATTTGACCCAGTAATTCCACTACTTGGAATATATCCTACAGATTCAAGGCCTTTCACACCAACGGACACATGCACCAGAATTTCATCGCGGCACAGTCCACAAGCAAAAAGGTGGAATCAACCCAGATGCCCAACAATAGAAGAACAGATAGGTAAACTGTGGTACATATACTCAATGGAGCACTACGCAATGATAAAGAATAACGATGATTCCAGGAAACATCTCCTAACCTGGTTTCAACTGGAAGACATTATGTTGAGTGAGAGTAGTCAGTGACAAAAGGACAAATACTGTATGAGGCCTCTACGATAAGATCTCAAAAACAGACTTGTGTATAGAAGAAAAGACTCTTTGACAGCTGCAAGGGAGGGGAGGGAGGGCGGGAGGGCGAGGGGGGGGAGGGTTTAGTTTAGGTAGTTACTAGAAATCCAGTTGGGAGAAAGCGGTGACAGCACACATTAGGAACAAGAACAACATTAAGTGGACTTCAGCATAACTTGAGTACTCCTTCCATCTTAACTCAATACTGCAAGGATAGAGTAGCTGGGGCGGGGGGCAGGGGACCATACTCTTAGGCGAATTCCAGGCCAATTGGCACAACTAGCGTTTTGCTAATAGAGCTCTCTGCACCCCACATTGGTGAGTGGCGTCTTGGGGTCTTAAAAGCTGCCAAGCTGCCATCCGAGGATACAGCAAATGGTCCCAACTCAACAGGAACGGATGCTCACCGAGGGCCAAAATGGCATGCTGTAAAGACAACCGAGAAGACAGAGAGACCCTACATCGACTTGGGACCGGAAGAACCGATTGTGCCCGGCCACCACCAGTGATAGCCATGACGGAGCTCACAGAGAGGAGCCTCACTGGCAACACAAGAATAAAAAGAGGTGCATCATGAGATCTCCACTAAAAGACCTCCATTGATGGTCCAGCGGTTTGGGGGTTCCTCTGAGAGCATGGCCTCCGGCCCTGATGCTGCCCTTTCCCATAAATTATAACAAAGGTCCACTCTTTGGACAGGAATGGATTGGACTTGGCAATGCAGAGTAACCATATACTGGAAGCAATTTATGGTTCTATACATCTATAGCATATCATCTTGCTGACCTCTGGCTGGAGGAAGTGGAGTGGATGGAAAGGAGGGGAAAGGAGACTGTTGGGAGGATGAGACATGTATGGAGCAGAGAGGAATAGTGTGCAGTCACCGGACAGGGAGAGCAGTGGAAGCTGCATATAGGGGGGCATGTAAATTTACATGTGAATGTACATTTTCACTCAGTTATGTTAAATAAAAATAAAAAATAAAAAAAAAGAAATATAAAGGATACAATGCAAGACAGAGCATGAAAATATCAACATGGATAGAGAATCCACAAAAATAGAAGATAAAACACTAAAAATAGGATAACAGATTTCAATATGTAAGTGATAACAGCATTATTTCAAAAGAGGACCAATTCAGTGTATTCATAGATCTTTCAGATGAATCAAAGGCAAAGAGGTACAAAGAAATAAAAGACCTGTTTAAATTTAGAATATTAGGTAAATATCAAGGTAACTGCAAAGGAAATTCACAGTCTTACACATCGAAACAAGGACCAAAACAAGAAGTCACAGAAGATATAAAACCAACAACAATGAAAAGGATGAAAAGAAAACCCATAAAGACAACTCAGCATAGAAAATTAAGTGGAATGAGGAAACTATCAACAACATACCAAAAAAAGGCACAAAAATGGCAGCACCAAATTCATATCTATCCATAACTACATAGAATGTAAATGGGTTAAATACAACAAAGAGACAAAGAGTACCAGAACAGATTAAAAAGCCTGATCCTTCTATATGCTGCTTACAAGAGATATCTCTTAGACTTAAAGATACAAACAAGCTGAAAAGCAAACGATGGAAACATATATGTCAAGCTAACAACATTCAGAAGAGAGCAGGAGTGACAATGTTAACTCTATATACAAAAGATGTTAAAGTAAAATCTACCACAGTGGACAAGGAATGTCACTAAATATTGCTTAAAGTGTAATAAGTCAGCAGAAATAACCACATTACATATTTTCTCACCCAATAACAGAGCTTCTAATGACTCCAAGTGAACTCTAATTAATCATCAAAAAAGTGAGATAGACAGCTCCATAATAATAGTAGGGAACTTCAACACACAACCTTTGGTGATGGAAAGACCTTTCAGGAAAAATAAAGCTCAACAAAGACTGGAAGACGTAAATGCCACCATCCACCAACTTGATCTCCTAAACATATACAGAACACTACACCTCATAACAAACTAGCATACTTTCTTTCTAATGCATATGGAACATTCTTCAGAATAGACTATGTAGTCAGCCATAAAGCAAGTCTTAACACGATCCAAATCACTGAAATACTGCAAAGCATCTTCTCAGATCATAAAACCATAAAAGTAGAAATCAATTCCAGAAAAAGCAATGATAAAAAATCAGACTCATGGAATCTGACCAACTCCTTGCTTAAGAACTTCTGGGTTATAGAAGAAACCAAGGACAGAATAAAGAATCAAATGAGAATGAAAACACATCCCACCAGAAGCTATGGGACACAGCAAAAGCAGTGCTCAGAGGTCAATGTATTTCAATAAATGTATACATCCAAAAAGAAAGAGTCCAACAATTAACTCTACAATTTTAACAAGTAGAAGAGAGCAACAAAAGAACCCCCGAAACACCAGAAAAAGGCAGATAATAAAAATTAGAGCAGAACTAAATGAGTTGAGAATGAGTTAACAAACCCAAGAGCTAATTGTTTGAAGAGATCAACAAAATTAGTAAACCATAGGGCAAGCTGACAAGAGAAAAGCAGAGAGAAAGCAATAACTCAAATAAGAAATGAGATGGGTGATATTATAACAGGCTCAACTGAAATTAAAACAATCATAACAGAATACTATAAAAATGTATTTTAATAAATATGAAAACCTGGAGGAAAGGGACAAATTTCTAGAAACACACTGTGTACCAAAACTAACACAAACAGAAGAAAAGCAACTTAATGAATGCATTGCAAAAAATGGAAAAGGTTATTAAAAGGACTCCAATGCAAAGAAAGTCTTGGTCCTGATGGCTTCACTGGAGAATTTTACAGAACTTTTAGACAAGAGTTAATACCACTATTACTAAAGGTATTCCAGAACACAGAAAAAAGACAGAATATTCCCAAGTTCATTCTATGAACCCAGCAAAACCCTCATATCAAAACCAGGTAAAGACAGCAGAAAAAAAGGAAAACCACAGACTAATATCTCTCATGAACGTAGATGGAAAAATCCTCAACAAAATTCTAGCCAATAGAATTCAACAACATATCAAAACAATAATTCACAGTAACCAAGTAGAATTCACACCAGGGATGCAGGGATGGTTTAACATCAGAAAAACAATAAATAGGATGATAAATGAAACGAAGTATAAGAATAACTTAATTTTATAAACTGATGCAGTAAAAGCATTTGCCAAACTCCAACACCTATTCATGTTAAAAACTCTCATCAGAATTGGACCAGAAGGGAAATTCCTCAACATAACAAGGGGTAGCTAACAAAGCTAACAGTGAACAACATCCTAAACAGAAAGAGACTGAAAGCTACCCAACAAGGATGCCCACTGTCACTACTTTTATTCAACATTGTGCTGAAGGTTCTAGTCACAGCAATTAGGCAAGATAAAGAAATAAAGAGCATCCAAATTGTTAAGGAAGAAGTAAAAGTTTCTATTTTTAGATGATATAATCTTATATACAGAAAACTCTGAAGAATCCACAAAAAAGTACTGAAACTAATAGAAAGTTCAGCAAAGTATCGGGATATAAGATAAACATAAATAAATCAAAGGGATTCGTATACAACAAGAAAGTAACCATCAAAAAAGAATTGCCAAACCAGTACTATTTACAATAGCCCCCAAGAAGATAAAGTACTTAGGAATAAATCTAACCAGAAGTATAGATTTATACAAAGAAAATTACAAGACTGTACTACAAGATACCAAAAGAGACCTACATAAGTGAGCAATCTACCATGCTTTTGGTCAGGAAGCCTTAAAATCATAAAAATGTCTGATCTTCCCAAAGCAAGCTATAGATACACTGCAATCCCAATATGAGTTCCAATGTCATTTTTTTAATGATGGAGTAACACGTCACCAACTTCATATGGAAAGGTAAAAGACCATGGATAAGTAACAAATCACTGAAGAAGAACAGCAAAGTGAGAGGTCTCACATTACCTAATTTTAGAAACTATTACACTGCTTCAGTAGTCAAAATAGTGTAGTACTGGTACAAAAACAGTCACATAGACCAGTGGAACAGAATAGAAATTCCAGATATAACAGCACCCACTTTTGAGAAGCTAATCTTTGACAAAGGCCTAAAGTCTGTAAATTGGGGAAAAGACAGTTAACAAGTGGTGTTGGTATAACTGGATACCCATCAGCAAAAGAAAAAAAAAAAAAGACCCATATCTCACACCATGCGTGAAAACAAACTCAAAATCAACTAAAGTCCTAAATATAAAAGCTAAAATGACAACGATCATGGAAGAAAAAAATAGGGACAATGCTGGAAAACCTAACATATGGCATAAACAGAGTACAAAACATTACTAACAATGCACAAACAACTAAAGAGAAAATAGATAACTGAGAACCTGAAAATATCAAACATTTATACTCAAAGTATTCACCAAAAGACTAAAAAGACTCCCTACAGACTGGGAGAAAAATTGGGGGGACAAAAATTCTGATTGGGGTCTAATCTCCAAAATCCACAAGATACTGCAAGATCTCAACAACAAAATGACACATAACCCAATTAAAAAGTGGGCAAAGGATATGATCAGGAGCTTCACCAAAGAAGACATTCAGGTAGCTAACAGATAGATGAGGAAATTCTCAGGATCATTTGCTGTTAGAGAAATGCAAATCTAAATTACAATGAGATACTATCTCATCCCAACAAGGCTGGCATTGATCCAAAAAACACAAAATAATAAATGCTGGAGAGGCTGTGGAGAGACTGGAATATTTATACCCTGCTACTGGGAATGTAAAATGTTATACCCACTTTGGAAATCAATTTGGAGATTTCTTAAAAAGCTGGAAAAAGAAATGACACAAAATGCAACAGTCCCACTTCTTGGAATACATCCTAGAGAAATAATGGCTGCCATACAAATAGATACATGCACACCACTGTTTATTGTAGCATTGTGAACAACAGCAAAAAAGATAGAATCAACTTAGGTGTCCATCAACAGATAAATGGGTAAACAAACTGGTATATTCACACAATAGAATAATGTTCAATGATAAAGAACAATGATGATCTTGGGAAACATCTGATAATACCAAGTCATTGTGAAGACATTATGCTGAGTGAAATTAGTAGAAAAGGGACAAATATTGTATAAGACCACTTTAACTAGGACTCAACAAAAGGTTTAAGAAAACAAGAAAACAGTCTTTGATGGTTAAAACGGAGGGTGGGAGGGAGATGAATACTCACAGATTACATAGTAGATTGGAACTGGTTTAAGCGAAGGAAGTGACAGTATGCAGTGAAAGGGAGATTAACACTGCTGGACTGCACCAAATGCAAAGAGGTTTCCTAAATACATACAACCCAACATTTCAAAGGTCAGAGCAGCCGGGGCAGAGTGTTCGGAGGTTTCAGAGGACATCGGGGTCAATTGGCATATATGTATATATTTAAGAAAAGGTCCTGCATCCCATTTTGGCGAGTGCTATATTGAGTCTTAAAAGGTAGCAAGCTGCAATCTAAGGAGCATCAACTGGTCCCAATCTACCTTGAGCAGAGAAGAACAAAGGACATCAAGATATGCTGAAGTTATGAACTAGGAGACAGAAGGGGCCAAATGTCCAGGTGACAACAGTAGTGTGAGACCAAAATAACTAGATGGTGCCTGGCCGCCACCAATGACTGCCCTGACAGGGAACACAAGGTAGTGTCCCTGATGTAGTGGGAGAAAAATGGGAGTACAGATACAGAACTCTATTAAAAGACCAGACTGCATGGCCTGACATCCTGGAAGGTCCCCTGAGAACATGGTCCTGGACTTGCTGCTAACTCAGAGTTGAAACCAGTACTGAAGCCAATTCTCCAAACAAAAATTGTACTGTACTATAAAACGTAAAGTGAAGCTTGTGAAGTGTGTGTTTCCTGGCTTAAACATATATGTGAGGCTGTCGGAGCAGCTCTTCTCTAGAGGAAGGAAGGGTAGAGAGGAGGGTACCAAAACAGATGTGAGAAGAGACTCCTAAATTTGCTCTTGAACATAGAGTTGTTAAAGTGAAAGGAAGAAATGATAAAATAAGAGCTAAACACAAGACAGAATAAAATAGTATAATGAAATATGCAGAGACTTAGAAAACCAAAAAGCAAAAACATGCTCAGCATTCCTTAAGCTGAAAAACTGATGGAAAAAAATCAAGCTTCAAGTTGCAATTCTGAAGGATTCTGTGGGAAAATATCGAATGGCACAGGAGGCCATTCAATGCAGTGGAAGGAATACTGAGTTACTGTACCGAAAAGAATTGGTGGATGTTCAACCATTTCAGAAGGTAGCATCAAGAACTGATGGTACTGAAGGAAGACGTACAAGCTACACTGAAATCATTGTTGAAAAACAAGGCTCCAGGAATTCATGAGACACCAAATGAAATATTTCAATAATGTGATGCAACATTGGTAGTGATCATTTGTCTATACAAAGAAATTTGGATGAGAGCTAGCTACTTGACTATTTGACTGGAAGAAATCCTTATTTATGCTAATTCCAAAGAAATGTGACCCAACAGAATGCAGAAACTATCAAACAAGATGAGCAATATCAAGTGCAAGAAAAATTTTGCTAAAGATCATTGAAAAGCAATTTTAACATTATATCAACAGTGAACAGCCAAAACTTTAATCTTCATTGAGAAGAGGACGTGGAACAAGGGATATCACTGCTGATGTCAAATTGATCATGGATGAAAGCAGAGAATACTAGAAAGACCTATGTTTTAGTGACTATGCAAAGGCATTCAGCTGCGTTAAACAACAAATTACGGATAACACTGCAAAGAATGGGACTTCCAGAACACTCAATTGTGCTCATGCAGAACTTGTACTTAGATCAAGAAGTAATTATTTGAACAGAGAAAGGGAATACTGTGTGGTTTAAAATCAAGAAAAGTAGGTGTCAGGATTGCATCATTTCAGACAATTTATTCAATCTGTATGCTTAGCAAATCATCCAAGAAACTGGACTACAGGAAAAAGAATGTGGCATCATGTTTGTAGGAAGGTTTACTAACAAATTGCAGTATGCAGATGACACAGCCTTGCTTGCTGAAAGTGAAGAAGACATGAAGTACTTACTTATGAAGATCAAAGACCACAGCCTTCAATACAGATTATACCTCAACATAAAGAAAACAAAAAATCTTCACAAATGGACCAGTAAGCAATTTCATGATAAACAGAGAAAAGACTGAAGTCCTCGAGGATTTCATTTTCCTTGGATCCAGTCAACACCCATGGAAGCAGCAGTAAGCAATTAAAAGATGCATTGGTGGGCAAACTTCCTGGAAAGACTTATTTAAAGTGTTGGAAACTAAAAAGTCACCTTGAAAACTAAGCTGTACCTTACCCAAGCCATAACGTTTTCAATCCCTCATATTCAATTATGGTGTTGGTGAAGTATACCGAACATAGAACATACCATGGACTTCCAAAAGAATGAAAAAACTTCAGTCTCTGAAGAAGTACAGCCAGAATGCACCTTAGAAGCAACGATGGCAAGACTTGATTGCAGATACTTTGGACATGTTATAAGGAGGGATCAGGCCCTAAAGAACATCACGGTTCCCAAAGTAAAGGATCAGTGAATAAGAGGATTATCAATGAGATGGATTGATACAGCAGTTGCAACAACAGGCTCAAGCATAACAATGATCATGAGGATGCTGGAGGACCAGGCAGTGTTTCCTTCTGTTGTGTGTAGTGTGGCTATGAGTCATAACCAACTCGACAGCACCTAACCACAACAACAATTTAAATCTTAAACATTCAAGTACAAGAGGTCCTTTTAACCACCCTCAAACTTCATACTTCATACTTCTATTTCATAAATCTCTTAGTCATCCTGTGTGGATCCCCCTTGTCTTGGACTGAAAGAATTCAGACTGTCCATAAGTATGTACCCATTCAGTATATTATGGTTAAAGTAACTAATAACATTTCAGAAGATGTTGCCAAGTAAAACCACAGCATTAAAAGTTAAATAAGATTTACTCACTGTTTCCACATCTCAGTTTATTTATCTTTAATGGGATTAATAGCACCACCTCTTAGGGCTGTTGACAGAAGTTAAGATCAAGTGTATGAAGACAGTATAGTGCATGACACTCAATTATTGGTCTCCTACTTCACTCCAATATCGCACTAAAAAGTAAAAAATTATATTAAGGAAAATGCAGACACTCTTGTCAAGCACAGCTAAACAGAATCCAAGTTCTGTGAATTCTCAGCTCTGCAAACTTAAAGCAATTTACCTTAATTTCTTTGGGCTTCAGTATTCTCTGACTGCCACGTAGTTGGTCTTGAAAAGAACTATTACAGTGGTGGTTAGCTGCCATCTAATTGAATCTGACTCACTGAAACCCCCTACACAACAGCACAAGACACTGCTTGGTCCTGTGTCATTACTAGGATCTGTTGCAGATCAGAGTGTTGCGATCCATACGGTTTCAATGGGTGATTATCAGTAGTAGATCACCACGTCTTTCTTACTAGTCTGCCTTACATTGGAAACTCCTCTAGAACCTGTTGAGCATCATAGCAACACTCAAGCCTACTGTGATAGATGAATAGTGGCTGCACTTGAGGTACTTTGGCTGGGTATCAAACCCAGGTATTAAAATGATATGGCAGAGGTATCTGACCTCCTCTAACATCACAAGATGTTTACTTGTGTTTCATTAACTGTGTAAAGGCATTCAACTGTGTGAATCACAACAAATTATGGCTGACATTGTGTAAAACGGGAATTCCAGAACACTTAATTGTGCTCTTAAGGAACCTGTACCTGGATCAACAGGCAGTCATACAACAGAACAAGGGGACACTGCATGGTGTAAAGTCAGGAAAGATGTGTGTCAAGGTTGTATCCTTTCACCATACCTTTTTGATCTGTATGTCGACCAAATAATCCAAGAAGCTGGATTATACGAAGAAGAATGAGGTGTCAGGATTAAATGATGACTCAGTAACAACCTGTATTATGCAGGCAACACCACCTTACTTGCTGGAAGTGAAGATTTGGAACACTTACTGATAAAGATCAAGGACCACAGCCTTCAGTATGGATTACACCTCAACATCAAGAAAACAAAAATCCTCACAACTTGAGCAGTAAGCAACACCATCATTAATGGAGAAAGGATTGAGGTTGTCAAGCCAAGTCAAGGATTTCATTTTACTTGAGTCCACAATCAACGTCCATGGAAGCAGCAGTCAAGAAATCAAAAGATATGTTGCACTGGAAGAATCTGCTGCAAAGGATGTCTTTAAAGTATTGAAAAGGAATGATGTCACCTTAAAGACTAAAGTATGCCTGACCCAAGCCATGGTATTCTCAATCACCCTGGACAATAAACAAAGAAAACAGAAGAAGAACTGATACCTTGAATTGTGGTTTTGGAAAAGAATGTTGAATGTACCATGGACCACCAAAACAACAAACAGATCTGTTTTGAAAGAAGTACAACCAGAGTGCTCCTTGGGAGCAAAGATGGCAAGACTGCATCTTACATACTTTGAACATGCTGTGAGGAAGGGTCAGTCCCTGAAGAAAGACATGCTTGGTAGAATGGAGCGTCAGCAAAAAAGAGGAAGACACTTGATGAGATGGATTGACACTATAGCCACAACAGTGAGCTTAAGCACGAAACCAATCACGGACCTGGTGAAAGACCGGGCAGTGGTTTGTTCTGTTGTGCGTAGGGTCATTATGAGTAGAAACCAAGTCTACAGCACCTGATAACAACAACAACAATTTCACAAGGAGGAAGGAGAATCAAGTGTAACTGCCCAAGGCTGAGTCTTGTGAGGCGGAGGTCGAACATGTCTCTTCTCTCTGCATTTACCAATTCTGACACCAACTACCGTGGCACTCTCCTCTGCTGCATTTGATAATCCATTACAATGACTGCACAGAACTCACAAACAGTACTCATGATTATGGGTCTTATTAGGAGAGTAACAGATTACCGCTCAAGTTCAAGAGTGCTTAGGATACAGTTCTCCAATCAGGACAGCCTCTTCTCAGCTGTGTCCTCAGTCACATCTTTGTTTGGTCCTTGGTCTCTACCCTGCTCAAGCAAGGGTTGCAAACCCTTTTAGCTCTGCCAGTAAGTGCCCCAAAGCACCACACTCTTGACCAGAAGGCACTCAGCTCTAGCTCCTTGAGTTGCAAACCTCCCTCCACCAAGTGCCTAGAGGCGTCTTATTCTACCAGCAAGGCTCCTACCTGAAGATGCTTGGTTTTTGCACTCCGTGGTCTCCAGGCCCACCACACCATCTCCTGCTGGTCTCCTGCCTCTGCTGCTGCCAATTCTAAGCCACAATTTCTTGCTGTCTTCAGTGTTACAGCTCTTTCTTGGTCTTTGGTTCAAGTTGCTTCTCAGTGCAGAAGTCCTGGTTTCAAAGACCAAGCTCAGCTCCTGGCTCCTCTTCCTTAAAGTGAGCCTCTACAATGGCCCATTTTAAGCCTCGAGGGATGGCAACACTGACCAATCCCTTTGTTAGGGCTTGTAGGCGTTATTTGCATGATCCCATCCCCACACAGCTGCAGTGAACTTTATTTGCCTTTTTATCAAGTTCCATAGTCTGCCTGTAGGCCACAATTACCTTGTTTGTATAATTCCACCCAATCACTTGCGTGGGAATTATAAGACCATGACAAGAAGTGACATATAAAAGTGATCCATCCTACTGCACAAGCTCTCCCATGCGGAAGGCAAGAATTCTACCACTGAGCCACTCACGGCCCCTTAAATAAAAGTGGCTCTTGTTAGATGCTGTTGAATTGGTTCCAACTCATAGCGACCCTATAAGATGGAGTGGAACTGCTACCTAGGGCTTCCAAGGAACAGCTAGTAGGTCTGAACTGCTGATCCTTTGGTTGGCAGCAGCTTTTAACCATTATGCCCTCTTTATTGCTAGACTCCATTTGCCACATAATTGAAATAGAAATTCCTGGGTTGTGAACACAGCATTTCAACTCTCCCCATGGTACTTCATTTTCTTTTGTTCGTGTGGTGGCACAAAGCAGTTCAGAAAACTGACATGATGAGTATCTCCAAACTTATACCTCCTTCTGGCCCCAAGAAATGTGAAATCTCTGAATCTAAGAGCATCCCTGAGGTGACTAAACCAAGGCGGTAAGGACTTGGCAGATAGTGTGACACTACTCATTAAATTCAGAAAGAATGCTTCAATGCTTGTATGGTTTCAGCATTCCAAAAATTATTACTGAGCACTTTTATGTACCCAGAATCCCCTGGTAGTACAGTGGATTAATGAGCTCAGCTGCTAAGCAAATGATTGCAGATGTAAGTCCACCCAGCGGCAGCTGAGAACAACTTGCTAACCTACTTCTAAAAAAAAACCAGTCACTGAAAATCTTATGGAACACAGCACTATTCACCATGGGTCAAAATTGACTTCAGGGCCTTGGGCTTTATTATGTGTTCAGCAATATGTATAAATTTAAGAGTAGCATCACTGCTTGTTTCCTTTGTTTAAGAAAAAAAAGTGACAACGATTCAGCTGTATCAATTGTCAAAGAGCTTCCTGCCCTCTAACAAAATAATGATAAAATAATAATAGGGTAACCTGGTTGGGATTGTTTTGAAGCAATTAGTTGGGGCTACAAATGCTCACTAATAAGAACCATACCATGGTCTTAGAGAAACTCAACACACAATAGGTGTGATTTACTTAACACATCTAAATGAGAAAAAGCTTAAAGAACACTCCACAATCCGCTGCTAAATCCAAGTAATCTGTTTAGAGCATTTGATCTATTTAGTAACAGTTGCGGGGGTGGGGAGGACAAAAACAGAGAACTCCTGCCTACTGTAAAATAATTTGGGTCACTGAGTTATTCAAACCCTTTAATTTTTACAAATGAGTGTCAAAATGAGGCTTGCAGGAATTCTCAAACGTTCACCCAGAGTGCAAAGGGCCTGCTCAAGTCTCCTGAATGTGTGCTAGCGGATCTTATAGCTTGATTTCCTCCTATGACAGATGGGAATAATAGTTACTCAGGAGGTTGTTGTGACAATCAAAGTGAAAGCTCTCTGTAATTAATAAGGCCCAAGCAAACGACACATCAGTGTTGTTACCGCCGTCACTGACTGATGCAGTGATAAAAAAGTTACTGAAGCTGTTGGCACAGCTTGCTAAATACAGAGTCTTGAATGTCAGCCTTAGGAGTTTAGACTGTATTCAGTCAATAACAGAAAATGTTTTTAGTGAGTACTGCTTTTTTTCCAACTGTCTTTTTAAGAATATTGATAATAGGGGGCAGAAAGGACAGGGACGATGGGGATACAGAAGGTGGGTAGCGGTTGGGGGATCAGGGAAAAGGCCTTTGAAAGAATACCTTTTTGTTATGTTTGCAGAGGAGCTCTGCTGGTCTAACAGTTAAGGGTTTGGCTCATAACTGAAAAACCCGCAATTCAAAGCCACTCAGCAACTCTACGGGAGAAAGATCTGGTAATCTGTTCCCTTTAAACATTACAGCCTAGAAAGCCCTATGGGGCAGTTTTACTATAGCACATGATGTTGCCACAAGTTGGAATCAATTCAAGGGCACTCAACATACTGCAGCTCACGTCTGTGAAGACCAAACACCTCACAAAAGTTCACATCCAAGTCAACTGAAACAGTTTGTTAGCATCCTTACATGCCACAACTTCTCATTAATCAGGGAACAGACTTCAGACCTAGCATGACTGAGTGACCGAATAGCCAACAGAAGGGACGGTGTAACTGTAGCAAGGGTGGGCAGCTACCCAAAGACACAGGGCAAATGTGAAAGAAACTCGGGCTACCTGCTGGGGATCCCCACCTGTGCTGTCCAAACTGGTTAGCAGTTAGCAGAACAGAAGCAGTGTCTACGATGCAAATGAAGCCTGCAGACCTCAGCATGAGCAGGCGGCATGGCAAGCTGGAGGTAAAACCAGGGACAGCAGAAGATCACTTGAGGCCTGTGTACCCAGCAGGGAGGATACAGCCACAGAGTGCACTTCAGTCTTCTCAGTGACACTTATCCACATGAATGGGCACACCATCTGGGACAGCATTTTTGGTGCTGAGTTTGCTTTTTGTTTTTTGTTTATTTTGAATATGAGAAACCAACATTCATACACAGTATAGATGCAGAGGTATAAACACACACACGTAAGATTAATTTTGCTATTGCAAAACAGACATTCAATGCCACTACACAGCCTAGCGAAGACTTTTCTCCAAACCATAGCTGTTTCCTTTGGCAAGGGAGTTTTGACTTTCAAAACTTGGTAGAATATTTTCAGATCACAATACAACATTTTGTTTTAAGGATTGCTTCATTATGTACACCAGCGAAGAGACATGTTTTCACTCTCTGTGCTCAAAAGCACTGAATTTTTAATAAAGAGAAAATGGAAAAGTAGGACACTCCATGAAAATACAAAATTCTTTGTGATTAGTTGCTGGTGGCTCCTTAGCCCACCTTGGGAATTATGTTTTGTAAAGCGAGAGATTTTTGTTTCTCCAGGGGAAACTTAGCAACTACCAGGTTTGTAAAAACTAAATAAATGTGTTCCTGTAAAGTCACAAAACTCAAAATGGTACTTTTTACCCTCACTCTACAAAGTTCACTTGTTCTATAATACACTCTAGCCTTACCCAAATCTTTGGCAGATAGACACATGTCATTTCCTTTGCCATGTAGCAGCAGGGACTCTGCCAAATCTTCTCAGGTTATTAGTAGTACCCAAACACTCAACACTTTGCTTTTCTGGGCTTTGTCATACAATAGCAATTTTGAATACTCATTACACACATATATCACTGTGTATGCGTATAAACCTATACATTTGTCTTATAAACAGAAAAGTATCTGCAAAAAAATTTTTCAAATCTCTATTAAAAGTGGAAAAAATAGGGAGTCAAGATGGCCGACTAAGCGCACGTCCCCTTCTATCCCTCTGGAAACCAAGACCTGAAATGACAATCAAACAGAGCCTTCTGAGCACCTAATCAGCCTCAGGACACGGCACAGACCTGTAAATTGGGACTTCATACCACTCAGCAAAAAACCTCCTCTCTCGCTGACTCCCGCTCCTGGCTAGCCCCGGCTCTCACTGACGGAAGGTAAACGCACCATTTTGACTTTTTTTTCCTCGGTCTCCGCTGGCGGGTGGAGCTGGGCCTTGCCCAGCAGCTGGACTCAGACACGCTGCTGGGGGGATAGGCAGGCGAAATTCCCATGTTCTGAGAGCCAGGCTCGGGACTCTGTTAATCTAGACACTTTGAGCCTTTCGTTTTGTAGCCGCCTCAGTGGGGTTTGTGCGGAACTCCGTGGTCAGGGTGCGGGACGCCAGGTTGGTACCGAGATTTTAGCGGGACCTCGTTCTTGGCCTGGGAGCCAGCGCCTGCAAACGGGACGGCGCTTCTCCGTCAGAAAAGTAGTGATTTTGCACAGTGCTGCCTACGTTGGGGGCCCTGCAACAGAAGCAGAGGAATCTCTGCCTCTGGGCACCTTTAGCCCCTCTGTCTGCTGCCTGTGTGGAGGACGCCATCTTGGGTACGGTGGCCCAGCTGGACCTAATTCTTAGCTTGGGAGCCAGAGCCTGCCCACAGGAGAGCACTTTTCTATCACAAAACCAGTACTCGACGCAGTGTTGGATAAGGATAGGCCCTGTCAGCAGAGGCCACCAGGGCACTAGCAGTGCTGTATTCTGAACTAGTTTGTTATCATCTGGGGTTGGATACAGTGGCGCTTACTTTGTCAGATGGGAAGAGGGACCTCTACACCTGAAAACCTAACTGACTTGTGAACTGGTCAGATACCTTTTGCTTTACATTTGAAGACAGCCTAGAGAAACATTTGCAATCGATCCTCACAGTACCTCTTCCAGCCTCTATATACTCACATGGGACCCAAAAAGCAACAGACAATTGTGGCATAAAAGCAATCACTCATGGCTTCAGAAAGCTCCCAAACAAAGCAACCAAGGAGTTTTCCAGATGAAGAAACTTTTATGAAAGCATCAGGAAGTGAATACAAGTTGATTATATACAGGGCCCTTCTAGACATTATACAAAATGCAGCAGAACAAAATGAAAAATTAAGCAAGTTGTTCGATCTGACGGAACACTAGTACTCTGAAATCCAACAGATCAAGAAGAAAATCAAAGACATAGAAACTTCCAGGCAAACCCAAGAAAACAGAATGGAACAAATGGAAAAAAGAATTTCTGACTTGGAGGACAGAGCTACTGATGCCAGTGTATATGAGCAGAAATCAAAAAAAAAAAAAAAAAACAAGAAAAATGAAGAAACATTAAGAAGCATGTGGGACTCTATTAAGAGGAACAACCTTCGATTAATTGGAGTCCCTGAACAGGGTGACACATCTGAGAACACAGAGAGTATTGTTGCTGAGCTGCTGAAAGAAAACTTTCCCAAAATCATGAAGGAAGAGAATATAGACATCTCAGATGCATATCGTACGCCACCCAATATAGATCTCAAAAGGAAGACTCCAAGACATATTGTAATCAAGCTTAAAAAAATGAAACATAAGCATCAACTCTTAAAGGCAGCAAGACTCAAGGCAAAGCTAACATTCAGAGGGAAACCCTGTAGGCTCTCGTCAGATCTCTCAGCAGAAACCATGCTGGCACGGAGACAGTGGCACGACACATTGAAAGTCTTGAAGGAGAAGAACTTCCAACCAAGAATTATATATCCTGCAAAACTGTCTTTCAAATACGAAAATGAAATTAAGACATTCCCAGATAAACAGAAACTCAGAGACTTTGTAAAAACCAAACCCAAACTACAAGAAATACTGAAAGAAGTTCTTGGCTTTGCCTTAAAAGAACAAAACCACTAACTTTATATTTTAGAATGACACACTACTCAATATTCATATAGGGAAGGCTCCAATGTAAATCACAGCTTTGATTTGGAAAGAAGCAATCCAGTGATCATCATGAAAACTATGGTGTCATCATAATAAAAGAGGGATGTACTACAGTCGTTATAGTCCTTCCAGATGGAGAGGAAGATGACCAGACTGGTAGTAATTAAAATTGGGTTTATAAATAGTTTATTAAGGGGGTTCATAGGGGCAGCTGTAAAGCACAACAAAGATGTATCATACCATTCCAAGAAATCTAACATACGAGTCTCAACAACTATAAAACCAGCTCTGAAAAAGGTGAAAAATCAACTCACAAAAAAGAGTGTCCAGAACAGACTAATAACAACAACAGAGAAAACATCAACATAAAAATAAACATATCACAATGGCAGCAGTGAACACATACCTATCAATAATTACATTGAATGTGAATGGACTGAATGCTCTAGTAAAGAGACACCGAGTGTCATCTTGGATCAAAAGACACGACCCATCCATATGTTGTCCACAAGAAACTCACTTGAGACCTAAAGACAGGAACAAACTGAAAATTAAAGGATGGAAGAATATATATCAAGCTAACAATGAACAAAGAAGAGCAGGGGTGGCAATTCTAATCTCAGACAAAATCAACTTTAATGTCAAATCCACCATCGTGGACAAAGATGGACACTATTGCTGACAGGTTCAGTACACAAGCAAGACTTAATTATATTAAACATTTATGCACCTAATGTTAGAGCACCTAACTATGTCGAAGAAACACTGACTATGCTCAAAAGGGAGTTAGATGACTCCGCAATAATAGTGGGAGACTTTAACACTCCACTCTCATTACTAGACAGATCACCTAGAAAAAAGCTCAGTAAAGATACAGAAGACCTCACTGACACAATTAACCAACTAAACCTCATTGATACATACAGAACTTTCCACCCATCAGCAGACAACTACACCTTATTCTCCAGTGCACATGGAACATTCTCCAGAATTGACCACGTGATAGGCCATAATGTAATGCTCAACAAAATCCATACCATTGAATTATCGCAAAGCATCTTCTCAGATCATAAAGCCATCAAAGTTGAAATCAATAGCAGAAAAAACAGAGATAGAAAGTGGAACTCTTAGAAACTGAACAACATCTTGCTCAAAAAAACATGGGTTATAGAGCAAATCAGGGATGAATTAAAGAAATTCATGGATTCCAATGAGAACAAAAACACTACCTACCAGAACCTATGGGATACAGCCAAAGCAGTGCTCAGAGGTTTCTTTATCTCCATAAATGCACACATCTGGAAGGAAGAAAGAAACCAAATCAAGGAACTAACTCTACAGCTTGAACAAGTAGAAAGAGAACAACAGAGGAACCCCTCGGGCACCGGAAGAAAGGAGATCATAAAGATTAGAGCAGACCTAAATGAATTAGAGAATATAAAAACAATTGAAAAAATTGAAAAGACCAAAAGCTAGTTTTTTGAAAAGATCAACAAAATTGATAAACCACTGGCTAAACTTACTAAAGAAAAGCAGGAAAGGAAACAAATAACCCAAATTAGAAATGAGAAGGGAGTTGTCACCACAGATGCAACAGAAATCAAAAACATCATAACAGAATACTATGAAAGACTGTACTCTAACAAATTTGAAAACCCAGGGGAAATGGACAAATTCTTTGACTCATACCACCTACCCAAATTATCACAACGTGAAGCAGAACAACTTAATAAACCCATCACAAAGGAAGAGACTGAAAAGGTCATCAAAACACTGCCAACTCAAAAAAGTCCGGGCCCAGATGGCTTCACGGCAGAATTCTACCAAGCATTTAGAGAAGAGTTATCCCCAATACTACTGAAACTATTTCACAGTATAGAAAGGGATGGAGTACTCCCAAACTCATTCTATGAAGCCAGCATAACCCTGATACCTAAGCCCGGGAAAACATCCAACAAAGACAGTGAACTACAGACCGATATTACTCATGAACTTAGATGCAAAAATCTTCAACAAAATTCTTGCCAACAGAATACAACAACATATCAAGAAAATAATCCATCATGACCAAGTGGGATTCATACCAGGGATGCAAGGCTGGTTCAACATCAGGAAAACAATTAATGTGCTTCACTACATAAATAACACAAAAGACAAAGATCACCTGATTTTGTCCATTGATGCCGAAAAGGCATTTGATAAAGTCCAACACCCATTCATGCTAAAAACTCTTAGCAAAATGGGCATAGACGGCAAATTCCTCAACACAATAAGGGCCATTTATACAAAACCAATTGCCCACATCATCCTGAATGGAGACTGAAAGACTTTCCCCTGAGATCAGGAACTAGACAAGGATGCCCACTGTCACCTCTCCTATTCAACATTGTGCTAGAAGTTCTAACCAGAGCAATTAGACAAGACGAACAAATAAAGGGCATCTGCATCGGCAAAGAGGAAGTTAAAATCTCCCTGTTCGCAGATGATATGATTGTATATGCAGAGAACCCCAATAAATCTATAAGTAAGCTACTCAAACTGATAGAAGAGTTCAGCAAAGTTTCAGGATACAAGATAAACATAAGTAAATCAGTAGGTTTCCTTTATACCATCAACGAGACTGTTAAGGAGGAAATTTTTAAATCAATACCATTTGTGATAGCCCCTAAGAAGATAAAGTACCTAGGAATTAATCTAACCAGAGAAACAACAGATGTTTACAAAGAGAACTACAAGTCCTTACTACAAGAAACTAAGAGAGACTTAGATAAATGGAAAAACCTACCCTGCTCATGGATAGGAAGCCTTAACATTGTGAAAATGTCTATTTTACCCAAAGCAATTTATTTATATAATGCAATCCCAAAATAAGTTCCAGTATCATTTTTAATGAGATGGAGAAACAAATCACCAATTTTGTTTGGAAAGGGAAGAAGCCCCAGATAAGTAAGGTACTACTAAAGAAGAAGAATACACTGGGAAGCCTTTCATTACCCGACGTTAGAACATACTACACTGCCACAGTGGTCAAAACAGCCTGGTACTGGTACCAGAACAGACAGATCGATCAATGGAACAGAACTGAGACCCCAGAGATGACACCATCTGCCTATGAACAGTTGATATTCGACAAAGGCCCTAAGACATTAAACTGGGGTAAAAACAATATCTTCAACAAATGGTGCTTGCAAAATTGGTTATCCATCTGCAATAAACTGAATCAAGATCCATATCTTACACCTTATACAAAAACCAACTCCAACTGGATAGCCAAGCCAAGTGCCGTTGAGTCGGATCCGACTGGATAAAAGACCTAAATATCAAACCTAAAACGATAAAGCTCATCCAAGAAAAGGTAGGAACAACAATGGAACAACAATGAGGACAGACTCCAAAATCTGTCAAAGAAACCTCAATCAACAGAAGAGAAAGTAGATAAATGGGAACTATTAAGAATCAAACACTTCTGCTCATCCAAAGACTTTATTAATAGAATTAAAAGAACACCCACAGAGTGGGAAAAAATATTTGGCAACTCTATGTCAGATTGACACCTGATCTCCATAATCTATAAGAAATTACAAAATATCAATAAGAAGAAGATAAACCATCCAATGAAGCGATGGGCAAAGGAGATGGACAGATACTTCACTAAAGAGGAGATCCAGGCAGCCAAAAAACACACGCGGACATGTTCACGATCTTTAGTTATTAAAGAATTCAAATCAAGACAACAATGAGATACCATCTCACCCCAACAAGATTGGCCATGATCCAGAAAACACAAAACAACAAATGCTGGAGAGGCTGTGGAGAAAGTGGAACCCTCCTACACTGTTGGTGGGTTGCAAAATGGTCCAGCCTCTTTGGAAGGCAATCTGGCGCTTCCTTAAAAAAATGGATATTGATATACCATTTGACCCAGTAATTCCACTACTTGGAATATATCCTACAGATTCAAGGCCTTTCACACCAACGGACACATGCACCAGAATGTTTATCGCGGCACAGTCCACAATAGCAAAAAGGTGGAATCAACCCAGATGCCCAACAATAGAAGAATGGATAGATAAACTGTGGTACATATACTCAATGGAGCACTACGCAATGATAAAGAATAACGATGATTCCAGGAAACATCTCCTAACCTGGTTTCAACTGAAAGACATTATGTTGAGTGAGAGTAGTCAGCAACAAAAGGACAAATACTGTATGAGACCTCTACGATAAGATCTCAAAAACAGACTTGTGTATAGAAGAAAAGACTCTTTGACAGCTGCAAGGGAGGGGAGGGAGGGCGGGAGGGCGAGGGGGGAAGGGCTTAGTTTAGGTAGTTACTAGAAATGTAGTTGGGAGAAAGCGGTGACAGCACACATTAGGAACAAGAACAACATTAAGTGGACTTCAGCATAACTTGAGTACTCCTTCCATCTTAACTCAATACTGCAAGGATAGAGTAGCTGGGTCAGGGGGCGGGGGACCATGCTCTTAGGCGAATTCCAGGCCAATTGGCACAACTAGCGTTTTGCTAAGAGAGCTCTCTGCACCCCACATTGGTGAGTGGCGTCTGGGGTCTTAAAAGCTGCCAAGCTGCCATCCGAGGACACAGCAAATGGTCCCAACTCAGCAGGAACGGATGCTCACCGAGGGCCCAAATGGCATGATGTAAAGACAACCGAGAAGACGGAGAGACCCACAAGAGTGGGTGCCTACGTCGACCTGGGACCTGAAGAACCGGATGGTGCCCGGACACCACCAATGATAGCCATGACGGAGCTCACAGAGAGGAGCCTCACTGGCAACACAAGAATAAAAAGAGGTGCATCATGAGATCTCCACTAAAAGACCTCCATTGATGGTCCAGCGGTTTGGGGGTTCCTCTGAGAGCATGGCCCCCGGTCCTGATGCTGCCCATTCCCATAAATTATAACAAAGGTCCACTCTTTGGACAGGAATGGATTGGACGTGGCAATGCAGAGTAACCATATATTGGAATCACTTTATGGTTCTATACATCTATAGGATATCATCTTGCTGACCTCTGGCTGGAGGAAGGGGGGTGGACGGAGAGGAGGGGGAAGGAGACTGTTGGGAGGATGAGACATGTATGGAGCAGAGAGGAATAGTGTGCAGTCACCGGACAGGGAGAGCAGTGGAAGCTGCATATAGGGGGGCATGTAAATTTACATGTGAATGTACATTTTCACTCAGTTATGTTAAATAAAAATAAAAAAAAAGTGGAAAAAATAAAGCCTCACATTTAAAATAAACTAGTTAAATAAAGAGAAAGCTGACCAGATTCTTCTTGTCATATAAATACAATCGTTTTCCTTGTTAGACATCAGTGACTTTAGGAATACAGTTAGAAGCTTTGTAGTTGATGGACCTTACTACCAGCTGGTTATCCTGACTAGAAACATCAAAGTTTCCAGTTTTGCCTCACATGACATGGTCACCAGTGTACCAAATTGTCTTAGCCAGTGGTACAAAACCTTCTTTCAGCCCACTAATCTTTTGTCATGATAAGGCAAAATCTTGAAATGAAGCAGTAACCTAAAGTCCAATCACAGTTTCTTTCAAGAAAACTGTGAAGATGTTGCATTCCAGGCTCAGAGGGTGTTGTCATTGTCACCGTCATGACTACTAATGGTGACTATCGTGCACCAGCCTCGATTTTGAATTAGCAAAGATATAAGGGCTGACAACTGATTTCATGAACTCATCCTAGAAAAAGTGCTACATAACTTGTTGCTAAATATCACTACAGTCACCTTCAAAGCACTCCCCTCGGGAAGCTGTGCACAAGTGCCGATGCCTAATCCACCCTCCAAAGCAATTTTAGAACGCTTTTTTTGGAATGGCCATCAGAGCTGTAGTCATACTACCTTTAATGTCCTGAATGTCATCAAAAGGTCTTCCTTTCAGTATTTCTAGTATCTTTGGGTAAAGAGAAAAGTCACTGGGGACCAGATCACGTGAGTAGGGAGAGTGTTCCAATAAAATTATTTGTTTACTGGCTAAAAACTCCATCACACACAGCTATACAATTAAGTTCTCAAACCTGCCACCTCACCACTGTGTGCAACGGCCATTCCAGAAAGAGTTAAAAACTTGCTTTGAAGGTTAGACTAAGCACTGACATCAGTGCATAGCTTCCCAAAGAGGGTACTTGGAAAGTGACAGCAGTGATATTCAGCAATGAGGTAAGTAGAACTTAGAACAATTAAGTTTGGGGACTTAATTGTCAGACCTCATACAAGAGAACACTGTACGTGAAAAGGAAAAGATCCTAAACTAGTTGTTGAAAGATCTGGGTTCTCCTTCCAACTTTGACCTTGACTGTATTACAAAGTTGAAACCCCGGTGGTATAGTGGCTAAGTGCTACAACCGTTAACCAAAAGTTTGGCAATTCAGATCCAACAGGCACTCCTTGGAAACTCTGTGGGGCAGGTCAGTTCTGTCCTACAGAGTTGCTATAGGGTTGCTGTGAGTCATAACTGACTCAATAGAAGTGGGCTAGTGTGTTTTATGCTATAAAGTGGAAAAATAATTCCTAGAATTTTCCTCCCACTCACTCAATGTTCATTTGTTTAGTACCTACTAGGAACGACCTCCTCTTCCAGACAATGGGCAAATAAAAATGTACAAGATAGTCCCAGGCTCTAACTATGCAAGGTTTGTTATCTTATAGAAAAGGCAGATATTATACAAGTAACTATAGGATAAATCATGAGTTTTTAATAAATCTCTTACTTGTAGCAGCCCCTAGACCATCAGGAATGAAGAATACTTATTCATTCTCTAGTAACATTGGTGGCATAGCAGTTAAATGCTACAGCTTCTAACTGAAGGCTCAGCAGTTGAAGTTCACCAGATGCTCACTGGAAATTCTATAGGGAAGCTATAAGGTCACTAGGAGTCACAATTGACTCAGAGGCAATGGGTTGTTTTTAGTGATTTTTTTAAGAGTATTGGTGAGAAACATAATGAAAACTAAGTTGGACTGGATGGGTATTTTTGTTAATGCTCCAACTTATGATGACTCCACCATGCACAACAGAACAAAACATTGCCCAGTCCTGCAACTTGGTCAAAACTGGTATGCTAAAGTCCACTGTCATTGTAACTACATGCATTGCAACCTAGAGAGCTCATCTCCCAACGCCATATCTGATCATATTTTGTTGTGATACATAGGAGTCTTCAGCAGGTAATTTTCAGAAGCAGTTTACCAGGACTTTCTTCCTAGTCTGTCTTAGTCTGGAAACCTGCCCACCATGGGTGATACTGCTGGTAACACAGGAGTGAAAAAAATATTTAAAACTCTGTTAGTCCAAGTGCTTTACAAAGTAGACACTAAGACTTGATTAAACGCGAAAGCATTTTATAAAAGGAGAGCAGAAGAGGGAGAAGGCTGAGAGAGTCATCAGTTCACGGTACAAAGCTGACCCCTGTGAGAGTGGTGGACTGGACCAAAGGTTGGGTGGAAACATCCTAGACTGCCATGGAGACTGGGAAAGATTTGTCCTTACACCAAAGTCAGCCTTCCTTAACATCCCTGCCTTCCTCAGTCACTCTTGAGGGCAGCCATGAGAGGCATGGCCTCCATGGAAAAGTGGAGAGATGTCAAAGGGCAGCAGCAGGTCCTTGGTCAGTGCTGCTGGGGCTCTTGGTCAGTTAGGCTCCCCGGAGCAGGAGGTCTTCAAGGTGCATCCTCATGATCACTTTCAGAATTTTTTCTTTTTTTTTAATAAACCTAATCTTTGTAATCATAAGTAACCTTTGTTGTCTCCAGTCTCAGCCACTTACTATCTTTATGGCATTGAGCAAATTATTCACGTGCTGACTATAATGGTTAAATTAAATAATATACATAATTCACATAGCCTGAGACCAACTCTATTTTTCCTTTTGTTGTAAAATATATTCACTTGTTTGACATACATTTTTTTTGAGGGTCTATGGTAGAAAAGTAAGAGAACAGGATAAGAATGCAAAAGACCTAAGACATGATTTCTGCACAAAAAGTTGATTTTGAAAAACAGGTAAAAACATATACGAGTACTAAATACCCAAGCAGAATGTGAAGGTATCAGGGTCTTCAGCAAGCAATGGTGCCTTTATATTTTACATCTTATCACTTGAATTGTTGCTGGAATTGATGGCTAGAAAATTCTTAGAGCCAATTCCAGCCTTCCTAATGTTGTGATTTCATGTTACTTGAACACGCATGCTGACATACAATGCAGTATTTATAAACTGAACACTGAAGAGACCCTTAGAGGGTACTAATAAACTGCATTCTTGTTCACCCAGCCCCTTGCCATCTGGATGTCTGGCTTTTCCAAAGCACTGTGTTGTGTTCTCCAGCCCTCCTATCTGAATTGTCTGTATGTTATGCTGGAGAGGGCCCTCTGTGTCAATTTGCCCCTCAGAATGCTTCCCCAAAGCCCCCTCAAGACCATATTACTGGCAGGGCAGAGTACTTGCATTATTGCTTCAGGCATGTAAATTTGTGCTTAGTGCATCCAGATGGCACTCAATTGAAATCAATTTAGATACGGCTTAATTGTACTTCAGTGATGCAAAAACATTTCTTCCAAGATTGTGAAAAACTTAGTGAACATTCAAGGAAAATAACAGTAATAATCAACTGAACTGGAGCAGAAATAACCGCCAAAATCAAGCCTGTTGCTATCAAGTCAATGTCAACCCATAGTGATGTTATGAGACAGAGCAGAATTGTAAGACTTCCAAGGCTGTAAATCTTTACAGAGTGTACTGCAACATCTCTTAGTCTTGGAGTAAATGATGGCTTTGAACCATCAAACTTTTGGTTAGTAGATAAGCACCACCAGGGCTCCAGAGAGGAAATAACAAGTTTTGATTTTCAGCCAGTCAGACTTGCTCTGTAACACTGTTGTGGGTTTTAGATCCACTGAGTAGATTTTGACTCATGGAGACCCTGTGTACAGCAGATGACACACTGCCTGGTCCTGCACACAATTGTAGCTATACTTGAGCCCATGCCAGTCCACCTTGTAGAGGGTTTTATTCTTTCTTGCTGACCTCTACTTCATCAAGCAGGGATTGATCCCTCCTGAAAACACATACAAAGTATGTGAGACACAGTTTCACCATCCTTCCTTCTAAGGAGCACTCTGGCTGTATGTCAAAGACAGATTTGTTGGTTCTTTGTCAGTGTACAGTATATTCAGTAGTTTTCATCAACACCACCATTCAAATGTGTCAGCTCTTCTTTGGTCTTCCCTATTCACCATCTAGCTTTTACATGCATATGAGAGAAACGAAAACACCCTGGCTTGGCTCAGGTGCACCTTAACTACCAAGGTGACATCTTTGCTTCTCAATACTTTAAAGAAAGCTTTTGCAGAATATTTGCCCAGTGCAACGTGTCTTCTGATTTCTTGACTGCTGCTTCGATGGGTGTTGATTGGATCCAAGGAAAATGAAATCTTTGACAATTTCAGTCTTTTCTCTGTTCATTAGGATACTGCCTATTGGTCCAATTGTGAGGATTTTTGTTTTCTTTATTTTGAGATGCAATACAAACTGAAGGCTGTGGTCTTTCACCTTCATCAGTAAGTGCTTCCTGTTCTCTTCACTTTTGGCAAGCAAGGTTGTGTCATCTGCACAACTCAGGTCATCAGGGAGTCTTCCTCCATTCCTGATGCTCCATGCTTCACATATTCCAGCTTCTTGGATTATTCACTCAGTACAGATTGAATAAGGTTGGTGAAAGAATATAACCTGATACACACATTTTCTAACTTTAAACCAAGCAGTATTCCCTTGTTCTGTTCAAACTGTCTGCTGATCTGTGTACAGGTTCCTCAGGAGCATAATTTAAGAGTTCCAGAATTGCCATTCTTCTAAATGTTATCCATAATTTTCTATGATTCACACAGTCAAATACCTTTGCATAGTCAAAAAAGCACAAGCAAACATCTTTCTACTATTCCCTACTTTCAGCTAGGAGTCACCTGATATCGCAGTTCTACATCCTCTTCTGAAGCCATCTTGGATTTCTGGCAATTCTCAGTTGATTTACTCTTACAGCTGATGCTGAATAATCTTCAGCAAAATTTTACTTGTGTGTGACACCGATATTGTTTGATAATTTCCACATGTAGTCGGATCACTTTTCTTGGCAATAGATACAAATACGGATCTCTTCCAGTCTGTTGGCCAGGTTAGTATCCTCTAGATTTCTTGGCGCATATGAACGAGCACTTCCAGTGCTGTTTCATTACTGAAACATCTCAATTGCTGTTCTGTCAATTCTTGGAATTTTGCCAAAGCCTTCATTGTAGTTTGGACTTCTTCCTTAGATACCATTAGTTTCTGATCATATACTACCTCCTGAAATGGTTGCACATCAACCAATTCTTCTTGATATAGTGAGTCTGTGTATTCTGTTCCGTCTTCTTTCAATGCTGTTTGCATCATTTGATGTTTTCACAAAGAATCCTTCAATATTGTAATGCAGATCTTGAATTTTTTCCTTCAGTTCTTTCAGCTTGGGAAATGTCAAGCATATTCTCCACTTTCAGTCTTCCATCTCTGGGTCTTTACACATATTATTATAATCATTTTCTTCCATGGATAATTCTCTGAAGTCCTTATAACAGGGGTCCCGACTCAATGGCACTTGGCTTGACTTGGCATACAAAATTTGTCCTTTTGACACTGATTGATTTCACTCAGCATGACCTCTTCCAAATGAGATCACGTTATGAGATGCTTTCTAAAACTGTTATTGATTTTTATCATAACATAGTGTTCCACTGAGTATATGTACCATAGATGCTTATCCATTTATCTGTTGATGGGCATCTGGGTTGATTCCAACTTTTTGCTATTGTGGACTGTGCTACAGCAAACATTCGTGAATATGTGTCTGTTCATGTGACAATCTTTGTTTCTGAAGGTTAAATTCCGAGGAGTGGAATTACAGGATGAAATGGCATTTCTCTCTCCAGTTTTTTAGGAAGCGCCAGACTGTTTTCCAGAGGTTGTACCATTTTGCAATTCCACCAGCAGTGTAGGAAAGTTCCAATTTCTTCACATCCTCTCCAGCATTTGTTGTTTTGTGTTTTTTGGATCACGGCCAACCTTGTTGCTGTAAGATGTTATCTCATTGTACTTTTGATCTGAATTTCTTTAGTAGCTAAAGAGCAATTCTGCATGTGTCGTTCAGCTGCCTGGATGTCTCCTTTAGAGAAATGTCTGTCCGTCTCCTTCACCCATCACTTAATTGGCTTATTTATCCTTTTCTTGTTGATAGTTTGTAATACTTTATGGAGATCAGACATCAGTCTGACATATAGTTGCCAAATATTTTTTCCCATTCTGTATGTGGTCTTTTAATTCTTTTGATGAAGTCTTTGAATGAGCAAAAGTGTTTGATTCTTAGTAGTTCGCATTTATCTATTTTCTGTTGAATGTGCTTTGTCCGATTTTGAAGTCTGCCTACATTGTGTGTTAAAGCTTCCATTGTTGATCCTATTTTATCTTGGATGAGCTTAATCATTTTAGATTTTATATTTAGGTCTTTTATCCAATTTGAGTTGGTTTTTGTATAAGGTGTGAGATATGGGTCTTCTTTCAATTTTTTGTAGATAGATATCCAATTTTGCTAGCACCAGTTGTTAAGAGACTGTTCTTACCCCAGTTTAAAATCTTGGAGTCTTTTGTTCACTATCAACTGTTCATAGGAAGATGGTGGCATTTCTGGGGTCTCAACTCTGTTCCATTGGTCTACACTGGTATAACAGTACCAGGCTGTTTTGACTACTGTGGCAGTGTAATAGTTTCTAAAGTCAGGTAGTGAGAGGCCTCCCAGTGTGTTCAGAGTTTGAGTCTCTTCTGACATAAATTTTAGTCTTTTCTTCCTTTTGTGTCTTTTTTAATGATTTCTTACTTTCTTCATGTATAGTGTCCATGATATCATAGTCCTCAGCTGTTAATTTCATCAGATTTATTCTTGAGATGGTCTCTAGATTTAGGATAGACTCAAGGTATACTTTGACTCTTGTGAACTTGTTCTAATTTTCTTCAGTTTCAACTTGAACTTGCATGTCATGTATTGACTGATGGTCTGTTCTGTAGTTGGCCCCTCACCTTGTTCTGATTGATGATATTGACTTCTTCATCATCTCTTTTCACAGATGTAGTTAGTATGCTTCCTCTGTATTTCAGCTGAGGAGGTATAAGTGTATAATCTCTATTTTTCTTGGTTAAAAAAATATTTTACAATAAAGAAGTCATTGGTCTTGTAAAATGGAATCACGAGATGACTGAAATTATTTCTGTCACCAAGGCCACATTTTCCAACTACCAGTCCTTTGCTTCCAACAACAGGAAAGTCATTCTGCAGCATTAGGTGAGACATTTGTCCTGTCTAGGTCTCATATTCTCATCAGTGGTCTCTGTGTACAAGACAGAAAGGAGCTGCAAGCTAAAGGAGGTATAAGGAATAAGACAACAGTCATTTACTGAGCATGTGCCAAGTAACATGTTAAGATCTCTGCATTCACTAGCTCAATCATTAAACACTTTGAGACAGAATCATTCATTCCTTTATACATTTATACACAAATTTTTATTAGAGTGACTCGATGGCACTTGGCTGGCTACAGTATTATTATGCAAATAATGTACATCTTCTACATTTGTTTGCCAATCATTCTCTCCCCCCAGGAATTATGTTCATAAACATGCTATACTAATTTTTTTACAGTGACATGTAAAAACATAGGCATAGTGGCACTTTAAAAGGCACATATTTGCATAAAAATGTTACTTCATGCTAGCCACTCTATTAGATGCAAGATGTAAGACACTGAAGTTGACACAGTTGTTCATGCTTACGTAGCATGATAACTGTTTCACTGACGAAGACACTTGAAGTTTAGAGAGATTAGTTACACTCACAGTGTAACTTTATTCAAATTTCAAAAGCTGAGATTCTTTCTCTACACCCTCCCATGCTTCTGACTCTTATTTTTTAAAAAGTGAACACTTCCCCTCGCTCCTGCAAGGAGCCTTTCTAAACATTTTTTCCTAACTGTCCCTTACCTTTACAAAACAAATAAAATCAATTCATAAATACAGAAGTTTTTCTTATTTCTACAAAGTTACCATGTGCACTGAGTCATAAATTTTGAACCATTTTTCCCATGGGATACAAGACTAGGTTCCTGTAAGCCTCTGGTCACATTTTTGTCAGTTACACAATACAATAGCCTTGCTTTATGTGTGCTTCTCTTTAATGACACCTTAGTTAATATGCATTGTGGATCCATTAATTTTGAAGTCATGGCCAAAAGCACTATAGCTCGTGCCCGAATAAAGCTTATCTAACACGTATTTTCTCTATAAAGCACCGAAGTGTCAAGTGGTTCAAATTTTCCATCAGTCTGCACATATTTGCAAACAACAGGAAAAATGGCATGAGTAATAACTTTAGTATTATAAATAAATTTTTGAGAGTAGGTGAATTTGCAAATATGGAATGCACAAATAATGAGGATGGACTGTACTGTATTTTGTCAGGTAACGTTCAGCCTTGGAGACCCAC
The DNA here is from genome assembly GCA_028571685.1 of Heterohyrax brucei. Classification (NCBI taxonomy): domain Eukaryota; kingdom Metazoa; phylum Chordata; class Mammalia; order Hyracoidea; family Procaviidae; genus Heterohyrax; species Heterohyrax brucei. The sequence goes on along the minus strand of CM053142.1, from coordinate 156,244,381 downwards.
AAGTTACTGTAATACATAAGGGTTTTGGGGTTTTTTTTTTTTATATTTTATTATGCTTAAAGGGAAAATTTACAATCCAAGTCAATTTGTTACATAAAAATTTGCACACATGTTGCTCTGTAATTCTAGTGCTTTCCTCTCATTGTGACAGCACACTTGTTTTCCACCTATGTTTTCTGTACCCAATCAACTAGCTTCTGTCCCCCTCTGCCCTCTCATCTTGCCTCTGGACAGGAGCTGCCTAGTTAGTACCCCATATATACTTAAGCCAAGAAGTACATACTTATATCATTTTATATCATATATTTCAGTCCAGTCTTTGAAGAGTTGGCTTTGGGAATGGTTTCAGGTCTGGGTTGACAGTCCAGGGCCATGTCTTCTGGTAACCATCCCGTCTGTTGGACTATCAAGTCTGGTCTTTTTAATAGAGTTTTGAGTTCTGTATCCTGTTTTTCTCCTGCTTTATCAGGGACTCTCTGTTGTCTTCCCTGTCAGGGCATTCACTGCTGATGGCTGGGCACTGTCTAGTTCTCCTGGTCTGATGCTGATACAGTCTCTGAATTATGTGGCCCTGTGTCTCTGCTGGACTCGTATTTTCCTTTTGTCTTTGATGTCTTTTATTCTCTTCCACTCCCTGACGGTTGGGGCCAGTTGTTGCTACTTAGATGGCCACTTGCTAGCTTTTAAGACCCAGACGCCACTCACCAAAGTGAGATGCAGCACATTTTCTTAAAAAAAAAAAACTTTGTTATGCCGGTTGACTTAGATGTCTTATAAAACTATAGTCGCTAATCCCCTGCCCATTCTACTCTATCCTTTGCACTCTTGAGCTATATTTAGGAAACGTCTTCATTTTTGATTTTGTCCAGTTGTGTTGAACGCTCTTCTACTGCACGTTGTCCTCCCTTTCACCTAACTTAATTTTCTTCTGCTATCTAACCCCTCTCACTCCCTTGCTACCCTTGTAATCATCAAAGATTATTTTGTTCTGTGATTAAACTGTGTCTTGAATCCTCATATCACTAGTATCACACAATATTTGTCATTTTGCAACCTACTAAAGCCACTCAGCATAGTGTCTTCCAGATTCCTTCATTTTATGTTTCCCAAATTCATCATTGTTCTTTATCATTGCATAGTATTCATTGTGTGAATATATACCATAGTTTGTGTATCCATTCATCCTTTGTTGGTCGCCTATGTTGATTCCAACTTTTTGCTATTGTGGACTTTGCTACAATAAACATTAGTGTGCATGTGTCTACTCATGCGACAACCCTTACTTCTCTAGGATACATTCTAAGAAGTGGGATTGCTGGATCATATATTTCTATTTCTAGCTTTTTAAGAAAATGCCAAAGAGATTTCCAAAGTAGTTGTAATATTTTACATTCTCACCAGCAGTGTATAAGTGTTTCAGTCTCTCCACAGACTCTCCAACATCTATTATTTTTTGTTTTTTGGATTAATGCCAGCCTTGGGGTGAGATAGTATCTCATTGTAATTTTGATTTGCATTTCACTAATGGCTAATGATCCTGAGCATTTCCTCATGTATCTGTTAGTCACCTGAATGTCGTCTTTGGTGAAGTATCTGTTCATATTCTTTGTCCATTTTTTAACTGGATTATGTGTCTTTTTTGTTGTTGTTGAGGTTTTTCAGCATCTTGTAGATTTTGGAGATTAGATGCTGATCAGATTTGTCATTGCTGAAAATTTTTTCTCAGTCTTTAGGTAGTCCTTTAGCTTTTTGGTGAAATCTTTGTATGAGAAAAGGTGTTCAATTTTTTAAAACGTTTCCAGTAGTCTATTTCCTCTTCTGGTGTTTGTATGCTGTTAGCAATGTTTTGGACTCTGTTTATACCAAGGTTTACTGCTTCCAGCACTGTCCCTATTTTTTCTTCTGTGACCTTCATCATTTATATATTTAGGTTTTTGGTTGTTTTTGAGTTGTTTTTATGTGTGGTGTGAGATAGTGGTCTTGTTTCATTTTTTTTGCTAATACCAAAACCAAGCGCACTGCAGTCAAGTCATAGTGACCCTATAGACAGAGTAGAACTACCCCATAGAGTTTCCAAGGAGTATCTAGCAGATTTGAACTGCTGACCTTTTGATTAACAGAAGTAGCACTTAATCACTATGCCATCAGGTTTTTTTTTTGCTGGTCGTTATTGTTATACCAGCATCATTTGTTAAAGAGGCTATCTTTTCCCCAGTTTACAGACTTTGGGCCTTTGTCAAGTATCAGCTGCTCACAGTGGATGATTTTATACCTAGATTTTCAGTTCTGTACCATTGGTCTATATACCTGTTGTTATACAGTACCATGCTGTTTTGACTACCGTGGCAGTGTAATAGATTCTAAAGTTAGGCAGTGTGAGGCCTCCCATTTTGTTCTTCATCTTCAGTAATGCTTTACTTACCTGAGGCTTCTTCCTTTTCCATATGAAATTGGGGATTTCTTTCTCCATCTCATTAAAAACTGAGGTTGGAATTTGGATCAGGATTGCACTGTATCTATAGATTGCTTTATGTTTTCACAATGTTGAGTCTTCTTATCCATAAGCAAGGTAGCTTTTTCCACTGATGTTCGACCTCTGTTGGTGCTAGTGTAGGTAGGTAGTAGATTTCTGGAAATCTGTCTATTTCCTCCAGATTTTCAAACTTATTAGAGCACAATTTTTCATACTATTCCAGTATGATTTTTTTAATTTCATTTGGGTCTGTTGTGATATTGCCAATCTTATTTCTTATTTGGGCAATTTGCTTCTTCTGTTTTTCTCTTGTCAGTTTGGCCAATGGCTTATCAATTTTGTTGATCTTTTCAAAAAAAACAGCTTTTGGTCCTGTTAACTATTTCTATAGCTTTTCTACTCTCTAATTTGTTTAGTTCTGTGATAAGTTTTGTTATTTGGCTTCTACTGATGCCCAAGAGGTACTTTTACTGCTCTTTTTCTACTTTGTCTAGTTGTGGTGTTTGTGCTTTGATTTGTGCCTTCTTTTTCCTTTCGGATGTGTGCATTTACTAGGATAAACTGAACTCTGAGCACGACTTTTGCTGTGTTCCAAAGGTTTTGGTAGGATGTATTTTCATTCTCAATTGTTTCTGGGAATGTCTTTATTCCTTCCTTGATTTTTTCTATAAGCCAGTAGTTTTTCAACAAGATATTGTTTATTTTCCATGTGTTTGATTTTTTACCTTTGCCTTTTTTGTTATTTACTTCTGTTTATGGTTTCATGGTCTGCAAATATGCTTTGTAATATTTCTTGGTGGTTGAGGTTCCAAACTTTCTCTGCTCATCTTTCTCCCTTATATTCCACAAGCTGGTAGCTTGAGTCCTGCCTCACTAACACAACTGTTGCCCATTCTCCATCATCAATTATCACAGAGGAAGGACTCACAACACATGGGAGAAATGGAACCATATTGGGACTCCTAGCCAAGTCAAATCAACACATACACTTTGGGGTGGGGGGCAACACAATTCAATCTATGACAGTGATCAAGAGTGTTTTTCATCTGTTCTGGAGGTGCCAGCTGTCTCTGCCACACTGTTTCTCCTGCTGAGGAAGATGCCCTCTAAACACAGGTGCTCCATTCACCAATCTGGCTGCAGCCAATTCTTGGAAGGTCAGGTCTGGCTAGGTACTTCTAGATCTACTTTCCCTTCCTGTGGCTCAGCCCAGTTTCCCAGCTTTCTGTTTGATGTTCAGGGTTCCTTGGATGTCATGTATAATCAATTGATTTCTTCTTTCAGGTCTTTGTCATTAGAGATATCATATGAAGTATCTGACTGTCATGGCTCTGCTAAAAATATATTCCTTTTTTTTTTTTTACCACCACCCCTAAAGCCCATTTTCATCTGGTTGGGGTCAATATTGGTTCTATTGGAAATGTGTGCTCTATACCAGTGTTTTGGGTTTTTTTTAACATCGTATCAACATGTTCTTTTCCAGGTATTATTAATGTCGCAGTTAAGGGGGAAAATGTATGAAACATGATTAATCCCTTCAAAAAATTACAATCTAGCTCATACCATCAAGCTTACAAAACTCTCAGCCATAGGATCCCATGAAACCAATTCTTTTTCTTTTCACTTATTTATATTTTACTGTGCTTTTAGTCAAATTGTACAATTCAAATTAGTTTCTTATACAAAAACCCACACACATACTGTTATGTCACTTCAGTTGCTGTCCCCACACTGTGACAGCACACTCTCTTCACCCTGTATTTCCCATGTACATTCAACCAGCACCCATCCCCCACTGCCTTCCCAACCATGACTCCAATTCTTGATATATTTAGAATTACTAAACTGTAATTACGAAAAAAAAAAAAGTTCAGGAAAAAAATAAATAAAAGATTTTACTGGCATAGTTTACTGAGGAATCATGGGTTAATCTCTGCATGTCAAGTTTTTAAAAACATGCTAGATTCTTACTTATCTTAGAAATCCAAGAGCATGGATTGGTTAGCAACCATGCCAGTGAGTTTCTTTGCCTTTCCTCTGTATGTATCTTTTATGCCCTCACTATAGAAAGCTTTGTTAAAATTCATTTGGCTCACGAGATGGCTCATCATAAATAATACAGACTCTTCTCATATCACTCACCTCCTTACATTAATGACACTGAATGAGCACCATTAGGGGTTCTTCTTTTATTCAGAAGAAAGGATTTTGATGAATTCGTTGCTTACAGGCAGAAGGAAAAAAAATACAGCAATTCAAAACCACATTTTGAAATTAAACCTGTGGTCTGAACAAGCATGATTGTCAGTTCTTTTATGTGTTTCCAACATTGCCGCAATTAATATTTTAAAAGGAGCTTCACCAATGACACATTTAGAAACAGAAATCTTAATAGTCCTTTCCTGGTATCTACATTCCATTGTTCAGGAAAGCAGGAGCCCTGGCCAAGGGACATGGGCAGATGGCCATGAGGGGCTTATGCCTGAAACTCTGCAAAGCACTTTTGAAACCAAGAAAACAATTTTTCTCCGGGCCCCTCGACCAGGTTTACGCCTAGCACCCGGGAGGAAAACCGCCGTTATTTATAGATAATCCCTTCTTGGAAAGGTCAGACTTTACGATGTGTTTATGACCCTCTTGACCAAATATGTTCACTTGCATTGGATTCTCTAGAGGGTAGTTTTAAACAAATTCAATTTATTTTTAAATCTCTAAGCCTAGTGAAGGCAAGAGAGGTTTGGCTCTGTAGCCAGCACCAAAGGCTACAAAGCAAGGGACATTTTATGGCCACCTTTGCTCTTTCCTCCTTTTCTATGACTGTGCTGGAGAGTTTACTGGTCTTCCACTACTGCTTTTTATTCATGTATGAAATTTCTGAGCCAATCCAAGCCATGTGCCATTTGTTCACCACCCACCTACCATGTCTTCATTGGCAAATGAAAAAGCCTAGTGTTAGAAACCGACTTGCAAATATGGAACAGGGATGGGTGCAAGTGGGCCTAGCTGGCTAGCCTTACCCATTCCAAACGACAAATCATCTCATGGGTATTGATTGACCCTGTGTTTTGTTCATAAATGCTATACCCATGACTTTAACCCTCAACCCTAAGCAAATGGTTTTTACACATTTATCTCTAGTCCCTCTCTCCTGAACCACATTTCCAACTAATTGCCCAATATTTTGGCACAGCATATTTTTTTATATCTAAAACCAAACTCTCAAAAATAAAACTGCACATTTCTGTTTCTATAAGTGATATTAATAACTGTCTATTCTCTAAGTTTAAGAACTGGGGTACCTCTTTGATTCCCTCTTTAGGCTGATTTTCCATTCCTGCCCACCTCCTACTCAGCTAATGGTTCTGCTTCTCTCCCCATCACCTTATATTTAGACCCCATTGCAACTTACTCTTTCCATTATGCTAGCTCAGAGAATTCAGGAGAAGATCTTGGTACAGTCCCTCTCCTGTCTCCTCTAAGGCTTGTCTCTACCCACTCCCACTTCTTTAAGCTCACTCACCCCTGCTGACTCTCCATTAAAATGGGGCTTAGCAAGTCTTTGCCTGCTTCCTGGCTCTGCCATTTATTGTCTGAACCCTTTCATTTTCTCTAAAATTAGAAATAATACTTTCCTCACAGTGGTATTATGAGGATAATCAAAAATATCCAACACAGATTGTCTGGCTCATTGTAGGCATTTAAATTCACTCATTCAAAAAACTGTTTATTTTCCAAACACAGAATTAAGCACTGGGAATTACAGTCAGTAACATTTATTGGCCCTCACTACTTGCCAGGCAATATCCTAAGTTCTTTTAATGCATTAACACATTTAACAATCTCAAGGAATTAGAATTACTGTTAATTGTAGAAGTTGTAATTATTATGCCCAGTTTCCAGATGAAATCAAGACAGAGGTCAAGTAGATGTCAAACCTCGATAACTCTTAGCCACTGTGTAATACTTCCTGTAAGAAAGTCACAGGCTCTACCTGCGAAGAGCTCATGTTCTATTAATAATTACAAAGCAGAGTAAGTTCTCTGATTCAACATATTCCAGAATATAATGGGAAAGTAAATGAAGGAGAACTATTTTGCTGCAAGGGTCAGCAAAGCTAAATTTGCAAAGACAATTATTAGTTTCCTTTTCTTTGGTTTTCTTTTGCCCTGTTCAGGTGACTCTAATCTTACTCATACAGTAACCTCCCTGAAGTACAGTTCAAATATTATCGTTTTTCTGATGAAAGTCCTCAGATTCCATTCCCTATCCAATAAAGCTAAAATTCCTAAGGTTGGCACTCCTGTCTTTTTCTCACCTGGTCTCCTATCCTTATCTGTGCTTATGAGGCCTCTTGTCCCACAAGTCCCTACAGATGACCTTCTTTCTATGTCCAAGTACCCCCTATTCTGCACTGTCCTCACTCAAATAATGTATTTTCCTTTAAGCCTTCACTAAACTGTCACCTAAATATTATCCTACTCTTCCCTGAAATTCCATGACATAATTTAAAGTCCATTGTATTTGACCTTGTAATACAGATTTTTATGTAAATGTCTTCTCTCATCTGCTGGACTTGAAGCCCATTGAGGATGGAGATAGATTGTTCTGCATCCTTGTGCAAGATATGATGCTAAAACTGTGCTAAACAGAAGTTCACAGGAGTCTGGAAGACTTAACTCTACGACTGACTGTCTAGTTCAATCATTCACTTCCTCCAAAATAGCTCTTACATCAGCCTTTCCTCTCTTTTCCTACTACTGTGGCCTTACCTCACAGGCCATGATCACCTATACCATGGCTCTTGCCCTATTTAAATTGAGGATTAGAACATTTTTACTGTAAAAGCTAGTAAATATTTTTGTCTTTTTAGGCCACAAGTTCTGAGATAAAATTACTTGGCTCTGCATTGATAACGCAACAGTAGTCATAGACAATAAAAAAAAAAAAAAGTGCCGTCGAGTCACAGACAATAGATTAAATATATATATAGGCACAGTTGCATTCCAATAAAACTTTATAAAAACACACATTGAGCTAGATTTGGCCCCAAGCAGTAGTTTCCTAATGCCTGATTTAAGTAGATACCTAATTGTCCCCAGCACTTCCTTCCAAATCCAGCTTCTATAGTAAGTTAATGCGATATTTCTAATTGTAACTTTCATAGTGTTCCCCAAAGACTCATCATAAACTAGTGCCTTTGTTACTAATCTTAGCTCTTTCCAAGCCTTCCCTCACCACCCCAACATACTCTTATTATCCATCTGACAGACTCCTACTTACCTTCTAAAAGCCAGCTCAGAATTCAATTATTCTAGAAAGTCTTCCCTAGCCACCACCTCTCAACCTAGTTAGACTCTTCTCCCTCTATACTTCGTGTGAACTTCTTCTGATCTGAGAATCTCACAACTTGAAATTATAGTATGTGTTTACATGATAGTATCACTGACTCCACTAGACAGAAAACTCTGCCAAGAGCACAGACTGTCTTACTCTACCTTTATCTCCTTCAATTTCTAGCACACAGTGAGCATTCAACGAATGTTTACATGCCTGTATGAAGTTGGTTCCCAGTGGAGAAATCTAGCTATCTCCCCAAGACCCTAAGACATGTTTGTCTCAGCTTGGGTCAGATAACATCAGACCAACAAGTCAGGGTGGGGCTAAGGATAAAAGGCAGCAGCAAAGGATTCTGTTCAGGAAATAAAGAAGTGGTTCTTTGTGGAATACCCAGAATAGTGTGAGGCAATAAGTGCCTTTTCATTAGTTTTCAAAAAGAATGGAAAATCTCATGTCTTGCCAAGTGGCCTTGCAGATATTTCCTCATCCAGATTAACTACTCAGCAAAACCAAGTTGTGGGCAGGCACTGAAAAAGGTTGACTGAATGGGGGTAGCAACCGGGTCACGTTTGTTGGCAGTGAGTTTAAAAGGAGAGGGAAGGAGGGAAAAGTCAAGAAAGGGACAATGAGTTCATCCAGTATAAATCAGAATGGGAGTGAAAGCCGCTCATTCCCAATGGCTGTGACACTCTATGCACAGCCATAAAAGGGCAGTAAAGATTAGAGGAGGCCTTAGAAGTGTCTTTTTATTCATGCGATACTCAGGGGTCTGGCTTCTCTCTCTCTCTTTCTCTCTCACCTCTCTGCCCCCCCTCCTCACTGTGTGTGTGTGTGTGTGTGTGTGTGTGTGTGTGTGTGTGTGTGTGTGTGTGTGTGTGTGTGTGTGTGTGTGTGTGTGTGTGTGTGTGTGTGTGCAGTGGAGGGCAGGGGGAGTGGTGATTGACCAGTTGGATAAAAACTACCTTCATGCAGGACATGCTAGCCTGATTTGGGGAGAGAGATCAAACCTCTTTATGTATTATGTATAAGACGAACACACCACAAACTGGCAGAGATCTCATCTTCGTTCCTTGGACAGTACCTCTGAAGGAAAAGGAACAGACAGGAGTGGGAGAAGTGAACCACACTAAAAAAGTTAGAAACAATCTATAAACCACAAGCATAGGCCCTGAGATAGGTCCACTGGATGGTTCCTATCCATGGAAATTGTATTTCTGGCCAGCTTTTCTTTAAGTTATGAATTCTACGTGTCTCCAGGCATCTAAATCTCAAGAGTTGAAAAGTAATTCCAAAACTGCTCTTAGACTATAGAGGGAAAAAAAGGTTTAAAATAATAAAAAGTTAGCTCTCTTTTTGGGTTGGTTGGTTTACCAGTTTTATATTTGTAGGGCATGGGATACTTAACGTTCTATAGCACCTTTTCCCTTGTACTCAGAAAAGGCTAGCTCAGCAGCTGTCTTGTCAATCTGTCCAGGACACTGAATGAGATGAAGAACTCAAGCAAAAGGAAAACTACTAAACAGGCCTGAAATATCCACACTGACTTTCTATACTGGTTAAATTACCCAGATAACTCTTTAATCTCTCTCTTAGGTGCTATGAATACAACTGTATTACCATCTTATCTAGCTAAAAAGTAGAGCTTACATACTCAAATAAGCAGCATGTATTGTTTAATCTCTACTGTAACTCTGGGAATGTGGTTCAAATGTCACACTTATTACATATAAGCAACTGACATGGGCTAACTTTACTGTTAGATTCAGCCAGAAGAGACACAAATCTTGAACCTTCCCTTTATAGCTAAAGAAACTAACTTTATGTGACAAAATGAAAAAGAAAGATAGAGACCAGTATACAAAATTATAAAAATCACTAGCCTAATGAAGAAAAGACTGGGATTCTGAGCTGATTTCTTCTGCTGACTTCATTATCTAATCTCTAAAGGGCCACAGGTATTTTACATTAACCTCACTGAGCACTGGTTTGCTCACCTATAAAGTAGAACATTTAATTTACCTGTGTAATTCACACTCTTGTGGAAAAAATGTGAAATCATAAACATATATGAAAATACTTTGAAACCTGTGTTGTTGCTATTAGGTGCCATGGAGTCAGCTTTGACTCATAGTGACTTTATAGGCAGTGTAGACTGACCCATATACTTTCCAATGAGCTCCTGGTGGATTTCAACTGCCAGCCTCTTGGTTAGCAGCCATAGCATTGCACCACTATGCCACCAAGGTTTCTTGAAACTGTAAACTACCATAAAGGTGATATAAATATGTGAAGATGATATTTTGTTGTTGTTGCTGCTGAGTGCTGTTAACTCAGTTCCAACACACAGTAATCCTGCGTGCAGCAGAATGAAACATGGTCCATCCCTGTGCCAGCTTCACAATCATTGTCAGGCTTGAGCCCATTGTTGCCACTGCTGTGTCAGTTGATCTCCTCTCTTTTTTCTGATTCTCCACTTTACCAAGCATGATGCCCTTCTCCGGGAACTGATTCCTTCTGTTAACACGTCCAAAGTACGTGAGATATTGTTTTAGTGATACATAATTTCTAAAGAAAAAATGTGCAGTGTAAACAACAGAAATCAGCTGTTTTTTAATCTAACCACAATAATGTTATGAATAAACCTCTCATATACTCATTCAGTTAGGCATGGGTTAGCATGAGGGTACAAATAGTTCATGTGTTATATAATGGATTCATGCGTTATATAATAGATAGACTAAGTAACTTCTGAAGGCTCTTCCAACTCTAAGATTCTGTCGTAACTGACAATGGTACTTCCTGAAGCAATTTGTTCCAACTGAGTGAACACTCTAGTTGTAAAAACGTTTTCACAGGTTTCAGCAGGAAGTTGCCTTTGGTAATACCCTTCCATCACTTACTAGATAACCACAGTGATTTGGGGGGAGGACGAAAACTATATTACTAAAGCCATTCTGGTCTTAATTAACTGTCAACTTCTCCTGAAATCTCCCGAAACATGGTGCTCTTAACTGTTTCCAAGTTGAAATTCTGAATCATTCTTATTTCCACCTTACCACTTTTTCCTAGTTTTCTTCAAATACTTTGAAAATTCTTTCTCAAATCTCTGTCTTTGCCTCCTTTTTCACAAATACTCCATAAATATTGGCATTCTCAAAAGCTTTGTTTTGGCCTCTCCCTTCTCATTGTCAATGTTATCATGGAATGTTTTCAACAATGTATATGCTATAAATACAACTGCCAAATTTTCATGATAGTGGCCAAATTTTATCACCAGCTAAATCATCTCTACTCTGAGTGGTATTTCCACCTGCCTATTAGACCCCACACTGTCATCCACAGGATAATATTCTAACTCCTGAATAAACACATGAGTCACCTCACATTTGTACTTCCCTAAATTTCAAGTGTAGTCTGCTGCCTTGGCTTGTCTGTGCCCTGAGATGTAGATAGACACTGAATTAGTAACTAAGATCTGAAGATTAGCTCTAGGCTAATACAGATTCAATCCTAAACTTATATGTACTAGGTAAAAATGGCCAAATTACTTAGCCCATTTGAGACTCATCTGAAATGTATATGAAATGCTTTTTCTGAAAATTAAGGTAATACAGTCAATCCTCATTATTCATAGATTCTGTTTGCAAATTTGTACATACACCAAAATCTGCTTATGACACTAAAATCACTACTTGTGGCATTTTGGTTGTGACCATGGCTGGAACAACAGAAAATCTGAATTGCACCCAACCCCCCACCCCCAAATTCCCAGCTAAGGTCAAGCAATGCAAGTCTCCGCTTCTTGTTTTAGCTCTCATTCTATGAACTACTGTCCTTTCTAAAACTCTATTCAATGCCACAATTTTCGTGCTTTTTGTTGGTGATTTCACTGCCTAAAATGTACCCAAAGTTAATATTGAAGTGCTATCTAGTGTTCCTGAGTGCAAGAAGGCTGTGATGTGCCTTATAAACAAAATAGCTTGGATCGTTTTTCGTTTAGCAGGATTATAGTGATGTTGACCATGAGTTCAATGTTAATAAATTAACAATATGTATTAATTAAGGTGTTTTTAAATGGAAACAACAAATAAAATTATACGATGATTGGTTACCAAAAACATTGTGATCAGAGTCTTAAAAGAAACTGAGCTTGTGTTTCCCTGGGACCAATAACTTAGTATTAATTAATTTAGAATTCATGGTGACTTTTTAGAACATAATTATTGCAAATAAGAAAAACTGACTATGTGCCTTAACCTAGCTCAGTCTCTAACATTTGTGCAGCAAATTATTTTCTCTCTTCTGCTCCAGAAATACAAAATTGCTTAGATTCTCGTAAAAATATCTGATTTATTTTCCACATAACTCTGTTTTTGCACATGCTGTTCCCTTTGCCTAGAAGGTCTCTCTTTACCACCTCATCTTACAGTGTCTACCCAGTAAACTACTATAAAACTCTTAAGCATGTAACTATTCAGAAAAATTTCCTTAACCAAACTCCACTGCAGTCAGAGCCAGGTACTCCTTTCTCCAGCCCTTGGAAGAAATGTATTTGTATCTGTATCACTTTATGTTATAAATATTTCTTTATCTTTGCTTCTGCCATTAGGCTGGGAGCTCATTGACAGCAGCTTGCCCTTAAAATTAAGCAATAGAGTGACACAATTTCAACGACATTACAAGCTATTTAGCTAATAAAGTTCAACAAATAAATAAAAATAAATACAATCATTAGTAAAACTGAGCTTGGCAGAGATACCATTTGGATGGTGTTTTTTATTTTTTTTTCAATTTCCATATTAATTGCCGTGAGAATGCAAAGATAATCTAGATAATTGTCCCTGTTCTCTGGTGAAAATGAAGTCATTCATGTACAATGATTTAAATTTTAAATTTAAATAAAATTTTAATTCACATTGATTTTTGTTTTATAAGAAATGGCATAAAAGTGGCATGACTTTTAAATTTCTTTTTAGCATTAACTGTATTCAACAAGAGAGGAAAGACCTATACTATTTGACTATGTCAAGGAGCATTGGTGGTTGAATGGTAGAATTTTCACCACCCATACAGAGATCCAGGTTCATCTCCCAGCTAATTCACCTCATTTGTAGAGTAGGAAACACACTGACTCAAATAAGTAGTGTCCAGGGAAGAATAGATGTCATAGTTTGTTAATCAAACAATTCAGTGATGTCACCAAGGACCCAGCTTTTTTTTTTCTTTCTAGTCTTTGAATTATGGCATTGGAGAAGAATATCGAATGCACCATGAACTGCCAAAGGAACAAACAGACCTATTCTGGAAGAAGTACAACCAGAGTACTCCTTGGAAGCAAAGATAATGAGGCTAAGTCTTAACATACTTTGGACACATTGTCAGGAGGGATCAGCCCTTGGAGAAGGACATCATGCTTGATAGAGCAAAGGGTCAGCACAAACGAGGAAGACTACATGGACTGACACAGTGCCCTGCAATGATGGACTTAAGCATAACAACAATTGTGAGCATGCTGTGGGATGAGGCAGTGTTTCATTCTGTTGTGCATGGGGTCTCTGTGATTCAGAAACAACCGGACAGCACCTAACAACACAATAACAACAGCTTCATGACTACAAGATAATTGCCAGTGATAAACAAGGAAACTTTCTTTATTCATACGCAAAGGGAGAGAAAGAGCACCTCTTGCTTGGACATGGAACAGAAGTCCTTCTTCAATCTGATAATGCCAAGGGAGTTTACAAGCTCAACCCTGAACCAATAACTGGTTCCAAGGGAAGGTCATGAAGATTGATTTTATATCTCCCTTCCTGAAATCACAGCTACTGACAAAGGAGTGGGATACTATAATTAGAAATAACCAATCAAAGTCCATCTTGGAGATGTAGTCAAATTGCATTACGCTACATAATGGGTGAAGAGCGGAAAAGATGTTGGAAGGTCAAAAACAACATCCATGTGCTACTGTCATTATTAAGTTGTAACAGGAGTGGAAAGAATGGTAAATCTTTAGCATACCGGAAACACCGGGAAGACTTCTGTGTCTTAACAGTGTATTATTGGTTATTTATTACAGAGAAATGTAAAGTGCAACAGTATGATCTTAACTTAATTTTTTTAGTGTTTCCTCCTTCCACTAAAATGTATTTTCAGGGCTTGTAGAGATTTTCTTTATATTTTTTTCCTAAAATCCATTTTGAGTGCTAAATACGAGGTCTGGCAATTACCTTCACGAACCCATCCTAGAAAAGCACTACACTCCTCATTGCTGAATATCACTACGGTCACCTTCAAAGTACTCCCCTTGGGAAGCTCTATAACCAACGTCAGCACCTAAGCCACCCTCCAAAGCAATTGTAGAGCTCTTTTACTGTCATTGTATTATTTTGATGTCCTGAATGTCATCAAAATATCTTCTTTTCAATATTCTGGCAAAGAAAAAAGTCATTGGGGGCCAGATCAGGTGAGCAGCGAGGGTGGTCTGATACAGTTATTTGTTTACTGGCTGAAAATCCCCTCACAGGCAGCGCCGTGTGAGCTAGTGCATCGTCATGATGAAAGAGCCATGAGTTGTTGGCAAAAAATTCAGATTGTTTTCATCTAACTTTCTCATACAACCTTTTCAACACTTGGTTAACTGTTTGTCCTGTTGGTACAAATTTTTGCACTGTTTTTGTCAGTTCTGCTCATTACCGGCCACCCTAACCTTTCTGTTTAATCTGTGTGTACTCTGCCATTTTCTTCATGGCATTATCCCCATCAACTTGGACTAACGTGTCCCTGATTTCACTTCCACTCTTGCCAAGTTTAACAAGAAATATAATATTTGTTCATTGCTCTAATTCAAACTCCAACATTCTCAAGATGGCACACAAAAAGATACAATAATGGACCCTACTCAGCAAGACACTGCCACGTGTCAACACAAGCATAGCTGTGAGACACTGATATATCAGGTTCATGAAACCTTACTGAGTTGCTCATACAATGCTGCCAATGTAAGCACTTGGTGACAAGTTCATGAACTTAATTGTCAGACCTCATATTGCTTTGCCTATCAGATTATTTCTTTATTAAGTATATCAAATGTCTGAATTAGCTATCTTAATTTTTTTTAATGTCTCAATGTTCCACTTAGTTATTACACCTTATTTAATGGTAGCAATTTTTTCAAAAATAAGTTTTTTGTTTAGTAGGGACAGAATTCTTTTTCTTTTCTGTCCTCTGATATGAATAAACTGAACATTTTTAATGCATGATTAGTCAGTTGCTTTGATTTCTCAGGAACTGACATGAACCGAATTAGCCAAAGCCAAGTGCCGTCAAGTCAAATGTATGTAGCAGTTTAGTTGGACTATGATTCCCAGCACTGTGTAGTTGTCCTCTATTCTGTGACTGCAATTTTATGTTAAAGAGGATTAAGGTGAGATTGTAACGCCTTTGCCCCTATTATCACTTCCCTGATCCATTGTAAAAGAATATTTCTGGGGTGTGACCTGTACTATCTTTCATTTCTCAAGAAATAAAAAGAAAGAGAAGCAACCAGGCAGTGGGGGGTATTATAAGACCAAGAAAGCAGCAGCTGAAGCAGAGAATGTCCTTTTGACCTGGTATCCCTGTCCTTAAGAAGTTCCTTGACCAGGGGAAGACAGGACCTTCCTCCTGAGCTGATCGAGGTAGAAAGCCCTCCCGAGAGCAGAAGCCCTGAATTTGGACCTTAAGCCTAGTTTACTATGAGGAAATAAATTTCTCTTTGTTAAAGCCACCCACTTGTGATATTTCTGTTATAGCAGCACTACATCACTAAGACAGATACACTGCTAGCGAGATGGAAAGCCGTGTTCTCAGAAAATTACATGAATTACACGATAGAATCAGAAAAATGACAGTTTTCTTCTAACACGAAGAATTATGCATCTTTCACTGCAATCTACATCCCACCCACCTCCCATTCTGTCATCAGCAAATATAAATGTGCCTCTGTGTGTGAGAAAACACACACACAGAAAGCTTTCTAGGAGTCAAATCAAAATGTCTCATTCACAAACATAGGCTACACACGTACAAAGTGTTTACTCTCCAAATTAGACATTTATTTTCAAATGGCATTTTCCTGGGTTAATGAGTAAGCAATTCTCACTTCTTCATCGAGAGAAGAGGCATGACCCAGGAGGACAGTCTGAGCCATCTGATTTAACATGTGTGCATTCCATGGCTAAAGTCCTAGGGTTACAGAGTTGGGAAACTAGAATTGGGGGAGATCAAATATCTCCAGAGTTCCTCTTTTCTATCCCATGCCATTAGGAAATCGCTGCCATTAAATATAGGCTGTGACCTTCATCCCTGTGGAGGCCCGATATAAATGTCTCAGAGTTCATTTTTTAACTTTCATTCCCTTTATGACTGTTTAATTTCTATCAATTATTAGTTCTCACTGTTCCACTTGAGCAATCTTTCTGTTTATGAAAAAGGACACACGCCAATATCAAGGTCAAAGAGTGCCAGGTTCAGATTGCCAGCTGGGTGCTATCACTCACTCATTCCATTTTCTGCTACTTATTTTCTATCCTTGACCCAGGCTAGGATATCAAGGGAGTCATCTCAGCTTTCTCACATCTTGATTGTGAAATCAGTCGGCTTAGCTGCATAATCATTCTGTAGAAATCTACACAGTCTACTACTGTTGTAACAGGAACACAGAGCTGGTGGTCTAAGAGAAGGATGCCAACCAGTAGACACCACTCATACATCAGTATGCAAGAACAACCGCTACCATCAGACCATCCTGGGAAGACTCGCCTGCTGCAGGTACAGCTCTACCACCTCAAGCGTGCAGACTCCTCAGTAAGGCAACTGAGTGTCTTTGCACAAGGCAATATCAGAAAGAAAAGAAAAATCTACCAATATGTGTCAAAGGACAGCACTTTACCTCATTGCACAGTCTGGTGTTACACAGAAACAATGCAGGATATGTCTTGCAGGAGGTTGTTATGAATCTCTAAAGACATAAATTATGTAGAAAACTTCTAGCAGTGCCTGGCAGACAGTAAATACTCAGTTGTTATTATTACATGAGGTAGACAGGGATAGCAGAAAGAACGGTGGTGTAGGGACCAAAAGATCTGAGTTTGAGACCGGCCTCTTGTACACTGTACTTGTGTGATATTGAATAAGTCATTCAGGCTCTCCAAGCCTCAACCTCCTGGTCTAGAAAACGAGAATATTGTAATTCTCAAACAAGTCCCTCAAGAAGTGATAGTTAGGATCAAGTCAGGTAAAGGGTTTGAGAGCCCTATGTACATGGGAAGTATGATACAAAGCTTCATTATCTTAGAATCCACATGCATGAGGCAGGGGTCGTGTTTAGAATCATGTTTTCAGAAAAGGCAGTCAAAAATAATTGTACCTGAGTAACAGCATCTGAGGCTGCATAGCCATTGTAATCATCTGTATCCTATCTCACCCAAATTTCCTACTTTTGCAATTTGTATTCATTCATTCAATCAAGGCTGAACCTCAGTCAGGCTATACCAGTCAGTAAATAGCAACTACCCAACCTTTTATTCATTTGAACACTTGTTTTATATTTACTACTGGACTATATTATAAACAATGCCAGTGTGGTGCATCAAAATTTTTCAAAGCAATTTTCCATATGTTATTTCATTTAATGCTCGCTCCAAATTGTGAATAACATTGTGAAGAATGAGAGTTTCAGAAAACACAATTGTGCTATTGAAGGACCTATATAGGGATCAAGAGGCAGTCATTCAAAAAGAACAAGAGGGTACTGTGTGGCTTAAGGACAGAAAAGGTGTGTGTCAGGGTTGCATCGTTTCATACTTACTCAATCTGCATGCTGAGCAAGTAATCCAAGAAATGGAACTATATAAAGAAAAATGGGGCAGCAGAATTGAAGGAAGCCTTTTTAACAACCTATGTTGTACAAGTTACATAACCTTGCTTGCTGGAAGTGGAGAGGATTTGATTATCACAGAGCTGGTGGTTTAAGGGAAGGATTCCAACAAGTAGACACCACTCATACACTAGTATGCAAGAACAACCTCTCCCACCACTGCCATCAGACCATCCTGGGAAGACTTGCCTGCTGCAGGTACAGCTCCACCACCTCAAGTGTGCAGACTCCTCAGTAAGGCAATTGAGTATCTTTGCACAAGGCAATATCAGAAATCAAAGAAAAATCCACCAATATGTGTCAAAGGACAGCCTTTTACCTCATTGCACAGTCTGGTGAAGATCAAAGACAATAGTACTTCAGCAAAGATTACACATCAACATAAATAAAACAAAAATCCTCCTAACTGGGCCAATAAACAATGTTGTGATAAATAGACAAAAGATTGAAGTTATCAAGGATTCCATTTAACTTGGATTCACAATCAACAGCAGTTAAGAAATCAAAGAACATATTGCATTGGGCAAATCAGCTGCAAAAGACTTTTTTAAGATGTTGATAAGCAAAGATATCGCCTTGAAGCCTGACCCAAGCCACGGTGTTTTCAGTTGCCTCCCACATTTGTGAAAGTTACATGATAAAGAAGGAAGACTAAAGAAGAATGGATAGCTTTGAATTGTGATGCTGGTGAATAACATTTAATGAAGAATATTTAATATACTGTGGACTGCCAAAAGAACAAACAAATCTGACCTGGAAGGCTGCAACAAGATCAGTCTTTAGAAGAAAGGATAGTGAAACTAAGTCTCATGTACTTTGGACATGCTATCAAGAGGGATCAGTTTCTAGAGAAGAAAATTATATTTGGGAAAGTTGAAAGTCAGCAAAAGAGAGGAAGATCTTTAATGAGATGGATTGACTCAGTGGGCTCAAGCAAAACAACGACTGTGAGGAGGTACAGGCCCAAGCAGTGCTGCGTTCTGTTGGATCACCTTGACAGCACCTAACAACACTAACAGCCCTTTGACTTAGGTGTTTTGTAACTATTATTACGTTTAATTTACAGGAAAGGGGTGGAGCCCCTGGGCAGTACAGTTAACTTAAACTCTGCTGATAATCAAAAGTTAGAGGTAACAGTCCTCTAAGAAGGACCTCAAAAAAAAAAAAGATGGCAATCAACTTTTAAAAATTCAGCCTTTGAAAACTCTTTGGATCACAGTTCTACTTAGTTACTCATGGAATTACCATGAATCAGAATCAACTCCATGGCAGCTGGGTTTCTGTTGTTGTTGCTGTTGCTGTTGTTTTCACAAGTGATAGAATAAACTTAGCAAAACTAAAACCAAAAGCAAAATGGCGTCTGATCGCCTATCGAAAAAAGCTGAAACCAACTCACAGTGGAACATCCTGGTTAAAGGTGCAAACTCAGGAAGCACAGTTTGTGCTTCAACTTCCTTATGTACAAAACAGAGGTAACAACAGTACTTAGCCTCCTATGGTTGTTGAAAGAATCCATCAAGTCAACATATGTAACATGTTTAGAATAGTGTCTTCCATATATATAAATACATAGTAATCTTAACCGTACGCTGTCATTTACACTAGTTTACAATAAACCCCAAACCAAACTCACTGCCTGCTGTTGTACTGATTCTGACTCATAGCGATACTATGGGAGAGGGTAAAACTGCCCCATAGGATTTTCAAGACTATAATCATATGGAGGCAGACTGGCACGCTTTTCTCCCTCAGAGCACCAGTGGGTTTGGATCACTAACATTCTGATTAGCAGCCAAGCCTTTAAACACTGTACCAGTTGGAATTGATTTGATGGCACCTGCATTAGTCATACAGTGCTGCTGTAACAGAAATGCCACAAGTGGGTGGCTTTAAAAAGCAAAGATTTGTCATAGTCCAATAGGCTAAAAGTCTGAATTTAGGATGTCAGCTCCAGTGGAAGGCTCTGTCTGCTGGCTCTGGAGGAAGATCCTTGCTGTCTATCTCTCCTGAACTGGGAGCTTCTGCTGTGCAGGGATCCCTAATCCTTTCCAAAGGATGTGCTCAGCTCAAGGCACTGTATCTAGATGGTATGAGGTCCCCAAGTCTCTACTTGCCTCCCTTTCCTTTATATCCTAAGAGGTTGCTCCAAGGCACAATATAGTTCCATACATGGTGTCCTGATCCACCAACACAACTGCCACCCATCCTCCCTCATTAAACATCATAGAGACAGCATTTACAACATAGAGGAACATCACATGATACCAAGAATCAAGGCCTAGACAAATTAAGAAACACCTTTGGGGGGAAGGGGGTGAGGAACACAAGTTAATCCATGATAGCACCCACAACAAGTTTATGATAGCTAAAAATAAATTACTTTTATAATTTTAAATTTATATGTTAATCAGAATTAGCCTGATCAATTGTTATGTGAGACACGTATTTTAACTGATTGAAAAAATAAATAAGAATATTTGTAATTAGCGTATATACTTCACTTAACCAAACCCATTGCCACTGAGTCCGTTCATAGCAACCTTAAAGGACAAAGCAGAACTTCCCCACAGTATTTCCAAGGAGCACTTCCTGCAAGATTCTAACTGTCAAACCATTGGTTAGCACCCATAGTTGGTAACCACTACACCACCAGGATTTCCATATATTTCAGAAGTCAATGCAAAAGAAGAACTGTGAAAATTTTGTCCCTTTATGAAATGTAAAAATAAAACGAAATAAAAAAGTTGGAGAAAAAAAGTACCTAGCAGAGAGCAACACTAAATGAATATGAGCTATTATTTTAAGTTAGCCTAACATCCATTGTCAACAGTCTAAAGCCATTCTATCTTTGAGGCCCTCTCCCTATCCTTCTTCGCACACGTACTGCTCTCCGGCTTTCTATATCCTCAGCAGACCTAACATATAAATGCCTGATAAATGTTTGCTGAAGAAACAAAGGAAAGAAACAAAAAAGAAAAGGAAAAAAGGAAGGAGAGAATGGATGAAAGGTGCAAGGAAAGGAGAAAAGACAGACTTAAGTCATTGCAACTTCATCTTCTCTCATGTCAACCCGCTTTATTAAAGTCATTATAGGCTTTTTCCCTCTCTTAGAGGACGTAATGAAGTTTTTTAATCAGGAAAACCAAGATTTTTTTATTTTTTTTTGCACCCAATTTGACAGTGCATAAGGAAGACAGATGAAGATTTGATGACTTTGAATTGTGGTATTGGAGAAGAATATTGAATGTACGTACCATGGACTGTCCAAAGAGCAGACAGATCAGTCCTGGAAAAAGCACATCCGGAGTGTTCCTCGAAAGCAGGGATGGGGAGACTGGGGCATACATACTTTGGATGTCCTGTCAGGATGGATCAGTACCTGGAGAAGGACACCATGCTGGACACAGTAAAAAGTCAACAAAAAAGGGGAAGATCTTCAACAAGATAGACTGACACAGTGGCTGAAGCAATGGGTTTGAGCATAAAAACAACGGCAAGAATGGCACAGGGCCAGGCCGTGCTTTGTTCCGTTCTGCACAGGATCGCTATGAACCAGAACCATCTTGGCAGCACCTAGTAACAACATCAAGTTGACTTACCTTTTCAAAATTACTTTGCTTATCTGTATATTCCTAGTACAAAGATTTTTTTCCCCATCATAAACCATCTCTGGATATTTCTTTAAAACATTTCTTATATATATTGCAACATGATGAAATATGGTTAAGTTAATTTAATTTCTATTCTTGGTACATATTTGTCAAGAGACATCGTATCCCTCAAAGCATTTTCAAAAGTTTTCAAGCCTTGTAAAGGATTACATTCTCTTAGCATGCACACGGTTAGGGTCACTGTTTTGTCCACTGCTTAAAAGGAAGGCAGGAAAGAAAAATCATACATAGTGTCATTTACCTACTCCCTCTGCCCGTTGTTTCACAGTCTGTGTTCCTCATACAAATTGACTTTGGTCAGATCCTATAAATGAACACTTAAAACAATTTAATCACTATTGAGCATTCTTCACCATAATCTCTGCTCTTGTAGGGATTAAGTGCTACTACTTAGAAAAGTCAAATAATGAAACCCTGTTGTTATCTATTCAACTCATGGTGACTCCCTGGGTTACACAGAATATGTCAGTAAATCATGACATCAACCAATTATTTCATTAGTGCTTTTAAATAAGATGAATATTCAATATTTTATAGTTTTTTTTTTATATTGTTTCTGTATGTTTAATGCATGTGGTATTTCTGGATAGACTATGAAAAAAATTATATCCATTTGAGTTTTTAAATATTTGAATTAGGGATATCCATGAAGTCTATCTTACCATGCTTTTTCCATTGGATCTCAGACCCAGGCCTTGGTCTTGATTGCATCTCTTCGGATACTCCTAGGAAGAAAAAGTCTTAACAGGTAGAAATGGGTGGCATTTTTATGTTTCATGTGGATTTTTTTTTCTCCCGTAAGTAAGATGATATTTGATTTCAGTTTATTAACTGAAACCAATTCAAAGTAAGAGAGATTTTGGTGTGTGCATGGTAATTTAAGAGGATAGCCTGGCACTCAGTTGAAGGATGTCAGTATTGAGCCCTTCTCCCCTTGCTTTTTTGTCTAATATTTCTTATACTATAGCTCAGAAAAGTAAACATTCCTGGTCTAAAACTTAGATTTTGGATTGAATTCCACTCAATATTTTTCCCATTATTCCTAATTTGAAATAAATCTTATTTTACTACATGTCATAGCTCTGGTAAGCCAGATCACAGAAGGGAGGTCTCCCTACCAGTGCGAACATAGAAGTTTGGGCTCTCGTCAAGTTTCTTAATTTTTCTTTAAAAAAAAAAAAAAAGGTCTTCTTTTTTCCCCCTAGCTATCTTTCTGAGATTTTCTCCATTCCTACACCAAAATTTCTGTGACAGGACTATCCAACCAACATCTTGTGCCTAGCTATTTTCTGAAATGTGAAATATTCAATCTCATAAAGAGATGTTCTATTTATTCGAAGTGCTTATTTTAAATGTTCTGTAGTTTGAGGTGGTATTTTTCTCAGGCATCCTACAGAGAAATTAAGGAAAATGTAATAATGTTCCTACAGCCAAGGAGAAAGTTTTCCACAGTCACAAGAGTTGAAACTGTGAGTATAAAAGAACGAGTGTACGTGAACTGGTCTTCCCATTGCTCTCCTTGGTTTATTGGCTAGTAACATCATCATAAATTCTTTTGGCAAAGAACTCATTTTCTTCTTTCAAAATTTAGTCAAGAATCTATGTTTTAAAAGGAAAAGAAAAAAGTCACTTTCTGTAGACTAGGCTGGTTAAACTGGTTAGGCAGTATATTTTTTATGAGGGAAAGCAGAGTATACAAGGTAATGAAGCACCGTCATTCACATGAGATTGTGAGTGGAGAAAAGTTCTTGTTTAGACTTGCTCCCCATGCCTGGTGCACTATCCCTTGTGAGCACTCAGGAATCTGAATTCAATTAGAAGCTCAGATTCCAAGGATTGGTCAAAGCTATAACTGAGCAGAGAGGTTTAGTTGGGGTTGGGATTTGCCTTAAAAAGCCCAGTAGATTAAAATTAAATATAGCATCTTTATTTTTTATTTGAAATAGTTCTCAGCAAGTCATCTTGCTAGCTACATTTTTGGGTTAGATGCATGTGACAGTGAGTGACTGTTGTATCTAGAGAGCATCAAAATTCCCCTGCTCCTTCAAAGAGTCTGGATGGGAAGAAAAGTGAAAAGAGAAAAGAAAGGAAGGACGGAAGGAGAGGAACAGGAAAAGGAGAAAAGGAAGGAATGAGAAGGGCTATCAATGAGGGAAGAAAGGAAAAAGGGTGAAAGAAAAAATAACATTAGAATTACATGATACCAGTTGCCATGGAGTCAATTGTGAATCAGGGCAACCCCATGGGTGTCAGAGTAGAACTATGCTTCATCAGATTTTCAATAGCTGATTTTTCAAAACTGGATCACCAGACTTTTTTCAGAAGTTCCCCTGGGTAGACACAAATCTCCAATCTTTCTGTTAGCAGCTGAGTATTTTAACCATCAGAACATCCCTGACCCAACTATATGATACAGAACTTTAAAAGATAACTCTGCAAGTTCTGGACTTGCAGAACAGTAGTAATATGATAGAAAAGCCTTGTCATAGAACAATAAAGTGACAACATAAGTTTCAAATAAGTGAAAGGGTGTCCTTAGGTGAAGCTTACAAGAATCCTTGTGCCCAGTAGGTACATCAAATTTGATGACTCTGAAAATGTCGCATACCCCGGGCCTGTTCTAATGATGATGTTTTTGGGAAGCCCTGCCAAGTGACTTTTGAACCCAAAGCCTACCTCACCTTGTTACTTAATCATTAAACAGCCTGCTCCCTCTCAAGAAGTGTGTTAGTACCTGTTATCACACAGCCTTGGCTCCATCTTCACAGTTGGGATTTGTGAAGTCCTTGAGAGCAAAAGGCCTATTGGATAAGAAAGCAAAGCAAACTCATTGAATTTGCTATTTGGATAAGTCATCAAATCGAGCTCACTGAACTGAAATCATGGCCACAGAAAATTACATCATTATTCTCACGGTGTTACCATGACAATGGATTTCTCTAGTGGAATTCACTAGGGATTTGTTAGCTCCTCAATGGGGAATGTACAGGACTCCGAACCAGCAGAAAACCTAGGTGACCATTTCCGTCTGAGTTTGTTGCCCTAAGAGAACTTCCCAACACTCGTCTCTTGCTTCCTTCCTTCCTCAGACTCGCAGTTCTCAAACTCCACCGGCATGTCTCTGGAATGGCACTTCCGCTTTGGTTTATAAGTATATGTTTGTGTGACTTATTCCCCCATTGCACTCGAAGCAGAAATTGTGCCTTGTTTATTACGTCCTTGAAGTCTGCCTCACAGTGTGGTGCTTACAGGAGTTCACAGAACTGAACCGCTGAGTCGCTCCTCTGCTGAAGGTCAACAGCTTGCAGACTGTGATCTCCTTAGGGAAGAACAGGATTTTCTTCAGGCAAGAACTGTATTTCTCTCAAATAGAGAACAAGACCAGGATCCCTGTAAAGCTTCACTTTCCCGCCTTTAGCTGTGTCCTGTCAAGAGAACACTTTCACATAGTGATTAAGAGCACAGTTCAAAAGTCACAATAACTAGAGTTCAAACTTAGGTTCCCCAGTTTACTAGTTCAGTGACCTTAGGTAAGCCACCTAATCTCTGCATCATTTTTTCCAACTATAAAATGAAGGGTAATATTATATTATTATGAGGACCAAATGAGACCTGCATTTGTAAAACGCCT
This sequence comes from Heterohyrax brucei, assembly GCA_028571685.1. Classification (NCBI taxonomy): domain Eukaryota; kingdom Metazoa; phylum Chordata; class Mammalia; order Hyracoidea; family Procaviidae; genus Heterohyrax; species Heterohyrax brucei. The sequence continues at coordinate 156,219,353 of CM053142.1, read as the reverse complement.
AGCTCTTAGCTTTATGATAAGAGCCTAACACATGGACTTCTGCATTATTCTACTTAAAGTTTTATTTCTAAGAACCAAAGGGAGCAAAGATGAGAATAATTAGAAGACAATACGTATCACAAGATCTGGTAAGTTCTTGTTTTAAGTACTGAGGCTCGGCTACCATAGGGAATTTTTATACCAAAACTGTGCCCTTGTAATTATGATATTGTGCCTATTCCTATAATGAGAACAACACTGTAAGCTAAGGCAACAATCACCAAAAACTCCACTATGTACACAGGGAGAGGGGCATCCTCATCTCCCCATCTCTCTCATTTTATTACTTGAACTTCCCATTATGTGAACCATTTATTCGATTTTTACTGAACTTCTCACAAACCAGAAAGCCACTGGACTTAGTCCAACAGCTATAAAATTTTACTGCTCTCTTTTTTATCACATAATGATTCTTAGAGTTAACATTTTACTTTTCTGCTAAAAGAAGGGATTTGCTTAAAGGAAGAAAGCTCATTATAAGCACTAATGATGCTAAAGCCAATGTTTTATTGCTCTAAGAACTGATAAATGACCAGAACAAAGTTTAAAGTCAAGAGTAAAGCAGTTTCTTGATATAATATTACATTTTATTCTCTTTCTCCTTTTCTTCCTCCTTTTCCTCCCTGTAGCTTCTCATTACAAATTTAATGTTTCTATACCCAAAGAATATGTGATTCTCTGAGAATGCAAATTTAAATAATACCAAAATAATACTTGGTTTAATAATAAATGCTCAAAGTGCTTTACAATACAGCTATTTCTTCCAAAATGCTCTGTATAAAGCTGATTATAAAGCTCTGCCATAATAGGCATTTCTGAAGTAATACTCTATATGCATTCCTAGAAACCAACACATCCTGTAAAATTATATACCAGAAATAATAGAGCTTATGTAAAATAAAGAATTAAGGGAAAACCACCTGACTCTTAAACAAGTCTGAGAATTCCGAGAAGGTGGTGACAATGACATCCCCTGTATCTTTCATACTTACCTTTCTTATACAATGAGTATGAAAGATACAGGGGAATTAAAAATAACTATTAGTCAGAATCAACAAAATGTCAGCGGGTTGGGTTGGGTTTGGTTTGGTCTTACATCCTTCATAAGAATAGACAGAGCAACTAATACACCAAAATGTTTACCACAAAATTAAGCGACAAGGTACACTTTGAATCTCACAATCCAGGTAGGAAAGGACATACCACTGGTAAGTACAAGTAAAATATATACCTGTAGACCTATGACAGGAATCTGAGTGGTATAATGGTTAAGCACTCAGCTGCTAACCAAAAGATTGGTGGTTTGAATTTATCAACTATTCCTTGAAAACGCTGAAGGGCAGTTCTACTCTGTCCTGTAGATCTGCAATGAGTCAGAATTGACTTAATAGCAAAGGTTTTTAGTTTTTTTGTTTTTGTTTTTTCCTACATCTGTTACAAATGATTCCTGGTGGTGCAGTTGTTCAGCACTCACCTGCTAACCAAAAGGTTCCAGTTTGAACCCCTTAATGGCTCTGCAGAAGAAAAGACCCAGGGAACTGTTCCTGTAAAGATATACAGCCCAAGGAATTTTATGGGGCCGTATTACTCTGTCATGTAAGACTTACTCAAGAGCACACAGCAGGCCTATGGCAAAATGAAGGACATAAGGGAAAGAATGATGTACATAACTAGTATTTGTGTAGATAATGTCAATATTGTGCAACTATTAAAAACTGAGAGAAGAACAGAGAGACCATCTGGAAAGTAGAATAAGTATACTGATCGTTGTTAGGTGCTGTCAAGCTAGTTCTGACTCAGCGACTCTATCCTATGTACCACAGAATGAAACACTGCCAGATCATGGATCATGCTCATAATTGTTGTCAGCCATAGTATTGATCCATCTTGTCGAGGGTCTTCCACTTTTCCATCGACCCTTTACTCTACCAAGCATGGTATCCTTGGTCAGGAATGGATCCTTCTTGACAATATGTCCAACGTGTCTGAGACATAGTCTTGCCATCCTTGCTTCTAAGGAGCATTCTTGTACTGGCAAGACCTAGTCATTCATTCTTTTGGCAGTCCATGATATACTCCGTATTCTTTACCAATACTACAATTCAAAGGGATCAATTCTTCTTTGATCTTTCTTATTCTTTCTCCACTTTTCATATGCATTTGATGTGATTGAAAATACCATGGTTTCAGTCAGGCACAGCTTCATCTTCAAGGTAACATCTTTGCTTTTCAACACTTTAAAGTATACTGATTATTTTATACTTATTAATTAGAGAAAAAGATATTAAATCAAATCTAACAATACTGAGTGGTGTAGAATACTAGCTGATATCAATAGGTCTCATAACAGATACCCACTAGATAATGAAGGGTGGGGAGATGTGACTAAGGGGTTTTTGTTGTTGTTGTAAAGTTAACATAAAGCTAACCATTAAACAAAAATGCAAACTCTCTTAAATACCAAAAGAAACATTAAATAGCAAAAGATACATTCTTGAGTGAAAGAGGTAAGGTGAAAAAGTTACATACAGTGTGCAACTATTTAAGAAAATAAATGCAAAAAATGCTGCAGTGACCACTCAGTGATTGAATTTGCACCTTCTATAAAAGAAACCAAAGGTCACTGGGTGTAGCAACTTGTTTGCGATATACTACTAACCTAGTGGTTGGCAACGTGAACCCATCAAGTGGTATCACAGAAGACAAGGCCTAGTGATTCTGTTAAAATTAAAGCCAACAAAACCCTATGAAGCAGTTTTTCTCTCTAACATATGGGGCTGTCATGAGCCAAAATCAACTCAGCGGCAACTACCAACAACATTAAGAAGAAGGCCGAGGTTCAGTTCCTGGACAACGTACCGTATGTGTAGACACTACCTGTTTGCCAGCAGGTTTATATGTTGCTGTGATGCTAAGCAGGTTTTAGCTGAGCATCTAGAGAAACAGACTAGAAAGAAAAATGTGATGATCTACATCTGAGAGTCGGTTAAGGAAAACCCCTATAAATCACGATAGTCTGATGTTCAACCTATCATGACCATGGTTACAGGATTGGGCACTTCACTTCATAGTGCATGGGGTCATCATGAGTTCGAGTCCACTCCACAGCAGCTAACAGCAACAAAGATACAACAGTGAGGAATAAGCTTATTAGATCACAGATGCTATTTACAAATATTGTCCTATACATACGTACATATATAACACAACAAAAAGAAGACATTATAAAACTTCAGATACTTGTTATGTTCTCTGTAACTTTGTGAAATCTATCAACAGAAGCTAACTGGAGAGTTACATTGCATAAACACATTTAAGTCTGATTACTTTCTTTAATGTAAGCTATTGCACCATGCTGGCTATAAAATATTCTACGGTTAAGGATTTTCTCGTATTCTAATTCATTCTTCTAATGCTTTTAAGGTTTCCTTCTTGGCCTCAAGTTTGCTTTCCACTTAGAATTCAGGTTAAAACAAGCCAACCTCCTGGGTACTACTCCTTAGGAGAAAAGAATAGGATGGTAGAAAATAGAGCCTTACAATCTCAGTCATATACCTATTTAAAACCCATTGTAAGCCTTTACTCCATTTGGTCATATGCAGTTAATTTCAGTTCCCTGCAACTTTGAATCAGCAGCAATCTACAGTTTTCTATGCAATAGTCCCAGAAATCTTAATTCAGTCCAATAGTCTATATTAAAAAATCACAGTCCTCTCCATTAGTCCAAAAGAGTCCATCTTTTGTGGAAATATTTTGGTCATATACCTTCAGCAAGTCAACAAAGTAAATGATTATCTATAGATATCAAAGTTTGATATCATCATGATTAACTTACAGTGACAATATTTCTCTGAAGTGAAAGATGTGGTAAGAATTACAGAAGTAATACAAAGTCAAGTAAAGTCAATTAAAAAGAGCTCAGCTGCTGTCTTAGGCTGGGTTCTCTGGAGAAGAAAAATGTATAAACGTAAAATATAAAGCACATAAATACAAAAAATGTAAAGCATATACACACACACAGAGAGAGAGATTTAGATCAAAGAAATGGCTCATGCAGTTGTAGAGGCAAGGATGTCCCAAATCCACAGATCACAATAGTGGCTTCTCCTGATTCACGTAGCCACAAAGGCTGGCAAACCCAAGATCAGCAAGTCTGGCAGCAAGGCTCTTGCTCATGAGCTGCAAAGACTGATGAATCCCCAAACTGGCAGGCAAGACCTCTAGTCAGCTGCTACCTCAAGTCCTAGTAATCAGCAGTTGGAAAAATAGAAGCCAGCTATAGGACCAACACAAGCAAAAAGCCCCTTCCCCCTTCAACAATACTTGCCAGAATGTCCACCAATATTCAATGCAGTCTATACACCCAAAGAAACCCCCTTTTAACCAACTGTCTGCTCACAGCAGATTCCATTATGGGGATAATCATATATCAGATCTTGGCAGGGAGGTGATCACACTGTATAACCGCCCAAATACTGAGCATCATGGCCTAGCTAAACTGACACACAACCTTAGCTATCACAGTCCATCCTTCGTAAACAGGGCACCTCTACTCTTCTCCTTAAACCATATGTAATCTCCAAATAAAGACAATGACAAAGTCAAACTCCTACCCAACATGATATAATAAACATACAACCAAAAATGCACTAGCTCTGTTTATATCTTATATTTTGTAAGTGAAGAAAGCAAAAAATATTGGGTGCACATATACAAAGCACAAATGCTTGTAACTGCATTTCTCACTTCTGAAACCAGTCATGTGGTCATAAGTGATGTCATGGATAAAACTGTGTCCTGCCAAAAATGTGTGTAGCCATTTGGCTGGGCCATGATTCCCAGTATTTGATTTTCTATGTTGTATGTTCAAGAAGATTCAGGTGGGACTGTAAATCCCTTTATAAGATCACCTCCCTGCTTCATTGTAAAGGTAGCTTCCCTGGAGTGTGGTTTGAACCACTCTTTACCCTTTTGTCTTACAAGAGAAAAAATGAAAGGGAAGCAATAAAAAAAATTGGGAAACTCAAACCATCAAGAAAGCAGCACCAGGAGCAGAGCACGTCCTTCAAACCTGATGTTCCTCTGCCAAGATGTTTCCTGACCAAAGACTGATGCAACGCAAGGACTTTTTACCAGACCCTACAGAGGGAAAGCTTTATCCTGAAGCAGATGCTCTGAATTTGGACTTACGACCTACCAGACAGTGTAAGAATAAATTTTCCTTTGTTAAAGTCATCCTTTCATGGTATATCTGTTAGAGCAGTACCAGATGACTAAAACAAGTAGTATTTAGAATGACCTTCTTTTCACTACCCAATCTGGATTCTCTTTGCCCTCAGCAAGCGCTTTAGCTGGTCCTGGTTCTCTGACTGGGTAACCCAAAGCTTCATTCCTGAAGGGTCTGAGCCATTAGCAGTCATGTCAGAATTGGGCTGCTGTAGTTTTCCATTGACTTTAATCACAGGGCATGGTACAGTTAAGAGACACTCTAAAGGATCTCCTGCATTCCAGACATACTCTTCTTTACCTCTGTTATGTAATATCAGTCCAATTTCCTCTGGGTAATCAGGATCAATCACACCACTCACTGTGGTAACTCTTTTGTATATTTGTTGATCCACAGATATAAGGAGCCCAAAGTGGCCAGATGAACATTCTTAGCTTCCAGTTCAACGGAATCAAGATACATCTCCAGGTGGGAGCATTCCCCTCTTTGTAACCAACACCTTTAGATCTGTAGAGTATAAGATTACAGGGACAGGAAGCAAATATCTTGTAAGTAGATCACCATGGGTAGTTGTGAGTGTGGCAACTCTCCACACCCTGAGTCTTGAACCTATGAGTCCTGGCAATGGGAGAAATAACACCACATATCAAATGCTGGTTTAGAGCATATACAGCCTCCTGGGGAACACTGCCACAACCCAGCGAGGTATTGCCACCTAGCTGGTTCCATAATTGTGTCTTTAGAAAGCTGTTGCATCACTCTATGAAGCCAGCTGCTTCAGGATGGTGGAGCATGGTAAGACCAATGAATTCCATGAGCATGGGCATATTGCAAGATTTCATTTGCAGTGAAGTGAGTCCATTGATCTGAAATAATGCTGTATGGAATACTGTCTTAATTAGCTAGTGCCACTGTAACTGAAATACCACAGGTAGCTGGCTTTAACAAAAAGAAGTTTATCCAGTAACAGTCTAGTAGGCTACAAGTCCAAAGTCAGGTCACTGGTTCCAGGGGTAGGCTGTCTCTATTTGTAAGCTCTGGAGGAAGATCTTTGTGCTGCATCAGTCTTTCTTTGGTATGGAAGCATCTTAGCATAGGAATTTCAGGTTCAAAGAATGCTCTGCGCTCCTGGCTCTGTATTCCTGACAGTTTGAAGTTTCCATCTCTGCTCATTTGCCTTTCCTTTTACCTCTTGTAGGATAAAAGATGATGTAAACCACACCCCAGGTAAACTTCTTTTACATTGGATCAGGGAGATGACCTTAGTAATGGTGTCATAGACCCATCCCAATCCTCTTTAACATAATCCAGTCTTGCCCTATTAACCACAGGCAAAGATTAGAATTTAAAATACAGGAAAATCACAGAATGGAAGACAACCACACAATACCGGAAACCATGGCCCAGACAAATTGCTACAAGATTTTTGGGGGTGATGTAATTCAAGCCATGATAGATACCATGATGGTGGATAAGACATTCAGTAATTTCCCCAGTAGCAGTTTGGGCAGAAGCATTGTATGCAGGGACAGAGAATTCATATCCAGAGTAAATGTCTATTCTAGTAAGAACAAAATGCTACCCTTTCCATGATAGACGTGGTCCAATGTAATCAGCTTGCCACTAGGGTTCTGGCTGATCACCTCAAGAGATGGTGCAATATCAAGGACTCAGTGTTGGCCTCTGCTGCTGGCCAGTTGGGCATTTAGCAGGAGCTATGGCCAAGCTGGCCTTGGTGAATGGAAGTCCATGTTGCTGAGTCCACGCACAATCTCCACCCCTGTTACAATGGTCAGTTTGTTCCTGAGTTAGTTGAACAATGATACAAGTATCTGCGGAGAGGATGACTGGTTTCCACAGAATGTATCATTCTATCCACTTGATTATTAAAATCATCCTCTGCTGAAGTCATCAGATGTTTGTGAGACACAAACATCTTCATTGTTTTGGCCCATTCAGAGAGGTATATCCACATAACTCTTTCCCATAAATCTTTGTCTCCAATTTTCCAATCATATTCCTTCCAAGTCCCCGACCACCCAGTGAAACCACTGGTCAAAGCCCATGAATCAGTATACAACTCTACATCTGCTCTTTCCCCTTCCAAGTAAAGTGAACAACTAGGTACACTTCTCAAAGTTCTCACTATTGGTAAGTTTTCTCTTCACCACTGTCCTTCAGGAACTTCCCAGAAAGGAGCTGCAGTGCTGCCACTGTCCAATTTCAAGTGGTGGCCTGCGTATTACACAGAAGTGTAAACCAGGCACAAATTTTCACTTCTTCAGTCAGTTGATCAAAGAAACTTCCCGTGAAGTCACAGGTGCAGACTGGGAGATGTAAGGTCTCTTAGGCATCTAGTGCTACTGTAACAGAAATACCACAGGTGCATGGCCTTAACAAAAGAAATCCTATTCTGTCACAGACCAGTAAGCTACAATTTGAAATTCAGAGCATCAGTTTCAGAGGAAAATTTTCTTTGTTGGCTGTGGAGGAAGGTCCTTGTCATCAATCTTTCCCCGAACTTGGAGCTTCTGAGGTACAAGGACCCCAGGTCCTTTCTGAAGGACACACTCTGCTCCTGGCACTGTTTCTTGAAGGTATGAGGTCCCAAAATCCTAAGTGTCTGCACTGTGATTTACTAACAGTGCCCTGCCACAGAAGCCAAACAGCATCTCTATCTACCACTGGCAGTTCAAGCATGATCTGCATTAGCCAGATCACATGATTCAAGCATCAGAGAATCTTCCACAGCTGTCTGAATCTGTTGTGGAAACTTGTCTTCCTCTGGGTCCCATTCACAACAGACAGCTTTTTGAGTCACTTGATAAAGAGGCCATAGTAGCACATCCCAATAAGGAATTTGTTGCCTCTGAAGTTCAAAGAGCTCCACTAAGCATTGTACCCCTTAGAAGGAATATCTTGACATAACCCATACCATTAGATGCCTAAAAATTTTACTGAGGTGAAAGGTGCCTGAATTTCCATGAAACTAATTCCCCACCATCTAGCACACAAATCATAGGGTTGCTATGAGCCAGAACTGACTCAATGGCAGTAGGTTTGGGTTTTGAATACACAAATGTTTTACCAATAAGTTCAGTGTCATTAACAATTCTCCCTTACCAGGTCCAGTTAGCATATTGTCACCAATGTAATGAACCAATGCGATGCATTGTGGAGGTAAAAGTGATAAAGTTCCCTTCAAACCAAATTATGACATAGGACTGGAGAGCTGACATAACTCTGAGGAAGGCAACTGAAGGTGTGTTGCCGGCCTTGCCAGGTAAAGGCAAACTACTTCTGATGGTCCTTCAAAATAGGTAAAAGAAACAGTATTAACCAAACCAATAGCTGCACACCAGTGCTTAAACCAAACCAAACCAAATCCACTGCCATCGAGTTGATTCTGACTCATAACAACTCTACAGGACAGAGTACAACTGCCCTTTAGCATTTCCAAGGAGCACCTGGCAGATTTGAACTGCCAGCCTTATGGTTAGTGAACAGTACTAAAAGATAAATTAATTTGCTCAAGCAACGAAACTATATCTGAAACAGCAGCTACAATTGAAATCACCATCCGGTTAAGTTTTTGATAATTTGTAGTCTTTCTCCAAGATCCATCTGATTTTTGCACAGGCCAGATAGACAAGTTGAATGGTAATATACTAGGAATCACCACCCCTGCATCTTTCAAGTCCTTGATGTTGGCAGTAAGCTCTGCAATTCCTCTAAGAATGTGGTATTGCATTTGGTTTACTGTTTTGCTACTTAAAGATGGTTCTAATAGCTTTCACTTGGCTTTGCCTATCATAATAGCCCTTCACACCTAGTTACTGAGTGTATCTATTCCATTATGCATTCTGGAATTGGAGAAGTCACTACAGGATGGGTTCAGGGACCTATTAGAACTACTGTGAGACAGATGCGAGTCAAGGCTCCACTAATAACCTGGAGTTATGCCCACCACTGTGACTGGTAGTCCACAGTAATGTTTTGGGTCTCCTGGAATTAGTGTCAGTTCAGAGTCAGTATCTAGGTATCTGGTTATTTCCTTTTCCCCAATGAAAAATCACTGTCATGAAATGCAGTAGATCCCTTTGTAGAAGGCTGAGAGATTAACAGTATAGATTTTTGGCACTGTATTAGAGGCCTTCCTCAAGGGTATTTGGCCTCCCCTTCATTCAAAGGGTTGTGGTCTTTAAACTTGCTGAAGTCTGAGAAATGATTGAGGGACCATGACTCTCTATTCTGGTGATTTGAGTTAAACAGCTATTCACTGAAAGGACACTGTCCCTGAAATTCAAGGAGATGGTTGACAGGACAGAGAAATTGGCCTGAAACATTCACTTGACCTGAAATTCATCCATTTGTACAAATCAAGTAAATATTTAGTAGATTTCCTATCTATTTCACTCTTAGGGACACGATTACTAAATAGCCATCTCAGCAAGTCCATGAAAGTCAGACTAATCTGTTTACCCCTTTGATTCTGTTGTCCACTACTGTGACCATATGTGCTTTGTCTTTGTGCTGCTACTTGGCCTCTACCACTTCAAGGTCCAACCAGTCCCCTTGTAGTTACATGTTGGTTCAGTTAGGGCTATTCCCACTGTCAAATCTGACTTACATGAAATAGCAATCACCGTAGTCTTTGAGGATGCTGAGGCTCCCTTCACGAAGTTGTTCCTCACTGTTGTGACAAAAAGGTATATCCTCTGGGCACTTTATGTGTAGCCTGTGTGTCTAACTTGATAAATCCACTGTAGCATGCTAATTTTCCTATGCCTTGAGATACCTCCTTCTTCTACAGTCTACCAAGGCAGATCTGGTACTCTAATAATAGTTAGAGTAAGCCACTTTATAATTCATGTTTCAGCAACCCAGCCAGATAAATTATTAGATCCTTTATTAACTTCCCACACTGAAACAATGAAAGAATAGTCTATACTTAGTGGGCCCATATAACTAAAATCAAAATGATTTAGCTTTATGTTCTTTGTTTCATTATCCCACTCTCTTAACAAGCATTTCCAGACATACTTCCTAGGTCTCTGTTTGTACATAGTAGAAAAGTCTGGCAGTTCTTTTGGAAAGTAGCATACTTTGTCTTGGGTCACACTTTGTGCTTCTCTTTTTCTGGCTTACTGGGACTTAAGTCTAGTTATACATCTAGTATCCTTAATCAGCAGTGGGGAATTGTTTTGGGAACATTCAGCATTGCCTTGTAAAACTTTTGTCTCAGAAGATGCATCAGGTAATGACTCAGACAAGAGATCTTCAGATGCAACTGGGTTAATCTCTTTAGATGGGAGTTCAGGGACTAACAGTTTTACTAAGCAGGGTGGTTTAGCAGACGAACAGAGAGTAGTCTCTTTGGATGGGTGTGGTTCTGTTGGCAAGAGTGATTCAGTGGAATTTAGGGGCTCACTGTCTCCGACTCTCTGACTACCTGCCCATATGTCTCCATCCCAAGTTTTCAGATTGCATTTTTTCCTACTCCATGCTTATTTTAGCTCTAGCTATCTTTCAAGGTTAGTAATATAGATGGCATTGTAATTCAATCACTCTTTCAATAGGACACTAGATTTCATGTTGGCAATATCAACTCTGTTCCTCCAGGAAATAAGGCTTTCTTTCAAAGTACAAGTGGAAAATTTAGGTCATTTACGCATCAATTGAACTTTGACTCTGAAGTTCTGCGTGCATCTCTTTCTTTCACCAGATTGTCTACTTAAAATGGGACCAACCAACTTCCTTCCTTATACTCCTCATTATGACAAAATTGTAAATAGGTATCACACATGCAATCACGCAGTACATTGCCTTCCCACTCCCAGTACCAAATGTCTTAGTCTGGGTTCTCTAAAGAAGGAAAGTCAAAAAAATATAGAAATACATATGTAGAGAGAAAGATTTCTATCAAGGAAATGGTTCACATTGTTGCATAGGCTGGATTGTGTGTGAATTCTGTGGCTTAGTGTCTTAGTCATCTAGTGCTGCTGTAATAGAAATGTCATAAGTAAATGGTTTTGAAAAGGGGAAATTCATTTTCTTACAGAAAAGTAGGCTAAAAGGCCAAATTCAGGGCATCAGCTCCACGAGAAAGCTTGCTCTGTTAGCTCTGGAGGAAGGTCCTTGCCACCAATCTTCTCTTTGTTTGGGAGCTTCTGAGGCACATGGACTCTGGGTCCATAGGACACACTGAACTTGGTGCTTCTTTCCTGGCGGTATGAGATCCCCAACTGTCTGCTTGCTTCCTTTTCCATTATATTCCAAGAGATTGCCAAAAGACACAATATAATCTTATAGATTGAGTCATGTTCATCTTTTCTCATTAACATTACAGAGGCAGAATTTACAACATACAGGACTACCACACACGGCCTAGCCAAACCATACACATATTTTTGGGAGGATGCATTTCAATTCTTGACAGTCAGGACAGAGGCTTCTCCTGATTCATGTAGCTTTAGGGAGTGGTGAACCCAAGACCAGTACGTCAGAAAGCAGGACTGTTGCTCACAGGCTGCAAAGATCAATAAATCTCAAAATCAACAGGCAAGACTATAGTTAAGCTGCTAACTTAAGTCCCAGGAACCAGAGTTTAGACAACCAGGAGCAGGTCCAGGATCCGTCATGAGCAAAAGCCTCCCAAGTCTTGCCAGAATGTCCACCTATGTTCAGTGCAGACTACCCACCCAAGGAAACTCCTTTTCAGTTGTTCAGTCACTCACAGCAAATGTCATCATGGAGTGATCACATACCAAATCTCAGGAGGGAAGTGATCATGGTATTACACAGCTACCCAAATATTAAGAATCTTGTTGCAGCCAAGCTGACACACAATATCATGGTTGCGAACCAGAAGGTAAGCAGTTCAAATACACCAGCATCTCTCTGGAAACCCTATAGGGAAGTTCTCCACTCCCCTGCAGGGCTGCCATGAGTCAGAACAGACTCAGTGACAGCAAGTATGGGTTTTTTTGGTTTTAAATATAATTATTAACTTTATTTTCCAAAGAACTTCAGCTATAACATAATAATATTAGTATATGAATAATATCATATAGTCAGGATATAACAAGATTATCAAGTCCCTAAATAGCTGAATGTTGTTGTTCTTGTTAGGTACCATCGAGTTGATTCCAACTTGTAGTGGCCCTGTGTACAACACAATGAAACATTGCCTGGATTGGTGTCATCCTTACAATCACTGCTACACTTGAGTCCATTGTTACAGGAACTGTGTCAGTCCACCTCACTGAGATCTTCTTCTTTGACCCTCTACTCCTCTGGACATGAAGGCTTGTCATCTTTGTTTCAAAGGAGAATTCTTACTGTACTTCTTCCAAGCCATATTTTTTCCTTCTCAGAACTGTCTAGGTCATTTTCAGCATTCCTCACCAATACCACAATTAAAAGGTGTCAATTCTTCTTCAGTCTTCCTTATTCATTGTCCCACTTTCTTATGCATACGAGGCAACTGAAAATATCATGAGTTGGGTCAGGCACACCTTAGTCTTCAAGGAGTCATCTTTGCATTCTAACACTTTAAAGACATCTTTTGCTATAGATTTGCCCAAAGAAATGAGCCTTTTGATTTCTGGACTGCTGCTTCTATGGATGTTGATTGTGGAACTAAATATGTGAATTGTATTTTAAAAAATAAAACAACTCCAAGTGTAAATGATGCAAATTCCTCATTAAACATTGGCTTTGATGGTGCTAGATTGGAAAGACATACAGTTTAATTGTGATCAAGTTAGCAAATAAAAAATAATAAAAATATGATACAATGAAATACAATTTCTACTCTAGGATTGCTATGAGTGGACTCAACTCAATGGCAGTAGATTTTATTAGCTAACACACTTCAGGTAGCTTATTAAATAAGATCCTTTTATTTTAACACTCTTTATAATGTGGGAGAAAAAAACTTATGTGGCTTTCTACAAAGTTGCAAAGTTGTCAGTAGTTTATTATATGTCTTTGGGAGAAAACACTAAAGTTATTTAACCAAAGATTTTAAAGGTTAATAAAAAAAAAGTAGCTTTTTTCAAAGCTGCGGCTTGGTTTACAGGAATTTATTCTAATGAGAGGCTGAGCCCTTGCCTTCCAGGCAGATTATACAAAGAATAAATTAATTCTGTAATTTAGTAGTCAAAGAAAAAGTTTGTTATTTAGCAACAAGAAATTCAACTCTTTGCTATTTGACATTAAAGCTTTTAGAAACTATCATAAATTAATACAGACATACACAATTTTTGACCATATCAAAAAATTCCCTTTTAATAAACCTCTTAGTCATTGTATTTGTTGCATATCTCTTAGTTTTTGTTGTTATTAGGTGCCATCACATCAGTTCCAACTCATAGCAACCTCATATACAACAGAATGAAACATTGCCTGACCTGTATACTGTATCTTACAGGATACAGAGGATACAGGATACTTACAGGACATTCTGTAAGTGTTAAAAATAAACACACTCATCAGAAGACTCAAATATATATGTACATCCTTTCTCTGTGGTATACAAAGCAAAAGTATATAAACTTAAATTACAACAAGTATCTATTAACTCAGTTTAATATTACTTAAAAGGTCTTGGACATTATTCTAAGTCTGTATAACACAAAATATAATTACTGCTGAAATAAAATTAATTTAAATATTCTAAATTTTCATTTAAACTTTTACCTTCCCCATACTTCCCCAATCTAATTTTAGCCCTTATAGATTTCACCAGTGGATTTTGGAAATCACAGGGTCTTGGCTGGGGTGAACAGTTCAGTGATACAAACAGAATTTTAAGTCTTGGAGTAAAACATTTCCCCGGGCCATTCCAGGTCTGTCTCCTTGTGATTATTATCTCTTGGCTTTTTAGAATTCTTTTTACCAATAAGGAGAACTTGTTTATAGTTCTTTTATGATGTGGATCCACCTGATTTCTGTACCTTTAAACAAAATAAACAAGATAATTGCTAAAGGTCCAAGGTCTATTGATCCTACCCATCCAGATATCTGAGTCCACTTGCTTGTGAATGGTTAAGAAGTCAAGGTTACATTCTCAGGAGCGCAGAAGCTGGAGCCTGTAACTATAAATAACAGGTGTAACTTCTAAGTCAAAAAAACTGATTTCATGGCAGTGGCTTAGTGGCTTAAGCCAAAAAATATCCATGAAAACCATTGCTGCAGTTTGGATTCCTACTGATAGTCACCCCATAGGACCCAGTAGAACTGCCTCATGGAGTTTGCAAGGAGTGCCTGGTGAATTCCAAGGGACAACCTTTTTTGGTTAGTAGCCATAGCATCTTAACAACTATGCCACCAGGGTATCCCCCTCTAGGCCAGCCACCCAAAATACACCAGTGTAGCATCTCTGTTCTGAAGGTCTTATTCAGAATGCATAAAGTGTTTTATCATTTAAAAAATATGTGCTTTGTGCTCGGAACAGGCAGAGTATAATCAGTGGCTGTTTCTTGAGCATCATGTGCACCATTTTGCTTCCTGATTCTGTCTACAAGCATGAGTCCATTGTTTCCCTTTGTCTCAAGGTTAAAGACTAATCTGTACTCTCTTTAGGACTGTGGAAAAGCAAGTGATAATACGAAGCCCATAAAAGAAAAACAAAGGAATCTGCCAGGAGATTGTATCGTAGCCAGACCACCTCTGGGCCCAAAACACCAATTAAGATACGAACACATCTGAAGCATGACCAGTGTGATGATCAACTCTCTACAAATTCCCAGGGCTCATAAATCTTCATCCCCTTCTCCTATAAAATCTCCAGCTAGTCTCTGTTTCAAGAAGGCAGATTTTGGAAGAATCCATCCCCTCTGTCTCCTTGTGCATTGCTATGCAATAAATGTCTTGCTTTTCTTCTTGTCTCAGAGATTGGTTGTTTGTTGCAGGCCGCATGAGCTCCTCTCAGTTTTGTGTAAACATGCTTACTTCTGCAACACATATACTAAAATTGGAATAATACAGAGAAGATTACCACAGCCTCTGCATGAGGATAACATGCAAATTCATGACACCTTCTACACTGTTCTCATGAAAACATTTACACATATATGTCTTTGATGGTTATAAGGGAGAGGAGGAAAGAGATGGAGGAGGAAAAAACACTAAATAAACAGTAAATAAATGGTAACCTCGGTGAAGGGTAAGACAGTATACAGTACTGGGGAAGCTAGCACATTTTGTCCAAGGCAAGGTCATAGAAGCTCCATAGACACACCCAAATTCCCTGAGGGACCACATTAGTTGGCTGAGGGGTGTGGGGACCATGGTTTCCAGGAAATCCATTGCATCAGTCTCAGTTTGTAAAGAAAATTTTCTACATTCCGCTTTGGTAAGTAGTGTCTGGGGTCTTAAAAGTTTGTGAGCAGCTATCTGAGATACTCCACTGGTCTCACCCTGTCTGGAGAAAGGGAGAATGAAGAAAAGTAAACACACAATTACTACACTTTCCACCAGCCTCAGTCCAGCACAATTAGATGGTGCCTGGCTACCACCACCCACTGCTCCAATAAGAATCACAATAGAGGGCCCCAAGGAGAGCTGGAAAAAATGAAGGATAGAATTCTAACTCACAAAAATAAAAATTAAAAAAAACACCAGACTTACTGGTCTGACAGAGACCAGAGAAACCCCAAGAATATGGCCCCTCAATAGCCTTATAGTTCAGTAATGAAGTCACTTCTGAGATTCACCCATCAGCCAAAGACTAGACAGGTCCTTAAAACAAAATAAGACTAAATGGGCACAACAGAACAGGGGCAAGGACTGGAAGACAGGACAGGGTAGAATAGCTGGCAATGGGGAACTCAAGGTTGAAAAGGGAAGAGTGTTGCTATATTGTAGAATTGGCAACTAATATCACAAAACAATATATGTATTAATTGTTTAATAAGAAACTAAATTCTCTGTAAGCCTTCATCCAAAATATTAAAAAAAGGGAAAAAGTATTTCTTCATATATATAGACAGATAGATACAGATCTCTATATATAGATCTATAGAAACCTGGTCCCTTAGTGGTTAAAAATTTGGCTACTAACCAAAAGGTCAGCAGTTTGAATCCACCAGGAATTCTTTAGAATCCCATAGGGCAGTTCTACTCTGTCCTCTAGGGTCGTTATACGTCAGAATTGACTTGATGGCAACAGGTTTGGTTTTTATGTATAGATCTATATGGTTTTTGTTGTCAGTTGCCATCCAGCCAATTCCAACTTATGCTCCATAGGTTTTCAAGGCTATGACCTTTCAGAAAGGGGATGAAGGGTGGAGCCACCATAGTGTTAAAGACAGAAAGAGACTGATAGGCCTAACTTCTTAGGTGCCTCTGGAAGAATTAGAACTGCCAACACTAGTAGTGTTAACTAAAAACCTAAGGAGAGTTTCTGCAACCTGCAACAAATCACTAGTCTTTCAGATAGGGTGAGATGAGAAGTATGACCTTGTATACCAGTACACAAGGAGACAGAGGGGATAGATTCCTCCCACATCTGCCTTCCTGAAATGGAAGTAGTTAGAGGTTTTATAAGAGAAGAGGATAAGGATTTGCTCTTCTTTAGGTGGTTATATGTCTCAGATGTGTTGATACAGTAACTGGTGTTTGGGACCTGGAGGTGATCTCATAGTAAGTTCCAGGTTATCAAGCAGATTTCTTTATTCTTCTTTTATGGTCTTTAGATTATTATCACTTGTTTTCCACAGTCCTAAAGAGAATGTAGATTAGTCCTTAACCTTAAGAGAACCTAACGGAAACAGTGGACCCACGCTTGAAGATAAAACTAAGAAACAAAATGGTAGAGTTTACATTCAAGAAGCAACCACTTATTTCACTCTGGCTCTTCCAGTAGTACAGTGCTTAATCATCTGTGTCACTCAGGGACTCCTCTATATACACACACAAAAAAACAAAAATGTATATGTATATGCTGTTGCTGTTGGGTACCAATGAGTTGGTTCCAACTCATAGCGACCCTATGCACAACAGAACAAAACACTGCCCAGTCCTGTGCCATGCCCACAATCCTTTTTATGCAGTCTCAGCATCCCTAGTCATTTTTTCATTGCCTTCCAACTTGGAGGACTCATTTTCTCACAGTATCTCTGACAGTGTTTTCACTGTCTAATTTTCAGAAGTAGACTGCCAGGTCCTTCCTCCTAGTCTGTCTTAATCTGTAAGCTCAGCTGAAACCTGCCCACCATGAGTGACCCTGCCAATATCTGAATACCGTACATGTGTGTGTATGTCTATGTCTATGTCCATGTCCATGTCCATGTCCACGTCCATGTCCATGTCTGTATACATAACCCTGTTTCTTTAAAAACTAAATGGGAGAAATAAAGACAGAGGGTGCAGCTATAACTAAGAGGACATTTAAACGAAATATTAGCTACTTACATTGTATGAACTTGATTTGGATCTTGATTCAAAAAAGTAACTTTTTTTTTAAAGTATGGCTTGATAGACAATTGGCAATTTGACCACTTTTATGGTATGAAAGAATTACTGTCAATTTTTAGTTTGGGCAATAATACTGTGGTTATGTTAAAATCAAAAAGATTCCTTATCTTTTAGAGATGTATGCTTAATTATTTATGGTTAAAATTATATGATGTTTAGGATTTGCTTCAAAATACTATTGAAGAGGGACATAGTTAAGGGTATAAAACCAAAAATCAGTTGATGTTGGGTCAGTTCTGACTCAGGGAAATCCCACATATAGAAAACAAAAAAACCAAACCCACTGCCATTGAGTCAAGCCCGCATGGCGACACTAAAGGTCAGGGTGGTACTGCCCCATGGAGTTTCCAAGGAGCACCTCACGGATTTGAACTGCTGACTTTTTGGTTAGCAGAAGTAGCACTTAACCCACTAAGCCACCAGGGTTTCCATCCTCTGTAGAGTTTTCAATTCAAAAACAAATTCCCAGGCCTTTCTTCTAAAGGTGCCTGTAACCAAAACCAAAACCAAATCCACTGTTATTGAGTTGGGACTGATTCATAGCGATCTTACAGGACAGAGTAGAACTGCCTCATAGAGTTTCCAAGGAGTGTCTGGCAGATTAGACTTGCCAGCTGTTTGGTTAGCAGCTATAGCACTTAACCACTATGCCACCAGGGTTTCCTAGGTGCCTCTAGGTGGGCTTAAATGGCCAGCCTTTCAGTCAGTAGTCTAGAACTTACACCAAGGGACTCTAGATAATGAAATAGGTGAAAACTTATTATTCATAATTAGATCATTGTTGACTCTATATGATAAATGCATAGGGACTTATGCTATGCTTTCTACTTTGGGATAAGTTTGAATCTTTCTATAGTAGAAAGTTTATTTTTTAACTCTTGTAAATATGTATCTCCGAATATCCCAGATCCTTAGAAGAATCCTGAAAATATGAACTACTGTAAAGTTCAGTACCAGAGCATTATTCACTCTTCCTAAAAAACACAACAATATGCAGAGATCTCTGCCAGGTGGTATAATGTCCACCAGTCTGAAAGAGAATGGGCAACAGAGAAAGAATACTTCAAGAGCTGGTCTCCATGAACTTTAGAAAAATTATTTTATACACTATTATCTGTTCCAGAAGAGCACACATCATGTTCTGGGGGAGCACTATGGCTTTAGAAAAAGTAATTTAACGAAGAACTCCATAATTTGCTAATAGTCCTTCCCTACCAGTATCTTATATGAGGTTGTGGAGTCTGCTCCTGCATCTTTCAGCCTGAAGCTTCCCTGGTTTTAAACTTCCTTGAGAAAAGTCTAGAAATTCATCATTTGGGGGTGCAAAGGGCTCAGTGATAAAGCTGGGATCAGCAAAGTTTCATGCCATCTGAAGGAGAGGACTTCAGGGCAGTGGGTGGTATTCATGTCAGGCCAGATGAGTATTCTCAAGAAGCTTCACAGTGCTTATGTTGCCTGTGTGCCAAAAACTAGGGACCTGTGATATGCCAATATCCCAAGTTAAAGCTTCCAGTAAGAGATCTAGCAGGGTCGCCCGGCCTACTTCTATCAGACAAGTGTGCTGAGAGCCCAGGAATCTTTCCCTAAGATCCCAAAACACATGTATTTGCATTTGTAAAAAGTATTTATATGCCAGAAATCTCCTTTTTTTAAAGACACATTTTGACTCTAATTCCAAAGTTTCATATATAGAACACATAATGACAGTCTTGGGGTGACATAAAACTCTCCATTCATTTTAATTATTGTTTATAGACCAGAAAACATAAAATATTCAGACTTTTACAACACAAGGCCTCTATTAAATGCTGCTAGAATTGCACGGTAAGTTACAGTGTTTCAGGATACTCTGTTGATCATCATCATCACGTTAAATGTCATTCACTTAGTACTAACTATATGCTAGGTCAGAAACCCTGGTCACGTGGTGGTTAAGCACTATGACTGCTAACCAAAAAGTCAGCAGTTCAAATCCTCCAGACACTCCTTGGAAATTCTACTCTGACCTACAAGGTTGCTGTGAGTCAGAAATGGCTCAAAGGCAGTAGGTTTGGTTTGGTCTTACATGCTAGGTCAACATCGGATGTTCCTGGGGGAGATACGCCGGCATAGTAACACTACCTCCACATTTGGTGGGTGAGGGGGAAAGCATACTAAACTGTATGCAAAAGAGAGTAAAATTATAATAAATATTAAATTCAATCCATCCCAATTAAAAATAATAATAAGGGATTCTCAAACTTCAGAACTAGGATGCTCAAAAAATACTTGGAACCTAGTATGTCTCACTGTATTACAGTCAGTGTTTATCTTCCTGTCACTTACAATAACTCTGTAACTCAGGAAGGGTGGAGACCTGTCTATCTAACTCACTTGTACACTCAGCACCTAGTACATAGCAGGGGCTCAAATCATATTTGGTAAATGAATAAGGAAATGACTGAACAAATGAGTAAGATAGTCTCAACTCATAACTGATTACAACACACCCAGATATGATGTCAATTCACTCCACTAGAAATGGTTCACAAATTGTCTCATTTAATCCTTACAAAATCTCTACAAGGAAAATATCATTAATTTTATGTCATAGGTAAGGAAATTAGGGCTCAGAGAGTCCACAGGATAGTACCAAGGTGACATCACAAAGAAATAGCACAGTTAGGAGTTCAAACCAGATCCTACAGCTCCCACACTCTTGGTTTTTCCGCAATACCCAGCCAGCTGCGTGAAGCTGTTGTGCCTTGTCCTTAATGGTGAAGAAAAATAAAGACTAGTACGAAGATCCTACTTCTACAGATCAGAGAAGTAGAGTCAGTGACCTCAGAGTAAGGACATTGCCCCTCAAGCAGAGCAGCTAAAAAGCTCAGCTATCACTAGTCTAACATTATGGGCAAATTAAAACTTTCTCACAGCCACACACACTTGGCTTTGAGTAACTACATTACATGTTTTTATTTTGCTCTAAACGCTCTTTTTCAGTCACGTTCCTGAAAAAAAAAGAACATTTTGTTCTGTATTAAATCTCAAAACAGCTGCACATAAAAGAAAAAAAAGTATCTCAAAGTTGCTTATTTTAAAATCACACAAAAATGTAAGGTGCTAAACAAAAACCAAATCCAGTGCCATCGAGTCACTTCCAACTCAGAGTGACCCTATAGAACAGAGAAGAACTGCCCTATAGAGTTTCCAAGGAGTGCCTGGTGTATTCAAACTGCCAACCTTTTGGTTCATAGCCCTAGCACTTTACCACTACCCCACCAGGGTTTCCAAAAATATCTGCAGCACCCAGTATTCCCTAGTGGTCTCCCATCCAAGTACTAACCAGGCCTGACCCTACTTGGCTTCCGAGATCAGACTAGATCGGGCACATTCACCGCGGTATGATCACACTCTAAATATTTCTTCGTTGTGGATTCTGGTCAGGAGACTCATTTTATTCATCAATTTCTTTTGTTCATAGGGCTGCTGAACATAGTAGCTTTCCTGTCGGACTTTCAGAACTTTTCTGGAATTTAATATTGCTCATGGAGCCAATTTCAAGACTGTCTGTTCTTCACACGACAGGAGCATATATCACAGTTAAGTTTCATTATTTTCTTCTACTAAAGGAGAAAAAGAAAAGCAGTGATATTGGCCACCTGCATTTGGTAGAAATGGGCCAGCATTTTTATGGGGGAAAAAGTAGGTAGAAACAACCACCTACATTTTTATCAGTGAAAGTGTTTTTATTTTGTTTTTAAGCAACTTTCTTTTTTACTAATTCTTAATGTTTTTTCAGCTATGTTTATCTAAGAAATCATCATTCAGGCTATAAAGAGAGACATGGTATCACAACTGCACCCAGAGTTCATCATTCTAATCAATCAGTATGTTACTGATATTTACACACACACAACTTTCAACTGTCAGTACATTATACTCTGGGGAACTGCATGTTGTGTGTTGCTGTGATGCTGAAAGCTATGCCATGTGTATTCAGGAACCAGCAAGCTCCTCCACAGTAGACAGGTTTCCTCTGAGCTTCTAGACCAAGACAGATAAAGAACAAGGACCTCACAGCTTACTTCTCAAAAGAATTAACCACTGCAAACCTTATGAACAGCAGCACGATATTGTCAGCTCTAGTGCTAGAAGATGATGCTGCAGATTGGAAGGCACTCAGAAGATGACTGGGAAGAGCTGCCTCCTCACCGTGGAGTTGACCTTAATGACCTGGATGGAGTCAAACTTTTAGGACCTTCATCTGCTGCTGCAGTCTGATTCAAAATAAGAAGAAACAGTAGAAGACACCCATCAGTAATCAGAAAGTATGATGTACAATGTACAAATCTAGGACAAAATTGAAAATGATTGAAAATGAAATGGAATGCATAAACATCAGTATCCTAGGCACTAGTGAGCTGAAAGGGACTGAAACCGGGCATTTTGAAACAGACAATCACATGGTCTCCTATGCCTGGAATGACAACTTGAAGAGGAAGAATGCTAAACTCATAGTTAAAGACAACACTTCAAGATCTATCCTGAAGTACAATGCTGTCAGTGATAGGATGATATCCACAAGCCTACAAGGAAGACGAGCTAATATAATTATTATTCAAATTTATGCATCAACTAACAGTCCAAAATGAAGAAATTCCAATTTTTCACCAACTCCTGCAGTCTAAAACTGATCGAACATGCAATCAGGATATATTGGTAATTATAATCATTGGGACAAGAAAGCTGGAAACAAAGAAGGATCGGTACTTAGAAAATATGACCCTGGTGACAGAAACAATGATAGAGATTGCATGATAGTATTTAGTAAGAACAAAGACTTCTTCGTTGCAAATATCTTTCTTCAACAACATAAACAGTAACTATACACGTGTGCCTTGCCAGATGGAATCCACAGGAATCAAGTCAATTACATCTGTGGGAAGAGATGATGGAAAAAATTCAATATCATTAGGCAGAAAAAGGCCAGGAGTCATGTGGATGGACAAAGGAAAAAGTAAAAACGCTCCTCATATTCTCCTCAACAAACTTCATTACCAGCTTGTAATCATAGTACTCACTGATTATTAAAGAAGAACAATTGAAAAAAACACCCTTTTCAGTTTTTGTATGTTCCGTCATTGTTTCGCTCTCTTTCATAACCTTCCTTAAGGCTAAGAAATAAGAAAATCACTCTCCCACACAAAATAATTCTTTTTAAATATAGAAAACAGTTAGTGATCCTTATTTGCTCTGTCAGCTCCTTTAAACTAAAATGATATTTTGTCTCTGTTTTGAACAACATTTTCCCAGGCATGCAGGGGAGTTGACGGGATAGCAGTTGATGATGATTATGGTGCATCCCGTGCTTGCTCATAAGGGATATTTGCTGAAGATTAAAAATAAATTCACTACTAACTGACTGCCAGCTCTGCTTCTGGGACTTCCAAACTACCAACTGGAAAGAAAATGTCTGCGAAATTCTTTCCAAGGACCAATCCAAAGATTAAAAACAATCTCCCAGCTTAATTTGCCTACTACACAACTCATCAGATGAATGGTAACTTTGGCATTTCAGTGACTTCCCAAAGGGCTTACTTTAGGATATGAACTGTTGGTTGCAAGTAATGTAGCTTGTCCTACTAAGTTTTCCCATTCAAGCACTCATTGAACAAAGACTGAGCAGTAACTATGTTCTGTAAGAGCTATGGTTGCTCACCAAAAGGTGGCAAGTTTAAATCCACCAGCCCCTCCTTCGAATCCCTACAGGGTGGTTCTACCCTGCCCAATAAATCACTGGGAGTAAGAATCAACTTGATGGCTATTTGATTAACTTTGTGCCTGGCAGTTGTAGATTCTGGGGAAAACAAGTGAGGCACACATGATTTCTTTCCTTGTGGTATTTACCCTAGCAGGAGAGGATGTAGTAAGACACTTCAAGTCACAGAGAAAGATGAGTAATTTGAGTGTCAGAGGTAACTTGGTTTCTTATTTTTCACTTTGGGTTTCATCTACCTCAAATTGAAGGTGTAAATTTTCATGTTTCTATACCTCACGTATGAAACTCCAGTGATGATTTCTCTCCAATGAAACATAACCTACAATGGCACAAGAACAGCCAGCTTCCTGACTGGCTCATGTCAAAGGTGAACGCACGAGATATGGAAAGACTGCTTTTGTTTTGTTTTGTTTGTTTGTTTATTTGTTTGTGTTTAGGAGGGCTCTATTTATACCTCAGAACAGCAACAAATCTCTCAAGCTTAGCTTCTGATGTCTTCTTTTCACCATCTACCTTTTCTAACCGGACTTTATCTATCTTTCCTCTGAACTCTCTCATTTTTCTCCCTACTTTCACAAAGTCTGAAGTCATAGGTTATGACTGTGTGACAAACACTGCTAATGTTCACTATCTAATTCTACTTTATTCTTTGGTTAGACAGCATACTTGATTTACATGCCCCTTGAAGTCAGGCAGGGCCCTGTGACTAATTCTGGCCAATGAAATGAGAATGTTACTCTGGATCAACTGGGGCTCAACTCTCCAGCTGTTTTTCTTCCATACTAAGGCGTGGTAACAAAGTGGTAGTGTCATAAAATAGAGGAGTCTCCTTCAGCCAAAGTTCTTCCTGACATCAGGAACGGACAATAATCCTGAAATTTTGGAACTGTTACCACAGCATAACCTAAACTATTCTGACAGATAAATAAGAAAGAAAACTAACCAGCACCAGCACATACAATCAGAATGACAGTGGCAATACCATTCATTCATTTAACAAGTGTTTTTTGAGTCCCTGCTATGTAAGTGACAGGATCTAAATGGACATTTAGAGAACAGGTAGTAAGTTCTTGCCCTCAAAAAGCTGACAGTCAAATGGAACTGACAAGAAAAAAGCTAACAAATATGCAAGCAACTATAGCAGAAGTTAATTGGGATAGCTTCTTTTCTTTAATCTGCCAAATGTGGTATAGAAAAGTCTGGAAGATTTTTGCCAAGATAACATGCAGCTGACAGTTAAGAATACAGCTCTACCAATTTTTTGCTAGTCATTGCTGTTACTGTCATCATCGACCTTTTTATTATTATAGAACATATATGAATTTAAACAAAGCAGTAAACCTACATTTGCATCTTCAAAGTGGAGGAAAATAGTATGGCCTAGATTTAGATTCCTAAACACCATTCTTACATTCTTCTCAGATTACTGAAATTACCCAATAATAAATTACTGTGATATCAATACTATTGACATTACCCAGTAGTACAGAACATCCAAATGCTCTGAGTTTCTAAGGCAAAAGGCACATCCCAGGAAGATTGCTTAGTGAACAGGACCTTGGCTATGATTTCAGTAGCTGTGTACCCTTGAGCAAGGGCCACTCTTCCCTGAGTCTTGGTCTTAGGCTATGTCATTCACTCCACAGCTTTGCACTGAGTATTCACTGTGTGACAGGAACAGTGCTAAGCTCAGCGATGGGCCACTGAACAAAGCTGGACTTTGTCTTGCCATTCAAAGCAGCAGAGAGCAAAAACTCTAAACTTCAAGTATTATGACCATTAATTGTGTTATTAGAAATCAGTAAGCGCTATAAAAGGGATCCATTGGACTATATGGTTGAGGCACCCAGGTAGAGACAGAGTAATCAGAGATAATGGATAATTAAGCCGAGTTTGAAAAAATCTGCAAAGCCAGTACATTAATATTTATCCTGATGATAGCTGTAAGAATTACAAAAAAAAAAAAAAAAAATTCCTGGAACATAAGCGATTCTCACTGGATGCCAGTTATTGAATAGTATTATAGAAATCTGTGCTATGTGACCAAAAGGAAAGTACTAAAAGTCAAAAAAAAAAAAAAAGAATGCAACTTCCAACACATCTTAATATGTATTTTTAGTACAATCATAGTCATGGTCAATATGAAAACACTGCACGGAGCTATTTCGTAATTGTATTTTTATGTTTCCCCTGACATCTCTCAGTTTAACCACTGGGGAAGCCCCTGTCTTCCTGTCTACCTTGTTTTGCTTTTGTTTCACATATCTTTCCTGGCAACGGGCTCCATTCAGTTGACCGGTTACCATAGGAGCCTGTTTGCTCTGAAGAGCAATAAGAGACCCACGGAAATCAGGGAACTACTGGAAAGGAAGCACTGGAAAGCTTTCCAGACTATGAGTCAACTGGTGAGCCCAGTTTATTCTCTGTGATCCAGGATGCAAATGGAAGCATTCTTGCTTAAATATCAGGGTTCTACCAAACCATTTTTATCTTTATTTTCAAGGTTATAAACAACTATATGTAAGTAAGCCCCTTTTAGTTTTACCATCTTGCTTTATTTGATGACTAACTTCCTTTTATTGTTTCATAAATGAACTTCATAGAATTTTCAACTTAGTTCCCACTGCATGGCGAATGAAAAGCAATTGTGCAAGCATTTTCGTTGACGGTAACTGAAAATAATTTCTAAAACAAGTTTGAAAATACAAACCTGCTCAGAAGTGGACTATTGAACATCTGTATCCATAAACAGCAAGATGGGTCTATAGGGGGGGAAAAAAAAGGAAAAGTTATTTATAAACAAGCAATCCAGGGCTGAACTAATCAAATTTGGACTTCAATTTAAAAAAGCTTTTCTGTGTAGAAATTTATTTCTTTGTAATTTTCTCATTTTCAGAGATAGAAACTGACATATGTACTAATTGCTTATTTAATTTTGTCTTTAAAGAACGCTTTGAAGTTGTAGTATTATTATTTCCACTTTTCAAATGAGGCTACTGAAATTAAGGTCATGGAGAAAGACAGCAAAGGCTTTTTAGAGGATCCTAAATTCCTCAAGAACTTCAAGTCTGTTATCTCACTTGAGTTTAGGAAGTGAATTAAAATTTAGACAGTTCCTAGCAACTTAGAAAAAGTTTCACTCATATAACACAAAGAAGACAACTGTGCAATCCATTGTTCCATAAAAGCAAAGGTACCTGGCGACAAGGACACAGAAAGACAGGAAGCTTTGCTCTGCTCTTCTCTTGCTCTGCTCCTGCTCCACTCAGCTCTGCTCTGCTTGTTGAAAAGAAAACATTATTACATTGATGCAAGCAGCTCAGCATTTTAGGTCAATGGAAAGAAATCAGAATGTTCCCTGGAACCAGTTTAGGGTTAGTGGAAAATCATGTCCTGGTGAAAAGCAATAGATGTTGCAAGTAAATAACCATTTATAGCCCTTTTTCGTAGTGCAGTTGGTATCTCTAGTCTGTGAAAGATAACTTGGATTTGCTATAGAATTTTTGTTGCTGTTGTTTTTTGTTTTTTTTTTTTTAAGAAAACACCTTGTCTCTTATGAAATCTGTCCTCGCAGGCTTTGTCCAGGAATTTGAAGGCATTCTGTCAGTATCTCAGAAATGACATCTCTGAAAAGCAGGTTGTTGGCCCTGAGGAACACTGAATTACTTTTTCCTCTCTGAAATAGCAGGTGGGGCTAGGAAGCAAAAGGATGACCCCGCAGAGAATTTCTGTGCTTTCCAGAACTGAAATCTAAAGATGTGTTTTAGGAAAAGGCAGAAACGAGGCATCCAAATCAATGTAACACTTAATGGGAAAAGTGCAGAACCACTGAAACAAAACAGCTGAGAAAGCATTACACTACCAACTTTCCACATTGTGATATGGTCTCAAAACAGGTGGCTTGAAAGCAGAGTATTAAAGATTCTTCACTGAGATTCCTAAAAGTGTATTCCATTACGGAACATTATGTGTATCCCCAAGAAAAGTGTCTTATGGATTTTACTCTCAGCTTTCATTATGAGAAAACTAAAAATAAATAAAGTCGAATAGGAAAATGCATAAAATCTTTCATTATGTTAAATGTTTTTTCTGTTTTAATGTCTGCTATCATTATCCTATTACCAATGTGTATAAATGAATGCTATGTGCAGTCTGTTTACCCAAGGAAATCCCAGCAAAGAAGTGAGCAGCTTTTCTGTATCTGCGATAGCTATGAACACTAGTAAGTTAGAGACTTCATATAGCCCACGTATGTGCAAACCGTAAGGTGCACAACTTAGGTCAAGCCCAGTACAGACAGGGAGATTTCGAGATCAAGTGTAATGATTTAAATTGACAGGACCTAAAGGCTTCATGCCTAACTGCACTTGGTAAACAGCCGGGATACACATTCTCAGCCCAACACACCCTATTTTTTCCTGGTGTCTCATACACTCTGTATACTTTGCTCTCAATTGCTCTTACAAAAGAAATTCCAGTGATTCATTCTTCTCTAATCTTAGTAGAAGTATTTCTGCCCCAAGCAAACTTAATTTTCCTCCTACTTTCAGTTAGCAGGTTGTAAAGTGGAAAGGTCAGGAGCCTGCTTGGCAATCCCTTTCTCTGCACAAGTCACCTCTAAAACCTTGAGCAAATTACTGCTCATCTAGGCCTTCCTCCCTTCCTTCACAGGGCACGGGGCTGAGCAGGAAGACGTCTAACCACCCTTCCAGGGTAAGGATTTTGTGACAATACAGCACTGTTCCCAGGTGCCTGGCAAAGCTCCTAGTTTCTGTTTCTGTTGTTTCCCCAAAGTACATTTAAATTATGGGTCCCTCAACAATTTTTTTAAAGCCTCCTTAGCCAGGATTAATTGCAAGTTTTAAAAGAGGGAAGAGAGCCCACATACAAACAGGAGTTGACAGCTCAGAGATTGCTACCAGGATTAAAATCTGCATTTTTGTCCTGCCAGAATTCTACTCCTCAGTCATACAAGCCAATCACTTAATAGAAAGTACAGGTTTCACTGGAACCCTCATGTGGGGGAGTGGGGGGGGCGAGTTTCAAGACCCTGTTAAATTGTTGTCAAATGAAATTGAAGTTATAAAACTTCATACTATCTGATCAGGTGCTAATAGACTCTTTGCTAAGAGGTAAACGGGAAACAATAAACGTTTAGTCAAGAAAAAAAAAGTATTAATTTAAACCTCCAGGACACCTATGGCTTTCCTTTCATACACCCGCCCCTTGGGCTTTAATGATGGAGCCCTGGCGGCCCAGTAGCTCAGTGCTTGGTTACAAACCAAAAGGTCAGTGGTTTGAACTTGTTGGATGGTCTGCGGGAGAAAGTGCGGCAGTCTGCTTGTGTGATGATTTACAGCCTCGAGGGGTCTCTGTGAGTTGGACCCGACTCAAGGGCAGTGGGTTTGGTTTTTTGGTTTTTGGAAATCATAAGAGGCAGTTCTACTCTGTTCTCCAGGGTTCTTGTGAGTCAGAATCAGCCTGACAGCTGTGGGTTTAAAGCTATACTTCCCAGGACCTTTTAATCTGGAAATTCGATTCCACATCCCACCAAATGTGTTAACAAGCATCTGCTTCTTGGCCTAACCGTAGCATTGTTCTTTCAGTTGCAAAAGATTTTTTTATAATTTAGTTTTGAAATTATGGGTTTCGTTTAGAAGTTTTTGCTCTTATTTCATAGCCTCTCTCTCTCTCTCCCCTCACCTGCCCCCACATACATGCACATGCACAGGAGCACACACTTGCGTTCTGAAGATTACCTCCAAGAACTTTAATTGTTCTAAGTACTACACACCTCGCTGCTGAATATCACTACGGTCGCCTTCGAAGTACTCCCCTTGGGAAGCTATGTGCCAATGCCAGCACCTAGTCCACCCTCCAAAGCAATTTTGGAACTCTTTCTGGAATGGCCATTGCACACAGTGGCACGTGACAAGTTCACGAATTTATTGTGTGGTCTAGGAGGGAGTTTTTAGTCAGTAAACAAAATGTCTGTATCAGAATACCGTCCCTATTCACGTGATCTGTCCCCCAAGGACTTCTTTCTTTACCCCCAAATAAAGGAAATATTGAAAAAAGATATTTTGATGACATTCAGGACAATAAGGTTAACACGACAACAGCTGATTGTCATTCCAGAGGGAGTTCCAAAATTGCTTGGATGGGTGAATAGGCACTGGCATCTCTGCATAGCTTCTCAAGAGGAGTACTTCAAAGGTAACCAGAGTGATATTCAGGATTGAAGTATACAGTACTTTTTCTAACATGAGTTCACAAACTTAACTGGCAGTTCTTGTATATATATACACACACACTTATTTTTCCAGGTTTTGAATTTCTTTAGTGCTTTGGCTTATGAAAACTTTCATGCTATAGAAACCTCATACGATCAACAGACACCAGTTCCTGGAGCATGCTTGGGAGAGGTCAGTGAACAAGAGGCAAACAGAAGAAGGCTTTTGTGGTGTAGTGGTGAGATGCTCAGCTGCTAACCGGAAGGTCAGAGGCTCAAACCCATCATCTACTCTGTGAGGAAAAGATGTAGCGGTCCACTTCTGAAAATCTTATGGCCTTGGAAACCCTGTGGTACAGTTCTTCTCTGTCATGTAGAGTCTCTGTGAGTCAGAATTGACTCTACGGCAGTGGGTTTAACTTAGCGGAGGAGAAACAGACAAGCACCGTGTGCCCAATACTCTCATTTCCCCTTGGTCCTTTCCCTCCATCCTGGGTAAAGGAAGAAGGCAGATTCGACAGCTCAGATTGAATGTGGCTCTGGAGGATATTTTGCCCTCTCTTCCTAAAATACTGTTTCATAAAGGGATCATCTTTGGTTTAGAAATCTTTCGTCGTTCAACAGCACTTGGCTGGCTGGCTATATAGTCCAGAAAAACAGAGATTTTTATATATTCTGTTCTACTGTCAGATGTATCCTGATTCAGGATGAAGGAAAGAGCCACTTACCTCAGTAGCATCTCCAAGTACTACAGAACATTTGCTGATGGCATAAGTGGGCCACCTAAGAGGTGATGAGAAAACATCATTCACCAGAAGAATAGGAGACTTTAAGAAGAGGTTTTACATACATGCAGTATAAGTTTGTTGTTGTTAGCCGTTGGTAAGTAGGCTCCTGACTCATGGTAACCCCGTGTGCAGTGGAGCAAAATGCTCCCTGGTTCCGCATCATCCCCACAAGCAGTAATTGATCTGGCTGTCATTGCCTACAGAGTTTTCACTGACTGATTTGCAGAAGTGGGTCACCAAGCCATACTTCCTAGTCCATCTTAGGCTTTAGAAGTTCATGGAAACCTGTTCAGCCTCACAACGTGCAAGCCTCCGCAGACAGATGAGTGGTGGTGGTACACAAGCTTGAGGTGCACTGGCTGGGAATCAAACGCTGGTCTTCCACATGGAAGATGAGAATTCCACCACTGAACCATCAATGCCCTCTTAAAAGGGTATATTGTCTCAGTTTTCAAAGGGAATTTATTGGCTTAGTCCACTTTGCAAAGGCCCAAAGCAATTTTGCATTGAATGTTCCCAGAGAGCCTTATTGAACTGCATTCTTGATGCTGAAAATGGTACTAGATAAGGACACCACTCCTAAATGGATCGTTGGCCCTGTAATTAAGATTATCTGAGTAAAGCTGGGAGACTTCTTTTTTCCGCTTGAGGCAACAGCTTGTATTTTGTCATGGAAAAAATGAGAACAATTAGAATGTTTTCTAGATTAGATACCAGGTGTTGGAATACAGAAGACGTCTGTTCTGGCAGACGGCTTACTTTTCCAATATCAAGTACAGTACAAAGTTTCTAGTTTAGAATCCCTGAAATCTTGGTAGCATAGTAGGTTAAGTGCTACATCTGCTAACTGAAAGGTCGGCAGCTCAAATCTGCCAAGTGCCCCTTGGAAACTCTATGGGGCAGTTCTACTCTGACCTCTGGGGTCACTATTAGTTGGACCCAACTCAGTGGCAGTGAGTTTTACCTTCCCTTGATGTCATGTTGTTTTGCCTGGAAACTCCTATCCCTGGAACCTGAAGCAGCATTTCTACACCACCCACAGAATACAGGTCAAAGCTCCATTTCAAAGGTCAGTTTATAATAAGACAGAAAGAAATAATTTCTAGGAAGGACTAAGTCTTCTTACAGTCACTTTTCCATGGTTCTCAACTGAGAGGGCTGAAGGAAAACTATCATTTATTGCTGTTTCTTCCCTGTGAATTGGATCATCCAGGAGGTTGGGGGTCCTGGGCCTAAATTACCACTTAGTTTAAGTTGATTTAGGAGACTCTAAATACAGTTTGGACTCAGAAGATGTTGCTGATTTAGGGACATCTGCAGGAAGTAGTGGGTTAAGTGCTACCACTGATAACCACAAAGTCATCAGTTCAAACCCACCAGGTGCTCCTTGAATACTCTGGGGGTCAGTTCTACCCTGGCCCCTAGGGTCGTCATGAGTCGGATCCAACTCAACAGCACGTGGCTTGGCTGGCAAGAGTCTTCATCAGAGCTGCTATGAGTCAGAATTGACTCAAAGACAGAGGGATTGGTTGGGCAGGAGTCTTCACTGATTGTACCCTTTTCTGTATGTCCAATATTTGAGGTGTAACCTTTAGAGTGCTTACATTAATAAGAATGAAGCTTCTGGTCTATATTTCAAATGAATGTGAGACATGAGACTAATCATAGATTTTAGTCTATTGACACCATGTTATTTTTAAGAAGGCCTGGTGGTACAGTAGATGAGTGTTTGGCTGCTAATGGGGAGGGCCATGGATTTGCAAGAGGAAAGACGTGGTGACTTGCTTCCATGGAGACCAAAACCAAAACTGTTTCCATGGAGTAACAACGTTTGAAAGAAAAGAGAGATAACCCACAGAAGAAACTGAACAAATTTCATTTCTTTTTACTTCTTCTACCCACTCTAAGGATAAGTCTCAGTATCTGTGTCCGTTTTTTACAGTTCAGAAGTGTGAAGACTTGCTTTGTTGTGGGCTAAGTAGAATCTCCACCAAAAGGTCTAGTGAAGCCCTCACCCCTAGGACATGTATATGTGAGCTTATTGAGAAATACGGTTCTTGTGGATGCAGACAATTGGATTAATATGAGGTCAGGGTGGATTAGGGTGGGCCCTAACTTAACATGACTGATGTCCTTGCGAATGAAGAGAGAAATAAATACGCAGACACACAGGGAAAATGCCTTGTAAAGATGGAGGCAGATTCCTCGCCAAGGAATGCCTGGGGCCAACGGAAACAGGGACAGATAAGAAAGAATCTTCCCCTAGAGTCTGCTGATGCTTGCTGACACCTTTAACCCGGACTTCTGGCCTCCAGAAGTCTAGGACAACAAGTTTCTGTTATTTTAAGCTACTTAGTTGGTGGTACTTTGTTATTGAAGCTTTTAGAAACTAATACAGACCTTATCTTGAGTTGTATATTATTTCACTGGAGAAAATTATAGAAATTGTATAATTTAGAGGTGACAAACCAATCTCCTTCCTTTATGCTGATGGGTTGTTTTTTATAACTGGAAACTAGTACAGACGAAGAAACCCTGACGGCACAGTGGTTAAGTGCTACCCGTGCTAACCAATACATAAGCAGTTCAAATCCAACAAGCACTTCTTGCAAACTCTATGGGGCAATTCTACTCTGTCTGTAGGGTCATTTTGAGCTAGAATTGACTCAATGGGCTTTTCTTTTTAAGACAGATAAAGTGGAGTCCCTGAGTACCACAAACAATTAAAAGTTTGGCTGCTATCCCAAAGGTTGGCAGTTGGAACCCAGCGCGAGGGTCAGCGAAAAAGAAGATCCTCCGCAAGATGGATCTCCATAGCGCTGCAACAATGGGCTCAAGCACAGAGATGAGGGTGAGGACTGCACAGGACCGGGCAGCGTTGCATTGGTTCTGTTGTACACAGAGTTGCCGGGAGTCAGAATTGACTGGACAGTGCCCAACAACAACAGCAACAATGAGACAGTTCTGGCATCTGCTTCTGAAAGGTCATATCGTTGAAAACCCTGTGACACAGTTGTACTCGGCACATACGAGGAGGTCGTGAGTTGGGATTCACTTGACAGCCAGCTAACAACAGATAAAGTAGCACTTACTGTCCCTGACTAAACAGCAAATGGGTACCTGGGCACTTGTTCTGTAAGTTGTTTTTAAAATCTTTCTACTCCTGCAGTCTTGTGTGGGTGTTGTGGACTGTGTATTAATTGCACAACCTCTGGCTGGCTCTTTTATTAGACAAAATGACTGGTGAAAGCAACACATTTGTGACCAGGTTTTAGTTTGCAAGTAGGATATGATACAAAACAGGTAAGAAAGGCCTAGCTACCATCCTTTAAAAGCACATTAGATAGTATGTGGCTGTATCCTTCAGAACACTTTTGAGGAAGCATAATTTTAAATGGACTGGTGAACTTAATACTGGGACTTTCTAAAATCTACTAGGTATTGTAGAACTTAAATATTCTGTAAGTTTTATCTGTTTTTTTTCTCTGATCTCTAATTAGAATTACATGCCAAAACCAAATCCACTGTTGTCAAGTCAATTCTGACTCACAGTAGCCCTGCAAGACAGAGCAGAACTGCTCTACAGAGTTTCCGAAGAGTGCCTAGAAGAGATACAGTGCTAATCTTCTAGTTAGCAGACATAGCACTTAACCACTACACCACCAGTGTTTCCCAGAACTACATATGAACCAAAAAATATCAAAGGCATTGCCATCAAGTTGATTCCAATTCATAGCAACTCTATAGGATGGAGTAGAAGTGCCCCGTATGGTTTCCAAAGGCTGCCTGGTGAATTTGAACTGCTGATCTTTTGAGTAGTAGCTGTAGCTTTTAACTATACTGCCATCTGAGCTAGGTATAGATCTCTCTCATTTTAATTTATATTTTTCCTTATTAATTGAGGCACAAAGACGAAATGACTTGGTGCTTGGTACTCAGTAGACGAATGCATGCTTCAAGTCAAGAGTTCTTTCTACCATATGGGAACAGTTAGATGCACTTCCTTCATTTGAATAAATTTGGATAGAACTTTGGACCAAGCCTGAAAGTCTTTCAGTGTAGTTATTCCTTTTATCATCGAATGAGGCCATCTTAAAGTTATACTTCATTCAGTCAACAGATATTACTGAACACATACACAGAGATTCTAAGCTGCAAAAAGGGAGGGGAGGGGAATACAAAGTGTATGATGATACCAAATATGATACCATCCTCCAGAAGATTACCAGGGGAAAAAAAGAAACATTTTCGCTCTAGTGAATTTTGACTCAGGGTGACCCATATGTGTCAGAGTAGAACCTTCCTCCGTATGGTTTTCAATAGCCGATTTTTCAGAAGTAGATCACCAGGTCTTTCTCCTGATGTGCCTCTGGGTGGATTCTTACCTCCAACCTTTTGGTTAGTCACTGAGAGCACTAACTTTGGGCACTATCTATGGAACTCATTGAGGAAGTTAGGATGCCTTATGAGTTTGTCTGCTCTGAGAGTGTTGCCAGCATATGACACAAATGTTCCAGAGCTCAACTACTAACTGATAGGTCAGCAGTCTGAACCTACTAGAAGTACCTCAGAAGACAGGCCTAGTAATCTGCTTCTAGAAGGTCATAGTCTTGAAAATTCTATGAAGTGCTTTTACTCTGCACATATGGGGTATCATGAGTCAGAACTGATTCCTTAGCAACTTGCAATACAACAACAACAGCAATGGTATCTTCAAGAGATTACAGAGAAGATATGTTCTGCCAGCTCTCAGGGCTACTTTATCAGGTACCCTAGGCACAGTACACAAGGCCCACAATGCTTTCAGGTGGCCACAAAATGTTTTAATTTTACTGTTTCAGAAGAAAAAGAGACTACATCCACCCTAGATTATAATTGCCTTTATATCAAGGCAGTCATAAAATTCAATACTTGTTACATTTTTACAGAGAAAGGGCCCATGAAAGCAGCAGTGGCCAGCACCCATTAAGTGGTAATTCAGCCCTGGAAACTATACCTCAAAATAAGAAATCTAAATCCTTCATTTACTACCTCAGGGGACTTATCCAGTCACCCCTCTGACTGTTTCAGGACAGTGCTGAAGTTAAAATTCCCTTTGCAGAGTGTTTAGCCCCTAAGATAGCTCAGGTAATTCACCAACATTGATGATGGTTTTCTGACATCTGGAACCCAATAGGCCTTCAGACAAACATCGTAGAATTAAACTCCCTGGCCCCAAATGTATGCCAGTTTACGACTTTGCCAAAGCCTTTCAAATAGTCTAATTTAAGATTTTTCAAACTGTGTGATGTTAATAGATAGTCCTAAGAGGATGGGAGGGAATTGTTCTTGTCGATTATCAACAGATACTGCATGTTAATGCTTAGTAGATGTTCAACTATAAAGAAACCTGGTTAACTTGGTTTAATCCAGCCTTTTCCAAGTTTATTTGAAAACAGGGCCCTAATTTCCAGAATGCTTTTAACGTTTCATGGAAAACTAATGTACTATGGAACATAAGTTGGGAAATATTGGTCTATACCAAGCACTAGCAAACTTTTTACATAAAGGGCCATATGGAAAATACTTTAGTCAGACAATACGTATACAAATGGATGTAGCTTTATGTAAATATAAGCAGTGAGCTGGATTTAGCCCTAGAACCCTAGTTTGCCAGCCCCTAGTGTACACTCTCCACTGAAATCTTCCCGAATAGCTATAGCTTCACATAGCATGAGTTCCAACTTTACTTCCCCACATGGTAATACTTGCAAACAATAAATTCACTGTAAACTTTTGTTTTTAATGTATCATTTTGTTTGAAACTACTGTCAACCTAAACATACCACTACTCTTTCCATCAAGAGTCTTAAAAGAACCTAAAGGTAGGAAAGATACCTACTAAAAAATGAGTAGTTAGCACTAAATGTAGAGAACAGTGGGTAAGAGCTTGGCTGCTAGCTAAAGGGTCAGCAGTCAGAATCCATCAGCTGCTCCTTGGGAACCCTAAGGGGCAGTTGTTCTCCATCATATGGGGTCACAATGAGTTGAAATTGACTCAACTGCAACAGTTTGGAGTGGTGGAGTGGTGTGTGCGTGCGTGTGCGTGCGTGTGTGTGTGTGTGTGTGTGTGTGTGTGTGTGTGTGTGTGTGTGTGTGTGTGTGTCGGTGCTAAACAAACTCTGCTTTGGACAAAGGCCTTCTACCCCTTGCTGAGATTTTCTGGAGTGTGGGAGACTTTCACTCCCAGAGGTGGATGATTACAGTCTTCCAGTTAAGAACCAAAATTCAGACACAATATCCTCTAGGCACAAGAGTGAACACTCACAATGCTTCTTTGAAAGTGGTTAGTTAAGGATGACACATTTGTTACATTAATCAAGATGGCCTTTTTTCTC
The DNA here is from genome assembly GCA_028571685.1 of Heterohyrax brucei. Taxonomy (NCBI): domain Eukaryota; kingdom Metazoa; phylum Chordata; class Mammalia; order Hyracoidea; family Procaviidae; genus Heterohyrax; species Heterohyrax brucei. Next base: position 156,182,446 of record CM053142.1, on the reverse strand, counting down.
TCCACAGAAGGTCTTTGTTTGGACTTTTTAGGCAAACAAAGAACACTATCTTAGAGCACATTTATGTCAATTGTGTACGTCTGGATGTTTGACTGTTCCCATGCCTAGTGTCTACTTATTGCCTTGCTTATAGTGAGTACTTAATAAATGTTTGTGACTCCAAGAACCAGTGTCTAAACAATTCTTTCATAGTAATCCAACTTGTTTCTAGTCAGCTCAGTTCCTAGGAAGTCAAACACAGGACTTCGTTTTATTGGCAATCAGCATTTATTCAAATTCTATCTTAGGTAAGAGAGTTTAATGACAAGATTTTACAAGCATTAAAACTCCTTCTATTGAATAAGCCTCACTGTACCTACTCTTGCCCTAATCTCTATGATACTCTATCTCAAGGTGGAGAAAACAGGCAGTGATTAACACTGGTGATAGTCAGCATTTTACTAATAAATGGTTGATTCATAATATTAAGCACCCACTCTATTCCCACCTTGCCCTAGGGAATGTGAGTGATAAAGAAGTGAAAGAATTGGACTCTTCCTTGTAGGAACTTATAATCTAGCCAAATGAATTCATAAGCAAGAAGTTTGTAACTGTGTATTATTTGTCTTGCTCTCCTTCCTTCCTGTTTATTCGGCCACTTGCATTTGCTATCATTACTGTTCTCCCTTCTCCATCCCCTATGATTCATCACTGTAGGCTTGCCTAACAGTGTAGTCAGTTTCCACGGAGCTGAAAACTGGTGTAACTCCATGTAACTCCACTGCTGTCCAGTTGATTCCAACTCATGGCAGTCCCAAGTGTGCAAAGTAAAAGTGCTCCCTACGGTGTCCAAGGCTGTGTTGTTTCAGAAGCGGACCTCTAGACCTGTCTACCAAGGTAACAGGAGGTGGGCTCAAACTGTCAGCTTTTTTATTAGTAGCTGAGTGCTGAACTACTTCTGCCACCCACGAGTCCAAAGGACAATGTGAGCAGTAGAAAAGGCTTTGCAGACTAAATACTAGAGTCTTGTTTCTACAACTACTGGACTCTGTGACCTTGTGCAATTCGGTCAACTTCAATTTCCTTATCCTTAAAACTGAGAAAACATCTACCTTAGAGTTTCATTGTAAGGATTAATAATAACATTATATACAGACTTAAGTTCTGGTAGATTTTTCATAAAGTTATCAAGAGGTGTGACTACTGCTGTTGTCGCTGTTGGGTGCTGTCAAGTTGGTTCCCATTTGCAGACACCCTACTCACAACAAAACAAAACACTGCCTGGTCCTGTGCCATGCCCAGAATTGTTGGCATGCTTGAGCCCGTTGTTGTAGTCACTGTGTCGATCCATGTAGTTGAAGCTCTTCCTCTTTTTTGATGACGCTCTACTTTACCAAGCATGATTTCCTCCAGAAACTGATTCTCCCCAACAAAATGTCCAAAGTATATAAGATGTAGCCTCATCATTCTTCCTTCTAAGGAACATTCTTGTTGTATTTCTTCTAAGAGAGATCTGTTCATTCTTTTGGCAGTCCATGGCATAGCCAATATTCTTCTCCAACACCACAACTCAAAGGTATCATTTCTTCTGTCTTCCTTATTCATTGTCGGGCTTTCACATGTTTTTGTGATTGAAAATACCTTGGCTTGAGTCAGGCATCAAAAGCTACTGTGGTCAAGTCTATTTACAATCACAGCAACACTATAGGTCACAGTAGAATGTCCCCCGTGGAGTTTCAAAGGAGCACCTGGTGGATTTGAACTGCCAACCTTTTGGTTAGCAAATGTACCACTTACAATTACACCACCAGGGTTTCTATAGTGGTTAAGTGCTACGTCTGTTAACTAAGGTCAGCAGTTTGAATCTACCAAGCATTCCTTGGACACACTATGGGGCAGTTCTACCTTGTCTTACATGGTCACTGTGAGGCAGAATCAATTTGACAGCAGTAGGATTTTTGGGATTTGGGGTCAGATACACCTCAGTCTTCAAGGCAACATCTTTGCTTTTCAATACTTTGAAGATGTCTTCTGTAGCAGATTTGCCCAGTGCAATATGGCTTTTGATTTCTTAGCTGCTACTTTCATGAGAGTTGATTGTGAATCCAAATAAAATGAAACTCCTGATAATGTCACTCTTTCCTCTGTTGATTGTGATATTGCTTATTGGTGTAATTGTGAGGTTTTTTTTGTTTTCTTTATGTTGAGGTACAATCAATACTGAAGGCTACGGTCTTTGATCTTCATCAGTATTTCAAGTGTTCTTTATTTTCAGCAAGGAAGATTGTGTCACCTCCATAGTGCAGGTTGTTGAATAAGTCTTCCTCCAATCCTGATACTCCTTTCTTCTTCATATAGTCCAGCTTCTCAGATCATTTGCTCAGCACACAGATTGAAAAGGTATAGGTAAAAGTCTACAACTCTGATGCACACCTTTCCTCACTTTAAACCATGCAGTGTCCCCCTGTTCTGTTCACACAGCTAACTTTTGATCCATGTACAGATTCTTCATGACCTCAGTTAAGTGTTCCGGAATTCCCAATCTCCACATCGTTATCCATGGTTTGCTATGATCCACACAGTCGAATGCCTTTGCATAGTCAATAAAATGCAGGTAAACATTTTTGTGATATTCTGTACTTGCAGTCAAGATTCATGTAACATCAGCAATGATATCCCTGGTTCTGTGTCTTCTTCTAAATTGAGTATTAATTTCTCGCATTTGTCTCTCAATATGCTGCTGCAGACACTTTCGAATGATCTTCAGCAAACTTTCGCTTGCCTGTGATATCAATGATATTGTTCAATAATTTCCCCATTTGTTTGGAACACTTTTCATGGCAATGGGCATAAAGAAGGATCTCTGCCACTTAGTTGGCCAGGTAGCTGTCTTCCACATTTCTCAGCATAGATCAGTAAATTCTTGCAGTGCTACATGCATTTGTTGAAATATTTCAATTGCTATGCCATCAATTTGTGGAGATTTGTTTTCACCAGTGACTTCAGTGCAGTTTGGACTTCTTCGTTTAGTACTATCAGTTCCTGATCATATGCTACCTTTTGAAATGACTGAATGTTAACTAGTTCTTTTTGGCATAATGACTCTTGCATATTCCAGTGTATTCATTCCATCCTTTTTTGATGCTTCCTGTATCCTGAATCCTTCACTGCTGCAACTCAAGGCTTGATTTTTCTTTCCCAGTTCTTTCAGCTTCAGAAGGGCTCCATATGTTCTTCCTTTTTGGCTGTTTCTAGCTCTTTGCGCATGTCATTATAACACTTTACCTTGTCTTCTTGAGCCACTCTTTGAAATCTTCTGTTAGGTTATTTTACTTCATCATTTCTTCCTTTTGCTTTAGCTAAGTTTCAGAGTCTCTTCCCACATCTCTTTTGTTCCTCATCTTTTTAATAACCTTCTGCTTTCTTTATGTATAATATCCTTGATGTCATTTCACAACTCAGTTGGTCTTCAGTCATTAGTGTTTAATGAGTCAAATCTATTCTTGAGATGCTCTCTAAACTCGGGTGAGATGTATTCAAGATCATACTTTGGCTATCATGGACGTGTTCTAATTTTCTTCAGTTTCAGCCTGAACTTGCATATGAGCAACTGACAGTCTGTTCACAATCAGTCCCTGGCCTTGTTCTGACAGATGATGCTGAACTTTTCCATTGCCTCTTCCCATAGATATAGTCACTTTAATTCCTGTGTATTCCAAATGGCAAGGGCCATATGTATAGTTGCCACTTATATTGGAGAAATAGGTATGTGCAATGAAGTTGTTGGTCTTACAGAATTCTTTCATGCAGTCTCCAGCATTGTTTCTGTCACCAAGGCCATATTTTCCAGCTAAAGATCCTTCTTCTCTGTTTCCAGCTTTTGCATCCCAATCACCAGTAAGTGTCAATGCATCCCACTTACATGTTTGATCTATTTCAGACTACAGAAGCTAGCAAAAATCTTTCAGTTTTTTGGTACTTCAGGATAGATCTTCAAATCTTCTCTTTGACAATGAATGCAACACCATTCCTCGTCGAGTTGTCATATCTGGCATAGTAGGCCGCACTATTAGCCAATTCAAAATGGCCAATACCACTTCAGTTCACTAAATCCTAAGATATTGATGCTTATGCATTCCATTTCATTTTTTACTATTTCCAATTATCCTCGATTTATACTTCGTACTTTCTAAGTTTTATTATTAACGAATGTTTGCAGCTGTTCTTATTTTGAGTTGTGCCACATCAGCAAATGAAGATCCCGAAGGCTTGACTCTATCCATGTGATTAAGGTTGACTTTACTTTGTAGAGGCAGCTCTTCCTCAGTCATCTTTTGAGTCCCTTCCAATCTGGAAGGTCCATTTCCTTCCACTACATCAGACAGTGCTTCACTGGTATTCATAAGGTTTTCACTGACTAATTCTTTTCAGAAATAAACTGCTGGCTCCTTCTTTCCAGTCTTTCTTAATCCAGAAGCTTAGCTGAAACTTTTTCAGCATGGGTGACCCTGCTGATATTTGAATACTAGTGGCATAGCTTCCAACATCACAGCAACATACAGGCCCCTACAGTATAATAAAATGACAGATATGTGGAGGAGCTGTGATGACTACTGATGTTAAATGTCAGCCAGGGAAGTGTGTAAGAATGTGCCCAACCGAGGTTCCCAGCTGGAACAGGATAGTTAACCCCGAGTTGAATCGAACTCCATATTGTTAACTAGACTTCACTTTGAATCAATCTTTAGGTTGACCAAAGCATCTGCCTACGTATTCCTGAAAACATAGCCCATCACTTCCCTAAACTTTAACCACTCTCAGGAACAATGGTGGGAGTGAAGAGTGTGTTTATTCTGGTAAGTGTTCACTGATGCTTAGAAAGAATATGATGTTCATAGTCTCTCCCTGTTCCTCCTCGTTTTACTGTTAGTTGTATTCTGTGATGTGTTTTCCTTCCCCATGTTACTGTATACAAGCCTTACTTTCCTCTTGGAAGGTGGGAGTACTTGGTAGATTCCTCTTGGTCCTGTGTTTCCCCAATTTGCAAGTAGTATAATCCTCAATAAATCTCTTTGCTTTTACTTTAACAGAAAAGGCGTTCTTACACTTTGATAGAAGCAACTAATACAAAACGACTCAAATATCAAGAAATGCTTTCAAAATGTCATCAGGGAAATAGAACATGTGATTCTAGTTTAATATTTAGGTTATTCCTGTCCATACTATTATTTTTATTAAGTCACACTATTAAAAGATCATTTCATTGGGTGAATCTGTTGAAAGTAAAGATGTCACCTTGAGGACAAAGGGGGTTTCAATCATCTCATATACATAAGAAAGCTGGACAGTGACTAAGGAAGACCAACAAATTGATGTCTTTGAATTATGGCATTGGGGAAGAATATTGAATACATCATGGACTGCCAGAAGAATGAACAAATCTGTCTTGGAAGAAGTACAACTAGAATCCTCCTTAGAAGCAAAGATGGTGAGACTATTCTCACATACTTTGGACATGTTACCAGGAGGGATCAGTCCCTGGAGAAGGACATCACGCTCAATAAAGCAGATGGTTAGTGGAAAAAGAGGAAGACCCTCAATAGGATGAATTGACACAGTGACTACGACAATGGGTTCAAGCATAGTGACAATCATGAGGATGGCAAAGGACTGGGCAATGTTTTGTTTAATGCTGCGTAAGGTCACTATGAGTTGGAACTGACTCCACAGCACATAACAGCAATAGCAACATTACTTAGCCATCTCTGCATCCACCTCCAGTTCCCACCAAAAGGAAAAGAATTAGGAAATAAGAGGTATCTGATCAGACAAAATACCTCTCAAGTTTCTTTTAAGAACCCAGAAAGTAAATAAGCTGTTTATTCCTTCAACAATTATTTACTGGGTTCGGTTTCAGGGCTGAACATGAAAGAAAGGAAAGGCATGGAGGAACTAGAAGATGTTTAGGATGGCTGACTTAGGGGTGGATGTAGATGAGAAATAAGGCCAGTGTTCAGCAAAGTTCAGATCACATAGGGCCCAAATCTTAGTGTCCTGTGATTACATTTCTTCTTTTAAAAATCTTTAGTTTTTCTAGACTTAATAATTGCTGGAGTTTTCATTTGCTTAGTTTTCAATATACCTATCACATAGTAATTTCCAGACTCTTAGATTCTAAATCTCCTCTCAGTATCCTCTAACACATCTGAACACTTCAGACCTTCCTACTTTCTTCCTTAACGTTTCTCCCATTGGAGCCTCTTGTCTCAGTGTGAGCTGGTTGCTCTCTAGATTTGTTGTGCAGTCAATATCCTAAAGTATCCCTTCATTATCATCCTCAAAATTCCTTTAGTCTCTCTAATGTTAGAGTCTATGCTTCCTTTTCTTTTTTATTTGCATATTCTCCTTCTGTTGGTCAAGAATAGTCTTCAGGATCTTTTTCAGAAACAGTATATGTTGTGCAAGGTGAAAAATTTTGCAGCATTACATATCTAATAATACCTTCATTTAAATTTATTTTGTTGCTGTTAAAAATAAACAGAGCAAAACATATGCCAATTTCACTGTTTCCACATATACTATTCAGCAGCCAGCCAAGTGCATATACTATTCAGCAACACTGACCATACCTTTGAGTTGTGCAATTGATGTCTCCTGTTCTTAGTTGTTCCTCCCCCATTAACACAAACTCAGTGCCCTTAAAATGTTCCTATCTAATCTTTTGAGTTGCCACTGTCAGCTGAACCTTGTAATCTTCACTCACTTTGATTAATAGTATATCTGGGTATAAAATTCTGGATTGACTATAATTTTAGCCTTATTTTTATAGCATTGCTTCACTATTTTCTAACTTCTTGTACAGTAAGTGGCTCAGTTATAAATAACATGTACACAGCAAAATACGTATTTTACCATTACATAGGATTCTCCAGAAAGAAAGAGTTTAGAGAGATAAACTCAGTGGAAAAGGGTATAATAGAGATTATAGCTTCAAAAATATATTATTATCACAAGGTAAAAGATAACATATAGTCTCAAACCTCTAGATCAGAAGTACATAGACCTGCATACCTATCTCTTCTAGATATATGAACTAGGAAAAGTCACACACAGATAGCTAACTCTACCTGAAACATAGTCATGACCAATGATTTTACAGTTCTCTTGCCTTAGTTTCTTATCTATGAAACAGAAATGCTCACATGAATCTCTGAAAGATTTTCCCAGTTCAGATGTGGAATTGAAGATAGTTCTTTTTCCTCTGAATGAATGAGCCTTTATACAAAGACATAGGTTCACAGAAATTGTAATGAAAACAAGCACACTTTTTTTTTGTCCTGTATTACAGAGATCTTGTGAGGAAGAAAGTATGGGATCTTTATTCATACGAAGAATTTGTGTTACATTGTCTCACCATCTCAGGCTCAGGTCACAGTACACCAGCATGGAAGAGGGTGAGTAAAATTTTCCAGATTCTCAACAGAACCAGCTCCCTTACTGTTCTATAAAGCACTTTCATCTATGTGTCTTAGCAGACAGAGCAACAGTGGCAGAGCTGGGTGCATGTTTATTTAACACCCCAGAGCAACACCCATTAGGATCTCTCTATAGACAGTCCCGACTCTTTCTTGGAGTGCCCGGCTGTCAGGGTTCACTAGTGGGGTGACCAAGCAAACAGAAAATGGACGGACAGGGGCAAAGTAACTCTCCAAACTATTTAAAAGAAAACATCAAGTTAAAAGTTGCAACATTCTTTTATTTCAAACATCTTATGGGTACCTACCTTAGTTACCTAGTGCTTCCATAACAAAAGATACCACAAGTAGATGGATTTAAAGAACAGAAATGTATTTTCTCAAAGTTCTAGCCACTAAAAGCCCAATCAAGGTCTCAGTCAAGTTGGTGCTTTTGTAGGCCTATCTGCTAGTTTCCGGGCACTGCTGACAATCCATGACATTCTTTTGCTTATAGATGACACTCAAGTGATGCATGTCATCCCCCTTTGTGTGTGTATCTGTATTCTGTTCTTTTTCTAATTCAGAAGTGATTAGATTTAGGACCCTTCTGGTATGGCCTCATCAACATAACAAAAGAAAATCCTTGTTTCCAAACAGAACGAGATTTGCAAGCACAGGGGATGGAACTTCAGCATGTATTTTGGGGTGACAGGACATAATTTAACCCATAGGAATACCTAAAATCAAAGTGCTGAATTACACTCCAGCTGCATTAGTCAGCTTTATATTTAAGGCCTATCAGCTACATATAGTTTTGTGGGACAGTTTGGTAACTAAACATTCAACACAAAGTACCATTTGCTCATAGAGACCAAGACTCACAGAGGAAATTGTTCCAAGAACAGCTTTCCAAGACATTTGCTGTCATGGCTTGAACTGTGTCCCTCAAAAACTGAGTATATCAATTTGGTTGTGCCATGATTCCCGGAATTGTCTGATTTCTTTATATGTTATAAATCCTGCCCCTGTGATGTTGATGAGGGATAACAGCTAACAGCTGTGTAGCGGAGGCAGGACTCAAGCTATACCATGTCTTGTACCTTGAGCCAATGTCTTAGGATATGAAAGAAAGCAGTGAATAAAGAGACAGGGGGACCTCATACTACCAGGAAAGTAGTGCCAGGAGCAGATCCAGTCCTTTGACCCACTGTGCCTGTACCTGAGAAGCTCCTCCATGAGGGGAGGTTTAAGCACGAGGAACTTCCTCTGGAGCCAACAGAAAGACAAGGCCTTCCCTCTGGAGCTGGCCCCCTGAATTTGGACTTTTAGACTACTTTAACGTGAGGAAATAAACATCTCTTTGTTAAAGCTATCTGCTTGTGGTATTTTCTGTAGTAGTAGCACTAGGTGACTAAGACAATTGCCTTGCAGTGTTTTTGTGAAGATGAAATACTAAAAGACTGGGTATGTGAGCAAAAAATACAGCCTCAGCGTGGGCATTGCTGTGCGTTGTTGCTGGTTCCAAGTGCTGTCAAGTCGGATCCTTAAGACAGTCTTTCAGAAAAAAAAAAAAAAAAAGATTTATTAGTCCTGTTATTTCACTGACTGGGATTAAATAACGAGGTCAGTTTAAAAGGAAAAAAAGTGTATGTTCCGTTAGATATGCAAATAGAGTGCATGAGGAAACAGCCCCATTAGTGTGCCGTCTGCCCAGAGAAGCAGGTCTTTCCTTTAACATCCCATACAGGTTAATTGGGGATGGCTGCTTGTTTAAACAGTCTAACGATTATTCCATGGAGCTGGCTAGCCAAATCTGTCCCACTTGATTATGAGTAAAAATGCAGAGCTTAAGTCTTCTCTTAAAAAAAGGAAAAATAAAAACAACATTTTGAGGGTGGGAGGAAGGAAATCTGAATTCTGCCCAAAGGTTGATGCTGACATTTCAGACTGTCAAGAATATTAAATTGTCTCATCCAGACTACTTTTTAAGTCGTATGTTACAAATAGGTAAGCTAGACATTCAATCATGCACTGCTGCTGTACCAGCTGGGGAACTTAATGATTCTAAAATATTCTAGGCTTGTTGTCTATTTCACTGACCCTGTAGAAGTTTCTGATTAAGTGAGGAAGCCCTGGCATACAGGCATGAAAGGAAGATCTTATTTTTAGTCATTGCCTTTGGCAATAGTTCCCTGCCTAAATAGAGAGAATTTATTCTGAAAAACTAGAGTTTTCTTTCTTGCCACATAGAGAAATAAAAATAGCAAAGGCCTCGTAAATTACCATTCCTCAGTGTCAAAATCTCTAGTTGTGAAGTCAGCTGTTGGAAGTCACTCTACAGGCGACAATCCCATGCCTGTTTCCTAATACTAAAATAATAACTAACAACAGGTAGATAGGCCTTTGGGCAAAAAATGTTGGGTTTTTTTTTCTGGTTTTTTTTTTTTTTTTTTTTTTTGATGAATAGGTACAGGTTTCAGAGAAGTCCAGAAATTACACAGATTCCCTTCCACTGGCAAAATTCTCATTGTCCAAAAAGTAGTCACAAGCCTGTTTCCCACACAGTTCCCCAAAGACGTCAGAATTAAATGTGTTCCACATGTAGAAAGGTTTGGGCACCTTTCTTATCATTCTCCGAAAGAACCCTTCCTGTGAGCCTGCTGAAAGAGGCTCAGCACAGCAAGGACTGGTGACTTAGCTGCAGCCATTCTACCCACGCATTTCTATCTAACTGCCTTAAACTAGGAACAGACCACACTGGACCTCAGAATCTGCACTGTTGTCTTTAGTCTTATTCTAGCAGTCTCCTTGCATGGGAGGCTGAATTCTAAAACCCATCCCAAGAGTTCCCATTCTAATCCCCAGCAGAGTGAATATATGAACTAGCAGACCTGCAACTAGGGTACTCACATGGTAGAAAGGGATTTTGCAGGTGCAATTGAGGTTAGTAAGCCGTTACCTTAAAATACGCAGGTTATTAGAGAGAGCCTATACTAATCACATGAGTCCTTTAAATGTGGTTAAATGTGGAGTTTTGTTGGGCTGATGGCAGAAAATGAAGACAGAAATATTCAAAGTGTGAGAAGGATTGATTCAAGGGAGATTCTCCATATGGCTTAGTAGAGGGGACCATGGGAAAGGACCTGAGAAGAGTCTCCAGACAGCAGCCTGCAAGAAATTGGGATCTCAGTCCTACAGCCACAGTAGCTGCAACAGCCTGAATAAGCCTGGAAGCATCTTCTTCTCCACGGCCTTCAGTTAAAAGCCCAGTCAGACCAACACCATGATTTCGGCCTCATGAGGTATTAAGTAGAGAACCTAATCAAGCCTGGACTTCAGACCTAGAGAGCTGTGAGTGAATAAATGTATGTTTTCAAGGTAATAAATTTGTGGTAAATTTTTATGTGGTGATAACCGTCTGCCACAGAGTCAATTCTGACTGACCCTAGAGACAGGGCAGAACTGCCCCATGGAGTTTCCAAGAAGCACCTGGAAGATTTGAACTGCTAACCTTCTGGTTAGCAGCTGTAGCACTTAACCACTAAGCCACTAGAAAAACGAATACTAACTGTGTCTGAGGGACTATTTCAGTTACCCAGTTCCCATGAAACTAGGGCTCTATCTTCCTGTAACCAGCGCCTGCTGGCTTTAGCTGAAATTCCCAGCCCCGTAACTGGGCCCCTGCTACATTCTTAAAAGATTCCTCTGATACTGGAGACCTGCCTAGATTCCTGAATCCCCTAGCTTATAACTTATATATTCTCAAGTAAGCATGATCATAGGGTTCTCCTGACCCCATATTAAATACATGATCATACGCAATACTTCATGATTACAGAAATTTGTAAAAAGAATGTGGAATTCAAAATTGTTCAGGATCTTGGTTTTCAATTCTAACTTCTACTAGGCATGTAACATTAAGAAAGCTATTAGATGTCACGGAGCTAGGTTTTCACATCTTACAACTGAGCTAACACCATTTACTTTGTTAAGATCTTGTAAAGATTAATCATAACATAGCATGTAAAGTACATAGGAGCTTATTATCATCACTATCAATTTTTGTTGTTGTCAGGCGTGGGTGCGTCAGTTCCTACTCACATTGACCCTAGAGGACACAGCAGAACTGCCTCATAGAGTGTTCAAGGAGCAGCTGGCGAACTTGAACTGTTGACCTTTTGATTGGCAGCTGCGCTCTTAACTACCTTTTTGATAGATACACACAAACAACTAAATGATACAGCCTTCCTGCTGAAATCAGCTTCCTCCCAGAGCTTTCAGCTGAGTTTATTCCCCGCTTTCCGCTGGATATAGGTCTAGTTCTAAGTCACCATGCTTCCAGCTGATATACCAGTTGCTGGTAACTGTACCACACCCAGTTTCCAGTGCAGGATATCTATATTTTTTCAGTGATTCATTTATCCATTTAATAAACAGTTATATGGCAAAGGGGTGCAGTGGAGGGAACAGGGCGGAAGCTTCCACATGCCAAGGAACTAGTTAAGGCACAGAAATATAATTATGAACCGAACCATTAAGATCTCAATACTTGCTTCACGCAGCAAGATTTGCACACTGGAATCATTAAATACAATGCGTGAATTCACTGCTCAGGACCTTGAGAGTCATAACAAACATCATGGCCCTGGAAATGTATAGAATTGCAATCAACATTATTCTTGCCTCATAGAGCAGCAAGCACTGTCTTCACATCAGACAGCTAAGATTGAACATTCCTTTTGAAGAGAAAAGAACAGAGGTAGTAGCTTTTATGTGATACTTCCTGTGAGTTAATATAAACTTCCACTTTCTTTAGGAGGTTTGTATAACTAGCCCATAAAGAGAAAGCCAGCCTATAGAGGTTAGCACTGGGGAAGTATGTGAACCAGTTGCTAGTTAGATTTCAGGCTAGCTACCACCTCCTGATGAAAAAAGACATTTTCTCTTTTTCTCCCCTTGGACAAAAACCTTGACTTTCCCTAGAGGACCTCTTGTAGCCCCAAAGAGCTCATTCCAGAGAATTGCTAAATTTATCTCTGTAAGTGTCAAGGCTGAACAGCATGAGGCGTGAAAAGCATTCTGTACTGGACCTCTCCAGGAAAGGAGAGTTCTTCACTGAGGAGAGTACTTCACGAGCTGCTGGCCCGGCTTCATCAATACTACCATTTACAGCTTGTGCTGCAAAGAAGTAAATAAAAATGAGGCGAAAAGGAAAACAGAGTCTTCATTGAATCACCTCTTATTTACCAGCAATCCCACCAAGTGTTTTTTTGGATTGGCTAAGCTGAGCTCTACATATTTATATTGGTAACATTTTCCAGCAGGTTCTACCAAAAGGTATCTGAGTACCTTGTGTTGTGAAATTCAGAGAAATGGAAAACATTAAAACAAATAAGCCTTGTCTCCTAGTACTGCCTGCTGGAAAGAAATTCTACCTCTCCAAGGGCATCAGCCTAAATGAAGCCTCAGTTCTTAAATTCTTTAATCAGTTGCCTTAGAAACTGGAGGAACATGGTCTTTGCTTCCCACCAGCAAGTAATACCGTGATAGGTTTAATCACCTGTTACTGGCCGCTTCACTTGAGTGACAGTAAAATTGGTGTTCATTGTGAATGGCACTGTGCACTCAACAAAGCCATTGCCATTTAAGTAAAAAGCCTATCTTGTCCATCTGAAGGAGTAAGAGGAAACGAAGCTAGGTACCCTGGGATTAGGAATTCTTGTTTATCAACCCCTGGTGATTTAGCTGGAAAACACCTATGAAAAAAGTGAAGCTTAACCCTGTTTAACAAATTATTTATTGAATTCCTGGTATGTGCAAGGCACAAAATGAACACAAGCAAATTATTTTCACTGTCATTCCTGGAGGACACCAAGAAATCTACAAAATAAAATATGATGTGCCATGGTAAAAGCCATCTGCTGCCATCAAGTCGGGTCTGACTCATGGCAACCCTAGAGGTCAGAGTAGCACTGCCCCTTAGAGTTTCCAAGGAGTATCTGGTGGATTTGAATTGCCAGCCTTTCTGTTAGCAGTCATAGCATTTAACCATTACACTACCAGGGTTTCTGTGCACAGAAGCACCAGTCAACAAATCAAAGGATTCATATTGGGCAAATCTGCTGCAGAAGGCCTCTTGAAAGTAATAAAAAGCAAAGATTTCCTTCTTAGGACTAAGGTGCAGCTGAACCAAGCCATAGTGTTTTTAACCACCTCACTGCATGTGGAAACTGAACAATAAATAAGGAAGACCAAAGAAGAACTGATGCCTTTGAATTACGGTATTGGTGAAGAATACTAAATATTCCATGACTTTCAAAAGAATGAACAAATCTGTCTTGGAAAATGTACGGTCAGAAGACTCATTAGAAGCAAAGATGGTGAGACTTCATCTCACACACTTTAGACATGTTACCAAGAGGGACAATTCCCTGGAAAAGAATAGGCTGGTTGACACAGTGGTTGCATTCAATGTGCTCAAGCATAACAAAGATCATGAGGATAGAACAGGACTGGCCAGTGTTTCATTTTGTTGTACATAGGGTTGCTGTGAGTTGGACTAATAGAAACAATCTTTATAGGACAGACCACTGGATCTTTTCTTCAGTAGAGTTCCTGGTAGATTTCAAACCTGTGATCCTCTAGCTAGTAGCTGTTGTAGATTATGCACTCTAAAGAAGTAAAACCAGTAAAGAATATAAACATACATATAAAAAAAAAAAAACCCACTGCTTTTGAGTCAATTCCAACTCATAGTGACCCTATAGACAGAGTAGAACTGCCCCATAGAGAGATTTATATCAAGGAAATGGCTCACATTTTTGTAGGGGCTAGAACATTCCAATCAGTGGGTCAGGACAGAGGCTTGTGATTCACATAGCTGAAGAGGCTAGCAAAAGGAAGTTGATGGGTCACAGAGAAACACCCTTGATCACAGCTTTTGAAGATCAACAGGCAAACCTGCAGGTAAGCTGCTAGCTTAAGATCCAAGAACTGTAATCTTCAAACAAACAGAAGCTTGCTGCAGGACTCAGAGCAATCAAAAGCTTATGGGCTTTGACAGACTGTCCACTTGGATGCAGACTGTATACTCAAAGAAAGTCCTTTTCAACTACTGTCTTCTCACAGCAGATCCAACCCTGGAGGTGATCACATTATATCACATTTCATCATGGAAGTGATCACAACACCATATGACTGCCAAAGAGCTGAGAACCATGAGCCAGGCCAAGTTTGAACCAAATGTTAACCATCACAGCAGCTAAGGACTTAACTGTTGTGCAACCTGTGCTCCTCTCACTTAACAGCACATAATGTAAGTCCTTTCAAGGTAGCTCAAAATCAAAAAACCAAACTCGCTGCCGTTGAGTCAATTCCAACTCATTGCAATCCTATGTACAGAGTAGACACTCCAAGGAGTGTCTGGCAGACTTGAACTGCCAACCTTCTGGATAGCAGCCATAGCACTTAACCACTATGCCACCACAGTTTCCCCAAGTTAGCTAGTGAGGTCTAATTCAGAATCGTTTGTTACTTCATAATATTCCATGTTATGGATGAGCGACACGCAGTAGAGAAATTCATCCATTTCTCTATTAATGGTTTATTCACTGTGGTTTTCATTATTGTGTCACTCTAGACAGAGCTGCAATTAACAACTTTATGTACTGGTGGCTTTTATTTCTATGGCATAGGATCACAGAAATGGAACTTTTGAGTCAACTAGTGTGTATACCTTTTATTTAAAATATATACATACAGCCAAATTGCTTCTCGCCAAGTAATAAAGTGTATTTCATCAACCATGTACAAGAATACACTGTTCCCCAATTTCCACCTGTAGTAGATGTGTTCTCCCTTTAAAATTTTCAAACTGATGTGTAAAAGAATTATTCAATCTTTAATGTACATTTCCCTGAAGAGTTTAAAAAAAAATGAACCTTGTTTATCCTACATTGACCATCCAGATTCATTCTTCTGTGAATTATCATTTAAATCCTTTGTCCATTTTCCTTTGGAATGCTTGTTTTATTCTTGCCAGTTTGCAAAAGCTCATCCTACAAGGTCTGACAATTAAATTTGCAAGCACATCCTAGAAAAAGTGTTACATACATCATTGCTGAATAATGATACAGTCACCCTCAAAGTACTTCCCCTGGGAAGCTACGCCCTCAGCAACAGTGCCTAGGCCACCATTCAAAGCAATTTTGGAACTCTTTTTCTGCAATGGCCATCCAAGCTGTGCTAGTATTACTCTTGACGTCCTGAATGTCATCCAAATGTCTTCCTTTTGATATTTATTTTATCTTTGGGTAAAGAAAAAAGTTCCTGGACACCAGATCGGGTGAGTAGGGAGAGTGTTCCAAAACAGTTCTTTGTCTACTGGTTAAAAACCCCCTCACAGACAACTATACAATTAAGTTTGCAAACTTGCCAGCATTCTACCGGGCGCCACAGCCATTCCAGAAAGAGTTCCCAAATTGCTTTGAAGGGTGGACTAGGCACTGGTATCAGTGCATAGCTTCCCAAGGGGAGTACTTCAAAGGTGACAGTACTGATATTCAGCAACAACGTACGGAGCACTTAGAACAATTAAGTTTGCAGACTTAATTATCTGACCTCCTATTACAGGTAATAGCACTTTAACTGTCATTTGTTACAAATATTTTTTCAGCTATTGATTTTGACATGTTACCTCTTATATTTTCTTGTTCTGTTCTAACATTGAACTAATTAATCTGAAGTTTATATAGTGGAAAACAAAGACCTAACTTTATTTCCAGTTTTACTAGCAATATTTCTGAATTACACTATCCTTCTCCTACTTATTTAAATATCATATGTCTTTTTCTGCAAGCTGATCAATTTATCAGTATCTATCTATGCCTTCCTTTTGGGTTATGGTACCTTTAGGCTGTGTTTTATTATCTGTTTGGTTTAATCCCCTCTCACTATTCTTGTTTTATTCATTTTAATGTTTATTCTACATAGTTATTTTCAATGTTACTATTAAACCCTCTTGTCAAATCTTTCCCAAAAATATTTTAATTGACACTGTAGTAAATTTGCATATTAATTTTGAGGGACTGGATGTTTTTAAAAATTTGACACTCCTCAACCAAAAATGGGGCATATATTTCCATTTGTTCTGATGTTAATTTTTGTCTTTAAATAAGACTTTGTTTTTTATATGGGTCCTCTATTACTTTTTTTATGAACTTGATCCTAAGAATTCCATCACTGTTGTCACTACAGTAAAGGGAATATGTTTTCTAATTTCTGTTTCTAAGTAGTTATTAATGACATATCAAAAAAAACTCATTTTATAGTATTAATCTTGCAGCTCTCTCAGGACATATGTAAACATACTTAGAAAAGATCATAAATCATATACAATTTTAAACCAGTAGTAGTGTTATTAAAACAGGCAATAGCAATATAATTAAGTTATATGTAATTGTAGAAAATAAAATTTCATGAAAATATATATAAAGCAAAGTCAAAAATTAAGTGCAAATAGAATATAGTAAGTTCTTAAGGACAAGGATTATGTTCCATCCTGCTACAACAGATGCATAACTAAAAGCACAGAGCCAGGAAGACTGGAAATTAAATCAAAAAGCATTGCATCCCTATGGTTAGCTATTTCTCTTGACAAACTTTGTTGAATTAAATAAATAATCCATTGGCTAATTTCTCTTATGCTGGCTGCAAAACGATATCACCACATTTTCTTACAAAAATACTCTTTTAAAATATCATTGGAGGATTATTGGTCAAGGTTCACCATTTGGAAGCTCAAAAAACCATTGTGAATCAGAAACCATGAAAACTGACAAACTTTTAAATTGTGTACTTTTAAAGCTTTTTGCCTCTATTTCTCACTATGAAGAAGGCTTATATTTTTAAAATATTAGGATGTCTCAATTTCCTTGACAATTTAAATATTTGTGTGTAAATAACTTTTGCAGCATTATGTAAACTGCCCAAAGGAAATTTTTAAAACGAGTGTTACACCTTCTTCTGCCTTGAATAAGTTTAAATCTAGTTAGAGATTCATAACTCACACTTAAGAAGTTTTATAAACCAAATATAAAGAGTAGAATCAACTCTTCTGCAAATTCAGTACCTGAGCACTGAGGGAAAGAAAAATTGAAAATGCCACTGCAGTGATAAAATTAAGCACTAATCATCTGAATCTTTACTATCAGTAGTTCTCAAACTAGAGTGCTAAAAAAATCACCAGAGGTACTTGTTAAAAGGCCAGTTTTAGGTTCTAGTTCCAGAGATACCGATTCAATAGGTCTCTGGTAGAAACCAAGAATCAAATTTTTAATTAGAGTCATAATCAGAGGAATGACAAAATGTTCCCTTATGAAAGCTCCTATAAAATTATAATAATGTTTTCATAATGCAGACCACAACACAATACTTGACAGGCCCTTACTTCCCCTAGAACTTCTCTCCAAACAAATGGGGGAGAAGAAGATAGGACAGACAATCTATGACGACTCCTCTAGTTCTATAAAGACATATGTTTGTAAAAAGTCAAGCCATGTATATCTAAAATACTAAGAAGGCCTGCTCTATCCACTTTTTCTATCTCATTTCATCATTGAAAGGTCTTCATAACATAACAACATAATCCTGCCTTCAGGAAGAACAACAGTCAATATAAAAAAACAAAAATCCACACAACTGGAGCAATAAGTGGGATCATGATAGATGGAAAGAAGACTGAAGTTATCAAGGATTTCATTTTACTTGGATCCACAATCAACGCTCACAGAAGTAGCAATTAAGAAATCAAACAATGCATTGCATTGGGTACATCTACTGCAAAAAGTCTCTTTTAAGTGTTGAAAAGCAGAGATGTCACGTTGGAGACTGAAGGCACACCTGGCCCAAGCCATGTTTTCAACTGTCTCATATGCATGTGAGAGCTGGAGTAAGAAAGACCAGAGAAGAATTGATGCCTTTGAATTATGGTGTTGAGGGAGGATATTGAATATACCACAGCCTACCAGAAGAGTGAACAAATATGTCATCAGGATCTGACTTGACGGCACTTGGATGGCAGGTACTTTGGATATGTTATGGAGATGGATATCATCCTTAGTTGAGGAACAGCAAAAAGAGAAAAACCCTGAATGAGATGAACTGACACAGCAGCTGCAACAATGGGCTCAAGCATAACAACTGTGAGAACTGGGCAGTATTTTATTCTGTTGTACACAGGGTCTCTACGAATCAGAACCTAACAACAGCACCTAAGAGCAATAACATGGTACTACCAACATCAGTCAACATTGTATCATCATCACAGATAAATTAAAAACCAGAGTACAAACCAGAAAATATTTATCAGCAATATAGCATTAAAGATCAGTATAGTTGATATAGAATAAGCACTTAAAATCAGTAACTGAAAACATTAACTTTTGAATAAAAAAGAAGGGAAAAGAATATGATAAAGCAATTTACAGTACAAGAAATATAACTGGCTAAATAACCTATGGAAATTATTAAACTTCATTGATAAATTTATTTGAAGAATAGCAAGTTAAAAACAGGAATTTAAATTAGCAAACTTATTTTAAATAAATAAGACCTCTATAAAAGAATAATATTGTGAGAAATGAACAATTTCAGCTTCATAAAGTCCTAGTGATGATTTTTTTAATCTTCCTGAAAAATAATTTTTACTACATATCAAGATCTTTTACAATTTCAGACCATCACAGCACTTGGCTTGGCAGACTTAGTAATTCTTGCCTACTTGGCTATGCTAATTAGAAATTCAAACATAAAATATTTCTAAAAATAATCATTTTCATTTGCTTATAAGAGCAATAGGAAAACCTCATAGCATGGTGGTTAAAAGCTACTGCTGCTAATTCACCAGGCACTTCTTAGACACTGTATGAAGCAGCTGTACTATGTCCATAGGATTGCTGTGAGTTGGAATCAATTTGATAGCAACAGGGTTATAAGAACAATAAGTTAGAGGCATTCTACACATAAAAATTAAAATGATTCTCTATATTCTGATCTACTCATTTTGTGGAAATACTACATAACCATTAAAATAATGTTTGTTTTTCAAGAACATTAATTAACGAGAGGAAATATTCAATAAAGATGTTAAGTGGAGGAATTAAACAATGGGCAAAGGACATGAGCAGATAGTTCACCAAAGAAGACATCCAGGCAGCCAAAAGACACATGAGGAAATGCTGTTGATCATTAGCTGTTAGAGAAATCCAAATCAAAACTACGATGAGATACCATCTCACCCCTGTGAGTTTGGCAATAAAACACAAAACAACAAATGCTGGAGAAGCTGTGGAGAGACTGGAACTCTCCTACACTGCTGCTGAGAATGAGAAATAGTACAACCTCTTTGGAAAGCAATTTTGTGCTTTCTCAAAAACACTACAAGTAGAAATACTTGCTTGAAATATACCCTACAGAAATAAAGGCAGTCACATGAACAGATACATGCACACAAATGTTTATTGTAGCACAGTCCACAACAGCAAAAAGATGAAATCAACCTAGGTGCCCACAAACAGATGAACAGATTAAACAAACTATGGTACATATACACAATGGGAAACTATGCAGTGATAAAGAATATGATGATTTTAAAAAGCATCTCATAATCTGGTTTCAACTAGAAGACATTATCCTGAGTGAAATCAGTCAGCTGCAAAAGGACAAGTACCGTATGAGACCTCTGCTAGAAGAACTTAAAAATGGACTTACGTACAGAATAAAAGACTCTCTAACAGCTACAAAGGTGAGGAGGGAGGAAGAGGGTTGTTCGTAGATTAGATAGTCAATAGGAATTCAGTTAGGCGAAGAGACTGACAGCACCCAGTAGAAGGCAGATCAGCATAACCGGACTATACCATAAACTGAAGGGTTTTCTAAACTCAACCCGACATTTCAAAGAACAGAGTAGCAGGTACAGAGGTCTGGGGACCAAGTTTTCAGGGAACATCCAGGTCAACTGACATAACTAGTCTTTTGCTAAGAGAGTCTTCTGCACCCCATATTGGTGAGTGGTGTCTGGGGTCTTAAAAGCTAGCAAGCTCTGATCTGAAGAACATCAATTGTTCCCAACCCACCTGGAACAGATGAAGACAAAGAACTTCAAAGACACAAGGAAAAATGAGCCCAGGAGACAGAAGCACTCATGAATGGGAGACTGCATCAGCATGAGACCAGAATAACCACCTGGTGCTTGGCCACCATGAAGGGCAGCCATGTTGGGGGACACAATGTAGAGTCCCTAATGTAGCATGAGAAAAAGATGTGTGCAGTTCCAAGAACCCTACTAAAAGACTAGAATTGATGGTCTGACAGCCTGGCAGGTCCCCTGGGAACAGACTTGCTGCTGACCCAGACCTCAAACCAGTACTGGACAAGAATGGACTGGATTCAGGGACAAATTGTGAGCATGTAGTATGTGTCCTTTATAGTTTTATACATTTACAGGAGGTTGTCCTACCAGTTTCTTCCTAGATGAGAGAGAGTATGGAGAGGAAGAAACAGGTGTTCATTAAGAGAATACTAGAAGTAAAGAGTGAAAAGGTGGAGTGTGGTGTTACAGGGTGAGGAGAACAGATGGAGTTGCAGATCGGCGGGCATGTAAAATTCGTTGGGATTATATACTTCTATTTAATCATAATAAAAAAGCAAGAAAGAAACAAAGATGTTAAGTGGAGAAAGAAAGGTTAAAATAATCTATTTGGAAAATGTCCCAAGTAGTTATTTTTATGTATATGTATGGGCCCTAGGGTCGCCATGAGTCGGATCTGACTCGATGGCACTTGGCTTTGGCCATGGGGCCTATAACTAGGAAAAAATTTTGTATTAAACACCAAATACTATTTTTTAGTAGTAGGATTATGGATAATTTCTATTTATCTCCTTATGACTTTTTTCAATACTTTCAAAATATTCTACAAGAAGCATGTGTTCCTTCCATATGGAAAGTTCATAAAGATTAATATCTTAGCATGTCAACAGTACCAGGTAGAATCTGTTATTTAGGTAAACAGAGATATTTCTAACCACAAACAATTTAAAAGCAACTGTTCACATGTATATACAATCAGGACAAATGATAAATAAAGCCCCTTTA
The DNA here is from genome assembly GCA_028571685.1 of Heterohyrax brucei. Classification (NCBI taxonomy): domain Eukaryota; kingdom Metazoa; phylum Chordata; class Mammalia; order Hyracoidea; family Procaviidae; genus Heterohyrax; species Heterohyrax brucei. The sequence continues at coordinate 156,160,858 of CM053142.1, read as the reverse complement.
TCATTACTAGAAGTGATACAATCAATTGTGAAGATGTGCATACACTGTCCATGTTTATGATATTTATGTACTCAGGAAAACTTCAAACAACACTTCTTGAAACCAATTTGTCTCTCGTAAAAAAAAGAGAGAAAGAATTGATATCTGAGACAGTTGGAGGCCACGCAAAGAGAGAATTTGCACAAACAATGAAACCAAACTACTGATTCACAAAATGATTTTTACTAGCCTACTCCTCTGGACCAGATTGTCCTGAACTACTTCTAGAAGAGGTCTAGAAGCCCTTGGCTGCTGGGAGAAGAACTGTGTTACTACCTAGAATCTGCAAGCAAGAAAGTTTCTGAAAGGCTCAAAAATAAGAAACAAAACAAACAAACAAAATAATCAAAGGCAACCCTAAGTGTTGCAGAGAAATCCTGATCGTGTAGTGATTAAGCGCTACAGCTGCTAACCAGAGATTGGTGGTTCATATTCACCAGGTATTCCATGGAAATTCTACAGGGCAGTTCTACACTATCCTATGGGGTCACTATGATTTGCAATCAACTCCATAACAATGGGTTGGTTTGTTCCCACCCCACCACCCCCAGTTGGCAAACCCACTACAGTCAAGTCAATTCTGACACGTAGTGATCCTATAGGTCAGAGTAGAACTGTCCCATAGAGTTTCCAAGGAGCACCTGACAGATTTCAACTCTCAGCCTTTTGGTTAGAAGACACAGCACTTAACCAGTACACCACCAGGGTTTCCATAAGAGACTCTAATGGTGCCTAAAGCAAGAAGCACATAGAATTCATCTGCAGAGCTTGTTAACCATTGATTACTGAATCCATCCCCTGAGATTCAGAAGACTGAGTAAAGATTCCACAATGTGTATCTTAAACTTACATCCCAGGTGATTCTAATGCAGTCATTCCACATGCAAGAATCAGTATTTGAGAATCACTGATCTAGTACCAAGATAGCAATTTAGGCACAAGGAGATAAAGGTCAATAGCACTTGTTATTTAGTAACTGGGCAAGAAAAGCATTTAGATACCCTGACTATACATTAATGCTTTTTCTATAATATTTTATACCTAAACCAGTCTCTCAACAAGGTAACAACAATGATGTAAGTTTAGGTATAGATGGTGTTATGGATTGAACTGTGTCCCCCAAAGATAAGTCTCAACTTGGTTGGGCCATAATTTCCTGGATTGTGTGATTGTCTCCATTTTGTGGGTGTAATGTTATGTTAAAGAGGTTTAGGGTAGGACTATAACACTCTTATTAAGGTCACACTTCTGATCCAATGTAAAGAGAGTTTCTCTGTGGTGTGACCTATACCACTTTTTATTTTACAAGAGATAAAGGAAATAAAAGTGAGCAGAATGGGGGATAACATATGTCATGCTACGAAGAAGGCAATACTGAGAGCAGAACCTATCCTTGGGACCAGAGGTTCCTGTGTAGACAAGTGGGAGACTGATGAGAAGGGCATGCCTCCAGAGCCAACAGAGAGACAAAGTCTTGCCCTGGAGTTGATACCCTGAATTTGAACTTCCAGCCTACCAGACTGTGAGAAAATAAATTTCTCTTTGTTAAAGCCATCCACTTGTGGTATTTCTGTTACGACAGCATTGGATGGCTGAGACAGGTGGTACAGGTATAGGGTTACATGATATAGGTATAGCACCAGGCAGCTCAGCAACTGAGAGTCTCTATCTGGCAATGAAAATGAGGAGAACCTACCTAAAACAAGTGTTTTAGTCAGCTAGGGCTGCTCTAACAGAAATACCACAGAATGGATGGCTTTAACAAAGGAAAAGTTTATTCTTACATGTTCCAGTAGGCTGCAAGTCCATATTCAGAGTGTCCACTCCAGGGGAAGGACTTCCCTTTTGTCGGCTCAGGAGGAAAGTCCAGTATTGCATCAGTCTTTGTCCAGGGAGCATCTTGGTGTAGAAACCTCAGGTATGAAGGACGCACTCTTCTCCCGGTGCTGCTTTCTTGATGGTACAAGGTTCCCAATTGTCTGCCTGCTTCTCTGTCCTTTTATCTCTCATAGGATGAAAGGATTAAGGGTGGGGCAAGCCATACTCCAAGGAAACTCCCTTTACAGTGGAGCAGGCAGGTAATCCTAATCCTTTACCATACAGCGTAGGAAAACCAGATATTGGAGGAGAGTCACAAGATACTGGGAATCATGGCCAGCCACATGGCTACACATATTTTGGGGGGGCACACAATTCAATCCATGATAACACATAAGATGAAATTTTGCTGCCTCACTTCATTGTTTGATTTGCTACAGAACATAATAAGCTGTATAAGATATGCTTCCCTCCTAGCAGGCAAATGAAACAAAAATGTCTATGATCAAAATGCAAGGTACAATATAGCATTTCTATTCCCTATTCATTTTTCTTGAAGTTGTTTTTGATAAAGCAGAAATCTTACCATGTATGAGCTAAGTAATAAAGGAACAGAAGGATGGAAAGAGAAATGCTCTTTCTTGAATATGAAATGTAGTTAGTTTGGAAGACTGAGAGGAATAAAAGTCTAGCAAGGGAGTAACTTGTTGAGTGTCCCTGTGCTAAGTGCTTTATGTAGATGTCTGTCTGCAAATCTACCAAGAATTGGAAGGCTCCCATAAAAATCCTGAATGTTAGAATAGAGGACTGACAATTAAGTTCATCAACTCATCCTAAGGGAGGTGGAGTCAAGATGGCAGACTAAACACACACCTCCTTAAATCCTTCTGGAATCCAAGACCTGAAATTACAATTAAAAGGAGCCTTCTGAACACCTAGTGAACCCTAGGACATAGCATACGGCTGTTAATTTGGACTTCATACCACTGAGTGGAAAACTTCCTCTCTTTTGCCATCCCCTGCTCTTGGTGAGCATTGCCTTTCACAGACTGAAGGTAAATTGCCATTTTAAATTTTTTCCTCTGTCTTAGCCAGTGGGTAGAGTTGGGACTTGACTAGCAGCTAATCTTAGACACATAGCTGGTGGGATCAGCAGGTGAAATTGCCACACTTTGAGAGCCTGGCTTTGGACTCTGTGCATCTCAGCACCTTTGGCCTCTCTTTCCACCTCCACCACTGAGTAGCCTGTACAAGGCAGGTGGAAAGCTTGTGCAGGATGCCATCTTGTTCCACTGGAAGGCTGAAATACCCACACAGAGGACTGAGCTGGAACTAATTCCTAGACTGAGAGGCAGCATCTCCCCAGAGGAGAGCGCTTTTCCAGGAGAAAAGCACTATTATACACAGTGTTGCCTATGGCTGGGGCCCGACAGTAGAGGACAGCAGGGCAGTAGCCTTTCTGTATTTTGAACTAGTTTATAACATCTGGGGGTGGATATAGAGGTGCTTACTTTGTCAGCTGGGAAGAGGGACCTGTACACCTGAAAATCTGACTGACTTTGGAAGTTGTCAGATACCTTTTACTTTTCATTTTTGGCTAGAGAAACAATTACAGTCTATCCTCACAGCATCTCTCTCAGCCTTTATTGAATCACCCATTGCCCAAAAAACAACAAACTCTGGATAAAGGCATAACTAAGAAATCACTGATGGCTTCAGAAGGCCCCCAAAAGAAACAAAGAACTTCCCAGATGAAGAAACCTTTCTGAAACTATCAGAAGATAAATACAAAAGAATTATACAGCGAGCCCTCCTAGACCTTATACAAAATGCAGTAGAGCAAAATGAAAAATTAAGCAAGCTGGTCGAGCTGATGGAACAGCTTGAAATCCAACAGATCAAGAAGAAAATCAAAGACATGGAAACTTCAATTCAAAGCCAAGAAAACAGAATGGAACGAATGTAAAATAGGCTTTCTGACTTGGAAGACAGGCTACTGACTCCAGCATCTACGAGGAGAAAGCAGAAAAAAGAAACAAGAAAAATGAGGAAGCAATTAAGAAGCATGTGGGACTCTATTAAGAGGAACAGTCTGTGATTAATTGGAGTCCCTGAACAGGGAGAGACACCTGAGAACACGGAGAGTATTGTGGCTGAGCTGCTGACTGAAAACTTCCCTGAAATTAGGAAAGAAGAGAATATAGATCTCTATGACGCATATCGAATGCCACTCAATATAGATCTTAAAAGAAAGATTCCAAGACATATTATAATCAAGCTTAACAAAATGAAACAGAAACAGAAACTCCTAAAGGCAGCAAGATTCAAAGCAAAGCTAACATTCAGAGGGGTACCCTGTTGGCTTTCATAAGATTTCTCAGCAGAAACAATGCTGGCATGGAGATAGGGACATGACATATTCAAAGCCTTGAAGGAGAAAAACTTCCAACCAAGAATTATATATCCTGCAAAACTATCTTCAAATATAAAAATGAAATCAAGACATCCACAGATAAACAGAAACTCAGAGACTGTGTAAAATCCAAACCAACGCTACAAGGAATACTGAAAGAATATCTTGGCTTAGAACAAAACCACTAACTTTATATTTTAGAACCAAATTCAGGACACATCACCCAGAAACCTACTCAGTTAGGGAAGGCTCCAAACTCAATCAAACCTATAATAGTGAATGAAATGATCCAGTGATCATATCATGAAAACTGTGATGTCATCATATTCAAAAGAGAGATGTACTACAGTCATTATAGTCCTTCCAGATGGAGAGGAAGTTAGTAGATAGGTAGCAATTAAAACTGAGTTTATACATAGTTTACTAAGGGGGTTCATGGGGCAGCTGTAAATCACAGTAAAGTTGCAGCTTATCAAATCAAGAAACATAATACAGGAGCCTCAACAACCATGAAACCAACCCTGAAAAAGGTGAAAAATCAACTGGCAAAGAAGAAAGTCCCAGAACAGACTAATAAGAACAACAGAGAAAACATCAATACAAAAATAAACATACCTCAATGACAGCACTAAACATGTATCTATCAATAATGACATTGAATGTGAATGGACTAAATGCTCCAGTAAAGAGATATCGAGTGACATCTTGGATCAAAAGACGTGACCCATCCATATGTTGCCTACATGAAACTCACCTTAGACTTAAAGATAGTAACAAACAAGCTAAAAATGAACCAAGAAGAGTAGGTGCGGCAATTCTAATCACAGATAAAATAGATTTTAAGGTAAAATCCACCATCGTGGACAAACATGGACACTGTTGCTGAAAGGTTCAATATACAAGCAGCACTTAACAATATTAAATATTTATGCACCTAATATTAGAGAACCTAAATACATCAAAGAAACACTGACTGGGCTCAAAAATGAGATAGATCACTCCACAATAATAGTGGGAGACTTCAATACTCCACTCTCAATATTGATTGGATTTTCTAGAAAAAGGCTCAATAAAGACACAGAAGACCTGTTACCACAATTAACTAGACCTCACTGACATATACAGAACTTTCTATCCATCAGCAGACAACTACACCTTCTTCTCTGGTGTACATGGAACATTCTCCAGGATAGACCATGTGTTAGGATATAAAGCAATTCTCAACAAAATCCATACCACCAAATTAACTCAAAGCATCTTCTCAGATCATAAAGCCATAAAAGTCAAAATCTATAGTGAACTCATCCTAGAAAATGTGCTTTGAAAGGTGGACTAGGTGCTGGCATCAGTGCATAACTTCCCAAGGAGAGTACTTCAAAGGTGACAGTAGTGATGTTCAGCAATGAGCCATGTAGCACTTTTTCTAAAATGAGTTCATCAACTTAACTGCCCAGCCTTGTATTTCGTGTGGGAACCCAACTTGGAAACTCAGTAGATACATGGTGAGACTTTCTACCAGTTAATATTTTTCCATTATCTTTTTGAAGATCAATTTGCAAAAAAATCAATGTGTATTTGCTATGTAATATTATAACTATTCAAACAAACCAAAGGGTTTCTTTATCTAGGTTTTCTCCTATGGTGGTTTCATTAACCAAGGTTCTAGAAGGGAAAACCATCAAGAGAAGAAATTACACAGCAAGGTCATATCGACTTTCCTGCCTCTAAATAGAGGAAGACTACACATTTAGTCTGTACGAACCTTATTAAGTAATGGTTGCATAGTGGTTAAGTGCTACATCTGCTAACCAAAAGGTCAGTAGTTCAAATCCACCAGATCCTCTTTGGAAACTATGAGGCAGTTCTACTCTGCTTTATAGAATCTCTGTAAGTCCGAATCCACTTGGCAGCACTGAGTTTGCTTTTTTGGTTAGCAGTCCCCATCTTACTGGTTAAGAAATGAAAAAAAAAGAAATTAAAATTTTTGTTTGAGGCCACAAAGTCATTAATTGTCAAGTGGAAATTTGAAGACTGAATTGTAAACTCAAAACCCAGAACCAAACCCACTACCATCAAGTAGATTCTGACTTATAGCAACCCTACACAACAGAGTAGAACTGCCCCCACAGAGCTTCCAAAGACTGCCTGGTGGATTCAAACTGCTAACCTTTGGATTAGCAGCTCTGCCTCTTAACTACTATGTCACCACAGTTTCCATGGGCTCTTTCTATTTCCCCCTGGCACCCCCAACACCCTTCATGACACAGAATCTCTTCATCAGTAGAAGATATTTGAATGACAGGGCCAAAATGGAGATTTTGTTTTCTATACTGTGTCAACAGCTGTAATTCTTTGATCCACTATGCTTTTTCCCAAGAAAAGTATAAAAATAAAAACACATTCTACATCAGATTTTTAAGGTTATTATACAATTTACATTGAGACATTACAAATCTAAAATCACCTCCTTAGTATTTTAGTCCCTGAGTGACAATCTAAATTGTTCACTTGTTCTTTTTAAATGGCCACTGATTACAGGATTGAAAAGGCTTTGTTATAACAGAGTGGTCTAATTTTTTTTAATTTCTCCATGGGTCACTGTATTCACTCACATAATACAACCTTTCTCAGAGGGTTGTGCTGAAATTACAGTGGAAATTTCAACAGGAATCTTACCAGTTACTCATTTTTCTTTGTACTTAAGCACTACGTGGGGAATTTTATTTTTGAAAGTAAATCTGGTTTGGAACATGAAAGGAAGACAGCCAGTAACACAATGGTTGGAACCAAGAGGGTAAAAAGTGAAGATATCTTCAATACATACAGTCTTATCAGAGTATTGTTGTCTTTACAATTTAAAGAAACAACATATTCTAATTAAAGTTTGGGAGGATATTATGGGAAAAAAATTGTACCATCAGGGAGAAAAGTTTCTAATAGAATTCTTACTTATAATTATCAGTGTCATTATCATCATCATTTTCATAAAACACGAGTTCACAGAGGAGTTCAAAAGTACATTCCTTTGCAAAATCGAGAGTCACATATTAATACCAGATTCCTTAGACTTGTAACTTATTCCCAACGGGCTATTTTTACTAGAACTAAAGACAATAAGCCACCTGAGCGTACTGTGAAATATCTATAGATATGCATCCTTTGAGCCCTCCCAATTTTTTCTCATTATTTCTCATGAGGTCTCCTGTGAAGCCAAACCAGGGAAGCTATCTTCAGTCATCAGATTAAAAATATAAACAAGATGGAGAATTTAAATATCAACTGAAGTCATATACTACACCTACGTAGAAGGATCATAGGTTTTAACTTGTGACACACGAATACAGTGAGGATTCTTGCCAGATACAAGTCGGTATAAAACAGAGCATAGGATAGGTCAGGAGCAGAGAAGGAAATACAGATGTTCCTTCTCCTTCTTCCTTCTGCCTTTCCTGATCTACAATCCCCGATGAGGAATGAGGGAATTCTAAAGAGCCAAAGCAGAATGAGGGGAGGGGACAGAGTCCTAAGAAGTAGGTTCTATTTCCTGGCTATAACAGACAATGTCTCTTGAGTAAATAAGCATGTAACTTACACTTTTCATTCAGATGTAATGAAATCTCTAAGCCTAACTCAAGTGAGCCATTGAAAAGGCTCTATATTCTATCTTTAGCTATTTTTCCTTCCTATCCTCATTCATAGCAATATATCTACTTCTATTGCTGAAATTCTCTCTACCTTAATCACTCCAAATGTTGCATCTCTAATATTAATTTTTCAATCAGGCTGTAGTTCCTTATTCCCAAGAAAAAGAAAGCCAACAGGACATTTCTACTAGCACATCTTGCTTTAATTTCAACTGTCTGAAATCAAACTAAGGTATGTTCCCACTCAAATTAATTTTTTTGGTTGCAACTACATTCTCTCTTGTATCACACTTTCCAAATCACTCAGGATTAAACCTTAGGCACATCTTATAGTTTCCACCCCCAATGATCAATTGTCAAATGCACCAGCATTGTCTTTTCATAGTCTTCAGTCTTTCCGTAGTCTTTATTGTTCACCACTGAAGACTCTGGGTGGTTCAAGCGGTTAACACTTTGGGCTGCTAACCAAAAATTTGAAAGTTAGAATCTACCCAGATGTGCCTCAAAAGAAATTCCTGTCAATCTAACTCCAAAAAATCAACCACTGGAGTCTCTGTGGAGTCTCTGTTTCACTCAGTAATATGTGGAGTTGTTGTGAGACAGAATTGACTCATTGGCAACTGGTAGTAGTAGTAATGTTTATCCCTGCTTTATCATTCCTTCAAAACTAGGCCTTTATACATATTTACAGTAAGAATACAAAAGATCTTCATTGTCTATCTATCTCTACCATAATCTGATAAATCAAAGCTAAGTTAGCTTCAAAAAACCTCTAATAGCATGTCATTGCTTAAAAATTTATAACCTTTACTGTTCCCTTCTGAGTACTCAAGATTCTCCATTATCTGGCCTTATCTTGTCTATCCAACCATATAAAAGTAAATACAGTATGACTTCTGGATTCACGCCTTCCAACTATTACCCTTATTGCCTCCGAACCCCCAAAATGGAGTCATCTGGTTGACAAAATGGCATCCAAGTTTGCGTGGACAAGGCTTTTAAGATTTATTTTTACTGAAACTGAAGCCTAGCCTTCCTATAAATCAGACCACCCATACTGGCCAAAGAATTCTGACAGTCCTTCAATAGTAAATTATATAATTCATTCAGAAATAATCTTCTTTGTGTCCATATTTTGTCAATAAACTCCAGTCATCCAGTCACTGTTAATCATCAAGGAAGTACTTTTCCATTTTTTGGTTTGGTGCTACTCATTTCATTAATCATCTGCCCAATAAACCTCATCCAATAGATTAATTTTATTATTGACTCAGTTTCTTTTGATATCCCATTAACCAAATTTGCTCATTCCAGGTTGAGCACTTCCTCAGTACTTAGAACTCCTGCCTTTCCATTATCAAGATAGAATTTTTTTAGACTGAATTCCAATTTCAACTATTCAGTGAAGATTTTTCTGCTAAGTTTAGTACTGGATGATTATACATTTCTCTAAATATCTACAATGTGGACAATGTGAATCTGATTACAGACGATCATGTGTTGTCTTTAAGCTGGCTTATTTTGTAAACTTGCCTTCTCCAGGACTGCAACCAACTGAAAGACTTGGACAGCAAAGAGTATTTTGTTTGTTTGTTGTTTGTTTGTTTTAATAAAAGTCAGAAAACAAATCAGTTGTAAGACTATACATTATATCTGAGGTTGACTCTTAACCATTATCATAATTTAAAATATTTCTTTTAAATTTTTAGCATCTAGACAAACTTTAACCCAACTTTTTTTTCTTGTAAAAATTATAGACAACATAACATTTGCTATTTAATATTTTTTGCTTGTGCATTTCAGTTAGACCAATTATATCAAGCATGTTGTTGCAACCACAGCAGCTTCCATTGGCCTATACTCCATCCCCATAAACAGAACTCAGCACACCTAAACCAAGATTCCTCTCTATCTCTTTCCTTCTCTTCCCTCTCTGATCTGTATACATTTGCTTATTCTAGCTTCGTGATAGTAAAATACAACATGTGTACTTTTGTGGCTCACTTCACTCAGTATAATGTTTTTAAGGCTCCTCTATGTTGTGGTGTGTATCAGAATTTCATTTATCTTTATGACAGAGTAATATTCCACTGTATGTACACGTGATATTTCTTTTTTTAAGTCAAAAGAAACCGAGTCAAGTCAATTCCTATTCATAGCAACCCTGTAGAACAGTGTATAACTGCTCCATAGAGTTTCCTAGGAGCACCTGGATTCAAACTGCCGATCTTTTCGTTAATAAGTAACACTTAACCACTATGCCACCAGAGCATACCTACAGTAGCCCAAAAAATAAATTAGCCTAGTTAAGCATTAATTTTAGAAGCAGGGTCACTTAACTAGTTTAGCAAACTATCAGCACTAGAATTTTGGCTCTAATAGTAAGATATTATACATCCATTATATACAAAACCACAGCCTGGTTATCATCAGAGTGTATCATGTATATCACAGAACTGTGTTCCGCAGAGGTTTTTCTAGTTTATTTTTCAGAAATAGATCACCAGGCCTTTCCTCCTATGACCTCTGGGTGGATTTGAATCTCCAGCTTCTAACCTCTTAGCAACCAAGTGACTTAATCATTTGTGCCATCTCAGAACCCCCCCATTATGACATCATTATCTAAGTTTTTAAAAGTTACAGCAAAATGTGAAAAATTGTCTTGAGAAATATAATTTGAACGTACTATGTAACTACAGATGAGGTATAGGATCGCATTAGGATAAAGGAATGTCTTAACTGCTTTGGATTAAATTGGGCAATAGCTGTTGATCAGAACTGGTCTTTAAGAAGAATAATCTGATCAAAACAACCAAAAAAAAAAAAAACCCACTGCCACCAAGTTGATTCTGACTCATAGGGACCCTATAGGTCAGAGTAGAACTGCTCCATATGGTTTCCAAGGAGTGCCTGGTAGATTCGAACTGTCAACCTTTTGGCTGGCAAATGTACCACTTAACCACTGCACCACCAGGGTTTCCAAATAATCTGACAGACACATATAAAAGTATAAACTGCAGGGGCAAAACAATGGTAGCAGAGAGGTCTATTAGAATTCCACTGGAATATACCAGGTAAAAAGCAATGATGGTGATGAATTAAGAGAATAAAAGAAAAGCATTCATCCTGTCTTTCCTACGTAAACAGTACTACTCTGTCTACAAATAGTAGATACAGACAATGAGGATCAAACAAAAGTAGAAGATATGTGAGTATGACTATGCAGATAAGGTCAACTGAAATTACTTCCACAGAAGGCTTGAAATGGCAAGTATGGTCAAAACGACTGAGGAAGATGGTCATCGTTTTAGGGAGACAATGTTGAGTTTGTAAGGGCATATTGAATTGTAAAATATAGTTGGATTTAGACACAAGGATGATCAGCAAGCAGTGGAAATATGTGCTTAGAACTTTTGAAAAAGCTAGAAATACAGATATGTGTTATCACAAGAAAGAGATGGAGGCTAAAGGACTGGACAAGATGAGCAAAGGATAAATAAACTAGAGAGAATGAACAAGGAATGGGATCACAAGCAATGACCGTATTTGAAGAGCAATGGGATCCTGAAACAGACAGGGAGGGGAAGGCCAAGAGGCAAGAGAGAAATTAAGAAAGTGAAGTTTCATTTTGGGGAAAAAAAAAGTAGAGACCAACTCTAGGGAATATAAGGGAAAAAGTAGCTAAGAATATTTTACTGATTTCACTATTAAGAAGCTGAAAGTTATAAACAACCCTATTTTCCATCATTTTTCACAGTTCAAGAGTCAAAGTTTGTTGAGAGATATCAAAATTATTTTTCCTTCTATATTATTGAGAATTAAAATTACTCAAGAAAAATAGTATATTTTATCTGGTTAAATGCCACAGAAAATACAGCTTTGTCCTTACTTCATACTTAAGCAAATTACTACTTCATTCTCCTTGACAAAACTAAGAATTCAGTTACCTTTGGACCACACGATAAAGGATCTCAGAACTGTCTTCATATTCATAAGTTACTAAAGATTTTATGGAATTAACATATAGTACCAAAGAAACCCACCAAATGAAGCAAGCAATCATGACATAAATTAAGTAACCAAGCTAGAACTGAAAACATAACTAGGGTAGGCAAATACAGGATGAAGTTTGATGATGATCCAGGTGATCTGCACCAATTTGCACACCATATTTAGGCGCAGGAGGAAAGACATTGTCTTAAAAAAGAAGAGAAAGTTTCACAGATGACAGCACACAAGCATAGTCTATTACAAGGAATGACATTTATGGTCTTACAATCAGGGTATCCAATGCTCTCACTTAATCTGCCTCTTGCCCAAGTGGCTTACTGACTTCACTACAGAGTCTTAACTGGTATGGTTCTATATCTTTAAATGCTAAAAGTTCCAAGAGACTTTAAATTTAAGTATTCAATTTAGGAATCATCTTTGTTCCTGTTTCATGATTTTTCAGAACAGCTTATATGGTGATCCAAACTTTATCCTTTTGTCTTTTCAGTACTTTAAAATTTATGCTATTGACTATTTTCAGAAATTTCATTAAACCTTAGACCCTCATGTTTATTTTTTTTTATTTTTTTCTATTGTCACCATTAAATAACTGCTTAGTATAGAAGTGACCCAAATTTTCAGTGTGAAATGTATTTGTTATCCTAGCTATTTGCAGTCTGGAAAACCATTTTCACTGTTCAGTGACTTCTATCATATATATGGCATTGGTGTTATTTTAAGCACCTACACACATCCCTTTGGAATCTATGATTACAACGATTAAGATAAATACACTTTCCAAATGTTTGAAGGAACTTAATAACACTGTTCCAGGAGCATCTGCTGAAGCCACTAGGCCCTGTATTTATACCACGTAGAGTGTGTTATACTATACTTGAAAGTTGATTCATGCCATCAATTTGGCAGAGTATTTATGTACATGTACTAATCATTTCAGAACTATCAAGTCATTTTATCCCCCTTTTCACTTAACAGTTTCAAGGAATCAGCAGCAATAACTTTACAAAATTTGCTCCCTTCTTTTGAAAAGAAATCAGAAAAATAACACCAAATTTGCTCCATGATATTGTCCTAAAATAAACAGCTGGTTCTACATAGATCTGAGAATATGTGTCAGCATAATAATCTTAAACTAATTCAAATTATTGACTGCTTTGGTGGGAGCCGGTTATTAATTTTTTTTAACTAGGCATTTTGATGTATTATTAACTTAGATAACAAACTCTTGTCATATGGGACCCTAGAAATGTTTATTTGTGTGGGAGATGTGGTAAGGAATAGAGTATCCAAGGTTGCTAAGTAAGTTAAAACTTCAGTTGATCAATTTCCAGCTGTAAAGTAACTCAAAGCAAACAGCAAATCCATGTTAATTTTTTTCCCTTACTCCCTGGTAGCCTTACATTCTCATCAGCACATAGCCTGTTTTGTATATGTGATGAATTCAGGACAATTTAGTTCTGCAAACATGGACTGAACTTGTATCTGTTCATGGAACTTAGCACTACAGCAAGGCAAAAATGTTAGGTACAACTTCTGTTCTCAGTAGCTTATTACTTATGAAAGCCAATGGATGGCTAACTATACAACAAGCAGAATAGAATAATCATTAATACAGACATACCAACAAAATGCTGTCAAAGAAACAGAAAGGAGCCTTTTAATTCTTAATGAGACAAAGGAATCAAACGAGTGTGCAAAATCTTTGAGATATACCTGTTTTCCTAATAAGAATCAATATAGATTTTTCTGTAAGCCAGTCATGTAAAAATGACCAGAACAACTGAGCTAATTTTATGTGTTACCCCTGACATGTCACTGATTGCTACATTCATTCATTCAACAAATACTGGCATCTACTATGTGCCAGGTATGGAATACAGTGATGAACAAAATCTAGTCTTACCCTCATAGAGATTATCCTCTGGTTGACAGAGACAAGACATAAAAATTAATACAGGTGTTAAATGTAAGACTCAATCAGAAAACATGAAGGCAGAAGGGAATAAAACATATAAAAAATAAACAACAGACAACTCTTCTTCCTGGAGATAGGAGGTTCAGTGAGATCAGAGCCCCAAAAGCTGTAGACCAATGAAGACTCAATTTAACATTGTTTTCCCTTTGGTTGACTACCAAGTCTTCAAACTAGCAGGGTGAAGTATACACAGAAAATCAAGGGTACAAGTCAGTCCTGCTCCCCAATGCAATGCTAGTTCCTCAAGAGGTGTCCTAAAGCTTAGTGTGTTTGGTGTAAAGAACCTGCTGGCCAGAACCCCATGTTTTCAGACATTTAAACTTTCAGGCCATGGCAAAAAACTTTTAGGCTGTCATCTTGTTAGTCCACTCATTTACCACATAAGAAATTTTCTATTGACCACAGTTATGTCAAACCCCCTACCTACATCACCAGGCCTACACTGGACTTGACTGTGGTCCACTAAAGAGGTCAAGAGGGGGTCCAAAGAACATGGCAAACTGAACACACACTTATTGGATGTAAACCAAAAACTCAGCCAGAATGTCAGTAAAGATGTATATGTAACAAGATAAAGAAAAAGGGAATGGAAACTATAGCTGGTAAAGCTTATCATAAAAATTTTGGAAAATAAAAAGAGGATGGATACAGATTAGCTGACTTCAGGGCAGATGAAGCTTAAATACAAGTCCTACAAAGAGGATCACAACAAGCAGGCCAAACTTCAGGATAGGAAGTATCAGTTACCACTCAGGAGTGAAGATGAGACTCCATACTAAAAACAGAGTTCAGAGAAATTTCATACTGAGAATGATGAGACTCCTTAACCACTTCCTCTGCTCACATCCCAGTTTGCTGACAATCAGGCTTATACTTCCAGGTGGTAAGAATGGAGCTTTCTTCTCTAGCAAAAATAACCAACCCCAAATGAAAGACCTAAGACAACTGATATTTAGTCAGATTCAATCACTGTTTAGTGAAGTTCAGCATTCAAAAACACATTTCGTCTCACTACACACACACACACACACTCACAAACACGCAATCACAAACCTTCTACTCTGCTTTTTATAGTGTCTCACTCTAAGATAGGAATAGAGATTTGAAACTTCATATATATTCGTGGAAAACCTCTAAAGTGAAACAAAGAAATCAAAACACAAACAGAATAATAAAAATAAAAGTAGGGAAAGGGCTGCTTGAAATAGGCAGAGATATTCAGGGAACATAAGGTGCAATTAAAAACAAACAGAAATTGTCCTTAATACTCTCATAGAGATAATTCATGAATTAAGAATGCAAGGGGAGGAAGGTAGACGTAGAGAAGCCCCAGTGTTAAGTAAGCGAGACGCAGTTTTTTGATGCTGAAAACATAACTTTTAAAAGTGCCAAAGACCCGGGAGTTCCCCTGGGAGCATGGTCCCTAGACATGATGTTGCCACTGATCATAAATCATTACTGAGGTCAACTCTTCAGACAGGAATGGACTGGACTCAGGGACACAAAGTGACCATATTGTATGTGTGCTTGATGGCTCTAGGCATCTACAGGATGTCATCCTATTGGCCTGTTACTAGAGGGGAGTGGAAAAGTTGAAGAGGAGGGGACAGGAGCTTGTTAAGAGGATACAGCAAGTATAGAACAGAAAGGAGGAGCGTGCTATCACCAGACAAGGAAAGCAGAAGGAGCTGCAAATAGGCGACCATGCAAATTTAAATTGGATTGTACACTTTCACTCAATTACAATAAAAATAATAACAATATATTTTTTTTAAAAGTGCCTTAAAATCAATAGACGTTTAGTACATTGAGGAAATCTCCTAATAAATAATATAAAAAGACAAAGAACAGGAAAACAACACAATTAGGGCAGCAATCCAGGATACTCCAACATCTAGAGAGTACAAGTTCCACAGAAATAAAATGGAGGGGTAGAAATTATCAAAGAAAATAATCTAGATCTAAAGGAAATGAGTTTTTTTTTTTTTTGATTGAAAGAGTCTATCATATCTCCAGAAGAATGAAAAAGATCCACACCAGTATATATCAAGATGACATTTTGAGTCTCTGACGATTTAAAAAAGAAAAAAAGTCATATACGAAGAATCAGAAATCAAAATGGCATTGGGCTTCTCAACTGTATCTCTAAAAGGGAGAAGCAATGTTGTCAATGTTTTCAGGGGAAAATTACATCCAACTTGGAATTCTATATTCAGAAAAACTGTTAATCAGGATAAGAGAAGAATATGGACATGTAAGAAGAGATGACTCCAGTCCCAGGCAGAGGGAGCAGTAAGAGCAAACCCTGAAACATGAAGCAGCATGGTTTGCTGTAGATTTAATACCTTGAGAGGAAAAGTGGAAAGGGGTCAGGTAAGACCTTTAGCCATGTTAAAGAGTTGTCAATTTTCCAACATAGTCCAAAAGGAGCCACGAAGGAACTTCAAAGAAGAAAGTGGCAAGATCAGATTTATATTTAGAAAGTCCAGTCTGGCAATGCAGGGAAGATTGGATAAGAGGAGGGAACTATTTACAGCAGAAGAAATGTAGACTAGAGTTGGTGTGGGCCTGTACCTAAATCAGTAACAGTGAAGCAGGAGATAGAGAGATGACTTCCAGGTAGGCAAGGAACTAGAATCACCATTGGTGACTGATTAGATGTTCAATTAAAGTGTCTAGGACGACTCTCAGGTTTGCATCTTAGGGTGACTTTATGGATAATGTCTTTCTCTAGCAATAGAGAAGGATCTGGGGAAAGGATGAGTACAGGGTGAGATATGCTGACTTTGGATTACCCTACATGCAGGTTTCTCTTTCAAGCTTTTATACCAGTTCTGTACTCAGCAAGGAATTCTACCCAACCCCTTCTAGTATTTCAATTACAACAGCAAAGATCAAAATAAGAAAAATCACAAAACCCAGGCTTTTACATATTTTTGAGTTCTGTTCCAATTTTCGACTACCTGCATACATAATTTACATAGTCATAGTCATAATAAAGGAGCCCTGGTCACACAGTGATGAAGTATTTGGGTGTTAACCAAATTTCAACCCACCAGCTACTTCAAGAGACAAAGCTGTGGCAGTGTGCTTTCATAAGGATTACAGCTTTGAAAACCCTGCTTGGCAGTTCTGTTCTGTCTTGTAGGGGCATTACGAGTTGGAGTCTACTAGTCAGCAACAGGTTTGGTTTTTACAGTCTTGCAAATTTATGTTCTGCTTTTTTTCACTTAAAATCCTTTTCAGTATGCTTATCTACTGTTCCACAGTCTTTACAATCATCACTGTTACAGCTATGTAGTGTTATATCGAGTGGTAGTTTCTTATTTTACTTATCATTTCCACTGTTGTTAAAACTTCAGTTTCTAATTCTTTTGCTACTTTGCCGAATAATACTACTATGAAAATCTTTCTGCACATGCCTTTTTCTACTATTTTTCCTGCATTTTGGCTTGGTAGATATTGGAAAACTTTTTTTTTTTTTTGCCTCAGTGTAGTGCTGACTCAAATTATAAGAAGGTTTTATGGCTGTCTTTTGTTTTACAAAGAATCTAGAACATTCCAAATCTATGTCCCTCTTGGGTTCCATTCTGCTTACTACCAAAGCCACCACATAACAAATGATGGCTCTAAGGCACAGTGGCCCAGAGCCTTGCTTCAGTCTCCTCTGTCCACTTCTGACACTATTCCATACTGCAGAATTCCATCTACTCATCTTACTCTTTCAAATCAGTGACACCACTAAATGTTGGTTTTAACCATGGCATGGGATACCTGGACTCTTGATGCCATAAAGTTTATGAGCAGTCCTTCCATGAGCCCATGGCCAAGATAGTCTAACCAGCCTAATTTCAGCTACCTAAAACTCAGTACCTAATGAAAACAGTCAGACATAATGAGAATAGTGAGACCTTTGGGTGGTATTTAAAACTACCCATCATGCATTTCACTCACTGTAGCAGTTAACAGCATGGACTCTGCAGTCAGGTTTGAAGATGTGCTCCTGTGGGCAACTTTCTTTAACTTCTGTGTATTGCAGTATCCTAATCTCTAAAAAGTTGTTAGATGCCATGAAGTCAGTTCCAACTCTTAGTGCCATATGTGCAACAGATGAAACACTGCCTTGTCCTATACCATTCTCATAATCATTGTCATGCATGAGCCCATTGTGGCATCTATTGTGTCAATCCACATCTTTTGAGAAGCTTCCTCTTTTTTTCTGACCATCTACATTACTACATATTATGCCCTTCACCAGGGATTGGTCTTTCCTGATTACATGCCTAACATGTAAGAGATGAAGCCTTGCCATTCTTGCTTCTAGTGAGGACTCTGGCTGTATCTCTTCAAAGATACATTTGCTAATTCCTCTGTCAGTCCATATTATATTCAATATTCTTTTCCAACACTGTAACTCAAAGGTGTCAATTCTTCTTCCACCTTCCTTATTCATAGTCCATGACACAACCGAAAAATAAAAACCTTTTGCTTTCAAGTCGATTCCAACATGAAGCCACTGAAAACATCATAGTTTGGATCTGGCACACTTTAGTACTTAAAGTGACACCTTTGATTTTTAACACATCAAGGAGGTCTTTTGTAGCGGATTTGCCAAATGTAATTTGTCATTTGATTTGACTACTGCTTCCATAGGCATTTATTATAGATACAAGTGAAAGGAAATCCTTGACAACTTCAATCTTTTCTCTGTTTATCATGATATTGCTTATTTGTCCCCTTGTGAGCACTTTTGTTCTCTAGCTGTTAAGGAGTAAGCCATACTGAAAGCTGTGGTCTTTGCTCTTCATCAGTAAGGGCTTCAAGCCCTATTTAACTTCATCAAGCTAAGTTGTGTTATCAGCATAATGCTGGTTGTTAATGAGCCTTCCTCCAATCTGGATGCCACATTCTTCTTCATACAATCTAACTTCTTATATGTTTGTTCAGACTGAATATGTATAGTGAAAGGATACAACTCTGATGCACACTTTACCTGACTTTAAAGCCATCCAGTGTCCCTTTGTTGTGTTCAAACTACCGCCTCTTGATCTGTGTAAAGGATCGTCATGAGCACAATTAAGTGTTCTAGAATTGCTCTTCTCCACAGTGTTATCCATAATTTGTTATGATACCTTTACCCAGTCAATAAAACACAGATAAACATCTTTGTGGCATTCTCGGCTTTCAGCTATGATCTATCTGACATTAGATAGATCTCTATTCTCTTCTGAATCCAGCTTGCATTTCTGGAAGTTCCCTCTGGATGTACTGTTACAGGTGCTTTTGAATGATTTTCAGCAAACTTTTACTTCTGTGTGATATTAACAGTTGTGTTCAATAATTTTCTCATTTTGTTGGATTATCTTTCTTTGAAATGGGTACAAATATGGATCCCTTCCAGTCAGTTGGCCATTAGTTGTATTCCAAATTTCTTTGCATAGGTAAGTAAGAACTTCTAGAACTGCTTCCATTTGTTGAACCATGTCAGCTGGTATTCTGTTAGCTCCAGGAGGCTTGTTTTTCACCAATGTCTTCCATGTAACTTGGATTTTTTCCGTCAGAACCATCGGTAATTGATGATATGCAACTTCCTGAAATGGTTTAATGTAGGCCTCTTATTTTTGGTACAATGATTCCATGTATGTCTTCTACCTTCTTTCAATGCTTCTTCCATCATTTAATATTTTCTTCACAGAGCCCTTCAACACTGCCACTTGAGGCTTGAATTTTCCCTAGTTCCTTCAGCTTAAGAAATGCCAAGTATGTTATTTCCTTTTGGTTTTCTATCTCCAGGTCTTCAAAACATTTTGTTATAATAGTTTACTTTGTCTTCTTGAGGTGCCCCTTGAAGTTTGTTTACCTCTTTTACTTCATTATTTCTTCCATTTGCTTTAGCTAGTCTATGTTCAACAGAAAGTTTCAGAATGTACCTTGGAGATTAATATAATTGACAATGGCCCCACCCCCAAAATGCAGAATTCTTGTTGTTGTTAACTGCCATGGAGTTGGCCCCCATCTCATGGCAAACCTCGTGCACAATGGAATGAAAGTTTTCCCACCAATCCTGAGTCATTTCCAGGATTGGTTGCATATCTTATGGGATCCACAGGATTTTCATTAGCTAATTTTCAGAAGTACATCACTAAGTCTTTCTTCCTATTCTAACTCAGACTGAAAGCTCCACTGAAACTAATTCATCAGGTCAGCATGCAAGCTTCCATTCACAGATGGATAGTGGCTGCATATAAGGTCACTTGGCCAGGAATTAAACCCACGTCTTCTTCACAAAGGCAATAATTCTCTCACTGAAGAACCACTGCCCCTATCAGTACTCATTAGAAAATAGTACTATAGGCCCAATATGAGTCAGAATCAACTTAATGGTAATGGGTTTGGTTAATGAGTTAGAGAACTTGCATTACCTCTGTATGACACAAATGGTTAAGCACTTGATTACTAGTCATAAGTTGGCCATTCAAATGCGCCCAGAGGCACCTTGAAGGAAAGGCCTGAAGGTTTATTTCTGAAAGATCGTAACCTTCAGAACTCTATATATAAGTTCTACTCTGCACACATGGAATTCCATGAGTTGGCACTGATACGGTGACAACTGACTACAATAACACTTGCAATGGGAGATGTAGTTCTAAATACCTAATATGTTTTGTCTATTTAAACTTCTCAACCCTGCATGAGCCAGGTGCTATGATTCCATTCTGAAGAAGGGTAAACTGAATCATGAGAGTGTTAAGCACCTGCTTGAGATTTCACAGTCAGGTCAAGATATTAAGATTTAAAACTAGGAATCTAGGTCCATTAGACATATGGTCTCTCTGAATAATGCAGCAGAAATTTAGTGATTCATGAAGGCAAGGAGAGTAGCTAACAAATTGCCCAGTCTTTAGCGATGAGATTCCTCTGTTGCAGTTCCAAGGGAAGAAGTTGAGTTCCAGGGCACTAAAAACTATTTACAGTCTTCTATCTCCAACTTTACTTGGTGCTTTGAACTGCATCCAAATTGAATTCAACACTTATGAATTTTCTTCTAATGCCTTTGTGAGTTAATGGTTCTTTTAATCTACATCTTGTCTTCCAGCTATAGTCTTTGTAGCTGTTCCTAGCTCTTAAAATGTCAGATTAAGAGATACGAGACTTCAGTAAGTCCTCCAGAGTTTGAGACTAATGAGAAGGAAAAAAAAAAAAATCCTATGTCAGTTAAATTATCATATTCTCTAGCTCTGCTTTAACTTTCAGCATACAGAATTTTTTCTCAAACAAAGAAAAAACACTTTGTCCTGTGCTCACTATGCAGATCAGAAACAGTAAGGAAACATCTGTATAGCTAGAAGATGGGGATCACCTCTTTAAATCAAATAATTGATAGTGATATTTCCTCTATCAACGAGTGCTTTGCACCCAAATCATCCCTGATAAGTTTTATGCTGTGAGGGTGATTTCTTATACTGATGACACTCAAGTACAGGAAATGCTATCATGAGTAGAGAACAAAACAATCAAGATAACTTTTAGAACACACAGCTGCCTTTGAAAACAACATCTCAAAAGTTCACGAATAACCCTTAAATGGGGAAGGAGGGAAGACTTACATAGAAAGGTAAGGAGAAATCAGATTATAGAAGGCCTTTAAAGCAATCCATTGTGGTTTAAAAAACAAAAAGAAGTAAATATTTTCCTGTAGAGAATGAGAAGCCACTAAATGATTTTATGATGGAGTGACCCAGTTAGACTTCTGGTTAAAAAAGATCTTTCCGGTGTCCTGCATAGGATGGAGGGAGGGGAAGAGAAACAGAGAGACGTGATGCCAAAAGAGGTTAAGGATATTATCTTCAAATTCTGTTTGTGACCTGGGAAATGATACTGTAAAGAGCCTGAGAGTCAGGCCAGGCAGCAGCAATGTAAATGGACTGCTGTGAGATAAACTTTAGGAAGTCCTGGAAGATAGGCAGGACAACTTCACATGTTATTTAAGGGAATGGAGCATTCTAGGAGAATGTTTCTTTGCTTTTAAGCCCATAATTCTTTTTTGATAAATATAAAAACTTCACAGTGCCCTCCAACAAAAAATTCTTATGTACCCCTCTAGAGAGACATGTCCCATTTCAGCATCTTAAAAAACATTTCTCTTAATTTTGTGCCCAATAACTAGTAAACACTTTGTTAAATTGTATTCCTAAAGTCTATATTACACAAAATAGAAGTTTCTTTAATTGCAAAATTATATTTTAATGTAAAATACAAATATTCAATTGACAGAATACTCTGGATTTCCAATTTGGGCAAAGTCAATCACAGTCCTTCAATAAAATGATGATACTGCAAGGGGAGAGGTTTGGGAAGCAACCACCGAGTTAAAAGTAAATCAGTACGACCCACTGAAGTGTAAACCACTGGAGGGCAGAGACTATTTCTTAGCCCTCTAGAATCTAAACCAGTGAATGACTGGCACATAGCCTAAAAAAAATGGGGATGAGGGTTATTGAAATAAGGTGCCTGCCAGTTATCTAGAGATAGAAAGAGATGCTAGAAAAGGCTGAGGGAGAGCTGAAAGGAAAGGTCAGAAGGGAGATAATTCTTTGGCATGACAATAACTTAGGTAAGAGCTGTTTCTAAACATTTTGCTCCTGAGCCATTTTCAAAACTTAATAAAAGGTATCACTTTCCCCTCATATACATTTTATGGGAGGTTGCTAACACCCTGAAATCTTATTTGCATCCTCTAAGGGTTTGTGGAAACCCTGATCAAGAATCTCAGTAGCAGTGATAGCTGACTCTATGGGTTAGATCTACTGACTTATGGAGAGGGTAGAAAGAGAGCAAGTCTAAGAACTGAGCCCAGAGAAGTGTCAATATTTATGGCAGACAGGGGGTGATAGCCTCAAAAGCAGAATGAATCACAGTCATACTAAGAAGCAAATAAACAAAACCCCACTCTGCGGAGACAATTCTGACTCACAGTGACCCCATACGGGAAAGACTGGTGTGGTCCAAGGAAGGAAACAGCTTGTTTAAAAAGAAAAGTCAATAGTTAACAGGGTCACACATTACACAGAAAAAACAAGATGATGACTGAAAATTATTTGGCTTTGGGGGCCAAATCAAGATGGCAGAATAAACGCACATCTCCCTAAATCCCTCTGGAAACTAAGACTGAATTGATAACTACACAGAGCCTTCTGGACAGCTAGAGAGTCCTAGGAAATGGCATAGGCCTGTTAGTTTGAACTTCATACCACTGAACAGAAACCTTCCTCTTTTTCAGTGACCCCCACTATCGGTGAGTGATGGCTTTCAAGGATCAAGGGTAACTCACCATTTTAACTTGTTTTTCTCTCTCTTGGCTGGTGAGCAGAGCTGAAACTTGACTGGCAACTAGTCTCGGGAGCACTGCTGGTGGGATCAGCAGGCAAAACTGCCACAGTTTGAGAGCCCTGCTTTGGACTTTGTGCATCTTGGCATTTTTGGTGTCTCTTTTCTGCCTTCATCACTGAGTGGCCTGTGCCTTGGCAGGCTGGGATCTTGTGCAGGATGCCATCTTCTTCCTCTGGGAAGCAGATTTACCCATACAGAGGCCTCAGCTGTATCTAGTTCCTAGACTGAGAGGCAGCTCCTGCCCAGAGAGAATGCTTTTCCAGCAGAAAAGCAGTATTCTACACAATGCCACCTATGGCTTGGGCCTGACAGCAGAGGCCAGCAGTTCAGTAGCCTTTCTGTATTCTGAACTAGTTTATAACATCTGGGGTTAGATATAGAGGTACTTACTTTGCCAGCTGGGAAGAGGGACCTGTACACCTGAAAACCTGACTGACTTTAGAAGTTGGCAAATACCTTTTATCTTTCATTTTAAGATTGGCTTGGCTAGAGAAACAAATATGGTCCATCCTCACAGCATCTCTCCCAGCCTTTATTGAATTAAATGATGCCCCAAAAGCAAAAAATTCTCGATAAAGGCATAACCTAGAAATCACTGATGGCTTCAGAAGGCCACCAAAAGAATGAACCAAAGAGCTTCCCAGATGTAGAAACCTTTCTGAAACTATCGGAAGGTAAATACAAAAGAATTATACAGAGAGCCTTCCTAGACCTTACACAAAATGCAGTAGAGCAAAATGAAAAATTAAGCAAGCTGGTCGAGCTGATAGAACACCAGTACTCTGAAATATAACAGATCAAGAAGAAAATCAAAAACATAGAAATTTCAATTTACAGCCAAGAAAACAGAATGGAACAAATGGAAAATAGGCTTTCTGACTTGGAAGACAGGCTACTGACTCCAGCGTCTATGAAGAGAAAGCAGAAAAAAGAAACAAGAAAAATGAGGAAGCAATTAAGAAGCATGTGGGACTCTATTAAGAGGAACAGTCTACGATTAATTGGAGTTCCTGAACAGGGAGAGACACCTGAGAACACAGAGAGTATTGTGGCTGAGGGGCCAATACAAAACTTCCCTGAAATTAGGAAAGAAGAGAATATAGATCTCTAAGATGCATATCAAATGCCACTCAATATAGATCTCAAAAGAAAGATTCCAAGACATATTATAATCAAGCTTAACAAAATGAAACATAAGCAGAAACTCTCAAAGGCAGCAAGATTCAAAGCAAAGCTAACATTCAGAGGGAAACCCTGTAGGCTTTCATTGGATTTCTCAGCAGAAACAATGCTGGCACAGAGACAATTGCATGACACATTCAAAGCCTTGAAGGAGAAGAACTTCCAATCAAGAATTACATATCCTGCAAAACTATCTTTCAAATATGAAAATGAAATCAAGACATTCACAGATGAACAGAAACTCAGAGACTTTGTAAAATCCAAACCAATGCTACAAGGAATAGTGAAAGAATCTCTTGACTTTGGCTTAGAAGAACAAAACCACTAACTTTAATTTTAGAAGCAATTTCAGGACACATCACCCAGAAACCTACTCAGTTATGGAAGGCTTCAAACCCAATCAAGCTTGTAATAGTGAAAGAAATGATCCAGTGATCTTATCATGAAAACTATGATGTCATCATATTCAAAAGAGGGATGTACTACAGTCATCACAGTCCTTTCAGATGGAGAGGAAGTTAATAAGAATGGTAGTAATTAAAATTGGATTTATACACAGTTTATTAAGAGGGATCATAGGGGCAGTCATAAAGCACAACAAAGATGCAACATATCAAATCAGGAAACGTAATACAGGGGTCTCAGCAACCATAATACCAACGGTGAAAAATCAACTCACAAAGAATGTCCCAGAACAGATTAATAAGAACAGAGAAAACATCAACGAAAAGATAAACATATCATAATGACAGCATTAAACACATAGCTATCAATAATTACATTGAATGTGAATGGACTGAACACCCCAGCAAGGAGACATCAAGTGACATCTTGGATCAAAAGACATGACCCATCCATATGTTGTCTATAAGAAACTCACCTCAGACTTAAAGACAGAAACAAACTGAAAATTAAAGTATGGAAGAATATATAGTAAGCTAACAATACATAAAGAAGAGCAGCTGTGGCAATTGTAACTTCAGATAACATAGATTTTAATGTAAAATCTACCTTCATGGACAAGGATGGACACTACTTATTGCTGAAAGGTTCAATACACAAGCAGGACTTAACAATATTAAATATTTATGCACCTAATATTACAGCACCTAAATACTTCAAAGAAACACTGATTACACTCAAAAATGATATAGATCACTCCATAATAATAGTGGGAGACTTCAACACTCCACTCTCGATATTGGACAGATTTCAATAAAGACACAGAAGATCTTACAGCCACAATTAACCAAGTGGACCTCATCAACATATACAGAACTTTCTACCTATCAGCGGACAACTACACTTTCTTCTCCAACGATAAAGAACAACGATTTTAGGAAATATCTCACAATCTGTTTTCAATTGGAGTACATTACGCTGGGTGAAAGTAGTCAATGACAAAAGGATAAATATTTTATGAGACCCCTATGATAAGAACTTCCGACTCGATGGCACTTGGCTTGGCATGATAAGAACTTAAAAACAGACTCATGCATAGAAGAAAAGACTCTTTGATGGGTGCAAGGTGGGAAGGCCAGGAGGGCAGCAGGGGAAGGGTTTGCATTAGATAGTTTATAGAAATTTGGTTCAGTGAAATCAGTGACAGCACAAATTAGAAAGAAGATCAATATTAACTGGACTTCACCATAACATGATTACTCCTCCTATCTTATCCCAATATTGCAAGGACAGAGTCCCTGGGGTGGGGGCTGTTGACGTGCTCTCAGAGGAAGTCAAGGCCAGTTGGCACAATTAACATTTTGCTAAGAGAGCCTTCAGGACCCCACACTGGTGAGTGGCATCTGGGGTCTAAATAGCTGCCATCTGAGGATACAGCAAATGGTCTCAACTCAACAGGAACAGACTATCACCAAGGTCCAAAACAACATAAGGGAAAGAGAACCCAGAAGAGAGAAAGATCCATGTGAGTGGCTGACTACATCGACTTGCGACTGGAAGAACTGGATGGTGCCTGGCCACCAATAGTGATAGCCGTGATAGAGCTCAGAGAGTTGAGTCTCACTGGCAACACATGAATAAAATGGGGTGCACCCTGAGATCTCCAGTAAAAGACCACAAATGATGTTCTGGGGGCTTTGGGGTTACCCTGGGAGCATGAGCCTTGCCCTGATGCTGCCCCTGTCCACAAATCATAATGGAGGTCAAGTCTTTGGACAGGAATGGATTGGACTTGGAGACACAGAGTGACCATACCATGTATACACTTTATGGTTCTATGCATCTATAGGATATCATCCTGCTGACCTCTTACAGGAGGCGGAGGAGTGGGTGGAAAGGAGAGGATAGGAGATTGTTGGGAGGATAAAACATGTATGGAGTGGAGAGGAAGAGTGTGCTGTCACCAGGCAGGGAGAGCAGTGGGAGCTGCATATAGATAAGCATGCAAATTTATAGGGGAATGTATATTTTCACTCAATCATAACTAAAATAAATAAATAGAGGAAATGAAATTTTTAAAAAAATTATTTGGCTTTGAATACTGGGGGACACTTTGTATTCACTGGCCAGTTTTTATTTTTCTACCCTTTGAGAAAAGAATTCCAAATTTCCTCTGAGGAAATCAATCCACTCCTTCACACATTCTGTGCCATAGGGTTCGTGTGCCCTTGCTGGGACCCATAGCTCCGGGGGGGGCCTAATTCTCTCTCATAAGTAATAGGTTCAGATATAGGCACAGAAATTTAAGACAGTATGGCGTGTACCAACAACCATCAACGTAACTTTGGACTTTATTGAAAATTCTGGAATATAGATTCACTGGATCAACATTCTCTGGTACAAGGAATCAAAGTGCCTAGGAAATCACTGGCAGCCATCTTGAGCCAGCTGGCCAAATAAAAGCCTGGACCCTTCGGAAAGCCAATGGATCAAACCTTTCATAGAAGTCAGACCTACCTCTGAACTTTTTAATTTTATAAACATATTTAAACAGTGTTTGCTGATACTTTCAACAGGAAGTATCCTAACTCTTATCTGTTTGCAGAAGCTGTCTCAGTGAAATGATGGTGACAGAAATTAAGACAGCTGTTGGAGGAAGGAGGCAGTTTCAGCAACACAAAATACATGCATTCTTTCTGCAGTCGAGTCATGGAAGTCACTTAAAATACTATAGAAGTGTTTTCATTTCAAGTTGTTTTATTTATATGGGCTTTGGGTAACATGAAAGAATTCTATATTCTTTTATGACTCCTTTGCTAGAATATAAGTGATAGCTCAAAATTTTAGAAGATGAATTCAATGCTTCTCCCCACAATTTATTAACATGCATTGACTAGTATTGACTGTCACCTACCTCCTGACATTCTCCATATATCACCTTATGCAGAGTAGCCCTGTCAACTTTGTACTTCATTTTTAAGTCAAAAAAAAGCTTATCTAGACAGTCTGAAAACTACCTCTTCAAAATCCATCATTTCTCACCTAGATCAACGAAACTGCATGCTAATTTACCTACTTTCTTATTGCTATTCTTGCCTACTTTTCAGCCTAGACTCGACACAGCATGTGGCCTTTCTTTATAATAAATAATGTCATATTCATAAGTGTTTAGTTGCTTTTCATTGCATTTAGAAGAAAATGTTTAATAACGTTCTGAGAATAAAATTATATTTGTGAAGAACTTAGAGCAGTATCTGGCTCCTGTAAGCACTACAAATGTGAGTCACCATTATTACTTGTTCCCCTGTTTGCCTGAGACAACATTCTTCTACCTTGTCTGCTTAGTCAGATGTATCTTCTTCAAGGTTCAATTTAAATAGCTCCTCCTCCTTTGTAACGAAAGATAAGATTTTCTCCTCTGTTCTCCCTTAGAACATTACTTATATCTCGGCAAGGAAACCTAAACTTTGTTTGCTGATCATCAATAAATAAGCCCTCTATCAACAAACTATGGAGGGCTTTGTACATCCAACACCATGTCTATCATAGTATGCCCAACACGTTCTATGAATACGTGAAATTACATTCACTGTTAGCTCTTACACAGGACTGCCAACTAAGTTTGTGAACTCATCCTAGAGAAAATGCTACATACCTCACTGCTGAATGTCACTATGGTCGCCTTCAAAGTATTCCCCTTGGGAAGCTGTTCACTGACACTCTTCAAACCATTTTGCAACTCTTTTTGTGGAATGGCCATCAGAGCTGTCATCATATTATTCTTCATATCTTGAATGTCATCATAATGCATTCCGTTCAATATTTCCTTTATCTTCAGGTAAAGAAAAAAGTCACTGGGGGCCAGATCAGGTAAGAAGGGTGTTCCAATACAGTTATTTGTTTACTGGCTAAAAACTCCCTCACAGACAATTCTACAATTAGATTTGTGAACTTGCCATGGTGCTACCATCCCAGAAAGAGTTCCAAAATTGCTTTGAAAGGTAGACTGGGCACTGGCATTGATGCATAGCTTCTCAAGGGGAGTACTTCAAGGTGACTGTAGCGATAACTAGCAACGAGGTAAGCAGCGCTTAGAACAATGATATTCGTGGACTTAATTGTTGGTCGTCGTATATCCCCAAAGCTAGCGGGTTATTTCAGAAAGTACCTTCCCCTCTTACAGAACCCACATTCCACCTTTCCTAACTGGAACTGGTTTTTTTTTGTTTGTTTGTTTTTTTTTTTTTTTGGATTACAGACCATTCTATACCTCGCTTCGTTTTCAACAGCCAGTCAGATCGACGGCGCTTGGCTTGGCTTAGTCAGAACTGAAAGTCTCATTTAAACGTCACTAACGCCAGTGTGTCCTTTTCTCTTTGGCCCCTGTTGTGTGAAAGATATCTTAAGGTGACGAAGCTTTTCTCCTGAACATGGATAACCATAGGGAAGCACAACTGGAAAGAATTCACTGGAGTTGGGATAATTCACTTAGTATCTGTAAACATGGGTTTCTTCACCCGTGCAATCACCGTCAGAGTTCATATACAGTTCAAGTGTATCCATAGATATAGTAAATCTTTATAAATATTAAAGAATTTTATGTCAGCCATACTATACCTCGGCTACGTAGAATTCTAATGTCCGAAATGGTAACCACATGTGCTGAGCGCTTGAAATGAGTCTAGTCCAAAATAAGATGTGTTGTAATCATAATATACACACTGGAAGCTCCTGGATCTGATTTTCTCTTCTGTAACATAAGCATTAAATTAGAATATCTCTAAGCCTTAGACTGAAGTTCAAAGAGTTAACATGAAAAAGGAAATTCAAAATATCTCATTATTTTTGTATTGAATACTCAAATAAAACCAGTGCCGTCAAGTCGGGTCCGACTCATGGCAACCCTACAGGCCAGATTAGAACTACCCCATATCCAACTCTACGGCACTTGGCTGGCATACAGTATACAAGGAGCACCTGGTGGATCTGAACTGCCAACCTTCTGGTTAGCAGTGGTAGCACTTAACCTACTACACCACCAGGATTTGCCCGTTATATTGAATATATGCCTAAATAATAGTATCTCCTATGTGGGTTAAGTACTACGTCTGCTAACAAAAAGATGGGCAGTTCAAATCCATCAAGTGCTCCTTGGAAACTCAGTGAGGCATTTCTACTCTGACCTCTAGGGTCACTATGTGTCAGGACCCGACTCCATGGAAGTGGGTTATACGTGGCTTAAATGTATCATCAAAATTAATTCAATCAGTCTCTTTCTACTCTTTCAACATGGCTATTCAGAAACTCTCTTGGTGTAGCGGATAAGAGTTTGACTGCTAACCAAAAGGTCAGCAGTTCAAATCCACCAGGCACTCTTTGGAAACCGTATCAGGCAGTTCTACCCTGCCCCACAGGGTCACTGGGAGTTATAATCAAGTGGACAGCGATGGATATATGTTTTAGAAATTTTAAAATATCATATGTGGCTCATATCACACTTCTATTTCAATTAATCTAGAAGACTCCCAATTTCTTAAGCATTTATAGAACACGTTGCCATTACTTTCATGCCGAGAATAAATACCCTGCAAAGGGGCATTTCCAGCTCTTTTACAAAAGAAGATGGGTGAATTATGCTAATCCACATTTGGGAGTATCAGCTTTACATTTCCAAGAAGGCTGGTCAGAAACAGAGGCAAAAGTAATGCTACGCAGCTCACCCCGGGGCTACACCCCAGCATTGACCTCATTTGCTCTCTAATTAAATTCTTCCTCCCTATCTTGACTTCTGACAAATTCTATAACGTGTATGCCCTTGAAGGCTTGAGATTATTTTCTAATTCAGAGTGAAAAAGCAACCTTGTGTTGCTGTAAATATCCATATTTAACATCCCAAATGCTGATACGATTGCAACAACAGTAAAGTTTCTTTCTTATTTTACAGGAACTTTGTTAAATGTCAGCTGAAGCAGATGTGTGTTCTGGTGACACTTGAAATTCTTTTAGAATTATCTGCCCTTAATACTCATCCCTTTCCAGAACATTAACTACTTGCTTAAGCAAAACTGAAATGGAAATCTAGTTGCTTTTCCATTTTTCTGCTGGAGATAGAAGCAAAAAATAAACTTTCTATGAAAGCAAAGGAGCAATGTGCCCAAAGGGGAGAAAATTAGTGACTCAATGTCTGAGCACCAGAGGGTAAAATGTAAAACTATACTAATTAAAAGCGGGCCTCATGAGCTGTCACTGCAATTTCACCTTAGAGGAATATAACTTTATTTTGTAATGTAAGCAAAGAAGCATGACTGCAAAGTAATTAAGGGCATCGTGACGACCAAAGAATGCATGGTTTTAAACATGACACCTTACTATTATCTGAGTAAGGGAGGGGAGGAAGAAAGTAAATGCAATGCAAGAGGAGTGTGTACCCTGGATGTATACTTGGTTTCCTTAGGTACATATATAGACAGATACCCTTACTGCTGGAACAGTTCATTCATTTATTTAACAAATGTTTACTAAGCACTCACAGGAAACCGTGGTGGGTAATGGTTAAGAGCCAAGGCTGCTAATCAAAAGGTCAACAGTTTGAATCCACTAGGTGTTCCCTGGAAACTCTACAGGGCAGCTCTGTTCTGTCTTATAGGGTAACTACAAGTCCAAATCAACTGAACTGTGATGGGTTTGGTTTAGTTTGGATGGTACAAAGGTTAATAGCCTTTTCCTGACTGGTGGGACAAACAGTTGCCCAGCAACGTTTTCTTCCTCTCAGGTATTTTGGGAAGCTGCTTCCCTGTTGATAGTATATGCAGTCACAAGGCAAGGGGGCCTCTATGACTGTTTAAAATAAAAAAAATAAAAAAAAATTAGCAAATTCTGCAAATTATGGTGTCTACAGGATGTTATGAGGTGTGTGTATTTTTGGTAGGAAGAACAGAAATTAAAAGAAAAACTTGGGACACATATGTCCAGTGGGCTCAGGGGCGACTCTGGTGGTAGAATTAGTGGGATACTGTCTGTCCCTCTGGACTCTGAGGTAAGAATGTAGGAAGGGTAAAGACAAAACAAAAAATGCATAATGCCTACCAAAACTTAGGCAACACTCAATGATGCAGCATGTTCTTCCCATTAATGAAAAGATGTGGTGTCAACAACAACAAAAAAAAAACCTCAAAGCAGGAAATAACTATGCCTTGAAAAGGGTTTTAAGTACTCAGTTGCTAACTGAAAGGTCAGTGATTAGAAAGGTGGTAGTTAAAACCCACGAGCAGCTCTGCAGGGGAAAGACCTGGCCATCTGTTCCTGTAAAGGTTATAGCCAAGAAAACACTATGGGACATTTCAATTTGATGGCACCTAACAACAACATTTGAGATTTATCTCTAACAATGGAAATTTAGTTAAAAGAGAGAAAACCAGTGCGCCCTCTAAAAAAAGCAACTTCAGTAAGGCCACCCAGTGAAAAGAGGAACAGAATCTTTTTCCTACAGTGACTTATCATCTTATTTTTTAACAAAGGTCAGTCAGTTCGACTTAGCAGTTTCTCTACTGGGGTTGTTACACTATATAAATTAGACTGCAGCTGTAGCCAGCTGTTTTATCTGAAGTAACAGAATCTTTAAACGTATTTCCAGCCAATATAAAAGCTGAAGCTAAGATTTTCTAAAAACATCTTCTTATCATGAAAACTGAAAACACAGACCTAAACCAGCATTGTCATCCATAAACATACACCACACACACATGCATACACACAGATGGACATTTTCCTTGGAAATCTTGGCCAGATGCTATTGCTATACAATCCACATTAGGATTTCCAAAGACTGGGGAAAAGTGGCAGGCATATTATTTTCTGCGTTTTTCTTTTTCTTCCGTCCCCAAATTGGAAAATATTCACATGAGGAATCCTTAGAAACTATAAAAGAGTATTTTTTGTTTGTTTGTTTAAGCCTCATTTTTCCAGTCTTCACATTTCTAATAATGGTGGGCTTGGCAAGTTCTACTAATGCTTTCCAAACAAAACACTACCCAGACCACAAATCTGATATAAATAGCTGTAGGTCTAAATAACTAATGAAAATAGCACTCAGAGCCCCTGCAGAGGCCATCTGTAAGATGATCCTTTCCTAATGAGCTTATGACTTCAGGGAGTCAGTCACCCATTTTGATCCAAACTCTTTTGGAACGGTTAGATGGCCTCCCCGAGGGGAAGGAGAATTACAAGTGTAAGGGCAGGATCTGAGGAACAGAGAATGGTAAACGAAGAAGCTTATGTCTAAGTTTCAAAGACTAGAGCATTGTCAGGAACAAAGACAATTTATACAGTTTAACTCCACTACCACTGGTGTTCAGTTCCGTGATCCCGGCCTTCTGACTCTATGTAAATTCTTGACGTTAAACTCATAGCATGTACTACACCCTCCTGTGTTTACTTAATCATCAGCTCTATTTATTAGATCCATTCCCAACAAAATTTACACAACATTTTTCTTGCCACTACTGTTTATCGTTTCTGACCACAAGTTGGTGAGAGAATAAACCTATGAGCAGAAAGAGAGTGCAGAAAATGAGGGATGAGTGGCAGTGCAAGTAGGGGAAGGGGGAAGACTGGGGAAAGGAGAAGTCAGGGAAGAACCGGCTAGATTGGTGGTGCTCTCTCCCAGTGCCTTTAAGTGACCAGATCAATGGAGCTATGGAAAGCTGGAAGTGAAAATTTGAAACTTCTGTACAACTGAATCACTATTGAACTGAACTGTCTCATGTTTTTCTATCCATTTTTGCTACTTTGCATACTGTGGGAATTCATGATGAACAATCCCATTTCAGAAAAACATAACTTCAATAATTATGCTGAGAATGTTCAGTACTCAAACTATCTTGAAACAAATATGTTAAGCATCAATCTTGTTAAGTTTTTATGAACTTTAGATATTCCAGTTGACTCTAAATATACCAAGATGGGAAATGCCTGTGAGCATTTCCATAATGTTTTGCTGCCTTCTGGCTCCCAGGAACTACACATCAAAGACCACAGTGCTTCTTGATTATCACAAGTGATATATGGCAATATAATTTTAAAAATCCTAAAACTGTAATAAAATTTGGCAGTCAAGCAGGATCAGTGTAGCATACATAGGCACACACACACAAATTTTAATGCCTAGGGTACTACCTTGAAAAGCAATCAAGAAAGTCACGAAGTTCTATGCTAGATTCATGTTCATAAACACATTGTTATTGTTAGATGCTGTAGAGCTGATTGCAACTCCTGGCGATTAAATATCTGGAAAAAACAGTGTATGATCAGAAGTCAAAAAGGTGCTATGTACCAAACATCTATTTTCAAACTTAAAAATTGGACTTTAAAAAAAAAAAACATTTGATTTTGTCATAAATTGGACATTGTTGTTGTTAGCTGCCACAGACTTACTCCAACTCATGGCAACTTCGCGAACAATAAAACAAAATGTTGCCCCATCCTATACCATTCTCATGTTCAGTCAGAGATCAAACTGTTCTAACACATATGGTTTTGTCAGGTGATTTTTGGAAGTCGATCACTAACCTTCATAGTGCATCTTAGTCTGGAAGCTCTACTGACCCTGTTCACCATTGTAACAACATACAGGCACAAGCCTCCACTTACTGACAGTGAATTGCATAGCGTGCATTGGCCAGGAGTTGAACTTGAGACTCTTTCATGGAAGGTGAGAATTCTACCAAGTATGTCCCCACAAATTAGATACTACTCTAGCAGAATTCAAAGCTCTTTCCACTGGGATTATTGAGGTTCCAGCAAAATAGAAAAATCTGCCTGAGACATTCTCTTAATTCTTTTCTCAGCTCTTAATATCTTCCAACCACCACCCTCTCCATCCCCCCGTCAAAATGATGACAAGTTCACCTTCTCTATCAATGCTCTGGTCTTGCCTGGTTTTCTCAGCAAATTTTCCTCAGCCAAGGTTTCACCACTCAGGGACCTCAGTTTCATTTTATACCATGACAGTGACTCATCTGACTGTGTTACTTACTTAATATGTTGTACTTCAAACTTGCCTAATGATGAAAATCAGCTTGTTAATTTATTATCAGGACTTCAAACCAATTTGTGCCAGTTTAAACTCCTGCTGAGAATTTGCATCTCCATCCCAGATATTACGAATCAGAATCTACAGTTTAACAAGATACCCAGATGATTCTTACGTATAATAAATTTTGAGCAGGGTTCCAACTGTAACAAACTGGTTCAAAGCTCTGCTCATTAAAAACATAGATTCCTGTGCCTCAACCAGGCCTCAACTCAGACCTTCTACATTACAGCCCACAGGATCAGGGCTGTTGGTTGGTTCTTTAGTCATGCATGCTCAAGCGAACGTTATCATTTGGTAAATTTGAGTCCCCTGGTTAAATGGGTCTCAGACCTGATTCAATACTGGATTCACCTGATGATGCTCAGACATGATCCTGGACCAGTCAATCAGGTCTTCTGTGAGTGGCACCTGAGTACCAAACCTTTTGCCATTGATTCAATTCTGACTCATAGCAACTGCGTTGGACAGAGTAGAACTGCCCCGTAGACTTTCCAAGAAGTGCCTGGTAGATTCAAACCACCAACCTTTAGTTTAGCAGCCATAGCATTTAACCACTATGCTACCAGTTTCTTCCCGAGTATCCACGGACTATAAAAGCTCCTTGAATGAATCTGAAGTACAATCAGAGATGAAAATAACTTTTCGATATTTGCTCCACAAAACCCAACCAAAATTCCCCATATCAGAGTACATCAGTAGAATTGAGATTCCTGGAACCAAACCTCAAACTTATTTAATCAGAATCCTGGGGGTAGAACATCTGAATATTTAACACATTTCTGCAGTTCTTACCAGAGTTTCCAAAAACCTCTGCTTAGAGCAGATGTTCACAGTTAGGGTATGTATCACCCTAAGTCATGAAGAGGCTGCCCGGCAGCCCTGCCATGCTGTGCTGTGGAATTTTGATATGCAGTCTCAGCTAAGCATCACACTAGATTTCACTGATGAAAAATTTCCAGGGCAAAAAATTCTGAGAAATGCTCTTCTGTGTGTTCTCTTCGATTTTCAGAATATGTACTACTAGCATGGGGCACATTGTAGAGACTCCTGTTTTAATAAAAATCCTTTACGTTTTGTGTTCTATCTTACCAAGTTTATGTCCATTTTTCTAGTGAGCCCTCCAATCACAACTGAGGACAATATGGTTATGAAAAGTAAATGATTGCCTCAGATCTCTGGCAGTAAAAGGCAGAGTGATCCCAAACACAGTTCTTATGGCTCCTCTTTTTCAAAAGACCCTGTGGCCTCACTGTCCCATAGCTATGATATAGGTAGTACCTAAGGAATCTTATAAAAATATAAGGATGAATACCATTGCTCTTGTATTCTTTTCTTGTTGTTGGCTATATTTTGCTTTGAGCTGATTTCCCTACTACTACAAAGAAGGTAGTGGGGGTAGGATCATACCCCAGAACAGGTGTTTGCTATAGTGGCAGCCTCCCACTAGCAGATGACCCATATTACCTCCCATCTGTCACAGACCTAATTCATAGAGAACAAGATATGACAACACTTTTTTAGAAGAAAAAATCATGACATGCCACATTATGTTCTGTTGCATTATTTCATTGATACTTTAATCTGTATTTTTAGTACCTTCACAATCTGAATACTGTTAGGCAAAGCTGTTCTAAAATAGTTTTAACTGATACCAAGGAGAAAAGACCACAAGTGCCCATGTAATGCTAAGTAATACAAAGTGACATAAGTACCCTAATACACGCTACCTTCTGACCAGCATCTATGATAGTCACTTAGAATGCGTATAACTAATAAAATTGTTTGAAGGTAGTACAAAAGTAATTCAAATGAGCAATTACTTTTGGTACTTTTAGTAACCAAAGGTAGCAGGCATGATTAGCAGCTAAACAAGTAAATGAACCAATTATTTTCAAAATGCATATGATTAGTCCACTCAAGATATATCTCTTACCTGTATATCACACCAACTCTATGAGGATTAAATAAAAGGCTCAAAGTGTCTAGAAATGTAGAGTAAGAATATTTAATCCAAGACCATTAAATTTCTCTATTCTTTTTGCCTGCATAGAGACGTAATATAAGAGTTTGCTTTATTTTAGAAATTTACTCAAGAAGCAAACATTTTTCATTTCAGGACACCCTGATGGCGTAGTAGTTAAATGCTGTGTCTGCTAACCAAAAAGTTAGCATTTCGAATCCTCCAGATGCCCCTTGGTGTCTCTGTGAGGAAATTCTACTCTGTTTCATAGGCCTATAGGATTGCTATGAGTTGGAGTCAAAGCAATGGTATTGTTTTTTGTTTTTTGGTGGGTTTTTTTTTTTGTTATTTTTGGGAGGAAGGTGTGGGGTCTAGCTTTTCCTATTTTGTTTCTCCTAATATTCTGTTTCCTGGAAAAATGTTTTATGGGATTGATCTCAATATTAATTGTTTTTAAGAAACATTATATGTATTCCACTTTCTTTCTTACTTTGGGGTTTAAGTGACTTAGTATCAAAGAAATCTCCTGTGTTACTGCAATCTGTCATTATCAGATATAATGTTTTAAGCATGTTCATGCAAAGGTGTGTGGTTGTAGATATGCTGAAAAGTTTTAGAAATGTAGATCATGTTACAAAGTATTACAAGAATGTTTGATATGAAAAAGCAATTGGAGATAACTCATTTTATGAATCAGTATGTCTATTTTTTGTTAGAGGTTCTACAAGACTGGCCCAGAATGACTGACAGTAAAGTGGGGATTACCAAGGGTACTGTCAGCAACAGATGAAATATAGAGCATGGTATTAAGTTAACAGGAAGAGAAAAGGAGTCAGATAGGACAATGATCATTCATTTTGTAGCTCAGACAGTGGAACTCAGGCAGTAGAGCCAAAGGGGGAGGGATCTCATAAGTGAAATATTTAGTCTTCAATATATTCACCAAATATTTAGAGGGTATGTACGGAGTCACACCTGACTCAACACAGTGGTTGGTTTGATATTTTGTGTTAGGCAGTAGAACTACCAGGTTAAGATGCAACTGCGAATAAAAGAAACACAAGTCTTGCCTCCATAGAAATTAATGTCTTATTCAGTGTTTCTCTAATTTGCAATACAATGATCTTCTTTATAAGGGCCCAAAATAAACTTGCCCAGGTCCCTAGTATTGATTTCATCTGATTGTATTACTATGTTGCATGAAAATACATTAACATAAAACTAGATATGCATTTAGCTCTTATGCAATTAAAAAAAAATGTAAAAAGATTATAAAATGAATGTAAACAGTACTTCTATACTAGTAGAATTTAAATTAGTGTCATTAACTGAAGACGTTTTGATAAAACCAACTGTCAGGCAG
This sequence comes from Heterohyrax brucei, assembly GCA_028571685.1. Classification (NCBI taxonomy): domain Eukaryota; kingdom Metazoa; phylum Chordata; class Mammalia; order Hyracoidea; family Procaviidae; genus Heterohyrax; species Heterohyrax brucei. The sequence goes on along the minus strand of CM053142.1, from coordinate 156,122,568 downwards.
TAGTGCTCCAGTTCTACAACAGTGTGCCATCACCCACCATGTTTTTTCTAAGGGAGTACATATAAAATTTGTCTTTATGCACACATTGCAACATTATTTGATTTTCACTCATCCCAACCACATTATTTTCATGTTGGGTTCATCTCTGTTCTGCTCTCACTAACCATAACAATTAAAGGCCACTTAGGGCCAACAAAATTGAAAACACAGCTGCAAACTCAGTCCATGAAAATAAATTCTATGTACAAAGCATGCTTCTAAATGACCCAGAGTCTGTGTATCTGTGTATATATACAAAAAATAAACCTACACATCGCTATCAAACCAATTCTGACTCATAGGGACCCTATAGGACAGAGTAGAACTGTCTGGTGGAGTAGAACTGCTGCTGATCTTTTGCTTAGCTGCTGAGCTATTAACCAGTGTGTATGTATAGATAAACAAACGAACAAAACCCATTCTGACTCATGGTGACCTCCTGTGTCTCAGAGTAGGTCTGTGCTTGGTAGGCTTTCCTTCCAAGGCACCTCAGGGTCAACTCAAACCTCTAACCATTTGTTAGCAGCAGAACAAGTTAACTTTTTGCACCTTTTGTTTGTGTGTATATGTGTATATATCTCATATATACATGTGTGTAATTGCATACACACACACACACACACACATTCCTCAAGTGTCTGTCAGTTAGTTATACTATGGGGGCTTGAATGTCGCTGTTATGCTGAAAGCTATGCCACCAGTATTCAGATACCACAGGGTTACTCACAGCAGATAGATTTCAGCTGAGCTCTTAAACTAAGATTGAGAAGAACCTAGCAATCTACTTCTAAAAAGAATTAGCCAGTAAAACTAAAAATAGCATCAGAACCTTGTCTGATATAGTGCCGGAAGATAAGTACCTCCAGATTGGAAGCCATTCAAAACATGACTGGGGAAGAACTGCTTCCTCAACATAGAATAGATCTTAATGATGTAGCCAGAGTCAAGCTTTTGGGATTTTCATTTGCTGATGTGGCAGGCCTCAAAATGAGAAGAAACAGCTGCAAATGTTCATTAATAATCAGAATGTGGAATGTACAAAGTATGATCTAGGAAAATTGGAAATCATCAAAAATTAAATAGAAGGCATAAATATCAATATCCTAGTCATTAGTGAGCTGAAATGGACTGCTATTGCCATTTTTATTCAAACAACTACATGGTCTATTATGCCAGAAATGATAACTAGAAGAGACTAGGAATAGTGTTACATTCATTGTCAAAAAGAATATCTCAAGGTCTATTTTTATGTACATAACTGTCAGTGACAGGATAATATCCATACACTTACAAGGAACACTAGTTAATATGACTATTATTTAAATTTATGCACCAACCACTAAGGCCAAAGGCAAGGAAATTGAAGCTTTTACCACTTTCTGTGGTCTGAAATTGATCAACATGCAATCAGAATGCACTGATAATTATTGGTGATAGGAGTGTGAAAATTGGAGACAAATAGGAAGGATTAATAACTGCAAAATATGGCCATGGAGATAGAAATGATGCTTGAGACTTCATGATAGAATTTTGCAAGACCAACAACTTCTTCATGGAAAATACCTTCTTCCCCAACATAACTGATGACTATACACTTGAACCACACTAGACGGAATACACAAGAAAATTGATTGCATCTGTGGAAAGAGACAATGGAAAAACTTAATATCATCAGTCAGAACAGAGCATCAATTGCTCAGATGCAAGTTCAAGTTAAAACTGAAGAAAATTAGAACAAGCCCATGAGACCCAAAGTCTGACCTTGAGTATATCAGATCCGAATTTAGATACCATGTCAAGAATAAATTTGACACAGTGAACACAGATGAATTGTGGGATGACATCAAGATCATTATACATGAAGAAAGCAAGAAATCATTAAAAACATAAGAAAGAAGGAAAAGAACAAAACGGATGTCAGAAGAGACTCCGAAACTTACTCTTGAACATGGAAAAGCTAAACAAAAAGAAGAAATGTTGAACAGAAGTGAAGGTTTCCAAGGGCAGCTTGAGAAGACAAAGTATTGTAGTGATATGTGCAAAGACCTGAAGATAGAAAACAAAAATGGAAAACACATTTGACACTTCTCAAGCTGAAACAATTGAAGAAAAATATTCATGTCTCAAACAGCAACAGTGAAGGATTCTGTAATGAAAATATCAAACAACGCAGGAAGCATCAAGAGCAGTAGGAAAGAATACAAAGTCATATACCAAAAAGAACTGGTCAATGTTCAGCCGTTTTGAGAGGCAGCATATGATCAGGAACCAACGGTACTGAAGGAAGAGATCCACTGAAGGCACAGGCAAAAAGAAGGCCCTGGGAATTTAAGGAGTATCAACTGAGTTGTTTTCAACAAATGAATACAGAGCTCACAACAAATGAATACAAGTGCTCACTTGTATACCAAGAATTTTGGTATGATCCGACTCGACGGCACTTGGCTTAACTGTAAGAGATCCGTAAATGTCCCTATTCCCAAGAAAGGTGATGCAACCAAACACAGAAATGATCAAATAATTTCATTAATACCACATGCAAGTAAAACTTTGTTAAAGATCATTCAAAAGTGGCTGCAGCAGTGCACCAACAGGGAACTGCTAGAAATTCAATCTGCATTCAGAAGAGGACATAATACCAGGAGTATCACTGCTAATGTTGGATGCATCCTGGCTGAAAACAGAAAATATTAGAAAGATGTTCATCTGTGTTTTATTGACTATGTAAAGACATTCAACGGTGTGGACCATACATATTGTAAATAATATGTCAAAGAATAGGAATTCTGAAACAACTAACTGTACTCTTAAGAAACTTGCACAGAGATCAAAAGGCAGTCATTAGAACAGAGCAAGTTAAGACTCCATGGTTTAAAATCAGAAAGCTGTGTATCAGGTTGTATCCTTTTACCATATCTATTCAATCTGTATGCTGAGCAAATAATCCAAGAATATGGACTAATCGGAGAAAGGTGCATCAGGATTGGAGGAAGACTCATTCACAGCCTGTATTATGCAGATAACACAACCTTACTTGCTGAAATTGAAGAGTACTTGCAGCACCTACTGCTGAAGATCAAAGACCACAGCCTTCAGTATGGATTATACCTCAGCATCAAGAAAATAGAAATCCTCAGAACTGGACCAATAAGCAACATCATGATAAAGGGAGAAAAGACTGAAGCTGTCCAGGAGTTAATGTTCCTTGGGTCCACAAACAACACCCAAGGCGGCAGCAGCAGCCAAAAACTCAAAAGACACATTGCCTTGGGCACATTGGCTGTAAAAGACCTCTTTAAAGTGTTGAAGAGCAAAGATGTCACCTTGAAGACTAAGATGTCACTGACCTAAGTCATGGAGTTTTCAGTCATATTACATCCTTGCAAAAGCTGGACAACGAATAAGGAAGACTTAAGAAGAATTGATGCCTTTCAATTGTGGTGTTGGAGAACACTGAATATGCCATCAAAAGGAGCAACAGATCTTTCTTGGAAGAAATACAATCAGAATGCTTGTCAAAAGCAAGAGTGGCAAGACTACCTCTCACATACTCGTAACACGTTATGTGGAGGGACGAGGCCCTGGAGAATGACATCATGTAAAGTACAGAGTCGACAAAAAAGAGGAAGGACCTCAACAAGAGAGACTGGCACAGTGGGTGCAACAGTGGGCTCAAGTATAAGGACAATTGTGAGCACGCTGCAGGACAGGGCAGTGTTTCAGTCTGTAGCCCATAGAGCAGCCATGAGGTGGACTGACTCAATATCACCTCTGGCAATAACAATATATATGTACATATTTATATAACACATAGGCATAGACATAAATGTAGATTTTAGATTCAATCATATTGAAAATATAAAATTAACTAGTGTTGAAGATAACTGGTAATAGATCTCTGAGAATATATCTACTCACCCCTTTTTCAAGACGAAGCAGTATGCGGAACTTGATTAGAACACTGCTGGGTAAAGTTGGCAGACTTTGAGCAAGCTATCACAGGAATAAGGGGTTTTGTTTGACTGGAAGAGGCAATATTAAGATGGCAGAGCAGACAGAATACCAGTCCAGGCCCTCAGGGAAAGGATGCCTCTTTGAAAAAGTAACATTTAAACACATTTGAAAAAAACACTTGTCTTAAACCAAACTAACCAAACTGCACTGCCATCAAGTTGGATCTGACTCACAGTGACCCTGTACGTCAGAGTAGAACTGCCCCATAGAGTTTCCAAAGAGTGCTTAGAGGATTTGAACTGTCAACTACGTGGTCAGCAGACATAGCACTTAACCCACTATGCCACCAGGGTTTCCAAGACTTGTCTTAAACAAGGAAAAAGTAAGAGATAATATCAGGATGTTTTGCAAAAGCCTCAGGCAGGGCTCTTTTTCAGCTTGTTCACACTAGGATATCCGTGTGTAGCTTTAGATTGTCCATGTCATTGAGAAGCTAGTTGTTAAACATCTTGCATTTGCCCATTGGCCTAAAGAATTCTCATCTACAAAATAAGGGTTCCAATACCAACCTCATAGCATTCTTGTGAGCGTTCAATGAATTATAGCATGTTGGCACTTGGCACAGAGCCTGGCATGAACCAAGTAGCTTTAATTGAAGTTGTAATAATGGTAGCGATGATTAGGATTGGTTTTTATAAGATGATCAGATCTTTATATCAATAAGGCTGATGATGTATTTGTGAAGTATAAAAGCAAAGTTTAATCTATTTCTAGGACCCACTTTCCTAATCTCTCTCGGATGGAAAAAGGAAACCGGATGCTACTTTCTCAATATATATGCAGCCCCGGATACTTTTGTGCAGCATCTGGGAGGGAAGAGCAAAACATTTTTGGCCCCTCAAAGAATAAGTAACTGTCAAGACAACTACTATGACTTCTGTAAGACTACATATTTCCTTGTCTACATAAAATGCTTGTCCTCTGCACTCTCTCTTTATCTCAGGGAACTACTAAAGAACTCTCACATACCAGGACCTCTGCCTGGCAGAAATTTGTGCTTCTTAGGAACAGATCAGTAATCCTTCATCCTCAAACAATGTTCCTTCACTCTCAGTGTCAAGAGACTAAGGTGAGCTCTGTATTCTGATCCCCTAATCTTGGTAAACCTTCACCTCTCACCCACACTGATAGCAGCCCTCCCTTATTTTACTTCATAAAAGATGGTTCAAGGACTCTTGCTCCTATTCTTCTCGGTCCTCAATAACTGGGGTCCAGAGTCAGAACAAGAGTCTCTCTCACATTCTAACATCAGTAACAACAGATACGTGGTTTCCTAATAGCTTCTTACAGACTGACAGTTGACAACCAACCTAGTGCTGAAACCAACCTCTGGCTCATGAATTGAAGACTAAAATAAAAGAAATATATGAAGTTAGAGCTAGACAGGACCTTAGATTTAGGACAACTTCTATGACAAAGAAGAAGTGACTGTACTTAGAATTTGAATATATAACCTATAGGCCAGAAACCCCAGTGGTATAGTGGGTTAAATGCTACCATTGCTAACCAAAAGGTCAGCAGTTCAAATCCACCAGGCACTTCTTGGAAATTCTATGGAGCTGTTCTCTAATCTTCAGGGTCACTATGAGTCAGACCCAACTTAACCACAATGGGTTTATAGGCCAGTTTTCCAAGAAGATCACCCCCATAAAACACAGCACAAAATCTAGAGGTAAGTGTACACTGAAAGTTGAGTATCGGTAGAATACTAATCCTTTCATTTTCTCATTGATTTCTTGGTATGAAATAACTTAATCAAGATCATTTAGTCTGGAACAGGCATTATCGATTGTATTCATTTTCTAGGATTGCCATAACAAAGAACCATAAATTGGATGGCTTATATGAGCACAGGTAGTGTAATGGTTAAACATTAAGTTGCTAACTGAAAGGTTGGCTGTTGGAATCTACCAGCCACTTCAAGGGAAAAAGATGTAGCAGTCTGCTTCCAAAAAGATTACAGCCTTGAAAACTTTTTTTTTTAATTTTTATTTAACATAACTGAGTGAAAATGTACATTCACATATAAATTTACATGCCCCCCTATATGCAGCTTCCACTGCTCTCCCTGTCCGGTGACAGCACACTATTCCTCTCTGCTCCATACATGTCTCATCCTCCCAACAGTCTCCTTTCCCCTCCTGTCTGTCCACTCCCCTTCCACCAGCCAGAGGTCAGCAAGATGATATCCTATAGATGTATAGAACCATAAAGTGCTTCCAATATATGGTCACTCTGCCTTGCCAAGTCTAATCCATTCCTGTCCAAAGAGCGGACCTTTGTTATAATTCATGGGAAAGGGCAGCATCAGGGCAGGGGGCCATGCTCTCAGAGGAACCCCAAAACCACTGGACCATCAATTGAGGTCTTTTAGTGGAGATCTCAGGATGCACCCCTTTTTATTCTTGTGTTGCCAGTGAGACTCCTCTCTGTGAGCTCCATCGTGGCTATCACTGGTGGTGGCCGGGCACCATCTGGTTCTTCCGGTCCCAAGTCGATGTAGGCACCCACTCTTGTGGGTCTCTCCGTCTTCTCGGTTGTCTTTACCGCATGTCATTTTGGTTCTCTGTGAGCATCCGTTCCTGTTGAGTTGGGACCATTTGCTGTGTCCTCGGATGGCAGCTTGGCAGCTTTTAAGACCCCAGATGCCACTCAATGATTTGGGGTGCAGAGAGCTCTCTTAGCAAAACACTAGTTGTGCCAATTGGCCTGGAATTCGCCTAAGAGCATGGTTCCCTGCCCCCCGCCCCAGCTACTCTATCCTTGCAGTATTGAGTTAAGATGGAAGGAGTACTCAAGTTATGCTGAAGTCCACTTAATGTTGTTCTTGTTCCTAATGTGTGCTGTCACCGCTTTCTCCCAACTAGATTTCTATTAACTATCTAAACTAAACCCTCCCCCCCTCACGCTCCCTCCCTCCTTTCCCTTGCAGCTGTCAAAGAGTCTTTTCTTCTATACATAAGTCTGTTTTTGAGATCTTATCGTAGAGGTCTCATACAGTATTTGTCCTTTTGTCGCTGACTACTTTCACTCAACATAATGTCCTCCAGTTGAAACCAGGTTAGGAGATGTTTCCTGGAATCATCGTTATTCTTTATCATTGTGTAGTGCTCCATTGAGTATATGTACCACAGTTTACCTATCCATTCTTCTATTGTTGGGCATCTGGGTTGATTCCATCTTTTTGCTATCGTGGACTGTGCTGCAATAAACATTCTGGTGAATGTGTCCGTTGGTGTGAAAGGCATTGAATCTGTAGGATATATTCCAAGTAGTGGAATTACTGGGTCAAATGGTATATCAATATCCATTTTTTTAAGGAAGCGCCAGATTGCCTTCCAAAGAGGCTGGACTATTTTGCAACCCCACCAACAGTGTAGGAGGGTTCCACTTTCCCCACAGCCTCTCCAGCATTTGTTGTTTTGTGTTTTCTAGATCATGGCCAATCTTGTTGGGGTGAGATGGTATCTCATTGTTGTCTTGATTCAGCCTTGAAAACTTTTATGGGGCAGTTCTATTCTGTCCTACAGCATCACTAAGAGTAGGAATTGACTTGATGGCAGCGAGTTATATGAACAAAAATTTCCTGTCTCATAGCTCTAGAGTTCCCAGTTCAGAGTGTTGGCAGGGCTACACTCTCTCCCAAGTCTCTAGGGAAAGACCCTTCTTGATTGTCCCAGGTGCTAGTAAGCCCAGGCAATCTTCGCTTGCAGCTGCAGGCTTATATGGTGTTTGCCCTTCTGTGTCTCTCTGTCTCTTCTCTTCTTTTATGAGGACACGACTTAGATGAGAACCGAGCCTATTTCAGTATGACCTTATATTAACTGACAGCATCTTCAGAAACCATGTATCCAAACAAGGCCACATTCACTGGTACTGGGGTTAGGATTTCAACATGTCTTTTTTGAGAATACAATTCAATCCATAGCACATACCTCCTGGTTCTTAATCCAGTATTCTTTCTGGTACTTATTATTTGCAGTGTGATTAATTACTATTGCATGTGGCCCTTCTAGCCACAGTCTCAAGACTCCCACCCAGGTAGTTGGATGGGGCTGTGCAAATGAGATAATTGTGGCATACCTAGAGAACTGATCAGTTTTGCCTTTAGAAAGAGCCAATTTTAGAGCAGAGAGGACAGCCCACTGTCACCGAAGGAGAAACCAGAAGCAGAAACCAGCAGCACAGACCCATAATAAATGGCACAGCTGGTTTTCTAAATCATGGAGGGAGAACGGTGAGTACCTTTGGGTAGAGGCTGAGCGCCAGGGAGAAGTCTATGCCTGATTCACAAACTCGGGACTTGCCAGCTTGTACAACCTAGTGAGCTATTTTCTTCATATGGTTTGTGAGTCCTGTGAGACATTGCAGCAAATTAGGAAACCCAAAGACAGGAGGGAGAGTACAGAGGCATGAGGAAGTAATTGACATTAGAAACACTGGAGTGCTCTAGCAGCTTGGAAAAGTTAGACATTTGAAATGTCTTTAACCTCTGCCTCATCAGAGCCAGTTTTGTGCTGATCCTTATAAAAGAAATTATTCATCTGTATTTGCTCTCTCCTTTTCCACAGGTTTGACTGCAGACAGCATTTTAAAATCTCCCACAGTTTGTACCAGTTTGTACCCAGGAATCTTTCCAACCTCTATTTCAAAAACATGATATTCTTATCTGCTGCCATTCTTTCATGGCTGATTGCATTCTTGCTCTCAGCCTGTTTCTTTGGGACTGACATTTTACATCTTCCTTTAACTGTCTATCCTTTCCCCACCTGGTACCTTTGGCCCATGGCCCTATTCCAAAGACCAGCACCACTTAGTCGAGATCTGACCTTTCACTCTTGCTCCTAAGTGGACATCTCAATAAACTTGTTCCTCTTCTTGGAACATGATAACTACTTTACCGTAGGATAAATACAGAACCGAGAACTCATGAAATTCAACAGTATGATTGTCTCTAGTGTAATTATTGGCCTTGTATGTAATGTCTGCATCCCAAGGTGTGTTTTGTTAATTTTCACTAGAGTAGACGCCCCATCTGTATCCTTCTCACTCTGAGTCTGTTCTGACTCCCGCTACTTCCTTGGCAATCTGTCCTCTCCAGAAGGGTCATGGCCATCAAAGGAGTCCAAAAGCTGTTGGGGCCTGACCCAGACTATTTGCAGATGTATTTTCTATGAGCCGATCTGACTGGCAAACAATAGAGTCATCTCAGAAGGAAAGCAAAGTGGCATTCACAAGTGTGAACAAGAGCACTGTGAGCTTGACAAGCCTTATACTTCTGAACAACCAGATTTTTGTGACAGAATTAGATAAAGTTTGACTTCAAACTTGCATAACTCAGCATTATGCTGCGCAAGTCTTCATGCTTTTAATTTTCTGCTAAATTTCATGGTCCAAAAAAGTCAACAGATGCTGAAGAAAACTATATTTATGTAAACAAGCTTCTAATTCAATATGAAAAGAATAAAAGAATAAAAGCTTACTCATGCAACTCAAAAAATCTGGGGAGAAGTTAGAGGTCCAAGAGCTTCCCCTAGGGGGAACTGGCATGTTACAGTGACCAGACGATACTGACACAAACCCCAGCATACACACACACACACACGCTTACACACATGCCTTCCACAACACCAATTTTTGCCTTTACAACATTTGGCTTTGCCTCCTTTCTGGTGATTTAAGCATGTGGTATGCTTTTGCCATTATGGCCCCAACTTTGATTTTTACCCCCTCAAAACAACTACACTTAAGGGACAAAAGTCAAAACATAACTACATAAAGAATACATTTATTCATCACTGCTGCAAAGGAAGCCAGGGTGAAGACATCTTCCAAACAAGCATCACTGAATCAAGGAAAACTTAGTGAGAGTGTTAACTTCTCCATGGGTTAGTGAATAACAAACTGCCCCAGATATTAGTGGCTTAGAACATTACTCGTTATTTTATCTGTAAAGACACTGTGGGTTAACTGGGCTCAGTTAGACAGTTATTTTGCCCCATTTGGTATCCACTAGGGCTGCACACATCCAGGGGCCCAACTGGACTAGAACGTGACTCACACGTTGCTAGAAGCTCAACGGGATTGTTGATGCAAGCGACTGAATTCCCTTCCACATGGCGTGGAATTGTCTTCAGGTTCAAAGCATCACTTCTGCCACATTCTGTTACAAATCATAGGATCAGCATAATTCAAGAGGAAGAAGAAAATACTCTACCTCTTCATGATTTGTCAGGCTGTCCACGTCCATCACATCTATGGAGGAAAAACAAACCAAAGGTTTTATTGCTGGTGCACTAATCCCACTGTTGTTATAAAGCAACTTTTCTCCATTGACTCCAATCCCTACTGGGGCCAGAGAAAATGACTCAATGCTTTTGGATCTCCTTCAAGACAGGAAGAAAGTGAGAATTTCTCTAATTACCCAAGTTGGCATCTAACCTTCAAGGGGGCCTAGGGAACTTGGAGCTATTTAAAAATCAGGGTCCACGTAGGCTTGAAACTTTTAGTGCTTTAATAACTCTGTTTGGGATTTACCTTGAGCTGTATAAATTTCACAACAGCCTAAGTAATTTTCCAACAGATTCTACAAAATGAAGATACAACGGTATAATCATTAGGACATGAAGAAAACTATATTCATTCTGTCTGGTGGGTTTTAGATTTAAAGACGATTGCTAAAATCACCACTTATTTGTATTGCTTTTCAGCTCTGTTTGAATACAGGGCTACAGATAAAAAGATAACAGATTCTAATTCCTCTGAAAAGAGTTAAGCTTCACTTTCACCATACCTTAAGCCAGCCTGGCCATGTACTAAACTTACAGCTTGTTTCGCTAATGGAGCTGGGAAGAAAAGCAAGATCCAGGCTGCTCATACTTGACACTGAGAACACGTAAAACCACAGGACTTCTCTCCAATATGAGTTACCTTCTCCCTACACCCATCCTGACCTCCTCTCTTTCACTAAGAATCAGAAAAGCAACCAATTTTTACTAAATTTTAACTTGTATCACCCACTTGTACTAGCATTTTTTTCTTTTTTGTTAAACCAATAGTGTGTCATTTAGTCATAACGGTACAGGGTTTTGTATACCACAAGCAGTTAATAAATAATTCTCATCTGTCTCGCTAAGTTCTGAGGAGAGTGATCGATCATGACATTGGCAATGCTTTTGCTCAGTGAAAAATCTCACATCTTTCTGAGGACAGCCTCTCCTGGTTTTCAAATGCAGAAGCTGTGTATCCTTGCCAGACACAAAAAATATATTATTTTTTGGCTCATATCAAGTCAGTCTCTGATAATAAATTTGCAAAACGTACTAATAAAATCCTATGTCAATGGAAGACATTCTCATAATTGTACTTTAACCTATGTAAGAGATTTTGTCACTGAATATCCATTACAAAATGTCATTTGACCATGATTTGGAGATGTTGATTACTGCAAACCTTTTACAAGCTAATTTTGGATGAATCCACTACTTTAGCAAATTTTCAGTTCTCAGAAATAGGAATTCCATCCAGAATGGAATGGCAATTTTCCCTGAGGGTGTGAACGATCATTCTCATTTTGCTGAAATATTTCAATGCACTGAACTGAATCAGAGTGGTTCCAATTATCCCCTTCCTATACCTCCCATTTCTAATTTTGCCCTCATCCCTAACTTCCAAATTATCTTTAACAGAAGTTTAATGCATACAAATTTTCCTTTTGCAATTAATGTTAGTCTACATTTGAGATTCTAAGTGTGGAAGTTTTTTTAATTAGAATAAATTATCTCTAAAAAACAAAAGATGTATTTATTGTGATTCAGTGAAAGTACACAGTCCAAATTAATTTTGCTTACCCACCTATCTGCAGCTCCTTCTGTTCTCCTTGCCCAGTGACAGCACATTCCTCCTTTTCATTCTGTACTTGCCGTATCCTCTTAACAAGCTCCTGTCCCCTCCCCTCCACCCTTATCTTTCCCATCTAGAAAGAGGCCAGTAGGACAGCATCCTATAAATGCATAGAACCATAAAGTACACACACCATGTGGTCACATTGTGTCCCTGAGTCCAGTCCATTTTTGAAAAGACATTTTTTTAGTTATAGGGCAGTGTCATGGACTAAATTATGTCACACACAAAACAATGTGTGTATCAGTTTGGCTGGGCCATGAGTCCCAATACTGTATGATTATCCACTGTTTTGTCATTTGGTGAGATTTTCATATGTGTTGTAAATTCTATCACTATGATTTAATAAGATAGGTTAGCAGCTGTTGTATTGATGAGGTCTAGGAGACTGGATAGTTATCTCAAGCCAGTCTACTTTGAGCTGTATGAGAAGCAAGCAGAGAGACAGGGGAATCTCATACCATTAAGAAAGCAGTGCCTGGAATACAGCACGTTCTTCAGTCCTGAGGTAGGTGCTGAGATGCTCCCAGACCAAGTGAAGACCAACAACAGGAAACTTTCTCCAAAGCCAACAAAGAGCGAGCCTTTCCCTAACACTAGTGCCCTGAACCCAGACTTCTAGGCTACTGGACAGCAGTATAAGCCATTCACTTACTATAGCAGTACTAGATGACTGTAACGAGCAGCTTACCTAAAAGTTGGAAAAAGAGATTGCACTAAGGAAATTCTACTTATCAATGAGTCCGAATACAAAGTGTGCAGGGTTCTTCATCACCCATTTAAAGATAAGCATCAAGATGGCATGTGGAGAGAAGTAAAGAGAAAATAAGTATCAAACTGTAGGAAGACTTATCAGAGGTTACCACAAAAATAAAAAATCTAAATCTACCACTCTTATTAAAAAAAAAAAAATCAACATTATTTATTTATTTAAATTAAGGTTTCACTTAAAAGTTATGTTGTTCAATTCATCTGTGTATCTGTCAGAATTCTGACCTCTGAATTAAACTGTAAATTTTCAACTAACAGATTTTTTTGGTTAGTTTATTATATATAATTCCTAGAACATTGTAATGCAAAATAGGTATTTAAAACATTTTGAGTATACAAAGAGTTGCTAAACAAAAATACTGTGCTTACACATACACGTTCACACATATCTCCTACGGTAGAGTTTTACTGTGGCTTCTGTCTCCTTTAAGCAGCTGTTAGTTTTTAATTTAGTACTCTATCCCGCTAAAAACTATCCAGCTACTAGCTATTTCTATTCTGTTTCTCCACAAGGAACTGAATGTAAAGTCCTGTTACAGGTTGGAGATCATCAAATACTGACTGCAGTCCTCCCTCGATGTCGGAGGGGGATTGGTTCCAAGATGAATCCCAAATCCTCAAATCCTCCATCCCTTATGTAGGATGGTGTAGCCTTTGTATTTAACCTATACACTTCCTCCCACATACTTTAAATCAATTCTAGATTACTTATAATGCTAAATACATTGTAAATATTATGTATATAGTTGTTAATGCTTATACTTAACACTTAATGTCTTGTCAGTCTTTAAAAACCCACTGCCATCAAGTGGGGCCTGACTCACAGCACCCTAGAGGTCAGAGTAGAATTGCCCCTTAGAGTTTCCAAAGAGCAGCTGGTGGATTTGAACTGCCAACCTTTTCGTTAACAGACATAGCACTTAACCCACTACGCCACCAGGGTTTTCTACTAGTCTTTACAAGCACCTTATTATGAACCAAAGAAACACTTCCATACATATTGCATGAATGCTTGAGTCCTTTCCATTGACCTTATGGCCCACTTCAGCAAGCGACATACCACTTTTCAGAAGGGCTAAGATTTTTACTTTCTTGTCAGGAGATGGCACATTACTCTCTGGCTTACCCTTCTAGTAGTCCTGGTGCCATAGTGCTAAAAAGCTCAGCTGCTAACCAAAAGGTCAGCAGTTCAAATCCATCAGCTGCTCCTTGGAAACCCTGTAGGGTAGTTCTGCTCTGTCTCACAGGCTTGTTTTTTTATTTAGCATTTAAGGAACTGCTTTTACCACTTAATTACTTTTTAGGAGTCATTTTTCATAGAAAAAATAAAACATGGTGCCCACATCCAGTAGCTAAGGTAGGAGGTTTGAGGGGAGGGGTGTTCAAACCACCAGCCCTCGAGAAAGACTGAAGATCTGGGAGTCTGCCACAGAGGATGCCTATACATCACTGCATTTGTGTGGATTCAGGGTCACATTGGCACATACACAATTTAAGTTCTTTGTTTTTTGTTTTCCCAGTCTTCTTTCTTCTCCCCACACCACCTCTAGCCCCAAATATTTTCAGTCTGCACTAGGTTGAATCCATGGAGGTAGAATCCCTGGATACAGATGGCTGACTATAATTCTGTGCTCCACATTGTCTTGCCTCCCAGAATCTGACCTCTTATGTCACTTTTTGACAATGATAGAGACACAGAAATCTGAGTCAGGAAACTTTCTGCATCTCATTTAAGGCTGGTATATTTTTTGACACTGGTCCATGCAAAACTCTCACATGAATATGACAATTTTATAACAATGCCTTGTAATACAGTATCTTGGAATGGTGAAACACATTACAGTGTACTAATTTGGGCATAAATTTTCTCAATTCCTTGAGTTAATTCTTGTTTCGTAGAGTAACATTCATAGTGGAAATACATCACCTAAGAATTAGTGGGTGCAACACCAGAATCAAGGTGGTGGAGTGGAAGCTCCGTACTTCCTACTTCCCACAGAAAAGCGAGAAAAGCAAGCAGAAAACTTCAGTGCTGGTGACCAGCTGAGAGATCACAGCCATAGGCAAGAGTTGCAGAATGGTAGGAAGACTTGCCAAGTCTTAGAGAATTTTTTTTTCTTGATGCTGGCTTGAGTACCACCAGTAGCTAGCTAGAAATGACAGCTAAGCTGGACTTCATCAAAACTAAAAGCTTTTCTGTATTGAGACATTATCAAGAAAATGGAGATACAAAATGGGAGGAAATAGTCTGAAATCAGGTATGATATAAGGGTTTACTATCCAGAATTTATAAAGAACTCTTAAAACTCAGCAACAATAACAAAAGTGCTAACAGCTCAACTAAAAATGAGCAAAAGACATGAACAGACATTTCCCTGAGGAAGAAATATGAATGGACAACAAGCGTATTTAAAAAAATGCTCAGTATCACTAGTCATCAGGATAATGAAGAACAAAACCACAGTGAGATACCACTTCACATCTACTAGCATGACTATTATCAAAAACAAAAAAAGGACAACAACAAGTGTTGGGGAGAATGTGGAGAAATCAGAACACTCATTCATTACTGGTAGGAGGAATACAGCATAGGGCAGCTATTGTAGAAAAGTTTGGTGGTTTCTCTAACAGTTAAATATGGAAATACCATACGACCCAGCAATTCCACTCCTACATACATACCAAACAGAACTGAAAGTAACAACTCGCGCAGACACATGTTCACAAATCCTGATTGCAGTGGCATCCATAGCAGCTAAAACGTAAAATCAACCCAGATGCTATCAACAGACAAATGGATAAACAAATTGTGGTATAGACACAATATGGAGTATTATTCATCTGTAAAGAAAAATGAAGTTCTGACACATGTCACTATATGGATGAACCTTCACTTATGCTAAGTGAAATAAGGCAGACATAAAAGAATATATATTGTATGACCCCATTTACATAAAATATCTAGAACAGGAAAATTCGACAAGACAAAAAAGATCGGTGGTTACAAGAGGACAAGAATAAAGCAGATGAGAAAAAAAAAGTCATCACAAGATCCACTTAAAATGGGTGATTTGCATCCTATATGAAATATTCCTCAAGAAGATTGTCAAAATAAAATAATAAGTATTCAGAGGTGCCCCCAAAATGACTACAACTTACTCCTTGGGGTCTCTTTAAAAAAAAAAAAGACATCCTAGTGCCACAAGTCAATCAGGTAGGAATTCTGTGACGACTGTAACCAAACCAAACACACATCTATGTTTGTCTTAAATGTATTTTTAGAAATAAATTCATAATTCCCCTGTGTGTGGATCTGCTGGTGAATTCCATAAACAGGTGTTACTTTATTTTTCTATCCTAAAATACATTCAGTACCATTTGCTACCTGCCAAAGAGTAGATGGCTACTAACCCAAAGGCTGACCCTTTAAACCTACCAGCTGCTCCCTGGAAACCCTATGGGGCGGTTCCACTCTGCCTATAGGGTCGCTATGAGTAGAGCCTACTTGACAGTACCTAACAATCATAGATGGAGAAGTAACAGAACAAATAACAAATTAGCTCACCCTTAACTTTTGTGTTTAAGTGAATTAGCTCTTCAAGGTGTCCCATTTACACGTCTCCTATCACAGTGCCTATACTTCTATGTGGCAAATGTCTTACCAAGATTTAAATCTGCCCTTGAGTAGATTAATGAGCTCTGTCTATGAAAATGAGCCCATTATGGTGTTTATTACCAATTTTATCCCAGTAGCTATCTCAGTAATGTACTACGGAACCCTGAATACAAATTCTTCTACCTCCTCTGCCTTTGTAAATTTGCCATGTAATAACAAAATCGCATTTGTCTAATAGCTTGGGAAATGGCTGTGTGATGTTATGAACAGCCACTGCATTTCATTCAGCACAGTTCCACTGTAGTTAACAGCAGAGAGCAGTCCTCTTTCACTGACAGCTGTCTAAATAGATGCATCTTCAAACAGTTAAGATAGCTGTGGAACATACTATCAGGGTTAACTTCAGGTTCAGTCAGTTGCCACATTGCAGGGGGAAAATGGTTTCCGAAGGGAGCTCACACTTTCAGTAACTTATCTGTCTGTTCCTTAAAAGTCTGCCAGATGCAGATCTAAAAAGCTTTATAAACAGAGCCCCAGGGTGGGAAAACAGTATGAGGCTGTCTGTACAAGCTAATAGGTTATGACAATATAACAGAAGATAATACAAAAAAAGAAGAGGGGAGAAGTACACTTTTCCCAGTGTTTTTGAACAACTTATTAGAAATCAAGGCAATGTTTGAATGACCCCTACTTTGGGAGTTAATACATTTGGATTTCCAGAGGCTAACAAAAGAAGCCAATTTCTTGGTTATGTTTTTACACTGGATAAGTCAATCCAAAAGACAACGTTTTCCCAAAATCTTATACATCGTCTGTATGGCTAAGATCAAATATCCTCTCCTTCCCACTCTTCACTTGCACTCAGAATTGGGGGGGAAAAAATTAGGCTCCAGATGAAACGGAATAGGTAAGTGTTTTGTGGCATAAAAATAAACTGCCTATCAAGCATGATCTCTTAAGTAGTATAAAATTTCTATAAACTGATGCATGAGCTATATGTAACTCAAAGAGTATCCTTTGTTTTTCACCAGTCTGGTTTTTAACCTCCTGTTCTGAGGCCATAAACTCTCAGAGGGAAGCCCTCTGTAATTTTATATGGAGTTTTATGACTGAGAGGCCCATGGCAGGAATGATGGAAAAGGAGTTCTCTCAACACCATAGCTCCTATAGGGAGACAGAAGGTTATTATCTGGATCTTGATCTAGTGTGTGTTATGAGCTCTCCACATAGCATCAGCTTTGTTAACTCCTTGTATTTCATTCTGGAGGTGGAGTCTTTGATACACCTTCCCAAAATGTGTATTATATGCCACGAGAGAGGGAAAGGAAGACTGAGTATGTTGAAAAAAGGAAGGCTGAGAATGCTGGGGGACCCACAGCGGAAAATCAGAAGTTAGAAGATAAGCCTGGTTTTTCATAAAGACAATCCTTCAAGCTTTCCCAGGAAATAAAAGGCTTCTGCTGAGGGGAAACAATAGACCTGAACAGCAGGAGTGTTTGGGATGGGAGCCAGAGAGCAAGAGTCACTAACAGAGAGTGGTAATTTGGAATGAATTGCTGTTTTGTGTTGTGACACACCAAGACACAGCTGGTGCACTGGCTAACCTGAGGGTTTGTAGTGACTGCTTTCAAATGGTAATGGAGTTTTTATTTTATGATTGCACATGTTTGTGGATTATTGTTATTAGCCTTATTAGTGTAACCGTACAAATATGAGATTTTTATTTACTTGGTCTCTTATTTAAGAGAGCTTTATTAAAGTCTTTTTAACCAAAGTCAGGAAGACAAAAGCCATGAGCCAACCAAAATGTCCTGAGCTATCAGGAAATTCTTGTTACTCTTTCTTTTCTTTTTCTTAATGATAGGTCTCTCATACGTCTGAACTCATTCTGAAAGTTTCCACCCTTGTTTTGCCTTGCATAGCATCACCAAGCAATCTCACCGAGCAGTCAGTCAGTCACAATATTAAAAGTGGTTAATATCATTGGTTCTGGAATTGGATTATTTCATGTACTCTGCCTACAATGAAGGCCAGTTAATGAGACTGTTATTCAAACTTATGCACCAACCACTAAAACCAAAGATGAAGAGACTGAAGATTTTTACCAGACTCTGCAGTCTGAAATTGATCAAACATGCATTCAGGATGCACTGATAATTACTAGTGACTGGAAAGCAAAAATTCAAAACCAAGACAAAGGATCAGCAGTCCGAAAATACTGCCTTGGTGATAGAAATAATGCCGGAGATCGCATGATAGAATTTTTCAAGACTAACAACTTCTTCATTGCACTAACACAAATGGCAACTGTACACAAAGACCTCACCAGATGGAATACACAGGAACTAAATCGACTACATCTGTGAAAAAATACAAAAGAATAGCTCCATATCAGCAGTCAGAACAAGTCAGGTGCTGACTGTGACACAGATCGTCAGTTGCTCATATGCAAATTCAAACTGACACTGAAAACAATTAGAACAAGTCCACAGAGCCAAAGAATGACCTTGAGTATATCCTTCCTGAGTTTAAAGGTCATCTCAAGAACAGATTTGATGTGCTGACCAAAGACCAGAAGAACTGTGGAATGACATCAAAGACATCATCCATGAAGAGAGCAAGAGGTCATTAAAAAGAAATAAAAGATCAAACTAAATGTCAGAAGGGACTCTGAAACTTGCTTTTTGAATGTCAAGCAGCTAAAGCAAAAGGAAGGAATGGCAAAGAAAAAGACCTAAACAGCAGATTTCAAAGAGCAGCTTGAGAGACAAAAGAAATTGTTACAATAACATGTACGAAGAGCTGGAAATGGAAAACCAGAAAGGAAGAACACATTCTACATTCCTCAAGCTGAAAGAATTGAAGAAAAAAGTCAAGTCTTGATTTGCAACAGTGAAGTATTCTACAGGAAAAATACTAAATGACTCAAGGAGCATCAAAACAGGATGGAAGGAATACACAGTCATCACACCAGAAAGAACTGGTTGATGTTCAGCCATTTGAAGAGGTAGCATATGACCAGGAACCGATGATACTGAAGGAAGAAGTTGAAGTTGCATTGAAGGCAAAGGTCAAAAACCAGGCTCTGGGAATTGATGGAATATCAACTGAGACAATTCAACAGATAGATGCAGTGCTGGAAATTCTTACTCATCTATGCCAAGACATTTGAAGGACATCTACCTGACCAACCTACTGGAAGGGATTCATATTTATGCTCATTCCAAAGAAAGGTGATCTGACTGAATGTGGAAATTACCTAATAATATCGCTAATATCACATGCAAGTAAAACTTTGCTCAGGATCATTCAAAAGCAACTGCAACAGCCTATTGACAAGGAAGAGCCAGAAATTCAAGGCTGATGCAGAATAGGACATGGAACCTGGGATACCATTGGTGATGTCAGATCGATCTTGGCTGAAAGCAGAGAATACTGGAAAGATGTTTACCTGTGTTTCATTGACTATGCAAAGGCATTCAACTGGGTGGGTCATAATAAATTATGGCTAATGTTGTAGAGAATGGGAATTCCAGCACACCTAATTGTGCTCTTAAGGAATCTGTATATGATCAAGAGGCAATCATGCAAACAGAGCAAGGAGAAACTGCATGGCTTAAAGTCAGAAAAAGTATGTATCAGAGTTGTATCCTTTCACCATACCTTTTCAATTTGTATGCCAAGCAAACAATCAGAGAAATTGGACTATATGAAGAAGAACAAGGCATCAGGATTAGAGGACAACTCACTAATAACCTGTGTTATGCCGATGACACCACCTTACTAGCTGGAAGTTAAGAAGACCTGAAACACTTAGTGATGAAGATCAAGGACCACAGCCATCAGTATGGCAGTATGGATTGCACCCCAATGTCAGGAAAACAAATGTCCTCACAACTGGGCCAGTAAGCAACATTGTCATAAATGGAGAAAGGTTTGAGGTTGTCAAGGATTTCATTTTACTTGGGTCCACAACCAACACCCATGGATGCAGCAGTCAGGAAATCAAAAGATGGACTGAACTGGGGAAATCTGCTGCAAATGATTTCTTCAAAGTATTGAAAAGTAAAGATGTCACTTTGAAGACAAAGTGCACCTGATCCAAGCCATGGTATTCTCACTTGTATCACATGCATGTGAAAGCTGTACAATGAAAAAAGATGACAGCAGAAAAAATGATGCCTTTGAATTGTGGTGCTGGAGAAGAATGTTGAATGTACCATGGACTGCCAAAAGAACAAATAGATCTGTTCTGGAAGAAGTACCAGAGTGCTCCTTGGAAGCAAAGATGTAAAGACTGTGTCTTACATACATTGGACATGTTGTCAAGATTGATCAGTCCCTGGAGAAGGATATCATTCTCGGTAAAGTGTAGGGTCAGCGAAAATGAGGAAGACCTTCAACAAGATGGATTAACACAGTGGCCACACAATGGGCTTAAACATAAAAACGATTGTGAATATGGCGCAAGACCAGTGTTTTGGTCTGTTGTGCAAAGGATCACTATGAGTCAGAACCAACTTGAATGGCACCTGACGACAACAATAATACTCTGCCATTTGCAAGCTGTGTAAGATTTGGCAGGTCATGTAAACTGTCCGTGCCTTGATTTCCTTATCTTTAAAACTGGGATTAAAAATGCCACTTTTTTCACCAAGTCTTTGTGAGAAGTAAATGAGGTGATTTTCAGGCGGTATTAGGCAGATTGGTTGGCATGCAGTAAGTACTTCTGATGCAGACAAAAGTTTAAATATGTTATACAAAATGGTCAAGGCCAAAAAAGTCCACTGAAAACTATACTATCTTGCAGATTGCTCTATTTCATCAGATAACTCACAAGAAGATGCACATGCATTTTACACAGAAAAACTAGTTTTCAGACAGTATAATAAATAATACTTGGTCGTGACTTTACTGTTAGGCATAGTATGATCTTTATTAGATGATTTAGAAACCTCTGTCCAATGTGAAATCTCTCAGTAAATACCAAGTACCATCTCGGAATGGATGGATAAAAGTGTTTGAGGCTCTAGTTATAAACATCTCAAGCGATTTTGTTGTTACGGTGCTCTCCCTAGCTAGCCATAAAAAGGGAGAAAAAAAATGCAATTGAGTCAATTTCAGCTTACAATGTCCTATACAACAGACTAGAACTGCTTCTATTGGGCTTCTAAGGAGTGGCTGGTGGACTCGAATTGTGACCTGTCAGTTAGCACCCATGTTCTTAGCCACTTCACCACCAGGATTCCAAGTGGTTATAAGAAAGGCCATAGTAAATTTGTAGGAAGAGCCATGACTATTCTCCAAGGAATTCAATTTCTAACTTACTAGAATAGTTTCCTTAGGTTAGAAAAATCAAAATCCCCCAAAATATCCTGTATGTAAAAATAAAGTCATTACCATTAGGCATTTCAAAATGAAAATGATTACTAGTGACCAACTGAAGAGAAGCCTCTTTCATATTGATTACTCAGCAGTCTCTTCCAGTGCTGCGCAGTTGATGATTTAGAGTCAATTTGGGACACTAATGAAGAAGTCTATGATTTACAGTCAAATATATCTGAAGTCTAGTCATAAATTTGCAATAAAGTTGACAACTATTAAAAGTTTTCAACTGGGCATGTCTTCTATAGTTTTCTGACAAAGTACAGTTTAAAAAGGTTCATGGTCAGAGGCCAGAGAGAGTAATAGCTTAAGATTTTTTTTCAAAGTTAAATGCTAAATATCAAAGTATGGAGTTCAGAAACTTGAATGATCACCTCCATGTGTTGATAATCTATTTCCTTAACTCATGGTAGCTTCAATTGATTTTGAAAACAATATGGAAGCATGATATAAAAAATAAAGGAAGAGTTTGGGAATGAGGGAGATGTCAGGGAAGTGGGAAGCAAATCTAATTTTCAAAGGCATACGTACTTCTTCAGAGCAGTTTCCTTTAGGCAGCTTCATGATATCTTAATCCAGCATGTACCAGTACCATAACTTGTTATTATATTTTGATATTTAAAAAACATCTTCAGAGTTGTATTTTGTAATTTTACAAATTATAAATGTATATGACTTTATAAAACATATTATATATAATTTTGTATATGGCTTTGGCTTGGCTGGTTACAATATAGTATAAACCTGGAGCTTCAAGGGACTATTGCATAGAAAGACTCCATAAGAATGAAGTCAACTCAAAGAAAAGCCCAAGCCCAGAGAAGCAGATAGAGCACCACTGGTGACGTCACTTGATCTCCCATTCAACACGCCTGGGTTCTCAATTCTGTGAGGCAGTAAATTCCCTTTCTAGCTTATGCTTGCCAAAGCAGGATATCTGTCTCTTCAACACTAAGAGAAAGCTAACTAATAAAGGAACTATGCTCAAAAAATTGTGAGAAGTGCTTCAAACTATGTCCTTTTCTGTTAGATTCACAGGGTGTGCTAACTTATTAAAGGATCTGAGAAAATTCTCTGTAAAGAAGCTTGTTTAGCCTTGTTAACACAGCATTTTCCAAAACTGGTTGACCCAACACTGGTGAACGTATTTCCCTCTGAGCACATTTTGGAATGGGATGCTCTTCCAGGAAAGAGAGTTGCGAGAAATGTTTCTGTGTTTGACCTCAGCAGTACTCAAGAGACTCACTGAAAATTAAGATACTAAATAAAGTAGCCTGTTATCAGACTAGAGTCACCGGGTATAGCAAACAGTTAAAGCTCTTGACGTCTAACTTAAAGGTTAGCAGTTCAAGTCCACTTACAGATGCCTCAGAAAAAAGTCCCGATGATTGGCTGCTGAAAGATCCCAGCATTTAAGAACTCTGCAGAGTGTAGTTCTACTCTGCCACACACAGGGTGGTCATAAACTGCAGCCAACTTCAAAGCAACTGAAAAAATATGTATATTAGAAATTCCATGTGGATATGCAACTGAGGAGGACTCTGCTTGACACCCCTCTTTTCCCTGCACCTTTGGGGCAGGGATAGGGGAGACCTCCACCACGTCCTTTGATAGCACAGTGTGAGATGCTTCGCTCAAGGCCTTCTTTCTGCCATGCTGCAATGTTTCAGTGGTCTTTTCTGACTTTATTTTGATCCATGAGCATCTCTAACTGCCTTGAAGAGGAGGAAGTGCTATGCAATTCTGCACTTCTTTATTCCAGGTGTGGGAAACTCATCTTCCAGGCTCTGATCAGTTTCTAATCCTGGTATTCACAAATTTCAGCTTCTGAGACGGATCTCAGCAGTCTTCGCTTCTGCTGAGAAATGACCTTCTGTTCCACTACCACTGTAAAATCAAATATGCTTCCATTTCAGAGTCCCAGAAGTTTATCCCAGAAGCATTAGCTCTTAGGGAGTCAGGAAGTTTTCTCCTGTCTTCGTGTTCTTTGAAGTTACCTCTTACTTTGGCAGTTTGATACCAAGATCTCTCTTATTATTATAGACAGAGTTTTCTGAACTCCCATTACAACCTGCTGGCTCAGAATCTGAGGTTGAGGCTCATGGTCAGATCAGAATATGAGTTTGGAGGTCAGGCCCATTTCCAAGGGCTTTTAATGATCAACCTCATTAGGGAGCAGGTGCTTTGAACCATGATATAAGTGCAGAGTCACCCAGTTCAGTGACATCAAAACCAGGGCAAGGATGCCAGCAGTTTCCAATGATTTAAGTCCTTCCCTCTCTCTCCCCCTGACACATTCCCTACCTCTTTCTCCTTTCCTTTCTCTGATTTAGGGATGGACCAGAAGGATAAAGCCATAGGCTGAGTTATCAGTACACAGCAGGAAGTGTGACAGGTACTTCATACATCTGTATTCATTTTAATTCTCCAGTCAACCCTGTGAGAAACAAAAGGCTCTATTTTATGGAGGAAAAAACTAAGGGGCAGAGAAGCCAAGCCAGCCAAGTGCCATCGAGTCAGATCCAACTTATGGTGACCCTGGTGGCCAGGCAGAGAAGTTTAACTAATTTTATGAAAGATTAGTAATGAAAGAGCTGTAATTTAAACCAGAATCTATCTGAATTCAAGCACCATTCTTTCGTTACTTCATTACACGTGATGGTCAGTTTGGAAATGTCAGACAACCCGTGTCTGGAATGTGGGTTAAAGAGTCAGAAAACAGTTTCTTAAAGCATCTCATACTTCATAAGCAAGCAACAAATGGCTCACTTATTTCACTAGATACGGTAAGAAACAGAAGACAGGACAGTTTTCCATTCCATTATGAAAATCCATAGCACCCTTTGGACAGAAATGTTCATAAACATGATCGTATTTACAAGGGCATCAGACACATCTTTAAAATTTGCAATCCTCTGCCATATAATTCCATTCCGTATAGTCTTGTTGCTTTTGTCAGATGCCATAGAGTCAATTCCGACTCATAGCGACCTTACGTATGACAGCATGAAACACTGTCCACCCTGCACCATCCTCGCTACAGTTGTTGTGCTTGAGCCCATTGTTGCCACTGACCTTCCCACTTTAACACGCATGATGTCCTTCCCCAGGGACAGGTCTCTCTTCAAAGCATGGCCAAAGTGTGATACATGTTATCATAAAAAAAGAAAAACAAAAAAAACCCACTGCCATGCAGTCAGGTCCAACGCATAGCGACCCTGTAGGTCAGAGTAGAACTGACCTATGGAATTTCCAAAGAGCTCCTGGTGGCTTTGAACTACTGACCTTTTGATCAGCAGACATAGCAATTAACCCACTATGCCACCAGGGTTTCTTGTTATCATAATAGTACTCACTAAATGCGGTTGTATTTTTTTTTTTACTAATGGGCTTTATTTTTTTAAAGTAGTTTTAGGTTTGTAGAAAAACTGATCACAAAGTATAGGTTTCATGTACCCTCTGCTACCCACAACACATAGATAATATCCTCTATTATTAACATCCTACATTGTATAGCACATCTGTTGTAATTGACAAACCAGTATTGATATATTACTATTAACTAATGTCCATAGTTTACATTTGGATTTATTCTTTCTGTTTTACAGTTCTATAGGTTTTGGAAAATGCTTCACCCTCCTAAATAATTCTCTGTGCTTCACTGTTTCATCCCTCCACCTAAATCCCTGACTGCTACTGATCTTCTTACTGTCTCCAAACTTCCATATTTTCCAGAATTTCACATATTTGGAATCACACAGTATATAAACTCTTCAGACTTAATTCTTTCACTTATCAATATGCTTTTAAGGATCCTCCATGTTTCCTTATGACTTAAGAGTGCATTTCTTTTTATCGTGGAATAGTACTCCACTGTATGGGTGTATATAATTTGTTTATATGTTCACCTACTGTCTTAGTTTCCTAAGGCTGTGATAATAGAAATACCAAAGTAGACACTTCAACAAACAGAAGTTTGTTGTCTCACGGTCTAGTAGGCCAGAAGTACAAGTTCAGGGCATCAACTCCAGGGGAAGGCTTTCTCTGTTTCTGTCTTTTGGAAGAAGCTTCTTGTCATCAATCTTCCCCTGGTCTAGGAACTTCTCAGGCACAAGGACCCTGGGTCAAAAGGATGCATTTTGCTCCTAGCATGGCTTTCTTGGTGGTATGAGTTCCCCTTTCTCTCAGTTCACTTCTCTCTTTTATATCTCAAAAAAGATTGGTTTAAGATATAATCTAACTTTGTAGTTTAAATCCTACCTCTGTAATATAATTGCTTCTAATCCCATCTCATTAACATCATAAAACCCACTGCAGTTGAGCAGATTCCAACTCACAGTGAA
Organism: Heterohyrax brucei; assembly: GCA_028571685.1. NCBI lineage: Eukaryota > Metazoa > Chordata > Mammalia > Hyracoidea > Procaviidae > Heterohyrax > Heterohyrax brucei. The sequence continues at coordinate 156,096,498 of CM053142.1, read as the reverse complement.
CCTATAGGTCAGAATAGAACTACCCCATCGAGTTTTCAAGGAGCACCTAGTGGATTTGAACCACCAACCTTTTGATAAGCAGACATAGTGCATAACCACTACGCTACTGGGGTTTCCCATTAACATCATAGGGATAAGATTTAAACACATAGTAAAATCAGACCAGATGACAAAATAGTGGACAATTACACAAGGAGTCACCATCTAGCCAAATGTCTACATATGTTTTGGGGGGGGACACAATTCAATCCATGATACCTATCAAAGGATATCCTAGTTCTTTCCAATTTTTGACAATTATGAACAAAGCTACTATAAATATGTGTGTGCAAATTTTTGTGTGGAAATAAGTGACCTTTAAATGAACAAACAATTCATAATTGACATAGTGCTTGAATCTTTGAAGCAAATTTTTTTATTAATTTCTTGTTTTCACCCTGACAGTGAGATAGGAGTATTAATCATTTGCATAGTGTGAACTTGAGAAGCACCGTACCTTAATTAAGCATTTACTTTTTCTCATCTTCAGATAAAAGACGAATTAGTGTTAAGTATCACCAACTCATCTGTCAGTTTGTTGCACTGTGGTGGCTTGCATGTCGCTGTGATGCTATAAGTTGGTCTGCCAGTATTTCAAATACCAGCAGGGTCAGCCATGGTGGGCAGATTCCAGTAGAGCTTTCAGATACTAGAAAGAAAGCTTCTAGATACTAGATAATGAATCTAAAACCACTGGCCAGTGAAAACCTTATGAGTTACGAGATGACATCAAAGACATTATGTATGAAGAAAGCAAAAGATTGTTACACAGACAGAAAAAAAAGACCAACACCAATATCAGCAGAAACTCTGAGACTACTTTTTGAATGCAGAGTAGCTAAAGCAAATGGAAAAAAAAAATGATGGCAAAAGCTGAACAGAGGATTTCAAAGGACAGCTCAAGAAGACAAAGTATTATGTATTATAACAAAAGATGCAAAGAACTGGACCCTTTTGGTGAAAACCAAAAGGGAAGAATACAGTCAGCATTTTTCAAGCTGAAAGAACTGAAGAAAAAATCCAGACCTCGAGGTGCAATTTTGAAGAATTCTGTGGGCAAGATATTGAACAACCCAGGAAGCATTAAAAGAAGATGGAAGGAATGCAGAGTTACTATTACTGAAAGGATTTATCAACTTTCAACCACTTTAGGAGGTAGTGTATAATCAAAAACTGATGGTATTGAAGGAGGAAGTCCAAGCTTCACTGCAGACACTGGCAAAAAGCAAGATTCCAGAAGTTGAAGAAATGCCAGTTGAGATGTTTCAACAAAACAGATGTAGCACTGGAGGTGCTCACTTGACCATGACAAAAATATTTGGAAGAAAGCTACCTCATCAGTGAACTGGAAGAGATCCATATTTGCACCTAGTCCAGAAGACTGTGGAAATTACTGAACAATTTCATCAGTGTTACATACATGTAAAATTTTGCCGAAAATAATACAAAATTGATTTGAGGAAGCCCATGAACAGGTGACTGCAAAAAATTCACGCCAGATTCAGAGAAGGTCACGGAAGAAGAGATTTCGCTGCTGATGTCATATGGATCCCATCTGAAAGCAGAGAATATCACAAAGATGTTTACCTGTGCTTTACTGACTATGCCAAGGCATTCAACTGTGTGGATCATAACAAATTATGGGTAACATTACAAAGAATAGGAATTCTAGAACACTTAATTGCGATCATGAAGGACCTGTACATAGACCAAGCAGCAATCATTTGAACAGAAGAAGGGGATACTACAGGGTTTAAGATCAAGAAGTATAGGTTAATGTTGTATCTCTTTACCATACTTAATCCGCATGCTGAAAACATAATCTGAGAAACTGAACTATATGAAAAAGAACATGACATCAGGATCGGAGAAAGACTCATTAACAATCCGCATTACACAGATGACATAACCTTACTTGCTGAGAAGGAAGAGGAGTTAAGAACTTCTTGATAAAGACCGAAGATGACAGCTTTCAGTATAGATTACATGTCAATTTAAAGAAAAAAATCTTCTCAACTAGACCAACAAACAACATCTTGACAAATGGAGAAAAGATTGAAGTTGCCAAGGATTTTGTTTTACTTGTATCCACCGTCAACTCTCATGGAAGCGGCAGTCAAGAAATCAAACCACATATTGTGTTAGGCAAATTTGCCCTGGCAAGTTATTTTCAAGTGTTAAAAAGCAAAGATGTCATTTGAAGGCCTAAGGGTACTTGACCCATGGTATTATTGATTGCCTTTATATGCATGTGAAAGCTGGACAATGAACAAGGAAGACCAAAGAAGAAGTGATGCCTTTGGATTATGGCATTGGCAAATAATGTTGAATGACCTGTGGACTGCCAGAAGAGTGAAAAAATCTGTCCTGTAGCAGGTACATCAAGAATGCTCCTTGGAGATGAGGGTGGTGAAACTTTACCTCATGTGCTTTGGATGTGTTACCAGTCGGGACCAGTCCCGGGAAGAGAACACCATGCTTGGTAAAGTAGAGGGTCAGCAAAAAAGAGGCAGACCCTCCAAGGATGGAGTGCCACAGTGGCTGCAACAAAGAGCTGAGTCACAGCAATGATTGTGAGGATGACACAGTATCAGGTAGTGTATCATTCTGTTGTATGTGGGTTCACTACCAGTAGTAGCCAACGTGACAGCACCTAACAACACAACAACCGCACTAAGCATCTTCTTCAGTCTTTTGGAAAAGCATCATAAATAAATGTCTCCCTTTTTGATTGACATTAATAATAAGTACATTTCTGAAGTTATTCTTATTCAAAAGCCATATATATTTCATCCTTTGGGCACTCTATAGACTGTCACTGGTTGACTTTGAGGAGTAGAAAGACTAACTAGCGTGAAACATTGAAACTGATTGTTAACAGACTTGTGCTCTGCTTTTATTCTGTCTTCTTTCTCCTAAGGAAAAAAAAAATGTATTTCCTAGTATGGGCATTAGAAGAAACACAAAAAATTCAGATCTGGAAACTGAAAAAGGATACTTAACACACATGAACCAAGTATTACTAAACTGCATGCAGTATTAGTATATGATGATAAGCGAAAACTGATATAACTTCAAACTCGTCAAAAATTCACCGTAATCCCCAGAAATTGGAGAATCTGGAGGGCATAGCTATCAATAAACAAATATCTGTAGCAAGTCATCTGAATGATTTGACTGATTCTGCATTTTATGGCCTATAGTGAAAGGTCAGAAAATGATAAGCAGTTCTCAATCTCAACAAAACAAGTCCCTGGGTTCTGAGACAGCTAGTTGCTCAAGTATCAGCCTCAAGATTGGTCAGTCAAGTCTACCCTGGGGATTCAAGGAAGAAAGACCTGGCAATCTGCTTTCATAAGGTCACAGCCTAAAAAACTCAACTGGACAGTTCTACTCTGAGTTCAGCCTGAGAGCACCTAACAGGAAATCCTTGTCGGACTCTGGCTAGTTATTTGGTGTGTAAATTATCTTGGTAGCATTTGAAGTGATCTCCATTCTAACCAAGGAGTCAACATTTTTATCCTTGATTTTCTCTCTTCTAACCTAAGTGCCTTTATTCCTCTTTCTTCCTTTTTATCTTTCTGTCATCATTCCTTCCTTCTTTCTCTCCTTGGCTACCTCTCACTCTTTCTCTTCCTTTCTTTCTTTAAACAAGAATTTCTAGCATCTATAAAATAGAGCAGATCTTACTAAGCCCTGAAGATATAACTTTGAATATATAACAACCCTATCTTGAAATTCTGTCTTGCAAGAAGTACAGCCAGAGTGCTGCTTAGAGGCAAGCACGGCGAGACTTCATTTCACATACTTTGGACCTGTTGTCAGGTGGGATCAATCTCTGGAGAAGGATATCATGCTTGGTAAAGTAGAGGCTCCATAAAAAAGAGGAAACACAAGACAGATTGACATGGTGACTGTAACAATGAGTTTCAGCATAATCATAATGGTGAGGATGGCACAGAATAAAGCAGTGTTTCGTTCTGTTCTGTTGTACATAGGGTAGCTATGAGTCAGAAGCAACTCAATGGCACCTAAGAGCAGTATAACCAACCGCACCCATTGCTGGTGAATTGATTCCCACTCATAGTGACTCAGAATTTCCCCATGTTGTTTCCAAGACTGTAATCCTTGTGGAAGCAGACTGCTACAGCTTTCTGCCTTGGAGCGACTGGTAGGTTCAAACTGCTGACCTTTCAGTTAGCAGCTGAGCCCTTAGTCACTGTGCCACCTGGGCTCCTTGATGAATATCATAATGTCCCTGAATTTAAGATTCTTACGGACATATGAAGGTGGCACACATACAAATAAATGAAATTCAGAAAAGGATGTAGCATAATATCAGATACAAAGAATACAGCAAGTTTCAGTGACAAGTGAAAGACGTTTATTCTGAATTTGAAGTTGATTGTATAAATAAGTCGAAGGTGATGAAAACACTGAAATTACAGAACTTTCAAGGCTTGAGTAATTTTATAATGGGAGAGAAATCATAGACTAGGCATTCATGGTATCAAAATATCTCATATATATTAGACTGGATCTTCAAAAATATTTTATTATTTGTGTTGAGTATACCAAAGAATTTTACTAATATTTTGAGTATGTAACCATCTTTGAGTAACTTGTTAGAAACTTACTCTTTAACCTAAAAAAATGAGGCCACTCTTGTTTATTTTCTGAATTCTAAACCACGCTTTTATATATACAAGATAATTTTCCCATTAACATATTTGTTTAATTCATTCAAAAAATAATTATTGACCATCTCCTATCTGCCAGGTACTGTGTCTGAAACGAAAAGAACAGACGTGGTCCCAGCCTCACAAAACTTATATACCAACTAACAGTCTCACACTATATCACATAAATCATTGGCAAAGTTGTTTCCATCAGAGAACTGCACTTCACAACAAAGTTGTCTAAAACGTAAGTATTCTAGTAAATAGAGCTTTACTGCTGTATACTGTAGAGCCACAGATCTGAAACTACAAAGCGTAAGTTTAGAGTGAAATGCAGCTCAATTCAAATTCTGCTCTGCACCTTCAGGACCTATGACTTCATCTGTAAAATAAGATTCATAATCTCAACTTTACAGGCATATTGTGACTATTACATGACATGTATGGTGAGACAGTCTGGCATGTACTAAGCACCCCAAAAGTGGCATCTCTTGCTAGTGCTATCATTGGTATCTTCTATTGGTATCTTTTTTTGCAGTTAAATCAGAACTAAATTGAGGTGGAGTAAAATCTCGATGCTTACAAAGTTGTACGCCCTGGCACATTTGTGCATCTCTGATTAGCTAAGAAATATCTGTATTTTTTTTAATTTAAATATTCTTGTGCTTAAAGCCTTTCTAAAATACAAGAGCCATCCATCTTGCCTTCAGACATTTAATATAGTGCAGTATTTTTTTGAAGCTGAATTAAGGAGAACTAGGTTAGTAGAAACTATGAATTTTTGGTATTTGTCTTGTCTATTTGTGCACACTCAGGTATGCACACATGTGTGCATACCTAGCGTGTGTGTGTGTGTGTGTGTGTGTGTGTGTGCATGTGTATTTGTGAAAGTTTAAGGATGTTTCAGTGCCCTCTTACTGGGCTGATTATCATGAACTAACTGATCAACACTGGGGAAGTCAATGAAGCAAGTGAAAGTAGATTAAAAATGGACTGACTTGCGAGGGTATATTCTGGTATTATTGCTTTCAGAACTCACTCACAGGAAGTGTTTCATGTATCGATGGATGATGAGAAAATTCCCAATTAACTTTTTCTACACGTTAAAAAAGAAAAAAATCAGTAAAAAATTACTGTCATCTGTATTCCAGCTGAGGTCTTGTACCACTTCTAAACGATGTGTGGAGCAATTTGCTTCCTTCTTCCCAAATCTCTTGATTTATTTCACCAAGTATTCAAAGAGGATGTTTAGAAAATGCTTGTTACTCCTAGTAGTGGTAGAAGTCTGATTTAAAATTATAGTTTCAAAGTGTCTGATTTACTTTTAAAACAATTATAGTCAAAGCATTTAAAAATGAGAGTGATTTGGCAATCATCTAGGGTAGATTAATTTATCCTAATAGTTTTGTTATTGTTTACAGTGCAGAATTTACTGTGTTTTATGTATTTTGTCATGTTTATCCAATAGAGTTTTGTGATATAGTTAAAAAAATGATAAAATTGATTAGAATAAAATTTTTAAAATGACTCCTGTGAATTAAGAAAAAAGTCCTATGGATAAAAAACAAAAAGTTGCCGTTGAGGCAACTTCAACTAATGGTGACTTCATGCATGTTAGAGTAGAATTGTTTTCCATAGGGTTTTTAATGGCTGATTGTTAAGTAGATCACCAGATCATTCTACTGGGTGAACTTAAGCTTCCAACCCTTCATTAACAGCCAAGCTGTTCACACTACCCATTGATTCCTATGAAGAAACAAACCAAAAAAAAAAAAAAAAAAAACACTGCTATTGAGACAAGTCTGACTCATGACATTATAGGACAAAGTAGAACTGCCTCATAGAGCTTCCAAAGAGCTTCTGGTGGATTCAAACTGCCAACCTGTACGTTAGCAGCTGTGGCACTTAGCTACTAAGCCACTAGAATAAGGAGTTAATAATAACTCTTTAAAATAACCTATTTTTAGATAATGGAAGCTCTTTCTTTCTTGTATACGATGATACTCTTAGCCAAAACCACATATTCTTACATACATTTTTGCAAGATTCACATTCCATAGAGGTCCACAGAACCTTTTATCTTTAAATAAGTGGCTTTATTAAAAGATGTATTACTTGTCATTACATATCATAAAAGAAATCTTTTCCTTTTGGGGCCTGGCTTCTTCCTACCCTCACATCCTCCATAAAGATTTTTTTAAGAAGAATGGGTCGTGGGAAACAGCTGAGGAAAAAAACTTAAAGAATAAGAAAAGCATTGCATCTGGCAGCTGATGGTTGCTCATTTTGGCATCTGAGTAAGTAACCAGATCTTCTCTAGATGCTTCTCCCTTACTCTTATCTAACACAATCATTTCTTTAAGGAACTTATGTGTAGAAAGTGTGATTTCTGTCTCTCAAGAGCCCAGAGGACTTTATTTTTTAAATAAACAATCTTTGAAATACTTCCACACAGAAAATAGAAGTCAGATATCTTCCACTAAAAATAATGTTAATAGTACTAGTAACAAAAAGAACATGAAGAGACCAAGTTAAGGAATATGCTCAAAGATTCAGCCCTGATCTAGACTGTTGACATATGGAAATGTGTGTGTCTGTGTGTTTGAGTGTGTGCACATGTGTGCATATGCCTGTGCCATGTATCTTTATGTGTGCATCTTCACATCTCTGTTTTAGAATTTCACTGTTTCTGTGTTTCTTAAACTGAATACCCCCTCTGATTTGCTTCACCAATCAATCCCAGCAAAGCTAATTCTCCCTTCCCTTGAACTGTTATGTATAAGTTTACCTTATCCAAGCCGTTGGTTTCACCCCTTGCAATGAATCTTAATATCCACTGCACTAAAATATAGCAAATTTGAATAAAACACTTGGTGTGATGGTTCAAAACACCCTAAAATGCGTAGCAGCTGCAGTAACGTAGGACAATGGAGATGGCACAGGAACACCTGACGAAGAAGAGACGTTGCAGGTAAGTGGCAGAGGTTCTCATTTAGAGACTCTAATCATAAATGTCTAAGTTCCACCATTACCAGGTCAAAGCGATGCTACAGACACTTCGGTGCCTACACAGCCAGCAAGCCCTAACTGAGCACTAAAGCTCAAACACAGATGGGCTGAAAAAGCCAACAGCACCATCCAAGTTCTACAATCTTACATTTTGAAATACTGTCTAACAGAAGAGACAGACACGCAAACATATGTAAGCACAAAATGAAATGTGCAATAGGCTACAAGTCAGAAAATCTTACAGGAGTATGGAATGCTGTGATTCTATCTTATTCAAATACATGATTTATCTACCCTCTTTAGGCTGTCCAAGGAGCTCTGGTGGAGCAGCGGTTAAGTGCTGAAATGTTAACTCAAAAGTTGGTGGTTCAAACCCACTAGCTGCTGTGTGGAAGAAAGATGTGACAGTGTGTTTCCGTGACGACTGCAGCTATGGAAACTCCATGAGGCAATTCTACGCTGCCCCATAGGGTTAATAAGAACAGGGACTGATAGCTACAGATCTGGTTTGAATTTTTTTTAGGCTGTCTTTAAGGATTAGTCCAATCTAATGGGAGCTGTTTTCTGGATGTTGAGCTACAAACCATACAGAAGGCTGTGGTCTTTTATCTTCATCACTGTTTCAAATCCTCTTCATTTCTAGCAAGCAGGGTTGTGTCATCCATATGACACACATTGTCAATGCTTCCCAGTCGTGACGCCTTGTAATTTGTCACATACTCCAGGTTCTCCTGCCCACTTCACTTCTCTGGGTACTTTCAATTGTACCATATGCATGCCAAAGCTAACCAATGACTAAGGAGACAGAAGAAGAATTGATATCTTTGAATTGTGGTGTTGGAGAACACTGAATGTACTATGGAGTGCCAAGGGAACAAAATGATCTGTTCTGGAAAAAGTACAACCAGAGTCCTTCTTGGAAGCAAACATGCAAGACTGCATCTTACATACTTTGGACATGTTGTCAGAAGGGATAAATCCCTGGAGAAGGACATCATGCTTGATAGAGGGTCAATGAAAAAGAGGAAGACCCTCAACTAGCTGCATTGATACAGTGGCTGCAACAACGGGCTTAAGCATCAGAACAACTGTAGGCATGGCTCAGGACCGGGTAGTGCTCTGTTTTGTTGTGCAGAGGGTTGTGTGAGTCAGAACTGATGCAACGGCACCTAACAGCAACAACAATGCCAGCTGCATAAAAATTTCAAGCAATGGAGGGCAAAGAAGGTCATAATTTTTTTTCTGGATTATTTTTTATATTCTCAGTACTCCCATCTGTAGCCACCTTGGCTCCGTGCCTAATGATACCTTTGTTTCCAGAGACCTGAAACTGTCACTAGATGTTGGGCCACCTAAGTCATAAATTCATCTCAGTAGACACCCTAACAAGTTTTATTCGGTCTGAATAAAATGACAGAGAAAAAGCAGCACTAGCTCCCTAGCTCAATGAGTTCGTAGCTCTCATCTTTCATAGTCTTTTAATTGACAAAATCCGTTCTACTCATTAGAGAGAAATATGCCAGGCAAAATTTATCAGTAATAAAAGAAAGCAATTTTAACTTACCAGTTGCTCCTTGGAAACTCCATGGGGCAGTTCCACTTCATTCAGTGGAGTCGCTATAGAATCACTGGGAGTCCAAATTAACTAGATGGTGGTGGGTTTGTTTTGGATGTTTTGGATAAAAATCTTAAGTTCTCAGTTTGCAACGAATAGTGTGAAAAGTGGCACATGATTAACTCCTGATGGTCAGTAATACTCAAGTAATGAAAAGTGGAAGACCTTCTAAAATATCCACTGGTGGATGCTGAACAATTTAAACATCTCCCAATGTTCCTCAAGTATTTTCATGCAGACTTCTGCGTATGTCAAATTGGTTAGAACATGCCAAAGTCAGAATGGATTTATACCAATAAAGTGCCAGCAACTGAGACAGAGTTTCTTAGAGAACTAAGATACCAATATTTATTGTACAATTAAAATAGATGAATCTCAGCCAAAGGAAAGCAAATTTTATCAGCTTTTATAAATTGAGGTACTGAGGTTACTGTTGAGTAACTTAGACTTCTCTCCCAAAGAAACTACTACCTCAGATGCAAGTTTTTGGGCTTCTTGGTTGAGTTTCTCATTCTGAATGTTCACAGAAGACACAAAAAAGCAGACTTGGCTTGGCTGGCGGTCTATATAAGAATCAAGAAAGACTATGAGAATTTTCAATAAAAATGTATTAAGTAGTTGTGATGAATTGAATTGTATCCCCCCAAAACATACGCCGACTTGGCTAGTCCATGAGTTTCAATATTGTGTGGCTGTCCAACCTTTTGTCACCTGATGTAATTTTCCTATTGTTACAAACCCTAGCTCTATCATGTTAATGAGGTGGGGTTAGCAGCAGTTGTATTAATGAGGCAGGACTCAGTCTACAAGGTTGAAAGTCCATCTCTTTTGCAAAACTAAGAAGACGGGCCAGTGGGGAGATGGAGATGCACACCTCCTAACGTCAAGGAAAGTGGTAGCAGGGGAGGAGCAAGTTCTTTGCAGCCGGGGTTCCTGTGCTAAGAGACTCCTAGCCTAAGGGAGACTGATAACGAGGATTTTCCTTCAAGGTCAGTAGAGACACAAGGCTTTGCCCTGGTAGATATCATGTACTTGGACTTCTGGCCTACGAGACTGTGAGAGAATAAACTTCCATTTGTTGACACTATCCACTTGTGGTATTTCTATTATAGTAGCACTAGATAACCAAGTCAGAGGTCAACTCAACATCATAAGATGCATAAACTACCATAGCCTTAAGTTTTCAAGCATGAAGTAAAATTTTCCTCTAAGCAGTTAGAAATTATTCCATAAATTCCTCTTGAATTTTGGCAGTGCTCATTGTGGCTATAGTGAGAAAGCACTCCTAGGTGTTAATACTAAAATCATCCTAAAAATTGAAACCATGTGATATCTTTACCCTGTTCTACCACATCTGAGAATGATCCATTTACATGAAGCATGTGTTTTCTTTGAATCAAATCAGCTACAAGTAACAGAAATCTGCAATGTAAGTAAAACAATATACACACATACATGCATGCACACATCTGGTTTGTTGAACTGAAGTTGGTCCTGGCGGGAGAAACAATTTTCTTATTTTAGAGCACTTCACAAATAAATACTTTGCACATTTGTCAAACTTTTGCTAAAATAATTTTTTTTGCATTATAAGTTCATCCATCAAAAACATTATATATCCATTGATCTAGTTTCTTTTCCTTTTGTAAGTTGGCATAATGACCAAAATCTCATATTCTCAATCATAGAATAGGCTGTGCTTTCTCAATGGTTATCAATTTATGCAAGTGGGGAAAAACTCATTACAGCAGTGATGCTTTCAGCTTCATTAACATCCCCACCAACATCTACTCACTGCCTTTTATGTGCCTGGAACATGCTAAGCATTTTATATGAATGAACTCAGTCCTTTCAATAATCCAAGGAGACAAGTACCATATAATAACTGTCTTCATGCTCCAGTTGAGGAGACTGAGCTTAGAGAAGTTCAGTAACTTTCACAAGATCATAGAATAAAAGAGGTAGAAAAGGCATTAAATGCACAGGTCTATTTGACACCAAAGACTACACCAATCCCACCCCCCAAAAAACCCACTGCCATTGAGTCGATTCTAACAGTAACTCTAATGACACAGTAGAACTGCCACCCAGAGTTTCCAAGGAGCACCTGGTAGACTTGAACTGCTGACCTTTTGATTAACAGCCATAGCACTTAACCACTATGTGACCAGGGTATACCAGAAGCCACCAGTTTGGTAACTGCTCATTTCCAAATTCAAAACAAGTGTTTATCTATTTTAGTGCACTCTATATAAAAATGTGGAAACCCTGGTGGCATAGGGTTTAAGTGCTACATTTTCTAACCAAAAGGTAAGCAGCTCAAATCTGCCAGTCACTCCTTAGAAACTCTATGGGGAAGTTCTCTTCTGTCCTACTGGGTCACTATACAGCAGAATTGGCTCCATTACAATGGGTAGTTCATAGAATACTTATATGAGAGTCAAGAGATATTAACGTATTTGATTAAACAAATTGTGATTTCTAAACTTTCTTTAACTGACGGCTTTCTATTTTTTATTTTTTTACTCCACTTAAAGATAAAACTGAGTTTTAATACAAAATGCATTCATAAAAAGCTGTTATTCAGAAAAGCACTCTGACTACAACTATAAACATTTGAACCAGAGTTCCAGTGGTTGTCATGAATGAATGTCACTTGACACCTTTCTTCCCAGCTGTTATGAAAAACCATTAAGTTGACATAATTCCCAGTTTCCTGGAGTTTGGCAGGCTGCCTCCTATTGTGGGCTCGTACCAGCACACAGGATTCCCTGAATGCAAATGGTTAATGTGCTCATCTGCTACCCCCCAAAATTAGAACCTCATGTCCTCCCAAAAGTACCCTGGAAGAAAGTCCTGAAAAAAAAATCAGCCACTGAAAACCCTACCGAGCAGTTTTAGCCCAACATGGGGTCACCATGAATCACATTTGACTTCATGGCAAGTGGTTGTTTATGGCCACACAAGCAGTATCAACAGCTGTTCTGGGACCAGGCCGCTTAGGATGTGGCCATCTAGGCTGGCATGAGTGATAGCAGTGAGCCAACCACAAAGCCACATTCCTGCAGCATCCCTCTCAGAATCCAGGTGGCCAACGGAAGTCTCAGATCCCATTCCTCTCACACACCACATGTAATCCACCCATTCATCCAGCCAAGCCTGTTGGCTAGAGAAGCTTCCATGCCAACTGGAAGAACCAGTTGAGAAGCCCAAATTCCAGGCCATCTGGAGGAGTGCCAGGCTTTCCAAGCAGCCGTGTGCTGGCTCTCAGAAGTACCCGGGAATTCAACAGGCCTGTCAATACACCGTGTCAGCACTCACCCCACTGCTGTGACTAATCCGAGAACTCACTCTGCTGTGGGGGTGCGCCTGTCCTTTTCTTTCCTTTCAGGGTTTCCTGCGACTTGAATGCTCACGAGGACACGCCAGGATGAGCACGTGCGGATGGAAGGTATAGCTTGGTGTCAGCTGAAAATCAACACTTCATTCCCAACCCCCCCACCTCCCTACCTCAAGCCCCCCCACCGCCCCCCCTACCGCCCCCACTACCCACCCCCACCCCTGCGAGTGACAAGTCAAAATCCAGCCATTAGCATAGGAGACACCCTGTGGAAGTCAAAAAGAAAAGCATATTGGCATTCGCATCAGGCGCTCCAGTATCCACGGAGCTGTTAGAAAACCCGGAGGGGAATGGAGGCTACAGAAGTTTTGCTACTTACACACTGATGATGTTTATCTGCACGGGAGACTGTGTCTGAATTGGTACTTTATATACAATTTAGAGGTCATTAAAATTTAATTTAAGATAAGTCATTGTAAGTGTATCTTATACTGGAAGCTTCAGAGTAGTAACGCAAGCATCTCAGAAAGCTCAGCTGTCACTTACACTGTTTTCTCCCTACCTCTGAGTGAACAGCTCAGGTAGAGTAACCCACACAAAATAATTCAGTTGTACCTCCATCCTTGCTTCTGCATATTCAAATACACAGCTGTGGGAGTGAAGTGAGAGGCAAGAAGGCTGATAATGGGGAAAATCTCTCTGTTTTGCATAAACTCAGGTACTTGGGGGATTGGGAGATGTGTTTCCACAGTGTTAGACATACTTCTTGGGCTCTAATTGAGAAGGTTGTTATCTGCATCTTGTAATTGCTAATGCCACATTTAAAGATCAGTGTAAACAGGAATGAATAAACCAGAATCTCAAAAGCACTATAATAGAAAGAAACTTCAATTTCCTGGATTATCTGCATCAATTCATATAAACCGCTATTTACGTTTCTACCTACATACTGTATTTTCTACATGAAGTAATGGAATGAACATGAATTTTAGGATCATAAAGATCACACTCAAACTTAGGCCATACCTCTTCATACAACCTTGGGCAAATCATGCCCTCATCTGAAAAATGAGGAGACATGGCATCTAGGCGTTACATTATTTTGCCTGCAAAAGCTAGACATTTAATAAAGAAGGCCAAAGAAGAACTGACTCCTTTAAATTATAGTATTGATGAAGAATGTTGAATACACCGTGAACTGTCAATAGAATGAGCAAGTCTGTCTTGGGAGAGGTCCAACCAGCATGCTCCTTAGAAAAGTATGGTGAGAGAAAAAACTTCCATTTGTTAAAGCTATCCACTCAGAGTATTTCTCCTACAGCAGCCTGAGATGTTCTCTCCTCTTCCTCTCTGTTCTTATATTGCATATTAGGAAATTTCAAGTCTCGTGTTGTGCCAGTTTTCTCCTTTGCCAGCCACATCAGATCTCCCTCTGTTCCTTGCATATCAAACTCTTTCTCTTCTTAAACAGTCATACCTGTTATTAACTCTTCCTAGAAATGCTTTTACCCTGTACTTTCATCAGGCCTCCAGTCAAAACTACCTCCTCAGAGAAACCCTCCCCCTTTACCATACCTTCTCTGTCATGTCTCCTCGGATTTCTTATCTATTTGCTCTGTTATTTAAAATAGTCTAAAATCTAGCTCCCCCGCCTACTGGTTAGAAGAACTTACACAAAACAATAAACTTCTCTTAGCCTCAGTAACATCACCTGAGTATTACAAATTTCAGCATCATAGTTTAATAATAGTAATAGTCACCTGACAGAGTTGTGAAGAATGTGAGATAGCGCATGGTAAAAGCTCTGAACGCTACCTAAAACAGTGCTCACTCAATATTGACTATTTTAGCTACTTTTGTTATTATTTTCACCTGGTAAAATACAGGATGGAGAAGTCTTATCTGGGTTTGGTTTGGTTTGGTTTTAAATTACTGTGTTTCTAGGTCCTAGAACTGTTCCTGGCACTAAGGCATTGATGAATGTTTGCTAAATGCGTGAACAATACCAAAAGAGCACACATGCATTTCAACTGAAGAGTTACTTGTAAATACTTGCCATTTTTAATATACATAAATGGTTTAGTTATCTAATGCTGCTATAATAGAAATATCACAGGTGGATGGCTTTAAGAAAGAGAATTTAATTCTCTTACAGCCTGAAGAAGCTAGAAGTACGAATTCAGGTTGCCAGCTTCAGGGGAAGGCTCCCTCTCTCTCTCTGTCATTTTGGGAGGAATGTCCTTGTCATCAGTCTTCCCCAGTCAAGGAGGTTCTCAGCACAGAGCCCCAAGTCCAAAGGACTTGGTATTCTCCTGGCTCTTGTTTCTTGGTGGCGGTAAGGACTCCTTGTTTCTCTGCAGGCTTCTCTCTTTTGTCTCCAAAGTGATTGACACAACCTAACCTTGTAAATTGAGTTTTGCCTCATCAACATAGCAGCTCCTTATCCTGTGCCATTAACATCATAGAGGCAGGATTTACAGCACATGGCACAACCACAAAAGATGACAGAATGATAGACCAGCACACTGTACTGGGAATCACTCCTCGGACAAGTTGACAGATATTTGGGGACCATAATTCAATTCCTAACAGTAGGTTCTTTTTCTGTACTTCTATCTGATGTGTGGAAGAAAAGGGAAATTCCTCTCTGATCACTTTTCACCAGCTCTAATACTATCACACTGGTTAAGCAACTAGGATTACTTCAGTAGCTTTCTAATTACTTTTCCTTCGGCTCTCATCTCCCTACAATCTATTCTCTATACAAAAATCAGAGGGATTTTATTAACACATATATGGCGTCACATCATTCTTGGGCTTAAAACCCTTCAATGACTTTTCATCACATGTTAGAATAAAATCCAAACTCTGCCATAGCCTAAGACTTAAATGATTTTTTTTAGAAGTATCATCTCTCATTTCATTTCCTGGGTCTACCTTCCTTCATGTTCAAGCCTTTCTCCACCAGTCTTTAATTTATGTATATGATTTTATAAATCATAAGGATATAATATTAGAATTATCAATGAGAAATGACAAAAATAAAGGACTTAGAAGTAAGAAAAGCAAATACAATGGAATAGAAATAAATGGCCAACAGTATTAGAACAAAAATAATAGAAATTAAAGACTGACAAAAGTAATTCAACATTTGCATAAACAGAGAACCCAAAAAAGGAAAATTAAAATTTTTAACAAAACAAAATTTTCCTGAACTATCTACTTGAGCCTCTATATTGCAAGTGTGCACTGTGATATAGCAGAAAAAACTGACCTAAAATGGTCAATACCTAGCCATATACTAATAAAATTATTAGATTCTTGAAATAAAGAGTTCTTCAGCCAGGCAGGCAAAAATATCAAGTTATTTGTAAAGGTCGGAAATCAAACTGGGTATAGATCTGTTTAGAGCAGTTGTCAATGCCCAAAGACAGTGGAGCAATGCCTGCAAAATACTCAAAGAAAAGGCGACTCAAGAATTAAATATCCAATCTGTCCTTCCAGAATAAATATTATGAATGATTTTTAACTACACAAGAATTCATGAAATATTGTTTTCCTGGACACTTATTGAGGAAATTTCTAGAGCAAAGGCTTCAGCCAACCAAGAGGGGAAGCTATACCAAAACGGCTAGTGATGACCACTGAATATATTTAATGTACATCTGAGACTAAAGCAAATTGTATGTTATACGGAAAGAACAGAAAGTAAATTATTCACACCTGGCAAAACTCTGCTATTGCATAGAAAGGCTCAGTATCATAAGCATGTCAATTCTCCCTAAATTAATTCATCAATTTAATATGATCTCAGTGAAAAACCAACAATGTTAAGTGTCTTTCAGACTTTTTATACTTTTTCGAATCACAAGAATGCCTTATTCATTCAAAATTCAATTTAAAATATTTAAACAAAAAAGAAGGAAGAGCTAATACTGGTTTGTAGCTTTTTGTGTTTTTTTTTTAATTCTGTGCATTATTTAATGTAACAGTAAAATTTTGAAGGCATTAGTTGAGTCTGCAACTCATTCTGCATTATTTATTCAAATAAAAGTTTAAAATTTCCGTAAACTTCGATAGTTACAACAAGAAACTACGTAGAAAGGCCAAATCATAAAACTGATGACTTTTTAGCTATAAATGATTTCACTCAAAATATTCTGCCCACAGTGTATAGTTTCCTGGTTATTTTTTCAGACCATGAGAATTTTTGTGTTCAAAGCATTTTTGATAATAATGAAAAATGTACTTAGAACACAACTATAGACCATTAACTAGTATAAAGTAGATTCCAATGTCAAGAAATCCTACTTAATTTTTATTTGATTAATTTACAAGTCCAGGGCATTAAATGTATGCACACATACATTAACTGGTCACTCAAGGTCCCTGGATAGTACTTAACTACTAACTTAAAGGTTGGTGGTTTGAGCTTACCTGGTAGAACCATGGAAGAAAGTCCTGGTTATCTGCTTCCAGAAATATTACAGCCAAGAAAATCCTATCGAGCCGTTCTACTCTGTAACGTGGAGGTGCTATGAATCAGAATCAATTTGACAACGACGGTTATCAGTCACTTATCCCAAATTCTTTCAGGGATTTTGATTGTGTGATGGCTAAGGCTGTGTTTCAGCTTGGCTCTGCCATGATTTTCAGTGTTTCAGCAGTTGTATAATGTTGTGGTCAGCGCCGTGATGGGAGGTAGTGCCGTACCGCCAAGGGTGGGCCTTGCGGTGCTTACCACGCCCTCAGCCATCATGTCTCCGCCTTCACCACCTGCTTCGTCTCTTCTGCTCATCTTGCCAAGGTTTGGGGCTTGCTGTGGATCCAGCAGCCACTGCTCTCTGTCTTCCAGAGTCTGGTTCTTAGGACTTTAGCTAGCAGCTTACCTGTTGATCTTGGGATTCATTGGTCTTCCCAGCCTACAAGAGTCCTGTTTCCCAATGTGCCAACACTGGGTTCAGCAGCCCCTGCAGCTACATAAATCAGGAGAAACTTGCAGTCCTGGCTGAGATCTCGGAATGCACCAGCCTTCGTAGCTTGCAGATGACCTGCCAACCTTTGGTTTGCCAACTTCCGTCTCTACACGAGGTTTGTTTCATCCTGTAAGGTTGTGTGAGCTGTTTCCTTACTACAGACAGACAGACAGATTTATATGCATTACTGGTTTTGCTTCCTAGTGAACCCAACCTAAGACAATTGGCAACACTAAGAGGTGGTCAGCTCCTCTGCCCCTATCCCAGCATGCACAGCTGACTCAGGGCTGACTCAGGGCCAACCATTCCTGCCACCTGCTGCTGTTCTCATGAAGTTTCAACAAGGATCAGGGCCATCCTTACCCTCTTCTGATGTGTATATCTAGAGAGAGAGATACATATAAGGAGATACACAAGTATATATAAAAGCTTGGATTTTTTTGTGGCAAAGTGATCTGTGGAGATTCAGCCATAACCATTCAAGTCCCACTATAATTGGAAAATCATGGTGGCATAGTGGTTAAGTGTTATAGCCACTAACCAAAAGGTTGACAGTTCAAATCCTCCAGACACTCTTGGGAAACTTTGTGGAGCAGTTCTACTCTGTCCTATAGGGTCACTATGAGTCAGAACCGACTCAGTTACAGTGGGGTTTTTGGTTCCACTATAACTATTTTGTTTAACCAAGTAATACCTCTTAATATATGTCATGGTTGGAATTGTGTCCCCCCAAAAATGTGTGCAGCCACGTGGCTGGGATATGGTTCCCAGTATCTTGGGACTGTCCTCCATTGTGTGGTTTTGCTAACCTGTATGTTAAAGGATTAGGGTGGGGCTGTGAATTCCTGCTGTGGGGGGAGTTTCCCTGGAGTATGGCTTGCCCCACCCTTAATGCTTTTAGCTTGCAAGGAATAAAAGGAAAAAGGAACAGAGGACAATTTGAGAACCTCGCTACCATCAAGCAAGCAGCACCGGGAGCAGAGCGCGTCCTTCAGACCAGAGGTTCTTGCGTGAGGACGCTCCTTGGACAAAGACTGATGCAATACCGGACTTTCCTCCAGAGCCGACAAGGGGAAAGTCTTTCCCTGGAGCGGACACCCTGAATATGGACTTGCAACCTACCGGACTGTGTAAGAATAAATCTTTCTTTGTTAAAGCCATCCACTCTGTGGTATTTCTGTTAGAGCAGCCTAGCTGACTAAAACAATATACAAGTCAGAATTAACTCGATGGCAATGAGCTTTTGAGTGGGGGAGGAGAGAGAGGGGGAAAGGTTATATTTCAGAAACCACCCGCAATACCTAGCCCTGGGAAAAAGCATTTAGGGATTAAGTCACCAGCAGCCATGGTAAGTACCACATATGCAGGTAGTGGTAACACACATAGTTGGTCTCACATCAGCTTAAATTTCATTCTGACTTGGAGCTGCATACTGCTGACACAACAGTGACAAGACAGGAGTTTCTGTTCTTTTTATGAAGCTGTCCCTTGTTTAGGAGGGAACACTTTCTGATGATTTCTCTGCTGAAGAGTTCTCTGATTAAAAATATGATTAGGAAATGAGAGTACATAGAGACCTGTAAATGTACTTTTGTTTGTTTTTTAGTTCAGCTTAAAATCTGACCCTGTTACTCTTTTCCTTTATAAGTATATCCCCCCTCAAATAAAAATAAAATATAATGACATCAAAATACTACTGCTGGCTATGCACTTCTACCAGGTGCTCAGTATCACAAACAACACAAATCACATGATTTTGAAAATCTCTACAGTAACTAACAGTTTTCATTTGGAATTCCCTCTTAGGTCTGTCACCTACCTCAATATAAAGGGCATAAATTTGGAAGGCCTGCCTATGTTAGCTCTGCTTGATTTGCAATTGTCAGTTGACAATGGATTGCAGTACGTCCCTCCAAAACTGTGTGTAGCAGTTGGGTCGGGCCATGATTCCTGGTGCTGTGTGATCTTCCTCTGTGTTGTAACTCCTACCTCCTGATGTCAGTGAGGGAGGATGAGCAGCGGTTGTGTTGGTGGGTCAGGACTCACTGTATAAGTTTGTGCCCTGAAGCAATCTCCTGAGATATAAAAGAAAGCAGCTAGCAGAGAGACTTGGGGACCTCCTACCATCAGGAGCAATGCCAGGAGCAATGCCAGGAAAGGAGCAATGCCAGGAGCAGAGCACGTGTTTGGAGCTTGTAGTCCCTGTGCCTCAGAAGATCCTGGTCCAGTAGAAGATTGATGACAAGGACCTTCCTCCAGAGCCAATAGAAAGACTTCCCCTGGAGGTGATTCCCGGAATTTGGACTTGCAGCCTAGTGGACTATCACAGAATAAAATTTCTCTTTTTAAAGCAATCTATTTGTGGTATTTCTATTATACCAGCACTAGACGGCTAAGACAGCCAGCATGTCAGCTAGTATCTCATGCAGCACTCCATTCAAAGACAGCCACCAAGGAGTTGGCTTTGTAGGTAACCGCACATAAAGCCTGAAGCAAACAGGGGACTAAATCAGCAGCGTGATCCATGCTTTCTCCCCTGTGAATTTGGAGCCCAGAATATTAATTCACCAAACATAACTCTTCTGTCATATACAGCATCTTGATTCTTCTCTCAAGTCAGATGGTCTGTCAGATTTAATTTTCTAAAACCAAGTCCCTTGTATCTGAGACAGCCTTTCCACAAAAAGCTGCCACACGGGAAAGCTGATTATGTAATAAAATTGTAAATGATTCTATTTAAATTTAGCTGAAATGTTCTGTTTTGTTTTAAAAGACAACTGGACTTTAGGAGTTTTCCAGCTATCATTATTATCATGTGGTGAGAAGGAAAGCTCGGTTTGGAGACCAAGGCTACTTGGAGAAAGCTAAAAGGGGAGAATTCAGAGAATCCTGCCCCTCCCCTGGTCAACACACCCTTCTCAATGGGTAAAAGAAGTCGCTGGGCTGAATTCTGCTGTGATCAGCAAACATCGCTGTCCAACTTTCTCTTCCTGCTTCTGCTGCAGAAGAAACAGGAACTTTGAGAGTAAGAACACCAGAGGAAACAGCCTAGATCTTGTTAGCATGACAAGCACATGGGAAAGATAAAGTGGGGTCTCTTCAGCTGTGACATATTAGGATAGATAATCTGCTATCAACCTACAAATAGTGCTATCTGGCAGTAAAGACATCATCATAACAAGTCTCTATATGTATACATACACACACATATATTCAACAGCTGTGTGAGGTTGTCATGAGTCAGAGAAGACTCAATGGCAACTAACAACTTACATACACATATATACATATATTAGTATGTGTATGTGTGTAATGTAAGCATATGCATGTGTGTGTGTGTGTGTGTATGCATACACATGTCAACTCCAACTCATAATAATCTTACAAAACAGAATGAAACTACCCCACAGGGTCTCCAAGGAGAAGCTGATGGATTCCAACTGCCAACATTTTGGTTAACCAGTAAACTCTTCACCACTGTGTTACCAGGGCTCCATGCACACACACACACACACACACATACACACAATCAGTCATCAGCCTAGAATATATATAAAGATAGCATAGGACCAGGCAATAGTTCATTCTGTTGTACATAAGCCTGTCATGAATCTGAACCAGCTTGATAGCAACTAACAATAAATATATACACATACATACATATAAGTGTATAATATAGATATACACATACATATCTAAGTGTATATATATACACACTTATACAAGGGCAGCCATTTAAGTTCATAAACTCACCCTAGACAAAATGCTACATACCTCAGTGTTGAACATTACTACAGTCACCTTTGAAGTCCTCCCCTTGGAAAGCTATGGACCTACACCAGCATCTAGTCTACCCTTCAAAGCAATTTTGGAACTCTTTTTCTAGAATGGTCATCAGAGCTGTCATCATGTTACTCTCATGTTCTGAACGTCATCAAAATATTTTCCTTTTAATATTTTATCTTTGTGTAAAGAAAAAAGTCATCAGGGGCCAGGTCAGGTGAGTAGGGAGGGTGTTCCAATAGTTACTTACTTATTGGCTAAAACCTCCCTCACAGACAACTGTACAGCTGAATTCATGAACTTGCCACTTTGCCACCATGTACGATGGCCATTCCAGAAAGAATCCCGAGATAGCTTTGAAGGGTGAATGAGGTGTTGGTATCAGTGCATAGCTTCCCAAGGGGAGTAATTGCAAGGTGACTGTAGTGATATTCAGCAATGAGGTATGTAGCAATTAGAATAATTAATTTCATGAACTTAATTGTCACACCTTGTATATACAGCCCTAGTTAAACACTCCAGAGAAAGAAAGAGCAAGAACTCTGGTGGCACAGTAGTGAAGAACTAGAGCTACTAACCAAAAGATTGGCAGTTCAAATCCTCCACAAGTCCTTGGAAACCCTATGGGGCAGTTCTACTCCACCCTGCAGGATAGCTGTCAGTTAGAATCAATGGCTATTTTGGAAACCCTAGTGGCAGAGTGATTAAGTCCTATGGCTGCTAACTCAACAGGTCAGCAGTTTGAATCCATCAGATACTCGATGGAAACCTTATGGGGCAGTTCTACTCTGCCCTAGAGGGTTGCTATGAGTGGCAATTGCTGACTCAATGGCAATGCATTTGATTTTTGGTTTTTTGGTACCCACAGGCATGGTGATTAGGAGCTCAGCTGTTAACCAAAACAGGTGAGCGTATCAAATCCACTAGCCATTCCTTGGAGACTCAGCGGGTAAGTTCTACTTCATCCCACATGGTTCCTGTGAGTCAGACCCAAGTCCATGACACCTAACAACAACAACAACCGTCACCCATAGATTAAATGTTGGAGCCACCAAGCTTCAGTTACCACCAGTAAACTGGTGGCTTTCAATTTTATGGCTCCAGCCCAAATCTCTACCCTACACTTGAGACATATAGTCACAACCTCTGGATGGATCTTCCTTTCATAGACACTCCAAACCCAATGAATCCAAATGTGATTCTATCAGCTTCAATTCCAGACTTACTCCTCTTCCAAATTCCACCACAATCTACCCTATTTATTACTAAAGCTAATAATCTGAGTGTCATCCTTGACTCTGTCCTACCACTCATTTTTTTACTTTTTAACTCTACCCTTTCTCTCCAATCACACATGGACTCAGTTTGGACTCATGGAGGCCTCATGTTAGAGTAGAATTCTGCTCCCCACAGGATTTTTGATGGATGGTTTTTTTGGATATAGATCAGCAGAACTTTATTCTGAGAGAATTCTGGGTGGACCTCAACTGTCAACTTTTTGGTTAGCATCTGAGCACTTTTAAGAATTTACCCAACCTGTTAACTCCTACAAGGTTTGTTTAGGTTTTCATTATTCCTCACCTTAGATGTCTATAATTGCCACCTAACTTGATGTTTCAAAAAAATCTTTTGGAAGATGGAAACTGTCTGGGAGCATAAGAAAAGCATCAGTTACTGGTCTTGTCTCAAGTCTTCCGAATCAGAATCTCCAGGGCCTGGGCCTGAGAATCTATACCTTAAATAAGCACTCTGGATGACTCTTGTCATTAAGCAACCTGGGGAAAGCCTGTCCTCATTTGCCTCCTAGCCTCCAGAGTGGCTTCCCAACCTGCAACCAGCTCTCCACTTTGCTGTACCAGAGTGAACTGTCTAAAAAGTCTATGTAATCTTATCACTTTTTTCCATAAAAGATTCCTGTGGTTCTTCATGTTGGCTACGATAATACATTTTTTAACAATGTCTTCATATTTCCCCGGCATTGTCTTTCAACACTCCCTGGTCTTGAACCCTATGCTACATTCCTAAATGCAGCATGTGTGCTTATCGTGAATTGAATTATGTCCCACAGTAATGTATGTCGAAGCCTTAACCCTTGGTTTCTGTGAATGTGACCCTGTTTGGAAAATGAGATCTCTGAAGATGTTATCAGCTAACATGAGTTCACACTTGAATATGATGGGCCCTAACCCGACATGAGAGATGTCCCTATGAAAAACGAGAAGAGAGCTAAAGGGAAGATGATCACGTGAGGACGGAAGCAGAGATCACTGCGCTTGCAAGCTAAGGAACACCTGGAGCGATCAAAAGCTGGGAGAGACAAGGAAGGCTTGCCCTCTAGAACATTCCAAGAGAGCATTGCCCTGCCGACACCCGGAATTCAAACTGCTAACTTCCGGAACTGTGAGACATTAAATTTCTGTTCCTATAAATCACCCAGCTTGTGGTACTTCATTATGATTCACTGGGAAGCTGAAACAGTGCCCTTTCAGGCCACTGCACCAGCTGCTCCTGCTACCTAGGACGTTCACCACCCTCGGCCTTTGTTTATTCCTCACACACTTACATAGTATTTGAGTGAGGCTGGCACTCGGATCCGACTCGACGGCACTTGGCTTGGCTGGCACTATTCTGAGCACTTTAGAAATATTAACTCATTTATTCATCCTTACAACCAGGGTGTGTAAGTGGTAGGAACTATTTATTGCCGCTACTCATGGGGAGAGTAAGGCAGAGAGAGGTTACTACCTTGTGTAGACTAAGGCGCAGTTACCGGGACAACTGACACTGGAGTCAAGGCAGGCTGGCTATCAAGTCTGAGCATTTCCTGCCCAGGCTCTGCGGACCCTCCATCACGCGTATAAACTCATTCAAAGCTCAGCTCCTAAATTACTACCAGGGCTTCTAACTGGTTTGTTCCAGTTTGAACACTTGCCGAGAGTTTGCATTTCTGACAAGTTTCCTGCTAAGAATTCACATCTCCACCCAAGATATACTGAATCAGAATCTATACAGAACAAGATTCCCAGGTGATTTGTCTGTATCGCATCCTGAAATTTTGTCAGAAATGCAAGCTCTCAGCAGGGAATTTTTTAAAAATGCAGATTTCCAGCAGGTATTTGAACCAGAACAAACCAGCTGGAAGCCCTGATTAACACTGCCTGGAAGCCTTCTTAAAATTCTCCCCCTACCCCCAACTTGAGTTAGCACTCCGGCCTTACAGCACTGTACATTTAGAATCTATTTTCTCATGTTACAAACTAGAGTGTCCATTCCTTAACAGAGGGAGACATATTTTTTGTGTCTCCTCAAATTGAAGTAAATGCTAAATAATTTATATACTGAATAACATAGTGAATCAGTAAGTGAATGAATGCGTGAATTTATAAAACAGCAACAGGAAGCATCAGTAACAAACTACTATAAATTGAGACGTGTTTCCCCAAAATTTAGATTTAAATTCTAATATCTAATACCTTTGAATATGATCTTATTTGGAAGGAGGTCTTTGAAGATGTCATCCATAGAGCTAGCATGAAGTCTCACTACAGTAAGGTTGATCCTAATCCCAACTGAGTAGTGTCCTTATAAAAGGGAAGGGATAGAGAAAGGAAAGTCAGGCCACAATGTACCTACTCACCCAGGAAGGCCTGGGGCTACCAGAAGCTGAAACAGGAATTGTCTCCTAGAGCCCTGGGAGAAATATGGCCCCCATCAATACCTTGACTTTGAACTGCTACCTCACAAGTGCAAGAAAATATATTTTTTTAATTTTATTGTGCCATAGGTTAAAGTTGACAGCACAAGTTAATTTCTCATTTGAAAATTTATACACAAGTCATTTTGTGACATT
Organism: Heterohyrax brucei; assembly: GCA_028571685.1. NCBI lineage: Eukaryota > Metazoa > Chordata > Mammalia > Hyracoidea > Procaviidae > Heterohyrax > Heterohyrax brucei. The sequence continues at coordinate 156,071,207 of CM053142.1, read as the reverse complement.
GATTGCAATCTCTACCATGTGTCAGCACCCTCCCTTTCCCTTTCCAGCCTGGGTTCCCCGTGTCCGTTCATCAGGCTAACCTGCACTTTCCAGCCTTCTCTCATTTGCTTTTGGGCAGATGTTGACCATTTGGTCTCATATCCTTGATTGAACTATGAAGCGTGTTTCTCACATGTGTTCTTGTTTGCCTTATGGGCCTGTCTAATCAGTGGCTGAAAGGAGAATCCAGGGAGTGGCTTCAGTTCTGAGTTAGCAGGGTTTCCAGGGGCCACAGACTTGGGGATTCCTCCACCCTCCACAGACAATCAATTGCTGTCATTTATTGCTACCTGCTGTGTGGTACTCTGCTGCAGCAGCCTTAGAAAGCTAACATACAAATAATCTGAACATTCTGCCTTTGCACTGTCCAGTCCATCTGTATGTGACTTGATGGAACTTTTCCAATTTGGCACATGCAGTAGCAGAAATATCCTTTGGAGTCTTTTTACAAATTCTGTATTTTCACAGAAATTCAAATTACCTGCAGACCTGCGAATGTATTGGTTCAATCTATTTAGTACATTTATTTCTCTGTATCATGCATGCAAATTAAAACTAGCCTTTCTATCTTGGCTCTGTTTTCCCCTTAATTTCTCCACTCCCAAACGGTGAATAAAACAGGTCCCTCTTTGTGGTTGGAAAGTTTGACGTTCCATGGAACCCTTCAGCACACAGCTGTCAGCACCTGATTACGGGTCATTTTTTTTTTTTTTTTTTTTTAGCCTATGACTTTCACTTCCTTCCTTAAATAAGCCTTTCAAATGAATCAACTTCAACCACTCTGTGATTATGTAGGGACCAGTTACACAGTATGCGAAGGAACAAGACTCATTCAGGTCCATCCTACCTCAGTGGTTACTCTGTGCTGGGTTTGATGTGACTGATGTCATTAATGCTTCCAGCAGCAGCAAGAGGAAGCTGAAAGCTGGGGATATCTCACTCTGAATGGTTCTGTCTTCAGCATGTCTGTTTTGCAAAGGAATTTGGTGGAAAATGACTTGAAAGAGACTTTATTACATTTGTGCAATTCTTTTACTATACTTTATGCCATTATAAATATATATATACAGACACATATATAGCATACATATATAGTATATACACATATATAGCATACATGTATACATATATATGCATATGTATGTGGGTTTTTGTGTCTGTGGGGTGTGTATACTGTCAAAGTCACTTCTATAATACATATCAGTAATCATGATGTTTACTTGTGGGATCAATTTCAGAAAATATTTTTTTACTTTGCTAAATAATTTCTTTAATGATGGTTTATTGATTATGTCACATGTGTACCATATTTTTACTCAAATAACACATGCTTTTTATGTTTCTTTCCCACCCATGAGGTATTTTTTCATAAGTGTGCTATAAAAAAATTAGTATAGCACACTTATGAAAACACTCCATGAAAGGAGGACATGACTGGCAAACAGAAGGCCCTCGTTATTTGCTTACAAATACGGTACATAGCCATGAATATTAATATGAACTGATTCACATGAGACCAAAGGAAATGAAAATGAAAAGATGTACAATGCTTGAAAATTCTCTATATTTCTATGAACTGCATTCTAAGTATGTGTGCTCCAGACGTACAGTTCAAGGTTGTTTCTGAGTGAACCACGGCTGTAAAGAAATGGGCAACAGCAGACATATAAAACTCCATAGATAACAGTACTAAGGCTGATGAATTAAATGGACAAGGGATTAAAGGAACAAGGTGCAGGATCTCAGATCTGGCAGACTTTAAGAAAGATTTTGCACCTCTACAAAGGACCAAGGAGTCTTTGTGGCTGGCTGTTAACCAAAAAGTCAACAGTTCAAATATATGAGGTGCTCCTTGGAAAACCCTATGAGGCAGTTCTACTCTGTCCTACGGGGTTCCTATGAGTCTGTCTAACTCAGTGGCAACGAGTAGCTGAGTTCCTTTTCCCAAGACATTCCCCTGGGACAGAACTAAATGGTTCATGATTTTACAAATACTATATGGTTTTTTTTTAAAGAGCCAACAGTGAAATGTTAGAAAAACTGCCTTTCCGGGAGAATGAGCTGCCTCTGGAGGCATAGACTGACTCATTTTGTGCTAGCACACATTGCTGTTTCTACTTCCCCATTTTCATTTACTGTTATTCGTGTCTTTCTTGGTAGGTAAATAACTTGTTAGACTCTAAGTTCCTTGATGCTGAGAACTTTGTCTTTTTCGTCTTTGTATTTCATGTTATATCCAACAGAGCATCAGAAACAGTAGATAGCCAATTAGTTGATTAATTAATTCTAAGACAGTCATAAAGTTTTGCTAAATGAAAGAAGCTAAAATGCATGAAAACAAAGCCTGGCAAATTGTGGTTTGGTGGGGTAGTTCAGCTTTGTCATTTTTTTCTCACTGATCTTATAAAAATGTCCTAATTCAGTACTATATTTAGAATCTTATAGCTATCATATACTGTTGTAACTGGTATTTTCATTACTACCACTTTTCTTATTGACTTTATTAAAGTGTCCTAATTTCAGCAATATGTTTGGAGCTCAATGGATGTTACTACACTTGACACCTCAGAAAAAATCACCACTAACATCAGAGACTCTTCTGCTAGGAGGTAGCTGTACAAATAGCATGAATAACACATGTTTTCCAACATTCTTCTCTAAAAATTAACTATAAAATAGGCCAAGTTTAATTCTCCCTATTTTAGGAAGGTATGCATGAGATCATAGCTAGAGTGTCCACACTAATTGTTTTCACCAGCTGGAAATCATTGTTGTTTCATTAGGTCCTAGCCATCTACATAAAATCCTAACATAATGAAATGCACCAAGCCATCTCTGGACCCAAAACAGCAGTGTGCTGTGAGAAGTATTCGTATGAATGTAACTGCTGTGATGTAATGGTTCAAAAGGAGTATCTTTTGAGAATCTGGGTGAAAGGTAGTGTCCTGGTGACCATAGGAGTAAAACAGGGAATTTAAACATTGGTTCTCTGACAATAAGTTATCTGCAATATAAACAAAATGAATCTCTGTGATATGAAAGCTATAAGGATGCATGTACACATAGATTTCTGTCATGCATTCCCCGAATGTAGATGTTCAGTTGTGTGGTTGCTCTCAAAGTGTGCATATATTGCCATACGGATTCTATTATGATCAAATAAATTACAAACAGGGAAACCTACAACATAGGCCTGGGAAGAGCACCATTGACGAGCTGTGGGACTTAGAGCAAGCAATGTGGCCTCCCTAAGTCCATTCCTTCATCCGTGAAGAACAAAGATCTACCTCTGGAGTGGGTTGTCAAGATGAAACGAGGTTGCATGTAAAAGTGCCTAGCGCCAAGCCCTTCATAACTACGTATTCTCTTTGCACAGTGAATTTTACCTGGATTTCTCTCACCAGCTCACGGTTAGGCACACATCCTTTGGACAGCTCTGTTTTTGAAGTACCAAAATTTAACAAAACAACAGCAAAAAGAACTCATTTCTGATACCTCTATACCAAGCAGCTCTATATATTGTTTACTACACAAACATGCAACTGTACAGGGAAGGAACAATATATATAACCATTGATGATTGCCCAGATGTACATATACATGCTAGAGTATTGAAAACACACAACCAGTAAACCAGTTGTCACTCAGTTGATTACAACTCCCAGTGACCCAATGTGTGTCAGACTAGGATTGTGCTCCCTACAGTTTTCAGTGGCTGATTTTTAAGCAATCGATCACCAGGGCCCTTCTGGGTGAGTTTTTAGTTAGCCTTTCAATTAGCAGCTAATCATTTAAGAGTTTGAACTACCCAGGGACTCTGTGAAAAAGATGTCAAGGACACTGAATGTCATCAGGAGGGGTTACTTCTGATGAACTGACAGAACTAGCAGATGTCATTTGAAAAGGTAATGTAGAAAAACTCATGAAAGCCCAAACTTCTGTAAGACAGAAAACTGTCAGAAAAGGAAAATGTTTATATTTTCCACTAATGCAAGCAATAGAAAAATGGTAAGACTGAACTGTCAAAGATGGAAAACTTGCGAGACTCAAAAAACAAGGCAGCTCTGTAGAGCTGTGGCTCTGACAGTCTTCACTGTGTGCATAAGTTCTGAGTAAGTAAGCAGCTCTAAAGGGTTTTTTTGTTTTTAGATTACAATGTAATACAGACTTATTTTTAGAAAACAGAAAGCACAAGATTATAAAAAGAAAAAAAAACTTAAAACTGGCCATAAATGCATACTAGACAATATTTTGTATTTTCTTCTTTATACATCATCTTTTTTTTTTAAACCAACTTGAAATCATACTAATGGTACAGTTTTGCATCACAGTCTTTTCGGTTGTATGGTGAACATCTTTCCACATTGCCATTTTTCTAAATTATGATTTTTTATTGCATTTTAGGTGAAAGTTTGTAACATAAATTACTTTCTTACTAAAAATGTACACAGATGTGGCTTTGAGCCATTGGTTGCCATCCCCGTAATATGTCAGCACTCTCCCTCTTTCCTGTACCTCTGCCTCCCATATCCATTTGTCTGGGTTTCCTGTCTCTCCCTGCTTTCTTGTCTGCTTTTGGGCAGGTGCTGCCTGTTTGCTTGAACTAAGAAACACTTTTCTCAGGGGTGTTCTTCAGGAATGGCTTCAGGTGACTTATCCACGGTACATCATTTCAGAGGTCCCTAAGTTTCCATCCACTAAGTCTGCTTTTGTGTGTTTGTGTGTGAATATGAATTTTGTTCTACATGCTTCTCCTGCTCTTGTCCAGAACTCTCTATTGTGATCCCTGTTGTAATGGTGGCAGCTAGGCACCATCTACTTGAAATCTTGATTTTTGATGGCTGTCTTGCATCTATAAGGTACAGGCACCATAATTAAATTTAACGTTTATGCTGACTCCAATTTTTTACTTGAAGCAGAATTTTATATGATGAGAATGAAGTATTTTAGCACAACCTAACTTTCTGACCAGACTGACATAAAACCTTACTTACTGACAGCTGGAAACAAAGAGATGACAGGGAGTTGCTCAGAATAGAAAGCCACAAGGAATTGTGTTATCCTTAATATGCTGTCAGATAATATAACAATGATACTGTACTTCTGAGCAATCCCAAAATATCTTAAGGAAGTCATAGAGTATTTACTTACAATAACGAACAGATATGAATTACTCAGTGAAAAAGTCTCTGTAATTTCCAACACAATGATGAATGTGAGGCTTGAACTGCCCTTTGCTGTCATACTTAGTCTCTGGAAAATATCTTCTGTGATAACAAGGTGCCATATTTAATAAATATCAAATGGCAGAATTACATCTGGGTAATAAAGCAGATAAGCAGTCTTCAAGTACAGGTTGAACTCCAGTGAGCTCTGACATTACCGACCAAAGAGTGCCCGGGAGGGAAGCAGAATGGAGGAGGATGGAAGGGGAAATTCCTCCCATTCAAAAACATACAATTCCATCTCATCAAGTCTGTCCTGGTGGTCTCCTTCTCCACGGCCTCCCTTATCACCAGTTCTACTCACAGCAGCCTGGCTTATACAATCACGTGCAGACACAGGAAAGTGGTAGGAGGGCACTTAGAAGAACAAACTTCTTTGTGTTGTGATCCCTCCACTTCTCTGGACACTGGACAGTCCTTTCTGATATCCCATAGACATTCCTCCTTATTTATACCAATCCTTGAGCAACAATGGATTATGAAATGAAGGATTATGTACTAGAACAAGAACTACGGTATAAAAGGCAGAAGATGGAACCAAATTTTAAGACTATATCGAATATGTAGCCTTGAGACAGAGATATACAAAGGTCAGAGGACAGAAAGAAAGGGGAGGCAAAGTCAGCCAAAGAGAAACCAGAGATGTCAGGACCACATTTTGCACTAGTGCAGAAAGAAGTCAACTCTCAGCTGAACCAGAAGTCAAGACAGAACTTCAGAGCCTTAAAACTGGAGTTAGACTTGCCTCAAATGACAGAACATTATTATTCTCCTGCTAATCCAGATTCACAGACTAGCTAGCATCCACGAGCACAGAACCAAGAAGTTAACACAACACTGGCTTTGATAAACTAGCACCTCAAGTGGTTCATCAAAGTAGAGGCCCAGCAATTTGCCTGACCAGAGGATCAGGGTCCTTTGCTCTTATCTGCCCTACTGTCTGTTCTGCAGCTCACAGCAGGTCAGAGTCTCTGTGGGGTGATAGCTCCGACTTGAGCTGCGAGGTCTTATAGCATCTTTTGGTTTCTAGTTAAACTACTGTCCATGTAGCTTCGTTAGTCACCTCCTGTCATCCAGCAGACATCTTGCTTCGTCTTGGGGAAGGGAGATCCAGGACTATGAGGAAAAAATATCCCTGGAACAAAACCTATATGTCTTCAGCATATTTGGACCAGAACGGATGTTCCTCTGCCCCTCGGCAGGGCCGCACAGTCCCCTCGTCAGTCCCTGTGCCCGCCTGCACACCACCACCCTCGTTTTAACCTCATCTCTCTCTGTAGCCCTCCCCAGGAACTCTGAGCCTGGTCTGTTCCTTCTGTCTCTAGCTTTTTATCTCATGATCAAAAAAAGGACTTCTGAGTTCTTCATTTTCTTCAGGTATAACTGAAGATTTTCTCCTTATGTCATAGCTTTTATATTTAAAAAATTCTCATTTTGTGGATTTATAATACATATTTACCCAGGAAAGACACCTCAAAGGGATTCCAGCACGTATTTAAAATTCTTAAAGAGAGGCATTTACATTTTAGCATGAATAATATTTATTGGGTCCTTTCTAGATGTTGAAGGCCCTAGGAGGTGCAAACAGTGTATGCTTTGCCCACTAACCAAAAAGTTAGAAGTTTGAGTCTACCCAGAGGCACCTCGGAAGAAAGACCTGGTAATCTGCTTCCAGAAAATCTTATGGTGCGTGGTTCTACTCTGCCACTCATGGGGGCGTTGTGAGTCATGACTGACAGTGTGATAAATGGGGCCCTAAATACCAGGTGGTGGTCCTAGATGCCAGGTCCTCAGCCAAGTGCTATACATGTTTTACGTAATTTATTCTTCCTGATATTTCCAATATATTATTTATTCCTTTAATATTCCTCTTAGTCCCAATTTACAGCTGAGACAGTTAAGATCGCACAAGTAGTGTGTTATGGAATCGGAACTTAACCTCAAACCTTTGTGACTCCAACATCTATCCTGTAGCAAGTATTCTGTATGTTTCTGGACCTGAATCGTTCTGACATTGCTGCCCTTGACTTTCATCAAGGTGTGCAGCCCCTTCAGCATCCCATTTCGTGGACATGGCCGTGTCAACACAAAAATGTGTTCTCAGAATAATCAGTTCTTTCAAAGTGGTGCCTGTAAGGATTGCTAGAACTTAAATTGTCATAGCAGTCATCTTCTCAGGTAGGAGGGAAAAGAAAAAACATGTAAAATCACCCCCCAACTCCCATTCTGGGAAATAAAATGGCATTTTGAGTAGTCACTCAATGCCCTTCAAGACCCTGGGCAGAGAAACAGAAAGTAAATTATAAAACCTGTTGCCTTGGAGTCAACTCCAACTCATAGCTACCCTATACGACAGAGAAGAGCTACCCCATAGAGTTCTCTGGATTGGCATCTTTACAGAAGCAGACTACCACTTCTTTCTCCTGAGGAGCAGCTGGTAGATTCAAACCTTTAATCTCTCCAGTTAGCTCTTGAGCACTTAATCATGGACCCACCCAGGTATAATCTCCATTGAAAACTCCTTTTCATGTTACTAATCCTTTCGAGGTCTGTTTTCTTGCTACTTGCACGGAAAATTAAAGCTCAGTCCCTGTGCTGGACCTCTGGCTCTGCAAGCGCCTCGCCCAGTTCTACTTGCCTTTCTCCCCAGTTGTGCATTTCCCACACTCTGCATGCTGCCTGCAGGCTCTCAGCAGCAGTGGCTCACCCCCAGCCTGTCTGTCCCACTGCCCTGAGGAAGCTCCCCTTTCCATTCCTGTCCACCACCCTCCCTTCCTCACCCACTCTTATCAACTGGACACTCACCACTCGCTTCATGCAAACTCACTTCATCACGAGGTACTTTGTAATCAGGACTACTTTGTAATCTATTTTGCATTCATCGGTGGTGGACCTCCCTGCTAGAAGGTAAGGTCCTTGGAGATAAATACATTATTTCTAATGTAGTATGAGAAGCTGAATGTCACTGTTTGAGGGCTGCATTCAGAAAAACATATTGTTCAGAGCCTGACACAAGTACCCATTCCATGATAATATTAGCAATTTTTATTCTTAGCCCTATTGTTCATAGAATTATAATCCAGACACCAAGGGCTTCTGGCACATCTTTAAACAGTGTTGGAAGATCTTGTCAACTCAGGTACCTTGGGTTCGAATTAAGACCGGAAGCCAGAGAAGGCTAGTTCAGTTGAGAGCAGTATACTAAACTGCAGACAAATTTCTGGAGATAGTTTTGATTGTTACAGTTTAGAAGGTGAGGGTGTGACTGGCTTTTAGTGAATAGAGGCCAGGACGGTGCTCCCCAACAAAGAAGTCTTCAGCTACAAAACAGTGCAGAAATGGAGAAACCCTGGTTTACACATAACATAGTCCCCCAAGGTCAGGTAACTACCATTGCTTGGTGTTTCCAAGGCTGTTCATTGTCCGATGCAGAGCGTATAGATCTGACTTTAAAAATTTAGCCTACCCCTTTACATACCAGTCATTTTGACTAAATACAATGTGGTGCAGCCTCTTTCATCTCTATGTTCAAAAGGCCTTCACCTTCTCAAATTATTTTTTAAACAGTACTTTTCCATTTTTGTATTAAATACAGATTAGTTCCCTAATTCTTAAATAAAATGTTTGAATTGGTAAATGCCTAGGGATTACCTAGCCCAACTCTCATTTTACAGGTGAAAAAATTGAGATCCCCCCAAAAGTCAAGAAACTTTTTAATTTAACAGGCATGTTTGGAGTCAAAGTCTCTCAAAACCATTACTTAATTGAGAAGGAATAAATTATTGATCAGGAAATTATTTCTTCCTAAGGATAGATTAGAACCCTGGTGGTGCAGTAGCTAAATACTCAACAGCTAATCAAAAGGCTGACAATTCAAATCCACCAGTCACTCCTTGGAAACCCCGTGGGGCAGTTCTCTGTCTTACAGGATTGCTTTGAGTTGGAATCGATTCAGCGGCAACAGGTTTAGTTTTTCTTTACAGTTAAGGGCAGATTTTAGACTTCCTGTATAAATTAACTGTGCTCCGTAACTAGATTTACTCATCAAAAATTGAAAAATAATTGCCACAGTACAATATGATGAAACACTTGTCCACTGGGGAGACAAGATCCAATACTAAACTTCCTTTTAGAAACAAAAATTCTAAAGCCATCTGCTGTTTTTTGGCTTTATGCTCATTTGGGTAAAACATTTCAGAATATTATTGTAGTTCTTTCAAATAAATACATTGTAATCCTTTATCTTTGTTAGATATTGGTGAATTTGCTCTTGGTAAATAGATTATCATTATAAACATTTAAATGAAGAACTATTAATAAAAACCATTTGAGAACAATCTTAATAGATAATTTTAGTTCCATGGAGTAACTTTGGTTTTTATTTCTCATAGCTAAGAGAATTATTGGAATGAAGAGATGTTTTTATACTCACGCAGTGGCATACCAATGGTTTAAAAAAAAAAAAATTTACAGGATTAGAGTGCTCAGATTTTTTTTTGTTTGTAGGTTTGGTTTGGTGTTTGTTTTGTTTTACAAAATGAACAAACCAAGCCTGTTGCCACTGAATTGATTCTGACTTATGTCAACCCTAGGGGACAGAAGAGAACTTCCCCATAAGGTTTCCAAGGCTGTCATCTTGACAGAAACAGACTGTCACCTCTTTCTCCATTGGAGTGGCTGGTGAGTTCAAACCACTGACCTTCTAGCAGCTAAGCATTTGCACCATTGCGCTGCCACGACTCCTTTTGCAAAATGAACTGCTCCTCAGACTATGCATTAGATGGCCTTCCCAGTTTGTTCAGACTTTGTCATATCTGAGGAATGCGAGTTTCTGAGCTCTGAGGCAAATATGAAAGACAGGATGATGAAAATTGATTTCACTGTTTCTGAGTACTTACTAACAAGCTCAGCTTATCGAAACACTTTCCTTATGAAAGTCACTGGTCAGTTTGTACCTTTATTCCCAGCTGTTCAAATTTGCACTTGTGTCATTTGTCTCCAAAGAAGACTTAGTGGGAAGAAGGCTCAGAGGAAGGCGTGGATGGGTAAGCTTCAACTGATCCCTTCAACTCCAGGAATAAATCAAAACAAGAGTCCACTTATCAAGGAAAATCTCACTAGTCCCTATTGTGATGAAAATGAGGAACAGAAAAAAGAAGGGCAAGCTGACTGGAACGTCTTGCAATGACTCGGTTAGGATTTATAACAGAAGGAGGAAGTCACTTTCCAGAAGTTGTGTTTGAAATATAAAGAAATATGTTGCTGGCAGCGGAATAACAGACAGGCTGACAGCACTATTAGAGGTAGGAATGATATGCAGAATAAATAGCCGCTAAATGTAGTGAAAACTTTGAGTGACAGACAAAGAATAAAAATGAACAATTTTCCTGATAGCAGGTCAGGAAACAAATGCTTCTTTCTTTAAAGAGAAAAAGATATATATGGTTGCAAATTCAAGTGGCCTCACATCTGGTGGACTTGTTATGCTCTCACAGAACTATAATTTGAGTCCAAAATAGAGCAACCCCTTTGTAAAAATTGTTACCTCTTCACTTCACTGAAGGTTTATGATAGTTTATTTTGACTGTTTCTGCCCAGTTTTAACAATGTGTTTTATGCTAACTTTGTCATGTCTACTGCATAATAAGAAATTCAAGCACAAGCTGAGTATTTTGTTTTCAGTAGGCAAAAGGCCATTACAAGTTCAGATGTACTGCTCTGGGAAAATTTGCATGAGTTTTTGTACCAAAAATATGTAATGTTTTGGAAGTTATCCCTTTATAGATAATAAGGTAGTATATCAATTTAATTCTGTCAAAAATAACTTTAGAAGATGATATGAAAAAGAAAGCTATATACATGATTGTATCACAGAGTAATTTCTTGTTTTGCCAACAACATGAACAGGTGAAGATTATTTAAATTTCACCAAGAAATTTCTGGTGTGAGTGAAGTGCTATGTCTGCTAATCAAAAGGTCAGCAGTTCAAATCCACCAGGTACTCCTTGGAAATTCTATGGGGTAGCTCTACTCTGACCTATAGGGTCACTATGAGTTGGAGTCGACTTGATGTCAGTGAGTATCAGAGGGCAGAACGGACCTTAGGCTATAGTCATGATATATACAAGTTTACTAGGTAATGGAAATCTCACAGTGACAGTTTTTCACCATAAGAATGGGTGTTTCTGCAGATACATTTTCATATAAAGATCTATCTGAACTTAGGAAAGAAAACATTAATTAGATAGTATGAGCTAATGTAATCATTGCTTTTAATTCTTCTATACCACTTGGGAAAACTTATATTAAATATCAGACCCATCACAATGGTTTCTGCTAAAGAAAGTGGTACCTATTTTTATACCGTGAGGATCTGTGATCCTCAAAGAACAATAGAGAGCTACAGAAAAAAATGGAGCTCTCAGTCCAATCTGAGAATTCTCAGAGAGTTATATGCACTGCAGTTTTTATAAATGACTTTCAAGAGTTTTTTAAAAATAGTTGATTATGGTCAAGCTATTATCTGCTATTTATTGAGAGGATTCTCATTTCTGCCCAGAAATTACAAGACACAAGTAAAAATGTGACTGTCATGTGCTATTAAATTCTACTATTTCTGCATTGAGGTTTTATATTATGTGTCATAGTTGTTGCATCCACATAGTGAAACTATTGGAAGTACAACCAACCCAAATTTCAGCTTCAACTTTTGCATAATGTCAAAACTTCTATTTTTAAAAAAAGTGGTGGTTCCCCTCTTATGTTTAGTATTATGGTTGCAAGCTTACAATTTACCAGGCAGAAGTTCTGGACAAGAATTTATCTCTCATCACCAGAACTTCCTTTTAAACCCGATCACCTCCTCAGTCATAGTGGTTTCTCTTTGATTGTCCAACTTCTACTCAGACGTGCATGCCTCACACTTGCCAGGACTAATTAGCTGACATGATAGTTCATCATCTGACACCTTTGAAGCTCACTCACAGCACGTACACCACGACATCTTCAGTTCTAACCATAGCCATACATGGAATTTGTTGAGCATTTTCCCTGTGCTGGCCACCATGACATGTACCCAAATTCATCACCTGATTTCATTCTCACTACATTGCTATTCCTTTGACAGATGAAAAGGAGTCCTGGTGGCATAGCGGTTAAGGGCTTCATCATTAACCAAAAGGAAATGGTTCAAACCCACTAGCCACCCAGCAGGAGAAAGATATGGTAGTCTACTTCTGTAAAGATGGGGAACAGGGGGTAGTTGTCTGTCACATGGGGTTGCTATCAGTCAGAATTGACTCAAGGGCAGTGGGTTGACAGATGAGGCAACTAACGTTTAGAAAATTTAAAGAAATATATAGCCAGAAGTGGCAGAGTCTGGATTCAAACCCAGATCTTCTATTTTTTTTTTTTTTTTTTTTGTAAAATAGAAGAATAAACTACTCTCTCTCTCCCTCAAGGTAAACTCTGCAAAGAAGAAGAAAACTGACTAAGAATCTAGTTGAGACTTTGCTAAACTAGGGTGTCTCTAAAAGGGGTAGAGTGAAGACGGCAGACTAAACACATGTCTCCCTAAATCCCTCTGGAAACCAAGACCTGAACTGATAATTAAACGGAGCCTTCTGGACACCTAGTGAGCCCTAGGACATGACATAGGGCTGTTAATTTGCATTTCATACCACTGAAAGGAAAACCTCCTCTCTTTCACTGACTCCCCCCCCACTCTTGGTGAGTGCTGGCTTTAAGGGACCAAAGGTAACTCATCATTTTAACTTTCTTTTCTTTATTTTAGCTGGTGGGTGGAGCTGGGACTTGACTAGCGGCTAATCTCAGACACACTGCTGGTGGGATCAGTAGGCAAAATTGCCACATTTTGAGAGCTCAGCTTTGGACTCTGTATCTCAGCAGCTTTGGTCTCTCTTTCCGCCTCCACTATAGAGCACCCTGTACTGAGGTAGGGGGCAGCTTCTGCAGGATGCCATCTTGTTGCACTGGGAGGCAGAGTAACCATGCCAAGACCTCAGCTGGACCTAATTCCTAGGTTGGGAGGCAGCGCCTGCCCTGAGGAGAGTGCTTTTCAAGCAGAAAAGCAGTATTCTACACAGCATCACCTACAACTGGGGACCAACAGCATAGGCCAGTAGGCCAATAGCCTTTCTGTATTTTGAACTAGTTTATAACATCTGGGGTTCAATATAGAGGTGCTTACTTTCTCAGCTGGGAAGACAGACCTACACACCTGAAAACTTGACTGACTTTAGAAGTTGTCAGATACCTTTTACCTTTCATTTTAAGACGGCCTAGAGAAACAAACTACAGTCCATCCTCACAGCATCTCTCTCAGCCTTTATTGAATCACATGATGCACCCGAAGCAAAAAACTCTCGATAAAAGCATAACTAAGAAATCACCCATGGCTTCAGAAGACCCTCAAAAGAAACAAAGAACTTCCCAGATGAAGAAACCTTTCTGAAACTTTTGGAAGGTGATTACAAAAGAATTATATAGACAGGCCTCCTAGACCATACACAAAATGCAGTAAAGCAAAATGAAAAATTAAGCAAGCTGGTCAATCTGATGGAACACCAGCACTCTGAAATCCAACAGATCAAGAACAAAATGAAAGACATAGAAACTTCAATTTAAAGCCAAGAAAACAGAATGGAATAAATGGAAAACAGGCTTTCTGACTTGGAAGACAGAGCTACTGACTTCAGCATCTATGAGGAGAAATCAGCAAAAAGAAAGAAGAAAACGAAGAAGCGTTAAGAAGCATGTGGGACTCTGTTAAGAGAAACAATCTACGATTAATTGGAGTTCCTGAAGATGGCGAGAAACCTGAGAACACAGAGAGTACTGTGGCTGAACTGTTGCCAGAAAACTTCACAGAGATTGTGAAAGAAAAGAATATAGGTATCAAAGATACATATCGAATGCCACTCAATAAAGGTCTCAAAAGAAAGACTCCAAGACATTTTACAATCAAGCTTAACAAAATGGAAAATAAGCAGAAACTTTTTAAGGCAGCAAGACTCAAAGCAAAGCTAACATGCAGAGAGAAACCCTGTAGGCTCTCGTAGGATTTCCCAGCAGAAACAATGCTGGCATGGAAACAGTGGCATGGCACATTCAAAGCCTTGAAAGAGAAGAACTTCCAACCAAGAATTATATATCCTACAAAACTATCTTTCAGATACGAAAATGAAATCAAGATATTCACAGATAAACAGAAACTCAGAGACTTTGTGAAAACCAAACCAGAGCTACAAGAAATACTGAAAGAATCTCTTGGCTTTGGCTTAGAAGAACAAAACCACTAACTTTATATTTTAGAAGCAAATACAGGACACATCACCCAGAATCCTACTCATTTAGGGAAGGCTCCAAACTCAAACGCACCTATAATAGCGAAAAAAATGATCCAGTGATCATATCATGAAAACTGTGATGTCATCATATTCAAAAGAGGGATGTACTACAGTCGTTATAGTCCTTCCAGATGGACAGGGAGTTAATAAGACTGGTAGTAATTAAAATTGGATTTATACATAGTTTATTAAGGGGAATCATAGGGGCAGCCATAAAGCACAATAAAGATGCAACATATCAAATCAAAAACCGTAATAGAGGAGTCTCAACAACCACAAAACCAACCCTGAAAAAGGTGAAAAATCAACTCACAAAGAAGAATGTCCCAGAACAGGTTAATAAGAACAACAGAGAAAACAACACAAAAATAAACATATCACATTGGCAGCACTGAATACATACCTATCAATAATTACATTGAATGTGAATGGACTGAACATTCCAGTAAAGAGACAATGAGTGACATCTTGGATCAAACGATATGAGGGGATCTCTAAGATTCTCTTTGTGTAACTAGTGAAGTGAGCTCTTAGGGGAGTATGACTCAGTAAAAGGGCTTTTCTTTTATCCTCAGGAAACACAGAGGAAAAAGAGGATTGGAAATAAAGAAGAGGGACCAGATATTTCCTAATGGTAAGAATTACTAATTCTGTGGAAAGAATTTTAAATTTTTTTTATTTCTCTAATGAGCATTGACCTAATACAAACTATGTGTCAGATAATGTTCTAAGTACATCAATAATATTAATTTATTTAATCCTTATGATAATCTGTAAAATGTGTGCTGCTATTATATTCATTTTACAGATGAGAAAAACGGTTTATCCAAAACTATGATGGGTTGTTTTTGTTGTTAGGTGTCTTGCAGTTGGTTTTGACTCATAGCAGCCCTGTGCACGAGAGAATGAAACATGGCCCAGTTCTGTGCCAGGCCCACAATCATTTTCATGCTTAAGCCTATCATTGTAGCCGCGGTGTGAAACCATCTCATTAAGGGTCTTCCTCTTGTTTTGACAGGTGGGAAGGGACAAAGCTAGGATTCAAACCTAAGTGATTTGTCCCTTACTCAAGCAAATCATAAGTACAAAGTATACTGTCCCTTATAGAAAATACTTTGATCCTTTTTATGGGCTTTAAACCAGTGTTTGTCAACCTCGGGTCCATAATCCTGTGGGATCCTCAAATATTGTTTAAAGAGGCTCTCAAGCTCACTTCAAGAAAATTTTTGAATTTTATGTTGAGTTCTCAGCTTAAGTGAGGCTTAAATAATGGATGCAAAGAGTTCTTTCTTGGCAAAGACTGGTTGAACTCATGTTAAGGGAGTTCTTAGATTTGGGGTCTGCCATCAAGAAACAAAGGAGTAGAGTGGATTAGGGTTTGCAACAGTGTCTGGTGTGCCAGTCATTCCTCTGTATCCTCTTCAAGTGTTATTGCCTTCACAAAGAAATTCCCAGTAATCACAACTGCATTTGGTCTCTAATCTCTATCTTCTTAGTTCATACTTTTCTTGTGATGTTTCCTACATTGTAACTGGTATTATTACTGTCTTTGTATATATCAGTGAATGTGGAAGTGCCTTGAGAATGCTGAAGAGACTGCTGATTGTCCTCAATATGTGGTCCGCTCCCCAGCTTTTGTTACAGAGCCCTGACTGTAAACTAGCCATATTGCCAGACAGCTAGAAAACCAGTTCCCAGTCATCTTGCTTCCACATATCAGTGAGTATGTGACTAAGTTCTGGCCAAATGAAAGGTAAGTAGAATTGTTGAATGAACTTCCAGAAAGTTTCACTTAAAATTAGGGATGTGATCATCTCTTTTCTCTTCCTTCTTCTTGCTGCTTCAGACACAGGTAGGGTGACTAAAGTTCTAGAACCAATCAAGGACCATAATGTGGCCTTGGGAACAGAAGCTATTACAGTAAAAGAGCTGAGGAAAAGAAACTGAAGTTCTTTACTAGCCCCAGACTTCCTCACTCCAGACTTCTTTAGTGGGAGGGAAATATTTTTTTTCTTTGTTTAAGCTGGAATTATTTTATATTTTCTTGTGATATGCACCTTAACTTGATCTTCATTGTAAGTACAGAGATGTTTTATCTAGCTTTATGTTCACTGAAATATACAGTATGAAGTCTCAATGGAGACATCCAACTGAAAAACATATTCATTGAACTGAGTCTCCAAAACCTTTGAAACAGCCCAGAATTTTCCAGAGAGAAGTACACAGAAGTTCCCTCTGGCTTTCTAATTAAACTCACTGAAAATAAATTTTATGATTATTTCTTTTTCAAATTTCCTTGATTACAGTTTACATACCAGAAAAAATATATAATTAAAAGACTTTATGGTTATTCTGTATTCTTAAAAATATTTTACTAGCTTTAGGAGAAAATAGTGATGCCAGAGCACTGTTTTCCATCTTTTATGCAAAACATGTACGACTTTATCTTTGTTATCATGCATTAGATGGGCTTTAGAAGAGGAGAATGAAATGAAAAAACAGACAGCTTTACAAGATATCTTCCATAAGAAAATTCATGCTGAGTTTCAAATTATCAAGTTACAAGCAAACTTCTGGAAGACACTGTATTTTTTAATGGGTAGGAAGAGCTGCTATAAATGTGGAAAGTATGAAAATAAGTACTGTAGTTTATGGGTTTTCAGAGCTATGAAATCTTATGATACTTTATTATAACTCATTAATTATTTCACATTTGTCACTTTAAAAAAAAAAGATTCAATTCTGTTAAAACACTGACCACAGTTTTGGCTTTCTTAGATAAAAATATTATTAAGCTCTGAATGGAATCCTACACATATTTTAGACTTCCATGTTATCCAGCTAAAATAAAGAGCTTTTTACATAATGCTTAAAACGTCAGATCCAACTCGACGGCACTTGGCTGGCAAAACATACGTAGATGAAAAAAAAAATTCTACACTTAGAATTTTAAGGGAAATTTAAACAGAAAATGTCCATTAACTCACGAATTTCTTTTGTATCTATTTCAAAATCATCTAGAAACATCTATGCTCAAGTTTTAACTAGTAGCACCCAGTCTATGCCTTAATCAATACTTATCATTACTAAGATAGCAATAAAAACCAAAAACTCTATTGCAGTCTAGTTAGACTCATAGCAACGCTACAGGACATAGTGGAACAGACCCCAACGGTTTCTGAGGAATGCCAAGCAAATTTGCGCTGCCGACATTTTGATTAGCAGCCCTAGGTCTTTAACCAGCATGCCACCAGGGTTTCCATGACAGCAGTAGTCTATATTTACTGAACAGCTGTTATGTATAGGCACCACATTTAGAGCTTCTCATATTCCATGAATAGAACACTGAAACTCAACAAGGCTATCAATATGCTCCAAATCACACAGCTAAATAGTAGCAGAACTATGATTCAAATCCAAATAAGTCAACTTTTGAACCCTGACTCTGAATTCATGGTTCTTTCCAGCAGTGTACACTGTGATGCCTCCCTACCAATGACTAAGGGGACAATAATTCCACTCTTTGTGTCGTTATATTCTTCTTCCAGTAAAGGTTAGCCATGTTGGTACTGCAAAATTTGGCCAGCCAGATTTCCAGAGTCAAGAGAAATTTTAAGTCTTAGTAGTTAACAATAAGCAAACTCGTATCCTTATATAGAGACTAACCTATTACTATTATTTCTCTTTCAGCTTCCATGGTTAAGTGCTACAGCTGCTAACCAGAAGGCTGACAGTTCAAATCCCACAGGCACTCCTTGGAAACTCTACTAAGCAGTTCTACTCTGTCTATAGGGTCACTATAAGTTGGAATCAACTTGACAGCAGCGGGTTTGGTTTTGGTTTTTCTGGTTTTCTGAACTTCCTGAGAGCCATGGCAACGAGGCAAATATTGTGAGCTGCATGATTTTCATGAGAAAACATAATTGTTTTCAGGCACCAGATTCAAAATATATAGCTCACAGGGGTGTGGGTGGTATGGTTACTATATTGAATATACAAAGAAACATAGTCAATTAACAATGTCTTCAAAATCAGTTTTGCAGCAAAAAACAGAAATATATTATCTGCCTAATATTTTTTGGCATGCCTCCATGAACACCAGCAAGGCAATAGGAAAATGCAATTCACCAACAGGAAATTTTGCAAGAAGATCAGGTTAATACCTACAAACACTGCAGAAATCAAAGTAGCTAACAGTCATGCTGCTTTCATAAATTACAGATCAATTCAATCAAACCATGAAACATAATTCCCAAGATATTTTACACGATGCCTACTATCTAAATTGTCTCAGTATTTCTCTGACTTGATCATATACTTAGGGAGTGAGTTCTTTACACAAAGCTTGTGTATTCAGTCCTCCCTTTAAGCTCAAAAACCTTACCAGCTATGTAGGCTTCTAAGTGCAAACGAGAACAAGGCATTCCTTCTGCAACTTCTTTCCCTCCTAACGCTGGCTTCCCTGTACGTACAGATACAAAACTGTTGTGTCTACATGTTCATTGGTTCTTACCAGCTCCTCCCCAAGACGTAACCCCCAGACAGGAAACTATAAAGAAAGTGCAAGGACGAAGACACCTGAGCAGAGCTACTGTGGTGAGCTTCCATCCTTTCCCCTGTCTTTAGCCCCAGGTCATGGAGGGACGTGGAAGCCATCTTCTTGTGTGTTCAGCTGCCTTTGCCTGAGCATTTGCTTGGTGAATGAGGTTGCTTTAACAGATACAATAGAAATAACACCATGCAAGAAGCAGTCCTTTACCCCATGAAGATAATGGTATAAAACACAGAATTGGAGACAGTCCCTCCTGAGGTAACTTAATTAGATATTGTAAATTCATAGTTATCATTACCTATTCAAAGATAATCAACAGCAGCAGCAGCCTTACCTTGGATGTACTGCAGCACAAAGGGAAAGCAGAGCAGAGCAAAATGCTTCCCTAGTTCACAAAGGTGCTGAGAAGCGGAACACTTAAAATCACTTGGACTGAAGGCGCACTGTAGTGTCTTGTTATCACACCCCTGTAACAGACATCCGTTTGGCTCAGTCTTCCATTAATTAGACTTAGGTGTTATATGCGACTGACGATTATCATCATCAGTGATATGAATATAAGATTCCCTCCTTAAGGCATTTTGTCCATGAGTAAACTTGTTTCTATCCCATAGCAGGAAAGACCAAGTCTGACAATTAAGTCCACAGACTTGCTTGTTCTAAGTGCTACATACTGATATATATTGCTACAAAAGCTACCTTATTGACTATCACTATGGTTGCCTTTGAAGTGCTCCCTTGGGAAACTACACACCAATTCCAGAATCTAGTCCTCTCTGTGATTTTGGAATTCTATCTGGTATGACCATTGCACACAGTGGTAAGGTGGCAAGGCTGTGAACTTAATTGTATAGTTGTCTGTGAGGAGTTTTTAGCCACTAAACAAATAAGTGTGTTGGAACACCCTCGCTACTCACCTCTTCTGGCCCCCAATGACTTTTTTCTTTACCTGAAGATAAAGGAAATACTGAAAGGAAGACATTTTGATGACATTCAGGACATCAAGGGTAATACGATGACAGCTCTGATGGCCATTCCAGAAAGAGTTCCAAAATTGCTTTGACGGGTAGGTTAGACGCTGGCACCGGTGCATAGCTTCCCAAGGGAAGTACTTCAAAGGTGACCATGGTGGCATTCAGCAATGAGATATGTAGCATTTTTTCTAGGATGAGTTTGTGAATTTAATTGGCAGTCCTCCTATTATTCATCTTGAAATAATTTCTTTTTAGCATCAGTGGTTTCTAGACTATGCCTTAGGCTTCTGGTGTGTAAAACTGCCTTGAAGCTGAGTACGTGTCTTAAGAGCTTTCTTTAAAAAGAAAGAGAATGAAGCCTCCATTTGTACCACGTGACTAGCTTATCTGTTATCTAGACAGTATCACCATTACCAGTTCAGATCCTTTGCTGTTGGGTGAACTGAGTTTAAAGGTAGATAAAATAAAGCTTTAGTTACACTGTGTAAACTGATCTGCAAAAAAAAAAAAAAAAAAAAAAATCAACAGGCACTTTACCTACCATGACATTGAACACAGTACTTGTGTTCATTTTGCTTAGCTCTAGACATGATACATAATTCATACACCACATGAATATGGCAATTTTTAATTGGTGATATGATTCAATTTGGGTTTATTTGAAAGCATCAAAAACTCAAAAGTTTTGGAAACTTAATAAGTAAGTCTCAGCTTGTGGAGCAAACAGAAAGGCCAAGTTCTGAGTACCTCATTGTCTTTTACAGTATCAGAAGGGAAAGTATTTGCAACACCTTAAAGTTTTACATTTTCTGTATGAAAATTTGAAAACTGAAGTAAAAAAGTCTGCAGTACTTGCAAACTAGCTTCCCTGCTATAATCATATTTCATTCAAGTTTGTGTTATCCATATAATATTACTGTTTGTCTATTTCTATTTGAACATTGAATATTTATCAGCAATTATCATCACCAGTGCCAAAGATACTTTATCAAGTGTATAGCAGATAAAATTTAGTTTTCCCTTTCAACAAATAAGGAGGCCTGGTGCACAGAGTTGAAAGATTTGACTGCTAACCAAACGGTGGACCAACTGAACTCACCAGCCAACCACAGGACAAAGATCTAATAGTCTGTTTCTGTCAAGATTTACGTCCTTGGAAATTCTATGTGAAGGTTCTACTCTGTTCTGTAGGGTCACTGTGAAATGATTCCAAGGCACTGGGTTTAGTTTGAGGCTTCAGTTTTACAAAAGCCAGTTTTGCTGCAGACCCCTCTGAAAAGGTGATCCATCGTCTTTACGCTGTTAACAAAAGATAGGTGTAAAAACTCTCATTGCTGTCACTTCAGCCATCATAAAAAGAGACAAAAGACCAAGACTGATGTCTTCTACAAACTGCCATTTTTCTCAAAGAGAAAAATATGTATAAGCTCAAAATGAAAAAGAAAAGTGTAAATTGCTATTACTTTCCAACATAGTACCAACTGCAAAAGGACTGTGAAAGATCTTTTTAGGAAATGTATCTGCATAAATCTGATGAGATTATTCTAAAGAAATGGGCAAATTTGGAAAATCCAAGGTAGCATAATAATTGAAAGATAGGAGACCTTGACATAACATGTAACTATGTGTCCATGTAGCCATGGACAGACACCTGAATTTTGCAGCAACTGCGTGGCATCTGTGTCTAAAAGTTTTGTAACCTCAATAAGCTAAGTGTTTGGAAAGTTCAATTTTTCTTGGGGGGTTGGGGGAGAGGAGTTTTAAGATCAAGACGATGAGCCAAGAAAGGGAAGATGAAGAAGGTAGAGAAGAAAAAGCCCATTTTGTCTAACAGCAATTGACCTGTACCTTGTCCCCTGTTGTAGGATCTGGGACAGGTCTAGTCATCACTGATCTCTCCCTGCTTTTCAAACTATAAACATAATATCATTCTTACAAAATTTCCTTATGACTATGGAGTCTTCTTCCTGTTTTGCCTATCAGCTAGTTCAGCTTTATTATTTACTACAGTTGGGCTCATAACTCATGAAATACTGTATATCCTTTTTATTTTCCTTGTTTATCTCCTATACTCAATTTTATTGGAAATCCATTCAGCCAATATTGTCGTTATATAAATACATGCAGGCTTGGCTAGCTAAGTGATGCTATTATATTACATTGCTACAGAAGGGAGTTTTTAGAATTTATTTAGATTTTCAAATTGTGGAAATGTGGATTGTTTCACTTCTGGAAAGTTCAGTCAGCACAGTCCCTAGTATGTTTCTCGAAAGTGAAGTCTTCGTCTTTAAAAACAAATATACTGAACTTAAAAATATTACCACTTAACCATGAAAACAGACCACTATGATCTGGAAATTTAAGAAAATGATTTAAATATGACTTTTTGATATTGGAAACCCCGGTGGCATAGTGGTTAAGTGTAACACCTGCTAACCAAAAGGTCAGCAGTTCAAATCTGCCAGGTGCTCCTTGTAAACTCTATAGAGCAGTTCTACTCTGTCATATAAGGTTGCTATGAGTCAGAATCAACTCAATGACAGTGGGCTTATTTTGTTTAATATAAATATTAATCTTTACAGAAATCTGTTCTTAATTTTATTTTCAGCTTTTTAATTTTATATAGTTTGTTCTATAGGCATGTTGTACATTTGGATAGAAAACAGGAAAAGCTATTGTTTTGACAAATTACTCAATTAATATTAGTACCACAGATAAAGAACCCATGGTGAAAAAGGAGATACCCTTCAGTATCTATGGTATACTTCTGTTACATGAGCCGTCAATTATCTCAGTCCCATTAATTAGTCATATGAGACAGAACATGTGCTCCTCAAGGAGTTGGCCTCATTATAATGAGATGGTACGGCTTCCTAAGGATCTGCTCGGCATATTATACAACTTGCATACACGATAACTTGCAGTAATTCCACTTTATTATAATTTCACTGTGTTCTCAAAAAACAAGAGTCTCATGAATAGGAAAACACAATTGAAGGGAGTTTTCTCTGAATAAAGTAGATAAATTTTTTAAACAAAGAGGCGTAGAAGAATCCTGGGAGAAGGTTTAAAATAAAAGAGAATTAGAAGAGAGTTTTCTTTAAATAAAGTAGATAATTATTTTTTAAACAAAGAGAAATAGAAGAATCCTGGGAGAAGGTTTAAAATAAAACATGTTTTTATCATTTTTCATGTAATTATAAATGTATCTGGACACTAACATAACTTTAAACTTGATGGCATTTTTCCACCTCTTAAATGTAAGTTGGCGCTCCTTAGAAACTCTGTGGGGCAGTTCTACTCTGACTTATAGAGACATCATGAGTGAGAATTAACTGGACGGGCAGTGGCTTTGGTGGCAAACTTAAGTTGGAGCCCTGCTGGCACAGTAGCTGAGAGTTTGTCTGCTAGCCAAAGAGTCAGCAGTTCGAATCTACCAGCCACTCCTTGGAAACCAGGAGGCAGTTCTACTCTGTACTGTAGGGTCACTGTAAGTCAGAATCAACTCATGGTGATGGGATTGTTTTCGTTTCATTTCATTTTGGGAGGTGGGCTGAACTCAATGCTACTTTTCCCTCGGTATTTAACATATGCATGAGGTAACTAGAGAGACTTTCAATTTTTCTAAGCAGTCTTTTAGCTTCCAAAAAGCCTTCCATCTTGCTGCAATTACTACTAAATATTGGAGTCATTGCACTGTGTTAATAGAAAAGGCACCTATCATTTTTAAAGCAGGGAGTAGTTTTGAAATAGATCTTTATAGCTATTTTTTCAAATCATCCTTTAGAATACACACTCACCTTACAGCTGGTACTTAGAATTTTGTCCCGATTGAAATCACAATGGCCCAGGCTACATGACAAGACAGCTCTTCCTGCATCAAAGTGAAACCTTATCTGAAAGGCTGGACTGTAAATGATACCAGCACCTGCGACTTAGGAATTGTTCTCTCTGTTGACTATGCCATAGACTGAAGGATAAAATTGACTGGGAGCTTAAAATAGAGACAACTTTTTCAGCACCAACTCAGTGGCGACAGGTTTCATTTGGTTTTAATCTAACCTAAAACTTCTCCAAAATTCTCTGTGTAAGTCAAAATTCCCTTTTATAGTTTCTGCAACTGCAACCATTGATTAGCTGAAAATTTAAGACGCTAACGATTTTTTTTCCAAAAGACCATTTTAAACAATTTTTGAAATGGTGTTTGTTGTTCTTCTTCTGACTAATAAGCTAAAAAGATTAAATGATTCATTCAAAAAATTGCCAGAAAAATAAATAAATAAATAAAAACTACCAGAATGTTTAGGTTTTTTTTGTCTTGGGGGGAAAAAAAAAATGTTATACTTGTTCTTACGCTATTTTAACTGTATTGGTATTTAGTATACAAAGAAATGTAAATCTGTAATTGATCAGATCACCCATGAAAAAACACGACTACAACCATGTTGAAAATGCACTCTGTGCTGCCCCCAAGAATATAAGAACATAATCCATTTTTTTTTTTTTTACCAGAGTTTACAAGTCCCTGCGCATTTTAGCTTGTTGTCTGTGCGATTTCATTTCATGCTTTACTCCACCTCACCCCACAGAATCCAGCCACACTGGTCTTTCGGATCCGCAACCATCTCTACGCCTCCCCTGACTCCCTGGAATCGCCACCTGTCCTTCCTTGGAATGGTTGATTGCTCCTCCCGGGATTCGGCTTCAGTAGTCACCTTCTCAAAGAGACCTTTCCAGAAATTTATCAGAAGTGGGAGCCCTCCCTGTTAGTGTCTAGTCTCCCCCGTCTGCATCTTTCTTACACTTACCATCGTTTGCCTTGATCTATTTATGTGCTTGCTTACTGGCCCTCTATTAGAGTGCAGACTGCCTCTTGTTCTGTATCGTGTCATGAGTCATTATCACCGTGTTATCACTTGTTAAATTCTCCACAAACATTTGCTTAATGAATAGTCATAACGGAAATTTTATTTATGTTAGTATGCCATCTTTTATTAAAGCTCTAGTACCAGACAAGTGGACTCTTTTATCATCACAAAAACTAAGTCCTTCCAAAGCACTTAATCATCGTTGCAAATTAGCTTGGAATGTATCACAGAATATGTATAACCAGAGACTCACTGATGACGTGTTAGGAGAAGTCCATGTTTCTTAGCCTGACACCCAGCCTCCAAAACTGGGATCTACAGCCCCGCTCAGTGCTCCTTCCTTCTGTTCCCTGCTTCCTTCTTAAAGCGCTGCCATAATCATCTGGTACAGCTGTAACAAGGATACTACAAGTTGGATGGCTTTAAGGAGAGACTTTATTGTGTCACATTCCAATAGGCTACAAACCAAACCTCAGGATGTCGGCACCAGAGGAAGGCTTTCTCTGTTGACTCTGGAAAAAGATCCTGGTCATCAATCTTCCCTTGGACCAGGAGCTTCGGAGGTGCAAGGACCCCAGGTCCTTTCTAAGGGATGCAGGTTACTGTCAGCACTGCTTCTCTCCTGATGGTCTGGGGTCCTCAACTCTCTGCTTACTTCCCTTTCATTCATATCCCAAGACATTGCCTCAAGGCCTAATACAATCTTAGACGTTGAGTCCCGCCCCTCCAACACAACTGCCACCCACCCTCCCTCATTAATATCATAGAGGCACGGTTTATAAACACATAGAAATATCACGCAATACCAGGAATCATTGCCTAGCCAAATTGCTACACACACCTTGTGTGGACCCCGTTCAATCCATGGCAGTGCACTGACAATGGCAAACTATACCGAGCCCTAAATAGTTGATATGTTATATTGATACTGGTATTGATACTGATACAGATATTGATACTGATAGTTCCCCACATATATCTGCCAGTTGTGGTGGTATCAACTGAGGCTGAAAAACTAGGCAGAGACCAGCTCCAGTATGACCTCCATGTAACACTAGAGACTGAGGTCTTTAAGACAATTGGAAGCTTTGGAAGGGCTCTGAAAGGAATGACACAAATTAAGGACTGCTCATGAGAGGCAGAATTTTGACACAAATAGTTAAGTACTGGACTCCTAACAGGAAGGTGAGTGGTTCAAGTTCACTCAGTGGTTCTGCGGGAGAAAATCTGGCAATCTGCTTCCATAAAAATTACAGTCAGGATACCTATATAGCGAAGTTCTTTTTATTCTGTAATGTGGGGTTGTCAGGTTTCAAAACTAACTCAATAGCACCAAACAAAAGCAACAACATGTAGGAGACTCAGATGTGATTCCCAGTCAATGTATCTCCTGCACAGCCCTGTGACTAGGATGTGAATAGGTTTCGGCAGTTTCCAGACTAAGAAGGACTAACAGGAAAGGTCTGGGGGGGCCACTTTTGAAAACCAGCCATTGAAAACCCTCTGGATCCCAAAGGTTCCATCCTCGCTGATCATGAAGATGACAAAGAACAGGGCAGCATTTCTCTCCTTTGTGCACAGGGTTGTGATGAGTCAGCTCCATGGCAGCTATGCACAGCAAGGACTGCTCTGAGGGGAGTATCATGAGCACCCTGCCTTTGTTTGACAAGACTAGAACGTCTTTCTTTGTTCAGCTCTGGTGACTGACTTACCGGCAGGGCTTTGAACCATGTCTTTCTGATTCAATCCCCTGCTGAGTATTTGCATTTCCAACAAGTTCCCAGGCAATTCTAGTTACAGAACAATTCTGACAACCACTAACAGAGCAGTGCTTCTCAGAATTTTTTAAACATAAGAATCACCCGTTTAAAGAAATGTAGATCTGATTCAGTATATCTGAGAAGGAAATGTAAATTCACAGCGGGGATTCTAATCAGACTGAACATACTCTTGAAACCTTGCATAACAGCTCCCTTGAGGAGTGAGGGTGGGCTCCAGAAAATATTTCTAGTTCGTAGTCTCTGTTTAAATTACATCTTGTACTGCTTACAGTTCTGTCTTTTATGGAACACATAAGTTTTAAGTAACTTCCAAAGGCACCTAAGTAAAAATAAATCAAGAAGGATTCTCTTTTATACTTCATTTCCCTCCGTGACCTTAGGGAGGAAGGAAACCAGCTTGGGTCTATATTGTTTCTGATCATTTGTCTGCAAAGCACCACTGAACTTCCAGTGATTTTCATCAAGTTATACTTCCTCATTTCCAAGGAGCGCCTGGAAGATTTGAACTGCCAACCTCATGGTTAGCAGACACAGCACTAAACCACTATGCCACCAGGGTATCCAAAAAGAAACATAGGAACAAATAAAAAAGAACCTCCTTGTTTGGTTACATGTAATTCTAAACTTTATATTGTTTGCTGAAGTGTCGTACACTAAGATAAAATTTGCAAATGTTTATGTTTGCAATAGTTTCACACACTTGAGTAACACCTACCAAAGCAAATTTTATTAGTCCCATCCACAAACTCCTCAAGAATAAAGTTTTCTTAGAGACTTTTGATAACTTTTTGATGATATTAATGAACTAAATTAGTCATAAATCTGTTTATTTGTCTCTGTAACAAGGAACATTACCTAGTGATTAAGCTGCTTTTTTTATAGCTTAAGTATTAAAACTTCTTTGTGACTGAGTGTCAACTTGAACCTGTTTTACTCATTTGTCAAAATAATATAAGCTAATTTGACAGCATAAACACGATGATGTATGTGAAGAGGGAGGTACATTGTTCTTCAGAGATACCAAGCAGCTCTGCAATGACTAAGCATTTGCATGTCTTTTGTTTTTTTTTTTTTTTCTCCTCCTAAACCACACTCCTCTAACTTTCATAAAATTGAAATTAGAAATCCTTGCTTTCCAAGACTTGATGAAATAATCTGCAGGTGGTGACATACCGACAGCCGGTGATCTCAGAAGAACAAAGTGACCATATTAAACCAGATTGCATTTTTGGAACATTTTAACATCTGGGCCTCAAGTTGGATGTCATACCACCAAACCTGAGCTCCTCACATTAAAGCTCAGGAGAGAACGGGCATGACAAAGAAAGGGAGGTAATCCGAAGTTTGCAAGCGCAGGCGAGGCACCAGCTGGGCTCTGTGGGAGGGCTGGTGGGGGAAAGGAACAGGATGGCATATGCTACGAAAGTACAGATTGCAAAGCAAGGGTAGCACCCTGGTTCTTCAGACGAGTTACTACATTTTTGTTGAAAACGAGCACTCTGAGGTTCAAGAGAAAGAAAATACCCTGGTTCCCTGATAGCTGCATTGCAAGGTCCTCTGACACTGAGGGGAGAGAACATACTTCTAAACTTCAATAGAACAAACAAAAGCCAAACCTGTTGCTGCAAAGAGATTTTGACTCTTAGTGACACACGCTACAGGGCTGAATAGAACTGCCCCACAGTTTTCCAAAAGTGGCTGGTTCGTTTGAACTGCCAATCTTTTGGTTAGTAGCTCATCTATTAACCACTGTCTCACCAGGGCTCAGTAAGAATGAATAAATGTTCATCAGTTTAAGTCTCTAACAACGGAGTTAGAGTCTTAACAGGAGAGATGATGTCTAAAATGTCCCCTGCGTTCCTCACAGAAATGCAGTGCTTGGCGCATGGCAGTGTGAGAGACACTGTATTTGGGACTCAGAACATCTGGGTTTAATTAACATCTGTGTTTTCTTTTGCTTTTTGAGAAAGTCAAAAAAAGTCATCTGCAAAAAAAAGGGGGTGGGTGGTGGTAGATAATGTCAGTCCAGTCGACTTTGGTCAGTATTAAATAAGTTAACATATGTGAAGATACCACTTAAACAATAAAAGTTTCCATGCTGCAAGGTGGTGATATTACACCTGAAAAAAAAGGGCAACGAGTATTTGTTGACAGAGTGGTTTCTTGATTAGAATATTCAAATGACTCATCCTTGGAAAGATTCCTTTCAATTGACTTCAGGGCTTCTCACCCCCAGCACTATTGACATTTTGGACCTGATAGTTCCTTGCTCTGCCCTGCTGGCCTGTGAGTGATAAGGGGTTTAGAAACTAAATATTCCCTTACTTCTACCTACTAGATGCCAGTAGCCACCCCCTTGCCCTGAATTAGGACAACCAAACGTGTCCCCAGATACTGTCAAATATCTAGCCCCTGGGAGGCAAAATCATCCTCCAGTTGAGGACTACTGATTAGCTGAAAGGAACTAAATCTAATCTAGTGTATTCTGAAAAAGCGATGGGTTTTTTGGCTTGTTTTCTGTTGAACCCTCAACCATAATGATAACCAGTAGTAGCTACCTATGCTTTCTCCGTGCCAGGAACTGCACTCTAGTGTGCATCAAGTCAACTCTGACACGCAGTGACCCGGTATGACAGAGTAGAACTGCCTGCCCCATAACTTTTGCTACACTTGTAATCATTACCAGAACAGATTACCAGTTGTTGTTGCTGTTGTTGTTTCTCTTGCAAAACCGTTGGTGGGTTTGAAGCACCTGATGCTTCAGTTACCAGTCAACCGCCCTAACCATTAGGATACCAGAGAGCCTGCTGTTTACATAATTAACTATATTTCATCTTACATTAATAAGAGATTCAGTTCACCTTTATTTTACTGATGAAAAAATTGAAGTGTCAAGGCTTCAGAGAGACTCTCCCAAGCTTTAGAGCTAGGAGAAAGTTGAGTTGGTATTTGTTGCCTGCTCTGTAGGGTCCCAAGGGATTTACTCTTACGCATTTCTGCTGTACTTCCTCATGTGACAAGATGACCCAAAAGAGACCTATTTTCTGATAGACTTAAGATGACTCTTGCTGAGGTGAACTTCACTTTGGACCTCAGACGGATGAAGCACAGAGCTATCTAAAGGCCACAGCTGGTTGGTACACTGGATGTACATGAGCCACGGAATCAGGCAAGGCACACACACACAGAAAAAAATCAGGCATATGTAAAAGAAGACAGGAACCAAGTCCTAATGCATTTATGCATAGTCATCAATTAATTCCATAGAAATCAGTTTCGGTGAGGGAATTATATTTACTTTGTATTTTCTTTTTTCTTAGTTCCATGATGTGGAAACAGATGCAGCTGTCCAAAACTGACAAGTAAAATTACTAAGGGTGAGTTGATTAAATACAGCCCTGATGGCACAGCAGTTAAGAGCTCAGCTGTTAAACAAAAAGTCAACAGTTCAAACCCACCAGCTGCTCTTTGAAAACCCTGTGGGCCAGATCTACTCTGTCCTATAGAGTTAGTGTAAGTCAGAATCAATTCAGAAGGCAATAGGGTCAATGGGTTAACTTGACTAAAGTGCATATCACTGTCCAGATTTGAGTGCCCAGTGCCTTTCCATGAGATCAGTAAACCCAGGTTAAAGGCTCTTATTCATTAAGCTTCTATGTGGGTATGTTTGCCAGGTGCTTAATCAAAAGTTAATGCCAACTGATACAACATCTAGGATCTAGGTTCTTTCAAAATACAGAAGCTGCTAATGTTATTCCCAATTTAGGGACCCAAAAGTATAGAAGGAAATGTTGAGAAATAAGTGTTAACTTACAGAAGTCAAGAGAAGGCAAAAGAAAACTTTAGTTACAGAGTGATGTGTAACTTGGATCATTCTACATGTACTGTCAATCATTAATGCCCACTGAAAGAGTAACTCAGGTAGCAGAGGTATTTAGTTTCTTAACAGATTCGTCACTGGGGATGGTTCCTTCTCAACTGACCGTGGACATGATTGTAACTGCCACTTTACTGTAGGGAAACCTGACCTCATTGTCGTCTGACTTTCAGTTGGCTATGCAAAATCCACCAAAATTCTGTACTTCCACAATTTCACAAGTATCTTAGTTATCTAGCACTGCTGTAACAGAAATACCACAAATGCATGGCTTTAAAAAGAGATATTTATTCTCTCACAGTCTGTTGTTGTCATTGTTAGGTGTTATTGACTCAGTTCCGATTCTCGGTGACCCTGCGTGCAACAGAACGAAACACTACCCAGTTTTGAAACATCCTCACAATCACTGTTATTCTTGAGCCCAGGGCTGCATCCACTGTGTCAGTCCATCACACTGAAGCACGTCTTCTTTTTTGCTGACCCTCTACCGACCACATTGCCCGTCTCCAGGCGGTGACCTGATAACATGTCCAAGGTATGTAAGATGTAATCTCGACACCCTTGCTTCTCAGGGGCGTTCTGGTTGTATTTCTTGCAACACAGGTTTGCTCATTTTCTTGGCAGTCCTTAGTATACTCAGTATTTTTCACTGAGACCATAATTCAAACTCATCAATTCCTCTTCAGTCTTCCTTATTCATTGTCCAACTTTCACATGTACAGTCTAGTCTCACAGCCTAAGAAACTAGAAGTCTAAATTCAGAGCTCCAGCTCCAGCTCTGTGTCCGCTCTAGGGGAAGGTCCTAGCCGTCAGTCTTCCCCTCATGTCAGAGCTTCTTTGTGCAGGAACTCTAAGTCCAAAGGATACGCTATTCTCCCAGCTTTTGTTCCTCATTGTACGAGTTCTCTGTATCTCTCTGCTGGCTTCTCTGTTTTGTAGCTCGAGAGAGATTGGCTTGAAACACAAACTAATCTTGTAGATTGAGTCCCATCTCTTTAACGTAACTGTCTCTAACCCTGTCTCATTGACATCATAGAGGTAGAATTTATAACACACGGGAAAATTACATCAGATGACAAAATATTAGACAGTTACATACTACTGGGAGTCATATTTTGTAGAGATACAATTCGATCCATAACAATAAGCATACTTATTTCCTTAATAACACTCTTTAATCATAATAATGTGAAGAGGACTTCTTTCTACCAATAAGAACACAGCAGTGTCCCTACAAGGAGCAGATTTGACACTTGTCCAATCAGAGATTTAGACATAATGACATTTTTTCTGTCAGCTTCCAGTAGCACAAGTATTCAGTCAGTCCATACATCACAACCCTTAATTTTGAGAGACAGCTCTTGGAGAAGCACTTGTCTCTGTGTCTGTGCTCTAGAGGTGTATCACACTGGTTAGTTCTAACCTATTCGTGGCATTGAAGGACGAAATCTAAGATGCACTGAGGGTTCTGCTGAAAAACGAGCCTCTGGAATTGACAGAATACCAAAGGAGATGTTTCAACAAGCAGATGCAGCACTGAAAGCGCTCACTCATCTAAACCAAGAAATTTGGAAGACAGCTACCTGGCCAGCTGACTAGGCTTCCGTATTTGTGCCCATTCCAAAGAAAGGTGATCCAAATACTGTGTTTTTTTCCTATAGAGCCTGCGAGAAACATGTGCTATTTGCAATTCCTGGGTGGTACCAACAGTTAATGTGCTCAACTACTAACTAAAAGACTGGAGATTTGAGTCTACATGGAGGTACCTTGTAAGAAAGGCCTCGCAATCTACTTCTGAAAAATCAGACATTGAAAACCCTGTGGATCACAGTTCTCCTCTAGTATATATGCGGTCACCATGAGCTGGAGTCAATACCACAACTATGTGTGTGTGCATGTGTTATTAGAACTACTAAATTTTTGTCTAAAGAAGTTGACTTTTTTCTCAGTCACCATCCTACCTAACTGACAAATGGATCAAAGATCTTATCAGTACAGCACTGTCCCCTCACTATCACCAACAACAATCATAAATTCCTTGAGACTAACCCCTAGCTTCACCTTGTATAGTTGCAACTAGAGAGACACATTTCCAAGCCATTTGGGAAATTTCTAATTCCTGATATGTGCGCTTCTATGTACACAAGTCATATACGGTCCTATAATTATCTCAAGTATTTTCTATTTATAAGAAATATGCATATTATATAGTATGCAAGTACAAGTTCTCAAAAGCAGGCACTGTTTTTTATTCATCATCATTTTCCTGACACTAAGCATAATTTTGTTTGAATAAATGAGGAACAAATTCTAACAAGCTATAGAATCTGATGAATGTGTAGAAAGAATATAGAATCCCAAGACTCTAATAAGGGCAATGACTATAGATATTGTTCTAGTTGAAAGTGTAAAGAAAACTAACCTTTCTTTTTTTAATTCTTATTGATTAAAATTAAAGATTACTAACTGATGAAGGACACCTGTAAGCTACCCTATTGTTGTGAGCTATATAAAGTTTCAAAAGAATTAAAATGAAAAGGTATTACTCATCCTTTCTCTGTCATCAGAGACTTTTGGCCATTAAATATCCCTGGACAGTTACTCTCAATTAAAAGTAATAGTCAGGGCACTCTTAATATTAGAACAATCCTCCTTTTCCTTAAATTTCACTGTTCCTGTTTTTCTGTCTCTTTAAAAGCCAAAGTCTAAATTCATTATCTCCAATTTTTCATCCTTCTTTCCTTTTTCATACTTTTAAGTCAGTTTTCACACATTCTTTACTGCTAAAATTGTTCCTGCCATGGTTTGTGATACCACCCTAATTTC
The DNA here is from genome assembly GCA_028571685.1 of Heterohyrax brucei. Lineage (NCBI taxonomy): Eukaryota > Metazoa > Chordata > Mammalia > Hyracoidea > Procaviidae > Heterohyrax > Heterohyrax brucei. Next base: position 156,037,697 of record CM053142.1, on the reverse strand, counting down.
GTATTCCAAAGGATTCTTTTTATTCTTCATCTTACCTAATCTCTCTTTAGCATTTAGTACTGTAAACTACCACCAATTAATACTCTCTTCTCCCAAGGCTACATTCCCTGAATGTCCCCACTGCTGATAGTTGGATCCTCTACCTTAGTACTGTTATTTCTGCCAAGGTTCTGTTGTCAACAACCTGCCCATTCCTTTAGGAAGTCTCATCTTACACTTACACTTTCAATGCTTATCAATATTTTAAAGTCTACTAACTATCTCTGTTCCAGAGCTCTAGACCAACAAATTCACCAGCAATCCAGTAGTCCATCTGAATTTCAACATGCTTCAAACCAACTACATTGTATTAAATCCCACCAATCACCACCTCACTTAGACCCTGTTCTCATAAATACCGGTATTACCTGCCCTAACTATTGCGTAGGAAACCAAAGTCATCCCAGACAATTCTTTTAAATTCTCTCAGTCCCGCCTCTAAGTAGATCTTGTATTCAACCCATTTTTCCTATGCTCATTGTCACTTGTCTAATCTTCAGCCATTGCTGTTCAAGGAGTCCAATCTGTTCTTGAGATGGTCTCTAATTCAGGCAAGACACAATCAAGGGCATACTTTTGGATCTCATGGACTTGTTCTAATTTTCTTTAGTTTCAGTTTGAACTTGCAAATGAGCAATTAATGGTCTGCTATGCAGTCACTCTGGCCTTGTTCTGACGGATGGTATAGAGTCCTCCCACTGTCTCTTTTGACAGATGTAGTTGATTTGATTCCTGTGCATTCCATCCATGAGGTCTACACATAAAGTACTCATTTATGATGGTAAAAGAAAGGTTATTTGCAGTGAACAAGCCACTGGCCTTGTAAAATCCTATCATGTGATCTCTGGCATCATTTCTATCACCAAGACCGTATTTTCCAAATTTTGCATTCCAGTCTTCAGTAACTATCAGGGTATCATGGTTGGATATTTGAGTAACTGCAGACTGCAGAAGTTGGCAAAATCTTCAGTTTCTTCAGTTTCTTTATCTTTGGCCTTAGTTGCTTTAACTAGTTTTTCTTATAGGCATATGGATGTTATGTCATCACTGACAGTATTATAATAATATGTTCAAAGAACTGGAGATAGAAAACCAAAAGAAAGAACGCATTCTGCATTTCTCAAACTGAAAGAACTGAAGAAAACATTCAAGCCTTGAGTAACAATAGTGAAGTATTCTACAGGAGACACATTAAACAATGCAGGGAGCATCAAAAGAAGATCAAAGAATACAGAGTCATTGTACCAAAAAGAGTAGATTTAGAAATGTTCTTTTTGACAATGGATGCAATACTATTTCTCTTCAAGTTGTCATTCTTGACATAGTAGGCCACAGTAGTACAATTCAAAATGTCCAGTACAAATCCATTTCAGCTCATTAATGCCTAGGATGTTAATTTTTATGTATTCTATTTCATTTTTGACCATTTCCAATTTTAGTAGATTCATATTTCATACATTCCATGTTCTGGTTATTAACAGATTTTTGTAACTATTTCTTCTCATTTTGAGTTATGCCATGTCACCAAATAAAAAAAGCCTGAAAGTCTGACTCCATACCACATCATTAAGGTTGACTCTACTTCAAGGGCAGTTTCAGAGGGAACCTCCAGAAAACAAAGCAAAGCATTATAATGAAATGTTCAAAGAACTGGAGATAGAAAACTGAAAGGGAAGAACACACTCTGCGTTTCTCAAACTGATAGAACTGAAGAAAATGTTCAAGCCTTGAGTAACAATAGTGAAGTATTCTACTGCAGAAACATTAAACAATGCAGGGAGCTTCAGAATACACAGAGTCATTACACAAAAAAAGAATTGGTTGACATTCAGCTATTTTAAGAGGTAGCATATTTCAAGAGGTAGCATATGTTCAAGAACTGATGCTCCTAAAAGAAGAAGTTGCATTAAAAGCATTGGTAAAAAAGAAAAAAAAAAAAAAAAAGGCTCCTCTAGAAATTGCTGGAATCTCAATTGAGATGTTTCAGCAAATGGATGCAGTATTCAGAAATGATTCCTTGTCTATGCCAAGAAATTTGGAGGACAGCAACATGGACAACTGACGGGAAGACATTAATATTTATGTGTATTCCTCAAAATGGTGATCTGACTGAATATAGAAACAAATTAAACTATATCATTAATATCAAATGCAAGTAAAATTTCACTAAAGATCATTTGAAAGCTTCTGCAGTAGTATATTGACAGAGAACTTCCAGAAACCCAGGCAGGATTCAGAAGAGGACATAGAACCAGGGATATGATTGCTGATGTCAGATGGAGCTTGGTTGAAAGCAGAGAGCAGCAGAAAGATGTTTATGTGTGCTATACCGACTAGGCAAAGGCATTCTAGTGTGCGGATCATAACAAATATGGCTAACGTTGTGAAGAATGGGAATTCCGGAACACTTAATTGTGCTCATGAGGAAACTTTACATAGATAAAGAGGTAGCCATTAGAACAGAACAAGAGAATATTGTATGATTTAAAGCCAGAAAAAGTGAACAACAGGGCTGTATCCTTTCACCATACCTATTCAATCTGTATGCCAGGCAAATAACCCTAGAAGCTGGATTATACAAAGAACAAGGCATCAGGATTGGAGCAAGACTATAAACAACTTGTGTGATGCAGATGACACAACCTTGCTTGCTGATAGTGAAGAGAACTTAAAATGCTTACTGAAGATGAAAGACCAGTCTTCAGTGAGGATTATACCTCAGCATCAAGAAAACAAAATCCTCAAAAATGGACCATGAAGCACCATCATGATAAATGGAGAAAAGATTCACGTTGTCAAGGATTTTATTTTACTTGGATTCACAAACAACACCCTTGGAAGCAGCAGTCAAGAAATCAAATGATGCAATGCATTGGACAAATCTGCTACAGCAAACCTCTTTCAACTATTGAAAAGCAAAGATATCAGCTTGAATACTAAGGTGCATCTGACCCAACCCATGGTGTCATCAACCACCTCATATGTATGTGAAAATTTGACAGTGAATGAGGAAGACCAAAGAATTGATAACTTGGGACTGTGTCTTTGGAGATGAGTATTAAAAATACTGTGAACTTCCAAAACAAAGAACAACTCTGTTTTGGGAGAAGTACAACCACAATGTTCCTTAGAAGTAAGGATGGCAACGCTGTGTCTCACATACTTTAGACACATTATTGGGAGGGATCAGTCCCTGAAAAAGAACTTCATGCTTAGTGTCTTGGTTATCTAATACTGCCATAACAGAAATACCACAAGTGGATGGCTTTAACAAAGAGAGGTTTATTCTCTTACAGTCTAGTAGGCTACAAGTCCAAATTCATGGTGCCAACTCCAAGGGTAGGCTTTCTTTCTATGTCAGCTTTGGAGAAAGGTCCTTGTGATGCATCAGTTTTTCCTTGTTCTAGGAGCATCTCAGGGAATGAACCCCTCAGGTCCAGTGCAGCGCTCTGCTCCCGGCACTGCCTTCTTTATGGTACGAGCCTTCCATGTCTTTCTGCTTTCTTCACTCTTTCAGATCTCAGAAGAGATTGCCTTAAGACACTATTCAATCTTGTAGACCTCATCAGTATAACTGCCACTCATCCATCTTATTAACTCTTAGTGATAGAATTTACAACACACAGGAAAATACCAACAAATGCCACAGTGCTGGACAACCATACAATACTGGGAGTCTCGGCCCAGCCGAATTGATGTACATATTTGGAGATGGGGGGAAGGGCAATTCAATCCATGACACCACCCTAAATTAATCTCTCAAGTAACTTTCAAAAATCAGTCCGAGAAGCAAATCTGATCATGCCATTACTTTGTCTAAGGTGCTTCAGTGATTCCTCAGTGCTTTCTGGTTGAAATTCTAACTCTGTTACACAAGACCCTTCTATGTCTGGGCCCAGAACACTGCTCCTGCTGCTTTGTGCAGACACTTCAGATAAGCTACGTGTTTATAAGCCTGGTACAAAATGAGGCTTAAACAGACATTTGTTAAATGAACAAATGATTGACTGGATAAATTCTGAGAAAACTGTCCCTAGATAAAACAAAAGAAAGAAATGTTCTATGGCTTCTATTTGTCTTCAGTAAATAATAATTTCTACATAAAAATAAATTTATACGGTACCTTTAATCTGACACTAAACATACATCACCAGGAAAACATAGATCTTAAATTTTGCTTCTTTTTAAGAAATGTGTTCTCTAAGGAGACGATTTAATAGGGTAGTTAGGAATTAGAAGTATCTGTCCCAATAGATGAATAACCCCACACCCCCTCAGTTTGTAAAAAACCTCTGTTCCAAAATTCTTTAATACCTTGTTTTTGGGGAGTGGGATATGTTTTCTTACAGCAACAATATTTTGTATAATTTAGGCTTCATCTATTTTAAAAATTATTTCAAGTAGAATAAAAAAATACATATGTCATAAGCCTTTAAAATAACTAAAGGTATGTCTATAGTAATGTATTTGCCATATGGAAAACTATTGTTATAAATTCTATAAACCTATACTAACTGAAAACCTAGCAGAAATTGAACTCTGACAACCTAGTTATTCATTACAACATGAGAGAGAGAGGGCATGAAGAGTTGTTTACTTCTCATTGTCTAATAAAATGATATATACCATTATCATCAGGAGATATTTTTTGCTTTAAAATCTTAGAAGAAAATTTGTACAAGGAACATTTACAACCTAGTAGACTTGATGGCACTTGGCTTGGCTTGGCAGGCAAAGACAGTTTAGCAGAGAAATCAAAAATGTCATACACATGATCCATTGTTAACAGCAATCATTGTTGAAACTTAGAGCATATTTAATTGTATTGCTATGAAGGCATTTTTTATAAGTATGCCAAGTAAAATTTACCGAATTCTCTGGTGCTGTAACTTGATAGGGAATCAAAAGTAGTAACAGCCAGCATATGTCACTTAGAACTGTGTACATCTATCCTCTCCTTTAAGCTCCTCAATAAACTATACAGTTAGTGGAGTGATTATCATTCCCATTTTACATACGAGGAAACTGAGGCAAGGAAGTTAATAACTTACTCAAGTTCATATAGCTACATTATTGGCATTCTCCTTACATTTTTTTCCCTCCTCACATATTTGTTATTCAGGGTTTAAATGGAAGCTGAGTACAAGAAATTTCATGATTGAGGTGTTCCGACCAAAACAAAACCTATTGCTGTTGAGTCTGATTCATAACGACCCTGTTGGAAAGAACAGAACTGCCTCCACAGAGTTCCGAAGAAGCAGAAAATAAATTCTAACTGCTGACCTTTTGATTAGCAGCCATAGTTCCTCAACACTATACAGCCAGGCGTCCACTGACTTTAAAATGAATTGGCCATCTCCTACCTTTCCAATGTCATCAGCACTTCAATATCCTTGTTCTATAGGTTTCTTTCTATGCCTCTAACCCACTGTCTTAGTCTAGGCTCTCTAGAGGAGCAAAACCAGGGAAGTATGTATACAGATAGAAAGAGATTTATTTCTAGAAAATAGCTCATGCAATTGTAGTGGCTAGCAAGCTCCAAATGTGTGGGCTAAGTATCAGGCCAGAGGCTTTTCCTAGCTTACAGGGTTGCAGGAGCTGACAAACCCAAAATCAGCAGGTAAAATGGCAGGCTGCTGGCTCATGTCCCAAGAACCTGAGGTCAGAGGATGAAAAGATGGATACAGGATCAAGAGAAAGCAAGCTTTGCCAAAATATCCATCCATAGTCAATGCAAGCCACACCCCCTAAGGAAACTCTGCTTCCAACTGGCTGCTCACATCAGATCACAAAATAGAGGATGATTATATAATATCCACCAAACTACTAGAATCATTGCTTAGCCAACATGACTCACACCATTAACCATTATATCCACCAAAGGTTTCCACACATTAAGATTTTCAACTTGATATTTCCCCTGTCTAAAAATATTTTCCCAAAATCTCTGTGGGACTGATGCCTTCAAATAATTTAGGTCTCAGCTCCCAGTTCAAATATTTCTTCCCAGAGAGTCTCTTCTTGGGTACCTAAATCTATAGAAGCCTGTTCAGACATTCTGTAATTAATCAGTAGATTTTATCTTCAACCTATTCATTCATGTTTTATTTATTCTGCTGTCCCCACCTCTGGAACAGTGCTGTCTACAAGAAATATAGCATGAATCATAAATGCAAGCCACATATGCTATTTTAAACTTCCTAATAACCTTATTACTAGGAAACTCTACGGGACAGTTCTACTCTGCTCTGTAGGTTTGCTATGAGTCAGAACTGACTCCATGTTATACAACAGTTGTTGTTGTTGTTAGGTGCTCTGACTCATAGTGACCATATGTACAACAGAACAAAACAACAAAACACTCCATGATCCTGCATCATGTTCACAATCATTGCTACACTTGGGCCAACTGCTGTAATCACTGTGTCAATCCTGCTCGTTAAAGGTCTTCTTTTGCTAACCCTCTGCTTTACCAAGTATGATAACGTCCAAAATACGTGAGACACAGCCTTTCCATCCTTGCTTCTAAGGAGTATTTGTGCTGTATTTCTTCCAAGACAGATTTGTTCATTCCTTTGGTAGTCTATGTTATAGTCAGTATTGTTCATCAATACCATAATTCGAAGGCATCAATCCTTTTTAGTCTTATTCATCATCCAGCTTTTGCATGTAGATGACGTGACTGAAAACACAATGGGTTGGGACAGATGCAGCTTAGTCTTCAAGGTGACATGTTTGCTTTTTTAATACTTTAAAATGTCTTTTGCAGCAAATTTGCCCAATACAACACTAGTTTGATTTCTACAACAGTTTCATTAAAAGGAAAAAATTATTTATATTTTAAATTAATATATCTAAAATAGTATATTTCAATATGAAAGCAATAAAAAAGTAATGATATTTTATATTTTTTCATGCTAAGTATTAAAACTAAAAATATAAAAAAAAAAAAACACTGCCATACAGTCAATTCCAACTTATAGCAACCCTACAGGACAGAGTAGAATTTCCTCATAGTTTCCAAGGAGCATCTGGCAGCTTTGAGCTGTCCAGCTTTTCATAAACAGCCATAACACTTAACCACTATGCCACCAGGGTTTCCTTGACATTGACAACTCTTCTCATTTCAGACAAGCCACATTTCAAGTGCTTGAGAACCACATTTTAAGTCCTCAGTAGCCACATACAGCTGATACATAGTCAACAAAAAGGAAGCCAAACCCCTTGCTGTCAATTCTGACTCTATAAATACAATTGCTCTACAGGGCTTCCAAGGAGTGGTTGATAGATTTGAACTGCCAAACTCTTAATTACCGTACCCCAAAGCTCCAGCTGTATACTAGAGAACACACATCAAGAAAGTAAACTCTCGTTCACTGGTATATCCTCAGAACCTAGACTAGAACAGTGCTTAGCTTTGTACACTCTGGAAATCTGTGAAATAGAAGAATGAATGCTGAGTCTGTGGAACATAAGTATTTTCCGTGTTAAGTTTAAAGAAGACCCATATTCTGTTGGTATCAGATCTGAAGGTAGCAAAGATGACACTTTTTTATATCAGTCTATTAAATCAGCTTTGTTCATCATTCGGTTTTTTGGCGAAAGAAGCAGATCTATCAGAGAGTCACCACCTTCTTACAGACACATCTCTTACAGTGGTAAGCCTCCCAAAATATATCTGCCTATGAATACTGCTTTATAAGGCAAAAAAAAAAAAGACTTTGCAATCATGATTATGTTAAGGAGCTTGAGATGGTAAGATTATCCTGGATGATCCTAGTGGACTCTAAATGCAACCACATGTGTCTTTACAAGAGGAAAGCAAAGGGAGGTTTGATCAGACAGGAGAAGATGATATGACCAGCTGAGTAGACCTTAGAGTGCTGTGACCACAAGCTAAGGAATGCCAGTAGACTCCAAACATTGGAAAAGGCCAAGAATGGATTAAATCCTATAGTCTCCAGGGGGAATACGGCCCTGTCAACGCTTCTGTTTAGGCCCAGTGAAACAGATTCCAGATTTCTGAACTCTAGAACTGTTAAGAGAATAAATCGGTGTTGCGTTAAGCAACCAAAGCTGTAACAATTTGTCACAGAGGCCATAAGAAACTAGTATGTTTAGAGATTTATCAAGCTACTCTGATCTTGGATATCTGTAATGGCTTTAAACCAATAGCCATAATCTCCACTCCTCTCTGTATCCCTGTTTCTTTGCAGTGTGAATTAGCATTTCTCATCAGTAAGAAGTATAGTCCAATTGCCTACCCTTTGACTCCAGGCTGACCCTGTGACTTGCTTTGACTAACAGAATTCTATGGAAACAACATGTTGACAGCTCCTGGCCTAGGCCGCAAAAGGCTGAGCATGCTCTCTCTCTCTCACTTAGAACTCCCATCCAAGTTGCCATGTAAATAAGCCTGGTCTACCCTGCTGGATAGCGAGAGGCAAGTATCATAAGTGCCCTTTACTGTCCCAGCGACAGTGAAGTATCTGTCACTCACATGGGTAAAGCCATGTCAAACCAGCCAATCTTCAGTTGGTCTGCCAGCTCACCAACAGCTGACTGCAGAATTATGGGGAATCTCCTTCAAGAACAAAGAATTATTTAATTGAGCCTATCCCAGATTGCTTACCTCAAGAATTGTGAGCTTAATAAATGGTTATTTTTTAAAGCTACTAAATTCAGAGGTAGCTGGTTATACATCAATAGATAACTGTTTTATTCCTGTACACTAGTTCCTTCTACATATGCTCAACTCTCTCAAGCAACATCAGTCTGCTAAAAAAAGCAAGAAAGAAAAACTGTAGTCTCATTTGGGGTAATAGAATGACTCCCTTTACTATTAGTATATCTACTGAGCTGAAATTTTCCTAAAGAAGTAAACGTTTCACCATATAGAATACCCTAGTGTGTACTGATCGTGATCAGCTCCTCAGCATGTATCACAACAGAGGTAACATAAGCCTTGAAGAGTTTGAAGTAGCTCACTGTAAAGTGGAACCAATTCAACAACCAGCAATAAGAATTTGAAGATAGTTATAGACAGATAGCTGACCTACGCATTTACCAAATACCTTGCTTCCTGCATGTTTTAGTCTTCTGGTATTGTTCTAACAGAGATACCATGAGTGGATGTTTTTAACAAAGAAAAAGTTTCTTCTTACATAGTCCAATAGGTTCCAAGTCCAAATTTAGGGTGTCCACTTCAGGGAAAGTTTTTCTCTCTCTGCCAGCTCTGAAGGAAAGTCCTTGTGTTGCATCAGTCTTTGTCCAGAGAGCATCTTGGCACAGGAACCTCAGGTCTGAAGGATGCACTCTACCCCCAGTACTGCTTTCTTGATGGCATGAGGTTTCTAATTCTCTGCTTGCTTCCATTTTCTTTTATCCCTTGTAGGATGAGAGGATAAAAGGTGGTACAAGCCACACTCCAGGGAAACGTTGGAGCAGGGAGGTGACCTTAGGAAGGGTATTACAGTCCCACCCTAATCCTCTGTAACATAATCCACTCTGTTAACCACAGGCAGAGATTAGGATTTACAGCATACGACAATCACTAAATGGGGGGCAATCACAGAATACAGGGAATCAGGGCCCAGCCAAATTTCTACACATATTTTTGGGGGACATAATTCAATCTGTAAGACTGCCCAACACAAATTTGAGCGGCATTAAATCCTTTTTGCCTTGGAAACATTCCTTACAAAAAGCAATGACCTGTTGAATAGGTTTAATTAATCTGGCCAATCTGCATCCTGAAGAAGAAATGTCAAAAACGGTGATTCTACTTTTGGCTATGAAAATGTACTTTCTGACGCTAACTTCAGTGGGTTCTTGTTCTTAGTCCTTGATAAGAATAAGCCTGTCATCAGAGAAGAAGAGGATACTAGTCTTCCTGTTTGCTAAGGAAGGAAGACATGTACTCAATTCATCTCAGTGATATTTGGACAGATGATTAAGAAGCGTCAGGACTTGACCTGTATATTAATGTTTAAAATTAGAATCCAAGAGAGCATTTTAAAAGCAAGAAAAAAAAGGTACTTTGCTACCAGTCCAGGGTGAAAAACTCCCCTAGCTACTTGCTAAAATATCTTTAAACGCAGAAGACAAAAATTGATGACATCCAAAACTAAAATTGACACTCATCATATCACCAGAAACTGAGAAAATTCCATAAACTGCAAGAACTAGAAGAATGAACCCTAAATCATAATCTGCAGTCGTGTAAAATAAAAACAGTTGGCAACATGAAAGGAAATGAGAAGCACTTTTCATCTCTGGTTGTCTCTCATGCAGATCAAAGACCAGGATCATACTAGCCAGAAAACCCAGAGAAGGAATCCTACCCCAGGACACAAATTATCTCTGGAGTCAGAGAGAATGCCATAACCCCATCCTGTTCCTCATCATTAACTGCTTGTCTTGGATGAATGAGACTCCCAAAGCATTTAGTATTTAGTAGAAGGATAAGGAGAAATGGTAACAGTAGCTATGCTACATGCTTGGAGACATAGCTTCAACACATACCATGGACGGAAACAAAGATAAAAACAACCTTGTTAATCATGCTGGTGACTATTTTTTCTTGTTTTATTCCCTTAGTTTAAAGAATCAGTCACAAGGCATTGTGATGGTAAAGAATCCATCTCAATCCAGCCAATTTGTACTAGCTAAATAGGCTAGGACTTGTGAACATTAATCTGCTACTCTACAAGAAATCTAAAAACGTAATTCTACTGATATCCAATCAGCCTTGAATCAGAGGAGAAGCCAGCCACACACTGTATCTACTGGCAAACAGATTGTAATAGGGTGAGTAAGCAGAAAACAAGCAAACCTGGGGCTGATGACAAATTCTTTGGCACAATGGTAATGGAACACTATTCCAAAGAATCTAAGGAATAGCACATCTCTGAAAAATTCTTACCACAATAAAAGAAAAAAATAGAAAACACATCTATTTTCATTAAGATATCAAGCAATAAGCTGTTGACCTAGGCTTCGAATTTAAAAGAGACAGAACAGTAAGATTAAAAACAGAGCCAGAAAGAGGTAGGATTTAAGTGACACTAGAAATAAAAAGGCTGAATGAAAATAGAGGATTGTAATAAAATTTAGTATCTCAGTAAAACTGATAGCAGAAGATACTAAATCAGTGACTTAAAAGTCAAACTTTGGAAACTTTTCCCAAAAATGTGCAGAAAAGTAAAAGGCATTAAATAAGTTAATAAAATATGGAAAATAAAATTTTAGTAAGTTATTATTATTTTTAAAGAAACTTAAATGAATAGAGCACATGCTAAATTAAAAGCAAAATAGACAAAAATTTTAATGACTGAAATAAAGTCCCAGCACTTCAGATTGAAAGTTTTTGTTGCATGTTATTTTTTTAAAAGAGAGAGAGAGGTCTATAATAAGACAACTACAACAAATTTATGTTACAAAATAAAGTTTTATAAGTATTTCATATACAAAGAAACAGACTGAAAACAATAGAAGAAAATCATTATGTCCTCAGAATTCTCTACTGTCTTAGCTGTCTAGTACCAGAAATACCACAAGTAGGTAGCTGTTAAAAACAGCCATCTATTTGCTCACAGTTTAGAAGTCTAGAGGTCCAAATTCAGGGTGCCAGCTCAAGGAGAAGGCTTTTTCTTTCTGTCAGCTCTTGAGTAAGGCCCTTGTCTCTTCACCTTTTGTTTTCTGCTTTGTTGGAAATTTCCACACAGTCTGGGATCAGTGTCCCTTCATCTCTACCTTTTTCTCACTTGCTTGACCATCTCAGAAGAGGTTGAGGTATTATAACTTAACGGTAATCCTGTCTGATTAATCTAACAAAGACTACTCACTCTCGAAAGGAATTATAACCACAGACACAGAGGTTAGGAATTATAGTGTGTATTTGGGGGGGATACAAATCAATTAATAACATTCCACCATTTGGCCACAAATCAGTAACACGTACAAAGCACCTTCATATTATCCCGAAAGTCTTAAATCAACTCTAAGTCTGAAATCTCATCTTCTGAATCACCTAAATCAAACACTGGTGAGATTTTAGGCATATTCCATCCTGAAGCAAAATTCTTCTTCATCTATGATCCTGTGAAATCTAGAATGCAAGTTTTCTGTTTCCAAAGTGTAAGGGTAGAACAGGCACAAGGGAGACATTACTATTACAGATGGGAGAGATTAGAGGGAAAGAAGGGATAAGGGACACCAAAATCCATTGCCCTTGGGTCGACTTCGACTCATAGCAAACCTATAGGACAGAGTAGAACTCCCCTATAGGGTATCCAAGCAGTGCTTCCTCAACAGTTAACCCCTTTAAGAGGCGTAGCTCCTAACCGCTATGCCACCAAGGTTTCCAATAGTCACCAAAGAAGTCTAAAACCCAGCAAAACAATTTACACGAGCTCTAAAGGCTTAAAAATAATCCTCTGTTCTTTGAGATCACTTGGACAATGGCCCTGTCTCCCAGATGCTGGGTGTTAGTCACACCCTCTGGGTTCTTGGTGGAAGTCCCTTAGTGCTGAGCTTCAGCTCCACCTTCCAGGCACTCTGGGCTGGCAACCCAGCACCTTCAGCTTTAGGTGGCCCTGTTATCTTAACTCATATGACTGGCAACCCTACACACTCTGTCCTTGCAGGCACCACCACCACCACCACCACCACCACCACCACCCCCAGTGCTGGGCAGCACCACCATCCCCCGGCACACGTTATCAACAACCCCACACTCCAAAAATGAATTGGTGGAGATCTGATTCTTTGATACCTGGGAGGCTATGATGCCACCTCTGAGATCCTAGAGACAGTGGCCACACCCTTTAAAACCGAAAAGGTGCTTTCAGTGTCCCTTCCAGTACCTCTGCTTATTTGGGGGCTGTTCTAAGAATGGTCCTTTTCTTTTCTTGAAAAACAACAGATGTAGCTCCTTTGGTCGGCTTCTGCCCGTAGAATTTCAAGAGGCAAACAGTAATCTTTCTTTACATTCTTCTCTGTCGCCTCCAGTGTAAACTGATGGAGTTCTGCTCTGGTAGTTGATGAGATCTATCAGACAGTCACCGGCATAATCTCTTTAACAAAAGACTACATACTCACATCCTGGGTGAACATTCTAGGACACATGTCTTTGGCTTGAACAGCAAAATTTCCCAAAGCTTCTGTTTTCAGTCTGTATAGTTTGTTTTTAAGTCCATCTCCTTCTGCCTACATTTTACTATAAGCAGCAAGGAGAGAACATGTGTAACCTTTAAGATCTTGCTTAGAAATCTCATCAACCAGATATCCAACTATCACAAGTTCTACCTTCCACCAAATATTTGAACATAATTCAAACAAATTTTTTGCCACTGCATAAAAACATTACCCTTTCTCAGCTATCCAATCGCGTGTTCATCAATTTCATCTGAAGCCTCCACAGACACACATTTAATGTCCACGTTTCTAGGAATGGCTGTATTTATTCTCTAAGATGATAGAGACTTTCTGTATATCTCTACCTCTCCTCACTTCTTTCTGAACCCTCATCAGAATCACCTTTGACATTCGTAGTTCCACCAATGGTCTCCTCAAGGCAATCCAAGCTTTTAGTATTAGGCACTGTCTTGGTTATCTAGTGCTGCTATAACAGAAATATAACAATTGAATGGCTTTAACAAACAAAAATGTCTCACAATTCAGGAGTGCCAGCTCCAGGAGAATGCATTCCCTCTCGGTCGGCTCTCTTGGCTCTCTGTTGTCATCAGTCTTCCTGTGGTCTAGGAGTTCTCAGTGCTGTGGACCTTGGAGTCACATTCCTCTCCTAACTCTCCTTGTTTGGTGGTAATAAGATCCTTCTCCTCTCAGTTTGATTCTCTCTTTTATGTATCAAAAGAGATTGACTCAAGACACTCCCTACACTGATACTATGTCATGGACATATCAGAGAAAATCCTTTCTGTGCAATTATAACCATAAGCATAGAGATTAAGATTTACGGCACAATTTGGGGGGAACACAATTCAATCTATAACATCTGCTTTGTTAAATATTGAAGGCAGTAGTGTGATATTTATAAAATTTTAAAAGGAAGAGCCTGTATTTAGCCATGGACTCATTCATAAGTGGAGGTATCACAGAGGTGAATCAGAAAATCTAGAAACCGCATGATTTGTTTTTTAAAAAGGAAGGGGATTAGCAGTGAACATTAAATCCAGCTAAACAAGAAATTATTTAAGTAATTATTTTAACTATTGTTACACAAAAATAGAAGCAAATATCCAAAATAACTAATAGAAAACCCTACTGACATCCAATAAGCCATGTATTTTCATTCTGAAGGATAATTGGACAAGTCACAAATATGTATCCAAAGATATTCATAGTGTTATTTTCTATAAAGTCAAAAGTTTTAAAAAAAAGTTTTTAAAACAAGTTTTAAAAAAAACCTAAATGCTTGTGAAGAAAATTATGGCTAAATGAATTATAGTATATTTCTGCTTTCAAATGTATCTAAATTTTTCAAAGATAATATAGATCTGTGTTTATGGAAAAGAAAACATGTATATAAGATACTATATATATCTCCCATATCTTCATTAAAAATGTATAATTGTATTGAGAACACAGAAAAATACCTTAACATATGTACTCCTGTCAACACTTACAGAATGTAAGTTGAGTTTCTTTTGTCTTGGTTGTTTTCTGTTTTATTAGGCTTTTTATAATGCACAGCAAAAGCTACATAAACAAAATTCTCAGAAGTGTCCAGAAAATATCTCTCAGAATCTCTTCAATACCTTATTTACCACATTATGTATCTACCATATTATGTATTTCATAAAATCTACTTTTTCTAAACTATTAGCATTTTGATGAAGTTTTAAAGTTCTCTTATTTAAAAATAAAAACATTTTATTAAAAAGCAACCTGTAAGTGTAAAAATACACACTTCAGTAATAATAAAAACTAAGAATTTACAACATAAAAACTTTTAAGATACCTCCAATAGGACATATAGAGGTGAATTTACTTTTGTAATTCATTATTTCATAGAAAAAGGAAAAAAAACTAAGCATTAAATTCAAGTAGTTAGAAGAATATGATTATAAATAAAATAGTAAACCAAAAATTATTTGAATAATAATAGTGGAGTAATTTCTTATGAATATAATTAAAGAAGTACACAAATAACAAAAATTAGGAATGCAAAGGAGACGTAATTATGGAGAGCTTTAGGACAGTAGTATGTTGTGTAGAACTCTGTGCTAATTACTTTTAAATCTTAATAAAATGAGTTACTGCTTAGAAAAATATAATTTCCAATATCAAGTTAACGTAGAATCCCATGTAGAAGGAAAAAGTAAACCTCTAAGGAACACTTAGGCTGAAGCTTGAGGTAACTCATTGATTTTTTCCAATTATTTTATTTTATTAAGAAAAAGCTATTTCCGCATCATATAAGCTGTTTCAAAGCATAGAAAACTCTGAACCCAGTGCATTTTATGAAGCTAGCCTAACTCTGGAGGCGTTTCTAGTTTAATGGTAGAATTCTCCACTTCCAAAGTTGTCCATTTTGTCACTGTTTTAAAACAAAAAATAACAACAACCTAAATGAGGGAATTATTAAATAAACTCTGGTCATTCCCACCATTATGTATTATACAGCCATTAAGTTCAACGATTGCTGAGAATTTTACATAAGATGGGAATGTGCTCATAAAACAGTGTGGAAAAAAGTATCTATGGAGATTGCTGGTTAATTCTTTTTTGATTGTGACAATCAAAAAAGGAAAAGGCATTTTCTTGCATTTCCTATGCTAACAGTATTTTTACATAACTGGATAGTTGATGAAGGAAAGTTTCCTGTAGAAGAACTCTAGCTAATAAATACAAAATGTATAAGAGAACTGGAAAAATCAATTCACAACTGTAAGGAGGAAAAAAGAGCTCAAAATGAATGATGAAATCAGCAGGAGAACTTTATAATGAGTGGAATCAGGCTGATGCCACCTAAACTAATCAAATTCAGCAACTTATAAATGGGATAATCAGTGTAGCTCACAAAGCAATTCAATGAGTGTTATACTGTACCACTTATGACGTATTCCTGCAAAAACAATAACAATGATCGATACAATTGGACCTGACACTAACCAAGCCTTTACATTCAACCACCCGCTTTCAGAACACTGGGGAAATAAAGAAAGGGGTCTGAAGAGATCATGAGGAAATAGTCAATCAAATTAACAGTGCGAAATAGTTTACAAAACAAATGCCAGGTATTTCCATATAGAATGGGCATTTAAACAAAAAAAAAAAAAAAAAGGAGAAGAAGGAAAGGATACTATTTGGCTTAAAATACATTTAAAAGACTATCACTGGATATATTGTGTGAACATTTCAAATCCTGATAAACCTCACAATGCAAAGTAATCTGAAAGATAATTAGGAAGCTTAAAAACAGATTGATACTAGATGATATTTAAGAACTGCTATTTTAATTTTGACATGATTGATAATAGCATAGTGGCTTCACTGCAAAACAAAACAAATCCTTATCTTTTAAAAAATACATATTCTGAGGTATTTATGGGTGAACTTTTGTGATTTTAGAATTTGTTTTAAAATACTACAGCAAAAAAAGGGAGGGACAAACAGATAGTAAAGAGAAAGACAGGTGAAATGTGACTGGAAAATGCTAATAATGTCGAAAGACAGACAGTGGGAACACGGAGGCTCACTATATTCTTGTACCTACATCATGTACGTTTGGAATTTTCTCATGTGTGTATATATATATGTAAATATGTATATAAATACATACGTAAATACAGATATGACATAAAACTGGATAAAATGAACCAAAAGGTGTTTGTAATGGTTAACAGTAGATGACATCTCTAAATTGTGGAATTAGTGATGAATTTTGTTTCCTTCTTTATACTTTTCTTCTATTAATTTTCTACACATATCACATTACTTCTACAAGCACAAAAAGCAGGCCCTTTAAAGAGCCAGTTACTGCTCTCTACATTAGAGGTATCATCCAAGTCCCTCCTACTTACACAGGTGTCCCACTGTCTGCCATTTAAGTGCCATGAGTCGCCATTTAAAGAGAAGTTATATTTTTTTTCCTTAGACTCAGTCTGTCTCTCTGAAGTGGTGGCCCAGAGGAAATTAATCTTCCAAGTTAGATGTTTCCTAGATGAGATTTTCACAAAAGCATTGCTAATTCTGGCATTAAAATCACTGGCAATTCCAATGTGAGCTAACTAAGATCTAAATAGAAGTCCCTGGGTAGTACAAACATTAAGCACTCACCTGCTAACCAAAAGGTTGGAGGCTCAAGTCCACCACAGTGTACCTGGGAAGATAGGCCTGGAAATCTGTTTCCAAAAGTCCACCCATTGAAAACTCAGCAAAGAACAGTTCTGGTCTGACACACATGCAGCGGACATGAGTCCAGTTGGACTCAACAGCAACTCTGTGTATATACACATATACACGAGCACTGAAAGTTAAGTGCATGAACTCAGCACAGAAAAAGTGCTGCAGACCTCATTGCTGAATATCACTATGGTCACCTTCAAAGTATTCCTTTTGGAAAGCTAGTCACTGATCCCAGCACCTAGTCCACCCTTCAAAGCAATTTTGGAATTCTTTTTCTGGAATGGCCATCAGAGATGTCCTCATACTATCCTTGATGTCCTGAATGACATCAAAACATCTTCTTTTCTATATTTCCTAAAGAAATTTGGCACTTGCTTAAAAAGCTAGAAATAGAAACACCATTTGATTCAACAATCCCACTGCTTAGAATATATCCTACAGGAATAAAGGCAATCACACAAACAGATACATGCACATGAATGTCTATTGAAGCACTGTCCACAATAGCAAAATGTGGAATCAACCTAGATACCCATTAATACATGAATAGATAAACAACAAGCTATGGTATATATACTCAGTGGGCCACTATGCAATGATAAAAACAATGATGATTTTAGGAAGCATCTCATAACCTAGTTTCAACTGGAAGACATTATGCTGAGTGAAATCAGTCAATGGCAAAGGACAAATATTGTGTGAGATCTCTGTTATAAGGACTTAAAAATAGACTTATACAGAGAAGAAAAGACTCTTTGATGGCTACAAGAGTGGGGAGGGGTTGAGGGGTAGGTCATAGATTAGTCAATAGAAATTTGGCTAGGTGAAAGCAGTGACAGCACACAGTAGAGAGGAGAATGACAACTTCACCATGAACCGAAAGTTTTCTAAACTCAATTCAATATTTCAAAAGATAGAGTAGCAAGGACAGGGATCTGGGAACCATGTAGGCCAAATGGCATATCTGGTCTTTTGCTAAGAGAGTCTTCTGCACCTCATTTGGTGAGTGATGTTTGAGGTCTTAAAAGCTAACAAGCTGCCATCTGAGGTACACCAAATGGTACCAACCCATCTGGAACAGCTGATCACAGAGAACAGCAAGGACACAAGGAAAAAAGAGCCCTGGAGACAGAAAGACCCATATGAATGGGAAACTGTATCAACATGAGACCAGAATAACTAGATGGTGCCCAGCCACCACCAAAGACAGCTGTGAAGGGGGACACAACGTAGGGTCCCTGAGCCAACATAAGAAAAAGAGGGGTGCAGCCCAAAATCTCTTCTAAAAGACCTGAACTGATAGTTCAACAGCCTGGATGCTCCCCAGGGAACATGGCCCCTAGACCTGCTTCTGTCCCTGACCAGAAACCGGTAATGAGGTCAACTCTTCAGACAAGATTGGACTGGATGCAGAGACACAGTGTGATCCCATAGTGTGTGTACTTTATGGTTCTATGCATTTATAGGAGGCAGTCCTACTGGTCTCTTTCTAGATGGAAGAGAAAAAGGTGGAGAGGAGACAGATGCTTGTTGAGGGGACATTAGAAATATGGAATTCAAAGGAAGTCCATGTTATCACTGGGTGGGGAGAGCAGGAGCTGTAGATAGGTAGACATGCAAAACTGATTTGATCGTATACTTTCACTTAATCACAGTAAAAAAAGCAAAAGAAAAAAAATGTATCTTCCTTTCCCTACTTTATCTTCTGGTAAAGAAAAAGTCATTGGGGGCCAGATCCAATGAGTAGGGAGGGTGTTCCAATACAGTTATTGGTCTACTGGCTAAAAACTCCCTCACAGACAACTAGATAATTAAGTTCATGAACTTGCTACCTTGCCACCATGTGCAACGGTCATTATAGAAAGAGCCCCCAAATTGCTTTGAAGGGTGGACTAGGCACTGGCATTAGTGCCTAGCTTCCCAAAGGGAGTACCTCAAAGGTGACCGTATAATATTCAGCCGTAAGGTATGTAGCACTTTTTCTAGGATGAGTTTGCGAACTTCATTGTCAGTCCTCATATATGTACATAAACATCAAGAGATTAATAAAATAGTACCACTCATTCAAAGACTGATACATACATCATATGAAAGAAAATAAAGGCAAAATAAGCATAAGTTAACATAGGCTAGTCTTACTTGTTAGCCGAGTTAAAACGAAGAGGAACAATTTATTACGGGATGTTTAGGTAACTCAAAAAACCCTCCTGCAAAGCTAGTATGTGTCTATACCTAACAAATTAATACTGTTAAATGTTTAAATGTGACAAAATAGATTCTTCATAATCCAGATCTCTTGTAAATTGTTGTTGCTAGTTGCGATCAGATAGATTGTTATGCATGGATACCATCCATAGGGTTTTAAGGCCATGAAGTTTTGGAAGCAGATGCTAGGCCTGTCTTACAAGGTCTTTCTGAGTGGGTTTGAACTTGCAATTTTTCAGCTTAGTAGTCAAGCACTTAACCTTTTCTACTACCCAGGGACATTAAAATCAGTGATCAAAGATGTCCAATTAAATTTTCTAACACACATGGCACATTCTCTAGAGTAGACCACATCTTAGGCCACAGAGCAATCCTCAACAAAATTCAAAACACTGAGATAATACAACACACCTCCTCTGACCACAATGCCATCAAAGTAGAAATTAACAATAGGAAGAGCAGAAAAGAAATAAATAAATTACATGGAAACTTAGTAACACCCTGCTGAACACCACTGGGTAATAGGAAAAAAAAAACAAAGATGGAATCAAAAACTTCTAGAATCAAATGAGAATGAAAACATGTTATACTAAAACTTTTGGGACGCAGGAAAGGTAATCCTCAGGGGTCAGTTTATAGCAATAGATGCACATGTGAAAAAAGAAGGGACAAAATCAAAACATTAGCTACAGAATTCAAATAAATAAAAAGAGAGCAGCAAAATAAGTCCATAGCCACCAGAAGATAGGAAATAATGAAGACCAGAGCAGAAGTAAATGAAATAGACTAGAACTCAATAGCAAAAAGATGAAATCAACCTAGATACCCACCAACAGATGAATGAATAAACAAACTTTTGTATATGCAATGGAGTATTACACAACAATAAAGAACAGTGGGGAATCTATGAAGTATCTCATAGTATGGTAGAAACTGAAGGACATTACGCTGAGTGATATGAGTCAATCACAAAAGCACAAATATTATGAGACCACTACTATGAAAACTTATGAAAAAGGTTGACATGCAAAAACGATATTTGATACTTTATAAGAGAAGTGGGGGTGGAAGAACACTAATTAGACAATAGATAAGTGGTGACTTTGGTAAAGGATAAAAGAGCACACAATGCTGGGGAAGCCAGCCCATTGTACAAGGCAAGGTCATGGAAGCTCCTCAGACACTTGGAAACTCCCTGAGAGACCAAGTCACTGGGCTGAGAGCTGCAGGGACCGTAATCTCAGGGAATATCTAGATTAGTTGGAATAACATAGCTTATAAAGATAACGTTCTACATTTGGTGAGTAGCACCTAAGCCAAAAGCCTGTCAGCAACCACCTAGGATACTCCACTATTCTCACCCTTTGACAGCAATGAAGGAAGAAGAAAACTAAAGCTACAAGGGAAAGATTAGTCCAAAGGACTAGTGCACCACATCTATAGTGGCCTCTACTAGACTGAGTGCAGTACAACTAGGTGGTACAAGGCTACTACCACTTACTGCTCTGACAGCAATCACATCAGAGGGTCCCAGACAGAGCTGGAGAAAAATGTAGAACAAGATTCTAACTCCAAAGAAAAACCAAACTTGTTGCGTTAACAGATACTGGAGAAACCCTGAGAACATGGCCCCCAGACACCCTTTCAGTTCATTGATGATGTCTCCTGAGGTTCACTCTTCAGCCAATGATTGGACTGGCCCATAAAACAAAAGGAGACTAAAGAGGCATGCCAGCCTAAAGACAAGGACTAAAAACCAGGAGGGGACAAGAAAGCTTACAACAGAGAACTAAGATTGAGAAGGGAGAATGTGGACATGTTGTGGGGTTGTTAATCAGTGTCAAAACAATGGGCATACTGCTTAATGAGTGTCTTAGACTGGGTTCTCTAGAGAACAAAACTAACAAAGCATATAAATACATACAGAAAGAGAAATTTGTATCAAGGAAATGAGTCACATGATAGCAGAGGCTGAAACATCCCAACTCCTCAATCAGGATGGAGGCTTCTCTTGATTTACATAGCTACAGAGGCTGGTGAATCCAAGACTGGCGGGTCAGAGAGCAGAGCTCCCACTCTCAGGCTGTGAAGATAGAGGAATTTTAAGATCTACATATAAGCTGGCAGCTCAGATTCTAAGAATCAGAGGTCAGACAACCAGAGGCAGCCATGGAACCCAAAGCACATAAAAAGCCAGAACGTCTGCTTATATACAGATGCAGGCCACAATTCCAAGAAAAATCCTTTTAAACTGATTGGCTACTCACAGCAGTTGCCACACGGGAATGGTCACATGTAAATACTGAGAATCACGGCCTAGCCAAGTTGACACATGATCTTAACCATAATAATGAGAAACTGGCTTGTTCTGTAAACCTTCATCTAAAGAACAATTAAAAAGAAAATTTCTAATACCAACAATGAGATTATCAAGGAAGAAATCACCAAGTCAATACCATTTACTATAGCCCCTAAGAAAATAAAGTACCTAGGAATAAATTTAAGCAGAGAAATAACAGACCTTTACAAAGAGAACTACAAACTCTTACTACAAGAAACTAAGAGAGACTTACATAAATGGAGAAACCTACCCTGCTCATGGATAGGAAAACTTAACATTGTGAAAATGTCTATTTACCCAAATCAATCTACTTATATAACGCAATCCCAATACAAGCTCCAGTGACATTTTTTAATGAGATGGAGGAACAAATTAACAACTTTGTCTGGAAAGGGAAGAAGTCCCGGATAAGTAAAGCATTATTAAAGAAGAAGAACACACTGGGAGGCCTCTCATTACCCAACTTCAGAACCTATTACACTGCCACAGTAGTCAAAACAGGTGCTACTGGTACAAAAAAATGAAGATCAATGTAACAGAATCAAGATCCCAGAGACAACATCATCTACCTACAAAACAGCTGATATTTGACAAAGGCCCTAAGACATTCAGCTGAGGTAAAAACAATCTCTTCAACAAATGGTGCTGGCAAAATTGGATATCCATCTGACTTAAATTAAAACAAGAGCCATATCTTACACCTTATACAAAAACCTTATACAACTCACACTGGATGAAAGACCTAAATATGAAATCTAAAACGATAAAGGTCATCCAAGAAAAAGTAGGAACAACAATGGAAGTTTTAATACACAGCATAGACAGACTTGAAAATCTGTCAAACAAACCACAATCATCAGAACAGAAAATAGGTAAATGGGAACTACTAAGAATAAATCACTTTTGCTCATCCAAAAACTTTATTAAATTAAATTTATTAAAATTAATTAAAAGGCCACCTACAGAATGGGAAAAAATATTTGGCAACTATATGTCAGACCAACTCCTGATCTCTATAATCTATAAGGTACCACAAAATATCAATAAGAAAAAGATAAATCATCCAGTTAAGTGATGGGCAAAGAGATAGATGGACACTTCTCTAAAGAGGAGATCCAGGCAGCCAAAAAACACATGCAGACATGCTCATGATCATTAACAATTAAAGAAATTCAAATCAAAACTACAATGAGACACCATCTCACCCCAACAAGGTTGGCCACGATCCAAAAAACATAAAACAACAAATGCTGGAGAGGCTGTGGGGAGACTGGAACTCTCCTACACTGTTGATGGGATTGTAAAATGATGCAACCTCTTTGGAAAGCAATCTTGTGCTTCCTTAGAAAGCTGGATCTAGATATATATACCATTTGACCTAGTAATTCCACTGCTTAGAATATATCCTACAGAATCAAGGCCATTCACACCAACTGATACATGCACACGAATGTTCATTGCAGCACAGTCCACAACAGCAAAAAGATGGAATCAACCCAGATGCCCAACAACAGAGGAATGGATAGGTAAACTATGGTATATATACTCAGTGGAACACTATGCAATGATAAAGAACAACAATGATTGCAGAAAGCATCTCTGAACCTGGTTTCAACTGGAGAACATTATGCCGAGTGAAAGTAGGCAGTGACAAAAGGACAAATATTGTATGAGACCTCTACTATAAGAACTTAAAAAACAGACTCATGCATAGAAGAAAAGACTCTGACTGCTGCAAGGGTGGGGAGGGAGAGAGGGTAAGAAGGGAAAGATTTAGATTAGTTAATAGAAATTTGGTTGGGTAAAATCAGTTACAGCACACATTAGAAAGAAGATCAATAATAACTGAACTTCAACACAATTTGAGTACTACTCCCATTTTAACCCAATATTGCAAGTACAGAGATCCTGGGGCAGGCTGCCGGGGACCATGCTGTCAGGCAAAATCAAGGCCAACTGGCACCGCTAGCGTTTTGCTAGTGAGGACTGTCTGCACCCCACATTGGTGAGTGGTGTCTGAGGTCTTAAAAACTGCCAAGCTGCCAAGCTGCCATCTGAGGGTACAGCAAATGGTCTCAACTCAACAGGAGTGGATGATCACCGAGGACAAGAATGACATGGGGAAAAGAGAACCCAGAAGACAGAGAGACCCACATACATCGACTCATGACCAGAAGAACCAGATGGTGCCCAGCCACCACCAGTGATAGCCACGATGGAGTGCACAGGGTGGAGTCTCACTGACAACAAGAGAATAAATAGGGGTGCATCCTGAGATCTTCAATAAAAGACCACAACTGATGATCCAGGGGCTTCGGGGTTCCCCTGGGAGGATAGCCCCTGACCCTGGTGCTGCCCCTGTCCATATATCGTAATGAAAGTCAACTTTTCGGATAGCAATGGATTGGGCTTTGTGACACAGAGTGACTGTATCTTGTGTGAATTTTGTGGTTCTATGCATCTATAGGATGTCATCCTGCTGGAATCTTGCTGGAGGAAGGTGAGTGGCTGGAGAGGAGGGGATAGAAGACTGTTGGGAGAGCAGGACATGTACGGAGCAGATATCAGGGGTGTGCTGTCACCGGGCAGGGAGAGCAGTGAGAGCTGCATATTGGTGAGCCTGCGAATTTATATGGGAATGTACACTTACATTCAATCATAATAAACAAAAAAGAAAACAAAATTTCTAAACAGCAAAAAATAAAAAATAATAAGGCGGAGAAGACAAGCATGAGTGCTGTGGCACTGGACAGTGATATTAGCATAAACTTGAGTTTATTTACTTTTTCACAAAAATAAAAAGAAATTCTTGTGACTTTATCTACAGTTCTTTTTGGAGCAGGAGATTGTTGATCCTTGTCCTGAGCTTCTCCTGAGTAATTAACTTTGGTGATTTTTTTTTTTTTAATTTTAAGTTTATTGGCCTTTCCTAGTGAGATGTTATGTGTTGGAAAGGAAAACTTTATTGGGAAAATGACAGTGCCTCTGTGGTGCTTTATGAGGAAACACAAGTCGTCTATTCTCCTCTGTGTAAGACAGTGGTTCTCAGCATGGCTATTGATTAGAACAACTTAAAAATCATTCCTACCCAGGAGATTCTGATTTCAGTGATCTGTGGTGAAAAATGTTCAGTCTTTCTCCAAGCAACATCAGTATCACCCAGAAACTAGTTAGAAATGCAAAATTTAGGGCCCCACTTGGAAACTACAAAATCAGAGGCAGGGCCCACAAATCTGTGTTTTAACAAGCCCAACAGGTGATCTGATACACAATAAAGTCTGAGATCCACCATTTTAAAATCTCAGTGGCACTGTGGTTAAGTGCTACAACTGCTAACCAAAAGATTGGCAGTTCGAATCCACCAGGTGCTCGTTAGAAATTGTGGAGCAGTTCTACTCTGTCCTATAGGGTCACTATGTGTAGACATTAACCGGACAGCAGTGGGCTTGGGGGTTTATTTTAAAACTACCCAGGTTATTCTGATGAGCAGTCAAGTTTGAGAATCACTGATTAGAAAGTGGTCTACCCATCAAATCCTCATCTTAATTTAGTATGCATTTATTAAATACCCATTACATTTTGAATTTTTCCTTTGTACAACACAAAGCAGATACTGAGATCATTGATAAAATTTGAATATATGCTGAAAGATGATGCATATAAAAAAATTAAGTTGTAA
The DNA here is from genome assembly GCA_028571685.1 of Heterohyrax brucei. NCBI lineage: Eukaryota > Metazoa > Chordata > Mammalia > Hyracoidea > Procaviidae > Heterohyrax > Heterohyrax brucei. The sequence continues at coordinate 156,012,060 of CM053142.1, read as the reverse complement.
AAGCTACCAAAAAAAGCAGTTAAGTTGCTTTCAGACACAAATAAAAAGTAACTCCAACTCACACTGGCATAAATGATCAAATACACTTTGAATTCATTTATGGCCCACAACTACCTACAGCTTCAGGCAGAGTTTAATTCTGTGAGTCAAACTCCCCTTCTCTACAGTTGTCTTTGATTTACTGACCTCCCTGTGCCAACTTTGACTTCAGACTTGACACCTCTCACTGTAGCAAATGGCAGCAGTAGTGTCAGGCCTAAAATCTGCATCTCACACCATCAAACAAAGAGAAAGCGTCTCTCTAGACAAATGCTGAAGAGGGGTAAGAATTCATCTTTCCCAGAAGTCTCTAGAGAATATCTCTTGGTTTTTCCCTGCCCTGCATTGCTTCATGGCACCTAATCATTGTAGTCAATGGAACGATCTGGGCTTCAGTCAATCACGGCACACCCTGGGAACAAGGATTGAGAAATGGGACACTGTTGCCATGAGGGAAACCCTGGAGGTATAGAGATTAAGTTCTACATCTACTAACCAAAAGGTCGGCAGTTCGAATCCGCCAGGAGCTCTTTGGAAGCTCTATGGAACAGTTTTCCTCTGCCCTATAAGGTAGCTATCAGCCAGAATCAACTTGACTGTAGTCAGTTTGTGTTTTTTTGGCTGCCATGGGGAAGTCCAAAGAATGCTAAGCAACCTAAAATGGCAAGCGACCACTATAGGAAAGAGGAGGAAGGGTTTTTTTAATTGATAAATAAAATGACTTGTTTTTCTTTACGTTAGAAGCATTTTGGTAGCTAAAACTTCATTGCCTTTAAGGTGATTCCAATTCATAGCACAGCTATAAGGCAAAATAGAACTGTTCTGCAGGGTTTCCAAGATTTCCAGCCAATGGATTCAAACTGCTGATCTGGTTAGCAGTGAAACTCTTAATTATAGCACCATCAGGGCTCCAAGCATGTATTAAATGAATATTCATGATGGTCAGTGGAGATCAGATGATATTCTCACTGTTTTGATCATTTAGTCAGTTTACTACCTGATAGAACAGCAATAGTTAAATACTATGCTTCAGGTTTTTTGGATCCGACTCAACGGCACTTGGCTTGGCATACTTCAGGTTTTAATCCTTTTTATCCTCAAGTTATATCTTGTATAACTTAAAGCCATAATATACCCTAGATTGAAGACAAAAAGATAATTATGTATATTAACACATGTTGCTCATATTCACCAAGCATTTCTAATGATAGCACCTTAATTTCTTTATGAATAATACCAGTACTTCTCCTGTATTTTGGGATTCTCAGTCAAGGTACCCTTCTGTAGTTAAGTGGTAAGCATGTGGCCAAGAAGAGGACAACACATTCTCTCTGCTAAGAATTTCAATCTTGACCTGGAGGGCTAAAGGCAGGGAAAAAAATGACTGGAGCTGATACATCTCAATGATGATATGTTGAAAAGATATCAATATATTAAAGCTAATGTATTAATTAGCTGCTTCTCACAAGACCCTAAGAGTTGCCCAGGATCTTGCTTTTTGTCAAACCTGCTTCTCGAGCTTCCTCTGATGTTCTGAGTTACCCTACAGACTTCCAATCAATCCCCTTTTCCTTGAGTTTCCAGAATAGCTTCCCATTGTTGGAAACAGATAATCATGATAAGAAGCATAAAAATAATAATTCTGAATGTTTTTTTCAAGATGATCAACACTGAATCCATAAATTACATGCGCATGATGAAAGTTTTTAAGTGGCTTATGAATGTACCTCTAGTACTTTAAAAACCAACAGTGAAAAGGATAGTGCAATAGCATTTGATCCAATTTAGCTTATAATTTATAAGGAAAAAGGCTCTCCAAACCCACAGTGTGTTATTTGTGGATTAGTGCTTGGAAGCAGCAGCTTGAAGCCTTCTCCTTTATCTCATCATTTAGAAACAAAAGACAAAAATTACAAAAATAACCTAGCTTTTTTTAATAAAAGCAAAATGCAAGAACCCTAACTTTGTTTCCCAAGCAGTATTTTTGACAATGTTTGAACCATAATATGCAGTTAAATTTTAGTGTATAATTTAATATCTATTCAATCTCATATGAAATATGATCTAATACGATTTTTAACTGATTCATCAACAAATCATACTTCTCCTCATACAATAAAACTCAGAAAAATTCAAGAAAAATAATATTTTATAAAATCAAAAGACAGAAATGGTGACTTTTGTACAATGCATATAAAAATGACATTAAGAAAAGGGATATTTACATAACAATCTTTAATGACCTAAAGATTTGAAATTTTTTTTTTGCCTTTAAAATCGCTTCCTTATCACGCACCACAAAAAAAATAATGTTCTTAATTCCTGAGGAACTTTGAAGGTTTATATACTTTCTTGAAAGGTGTTTGAGTTAATAATATAACCCAGTTCCTTACTTGACAGGAACAAGGAGGTTAGACAGATAACCCTGTGATTTGAGATATCAGTAGAGTTCCTTAGACTGTTACCTCCCATAAGACATTCTTATTTCCTAGCACCAAAAATTCAACTTCAGTATTAATAGAAAGTAAATTTTAATCAGCTTTTAAGCAATGGCAGTCGCTATATCCATCCTCAAAGCACATCTTTCTGTATAATTATATACACTGTTGCTTATCATGTCTTCAGATGAGGCCTTCATCTTCAGATTGGGCCTATATATTTTGAGGCCATAATACAGACCAGCCACCTGGAGCTCACTGCCCATAACCGATATCTAGCATCCCCAATGTTAAATGATACTGTTATATTGGGGTTGCATAGGTCTGAGTTTACAGAGTGTGAATTTTGAATATTCTAATGGAATAGAAAGCTGGCTTATCTCCACCACTTCTCGGCTAGGAATTTGCTGTTATTCTAAGGCAGAGAGCTAAGAATGACGGGATACTAGCTTTACTGGTATTCCTTTTGTTGTTTCAATTGCCTTAACCCTTCACCTTCAAACATCTGCACAATTTCCAGCTGTGTCAGCTGGAATCAATATATAATCATCAAATAACCATTAGCTGTTGTCGAGTTGACCCCAGTGCCTGGCAAACCCTTGCACAAAGGAACAAAGCACCCCCTGGTCCTGTAGCATTCCCACAACTGGCTGTGGATCATGCTATTGCCATCCATAGGGTTTTCATTGGCTGATTTTTGGAAGTTAATTGCCAGGCCTTTCTTCTTAGTCTATCGTAGTCTGAAAGCTGTACTGAAACCTGTCTAGCATCATAGCAACACACAAGACTTCACTGATAGATGGGAGCCAGCTGCATAAGAGGTATGTTGGCTAGGAATTGAACTCAAGTCTCCTCCATGAAAAGCAAGAATCCTACCACTGAATCACCAATATTCCCTTCTTAGATACCTTAAGTTATTCAAAACAGTGTGAACTTTCCACAGTGAAAGTTATGAATTGAATTGAGTTCTCCAAGAACAAACACTGAAATTCTAACCCTTGTGCCTGCAAAGGTGACTCTGTTGAAAATAAGGATTTTTATTTTGTTATGTTAATGAGGTCGTATCATAGTAGAGCCGGTTCCAACTCTAATCCTTTCTGAACAGTGTCTGATAAAAACAGAAAACTGACACAGGGACACTTGGGGAAGATGCCATGTGAAGACGGAGTGAGACGCACCCACAAGTTCAGCAGTGTTGAAGATTGCTAGGCCAGCTGCTACTAAAGCAGAAAGAGACAAAGACCTTCCCTCAGAGGCAGTGTCCTGAATTCAGACTTCCAGTCTCCTGAACTACGAGCAAATAAATTTCTGTTCTTTGAAGTCACTCACTCACGATATTTGTGTTGCAACAGCATCAGGAAACTAAGACAGTAACAAAGAGCCATCAGAAGTCCCTGGATAACTTCCTTCATTACATGGCCTGCCCTGAAGAAGAGGTGTGGAATTAGAAGAAATGAGAAAATTTCTTGTGAAAGTTTGCAGACAGGTAGAGACTTCTCTGACTCTCCTGATTTGATAAATGTCATGTGACTAACAAAATCTCCTTCTAGACCAAGAATCTCCACATTCCTTTAAATAGCCCAACAGTCCTAGTTCAGATCCGTAGCTACAAAAACTAAACAAAGGGATAATGATCACCATGATATCTGCCAATGCGCTCTGCTCAATCAGTTGGAATTCCTGATGCCTGTCATTTCTAAAATTATGGCCAAAAGACACAATTTTCTTAGACATTCGGCAGCTGGGCCTAGAATCCAAGTGCTTCCACAGCCTGGAATTTAGGATGCAGTTCTAGTTCTCAGCTCTGCCTCCTCCTACACTGATCAATCGATGCTGCCTTTCATTTACATTCCAGAAAATAACACCTGTAGTTTTTACACAGTCCGTGACAACGTGGCAACCATTGTCTTTTGTGTTTATCAATGTTTTCCCTGACACTTAAGTCCTTGCAGCATCCCACAAAAACCTACTGAACTGATCATAGCCCTGAACTGTGTTATTAGTATCACTCTGTCTCCAAGTGCAAAGTTCTTCCAGGACTTCCAATCACATATTTCATTTTGCTAGAGTTCAAGCAGGAATTCAAAATCTTTATGAGAGTTGATCTTAGTCTAGGTAGTATCTGATTCCGTTGTACACTAAACGTGTCGTCGGTAAAATCTTCTAAGAGTTTTCTTCCTAAATGGTTTCTGTGTTTTTTTATGTTACCCAAGAACTCCAAAGAATCATAACCACTGAAAAGAAATGGAAATGCACCCTGGTAACCATAATATCCATCATCTTTAGAGCATTAATTCTCTGCTAACCATACCTTGGTAATTTACGCATATGAATTGGGTATAAATTGGATTTCTCTTAATCAGGGAATAACTGTGCTTCCTTTCTCAACTCTAAAAACTCAGCTCTGTGATCTCGGAAATCAAGTTTTCTTGCCAGAAAAAGTAATAAAAGAGACTATTTATAAATATTATGACATTTCTGGTAGGCTGTGTGGATCATGCTCCACTGAATCCAGTTGCTGTTGAGTCCATTCCAACTCATAGTGACCCTGTAAGACAGAGTAGAACTGCCCCACAGATTTCCAAGGCTGTGATCCTTACAGAAGTTGCCACATCTTTCTCCCACAAAGCAGCTGGGGATTCAAACTGTAACCTTCGGATCAGCAGTCGAGTGCTTAACCACTGTGCTACCAGAGCTCCTTGAGTGGAGCATAGAGAATGCAAATGTTAGATCACACATGAAATTGTATCCATGGAAAAGAAAGGAAGAAGCTTTCAGAGAGCCAAAACTCACCAGAGTACAGGAAATGAGACTCATAATATACCTTAAAGTTAATATCCATGTGTTTAGCAGAATATGTGAAATTATAAAAATATGTATTTCAGACAACTGCAATTTCTGGCTTCTTCTAATTGTCCAGTTTTCATTTCTTTCTTCTCTTATGTAAGATTAAATAATGCCTTGTAGATTTTAATCATTTTGCATCTGTTCATGTTCCCTCTTCCCTGACTGTATGGGTATCAAAAATGTATTGTCTTTCTAACCACTGAAGGGAAAATTTTAAAAAATAAGAAGAAGAAACAAAGAAACAAACAGTATGGCATTAACTATGTATGTATATACGCACAGCCTTCCAGCGGGCCCCACGTTGTTTTATTCTTCTAAAAACATTTCAATTAATAATCCTAATGAAAACCCTAACAGTAATATTTAAAGTTACAGTAAACCTCTGCACAATATGAGTTGTAATTTTTATCCAAGTATTTTAGGACAATTAATTTATGCATTGGCTCTAAGACACACTCTTAATCAACTTGATTGCCAAGTAAGTGAAATTATTTACTCCTTTTTTAAGAAGAGAAAAACAACATATACCTGTGTATGATTATTGCTACATTGTTCTGGGAACACTATGTGTTCAGCCCATTGTAGCGATAGGCTAACTTCCTGATAAAAGATCTATCTCTGTCTCTCAGACAGCCGGTGGAGAGGACACTGGCCCAGGAGCCAGAAGATCAGATATCAGCTCTGCACTGTCCCTGAAAAAATCTCTTAGCCTTTCTAACTCTCAGTTTTTTCATCTGTAAAATAGGATAAAAATATCTTCCAGCCTGCCGTGCTGGATTATCTGGAGAACCAGAGGAGACAAACTCTATGAAAGCATTTTGTAAATGAAAGGCATTATCACTATAATTATACTGAACTAGTCATTGATATTTTCCTGCTTTAAAGCCACATTTTTCAGAAACTATGGCAATCAGTTATGGCAGCTCACATATACCCTAAAGCTAAATTTGACAGCAAGTCATCAAATTCAAAGGCCCAAACCATGTGCCTTGTCCTTAGGCCTGAACGTTAGTGAGTCAGTTGGTGCATCCGTATGATATCAGCTGCATGCTAATGATAACTCAGCTTTAACCCTGAACTTGTTTTCCTCTGACCTCAAAGTCAGAGTGTTTCAACGGTTACTTGCTAAAAGCTTGGGAGGCTGGTTCGGAAGAAAAATGAGGCCTACTGCAGACACCTGGAGCCCATCTTTTTTAATCGGTTTAGGTTACTGTTAGCAGTCAGGAGAGATTTTCAACCACACTGTTTGTTTAAACTGGCTTCACCCTTAGGGTAAACGATAACCGTACTTTAGACACAGCCTCGGTAGAGTTCCAATCAGTCTCTCACTTCAGTGCTCGAATGACCCACCCACCAAGTACCTATTCTCACCCTGTCACCTAGTTATTCAATATGGATAGCAGTTTTTTCCAGGAGGCCCATAGCATCGTCTCTTGCTAGTCCAACTTCAGTGGGAAAGAGGCACACTCCACAGGAACAGGTCTATTAGAAAGGAAGCTGCTTGCATGTTGGCATCATGACAACACTGTCATGGCCAGTAGTTAACATTTTAACTTTCAATTGTCAAGCATCAGAACAGCAAACAAAGTGTCTATAAATGAGCTGATACTTTTCACTGACCCTGCCACTTCTCAGCCACATTATATTTGGAAGCTAAGATACCGGCACAGGACTCTGGGTGTTTCCATTAACAGGCTGGCTGGCTTGCACTGCTAGATAAAGATGTCTAGGGGAGTCCAGATCTCTCTTACCATAACGCTCCTTTTTATTTTTCCACTTGCTTTCTATATTGTATAAGGTTAACAAAAACTACCACAGTGAAGTTAAACAGAATAAATTCCCAGATCCAGGGTTAGTCATAAACCTAGATCAACGCTCCAAGAAGTCAAGCAATACAGAAGCAAAAATTTTAACAACAGAGCAGGGCTATAAAATCCGGCAATTTAATTAGTTCTATCTTGTTCAGGCTCCTGATACTTGTGCTGTGGTCCTGTACTTCATTACCATGAGTTTAGTTAAAGTAAAACAATTAATGTAATGTTAGACCACCCTCCCCACAATTAAAAAAAAAAAACCGACCTGCAGAATTAGTGCATCATATCATCAGAGAAATGTAAACAATAGGATAATATTATTAGCAAACTGGGTGCCTAGTGAAGCTGTGGAAGTACAAGGACCTTTTTAATCTATAAATGGAAAACAAAAACCTTGAATTCATCTTTGCGAGTGTCCCTTAAGCTCTAATAGTCTGTGCATCTACTTCAGATGGCAAAGGGTTGCAGACAGCTCTTAAATAAAAAGTGTACTAAAATTAGTGTACTTAATACATGTCATGGATAATACGAAAACTTTACTTTATCCATTTATTTCAGGCTCTTTCCCTAAATGCTTTCTCTTGTTCTTCCTTACTCTTCGGTAATTGCACTGATAAGCAGAGAAGAGTATAAAGGGTGCTACAGACAAATAAATAACAAATGAACAATATAGCCTAGCATTTGACTTTAAAGCACTATACAAGCAAGAATCTGCCCAAAGTGCTAATGAAATCTGTTGAAAATTCTTCCTGTATCTATCTTTGTTGTAAGTGAACTGGGCCTTAAAATATTCCAAGTGACATCCTGGATGTTTTTTACTTCTAACTACTTTAACATCTTTTGGCTAAATAGTTTTAATGGTACCTTCACGTCACAGAAGAGGGGAAATGCAGTCAGTGGCTTCCCTGCTCCAGTGTGTTGTGCCACTAGTTGGCCTCAATCCTGACCTAGAAGGAACAACTTCAAGGCAGGAAATTAATTTAGAGTCTATTCCAGGTCAGTCATTGGCATCTTTGCTGAGAAGACCTATTAATGCCAGCCTCAGCAGAAATAAACACAAGCCCATTAGGAACTAGACTAAGACCATCAGTCATCTCGCATTAGACAAATGCCAAATCCTGCCAAATCATGAACGTACCAACTCAAAACAGATAAGAGTATCAACTCCAAAATCAGATAGTAGAAAGTATTCCAACAAAAAAAGTATAGAGTTCAAAGATTGCAGAGTTAATATACCATACCAGAAGATTCCAAATGTAATCATCTCATAATGCAAGCCAAACTGAAAATACTTCCAAGTAATACACTGTAATACACTTTCATTTCTCTATGAACTGTCCTTTATACCTAGCATAATTTAAGATACTCTCACAGATATGTTTCTGAGTTCTGTGAAAATTTTATTATTCTGAACAACAGAAAATGAAAAATATTAAAACCTGACTAGCAGTCCCTTGGCCCAATTTTTAAAACATTCTTCAAATATCTCCACAGGTGGAGAGATTTATAGAGTCATCAAGTAGGTACTGGATTTTCTTGACAGTAAAACCCAGTAGAATGTAGCTCATCTGTACTTATGTTTTAGTATCAAAAACAAAGGCAAATTTGAAGCAGCAAACTGTATAATGCCATCATAATGAAAAGCATGTCCTAGGTGGTTCATGTATGAATATTGTGGACATATCTTTGCAGCCATAGTAGGATTGGATTAGAAGACACTTTTCTGGGGTCTGTCCTAACATCAAAGGGGGCAGCCCAGACTAAAGGTCTATCTCATTTGACTTGCAGGCAGAGACACTGTTTTCACTGGGGCAAGGGTTGCTTCTGCTACAAGCGTGCTGACATTTCAACAGAGTAAGTGATGAGGGAAATGAGGCCAGGACTGGGCAGGGACAAAGCTGGGAGAAACTGACCCAGCTATAGGACTGATGCCCAAGGAGGTAGTCTACAGTCAAACCACCAGTCCAAACAGGCACAATGATCCTCTCACTTTTGCACAGTCATCAGTATCTGAGATCTACTGAGCAGGTAAAACCTGGCAAAATAAAGTTTCAGACACTAGGTGACCCATCAAGATAAATGGGACTGTCACCCTAGACCTAGATCAGGGTCCCAGAATAAGCATGTGGCAAACTTAGGTTAGGCTAATTCAAGGAGGTTTGATAAAGGTGCTATACTAAAGGTAGGACTAGAGCACAAAGGAGAATGTTATACCTTGGAGCTAGTAACAGCTGGGAGTTCTTGAGTAGCAGAAATGACTAACATACTTAGCAGCTGACTAAAAGACTGGAGGTTCAAGCCTACAAAGAAGCCCCTCAGAAGAAAGGCCTGGTGATCTACTTCCAAAAAACCAGTCATGGAAAGCCCTGTGGAGCACAGTTCTACTCTGATACATACACACACACACACACACAGGGTCATCATAAGTTGTATTCAACTGGACAACGACTGAATTTTTTAGAAACAGCTGGGCTATAATCATCATTAGTACAGAAAGGATGAGGAGTGGGAGAAGTTCCTGGAACCTGGAAATAGAGGACCACTTGGAGAGGAGCTCTTATTTTCAGTGGAACAACACAGGTAGCTTAAGGTAATGCCCATGGGAAAGAGCTAGTGATACAAATACTCGTAACTCCAGTCACTCCCCGCCATCTCCTGCCAGAGCTGCCACTGGCCAAACTCAGCTGGGGGCCATCAGAAAAAACTGATTCATCCAACTAGTCAGTGAAGAAGCGGCAGGGAGAAGCAGATGCAAAAGAACGGAAAGGGTTCTGGAAGGACAAACAGAAGAAAGATAACATGCCTGGGAGAACATTCTGTTCCAAGCATAAATCCAGAAAATAAGTGGGGTTCTGAGGAGGACAGTCCAGCATCCTGGGGAACGGACCAGTAGAGTTATACAGGCTATTAGAACCCAAGTGGAACAAAACTGGGTCAGAAGAGAACTCCACCCCCACAGGAAGTCAGAATGCGAAGCAGAAACCAAGGCAGAAGTCTGTTGTCACAAGTTATGCCAGCCATGTGGGGGAGTGAGGGAAAGTCCCCAGGCACGCTGGAGGAGTGGCTGCAGAACAGAACAGCTCCTTCCGGACCCAATTCACAGATGCCTTTGGCATTGAACGTACTTTCTGCCTGGATCAGGATTAATGTAAGAACTGGGCAGGACTGCGACACTATGTGCTGCTGAAAGAGAATGGGAAAGGGTGAATGCTAGCTACGTAATAGATGTATCAGAAAGGTCCTGTCAGGAAATGGATGGTGTACTTCACTGCAAAACGTGAGGAGAGTTTAATAAACACCTTATCCTGGTGGTGTGGTGGTTAAGTGCTACATCTGCTAACCAAAAGTTCAGCAGTTCACATCTGCCAGGCACTCATTGGAAACTCCATGGAGCAGATCTTCTCTGTTCTATAGGGTCTCTAGGAATCAGTATTGACTCCATGGCAGTGCATTTTTAAGATTTACAAAGATGTAGAAAGAATGTAGGGAAGCTGAAAAGGATGAAGTCTTCCTCAAAAGGTTAAAGCAATAAGGGAGGGGGCAGTAACAAACCCCATAGTTATACCTCAATAGATGCCCTGGCCTTCAACAGAGGGACCTAGTCAGTCACAGGCAGCCTTCTGGGGAGGGGTACACACCTGGACCTCACTCCCTTCCCTCTGCCAGATCTCCTGCAGGAATTTCAAATGGCCAAACCCAACAAGAAACCAGATGACAAAGTTGATATTGCCCCAGAGATCAATTTTGTAGACTACCAGGCAGTGCAGAGGAAGGTGGGAAGAGATTCTGGCATGGCAAACAGAAAATGCAGAGCATCTTGAAATCCTAGTGAAAAACGATGAAGGTCACCCCTTGAGATGTTTATTAATTTTAAAGCGGTAAAAAGTATTTTACGGTAGAAAAACAGCAGATACCACCTTGACTGAGGGATCCAAGTTCACAACACCAATAACAGAGCACCAATGCCCCCTTTATGATACACTGAGAACATATCCCAGTCTGGTGTTCTACTAAAACTGCATTCCTGGAGCTAACTATGAGAAAGTATCAGACAAACCCTAATTGTGGGACTGCCTACAAAATGACTGATGAGGGCACTTCAAAAAGTGTCAACATCATAAAAACAAAGAAAGACTAAAGAGTTGTTCCAAGTGAAAGAGTAATAAGATTTTCATTTACTCCAAGGACATTACGGGACAAATAGGTGGAAGCTGAATGAGGTTTATAAATTTGATAATGGTATCTGTGAACTTCCTGATTTTGGTTGCTGTGCCATCATGTTATACAATTAAAAAAAAATCTTGTTTTTAGAAAATGCACAATAAAGTATTTGGATGTAAAAAGGAATCACATACAAAGAAAAGGTAAAAACAAATATCATAAATCATTATCATCTGGGTATTTAAAAGGTAAAGGGCATATGGGAGTTATTTTACTGTTTTCATAACTTTTCTGTCAGTCTGATGCATGTCAAAATAAAAATAAAAAGAGCCTCATTGGAGCAATAGCAGTGGGACTAGGGACCACATGGGAGGTCAGATGGACAGCCGCCACCAGGCTGTCAAGGGTTGCTATGATTCTGGAAGCAATGACACCAGTATCTCAAACACCAACAGGGTTAGTCACGGGAAACAGGTGTTAGCTGAGCCTCCAGAGGAAGACAGACTAGGAACAAACACCTGAAAATATATTTCTAAAAACTATCCAATAAAAACCTTATGGATCACAGAGTACTGTCCACGACTTCTGCTCACTTACTTTGGCCATGTCATCAGGAGGTACCGAATGACATCATGTTTTGTAAAAACATGTTTTGTAAACGGCATCATGTTTTGTAAAGTGAGGGCCAGTGGAGACAAGGGCAGCTTTCAGTGAGATGAAATGATGCAAGGACGACAAGAACAGATGCAAACATACCAAGGATCCTGAAGACAGTGCAGGATGGGACGGTGTTTCATTCTGTATTACATGGGGTCACTGTGAGTCAGAATCAACTTGGCAGCAACTAACAACAACAGGATAGGTTTAAGTGATGAATCATGTGTGAAGGGTCCACTTATGACTTGAGTCACTGTGTAGCAGAGATGTCGTTATTCCAGTCATTCTCACAATGAATTCTTGAGTGATCTTAATTTTTTTTTTTTTTTTTTTTTTGGAGCCCTGGCAGAGTGGTTATGCTCTTGGCTCCTCACCAAGAGAGCAGCAGTTCTAATCTATGTCTCACTCTTTGGAAACCCTAGAGAGGCAGTTCTACTGTGTCCTATAGTGTCCTATGAATCACAATGAATCTATGGCAACAAAGCTTTCTTTTTTATTATTTCCCTGAATAATTTTTTACACATATTTTGCCTAAAGAATCTAAATACCTACAGGCTTCTCTGTAACTTATTTATTATATTTCTATTGCATTGACATTGGAGTGACACAGTCATTAAATATTAACAGATCCATAAAGGATCCTGAATTTCTACCTAGTCAGTAGTAATAAAAGAGCTTAATCATTTCCACTCAAGAAAAGCAGGCAACTGTAGACAGACACAGCGTGGGCAGAAAGAATGCCTCTGGCAAGTCAGTCCCTCTTCTCCAGTCTTCCCTAGGGTGAGCAGTTAGTCAGCCTCCAAAGCAGCAAAACATTTAGGACCCCAAAGTAGTAACTCAAATGTACAAGAAAGTGATTGTCTGGAAATGATGGGAGAAATACACTGTAAAGGAGAACACTGCGAACTCATCTATGCTTTTGTAAAACTTTTTTTTTTCCCAGCACAGAGTTGAAGAAGGAAATCATGTTTTAAAGACGTCTGTCAATCACTGACAGTCCCTGGTACAAGAATTTAGCACTGCTCTCTTGGTCTTCCAATTTGCTGTACTAGGCAAAGCCCAGCTGCTTAAGGCCTGATCTACTTAACAAACACGTACTGAGCGCTGAGCAGCTGCAGCCTTGTAATCAGTATCAGGTTTATTAGTAGTCGGTCACCATGAGTCAGAATCCACTCAGTGACAACTAACAAAAACATAACCCACACTTTGCAGCAAGTAGTGACTTAAAGGGTATGAGGTAACATTTCTGCTTTATTTCTAATAATAGTATGAGTTTTGCAGAACAAATGGTGAATTTGGAGTTAAATGCTGAACGAATATGAGTAATAATCCAGATGACACAGCCTTGCTGGCTGAAAGTGATGAGGACTTGAAACACTCACAGAGATTTAAGATCACAGCCTTCGTATTGGTTACACCTCAACATCAGGAAAACAAAAGTCCTGACAACTGGGCCAGTAAGAAACATCTTGATAAATGTGAAGAGAAAATCAAAGTTGTCAAGGATTCCATTCTTTACCTAGATTCACCAATGCACACCCACAGAAGCAGCAGTCAAGAAGTCAAAAGATGCATTACATTAGTTAAATCAGCTTCAGAAGACCTCTTTCAAGCCTGAAAAAACAAAGATGTCACCTTGAAGACTAAGGTGCACCTGACTCAAGCCATGGTGTTTTCAGTAACCTCATATGCGTGAGAAACCTGAACAGTGAGTGAGAAAGACAGAAGTGACACCTTTGAACTGAGGTGTTGGCAAAGATGACCGAACACACTGTGGACTGCCAACATAATGAACAAATCTGTCTTGGAAGAAGTACAACCAGAATGTTCCTTAGAAGCAAGGATGGCAAAACGACATCTCATTTACTTTGGACATGGTATCAGCAGGGTTCAGTTCCTGGAGAAGGACATCATGCTTGATAAAGTATAGGGCCTGCAAAAAATCTGAAGCCCTTCAACCAGGTGGATTGACACAGTGGCTGCAACAATGCATAGCAACAGTTGGGAGGATGGCGCAGGACTCAGCAGTGTTTTGTCCTACTCTACATAGGGTTGCTATGAGTCAGAACCGACTCGGTAGCCCTGACAACAACAACAGCATACAGATCACCCACGGATGGCACAAACAATGAACACAGTTGGCTGCTAACCCAGAGGTTGGTAATTTGAGTCTAGCCAGAGGTATCTCTGAAGAAAGGCCTGGCAATCTACTTCAAATCAAATCAGCCACAGAATACCATATGGAGTACATTTCCACTCTGATGCACTTGGAGTCACCATGAGCGGGAATCAACACAATGGCAACTAGTTCCATTTAGGCACATGGTAATCTTTTTTATTACTGATGGCCTCAGTGAGATGTTGGTTCTACCCAGAATACTAAATCTTTGTTGATCCTTACTGAACAACTAGCAACAATTATATGATATGGAGCTAGCTGTGCCCCTACCTGCAGGATGGAAGGGATGAGTATTGAGGCAAAATCACCAACTGGATACTAAATCCTCTTGTCTTGAGAGTCTCCAATAGGGCATATTTACCCATAAATTCTACAGCAGTGTTCCCGTTAGAATGTTCTTCCTTTGAAATAACTGCAAGGTCTCCAACAAGGTGCGAAACAATCTGAAGTATCATAAAATTTTGTTATCAGCTTATGGTTCTAATGGGCAAATCAGTTTCCTAAAGATTGTGAAGAACAGGGAAGCATAAGAGTGTTCTGGTGCCTAAGAGTGGCAGATGTTGAAATGGAGGAAAGGCACAGAATAGGGAAGTTCAAGTTCGGGGGTGCGGATAATCTGCTTACTTCACGGCTTTGGATAAGACCAGCCCCGGAACGAAAGTCATGAGTGCATGGGTGTGTTTTCATTAAATTTGTAAAGTCAAGAAATGTTCTTCCAAGGCACAGCCTACATCCCCAAACTCAGAAAAACACATTATGCTGGAGACAGAGTTGAGGAACAACAGTGCAGAGACTCAGAATAACTACTGGAAATTTCAGAGCACATCTTTCCAATACGGCTAAGTGCATTAAAATCATTAAGTAATCCAGGATACTTGTAAGCACCCTCTCTATTTACTCGGAAACTCTGATGACAGAGTGGTTAAGGGCTAAGTCTGCTTGCTAACCAAAGAGTCGGCAGTTCAAATCTACCAGGTGCTCCTTGGAAACTCTATGGGATAATTCTACCCAGTCCTGTAGGGTCGCTATGAGCTAGGATCGACACGATGGCACCTTCCTATGACCTACCATTCCAGCTTTCTCTCTCGGCCAAAAACAGAGTTTGTTCTGAGTATTTGACAGAATGTCTCTGAATTCAAGCAGCGGCTTAGCTGAGAGAGGAGCTGAACATGTTCAACTAATTTTCAAGGAACGTTTTCTTCCTCGGAGGTATGTTTGGAATTTTAGACTTCAAGTTTTATACCTTAAGCCATATTTTCAAAGTGAGCATTCTTCTTTAATTTCTCCCATCAAACAGAATGCAGGTTTCGGAAAGAGCTCACTGAGACAGTGTCTGATCATGGCCCAGAATTCCACGGAAGACACCTTCCAAGACGAGATCTCACGGTAAACTGGGCATCTTTTCATGAACATCACTCTGGATAACAGCTTAGTCACTTCAAGTACTATATCTCGTTTCTCTTGATAATATCCGTATTATTTTTCTTCTGATATGATTAGAAATGGGCAAAGGAAACAAACTTCTAATAATTACCTCCTAGTATTTTGTCACTGATACTACATTTCTAGACTTTTCTTGCTTTGATTGTTTTCCTGAAGGTCCATAAACCAAACAAATTGTGTAAATTATAACAGGGTCCAGTTTCTTGTCAGGTTTCACATATGTGAAAGAGAACAAAGACTTCTGTCTCATAAGATCATGGTGGGGATAAAATTTTTCAGCATATGTTGAGCACATTGCACATAGTAGATACTTAATAAATGACAGTGCCAATGTCTCATGTGCTCAATTGCTAACTGAAAAGTTTGGAGGTTTGAGTCCACACAGAGCAGAGTCAGAAAAAAGGCCAAAAAAAAAAAATCAGTCATTAGAAATCCTAGTAGAAGTTCTACTAACACATATGTGTCACCATTGAAATCAACCTAATGGCAACTGGTATTAGTTATTATTTTCTAAGAAGTTTCTAAAAAGTTGGCAGTTTAAAAATAGGATAAAGACTGAAGACACTGAGAATATCAAGGATAACAGTTATTGTGTGTATGATATTTTTTACACTTTATGGTACACTTTCATGTATATTAACACACAACAACCCTGTGAGGTAAACAGAGCAGTATCGTGTTTGTTTTCTGTTGTTTCTGTAATCAATTACCATAGCTGTAGTGGTGTAAACAGCACACACGTATTATCTTACAAGTCTTGTGATTCACAAATCCAGTAACTCACTGAGCTAAGAAATCAAAGGGTCAGCAGGCTATATTCCTTTTTAAAGGCTCTATAGGATAATCAGAAACCCTGGTGGCATAGTGGTTAAGTGCTATGGCTGCTAACCTAAAGGTTGGCAGTTCAAATCCACCAAAGGCTCCTCGGAAACTGTGGAGCAGGTTTACTATGTCCTATAGGGTCACTGAGTCAGAATAGACTCAACAGCAGTGGGTGAGTTTTTAAGCGATAGTTTATTTCCTCGGTCACTTGGTTTGGTAGAAGAATTAGTTTTCTTACAGTTTTAGGAAACAGATCCCTGTTTCCTTGCTAGCTGCCAGCTGAGGGTCATCACAGCTTATGGAAGCTGCAGCATTTCTTGGCTCATGGCACCTTCTCTCCTTCCTCAAAGCCAGCAACATTAAGACAAGTCCCTCTCAGACTTCAAAGCTCTCCCACCGCATCTATCATAGTGTCTCTGTGATTTCACCCAGGAAAACTCTCCTGCTTTGAAAGAATCTTGTGATTAGGTTGGACCCATGTGATAATTTTCCTATCTTGGAGCCCACATCTTTATCACATCTGCAAAGTCCTTTGTAACGTGTGACGTAACATATTCACAGGTTCAAGGGATTAGGACATGGATATCTTTGAGGATCCATTATTTTGCTTTCCTTGTTTGTTGTTATCCACATTTTACAGGTAGAATGAAGTTCAAAGAGGCTAAGAGACTTGGCAGAGGTCACAAAGTAAGGAACAAAGAAGGGACTACTTACTTCAGACCCTAAAATTGCTTTACTCCAAACCCAAGTTAGATGATTCTGAAAGGCAACCTAGCATTTACGCTTTTGCTTTCTCCCCCTTCCCCACCCACATGTAAACCTATACTTTCATTAGATATACTTAAGGCTGACATTCTTGAGTAATTAATGCATTTTCCCAAAGCTGCCAAAGAGAAACCAAAGTTTCATTGCATTTCTATGGATTCTGTTGTAATTTCTTCCAAAGCTTACCGTGTTAAAAAGTACTATCTGCCAGCAGTTGGATATTTTCAGCTTGAACTGTAGAGCAAAAGAAAATGAAAGGAAGGAAAAATCTATTTCTTGATGGGTTGAGTGTTAAATGAGGCCTATACAGTGGCTTCTATCTCAGTAAACGTTTTTTTCCTCCAAAGATGTACTTAGCAATTTGATTTCCAGAGGCTTACTGCCCATTTGAGACAAGACAAGTCATTTTGTGTTCCCCAGAAAACATAAGATTTGTAGCTTCCTTTCTTGTCATCAAATTTAGAAGCATAATTCAAATTTACTTTAGCATGATTTCAACTGGGAGATATTTATTAAGCCCATTAATAAATACAGAATGTCAAATGACAAGTTGAGGAAATATATGATTAACCGGTACATTGTGAGTTCCCAAACACTCTGTGAAAACAATCACGTTTCTGAGATGTAAGGGCACTGTTTGGATTAAGATTAGAAGGTACTCATTAAAGAAAGGTAGAAAATACATGTAGGTCAGTTACATACAAAGTTCATAGTGGACTCTAGGAACCTGATCACAACCACTTCATATTAGAATAACACAATGAATGTTTTCATCAGAAAAAATCCTAGATTCATCAGCTTATACATTTTCAAATAAGTTACACACTTTTAGGAATTTATAAAATAAAATCCATTCTGGAAAGCTGTTGTCCACCTTCTGTAATCTGGCTTCTGGACCACCTTTTTGTCTCATTTCTTGCCAGATTTCTGAAACCATCCTAAGCTCTAGCTGTATCAAATATTCACATTTCCCCCGAAATCACGTGTTTAACATACTATTGCTGTTACTGATGACCTTTTATCCAATCTTCCATGTGTATATGTGCATAAAACCAAAACATTCAACAATCTTTGAAGATTTATTTCCATATATATTCCTTATATAATTCTTTGTCAGATAAACTATACATTTTCTAGAACATTAATGATTTAGGTTGACGCTTTGTAGCAAAAGATAATTCTCAAAAACCAAGAAATAATTTGCTGGTTAAGAATCACCTAAACACATATTTATGGAATGAGGAAGAAGTCTTAAGAATTTTTTTCTCTCAGTTACCTTTTTTTACAGAAAGGAAAGTAAGCCAAAACCAAACCCAGTGTCACTGAGCCAATGCTGACTCATAGCGACCCTACAGGTCAGAGCGGAGATGTCCCATAGAATTTCCAAGGAGCACCTGGCAGATTTGAACTGCTGACCTTTTGGTTAGCAGCTGTAGCGCTTAACCACTATGCAACTGTAAAGCACACAAAAATGAAGTTACCTATCCCAGATCATACAAAAACTCAGCATAGAGTTCCCATCCAACATCGTTTCCATTATATCACAATATCCCCTATACCACTATATCCCCAAATGAGGAAAGAGCTCAGAATCACAGTACTCCAATGTAGCAATCAATTCAACAATGCTTCCCACATTCGGAATCTGCTCTCTCCTCCCACCCCAAGCAACATTTCTAGGGCCAATAGATTGCCCAAATGTGTGTTCACTAGGATAGTTCTCTGAGAGTCCAGATGAGGAAAGTCTTAAAAGGGATTCCATTGCTCAAAACAAAAAGGTCTAGCAGCCTTTTTTTTTCAGTTGTGCCAGGAGTAGTTTGAGAAAGAAAGCTTCAAAATGGGATTCTGAAGCAGGATCACTCACCAAGCAGCTGATAATGAAGACCTCATCCATGATGCTAAGCAGAGTACTTAACATCTGGTAGGCTTTACTGAAGCAGAGGTTTTATTGGCGATGAGTAGGAAGGGATAGTGGGGTTCTGGGAGACACAATCATCCTAAAACCCGCAAAATCAGATACTTCTTGCTCAGTGCTAATCAGTCCATTGGGGAAAGACAATGAAAGAATGCAGTGTTACATTACCAAATGCAACAGAAATTAGAGTGTCTCTTAGGAGGTATTAAAGGATACTCTCATCACTTCTAGCCAAAAAACCCCACACCCACTGCCATCGAGTCCATTCCAACTCAGAGTGACCCTACAGACAGAGTAGAACTGCTCCATACAGTTTCCAAGGATCACCTGGTGGATTTAAACTGCTGACCTTTGGGTTAGCAGACACGGCACTTAAGCACTACACCACCAGGGTTTATAGCCAGAGGGAGCAAAATGTTGAAGATCTGACAGAGATTTAAATGTTGCACTAGTAAAACTTCAAAAAAGATTGACTTCTCGACTCCAGTATCTTCCACCATCAAAATAGATACAGCTTACTTGGTGGACTTCTTTGAGTTCTTCTGGAGGCAGCGTGTTTCACATTTGAGGAGGCTGCTACTTCCCAGTGGTAACTGGACAACTGTAGCCACGGACTGATAAAGAAATTGTTCTAGGGGCTTAGATCAGAGCCTAGTCCACCAGGTAAACCAGTAGATGTGTCGGCTATGAATAAAGGATGTCTACAGTGGGTAGCAGAGGAGGAAGACAATGAACCTTTTGTACAGCCTCAAGACTAGCTATTGTAGGAGGAGTAGCTCTTTGCACTAACCTTTCTCTTGTGAGTTTTCCCAGACAAAGTAACCAGTGCATTCTTCCCAGATGGAGTGAACTCAGTATATAGAACAAGTAGCATATTATCCTGATCCTTTCTTCAGAATTAAGGCCCTCATTTCCCCAGCTGTTAGGACTATAGGCTTCCATGAATTCCTATCAGGTAATTTGCCTTTGTCAAAGCAGTTTGTATTGTCCAAGATTATACCCCTTCTCCTGGTGTAGCCCATATCCTACAGTTGCTTGACGTGGGATACAAAGACCCAGCCCCTCAGCTCTATTGAAGGTAACTTTGAAGGAGCAGCCCAGCTCCAGTGCTCACCATGGGACCTTCTGAACTCCTTGTTTTTCCTGCATCACTCTGCATATACATCTGTGTTTTATTATATCACCTAGTTTTGTCACTATGCTGTCGAATCCATCGCTTTATTTTGTGATTACGAGTTGTATCTACTCATCTTTGAAGACGTGCACACCAAATTTTACTGACAAACCTAAAAAGATTTCAGAAAACAATTTTATCAGTGTCACTGTCATTGGATAAAACCCAGTGTCTTCAAGTCGATTCCAACTCATAATGACCTCATAGAACAAAATAGAGCTACCCCATAGGGTTTTCAAGGAGTGGCTGATGAATTGGAATTGCCAGCCTCTTGGTTAGTAATCTGAACTCTTAACCACTATACCATCAGGGTTCCATCATTAGATGAGATTGCCAGCCTCTTGGTTAGTAATCTGAGCTCTTAACCACTATACCATCAGGGTTCCATCATTAGATGAGACTGCTTTTAAAAAATCTCTGGGGGGAAACATTTTCAAGAAGCTCTTTAAGAATGTGCTATATCCTGTATTTGTTGATCAGGAACTGTTACAGTTAGGAAGTTCTTTCTGATATCTAACCTAAATCTCTCCTACTGCAATTTCAAACCACTTCCTTTTCCATCCTTAATGAATTAGGTAAGGGACTGGTAATCACTGTTACCTGCCACTTATAATCTTTCATATGTCTGCCATTATTAGAATTATTTCTTTATACTTAAATATTGTCTCCTATCAGATAATTTATCCCACTTAGCTACTGCCTGATTTTTAACACTTAAGTAATTTAGTTTTACTAGTACATTCTCTGGCATCTCTATATTTTCCGTAAACTGTGAAGACCAAATTTAATGAGTCTTTAAAACACAATGCACAGAGAAGTTTTTGTTCTTTTGGAAGTTTGGCTAGTTACAACCTAGAGTGGGTTGGTTTTCAGATTGCTGTAAACTATTCCTACATTAAAAATGTATGTCAGATTGTTTAACCTCAAGGAAGAAGCAATTTCTCCAGACCTACTTATCAAGTAGGGTAGTATCTTTCTCTTATGTAGGAAGCTAATGTAAACTATTAATGACATGGATCAGGTACAAAATGTTCTTAGTGCTAACTCTTTCCAAATAATCTTTAAAAAGAAAGACTCATTTTGCTTCTTAAGGTTTGGTTTTTCAAAGGTAAGCCTTTTTAAGAATTGTTAGTTCAATGATACATACTTGGGAAGTAACTGTTCTCCTGAATGCAGTCTGTGTGATGTCATTAGCAGATGTGAATTTCTTGCCATTGTTCTTGAATGTGACAATCTGTTATGTGTGACATCTTTAGTGTGATTTATAAAATTAGAAAGAAAAATGAATGAAGTTGCTGAGTGCTTTTCTCTTTTAGTAGGTAAAGTTTAACAAAATTGCCCACACAGAGACAAAATAATGCTTCATTCTTATATTTTGAGAAATATATGGAAGTATTTAAAAAATTATAATTATCTTTCTGCTTGATACATCAAACATTAAAGCGGCCGAAAACATTTGCAGTGATTTCTATATATGCAAATTTTATGCCTACCTAGAAACTAAGTATACTATGTTTTACACAAATAACACACACCTTCCACGTTTGGTTGCCAACCACTTCCTCCCCCTGCAAGCTATTTTCCTAAACACTACTATGCCAGTTTTTTCCTGTGCGTTCCTATAAAAGAAATTAGCATAGCACTCTTACAGAAATGCCTCATGAGAGAGGTAACAGTTGATAAATAAATGTAGAAGATGAGTGCTATTTGCATAAAAATACAGTATTACATGATGATATATTATTTCTAAATCATAATTATGTATCATTATGTTATATACAAATTATAAATGTTATATATACACATGTATGTATAGGTTGTATGTATATAGATTAAGCAGATGATTGAGGACACAACCACCTTTTAGGAACCACTGTTTAATAGCTTTATTACCTCCTTCTAAAAGTGGGCAACCAACAAATGCATGCCAATATGAAGTTTTCATGCAAACTGTAATTCAAGCATTCTCTGTTTTTTAGGTATAGTGATGATCACTTTTGCCTCTTTAATGCATATTCTTTTGGACCTTTTCCCACTTTAAAGTGACAAGCACTGAGCTGACCGAGCTGACCTGTCAGTAGCAGCTGTTTCAAGCATTCCACACTAGCCGGCTCTACACACCAGCTAAAAAAGTGGTTGTGTAAAATCAGTTTGCACAAAAACATCTTCCTCATTTCCACCCAGTCATCCATTCAAATGTATGCAAAATGCTTTATATTTTGGATCAGATACTGTGGGCCGTGGTTTATATGTATTAATTCACTTAATTCTACCATAAAACTTCGATGTAATTTCTATTGTCTGTATTCTACATAAAGGAAAATTAATTTCAGAGAAATTCAATACTCTGCCCAAGCTCCAGAGCCAATATGTGTCAGAGAGTGGGATGTGAATAAAAACCGATCAATACCAAATCCATTGCTGTAGAGTCAATTCCAACTCATAGTGATCCTAGGAGGCAGAATAGAACTACCCAGTATGGTTTCCAAGGCTGTAAATCTTAACAGAAGCAGACTGCCACATCTTTCTTCTGCAGAGCAGCTGGTGGGTTCACACAACTAACCTCATGATTAGTAGCTGAGTGTTTAACCACTGCACCACCAGGGCTCCTCTAGGACTTGAATCTGTATCTCCAACTTCAAAACATGGGCTTTTCCCATCGCAGCTAGACCTCCTTGTTTAGGCAGGATTAAGAGTAGAGACTGGAGTTAAGCTGTCTGGTTTCAAAGCCGTGGCACTGCTACTTCTTAGTTTATGACCTCCTTAGCACCTCTGTGCTTCAGGTCCATAATTTGTAAAATGAACATAAAAGTAGCATATACAAAACCCACTGCAGGTGAGCTGATTCTAACTCATAGCGACCCTATTGGTCAGAGTAGAACTGCCCCACAGTTTCCAAGGAGTGCCCGAAGGATGTGGACTGGTTTGGTTAGCAGATGTAGTTGCACTTAACTGCTATGCCACCAAGGTTTCCAAAAATTGGTATAGAACTCATAAAGTTGGTTTGAAGATTAAATGTTCATATACATAAGGTGTTTAGAATAATACCTACCACATAATAAATAGTTAATACCATTAGACTGCCTATTATTATGTTATTTTTATCACACAATGAAAAGATCCTACTGAAAAGCAACTGACACGAAGGCAGGAGGAGCAGCAATGGCACACTCCTGCAATAGCCCACTTCAGAGTCCAAACACTGCTAACCAGTTACCCAATAGATCCCCCAGGACAACGGAGACACTGAGCAGGTGTGTTTTTCCTTTGGGGAGAGAGCTGCAGAGGCACAACAGTGGACAAACACTAGGCAGCAAGGACATCGGGAGCTGAAGACAGAAAGGTCAGAAGCAACAAGAAGAAAACATACAGCCTCTGCTTTCCAGTATTCCTGAAAGTTAGTCCTGATTGTATTTCTCTGCTGTGTTGGTGTTAGTGATGCTGTTCTTATCAGCCTTACAGCGTCATTTTCTTTCATTCTTAACCCTAGTGGCCTATTGGTGAAGTGCTATGGCTGTTAACCATAAAGGCCAACAGTTCAAATCCACCAGGTGACCCTTGGAAAAGGTGAGGCAGTTCTGCTCTGCCTATAGAATCACTATGAGTCAGATTCAACTCAAGAGCAGTAAGTTTGGGTTTTTTCGGTTACTTAGACGTAACAGCTGTCTTTGTGTTGATCCACAACTTTAATAGTTGTTAAGTTTGACTGTTCAGTTAAAAAAAAAAATCTTGCTAACCCAGGTACATCAGCAGAATTTTGAAACATCATTTTTTCATTTTTGTTTAGCATAAAATATGGCATATGGGAGAGTAATTATAAAGCTACTTAGAGTTCTATATGAAACCTCTAGGCCGTAAATTTTTCATTGTTTCCTAATTTGGGTCAAGATCTGGTGCCTAATAAATTCCACAGCATGTTTGACAACATTCCAAGTATGCCTCAGTCTTGATTTGACTTTCAGCTTCTTTATTTGCATTTTACTTCTTCGTCGACTAGTGCCGCTGAGGACAGTATGCTGCCTAAGTAGCAGAATTCATGGCAGCTTTCAACTCAGTATTGAGCCTGGTGCCAAGATCTTCAAACACTCTAATCATCTTGTCACACTTCTAGAATGAAAGCTTTGGTGTTGTGATCAAAGACTGTGATCCCACTGAGAACTTCACCTGTGATTTAATCTGACTCCCTGCAGATACTAGATAGAAATGCATAATCGAGTTTATTAGTTTGCAACAATTCCTAATGTAAAGAATTCTATAGCGCAGGGTAAAGAAGTGAGATTCAGAGTGAAGGTGAGGCCATCTCTACCTTCACCCCCGCGATTGTTGCCCAGTTGAACTGTCAGGGGACTTCAGATCTCCAAATACAGTTCCAAATAAGTGACTGACATCTCAGAGTCATCAGGACAAGAATGCCTACTTCATAACACAACACCAAAGGGAGGTCACCATATTGTTATGAATACTTCAGTAAAATCTTAATAGTTTCTAATATTCACTCCTTTTGCATTCCTGCAATACAACAAACCTAAATACCATGAATGTGCTATTATTGTATGTGTGCTTGCTAGCGCATCACAGACACCCGCTAGTATTACTTTAGTTCTCTAAGTTTATAATAAGCCCTCCCCAGTGGTTACAGGAAACCCTGGTGGCATAGCGGTTAAGTATTGTGGCTGCTAACCGAAAGGTTGGCAGTTCAAAATCCATCAGGAGCTCCTTGGAAACTCTTTGGGACAGTTCTATTCCATTCTGTGGGCTTACTGTGAGTCAGAATCAACTTGACAACAGCTGGTTTGGTTTTTTTGGTTCCAGTGATTACAGTTATGCTAGTCACTGTTACAGAAAATTAAAATACAATGGACTACTTTGCATGTGTGGATATCACCCTTATGAAGCATTCTCAGTGACAAGTTTTCATTTTTATATAAAACAATCTTTTTGTCATAGTTCATATACGAACAATATACTTGTCCTCATTTTAGATGTTAAATTTTTTTTTCTTTTTTATTTAACATGACTGAGTGAGATGTTAAAAATTTTAAAAAATTAAAATGGAGTTTCTGTAACTTGCCTAAGGTCACTGTTAGTAAACTACACGGCTGAGACTCACACCTTGGTATCTGTATCAAAGAACATATTTTTTTCTCTTAAATGGCCTACAAATCCATTGCTGTAGCAAGAGGTTTCCAGAAGTGTTACCTTCAAACCTCTTGAAACACGGCAAATAATAAACAAGACAGAGGTACACAAATGAAGAGAAAAAAAACACGACACTCATAAGTTATAAAGCAAGAAAGATTCTGTGGCTTCTCTGTGTGTAAAAGGAAACCTTCCTAGGAGGAGCTGGAGCTTGAACCAGAGCGTCAAGTATTTGTGAAATGTGTCTAAAACATATAGACACCTGGTGGATTTGAACTACTGACCTTTTGGTTAGCAACCATAGTCTTAATCACTATGTCAGCAGGATTTCCTGTACAGACACAGATGAAGAAAAGCCATGGATTCCACAAGCAGCCAGCATGGGTAAAATAGTAAGAGTCAGGTACCTTCCTGGGAATAATGAAATACTAGCAAGTCTGGCCTGCCCCAGGGGTAGAGACTCACATTGCAAAGTAGCAGGGGATAGTGGCAGACAACACAGAAGACATTAAGCAGTGGAGGGTTTTATGTTAGGCAAGAAATTTACCTCAGATTTGGCAAGCATTTAGAAATCACACAGCTGGAGTAACAGAATTTCCAGCAACACGGTGTGAGATAACTTAGAAGGCTAGACACCATCAATAAAACCTAAGCTTGGTAAAGTCCTACATTACAGATAGCACTAAAACACCAGAAGAGAAACTAAAATCTATTGTACATGGTGTCAAATATGTCTTAAATGTAAAGGACAAGGTCATGAAATATCCTAATTCTAGGTAGTTTCTTCAAATTGGAGAGGGATCTTGGTGGTGCAGTAGCCGAGCACTTGGCTGCTAGCTGAAAGGTCAGTGTTTCAAACCCAACCACACCTGCTCAGCAGGAGAAAGACGTGCCAGTCTGCTGCCATAAAGGCTGGAAACCCTATAGGATAGTTCTGCTTTGCCCTATGGCGTCACTAGGAGTCAGAATTGACTCAGTAGCAACGGGTTTGGTTCTTTACGTTGGGGCCAAAGAAATCAGTTCGACTATTTTATAAAATGTCTTAAAGCCAGTTCCCCTAAGACTACCAGAACTCATGGCAGCTTCACTTATGCTAGAGTAGAACTGCATGGCTTAGGACTCTCAGTGACTGGTTTTTCAAAAGTAGATTGCCAAATCTTTCTTCTAGGATGCTTCTGGGTAAACTGAAACTACGTAGCTTTTGGATAGCAGCCAAGTGTGTTAACTGTCTGTGTTAACTGCTTGTAGCGTACAGAGACTCAATGAAATGTCTTGCTTCCTACTTAATTCCTGTCTTTCTTCCTGGAGTATATTTTAAGGATTTTCAAAAATTGCAAATGACAATGTTCTGAAGGTATAAGCACAAGATGAATGATCCAGTTGCTCTGGACAGAACTAAATTTCTAAGAATTATTTACGAAGAAAAGTACAGGGGAAAAATTCACTTGTATCAAGGTGCTAATATGCATCAAGCATTATGTATGCTGAGCACCTTCACACGGCCTCGCCGTTCAGCTTTTACCATCACCAGTCCAATTCTGTCTAGCTAGCTCTGACTCATGGTGACTTCTGTGTGTCAGGGTAAAACTGTGCTCCATAAATTCTCAACTTTTTTTCTTTAAATAGATCAATATGTACGTCTTCCAAGACAGACTTGTTCATTCTTCTAGCAGTCCATGGTATAGTCAATGTTCTTTGCCAACACTATAGTTCTAAGGCATCAGTTCTTCTTTGTTCTCCCTTATTCATCGTCCAAATTTTGCATGCGTATGAGACAATTAAAAATACCATGACTTGGGTAAGTATCCGACTCGACGGCATTTGGCTTGGCTGGGTCAAGCACATCTTAGTTCTCAAGGATTAAGTCCCGTTTTCAGCACCTGCAACAAACTCTAAAGTTTCAATCCAACCCGACTTTTCAATCTAAGTGTCTCTAATCTCTTAACTGTAATGTTCACTTTAGCTCTCCTTTCTGTTGCGTTATATTAAGTGATGTGGTTTAAATATATAGACAGAAAAGCTCAGATTTAGTTCAAATTTTATTGTAATCGAATGTTCTTGTTGATGCTATCAAGTATCTGACTACTATAACCAAGCAAAACCAAACCCACTACCATCAAGTGGGTTCCGACTCACAGCGACCCTATAGAAAAGAGTTGAATGGCCCCATAGAGTTTCCAAGGAGTGTCTGGCAGATTTGAACTGCTACATTCTGTTTAGCAGCCATAGCACTTAACCGCTGCATCACCAGGGTTTCTGGCTGCTATAGACATTTGAAAATAATTACTCTTAATGAATCTTGGCTTTTTTTTCTTTTCTTTTGGACATAATAGCAGAATTTATTCAGTAAACATTTCTTGGAACACTACTATTGCCATACATGATACCTATAGTTGGGATACAATCATATGCGTAATTCACTCACACTCACATTCTGAAGAGGAACCCATTGAACTCGTTGCCACTGAGTTGATTCCAACTCATGGCAACTCTATAGAACAGAGTAGAGCTGCTCCATAGAGTTTCCAAGGAGCACCTGGTGGATTCGAACCACTGACATTTTGATTAGTAGCTTCAGCTCCTACCCATTACACCTCTGGGTTTCCTCTGGAAAGGAAGCATTCATTTAACAAATGTTTACTGGATGGATTAAAAGATGTGTAAGATATATGTCTTCATTTGGGGACCTTATTATCTATGAGAAGACAAAGATTTATAAACAAAAACACTCTCTACCATTTTATAAGTCAATGATAAAGTGCCATGAGCTCAAAAAGAAAGAGACCTATCCAGGGGAAGTCATTGCAAGCCTTTCAGAGAAAGTAACATCTAAATTAGAAGGATTAGTGAGAATTTCCGGGCAGATAAGGGGAAGAACATTCCTAACAGAAGAAGTATATGGAACTATCAGAAACGAAAAACTTGTGGCACCTTCGGGAGAGAGCTATTATTTAATGGAATAGTTAGCACAAGGATCACCAACTGTTCCTACTTAGACGCTTGTCACCAGTCTTGGTAACTTCAACAGACTTGTAAGGGATTCATTCAATTCCCTGGCCTCTAGATTCCTCACCTCCAGTAACTATTTCCTCAAACCTTCTAGAATTCCTTCTAAAGTATAACCTTCTTATTACAATAACTATGTTGTTGTTAGTTGTCATAGAGTTCGTTCCAATAGCACATTGGAGAATGCCACATTGTTCAGTCCTGTGCCATCTTCAGCAACTGGTATGCTTGAGTCCATTGTTGTGACAGCTGTGTATTTTGAGTCCCTTCCGACATAGGAGGCTTGTCTTCCAACACTATATAGAACAATATTCTGTTGTGCTGCACAGGATTTTCATTGGCTAACTTTTGGTTCTAGTATCTCTTAGTCTGGAAGCTCTTCTGAAACCTGCCCACAATGGTTGACACTGTTTCTATCTGAAAAACCAATAGCATAGCTTTCAGCATCATAGCAACTTCAAGCAACAATACAACAAAACAACAGATGAATGGTAGATAATAACTGTAAGTACTCTCAAAAACTCATTAGAATTTTCAAACACTTCATGGTCTGAATGACGTCTCCAACCCTTCTAACACACTTACTTTAGAAACTCACTTTGAAACTTTCTGAACTTTGTTGAGATCTCTGTCTTAGTCATCTAGTTCTGTTGTAGCAGAAGCACCAGTCAGATGGTTTTAACAAATAGAAATTTATGTTCTCACAGTCTCACAGGCTACAAGCCCAAAGTCAGGGTGTCATCCTAAGGCAGAGGCTTTCTTTGTTGGCTCTGGAGGAAGGTTCTTATTGTCAGTCTTCCCTTGGTCTGGGAGCTTCTCCACACAGGTACCCTAAGTCCAAAGGATGCATTCTGCTCCCAGCATTGCTTTCTTGGTGATAGCAGGGCCCCAGTCTCAGCTAGCTTCCCTTTTTCTGTATCTCTTATAACATGACAGGCGGTACAGGCCTATTATGTTTCCTCAGGGAAACTCCCTTAGCACTGAAGCAGGGCTGTGGCTGCAGCAAGGGTGCTACATCCTACCCCGATGCTCTTTAACCACAGGTGGAAATTATGATTTATAACCCACAGGAAATTCACAAAACAGTGGACAATGATGCACTACTCGGGATCACAGCTTAAGTTGATACATTTTGGGGGACACAATTGAGTGCATGACAATCCCCAGCCAGTTGATATATCCTACCACTTCTTCACCTTCATCACCTCAATGTCCACCTTTATACCTATTACTCACTTGCCTGTACTCTCATCTCCCTTGCAACTCTCCTCTTCTGATCAAAACTCTAATTAAACCCAGCTCCTCACCTACTCCATGCCCAAATACTAGCAGTTGAATCCAGCTGGGGAAAAAAGAAATCTTAATGAGTAGTCCCACATTCTACTTCTGACCACTAATCTCAAAGAAATCATTCTTACCCCAGGTCCTTTGTTCTTTCCGTGGCATCTGCCTAAAATGCTTTCCCTCAGATCTTCACAAGGCTGGCTACCTTGATTAAATCTTTCTTAAAGAGGCCTTCCCTTGACTCTCCTTAAGAGAGCCCCACCTACCCTAGCCTATCTCTCTCCCTTAACTCTGCTATACTTTTTGTCATGGGACTCATCACAGGGCTTTTTTATCAACTGTCTCTCAGGGCCAGTTTATCTAATAAGCAAAGTATACAAGGCTTAGTTGAGCATATATACTAATCTGTAGGGTCCAGTTTCACGTGAGTTATCACAGATGTGAAACCATTTACAACAAACTGTTCAGTACTCATCCTTGTAACCAATGATGAAACCCACGTGAAATTGTTCACCACAAATTAGTAAGTAAGCACAATTTAGCCAGCGCACCCTTTGCTTACTCCTTATTCTGTCCCAGTCTGCTCCACTAGAATGTAAGCTCCATGAGAGCAAGAATTGTGCTTTTCACATTTACTGCTACATGCTTAGGTGTCCGGCACGTAGTAAGCAATCAATAAGTAGTTACTGAAAAAGTTGATGAGTAATTGTCTTGTGTAGCTAAAACATGGCAGAATAATTATGAGGCTCAACAATAATAACAGTTAAGTTGATTATGCTTTAACTGTGTAGGGCAGTTTGTTGAAAAATTAAAATGGACAATCTCATGCAACCTTCACAACTCTACAAGGTAGATGTTTTCGGTACCTGTCTTTTACAGACAAGGTCACTAACGCACAGACAAATTGGGTAACTTTCTAAGCACGCGTTGTTAGAAATGTTTTGTTTCTTTTGATTTGTTTCCCAAGTAGAAAAACTCTTCATTATTTTTGTTCTTTCAAATCAATCAACTAATCAATTAGGCCAAAAGAACACACTGAACTTGCTATTGTGCGCCCTGGGTGATTTCCCGCAGGGAAGTGAAAGTACTGATGAGGAGGACAGACATCTTCTTGGCTTCAACAACTACTGGGTTCAAAAAAAAAAGGTTTTCTAACGTAAAATCTTTGGATCACCTTTCCAGTTCTCAGATAGGTAACTGGTTACTTACACTAAAAAAAAAAATAATCATAAGAGCTAAAAAACTGCTAATTACAAGTAACTGTAATTAAGAATAACAATTCAATTTTTAACATGCGCCCCACATTTCAGAAACGTGGAGTCCATGCCATTGGTAATGTGGGAATTATGTTTTAGTCTAACGACTCAAAAAAAAAAAAAAAAAAACCTTTTTTAACTCATAAAACCATCTGCATCAGGGGTGAGCAAACTTTTTTCTATCAAGAGGTACACAGTAAATGCTATAAACAGAGTTTGCAAACCATAGGAAGTATGACGATTAAGTCCATGACCTTAATTGTTTTAATTTCTACAAGTGCACTGACACCAAGACCTAATCCACCCTTAAAAGCAATTTTGGAACTCTTTCTAGAATAGCCATTGCACACAGTGGTACAGTGGCAAGTTCACATACTTAATTGTCTGGTTGTCTATGAGGGAGTTTTTAGCAGGTAAACAAATAACTGTATTGAAATACCCTCCCTACTCACCTGGTCTGGCCCCCAATACTTTTTTCTTTACCTGAAGATAAAGGAAATATTGAAAGGGAGACATTTTGATGACATCAGGACATCAAGGGCAATATGATGACAGCTCTGATGACCATCCCAGAAAAGTGTTCCAAAACTGCTTTAAAGTGTGGACTAGGTGCTGGCATCAGTGCATAACTTCCCAAGGGAAGTACTTCAAAGGTGACCACAGTAATATTCAGCAATGAGATATGTAGCCCTTTTTCTAGGACGAGTTCATAAACTTAATTGGCAGTCCTCACACGGCTCTGTTGTATCTACTCAGCCACTGCAGCAGAACAGCAGCCGGAGACTGTTTTAAACAACGGACACGCTGTGTTTCAGCAACATCGGAAGGCCAATTAGGGCCTAAAGGTTATCATTTACCAACCACTGATCTAGAGCCTTAGATACCATATTCTTAAGTTAGAAAACATAAGTAGAGAAAGATACAGTCTTTACTCATATGGACGCAAATTTCTTCCTGCTGAAGTCTAACCTGGTGAATATTAGTAGCAACAGTGAAGATGATGAAATGCGGCAATACGTACAAAATCATGTCTCTAACAACAACAATCATAAATACACAACTGTAATAAAATCTAAGTCATTCAAGAACCAGAGTAGTTACTACTTTAAGACAGGGACCCATCATTTTGCTCAGTATTTTATCAGCAAACTCTTAACCATTATTGCTTTCTTCACATAAACTCCATTTTACAACAGAGAGCCATCTGACACAGAGAAAAGCAGGTTTTTATTTTCCTCATATGGAGGGTGTCTTAGTCATCTAGTACTGCTATAACAGAAATACCACAGGTGAATGGCTTTAAAAAGAGAAGTTGTATTCTGTCACAGTCCAGTAGCCTACAAGTTCAAATTCAGGGCATCAGCTCTAGAGGAAGTCTTTCTCTGTTGGCTCTGAAGGAAGGTCCTTGTCATCAATCTTCCCCTAGACTGGGGGCTCCGAGGGCACAGGGGGCTCAGGGATCCTGGGTCCTTTCCAAAGGATGTGCTCTACTCCCAGCACTGCTTCTTTCTTGATGGTATGAGGTCCCCAACTCTCTAACTGCTTCCCTTTCCTTTATGTCACAAGACACTACCTCAAAGCACAATACAGTCTTGGACATAAGAGTCTTGACCTTAAGTCTCGCCCCACCAGCACAACTGCCATCCATCCTCCCTCATAAACATCATAGAGGTAGGGTTCACAGCAAGTAGTAGGAGCATTACACAATGCCAGAAATCATGGCCTAGCCAAATTGCTACACTTTTTTTTTGTCAAGGGCAGGGTGATGGAGGCACAGTTCAGCCCATGACAGGGGTTGACTTGTGTGCTGAGGCATAGACGTCAGTTATGCCTGTGGTCTTCGTCTTCATTCCTCAAGAAGGAATTACCTGTGCACAAGAATTTCTCTAACAGCAAATATATTATGAGAAAGCCCTTTCTTTCAAAGTAATTTCATTAAGTAAGAAGATAAAGAATAAATTAGATTTTATTCCCTCCAAATTATTTTTCAGGCTACTTCTAATTATTCACCCAAGTCTTTACCACATGAATTCATTCAACAGAAAATATTCACAGCCAAAATTTTCAAGCTTATTGATTCAAGTTGAATTTAAAATTATAATAAATTGCATTGGGGGGATCTGTAGTAAAAATTTATGAGATCATCT
This sequence comes from Heterohyrax brucei, assembly GCA_028571685.1. Taxonomy (NCBI): domain Eukaryota; kingdom Metazoa; phylum Chordata; class Mammalia; order Hyracoidea; family Procaviidae; genus Heterohyrax; species Heterohyrax brucei. Next base: position 155,978,974 of record CM053142.1, on the reverse strand, counting down.
TCCCAATTCCAATTTCTGGGAATGAAATTCCACCTATCTATATAGCTCCAATGCTCCCACATCATCCCACCCCCACACCACCATTACAGAGCCCCAAGGCCCCTCAGGTAGGACAATACAGTAATTTATGGGGATTTTTTAGACCTGGAACTGAGAAAGTCCAAGTGACCGTAAAACTGAAGAACTATTGGCAAACAGGTTTTTTCACAGAGAGAGCTCAGGTACAAGAAAAAGAAGAAAGCTAACAGGCACAAGAGATAAAAAAAACACAAAGAGAATCAGGAAGACATTTGAATTTCTGGTCCCAGCTATGTCTGTGACCGAGATGCAAACCTACCTGCCCATTCATGGCTTCCTTCCATTCTATCGGCCTCTATAACTTTCGAGCAAGAGTGCTGATGTTTGCCGTCTCTGACAACTAATCTTGGAACATCTATTCTCTACTGATTTATCTAAGAAATTTCATTGCAAGATTGGGCTACAGGAAATGTTTCACAACTGTGGGAATTATTGCATAAATGTATTCCACCAAAAATACAGTTATAACTCACTCAACATGTTGTTAAGTAAATAAATAGTTCAGCCAAAATAAATAAAGTCATTAAAAGACATCAGGAGTGTTAAGAATATAGAAAACAATTTAAATAAACACTTTGAGGATTAGACAGAATCTATGATAGTTTTATCATACAGTGACACAAACTTATTTTACTGGCTTTAGAGAGTTAATTTCTCTTCCTTAACTGTTCTCCACTGCATGTATTTTGTCCTTCCACAAATTTGATACATATTTACTAGTATGTTTGGTAAACACTTATTATCTACTGTATGCCAATCACTATTCAAACAGCAAGTGACCACAAAATGAGTAAGACTGAAAGTCTCACACAGTGTAATGTGTATTCACCTACCATCTAGATAGAAATAGTGTTTATATGCATATAAGCATGTGCATGTGTTTATACCTACACATACCCACAGAGGTTTTGAGTGTTCAAACTCTCATTCTCAGCTTTAAAATACTTCCAATGAGTGAGACAATCTACTGTAGTAGGTAGGGGTCTAGCCTGACTCTGATGGAGCTTCCTCCCGGCATTCAGGCGTGTCTAGGCATATCTGGAGAACTTGTGTTACAGGAATTCCAGGGCTTACTTACCTGAGATGAGAATAATTCATTCCAAGAGTACAAGCCCATTGTGGGCAAGTTGATCCTAACTGATAGCAACACATTAGGACAGGGTAGAACTGCCTCATAGTGTTTCCAAGGCTGTAAATCTTTACAGAAGTAGACTAGTGGTGTGTTCAAATTGCCAGTGTTTCAGTTAGCAGCTGAGCACTTAGCCACTGCACCACCAGGGCTCAACCTAAGGAAAGAGATCATCAAAGGTCAATCAGATAGCAATCAGAAAACAGTGATCAATCATAATTGTCCTTCAGCTTACACACGCACACTCCCAACTACTATGAAAGGCAAAATCTAAAAGAAGGGGAACTTTGTTACCCCAAATTTCTCAGTCATCAAGACTGCTGGTCAACTGTATCGTCACTGTTGGTGGCTTTGGCAGCAGGAGGGCAATGAAGCCATCAGTTATCTGCATTTAGCAACAACGACATTAAGCAACCACAATAGGATGACAAGTTTTCAACTGCACAGACTATGAGTAGGGATGATATAATTGCCACTTTCGGTCTCATCACTAGAATGAGCCCAAAATGGAAAAATAAGGTCTCCCACATGGTAGTCAAGAGGACTCGTACCAAGTGACACTTGAAATTGCCCCCGTGAGATTCCCAGAAGCTACATAAGAGTGTATGGGGACTGGACCTCACATATAGCAGAAAGGACAAGAACCAGAGGATTCTTCCTTTGTGATTCTTGGTCATCTTGGAGTCCTGGGGTGGTACAAACAGTTAATGCCTTCAGCTGATAACTGACTGGCTGGTGCTTGGAATCTACCCAGAGACACCAGAAAATCAGCCTATGGAAACCCGATGGGAGACAGTTCCCTCTGACACACACGGGACAGCCATGAGTCAGAATTAACTAGGTGGCAACCAACTGTGGTGGCAAATGGTCATTTTATCTTAATCCTAGTTCTATTTAATCTAGGAAGCTAAGATTGGTGGGAAATAAAAATGTTTTTAGTATCTTTCTCAGAAAAATACAGTGAAATAAATGTTTTATATATTTGCCAACTGTTCTGTAGCATTTGTGGTCTTACCAGTTTCTTGAGTATTATTTCAATTGTGCAATGAAAACATTTTGGCATTTTATTACACAAAAAAAGTCACAATAACATTTATTTTGATTTTATTTGAATAATACCTCAGGTTTCAAAGACAAAGGCCAAAACATCAGAAAATCTGCAACAGCAGATTTTGACCTTTTCTTGTTTTTTTGTTTTTCAAGAACCACAATACAATGACTTAAAAGGTAGAATCAAAATTTCTGAGTCATAAACACAATAAATATGTAGATTATAAAGTAATAAAATATCAAATCTTTCAATTCAAACTCATTTTAATCAAAATGTCCTGTAACTAAGACTCATTATTTTGATTCCCCTTAAAATTGAATTTACATTGGTAAATACATAATATATATGTATTTTTTTATTTATAGGGGGATGTCTGTTTTATTAACACTTAATATCGAAAATGCAATCTTGTTAACACATTATGCTGGAATTGTATTGTTATAACTGCTGAAAGAGACTTCAAATGCTTTATAGTTTAGGCCTTAACTTCAATGTAGACTCAGTGAATTTTAATTTCCTAAGTAATTCTACAGTACACAAGTGCCACATTTTTGTAACATGTGTTTTGTGTTGTTTTGCTGTATTCAGCGTCAACCAAGTTTGGAAAACTTTGAGTTAACCTTCACCAGCTTTAAGATTGACCCTTGACAGCCGATTTAATGTTCTGAAATCTAATTTGGCTGGTAAAATGTGCCCAAATGTCTAGTCTCAGAAGGATTTGGAAACTGGGTTGATATTTGCATTCTTTTGAAAAAACTGGACGGAGCAAGTGAAGAATCCTGAGGCAGAGCAGAATTCTCCTTCTGTTTTCTTTCCAAACTTCTGAAAGTCATAAACAAGCAGTTGCATGCACTGCCAACACACTTTCTCCGTCATTATAATGAGCCTCATCCCCAACTTTGGGTCTGAGAATTACACTTAAAAATCATATCAATCAACAGTTTAAAACTTTCTTTCACTAGTGTATTGTTGTTATTCATGTGAGAAGTAAATTATTCAAGAAAGAACTGGAAGAGCCTTGTGGCATTTCATTTTAAATAAATAAACTGATACAGGAAAATTGGGCAGGGGGAATCTTTACCTTGTTTTAGGTTAGCATGGTAATAATCTTTGAATAACTATTTGTGGGACAGGTGAGGGCAGCAGGAAAACATCCACTAATTTTTATTGCCATAGAAACTTGATGTTTGGAGAGTTAAATATTGGTCTCCTCAAATGTTCTTTCACTCGCTTGCAATACCTCAGAAACATTTCCTCTGTACATAACATCTATCAGTTGATTATCAACAATTGCTTACGTGAAACCACAGTGCAAAAAAATGTGGTTAGAAACTACGAAGAAGAAATTAAAAGGAAAAAAACAGCTTCCTATTTTTTCAGCTCTATAAAAGGAGAAAGGGTGTGGTTAACAAGACAAAGTATTTTAAAATGACCAGAATATTCTTTAGACAACTGAACACCTGAAAATACATTGCAATGTCCTTTAAAATAAATGGCTTTTAAAATTCAGGTATTTTTGTTAAACGGAGAATTGAACTATGGGCATTATAAGTCGTAATGAAAGCCCTCATCCTAGCTGGGAAAACAAGGGGGATAGATCAACTGGAAGAAAAAAGTTCAATTGGAAGAAGTAAACTGAGAAAACATATGATTCAGAGTGTAATTTTTTAGATCTTTTTTAAAAAATAAAAAAAAGGGTGTTCTAAAAATGGAGAATAGAAAACTAGAGAGAAGAAAAAGAAGGCAACGAGTATAAAAAACAATAGTGAAAGGAGTTCAAAAAATAGATTTCCATCAAATATATCTTGTCTTAATTCTTTTTCCTTCCCCCATCCAAAAAAGAAAATGTTTTGAAGGAAGTGAACACAAACTGTGACCACTTCAAAATTACAGAATTGAAACTTTTCTGCTACCAAAGTAGCCCTTTTGTTTCAAAATAATATACCCTGCCCAGCACTTCTGGAATACACCAATCACCCCTCTGTTAACTGGTTCCACAGCTCCCTTCTTCTTTTCCATCACTTTATGGTTTCTTCCATCACAGGGAAATATACTAGACTCGGTGGCCTGAAAGTACTGGAAGCAACACTTTAGGAATAAAAGATTGCTAGTCTTTAGGTATCCCTGGGAGGTAACAGGAGTATCCCCAAATGTAGTAACTAACTCAAGCAAAGATTGCTGGTAGATACTAAGACCTTGATCTCAAACTATTCCACAGATAATCTATTAATTTAAAAGGAAACTATTCATCTTTACAACAGAGAGATTTAGTAGTTACCATCTTAATTAAGTCATCAAACAAACTTAGCATCATCAGCTGGAGCAAGCTGGCATTCTGTCCCTCCTGATATGATGCAATAAGGATACATCACCTATGCTCTAGTCGTGCTAAAAATGTTCTAACCTAAGTCTCATTGTAGGAGGCAATCAAAGAAATACACAATTTGGGACACTATTTATGACAAGCTGACCTGGATATTTCAAAAAATAACAGCATTTTTTAAAAATGAGAAAATACGGTTTTGTTAAAATAAATGGAAGACAGCAACAGTCAAATGCTGTGGATGAGCCTAGGTTGTTTCCTAGATAGAAAAAATAAAAAGCTATAAAAGACATTTAGAGCAATTACAGAAATTGAATCAGAGATAGTAGTTAGATGATGTGATTGCATTGTTATTTTTAGGTTTCTTAGATGTGAAAGACGTATGTAAGAGAATGTCATTACCAAGTGATACAGGTAAAAGGTAGGTGTCGGGATGTCTGCCACTTACTTTGAAATAGTTCACAAAAGCTCTGTGTTTATATGTGTATATAAAGACATAAATTCTATGCAGCAAAGGAATAATCAGTAAACTAGGTAAAAGATTATAAGTGGTCCTTGCACTGTCTTAACATTTGATAGGTTTAAAAATGTTCTGAATAAAAAGTTGGGCAGCAGGAAGGTACTGGAAAATTGTTGCCTCAATGTTGAAGAACGTGGAATCTTGAACTTGTAACTGTAACTTAAGCAAGTCACTCTAGCCCTCTCAGAATTAAAGAGAAAATCCTACTGCACTAGCCCCTGAAGACTGTTGTGAGAATGACTAAGAAATAAAGGATGCTTGTAAACTGTAGAGCACTCCAGAGCTCTCAACCTGGAGTCCAGGGTGAAAGATGGAATTCCATGACTGAATAGGGAAACAAAAAATCATACTTTTGTTTACACTAGTCTCAAACTAAAGTTCATCATTTCCTGCAACTACACGTGTAGGCATGAGTCAACATCCAACGTGCCTGGTGCATAGGAAGGGGCAATAATTGTCAGCTCTGTTAGCATCACAGTTAATTTTTTGATGTTGCACAAGGGGCATGAAAAGCGTTCTTTCAGTCCTGTGCCCTCTTTTTCTTCCACATCCAAAAGGGCACACTCACTCTAAACTAAGACTTTGTGACAGACATTGTATTATTGATTCATACTTTCCATGTCCCTAAATTGTGCAACTTTTAAAATGAACTGTAATGATAACAGAGACAAATGTATTCAAAACTGAGTTCCTGTTATTCCCCACCTTCTCCCCAAAAAACTGTTCCATGCAAAGTCACTCCAGTGGTGGCCCTCCATCCGTCCAGGCACTTAGATCATAAACTTTGGTGTCATTCCTCCCGTCCCTATTCTCTACCACACCTTTAATCCTTCGGGAAATTCTGTTGGCCCTCTATTTAAAATATATTCTAGAAAATCTAGCCACTCCCTATTACCTGCTCTGTTTTTACCTTGGCCAAAGACACCACAAGTCTCACCTGGAAAATAATAGAACAGCCTCCTACCAAGTGTCTCTGCTTCAGCTCTTGCCATTCGGAGTGTGTTTTCTACATGCAGGGTTTTATTTGTTTGTTTAATGTGTCACGTCGTGTCACTCCTCTACTTAAAACCTTGTTCTGTTCCCATTTCTCTCAGAGTGAAAACCAAAGTTCTTAAAATGATCTCATTTCCCATTACTTCCCTAACCTGAACTCCTACCACCCTCCCCCTCTGTCCCAGCCACACTGGCCTCTTTATTGTCCCTTGAACATGTTACCGTTTTAGGCGTACTTCCACCTTAGTACTTTTGCACTGGTTATCCCACTGCCTTGGAATGTTCTTCCTCCAGATAGTCGTGTGGCTTGATGGTGTATCGGTTAAGTGCTCTGGCTGCTAACCAAAAGGTTAGCAGTTCAAATCCACTAGGCACTCCCAGGAAACTCCATGTGGCAGTACTACTCTGACCTATGGGGTCATTATGAGTAGGAACCAACTCGATGGTTCTGGGTTTGGTTTGATTTGAATACCATCATCACTAAGTCTCCAGGTAAGTCCACTTGTTACTAAGGCCTCCCCTGACAGTCTCAGCTAAGGACTTCTAATGCCCTTACCCTCTTCTGCTTTTGATTTCTACATCATTTACCACATGCTAACTTCGGAATAATTGTTTATGGTATGTCTCCCCTTGCTTAAAGGCAAAGAACTTTGATTTCTTTGTATTTCACAAGGAACTTTTTTTTTAAATTATCAAGTCACTTACAGCACATGCTAATACCAAGTTTATCAGAGTAGCACTGTGCCCCACAGGGTTTTCAAAGCTAAATTTTTGGAAGCAGATTGTCAGAACTTTCTTTCAAGGTGCCTCTGGGTGGCCTTGAATCTTTTAGTCTTTTCGTTAGCAGCTGAGCACTTAAATTTTGCACTAACCAAGGACACAGGAAGCATGTTATTGGTGTTGCCCTGTGGTTCTTAATAAATTTTTGTTGCCTTTCACAAAACTTCAAATTTCATCTTTAGGAAGATGATTTCCAAATTGCTAAATCTAGCATGCAAATTATATTTCAAATTCACTCAGTTCTATTAATACCTGCAAAAAATTATACCACTCTCTGTACTACTAAGTATGGGAAGAATTCCCTGTGCCTATTGCATCTTTAGATTCCCAGTACCATTAACAAACTGCCTTAAACATAGAAAATGTTTCATAGAATCTAAGAAGTAAATGTTGCTGTTAGGGGCTGTTGAGTAGACTTTGGCTCCTAGCAATCCCATGTGACAGAGTAGAACTGGCCTGTGTGATTTTCCAGGCTTTCACCAAATCAAACCACTAGGTCATTTCTCCAGCAGAATCACTTTCAGACAGCAGCCAAGTGCTTAACCATTGTACCAGCAAGTAAGGGAAGAGATGACTGAATCCCAGCATCGTGAGTGTTGAGCCTACCCCTACTTCCGTATCTAACCACTCATGCCCTTGCCCCTCCTCTGTGCTCCCAAGAGGCCCTGGGTGGCATGAACAGTTAAGCATTCAACTACTAGCTAAAACCCACACAGAGATGCCTTGGAAGGCAGATCTGACAATCTGCTTCCAATGGGTCACAGCTTTGAAAACCCTGTGCCACACAGTACTGTGCACTGATAGAGTCACCATGATTCAGAAATGGCTTGAGGGCAACTAACACCAGCTGTGTGGTCCCAAGTCTGCTAGCACGTGCTGAAGCTGAGATACTCTGAACAGAAAAGAATACACGGCTAGTTAGAAAATACAGAGAATGATGCTTTGTTTTGTTTTGTTTTGTTCAATATCAGAAAAACTAAAATTAAATATGGTATGTCAACATCTTTACTCTAAAACACTGGTGTATTGAGGCAAGTGAATGAGAAAAGATGGGAGGTAAGGGGAATCCAATCAATACACCTACACTGGTAACTGAGGACAAAAGTACAGCTTCCAGGAGCTGGGGTTGCTCTAGACCTTGCTAGTCTCCTTGAGAGAAATACTAAAATGGGAAGTCTGACAACTATAATAGACACTCTTCCATCTGTAAAGAATAGCAGAGATGTACCACCCCACCTGGACTGTAGGCAGTTGAAATTGCTGAATCCATCCTATGACATTTGTTACTAGTAGTGAGGAAGTAAACTTTTTTAGGAAGATACATCATTGTGTCACTGAAACTCACTTCTGCCCAGACCCTGGGAAACGCTTCACATTCTTGGCAGACTGACTGTAAACTGAAAGGCAGGCTGACCTGGAGGGCCAAAAACAGAGATGTAAGCAGTGTCGAGGAAGGACCCCTGCCACAGCTCTGTGAGGACAGAAGGAGTAGTACACACAGTGAGAGGAAGGTAGACAAACCAGGGCCAGTGTGGCAGGGCAGGGGCAAAGGTGGCGTGCTGACTGTTGCTACGGAGCAAATCTGTAACGGTCACCACGGAGGGAGAAGGAGCAAGGGAGAGCAGGGGGGAGCAAGGGAGAGCAGGGGGGAGCAGGGGGGAGCAGGGGGGAGCAGGGGGGAGCAGGGGGGAGCAGGGGGGGCAGGGGGGCGGGGGGGCGGGGGAGGGCGGGGGAGGGCGGGGAGGGCAGGGGGGGCAGGGGGGGCAGGGGGGGCAGGGGAGGGCAGGGGAGGGCAGGGGAGGGCAGGGGGGCGGGGGGCGGGGGAGGGCAGGGGAGGGCAGGGGGGGCAGGGGGGGCAGGGGGGGCAGGGGGGGCAGGGGGGGGCAGGGGGGGCAGGGGGGGCAGGGGAGGGCAGGGGAGGGCAGGGGAGGGCAGGGGAGGGCAGGGGAGGGCAGGGGAGGGCAGGGGAGGGCAGGGGAGGGCAGGGGAGGGCAGGGGAGGGCAGGGGAGGGCAGGGGAGGGCAGGGGAGGGCAGGGGAGGGCAGGGGAGGGCAGGGGAGGGCAGGGGAGGGCAGGGGAGGGCAGGGGAGGGCAGGGGAGGGCAGGGGAGGGCAGGGGAGGGCAGGGGAGGGCAGGGGAGGGCAGGGGAGGGCAGGGGAGGGCAGGGGAGGGCAGGGGAGGGCAGGGGAGGGCAGGGGAGGGCAGGGGAGGGCAGGGGAGGGCAGGGGAGGGCAGGGGAGGGCAGGGGAGGGCAGGGGAGGGCAGGGGAGGGCAGGGGAGGGCAGGGGGAAACGCGATGCCTGAGAATTCCAGGTAGATTTTTTTTTTTTTTTTTTTTTTACCTAAACCTTGGAAGCCTTATCTATCCTTCCCGTCCTACAGGGCTATTATTTTGAAGAAATGAGGAGGTGCCATTAGACCAATTCAATTGAACTGTCTCCTCTTTGAATCGAAGTTTCAGCCACAAAACAGATCATAGAAGGTCTCTGTGTCCAAACTGGTAGATATTCTGTATTCCAGAATTTCACAGTGGTTTAGTTTCTCACCACTGTGGCTTAAACCTTTCAATAAGATTAGATCTGAAAAGTTGAAACTAGCATCTAATGGCTGTTGAACAAAGTGAAACAGTCTCCTTCATGTACCAGGCTCTTGTTCCTTGTTCGGTGCCTCTATTTTTAAAAACTACTGTTGCCGGGCCTGGATAAAAGTTGGAGGGCTTGGGGGGAGGAGGAAGAGTAGGAAATCATTACGTTATGACTGGAGATTGTTCCTACTGTCATGCATCTTTTCAACTGGCCACAGCACAAACTCACAATCAACATACGAAGCCATTTAAATCCAAATATGTGGAGCTCAGGGAATTCATCCAGTTTCTTCTTTTCTTCTGCTTCAGACAGGCACACAGTTTTACCTGGAATTTGGTGGCAATCATTTCTAACTGCTTGCCAATAACTCTGTAAGGCACTTTTTTCCAGAGATTCTACCTAGGCTCTGATGCAAGCAGCTCAGACCCTAAGGAAAGAGCAGCCAGCCCCACAGTGCTCTGCCAGGAAAGAAAGTCAGACATAAGAAAAATAGGAAGTAGGGAGTTACCCTTATCACATATATGTTGGAGAATGAAAACTTTTAAAATTCTGTTTCACTCAATCGTTGAATCTTACATCACACTCCCTACAGGGTGTTTGACTGGAAGAGTTGATCTTATATTGTCAAAGGCTGAAAGAAAGTATTGAGAGAGAAGACACTGGCAACTAGGGGTGTTATTAAAGATTGAATAGAATGGTAACAAACAAGAAGGATCCAAACTTAGGGTTTGGAAAAATATTTTCAAAAAGTCTGTATCTGAGGCAATTTGTTAGACTTAGCATTAGCTTACCATATAAATGACGGTGGAAGGCACTGTCCGTTGCCTTCCCAAGGGCCATTGCTGCTTCTTTTTGGTTCAAGAACCCTGATTTTGCTTTTGCCCAGCCTTACAGGATGAATCATAGTCTCGTATGTCAAAAGATAGCCAATGTTTTCTGTAAAAAGTCATAAATAAATATTTTAGGCTGTGTAGGCCATCTTGGCTCTATCAGAATTAATCAAATTTTCTATAGCAGTACAAAAGCAGCCATAGACAAGAGGTACATGAATGGGCGTGGTTGTGTTCCAATAAAACTTTTTTACAAAAACAGGTGCCTGGATGAGTTTGGCTCTCTCACTGATTAAATTGTGTCCCCCTAAAATACCTGTCAACATGTCTGTTCCATGATTCCCATTGTTGTGTGATTACTCACCATTTTGTCATCAGATGTGATTTTCCTACATGTTATAAATCCTACCTCTGTGATGTCAATGAGGCAGGATTAAAGGTAGTGCTTTTAATTAAGCAGGACTCAATCTACAAGATCCAATTGTATTTCATTTTTGAGCTATAAAGGAGAGAAATGAACAGGAGGGCTTTGCACCAAGAAGCAGTGCTGGAAGCAGAGGACACCCTTTGGATCCAGAGTTCCTGTGTGGAGAAGCTCCTAGACCAGGAGAAGATTGATGACAGGGACCTTCCTCCAGAGCTGATAGACTGGCTCTTCTCCTGGAGCTGTCACCCTGCGTTTGGACTTCCAGCCTACAGATTATGAGAGAACAAACTTCCGATTGTGAAAGCCATCGACTTGTGGTACTTCTTTACTAGATATTTCTGTACTAATACTAGGTAACTAAGACAGGCCCTGCTGGCCATAGTTTACCACCCTTTGGTCTAAGGAAGTCACGGACACTCCATTCACTTTTGTCAGTGATTGATCTGGAAGTGGGCAGTCAACCTATTCCTGATCAGGAAGAAGTAAAAACTCTACTAGAAGGTTTCTGATGAAGATATTCTTTCAAGATAAGGGGAGGGAGGCGTCTAAGAAGAAAGATTTTTGCTCTCTTAGCTCTTTTTCTGTTTAGACATGTGTGTAAAGGAATGATGTCTAAAGCGGTGGCTGCCACTTTGTCTCAATGAGGCTTTAATTAGGAGAACAAAAGGCAAGCTGAGGGTGGTGGAATGGCAAGATGAAAGGACAGAAGGCCTTCACCGAGTCGCTGAACTGACACCTCCCTTCAGACTTCTTATTAAAAAATTGATGAACGTCCTGCTGATTAAGTCATTGCTGGTCTGGTTTACTATCACTTGCAGCTGAAAGTCTTCCAAATCACCATACGTAACAGAGACTCAAAATGTGAATGATTTAATCTTAGCAGTGCCTTCAGATTATCTTGGGATATTTTCTGCCATGTTATTGTTGTGGTTAGGTGCTATCAAATCAGTTCCTACTCATAGCAACCCCATGTACAACAAAATGAAATACTTTGGGGTCATCTGCCATCCTTGCACTTCTTTCTATGCTCCATCTCATTGTTGTGGCCACTGTGTCGCTCCTTCTCATTGAAAGCCTTCCTCTTTCTCACTGACACCCTACTTTACCAAGCATGATTTCCTTCTTCAGGGAATGATCCCTCCCGATAACATGTCTAAAGTATGTGATATGTAGTCTCGCCACCCTTGCTTCTAAGAAGAGTTCTGGCTGTACTTCTTCCAAGGCAGAACTGTTCGTTCCTTTGGCAGTCCATGGTGTACTCAATATTCTTGGCCACCACCACCATTAATACCGGTTGGAGAATGCGTCATTGTAAAAAGTCTCCTCTAGAGTGAAGACAAAGATTAAAAGAAAAAGAAAAAAAAAGGGGGGGGTTTCTGCAACAGAATGTGACAGGAATGAAGATTATGACAGAGCTGCCACTAGTCACCAGGTAGGAGCTTCCATACCTATACGACCATATAACAGGTCATATTTTAAAATAGTTTCAGCTCATACATATCTAAATCAAAGAAAGTGCATCGATTGTCTAGATCAGAAATTGGCAAACTACAATCAATGTTATTTGCAAAAACAAATAAATAAATAAAATTGAAATACAGCCAAGCACATTTGTTTACATGCTGCCTGTGGTTCCTTTCATGGTACAAAGGCAAATTGAGCAGTCGTGCTTTAAACCACATGATCTACAAAACATCAAATAATTCATGTCTGGCCCTTTACAAAAGCAGCTTGCCCACCCCAAGTTTGGACCACAGTTATTTCTACCCCTCCTCTAGACTCCCCATTTAGACTTGATTTAATTCAGTCCTTTTAAATATAGATGAAGAAAGGCCCTGAAGGATTATGTGAATTGCTCAAGGTTACATGAACAATTAAACACAGAATTGAGACTCATTGCATATATACCATAAAGAATAATCATTATGTAGGTCAGATGGCCTTGATTAAAGTTGGTAGTGTTTGTATGTGTTAAAATACGTTTAATTTCCCAGACTTTCAGTTTTTCTATAGCTTTTATTTCTTAACAAAGGCTTAGAATCTACCAACATTGTCAGTAATCTATAAGTTTCTTTTTCATTAGCAAGTGTTTATTCTTCGAAATAGAAGTATAATTTCTGCTACATGTACCAGGCAACATTCAGTCATTACCTTTTCATTGTTTCCTTCCCTACATTCCTCTCTCCCATAACATATTCCTTAATGGAAGAAACCTTCAGAATTTAACCAGATGGTTTCTCTAGAGCACGCTCAGAATCCCAGAAGTAAAAGAAGAAAGTTTTCAAAGTGTCACAAAATGTATGCTAAGCTGTCCCTAAGCTTCAAGAATGATATCAATAAAATGAAGAAATTAGACTAAATCAACATTTACCACATTATGCTCTAACGAAGCAGTGGTTTTGTGAGATGGTGCAATCTAGTTTCAGAACCCATCTAGATTCAAGAGGAGGGATGAGAATCAAGGTCAGCACAATGCTGATTTCTGTGTAGATCAGCTATACTTCAACTCTCCAACTTTTTTTTTTTTAAACCATTTCTGACACCAGACACCCCCTGCCCACCCTACCCCATCAATGGCACTCTACTTCTCCTCTGGGTTCAATAATCTGTTGTGATGGTCTCACAGAACTCACTGAGTACACTCACAATTATGTGGTTTATTAGGAAAGCGACAGGATACAACTCAGGAGACAGGATGCAGTTTATCAATCAGGACACCTTTCAACAGAATAACTCTCTCTTGGTTCCCCTCTGTTGTACAAGCCATTAATGGCCTTTGCTCTGCCCTGTGAGGCTCTTTGACTTCAACTACCATGGTGCTGCCTGGCGAGACTGCAAAGCTCCCAAGGTTTCTGCTCTGCTGCTAGGCCTCATTGACCCTCTGTTCATCGCAGGTAAGCTCTTAGGTGTCCAGAGGCATCCTAGTTCACCAGCAAACCTCCTGTCCAAGGATACTCAATTATCTCTCTATTCATGGGCCAGCAAACTTACCACAATTCCCTGGCTCCATGGCCCAGCAAGTCCAGCACAGCCCTTGGTTCTCGTTACTATTACTGTTGTACCATCTTGCACTGTCTTGCACATTCTCTGTCTTCAGTGTTACAGTTCTTGACCTGTATTATGACTCTTCTGGGAAGTTCCGTTCTTCTATCTCTCTCTCCATGCCTCTCTAAAAACCTCTGCCAGTCAGTTTGGCTGCTGAAAAACAAGTTCCTTATCAATTTTAAGTCACGACCCTTCCAGCCCGACCAAAACTATTCAAGCCCCTCTCCTCATAACCTATAATCACTCAATTTGCGTAGTAATCCACCAATTCCTTACAAGGTCACTTAATTCTATGGGGTAGTTTTCCAAGTCTTATTTACATTGTAAACTAATCAACCCCTTGGCAAGACTGAGGCCTAGCCAATTATTTTGGCAGAATCATAAACACTCGGCCAGAAAGAAGATATATAGAGAAACAAATTGTACTACAGATTAATAGAGGTGTCCCACAAATAAGATTTCATAGTAAGTGAATTTCAAAAATGCTACAAAAAGCCTTTGCATAGTATTTCTCTATTAGAGAGTCGTAATATACATTAGCATGATAAAAGTTTGGAGAACTCCTAAAGCTTTTTTTGCTTTTGTAACTAATGTGTTTCCAAAATTATTTAGTGATGAAACTCCTTTTTAAATTTAGGAACAATGGCCTACCAACTTAAGAATGAGCTAAACTTCACAAGGTACAATTTGAAACCTTCTAACCTAAACCTAAATGATTCCTAAGATTCTCGTATATAATCAAATTCTCTGCTTCTATTCAAGAAGATATTTATTGAGCATCTATTTTATGTCAGGTACTGTTCTAGACACTGGAGATACAACAAATAATAATATAGATTTCTGCCATCATAAAGATTATATCCAACAGCAGGAAGACACACAACAAAAACTCAAAGCATAATAAGTGCTATGAACATATACAAAGCACACTAAGTGTATGGGATTCAGGAGCTCTGACTACTTTGTAGAGCTCACGTTTTAAACTGCAGCATGAACTCAACAAAGGAATAAATCAGGAGACGATCTGAAGGAGCAGCTTTATAGACAGAGGAAACAACAAGCAGAAAGCTTGGCTTATTAAAGAAAGACAAGAAGGCCAGAGTGATTAGAACAATGTGAGGGAGAGAATGGTAAGAGACGAGGTTATATAGGTAATAGGTGGCCAGCTGTTGTTGATCTAGAAAATTATTATTAATTTAAAAAAGAAGAGGGAAATCATCCTGACTCCCGTTTGGAGAATAAGCTTGAGTGAGTCTTAGTGCAGGAGAAGACAGGCTAGAGTGAACACTAAATATAGGCAACAAACGGTTGTTGTATCAATGCAATTACTGAAGTTATTACTGATTATCCTCAATTGTCATGTAATAGTGAAATTAAGAGATTTAATAGAAGTGCAGAGAAGTACACAAACTCCTTTAAAAGATTTTTGTATAATTAAACCAAGAAAAGGTTTATGTTCTTCAGAAAACTCAGCATTACAGATGAAGTCATGTCCCAGACCTTTTTCATTCAGTAAATGTTTACCAGTAAATGGATTGACAACATTTTCTTCAGTCTACTCAGTGCTCTGCCTCTATAACCACTGAGTCTTTGCACATGCTTTTGTGTCTGAAAGGAATATTTGTCCTTTTAGTCCCACCTTCTCACCCTTAAACCTGATTGACTCAAACTCATCATTCAGGTCTTAGAGTAAATGTTAAGGCCTTGGGAAAACCTTTTTCTAATCCCACATAATTACATTATATAATTCCATGGCTGCTTGTCACCCATTTATGATTATGTCCATTGCTCTTTACTGTAGATACCCACTTTATTGTCTTATCTTCCTCACTACATTATATGCCCTGTGAAGTCAGAAACCTGACTGCTTTGTACAGTAGTACAAGCCCCTTATATCACATATTTGCTAGTTGAATGAATAAATTAATGGAGTTCCACACACTGTACTAAGGTGCAGGGAGAAAACAGTTGAAGCAAGACCTCCACACAAATGAATAATATCACAGTACAGTTTGAGCAGCCGTCGTGGCCCAAACTTTTAAATGCTTGGCGGCTAGCCAAAAGGTTGTCAGTTCAAGCCCACTCTACCAGCTCCACGGGAGATCTGCTTCTGCAGGATTACAACCAAGAAAACCTCATCAAGAGGCATTTCTACTCGGTGATACATTGGGCCCTTGAGTGTCAAAATCACTCAGTGGCCCCTAACAATAACATCAACAAACAATGTGGTTAGTGCCATTGTAGAGACATGAAGAAAATGCTATGGAATCCAACAGCACCAAAAATAAAAAAAAAAAAACATGTTATTGAGTCACTTCCAACTCACACTCACCTTATAGGACAGAGTCGAGCTGCTCCACAGGGTTTCCAAGGCTGTAAATCTTTACAGAGTCAGACTGCCAACATTTCTGTCTTGCAGTGGCTGGTAGGTTCAATCAACCTCTCAGTTAACAGTCAAACATTTAACCACTGCACAACCAAGGCTCCTGGCATACAAAGGAGGTGAGTTTCAGCTAAGTGTTGAACAATGCGTTCATCAGTTAATCGAGTTGGTAAAAATATTCCAAGGGGGATAGGGTAAGAAAAGACTAATGAAGCCTGAATTAAGTCAAACATAGTGGGGGGAAATGACTGGGAATTTAGATGTATATTGAAAGTAACATTAACAATATTTGTGGAGAAATTGACTATAAGAGATGAAGAAGCAGAAGATACCCCAAAACATCTTCTACATCTTTATCATAGGCAACTGTTGTTATTAGATACCGTCCTGTCAGTTCCTACTAATGATGACTCCGTGCGCGTCAGAACAAAACCCTGCCCTGTCCTGCACTATCTTCACGACGGGGGCGGGGCTTGAGCCTACTGCTGCAGCCACTGTGTCATCTCTCTTATTGAGGGTCTTCCTTTTCTTTGCTGACCCTCTACCAAGTATGATGTCCTTCTCCAAGGACTGATCCCTCTGATGATATGTCCAAAGTACATAAGACATAGTATCACCATACTTGCTTCCAAGGAGCCTTCTGGCTATACTTCTTTCAAGACAGATTTTTCATTCGTTTGGTAGCCCATGTTGTGTTCAATGTTCTTCACCAATACCACGATTCAGAGACATCGGTTCCTCATCGGGTCTTCCTATTTATTGTCTAGCTTTCAAATGTATACAAGGGGATTGAAAATACCATGTCTTGGGTCAGCCATACTTGAGCCCTCGAGGTGACATTTTTGCTTTTCAACGTTTTAAAGTGGTGTTTTCCATCAGATTTGCCCAAAGCAATGCATCTTTTGATTTCTTGATTGCAACTTCCAGGGGTGTTGATTGCGGGTCCAAGTTAAAAAAAAAAAAAAACTATGCTTGACAACCTCAGACTTTTCTGCATTGATCACGATGTTGCTTACCGGACCAGTTGTGAGAATTTTTGTTTTCATGAGTCGGATCCTACTCGATGGCACTTGGCTGGCTGGCTTTATGTTGACATATAATCCATACCGAAGACTGTGATCTTTGATCTTCATCATTAAGTACTTTAAGTCCTCTTCACTTTCAACAAGCAAGATTGTGTCATCTGCATACTGCAGGTGACAGCATGGGTCCTCCTCCAATCCTAATACCCCATTCTTCTCCACATAGTCAGGTTTGTTAGGTATTTGCTCAGCATACAGAGTGACTAGATGTGGTGAAAAGCTATAACCCTGATGGACACCTTTCCTGACTGTAAACCATGCAGTATCCCCTTGTTCTGTTCCATGACTGTCTCTTGATCCATGCACACATTCCTAACGAGCACAGTTAACTGTTCTGGAATTCCCATTCTCTGCAACGTTATTCATAATTTGTTGTGATTCACACAGTAAAATGCCTTAGTATAGTCAATCAAACACAGGTAAACACTTTCTTGAATCTTCTGCTTTCAGCCAGGATCTGGCTGACAACAGTAACGATATTCCTGGTTCTATATCCTCTTCTAAATTTAGCTTGCATTTCCGGCAGTTCCCTGAAAATACACTGCTGCATCTGCTTTTGAACAATCCTCAGTATAATTTTGCTTACATGTCACACTAACGACATTGTTAGGTAATTTCTGCATTCAGTTGGATCGCCTTTCTTGGGAACAGGTATAAATACAGATCTCTTTCAGCCAGGCAGCTGTCTTTGAAATTTCTTGCCATAAATAAGTTAGCACTTCAAGTGCAGCACCATTTGTTGAAACATCTCAATTGGCGTTCCGTCAGTTTCTGAAACTTTATTTTTCATCAGTGCCTTCAGCGTAGCTTGGACCTCTTCCTTCAGTACCATGTGTTCCTGATCAGATGTTACCTCCTAAAATGGTTGAATGATGACCAGTTCCTTTTGGTATCATGAATCTGTATGTTTCTTCTACCTTCTTTCGATGCTTTCTGCATCATTTAATGTTTTCCATGCAGAATCCATCATTATTACAACTTGAGGCTTGACTTTTTTCTTCAGTTCTTCCACTTTGAGAAATGCTGAGTATGTTCTCAAGGTTTTTGCACATGTTATCATAATAGTTTGTCTTCTCAACTTGCCATTTGAAATCTTCTGTTCAGCTCTTTTATTTCATCATATTTTCCCATTCGCTTTAGCTACTGTAAGTTCAAAAGCAAGTTTCAGAGTTTCTTTTGACGTCCACTTAGGTCTTTTCTTTCTCTCCTTTCTCTTTAGTAACCTCTTGCATTCTTCGTGTGTGATGTCATTTCACAACTCATCTTAGTCTTGTGTATTAGTGTTAAATACGTCAAATTTCTTCTTGAAAGAAATTTCTTGAAGAAATCTGGTGGTCTCTAAATTCAGGTCAGATATACTGAAGGTCATATTTTAGCTCTTGTGGACTTGTTTTTATTTTCCTCAGTTTCAACTCGAACTTGCATGTGACTAATTGATAGACTGATTTTCAGTCAGCGCTTGGGCTTATTTCCACGGATGATACTGAGATTTTACACTTCATCATTTGATTCCTGTGTATCCCATCTGTCAAGACCAAAATGTATAGTTGCCATTTATGTCAGTGAAAAAAATGTATTTGCAATGAAGTACTCATCGGTATTTCAAAATTCATTCATGCAGTCTCAAGCATCATTTCTAGCAACTGTTGTTAGGTGCCATTAAGTCAGTTCAAGCTCATAGCAACACTGTGCACAACAGAAGAAAACACTGCCTAGTCCAGCTCCCCACAATGGTTGCAGCCACTGTGTCAGTCCATCTCGTTGAGGGTTTTGCTCTTTTTCACTGCTTCTACTTTACTACGTATGATGTCCAATGTCCTTCTGCAGGGACTGATCTCTCCTGACAACATGTCCAAAGTATTTAAGACATAGTCTTGACATCCTTGCTTCCAAGGAGCATTCTAGTTGTACTTCTTCCAAGACAGATCTGTTGGTTCTTTTGGTGGTCCATGGTACAATTAATATGCTTCTTTAGCACCACAATACAATGACATCAATTTGAAGTCTGTTTTCTTTATTCATTGTCCAGCTTTCACATGCATGTGATGCAATTGAAAATACCAGGCCTCAGTCAGACACATCTTAGTCTTCAAGGTGACATCTTTACCTTTGAACACTTTAAAGAGGTCTTTTGCAGCAGATATTCCCAATGCAATACATCTTTTGATTTCTTCTCTGCAGCCTTCATGGTTACTGATTGTGGAACCAAGTAAAATGAAATCCTTGGCAACCTCTGTCCTTTCTCTATTCATCAGAATGTTTCTCACTGGTCCAGTGTGAGAATTTTTGTCTTCTTGATGTGGAGATATAATCCATACTGAAGGTTGTAGTTGTTGATCTTCATCAGTAAGTGTTTCAAATCCTCTGCATTTTCAGCAAGCACAGTTGTGTCATCTGCATGATGCATGTTGTTAGTGAGTCTTCCTGCAATCCTGCTGCCCAGTTCTTCTTCACATAGTCCAGCATCTCAGATTATTTGCTCATAATACAGATTGAAAATCTATGGTGAATGGATACAACCTGATACACACCTTTCCTGACTTTAAACCATGCAGGGTGCCCTTGTTCTGTTTGCGTGACTGCCTCTTGATCCATGTACAGATTCCTCAGGAGCATTAATTAAGCATTCTGGAATTCCCATTCTTTGCAATAGTATCCACAATTTGTCATGATCCACACAGTCAACTATCTTTGCATAACCAACAAAACATAGGTAAATGTCTTTCTGGTATTCTCTGCTTCAAGCCAAGATCCTTCTGACATCAGCAGTGATATTCCTTGTTCCCCATCCCCTGCAGAATCTGATTAGAATTTCTGGAAGTTCCCTGTATATATAATGCTGCAGTTGTTTTTGAACAATCCTTAGTAGTGTTTTCACTTGCATGTGATGTTATTGTTTGAAAATTTCCACATTCAGTTAGATCACCTTTCTTAAGAATAGGCATAATTATGGATCTCTTCCAGCCAGGTAGCTGTCTTCCAATTTTTTTTTGTATAGATGAGTGAATACTTCCAACACTGTATCCATTTGTTGACACAGTTGATAGTCCACCAGTTCCTGGAGCATTACTTTCCACCAATGCCTTCAGTACAGCTTTGACTTCTTCCTTCAATACCGTCAATTCCTGACCATATGCTACCTCTTGAAATAGTTGAACATCACCAATTTTTTCGTATGTGAGGACTGTATATTCTTCTTCTTTTGATGCTTCCTGCATTGTTTAATGTTTTTCCTGTAGAAACCTTCAGTATTATAACTCAAGGTTTCAGTTTTTCTTCAGGTCTTTCAACTTGAGAAATGGAAAACATATTCTTCCTTTTTGGTTTTCTTTATCCAGCTCTTTGCACATGTCATTATAATATTTTGTCTTCTCAAGCCACCTTTTGAAATTTTCTGTTCAGTTCTTTTACTTCACCATTCCTTCCTTTTGCAAGAGCGAGTTTCAGAGTCTCTTCTGACATCCAATTTGTCTTTTCTTTTTGCCTGTCTTTTTAATGCCCTCTTGCTTTCTTCATGTAGGATATCTTTGATGTCATGCCACAACTTGTCTCTCATCATTAGTGTTCAACATATCAAGTCTATTCTTGAGATGGTTTCTAAATTCAAGTGGGATATTCTCGAGGTGGTACTTTGGCTCTTGTGGACTTACTCTAATTTTCTTAAGTTTCAGTTTGAGCTTCTATATGAGCAATTGATCATCCGTGCTGCAGTCAACACCTGGTCTTGTTTTGACTAAGAGTATTGAGCTTTTCCATGATTTCTGTCCACAAATGTAGTTCATTTGCTTTCTGTGCATTCCATATGGTATGATCCATGTGTATAGTCACTGTTTATATTGGTAGGAAAAGGTATTTGCGATGAAGAAGCCATCGCTCTTGATAAATTCTTTCATGCAATCTCTGACATTATTTCTATCACCAAAGACATATCTTCCAACTATTAATCCTTCTTCTTTATTTCTAACAAATTATCGGTGCATCCTGATTTACACATTTGATCAATTTTGGATTAAATAAGCTGGCAAAAATCCTCAGTTTCTTCATCTTTGCCCTTTGAGGTTGGTTCGTACGTTTAAATAATAGTTGTTAATAACTGGCCTTCCCCGTACGCATGTTATCATACCACTGACAGGGTTGTACTTCAGAATAGATCTTAAATTGTTATTTTTAACAATGAATGATGTAACACCACTCCGTTTCAAGTTTTCATTCTTGGTATAGTATGCTCTGTGATTGTCCAATTCAAAATGACCAATACTAGTCCATTTCAGATCACTGATGCCTAGGATTTTTTATACATTTTTTTATACATTTATACATTCCATTTCATTTTCGGTGATTTCCAATTCTCCTGTATTCATACTTCGTACATTCTGCATTCAGATTATTAATGGATGTTTGCAGCTGCCTTTTTTCATTTTGAGTCATGCCACATCAGCAAATAAAGGTCCTGAATGCTTTACTCCATTCATACCATTAAGGTCAACTCTATTTTGAGGAGCCTGCCCTTCTGCAGTCATCTTTGGCATGACTTCCAATATGAGAGGCTCATTTTCAGGCACTATATCTGACAGTGTTCTGCTGCTATTCATAAGGTTTTCACTGGCTAATTCTTTTCAGAAGTAGACTGTCAGGTCCTTATTCCTAGTCTGTCTTAGTCTGGAAGCTCAGCTGAAACCTGACTGCTATGGGTAACCCTGCTGGTACCTAAAAACCAGTGGCATAGCTTTTAGCATCACGGCAACATGTCAGGCCCCACAGTAGGGCAAAATGACAAGTGGCGGCTGTAGCAACTAGGCCGGTGGTAATATAACTGAGTAGAAATTTTCAGAACATTTGGAGGAGCAAGTTAGAAAGGGAAGCAAATTAGTTTACTTTAGGGCAAACATAACTTTAGGGTTTGGGAAAACTTGGGTAGAGACAATGGTAAAGCTGTCAGAGGTTTGAAGTAGAAGACATATTTGATGAAATTACTGGCATATTAGAAGATAATTTAGATCATGGGCACAAATGAGGTGAAGCTTACCTGAATGAACACTCACAAAGCATGGCATGACTATAAAGTAATACACAACTGCTCTTATTCAAAACGCAAAAACATAACATCACTTAAACATCCAAATGAGTGATGCATCTTTCAAATGAAT
Organism: Heterohyrax brucei; assembly: GCA_028571685.1. NCBI lineage: Eukaryota > Metazoa > Chordata > Mammalia > Hyracoidea > Procaviidae > Heterohyrax > Heterohyrax brucei. The sequence goes on along the minus strand of CM053142.1, from coordinate 155,956,601 downwards.
CACTCCAGAAGCCTTGCGCTTATGCTGGCTCTGCTGTTACTTCTGCTAAAAATATTCTTAACACTTCTTTTTTGGGCCTTTCTTTAAAGTGAACAAGGTATTCTTTTGACTAATCTCCAATATGGCAAGTCCTCATTCTTTCAGGATGAACCTATCTGGAGGAACAGGAAAAAAATAAAACTCAGAGCCAAGTCTAATGAATAAGGGAAATGAATGACTGTACTATACAAGATTATTTAGGCTCAAAAGAGAGGAGTAGCAAGTGACAACGAAGACTGTCTTGTAAAATTTATAAACTGAATCTTAAAGAAATTTTAATTTAAAACTATCTGTTCAATGACTATGATCTGTGCTTTTACATGCACGATAGCAATAAAGAAGCTCCAGGTATGTTTTGAGCTATAGAACCATCATCTGAATAGCTGTTCAGTCTCCTAATGTGATGCCTTTGAAAGACACATTACATATTACTTAAAGAAGTACCATATTTTCTTGGCTTCCATATGGTTGGATGTATGCCCCTTTATTGCTCCCCAAAGCTCCATGTGCATTTCTCTTTGATCACATATCCATGTAATACTATTATCATTTCTATATGTCTACTTGCTTCCCAAGAATTTAATGATTATCTTATTCAACACTTAGCACAGTGCCTGACACAGAGTAGCAATGTTTGTTCAATCCATGAAAGGATGGATAAATGAGTGAATGCATAATTTTAAAACTACAGTTTGGTTTCTGTTCAAAAGAGATGTCCTCACAGAGGACTTTCTTAGCCAGACTGTCTAAATAGCCACAGCCACCCTACCCACGTCAGTCTCTTTTTACTTTGATGGTTTTCTCTTTAATATTTATAAATATCTGAAATTAGCTTACATGTTCTTTTGTTTACTTTGTTATTTTCTATCTCCTCGCTAGAACGTACGCTTCATAAAAGTAGGGACCTTGCTTATGTTGCTCACTGATGCAAGGTACTGACGTACCTCGCAGTGTCTAGAAAAGTGCTTGACACAATAATTTCTTTTTAAATTAATAAATGAATATTTTAGTTTTACACTGCTATGTAATGAAGTTGAGCCCTGTGGCACAGTAGTGAAGAACTGCCTGCTAACCAAAAAAAAAAAATAGTCAACAGTTTGAATCCACCAACTGTTTCTTGGAAACCCTACAGGGCAGTTTCATAACCATTCATGATTTCTGGGGGAAGAATTCAGGCAAGGCTCAGCGAGGAGAGTCTTCTGCCAACTGAGAGCCTTCAACGATATTTAGTTGGTGGATGATCTTGTCTAAAGGATACAGATAGCCTTACTTACGTGTATAACATTTTGGCAGGGATGACAGCAAGGTTGGGTTTAGCTGGACCTCCTGCCGAAAACATAGGCAGAAGCTTCAAAAGTCTCACAACTTCACTTGGTCACTGTCTGTCAAGCAAGTCACTAATTCTAGCACATGTAGAAAGGAAAGAGAACTACATTCCACCCCTCAAAGGGAGAATTAACAAACAATTTATGGCTATAAATCTGTAATGCACGAAGAAAGAAAAATGAGAGTGTAAAACTGAGCAAGGCTCTAAAATAGAACCAAAAAAGTAAAAATAAAAACAAAACCCCACTGCCATGGAGTTGATTCCAAACACTAGCTATTAGATGGGCCAGACATGAGTAGCACAAGGAAAATAACGTAAAACCCCCAAATTTTTTCTCTGTTCACAAAAGATGAATTTTCATAGGGACATCAAACTGTGAAAACAATGTCTACTAAACACAATGCATTAACCACTCTACTGAATATATGTATTATTTAGTCCTCACTGACCACACTATAGCATAAATATTGTAATCACTCCCTTTTTTTAGAGTTGAAGAAACTGAGGCAAAGAGACATCAACTAATTGCCCAAGATTACGCAATTAGTGTGGGATGAGTCACAATCAGCTGAGCTCTGAATCCACATAGCTCAACCAAAGACCCCGCCACCCTATGCACCAAGCCCCAGGGCTCTGTAGGTAGGCCTTCTAAAACATTGCAAGGCAGATTTTCCCCCTAAAAATATGGAAAAAGGACCTAAATTAAGAAAATAAGGAAAACTTTAGAATTGGTCCTGTGCTGTAACTCTGGCTCTTCCTTGTACTATTTGTACAACCATGGACAAGTGCCTGAACCGTGATTTCTCATCTATAAAAGAGAAATGATAGCATCTAGTTTGTAAGACATAGTGAAGATTAAAAGGAATATTCTAAAATACTCAGAATAGAGCTGCCACTTAGAAAGACTTGAAAAGTGTTCATTCCCTTCTCAGATATATCACTAGTGCCCTACTTGAAGGAATAATCCATCCCATTGTGTGTCATAATTTTTCATATGAATTTCTCCCAGCACAATTAAATATTTATACTGAGAGAGAAAAAGCTGCCCCAGAAATTTACATTTACCAATCTCTCTAGCAAGCTTAGTTTCTGCATGAACAACTGAAATCAATTCTTCTAACAAAGTTGCAGAGAGTTGTTAACACAACTTTTGACTGGCAATAGAAATAGTTTTAGAAAATATTTACTTTTTAGTTAAAATTAGAATGAGAACGACCTAAAAGTAATATTGGAAAGAAAAACTGTTCTAGATTTTGTATCTAGTTCCATGTTTCACTATATAGCATGGGGGGGAGAAATGTGATATAAAGATATCAGCATTTCTGATTCTCATAATCTTACTACTGTGATTAGCATGAACATTTAATTACAACAGTATATAGCTACAGCTTTGTAAGAAAATTATTTTCTTTTCTGCAGCAAAAAGCACAAGCTTGGCACTCAACCACTTATAACTCTTATATGTATAACAATTTACACTACTGTCTTAAGTCTTTAATTAGCTACTTGCCTACCAAATAACAAAGGTTATCAATTGCATTTGTCATATTCAAGTTCTGTGCCTTCTGAATAAGAATGAAACATAAACTTCAGAACAAGTAGGTGACCCAAGTATACAAAACAAAAATGTGCCATTTAACTGTGGTAGAAAGTAGGACAGGTTTAAGTGACCTAAGGAAAAAAGCCTAGAGCTATTAGAAGAAAAAGAAGAAAAAAGGGGCTGGAGATCAAGAGCAGACTAGCTCAGCAGAAGCCCAGACAGATATGTAACAAATTACAAAAGATGGAAATGCTTTAGAATTCTAATAAATACTGTATTTACAAGTACCACTTTAAATACCAGACTTATTCATTAACATAGATTTTATAATTAACTAAGTTACAAAATTAGTTTTAAATCTTAGAGTAGGAGGAATATTCTAAAGCAATAGGATATGATAATTACAGAAGGAAGAGAGAAATGGGTGGGAAAGCAAAGTCTGCTGATTCTGATTTTCTTGAAAATTATGAAGCTATTCTCTACAAATAAGGAGAACAGCAGAAGCACTGGGATCTTTAAAGAGAACCCAGATTTCAGAGAGAGCTTATTAACATCAAAGGTAGAGGAGAAGGCTTAAACTTGGAGACCTCACCTCTGCAGGTGAGTCTTGCTGTTGACCTTCAGAGCAATAGAAGAAGTGATAGCAATTACTAAACAAAGCCTTTTATGGACAACAACTTACTAAAGAGTCACAGATCTCTCTCTGTTAACTATGTAAGTGCGTTTCAAAACACGTCTTATGAACATTCCAGTGGAGACCAATTAAATGACAGCAGTTTACTCTTTGCCCGTTAAATGACTATCAGCAAGTTTGGCAGCTGAACAAGGAAACAAAAAAAATAAAAAGAAATGGACTTTTGTTCATGGAGTGCATTCAAACTCTGCCTCCTTGCAGTCATGGAAAATTTTATGAATTACTGCACTAAGGATACTGTGATTAGCACATATACACTAAAGGAGATAGGGTGGAAAAATGACATGGGGGAAAGTCTGAAAGTCACATGCCTATGAATGCCCTGAGTCATCATTATTGTTAAGAATGTGAACCAGATGATTGCCACACATCCCCTGTTTTTTGTTTTTTTTTTTTTTAAGGGTCATAAGAGAAATATGTGTTTGCACCATGGAAAATAAGTGAATGATACCTCAGGTGTAGCATTGTAAGGAATGGTTTGGGGAAGGGAAGGATTGCACAAGTACACACGGGCCGCTCTCTCTGTGTTCTGCGACTGGAAGAGCCACTCACAGGGCTGCCTCCACTCCAACCCAAAATATGCCTCCCACTAACAGAGGTGACTAAAATTCATGCCATCATATATCACTTTAGGTATAAAGTGTAGGAAATTAAAAATACGATGTAGTCTAAAAATTTCAGTCGTTGCATAATATCCTAGACCAGGAAGCAGAAAGGAAGACCCCAGATCTGCTGGAAAAAGGGGTTCTGGGGAAGCACCAGGAACAGGGAGCCTGAACCAGGATGAGAATGATTGGTATTTAAAACATGACACAGGAAGAGCCGCAAGGAGAAAATTGAAAGGCACCAAAAATAGTTCTTCCTAATATTGTCCAGTAATTTGGCCCAGTGGAATGAGTGATATGTTCTACCCTATTTATCTTTACTCACTAAATTGACCATTTTTCAGATCAATCATTTTTTGCTGTTCATGAACTTCTCTTTTGTTTATTTATTATGAAGGCTTTGTTTATTTTTAGAAAGTGATTTTTCCATTTGGTTTATTTCCACATCAATTCCTTTCTAATCACCATTAATGGTATTGATTGAATGTGACAATTTTCAGCCTCAGATGGACTAAATGTCTTCTTCATACAGAGGGATTTGTTAGACGCAAGATCTATTTTTACCTGAATTTTTTTTGAGTTTTAGCTACACTTATTATAGGAAACATACACAGATACTATGGAAATTTTTATATAAAGAGAACTTTCAGCTTTCATATACACAAGTATATACATATAAAGAGGTGTGCACACATATTTTAAACTTTAAGCTCAACGTTTGAAACAATTTGGCTAGATATTTACTCATACCTAGATGTGCAATTATATAACATGTTTACTGGAAAATCTCCGTGGGTTTGTACTAGTTACTACAGAAACAACAGAAAATACATACATTTCATCTCTAAAGAAACTGTTGATTTAACACAATTTTCTGATAGATTCACTTTCTAATAATAAAAATGCAAATAAGACTTTTCATTATAGTTTAGGCAACCTTAGAGATCATGGCATTCCAAGCATTTCCTCAGTGTAAAAGGCTCTGACACGTAACAAGACACATTGTGCTGGAAGGCTTCTGTTGTCTAGAAACAGAGAATTCATTCCTTTGTAAAGACAGCATTCCGAACCTAAAAATGAGGATCACCTCGAGTTTTTCCTTTCTGTCTCCCTTCCACTGCTTCGGTTCAGTTGATGTCAGAGTCCTATGGACTCCAACTTCCTCCCGTTTCCCCTCTCTCCAGCTGCATCACCACTTTTTGATTTGTGTCCTGGTCACCGCCGCTTACATTAGTGAGATAGCTCAGCTTTCCTGGATTGTTGCCCTCCACCCTCTGCTGCCATTAATTCATAACGCTGCCAGAGTAATTTTTGAAAGTATAACGCTGACTCTGTTACCCCCTGCTTAAAACTCCAGGATGCCCTAATGTCGCCGAAGCCTTGGCATCCTATTCAAGGCGCTGGTCCCAGCTGACCTCTCGAAATTCGTTCGGATATCAACTTTCGTTCTGTGTTCCGGCCATAGGGAATAAGCTGTAACTTGTAAAAAGTTGGCATTTCCTCACTCCTCCCTGTCTTTGCACATGTTGTCCCCTCTACCTGAAAAGCCCTTGTTGACTCCCTTCCTTGGCCTGGCTCATGACCGCTAATTCCTTATAAATTCAATTTCGACATCATTTCCCCTGGAAAGGTCCCACAGCACATACGCATGCCTGCACTTACCACACTGAATTATAAATGTTTTTTCCTTTGTATTTTTCACTGGACTGTATCTTTGTATTCCCAGCTTCTATCACAGTGCCTGAAACATAGCTACATATTTATTGTTAAATAAACATGAGAGATTACTTTTATTTAGCAAAAAAATATGTATTTGAATAACTATTTTCCAAGGGTCACTCACTACCCTTTCCTGATAATAGCCCCAATAGTTGAAGGCCGCTATTAAATATAAATGTATCTTCTTATGTCCAACACCTCTACAATCCAGCCCAAAGCTACAGGGCAGTCAGTCCATTAGAAAGACCCAGGGTTTGTCTTTCTCAGTGTCCCTGTACCCTCTCTTCCTTCTCAATTCCTGTTATATAGGATCTGATCACCTTTCTTTTAGGTGACCACAAACTCCTTGGGACCAAATTTCCTGTGATCCCGTCGTGCAAACACTTACGGCACAATGGTTAACTGCCACAGCTTCCGGCCAAATGGTAGACAGTTCACGTGCAACAGGCCCTCCTTGGAAACTCCATAGGGACTGTTCTTCTTTGTCCTACAGGCTCATTGTGGTTCAGAGTCAATTCAACAAAAATAGGCTCAGGGTTTGGGGCTAGGGGAATCTGGTTGTATTCTCCTGTTTCTTTCTAATTACTACTACCATCACTTCCAACAGTTTTTAACATTACCACCTAAAATTTAACCGGTTTCTGAATTTAGCCGCGCTGTTGGCATAGTGGTTAAGCACTAAGGCTGATAACAAAAGGTCGGGCAGTGGAATCAGCTGGATGCTCCTTGGAAACTCAATGGGGCAGTTCTACTCTACCCCTCAGGGTTGCTATGAGTTGGAATCAAGTCGAGGGCAGTGGGCTTGGTTTTGGTTTTTATCAGACTCCTGTAACAGTATATGCAGCAATTCTCTATCCATATCCAGAATCCTAAGAGTAACACCAGAATTCTTCTAAATAACTCATTTCCTCTATCACCTTTTACTCCTGAAGCTATCCTCTCTAAGAAAAAAAAATCTGATGTCTCATTTTATTAAGTTGTTTAATTTTTTACTTAGATCCTCACCCAAGCTATACTCTAAAAGTGGTAAAGCAACCACAGACCAACCTTTGCAGCAGTGGTTAGGAACCGTGTCTGAGTTGGGTGAGCTGGAGACGACACTTGTGAAATATTGTGCCTTGGCTGAAAATGGTAACACAGCTAGTTAAAACAAAAACAACACTGCTAATAAATTCCCTTTTTGTTGTTGTTCAGTTTGCTTTCAGAGACCAGTCCTTGAGAAGGTTTTTCATTTCTTACTTAGTAATGAGTCTTTTGATTCCTGACTGCTGCTTACATAGGGGTTGGTTGTGGGTTAAAGTAAAATGAAATCCTTGACAACTCTAATCTTTTCTCTATTTATTATGATGTTGCTTATTGTTTCCTTTGTGAGGATTTTTGTTTTCTTGATGTTGAGGTATAATCCATACTGATAGCTTTGATATGTTTTGTCTTGTTTTCTATTTTTTTTTAATTGTGCTTCAGTGAAAGTTACTCATACAAAAATTTATACACATTGTCATGTGACTGTAGTTGCTCTTCGCACATCACAGCACTCACTTCCTTTCCATAATACATCTCCCATGTCCCTTCAATCAGCTCCTGTCCCCTTCTCCTCTCTCATCTTGCCTCTGATCAGAAGCTACCCATTTAGTCTCCTGTACCTGCTTGAACCAAGAAGCATACTTTTCACAAGTACCATTTTGTGTCTTATATTCCAGTTTAAGCTTTGTCTGAAGAGTTGGTTTTGGAAACGATTTTAGTTCTGGGCTAACAGAGAATCTGAGAGCCATGTATTCCAGGGACCCTCCAGTCTCAATCAAACCATCAAATCTGGTCTTACGTGAATTTGAGTTCTGCATCACATTTTTCTCTCACTTCTTCAGGAACTCTCACTTTGTGTTTCCTGTCAAGGCAGTCATTAGCGGCAGTTCTTCTGGTCTTGGGCTGGTGTAGTCTCTGGTTTATGTGTTCCTTTCCATCATATACTTCAGCTTCTCAGATTATTTACTTATTGAGATTGAGCACGTATGGTGAAAGGATACAATCCTGATGCACACCTTTGTGGATTTTAAACCATGTGGTATCCTCTTGTTCTACCCCTTAGTCTATCTACAAGTTCCTCATGAGCACAGTTAAGTATTCTGGAATTCTCATTCTTTGCAATGTGATCCATAATTTTTCACGATACACAAGGTCAAATGCCTTTGCATCGCCAAGAAAACAGGGAAATATCTATCTGTTATACTTTGCTTTTATTTAGGGCCCACTTGACATCATCAATAGTATTCCTGGTGCTTCTGAGTGTACTAAAACCTTCAACCTTTCACTTACCAAAGTATGGTATTCCTGTATTAAAGACAGACCCATTCTTCCATCTAGAAACTAATCTGATGGAACCCACGTGGAGCAATAACAACAGATATGTATACCTGCTTTAGAAAGGAATAAAATTAGCTTAGTCAACCATGATGACAAAGGTTGCTGTCAGATTTTCCTTGCCTCCCTAGTTCAAAGGTAAGTATGATACATACCTAATTATGTGTTTAAAATATCCACCATTTAAAAGGAAAACTAAAAATAACTTTCAAAATATATGTAGAAAATTTCCATCGTAAAAATGTCACTCTGCTTTTCTTAATTCTTTATGGATATACTAAGTTTACAAAGAAGAGTAATTTATCTCATACATGAGACTGACTTTTTTTTCCTGTATGAGCTTTTATCTGTCTGGGTTCCTCTTGGCCTTTTGTAATTATTTTTACCTGTTACCTTATAAATATCAAAAATATTTAACTTTTTATATTATCTCATTTTGTTATGCTTTAGGGATGACTGACTAGAAATGCAAAGAATTCACTGACCTGTTCCATGTCTTCTGAATCCACTACATCAAGGTGCCTGAAATAATAAGACATATCTTATGGCCTCCAAAAAATGTTTCTGATCATTAAATGTCTCTAAGTCTTATGTCTACATTTACTATTCTTACAGTATGCTTAAATATTGATAGTTTTCAGCACTTACTAATAAGGTGTTTTGTACTAAACACCTCAGCGTAAATTTTACAGCTGTTATACAGATTAATTAAGAAGGAAAGTATTGTGCTTCTTAGAAATTTAAAATAATCTTTTCTTATACACTCCAGTTCTTACTGTTATGTTTCTAACTTAAGTACAGAACTGCTACGTATCTCAGACAGATCTCTAGCTGCTAGATTCTAGCAGGTTAGTGGTCACCACAATGACTTTTGAATATTAGAAATAATCATATGGAGTATAAATTTATTTTTGAAAGTCCTTTTCAGGGTATCCAAAGTACTATTTCAGGATTTGAGTGTCAGAGTGCAATAGACTCGTTATGTGCTTAGAAATTCATTGCTTAGATTTTTGCTTCTGAATGAAGGATCAAATAGGCCCCATCTATAATAAGCAGCTTATCCTGTATGTTAATTTTTTAAACACTGCTTGAAAAAGAGGCTGGCTTCTTCTGATAAACCACAGACTTTAATAATATGTCCTTGGAATTTATTCAGTAAATGCAGTACTAAAGTTCAGCACAGTGATCTGTTTAATTAGCTCACAGCTGTATTGCTAGGATAACATTTCTTTAGGCTCTGGTTCAGAGTTCAGTGGTCATTTTAAGCTTTCTTAAAGAATTACTTGTTTTGTTTTTAGGGAGAATCATATGGTCTCTTGCTTAATCACTACTCATTAACATTTGCAGGTTTTCTTGCTTTGTCTATATAGTCAGTGATATCTTGGCAATCTTCTAGATATGGAGGGAAGCTACACGATATTTAAAAAAAAGAAAAAACTAGGTGATTAGTTTAACTCTTAGATCAACCCCATGGATAGAACCTAGATCTCAGTCTCTTTACTGTTTAAAAACTCCTTAAATTTAAAAATTTTCTTTTTGAAATCCTGTAAATTTTAACCATATTTTCCACATTTGTCAATAATCTATGTGTGTATACTCTAGAGAATATAGACAGTACGAAGTGTGTCAAATTATGTTGAAAATAGATTCCATTTATTGTCTATTATGAAAAATTAAATATCCTCACAACAACTCTAGAAAGTAAATGTCAACGTCCTATTTTAGATAGAGTAAAACTAAGGACTCAGAGAAGTTAAGGAACTTGCAAAGATTATACTCAGTGCCGTCGAGTCAGATCCGATACAACCGGTAAATTTCAGAAAGGGATTTTGAACCAGGCCTGCCTTACACCAAGGTTCAGGCTCTGTCTAAAAATTATGTCAGCCCTTCCTTAAGATCAGATTTAAGATTCATCTTTTCTGTGATTGTGTGTGTGTGTAGGTATATGCATATTTGCTGTGTAAACTTTCACCTAAAACTCTATAAATTATTGTATGTATACATATTTTGAGTTTTAGGTGAAAGTTTACACAGCAAATTAGATTCTCATTCAACAAATCATGTCCAGATTCTTCTGTGACACTGCTTACAGCCCCAGCAATGTGTCCCCATTCTCTCCATTTCTACCTTATCTGCCCATTTCCATAGATCCAGTTCCCTGCTCCTCTTGCCTTCTCATCTTTGCTTTTGGGAAATGTTGACTGTTTGGTCTTGTTTAGTTGATTGTTTAAAGAAGCACTTTCCTCACAGGTGTTAATGTTTGTCTTATAGGCCAGTCTATTATTTTGCTGAAAGGTAACCTCTGGAAGTGGCTTAGTTCCGGGTTAAAAGGGTATCTTAGGGCGATAGTCTCAGGGGTTCCTCTAGTCTCTGAATTCAGTAAGTCTGTTTTGTTTTGTTTTCTAATAAGTTTGAGTTTTGTTCTGTATTTTTCTCCTTTTCTAACTGCTACCTTCTGTTGTGTCCCTGATCAGAACGATCAGTAGAGGTAACACGGTCTAGTTCTTCTGGTCTCAGGCTAGACAAGGCCATAGTTCTTGTGGTCATTAGTCCTTTGGACTAATTTCTTCCTTTGGTCTTTCATTTCCTTTTACTCTCCTTTGCTCCAGATGGAGCTGTATCTTAGATGGCCATTTGCAAGCTTTTAAATCCCAGATGTTGCTCACCAAAATAGGATGCAGAACATTGTCTTTATGAAATAGTTATCCCATGAGATTAGTTGTCCCCTGAGTCTACGGTCCTGAGCCTTCACACCCAGTAAATCCACCCCACAAATCACTTAGATATGTCTAGGAAGTATCAATAACTGTGCGCTATATGTACCTCATTGTATATATGACTATACATGCAGCGCGTACAACTAGGTATATACATATGCCCACAAGTATGCCTATATATGTGTATGCATGTACTTGTCTGTCTTCCCACACCCACGTAGCATATATATTTCTACCTGCGTAAAAAACAAATCCATTGCCAACAACTCAATTCTGACTCATAGTGACCCTATAGCCACTCACATATTTTTTGCTTGTTATTACTGTTGTTGCCAGATTGTATGTTACTGAATTTACCATAGGTGTCATTTGATCTTGGGTCTCAGAGTCTCGTTTTACCTTAGCCCAGTTGTACTGACTCCCCCATATCATGCATCACCTTTCTCATTGCCAGAATTGACACATGTCTGGCAGGAGATTCTTCTTCTCTCTACTTCCATCCCTGGTAGCCATCAAAGTACATTGCTTTCTGTGTGTATACCTGTTCTTGACTTTTTATAAAAGTGATATCATGTAATGTTTGTTCTTCTGTGTTTGACTTACTTCACTCAGCATGATGTCTTCCAGGTTCATCCATGTTTTCGTAGACTCTCATCATTCTGTATCATTGTGTAGTACCCCATTTTGTGTATATAACACAATTTATGTTTCCAGTCTTCTGTTATGGGAACTTAGGTTCTTTCTATCTTTTTACTATTGTGAATTATGATGTACTGAGCATGGATGTACGTGTGTCTATTCATGTCACTGCTCTTCTATTTCTAATACCTAGGAGTGGGATATCTGGACCATAAAGCATTTCTATTACAAGCTTTTTCAGGAAGTTCCAGACTATTTTCCATATTGGTTGTACCATTTTACAGTCACACCAGTAGTGTATAAGAGTTCCAATCTCCCTACAACTTTACTAGCATTTGTTATTTTCTGTATCTTTTATCAGTGCCATTTTTTGAAACTGTGAGATGATATTTCATTGTAGTTTTGATTTCTATCTCTAGTGGTATGGTAGTTAAGAGCTCATCTACTAAGTAAAAACTCAGCAGTCTGAATCCACCAGCTGCTCCTTGGAAACTATGAGGCAGTTCTACTCTGTCCTATAGGGTCTCTGTGAGTGGGAATTAATTCAACAGCAGCATGTTTGACACTTTGCTTAGCTCTTCTATTACTTGTAGTAACTTTCTTGTAGCGTCTGCAGAATTTTCTATGTATAGGATTATGTCACCTTCAAATTCAGATAGTTTTATTTCTGTCTTAACAATCTAGATACCTATACTCTACTTTCTTACAGTATTGCCCTGACTAGGACTTCTAGTACTGTATGGAATAAGACTGGCGATAATGGGCATCCTTGTCTTGTTCCTCTTCTCAAGGGAATGCTTTTAATGTCTCTCCATTGAGAACAATGTTGGCTACGAGTTTTGCATATATACCTTTAATTACGTTGAAGTATCATGTCTGACAATTAGATTCAGAAACACATCCTAGAAAAAGTGCTTCTTGCCTCATTGTTGAGTATCACTATGGTTGCCTTCAAAGTACTCCCCTTGGGAAGCTATGCACCAAAACCACTGCCTAATCCATCTTTCAAAGAAATTTTGGAACTCTTTCTGGAATGGCCATCAGAACTGTCATATTTACCACCTTTGATGTCCTGAATGTCATCAAAAAGTCATCCTTTCAATATTTCCTTTATCTTTGAGTAAAGGAAAAAAGCCATGGGGTCAGATTAGGTGAGTATGTAGGGTGTTCCAATACAGTTATTTTTTTACTGTCTAAAAACACTCTCACAGACTGTGCCGTGTGAGCAGGTGTATTGTCATGATGCAAGAGCTATGAATTGATGGCAAAAAGTTCACGTTGTTGTCATCCAACTTTTTCACATGGCCTTTTCAGTGCTTCCAAATAGTAAACTTAGTTAACTGTCCAGTTGGTACAAATTCTTATTGAACAATCCCTCTGATATCAGAAAAGCTTAGTAGCATCATTGTGACTCTTGATTTGGGCTGGCAGAAATTATTTGGGGAGAATTGGCTGACTTCCATTATGCTCCCTGATGCTTTGTTTCAGGGTCATAGTGGTACACCCATCTTTCATCACCTGTGATAACATTGCCCAAAACATTGTCTTGCCTCTCCAAAAGATCTTGGCAAACTTGGACACTCCTTTGCTTTTGTTCATTAGTGAGCTTCTTCGGACAATTTTTGCACATATTTGTCTTATGCCAAGATTTTCAGTTAAGATTTTCCTCTTCCTCTATCGATGTTTCCTTGCTCTGCTATTCTTCTCACAGTCAGCAACAATTTTGATGCACAATTAGACGAATTTTTGCAATGTTTTCATCAGTTCTGTTCATCACTGGCTGCCTTGACCTCTCTTCGTCAGTGACACTTTCTCTTCCCTCAGACAAACATTCAATCCATTTGTACACTTCCATTTTCCTCATGGTATTGTCCCCATAAACCTGGACTAACATGCCCTTATTTCACTTCCACTCTTCCTAAGTTTAACAAGAAATTTAATGTTTGTTCATTGCTGTAATTCAAACTCTGACATTCTCACAATGGCACACAAAAATACCCAACAATGGTAATAAGCTCCACTCAATGAGACTCTGCCACATATTGACACAAACACAGTTATGAGACACTGCTAAACCAAGGCTATGAAACCTTACTGAGTTGTTTGTACAGTGCTGCAACAGAAACCCTGGTGGTGTAGTGGTTAAGTACTACAGCTGCTAACCAGAAGATCAGCAGTTCAAATCCACCAGGCATTCCTTGGAAACTCTCTGCGACAGTTCTCCTCTATCCTATAGGGTCACTATGAGTTGATATTGACTCAACAGCACTGGGTTTGCTTTGCGTTTTTTGGCCAACTTAAGAGCACAATGGCAAGTTCATGAAATTAATTTTCAGACCTCATATTCCACTTATATTCCTTTCACCGAGAATTTTTATTAGGAAAGTGTGCTAGAATTTATCAGATGCATTTTCTACATTGACTACTATGCTCATGTGGTTTCCTTGGTTTTATTTATGTGGTAAATTACATTGATTCATTTTCTAATGTTGAACCACCTCTACATCCCTGGTATGAATCCCACCTGATCATGATGTGTAACTTTTTTGATATGCAATTGTATTCTTTTGGCTAGAATTTTTATTAATTTTTGCATCTGTATTCATGAGGGATATTGGTCTGCAATTTTTTCAGTTGGTTCTGTTGTAATGTCACCGATTTTATTTCTTATTTCAAGCATTTGCATATCCTCAGTTTTTTCCTTCTTTCTTTTTTTATCAGTTTGGCCAGAGAGTGGTTAATTTTGCTGATCTTCTCAAAGAACCAATTTTTAGTTTTGTCAGCTCTATTGTTTTCCTTTTTATCCCCCTGCACTGATTTATATTTTTCTGTTTCTTCTCGTAACTGTGGAGTTATTTTGCTACTCCTGTTTTTATGTTATGTTATTGATTTGGGGCCTTTATTCTTTTTACATATACACAATTATTGCTATAAAATTTCCTCTGAGCACTGCTTTTGCTGTGTCCCATGGGTATGGGAGTATATTGTCTTCATTCACATTTCATTTCACAAAGTTTTTAATTTTACTTTTAATTTCTTCTATAACTTAACAGTTTTTAAGTAAGTGTTGCTCAGTTTCCACAAATGTAATTTTTTTCCCTTACTCTTTCTGCTGCACGATTTCTAGTGTTACGGTCAGAGAAGATGCTTTGTACTAGATCAATGTTTCTAAATGTGTTAAGATTTCCTTTGTGACCTAGAATATGGTCTATTCTGGACAATGACCCTTGGGTATTTAAGAAGAATGTGTACCATGCTAATCTTGGGTGGTATGTTCTGTATTTATCTATGAGGTTGAGTTGGTTAATTGTGTTAAATATTCTATATTTTTATTGAGTTTCTTTGTAGTTGTTCTGCCCATCATCAAAACTGTTGTGTTGAAGTCTCCTATTTATAACTTTGCTGAAGTCAGATGGATCCTAGCTGAAAGCAGAGAATTCCAGAAAGATATTAACCTTTGTTTTATTGACCATACAAAGGCATTCAACTGCATGGATCATAACAAATTTTGGATAACATTCTTAAGAATGAAAATTCCAAAACATTTAATTGTGCTCATGAGGTCCCTGTACACAGACCGAGAGTAGTCATTCAAACAAAACAAAGGGATGCTGAGTAGCTTAAAGTCAGGAAAGCTGTATGTCAGGGTTGTAAGCTTTCACGATACCTATTTAATCTGTATGCTGACAAATGACCTGAGAATCTGGACGCTATGAAGAACAAGGAATCAAGACCAAAGGAAGACTCATTAAGAACTTGTTTCATGCTGATAGCATAACTTTGCTTAATAAAAGTGAAGAGGAGTTAAAGCACTTACTGATGAAGATCAAAGACCACAGCATTCCGTGTGGATTATGCCCCAACACAGAGAAAACCAAAATCCTCACAGTTGGATCACTAAGCAGCATCATAATAAATGGAGAAAATACAGAGGTTGTCAAGGATTTCATTTTACTTGGATCCACGATCAATACTCATGGAAGCAGCAGTCAAGAAATTAAAAATTAAAAAAAGAAACAAAACACTGCATTGGGTGAATCTGTTGCAAAAGACCTCTTTAAAGTGTTTAAAATTGAAAATGTCACCTGACTTAAGCCATGGTTTTCAATTGCTTCATATGCATGTGAAAACTGGACAACCAATAAGGAAAACCAAACATTTCAGAGCTCTGTCAATAGGTGCATAAATATTTATCACTGCATCCTCTTGGTGAATTGACCCTGTAATAGTTATAAAATGACCTCCCTTGCATCTTATAATAGATTTTCACTTAAGGCTTGTTTTATTCAAAATTATTATCGCTAAAAACTCTCTTTTGGTTACTGTTTGATTAATATATTATTTCCATTCTTTGATTTTTAATTTATTCATGTCTTTGTGTCTAAAGTGTGTCTCTTGTAGACAACATATTGATGGGTCATGCTTATCCACTCTGTCACTCTCTGTTTCTTGACTGGTGCATTTAGTCTATTTAAATGAGTGTGATTAATGACAGGTATAAATTCATTGCTATCATTTTATTATACTTTTTTTGATGTTAACGGTTTCTTAGTTCTCTTTATTTTCCATGCTTAAGTATTTTTATATGGAACTTCTTTTCCTATTAATCATTATTGATGTTTTGAATTTACTGAATTTTTTAATTTTCTTCCTCTTTATTTTGATGAGTAGATTTATTAATGTTTTGTGGTTACCCTGAAGTTTACCTTTATCTTCTTAAATTTAAAACAGTATGTGATATCCTAAAATCATCTCAACCTCCATTCTATATGGAAGTTCTGTAACCACACCTTTAATTCCCCCTTTTGAAGTTGCTGTCATTCACACCTTACAACGCTGGCTATCTATAGTCAGTTTTATAACTTTACTTATGTAATAGCTTTATCTAGGTTGGTATCTGGATGATGTTATCATGTGTCTTTATCTCATGTTGGCTCTCTATCCAAAGGGCTCCCTTTAATATTACTGGTTTTTATAAATTCTCCTCATTTCTGCCTGTTTGAAAATGTCTTAGTTTCACCATCATTTTAGAAAGGCAATTCTGCTGGATATGTGATTCTTTTTGGCAATTCTTTTCCTTCAGAATTTTATATATGTCATCCCGTTACCTTCCCCCCTGCATGATTTCAGATGGAAATCACCCTTTAGTTTTATTGATACCCCTTTGTAAGCGCCATTTCATTTTTCACAAGCTACTTTCACAATTCTTTCTTTGTCTTTGGAAAGTTTGATTATGGTATGTCTTGTGAATTTCTTTTGGAATTGATCTTGTATGGGGTCATTGAGCATTTTGGGGTGGAAATCTTCTCATCTTTCATGTTTGGGAAATTTTCTGCCAGTATATGTTCAAACATTCTCTCTGGACTTTCATTTTGTGCCTCTTCTAGAATTCCGGTTATGTGTAAATTGTTTCTTCTGATGATGTCTCACATGACACTTAGGCATTCTGCATTTTAATTCATTCCTTTTTAATATCACTCCTCAAAAAGAAAGAAAACTGTATTAAAGGATTTGTTCTATGGTTTGCTGCTTCCATCTTCCATTGACTCAATTCAACTTCTATGCCCTTTCATTGTCTACTGAGATTTTATTGTTAATCTTCTGAACTTCTAGTTGTTTTTGTACGGTTTCTAATTATGTGTTAAATCTGTCATTTTTTACTGGTTTTGCTTTTCTGAATTCTTCTAGGGTTTTTTCTGTGTTTTCCTTGATCTTTTTGAAGATCCTAAATAGACGTCTTTTGAATCCTTCTCAAGTAGTTGTGAAGGTTTTCCTTCCCTTTATTTTGCTCACTTGTTTGAGCCATCTTATTCTATTTCTTCATATGGTTTTTTATTGTCTACCACCTACAATCCATTGAAGTGTTATTTATTTATATTTTTATTGAATGTGCATTTGTTTTCTTCTGATTTGTTTGTGTTGATATGTAAGGGCAGGTGGGGCAGGTATGCTTCACTGATCACTGGCCTGGTGGCAAGAGAGCACTCGTGATCTATCAACAGGTGGGCAGGGTAGCAACAGTAGGGCCGAGTAGCAACAGCAGGGCAGGACCATACCACCAATCACTAGGTGGATGAGATGGTAATGGGAGAAGATAGGGTGACACATGCTGCTGCTGGTTGTTGGTCAGGTGACACAGGAACACATGCTATCACTCACTGCGTGGGTAGGATAGTGGGATGTTGGGAAGGGTGGGCTCTGCAGTGTGTGTTGTTGCTTATCCGGTAGATGGGACAGCAAGGGATGGGTAGGGCAAGCACATGGTACCATTGGTTCATCTAGTGATGCATGTGTGTGTGCAATGCCACTCATCTGATGGATGGGGTCACAGGGTAGTAGGGGTGAGGCAGACATACACAGCCAGTTGGAGGTAGGGCAGGGGTGCATGGAAGGAGACAGGGGACTCATACCGTGGTCCCTAGACAGGTGAAATGGTGGGGCTGAGTGGCTGTTCACACTGCTTGTCACCAGGAAGGCAAGAAGGGAGGGCATGCATGCTCCTCTGGTCACTGGGTATGGGTGCTGGGGCATCCCCATAAGCTGCAGTCACCATCAGCGCCCATCCCTGACCAAACACAAGAAGGGAGTAGGGGCTGCCCAGCATCTGGTCAGGTGGAGGGGTGCTTGCTGACGTTTTACGGATATACCACTTTGTATGTGCCACTCACCCTAATGGTAGGGTTTCCTGCTGATGAGTACTCCTGTCTCTGGTCTCCAGCTCCGTCCCTGTTCTGTGCTCACCAGGATCCTTGGAGCTCTCTCCCGCCTTCCTGTACTTTCTCTTTTCAGATCTGGTTCATGTCCTGCTCATCTTGCTTCACTCTGGGTTTATCTACACAATTTCTCTTTCTCCTGTTGGTGTTGGTAAGTTGCCTTCCTGTGTCACCTGACCAACAACGAGCAGCAGCATGTGTCACCCTATTTGCTCCCATTACCATCTCATCCACCTAGCGATTGGTGGCATGGTCCTGCCCTGCTGTTGCTACCCTGTTGATAGATCGTGAGTGCTCTCTTGCCACCAGGCCAGTGATCAGTGAAGCATACCTGCCCCACCTGCCCTTATATATCAACACAAACAAATCTTACTGCTTGCTTTCTCTCCACATAGCCGACTGCACTGGGCTAGCTGGCAGGGAACCTCTGATCTGTAACATTTCCTATTGGCTGTTTTCATTTAGTTTCTCCTTTGAATTGGTGTTCCATCTCATTTTTCATCCTTCTTTTGATGCTCAAGGTTTCAGAATTACCATCTGTGTCCGTTCCACTTGGTTCCTTATATCTTTGCTATAGAGAATGGCATGGAATCTCTGACTAAGCCATCATCTTGGGTTGTCTGCCAACACGATGGTCTTTACAGATGAAAAACTTTGTCAACACACCAGTTCATTTAGCAAGATCCCTGTAGTTCTTGTCCCAGAGATTTTAAGAGACTAACGTAGCAGCTTATATTTATTTAGCTTTCACTTTATGACAACTACTTTTTCAAGTACTTTACCTATGCCAACTCATTTACTCCTCACAATATGTTATCAAGTCACAGGTGAAAAAATTGAGGTACCCATAGGTTAACTCAATCAAGTTCACCCAATTAATAAGTGACAGAGCCAAAATTCTGGTTTAAGGGCCTAAACTTTCAACCAGTCCCCTAAGTATAGCTAACTCATTATTTTATTATTACATTCTTTTGTGAGAGGTGAATGAGGAAGTTAAAATTAAACTGCTATGAGAGTACAAACTCAGTTTTTCATGTGTATAAGCAATACCTAGTAGTAATTATCATACGTAGAAGTAGCAGTCGGTAAAGGGAAATACTAGTGTTAATTTGCCTTTACAAGTTAAAGCAATTTCTGAAATCAAAGAAAATGAAATAATCTAAACCCAACGTTGCAAGGACAGAGTCGCTGGGGCAGGGGGCCGGGGACTACACTCTCAGGGGAAATCGAGGCCAGTTAAAGCCAATTAAATAGTGTTTTGCTAAGAAAGCCTTCTGCACCCTACATTGGGGAGTGGCTTTGGGGCTCTTAAAAGCTGCCAAACTGCCATCTGAGGGTACAGCAAATGGTCCTAACTCAACAGGAACAGATGATCACCAAGGACCAAAACGACATGGAGGAAAGAGAACCCAGAAGACAGAGAGACCCACGTGAGTGGGTGACTACATCAACTTGTGACCAGAAGAACCAGATGGTGCCCGGCCACCACCAGTGATAGCCACGATAGAGCTCACAGAATTGAGTCTCACTGGAAACACAGGAATAAAAAGGGGTACACCCTGAGTTCTCCACTAAAAGACCACAATTGATTGTCCGGAGACCTCAGGGCTCCCCTGGGAGCATGGTCCCTGGCCCAGATGCTGCCCCTGTCCATAAGTCATAATGGAGGTCAACTCTTCAGACAGGAATGGATTGAACTTGGAGACACAGAGTGACCACATCGTGTGTACATTTTAAGGTTCTACGCATCTACAGGATGTCATCCTGCTGACCTCTTACTGGAGGAAGGGGAGTGGGTGGAGAAGAGGGGATAGGAGGTTGTTGGGAGGATAGGACATGTATGGAGCAGAGAGGAAGAGTGTGCTATCACCGGGCAAGGAGAGCAGTGGGAGCTGCATACAGGTGCGCATACAAATTTATATGGGAATGTGCATTTTCACTCAATCATAATAAAAAAAAAGAAACAGAGATAAAAGTAAAGCAAAATGTTATAAAGCAATGTCATAAGTCACTAACTTTTAAAAATGTAAAGTATATCATAAAAGTGATAGTTTGTATATTCTTTCCAATTTAAGTCTTGAAAACATTTAATGGTTATAATACATATATGTATTATGTTAAGATAAATTTACTGACAAATTCTGAGAAACCAAAAATAAATACTAGTATTGATGGAAACCAAAGTAATTACATTTCTGTTAAGTATTTCATTATGCCATGGGGGAAGATGACAAAGTTATACCCTATTTCTAAAGTTGATTGATTATTTAAATTCTATGCACTTTCTAAAACTAGTATATTGAAGTATGAAAACTCTGATGGTATAGTGGTTAAGGGCTACAGCTGCTAATGGAAAGGTTGGCAGTTTGAACCTACCAGGCACTCCTTGGAAACTCTATGGGGCAGTTGTGTGCTGTCTCATAGTGTCACTGAGTCAGGATCAATTCTACAACAGCAGGTTTGGTTCGGGTTTTATGTTAAAGTATTGGTTTAAGTTTAACTTCATAACATGTAATCAAATACCTGTAAATTTTCATGTTATTTAAAAGGCAAATGTATTTACTAAAATATATTAGTAATTTATACTAGTCATCTATTTAGGCAAAGAAATACTTTCGACAGTTATAAGCAGGAGAATTAATAAACATGTTCATTATCTATGCCTTTTTTCATTTTGATTGAGATATCTATTGATTAACCATTCTAAATAACCAGGAAGATTCAGTCTTATTTATATTCTTTCTAAATTCAGTCTAAAAACATTAAACAAAAGTACCTGAAAACATTTTAATATGTAGTTTTTTTTTTTTTTCCCATATGCAGAACAGACTAGAACAATGACATGTTAAAAAAGGGGAAAACACTGAAATGCTAGGTAGTAAGGATAGTTGCCACCAATATAATGGTACAAAATGCAAGGTAGAAAAAAATGAGAAGGAAAAAGTAACTTTAAGTTTCAGTAGTGTCATGGATTAAAATTGTATTCCCCCCAAAATGTATATAGCAATTTGGCTAGAGCTTGATTACCAGTCCTATGAACGGTTTCTATATGTTGCAAATCTTGCCTCTATGATGTTAATGAAGGAGGATGGGTGGCAGTTATGTTGGTGAGGCAGGACTCAATCTGTAAGACTTTATTGTGCCTCGAGGTAATTCTCTTGAGATAAAAACTAAAGGGAGGCAAGTAGAGAGTTGAGGACCTCACTCCACCAATAAGCCTAAAGCTTGGCTTGGCTTGGCTGGCAAAGCAAAGTGTGTTCTTTGGGCCTGGGGTTCCTGGGCTTCAGCAGCTCTCAGTTCAGGGGAAGATTGATAACAAGGACTGCCCTCCAGAGCCAGCAGAGAAAGCCTTTCCCCAGAACTGACAGCCATAAATTTGGACTTCTAGCTTACTTTTCTGTAAGAAAACAAATTTGTCTTTTTAAAGCTATCCACCTGAGGTGTTTCTGTTATAGCAGCACTACATGACTAACACAAGCAGGTAGGCCTAAGCAGTCTAAAAGTAATAAATCCATTCTTTATTTCTATCCCTGTGATGCACTATCTCCTACCCATCAGACTGAGAAAAAATAAAAGCTCCATCTATCACTCAGACAAGCTAAAATTTACCACTTTCTGTGTAAGTTTAGAAGGTTTTCCTATGTGGTTTTATACCACCCTAGTTTTGAGCTGGTAGGAAATAAAATCAACCATTCAAAAATTCCATTGTTACAGAAAATCAAAAGGCATTATTTCTTAGATTTTTGTATATCATTATTTGTTATATTTAAGCAATATAGAATATAATGTATAAAATGAAAGATGTCTGTAGTTATACTCAAGTATAACCAGAAAGTTATAATTTTTTCAGAATTCTTCTCATGCATATTTGACAATATAGATGCATACACAAGACAATTATTTACACTTAGTATTTAGACAATCTGATGATAGATGTCCAATATAGAAGATACTAGGGTGAAAAATTACAAAGAATACACATACATTTAGGTAACACACCTGGCTTCACTGCTTGAACTCTTGCGGATTAAAAAAGAAAACAGCAGTTAAATTGAGGCAGCTCAATTGATTTTCTGTTTGTAGTAGTAATGGATAAGGTTCTCAGAATCTGGAAAAGGATGGTTAAGGCACAGAAATAGGAAGAGTATGAGGTCACTGAGTACCCAGCACTTACATAATTTTTAAAGATATAAAGAAAAATTATTAAGGAGTGTGAGAACAAACATCACAATTATAAAGGGCTTGTACAATGTATGCAAAACAAACATAAGAATGACAAAATGAAAGAAAGATACATCATATGTAATAAAACAGAAGAAGTAGACACATAAAAATCTTTATTTAGAATAGGATTATTCCAAAATACATTAACAAGAATATACATGACCAAATAAATATGTTATTATATCCATAGAATACTGGCTGCTAATGCAAAAATGACTGAATCTTCACCAAAGTGACTGAATCTTCATTCTTTCTGACAGAATTGTTTAGTGTAAAAGTGTTATTGTAGTACTGTAAGTGAGACACTATAGAAATCCTGGTAGTGTAGTGTTAAGCGCTAGCCAGAAGGCTGGCAATTTGAATCCACCAGCTACCCCTTGGAAACTCTATGAAGCAGCTCTATTCGATCCTATACAGTTACTATGAGTTGGAATTGACCTGATAACAGTGGGCTTTGGGAAGGACAATTTTGCTGTGGTCAAGTTTTCATTCTATGGTACAGTGACTTCACGTAACATAGAAACTAGGCACTTGAGAGATGTAACTAGGGAAAACAAAAGAGAATAAAATAAGAAAGGAAATGGTAATGGACAAACATATCTCACTGTTGGTGCTGGGATTCTGTGTGATGGTAACAGAACATTAAAAAAGAGCTAGAATGTGGAACTCGGAAAGACAGCATACAGAGGAACTGAGACTCTTAACAAGGTTAGGGATTCAGCCATTAGGATTTTTTCAGGAACATATAATTAAAGTTCCAGATGAGAGACAGTGAAATCAGAAACTAAGTGTTTTAGTCATCTGGTGCTGCTTTAATAGAAATGCCACAAGTAGATGGCCTTAATAGCCAGAAATTTATTTTGTCACAGTCCAGTAGGCTAAAAGGCCAAATTCAGGACAGCGGTTCCCGGGGAAAGTCTTTCTCTGTTGGCTCTGGAGGAAGGTCCTTGTAATCAGTCTTCCCCAAGGTGGAAGTTTCTGATGTACAGAGACCCCACGTCTTTTCCAAGAGATTTGCTCAGCTCCCAGCACTGCTTCTTTCCTGGCAGTACAACGTCTCAACTCTGTGCTTGCTTCCCTTTCCTTTACATCCCAAGAGATTGCCTAAAGGCACAATACCATCTTATACATTGAGTCCTGCTTCACCAACACAACTACCACTCATTCTCCCTCATTAACATCATGGAGGCAGGATTTTCAACATACAAGAACATCATATCATACTGCAAATCATGCCCTAGTCAAATAGGTACTGTCATGGATTGGACTGTGTCCCACCCAAAATATGTGTATCCATGGGGGCTGGGCCATGATTCCCAGTATCTTGTGATTGCCCTTCATTTTGTGATTTTCTTATGTTGTATGTTAAAGCATTAGTGTGGGACTGTAAATCTCTGTAAAAGATCACCTCCCTGCTGCACTGTAAAGGGAATTTCCCTGGAGTATGTTTTGCCACACCCTTAATCCTTGCATCCTACAAGAGATAAAAGGAAAGAGAAGCAAGCAGGGATTTGGGAACCTCACACCATCAGAAAGCAGCACCAGGAGAAGAGCACGTCCTTCAGACCAGAGGCTCCCGTGCCAAGACACTCCCTGGACAAAGACTGATGCAATACCGGACTTTCCTCCAGGGCCAACAAGGGGTAAAGCCTTTCCGTGGAGTGGACATCCTGAATTTGGACTTATAACATACCAGACTGTGTAAGAATAAACTTTCCTTTGTTAAAGCCATCCACTCTGCGGTATTTCAGCTACAGCAGCACTTGCTGACTAAAACAGGTATACACAGTTTTGGGAAGACATAATTCAATCCAAGATACTAAGCAACAAGCTAACCCAACTGAGAATAAGTAGATGTGAGAAGTAAGTCTAATCATTGAGGTAGAAGCTAGGTAGGCAAGCAGAAGACTGACAGGAGTACATAGTTACCAAAGTTCAGACAACCTATGAGAATCTGGAGGACACAGGGAACGGAACGAAAGAGTGAAGAAAACAGGTAATCTCGAATCAGAAAACTCACAGTAGTCATGGGGAAAAATTGGAAGAGCAATTTGAGTCTGGGAAAAGCTCCAGAAGTTTCTTCACCATTAAACCCAAACCAAACCAAACCTACTGCCACCGCGTCAGGTCTGACTCACAGTGACCCTAGAGGTCAGAGTAGAAGTTCCCCGTTAGAGTTTCCAAGGTGCACCTGGCAGATCTGAACTGCCAACCTTTTGGTTGGCAGATGTAGAATTTAACCCACTAGGCCACCAGGGTTTCCTCTTTACCATTACCATAAAGGAAAGGTCTCGGCATTTCCAGGTCTCCAGAGTAGAAATGGTAGGATGCACCTGACCAGACATAATTTATGGCCAGGTTTTCAGTGTATTAACCATTCATCAGTTTTATCTACAAAATCTCAAAGTCAGTGTTCCCTCCCTCGGTCACTTCAGTCACCTTAGTCTTCTCTCTAGAATTCCCCACCAAACCTATTTTTTTATGTAACTATGCTTTGCAATTGGTTCATCTCTTCCAGTTTACTCACTTAGTTATTCTTACTCAGATGGCATTTGCCTACCTGTTTGGTTATGGCCTCAGCTCAACTCCATGAGTACTCTTTTTTTAGACAACTGGTTTCAACCATGAAGCAATGAATCCCCTTTACCTGTTCCTTAACAATATCTGGAGCAGATTCTTAATGCTTTCTGAGGCTTTTCAATTCTGAAAACTTAGTCTACTACTGTTTAAAATTTGAATCTCTTGTCAAAGTTTTGTCCTCTATCAGTACTGTCTGGGTAGTTGTAAGGAGGGCTCAGGATTTTCCCTCTTTCCCTGTAGAAGTTGTGACTCTTCCAGTGCTGAGGACAGGAAGGAGAGAGGAGGAAAAAGTGAGAAGTCTCTAGTCTTGGCTCTACTTCATTTGCAATTCCTTCTGGCTGCTGATGTCGTCAGTGGCAGACATCCAAACACTGACTCTCTTGTAATGCATGTGGGCATTTTTGGAAGAAACCAGTAAGCCCTCCCAATACTCACTTATCTATTGTGGGACATAGGCTCTCTACTAGCCTCTTGCTCTGTCACCCCTACTCTTTCCACTGGAATTTCCCCTAGTAGTCTCCTGATAGGTGTTCTTATCCAGCTGGCAGCTACTTTCCAAGTGGTCGCACCAGTCACCCAGGCCACCATTCTGAGACAACTGATGGATGAACAGACTGCTCTACTGCTGCTCCTTTCCTCACTGGCATCTCTCTCCATTTCCCTTTACCCTGCTCAGCTAAAAGCAGGTGCTGATCAATACATCCACTGCCTAGGCAAACACACAACTAGGCAATGCAGCAACTTTCAGCATTTATAAGTGATTCTCATTCACTTTGTTTAGAGCTAAGTAAAATTACCCTTCACTAGTAGATGTAGTTATTAAAGTGCTATGTCTGCTAACCAAAAAGTTTGGCAATTTGGATCCACCAGGTGCTTCTTGGAAACTCTGTGAGGCAGTTCTGCTCTGCCTTGTAGTGTCATTTGAGCAAGAATCAACTGGATGGCAGTGAACTTCTTCCCCCCCCACCCCTTTACAATACTGCACATAATGCAAGGCTCATGATTTCCTCATCATTCTTTTTCTACCCACCCCACTCAATCTCTCCTTTAAAAAAAATTAACACAATTAGGTTGTTCTTAACAAGAATTTAAAAGCTCTTAATAGGCCCTAGGTGTGTGGCCCAATGGCTGATAGCTCTGTCTACCAAATTGGGTCCCAATCTCAAATTCCTAGACAAAAAGAAAAATTTATTTGAAATCTTGTTACATGACTTTACTCTTGTTAACACACTATCCAAAACAACAACAAGCAAATAAACGTTGTCTATTTCTACCTCAGAGGAAAAGATAACCCTTTTTCTTTTCAAAATGAATCCCGTCTGTATGTTTTAGATTTTGCTCCTCTCACCTATTCCTCCACTCTCTAGCATTTTCAGTTGTCTCCCTTTGACCCCTGGCATAAAAAATGCACAAGTCAACAAACTGGCTTTCAGTCACTTCAATTTTGATAACTACTGAATCGGCTTTTCTCAACTATCTAGACGGAAGAAAAAAATGACTCTGAAAGAAGTTTCCTCAAGTCACCAGAATAAAAGAACAAAGGTATGGATATAAATTTAGAATTCATCATCCCAGAGTTGTTAGTTTATTTGTTCATTTATTCACTTCAATCAGTTTTTATTTTAAACACTTATTCCGTACAGGAAACCTGGTGACATAGTGTTTTAAAGCTACACTGCTAATCAAAAAGGTACTCCTTGAAAACACTTCTTCCCTGTTTTACAGTGTTGCTATAAGTTGGAATTGACTCAACTGCAATGGGTTTGTGGTTTTTGTTGTTGTTTCTATTCTGTGCATAAAGGAGGAATGGTATCACATTTATTGTCAAGAAGAGTATTCTAATACCTATCCTGAAGTATAACAGTGGTCAGTAAGTGAATAATATCCATACACCTACAAGGAAGACCAGTTAATATGATTGTTATTCAAACATCCTGACAAGCAATAAGGCCAAAAATGAGGAACTTGAAGATTTTTACAAACTTCTGCCCTTGGAAGTGATCAAATATGCACTGAAGATGCACTTGCTGGTAATAACTGGTGATTGGAATGTAAATGCTGGAAACAAAGAATAAGAATTAGTAGTCGGAAAATACACCCTTGAGGAAAGAAATGATCCTGGAGATCAAATGATAGAATTTTGCAAGACCAATGACTTGTTCTTTGTAAATATCTTTTTTTTCACCTACATAGATAGCAACGGTACATGTAGACCTCACCAGATGGAATACACAGAAATCTAGTCAACTATATCTGTAGGAAAAGACAATGGAAAAGCTCAATACCATCAGTCAGAACAAGACCGAGGACCAACTCCAAAACAGAGCATCAATTGCTCAAATTGAAACTGAAGAAAATTAGAACAAGTCTATGAGAACCAAAGTAAAACCTTGAGTATATCCCAACTGAATCTAGAGACAGTCTCAATAATACCTTTGACACATTGAACACTAACATCCAAAGACCTGAAGAGTTGCAGAATGACACCAAGGACATTATACATGAAGATAGCAAGAGGTCATTAGGAAGAGGGAAAAAAGAAAAGACCAAAATGAATGTCAGAAGAGACTCTGAAATTTGGTTTTGAACTTCAAGTAGCTAAAGTGATAGACATGATGAAGTCAAAGAGCTGAACAGAAGATTTAAAAAGACAGCTTGAGAAGACAAAGGTAAGTATCACAATGATATGTCCAAACAGCTGGAATTAGAAAATCAAAAGGGAAGAACACATTTAGCATTTTTCAGGCAGAAAGAACTGAAGAAAAAATTCAAGCTTGACTTGCAATATTGAAGGATTCTATGGGCAAAATACTGGATGACTCAGGAAGCATCAAAAGAAGATGGAAGGAATACTGTCACTGAACCAAAAAGAACTGGTGAACATTCATCCATTTCAGGAGGTAGTATATGATCAAGAATTGATGATACTGATGGAAGAAGTCTAAGTTGCACTGAAGACACTGGCCAAAAAATAAAGAAAAAGAAAGAAAGAGAGGCGCCAGGAATTCAGATAATATCAACAGTCACATTTCAACAACTGGATGCAACACTGGAAGTACTCAATTTTCAATGGGAAGAAATTTGGAAGACAGCTAGCTGGCCAAGTAAATAGAAGAGATTCCACCAAAGGAAGGTGATCCAACTGACTGTGAAAATTATTGAACCATATCATTAAGATATCATCCAAGTTAAATTTTTACTGCAGATCATTCAAAAGCAGTATATCCACAAGCAACTCCCAGAAATTCAGGCAAGATTCAGAAGAGGATGTAGAACAAGGGATATCACTGCTGGTGTCAGATGGACCCTGGCTGAAAGCAGAAAATATCGGAAAGATGTTTACCTATGTTTTACTCATTGTGCAAAGTATTTGACTGTATGGATCACAACAAGTTATGGGTAAAATTGCAAAGAATGAGAATTCCCAAACAATTCATTGTGCTCATGAGGAACCAGCACATAGGTCAAGAGATGTTTATTCAAACAGAACAAGACAATGCTATGTGGTTTAAAACCATGACAGGTGTGTGTCAGGGTTGTATCCTTTCACTATACTTATTCAATCTGATTGACTAAAACATCCAAGGAACTGAACTCTATCAAAAAGAATGGGTCATCAGGATTAGATGGAAAACTCATCAACAGCTTGCAGTATACGCATAATACAACTTTGTTTGCTGGAAGTCAAGAGGACTTAAAGTACTAACTGATGAAGATCAAAGACCACAGCCTTCAGTATGGATTACATCTCAATATAAAGAAAACAAAAATCCTTAAACAATTGGACCTATAAGCAACATCATGATAAATAAAGAAAAGATTGAGATTGCCAAGGATTTCATTTTACTTGGATCCACAATCAACACCCATGGAAGCAACAGTCAAGAAATCAAGTGACACGTGACATTGGCAAATCAGTGGCAAAAGATCTCTTCAAAGTTCCAAAAAATAAAAAAGCAAAAATGTTACTTCAAAGACTAGGGTGCACCTGATTAAAGTCATGGTGTTTTCAATCACTTTATATGCATACAAAAGCTGGACAATGAATAAGGAAGACCAAAGCAGAATAAGCACCTTAGGATTACAGTACTGGTAAAGAATATCGAAAATACCATGGACTACCAAAAGAAGAAGCAAATCTATCTATGAAGCAGAGTTGCCAGAATGGTCCTCAGAAGTGAAGATGGCAAGGCTGTGTCTCACATCCTTTCAACATGTTACCAGAAGGATCCAGTTCCTGAAAAAGGACATCATTCTTGGCATGATAGAGAGCCAGTGGAAAAGGAGGATAGTCAATGAGATAGACTGACATAGCAACTGCAGCAATAGGTTCAAGGTTAACAATGATTCCATGGAAGCCACACAACCAGGTAGTCTTTCCTTCTGTTGTACACAGGGTTGCTATGAGTTGGAACCTACTCAGTAACACCTAACAACATTCTGTGCCAGGCCCAGCTGCATATGGCACATTAACCAAAAGACAGACAAATCCACTAACACTGAGCCAATTAATAAAAGCATCTTGATGAAAAGACGAGACAAACTATCATATTGATGCTAATGACTCCTAAATACAAATCTTTTTGTTCCCAACCTGGTTGAGATGGCATTTGTCAGGATCAACAAATAATTAACGAATAAATGAATGAATAACATTATCCTTGACCTTAAGGGGCTGAAGTTAAAAAAATTAGTAGACTATGTAGAAGTTAAGGTAGATAGAAAAGCACTGTTTGGAAACCTAAAATGATTCCAACTCACAGCAACCCAACAGGACAGAGTAAAACTGCCCCATAGTGTTTCCAAGGGGGATTTGAATTGCCAATCTTTGGGTTAGCAGTTGAGCTTATAACAGCTGCACCACCAGGGCTCCACACAAGT
This sequence comes from Heterohyrax brucei, assembly GCA_028571685.1. Lineage (NCBI taxonomy): Eukaryota > Metazoa > Chordata > Mammalia > Hyracoidea > Procaviidae > Heterohyrax > Heterohyrax brucei. Next base: position 155,926,565 of record CM053142.1, on the reverse strand, counting down.
GCTAGGCCTTAGAATTGGACATATCCAGTAGAAGAGTTTCTGAAAAACACACCAAAAGAACACCACGGCAGAGAAGAAAAACAGAAGCAGTGTTGTGTACCAGATCATCTAAAGAGACTATCAAAATTGCAGATACACTGGCTTACTTTGGGGCTTTAGGAGTTTGGCCCAAGAATTTGCATTCTCTTATGTTTACTCAAGTTATTCTTCTGCATACTCAAATATCATGAAAAACAAAGGAATTTCAAACAAAAGTTAACCAAGAATGGAAATACATAACATTAGCACAAAAAATGTGACAAGTGTAGGTAATGTCCATTTTTTCAGCCTTGAATATTGCTATCAGCCTTGCATTTTTTCATACATGAGAAAATTCTGCTGATTTTCTTACTATCATTATGAAAAAATACTGAAGTAAGCATATATGAGGAAGGGTAGAGCAGAAATCTGGAACTGTGGATCCTTGGTGGGCTATTGAACAGCTGAATAAATCACAGTATCACCCTTTCTAATCTTTGAGAATAAATCCTACTTACTAAAGTTACTGTTTGCCTGGTTTGGGGTTACTTGTAGTCAGCAATTCAGATCCAATGGACTCTCCTAGGAAACTGTGGGGGAGTTCTATTCTGTCTTACAGGGTTGCTCTGAGTCACAACTGACTTGACAGCACTGGTTTTTGTTTTTGTAGTTTTGTAGCCAAAACCACATCTAATCGATTCAGTACATTTAACATATTAGTTGCTGGGAAGAGGGTTAGACTGTATCAGTCAAAATAAGTTATGATTAATGGTTAAACAAGGTGTTGTTTTAACAGGATCTCAAACAGTGCTTCACAGAAGCAAACAATTCTGTTACCATGATCTACTTTATCAAGTAAAAATCTATACTCTTGTTTGCAGTACATTTATTTGGTAATAACAGGAAGAGTGAATGCTTACGAATAATGATAACATTTATTGAGCATTTACTATGAACTACTATGTTAAGAATCTTACATAACTATTTCATCCAAACCTGAGAGCAGTAATATAATACAACATAAATCATCATGATAAATAGGAAAACTAATAAGTTCCATCTATGAAAGTGAGGAATATCATTATATCTAAGTATCTCCAAAGGTATCACACATGTAGTTTGCAGATAATGAAAAGATGAGAAAATCAGTGTGGTAGCTTTGTTAATTCCTAGGTGCTTTTTCTCATTTTCATTGCCCACCTTCTTTGCATCAGTCTAAATCTTATCTGCCTTTCATGGCACAAGTCAAGTCCAAATTCTCCTAAGCTACATTTAGGTATGAGCTTTCCTTTTTATGATCCTCTGGAATTTAAATTTAGAACCATACTTACATGGTCCTAGATTATACAACATTTGGGGCAGATAAAATGTCCCAAACCTAGAACAGTTATTTTTAGTTGTTGTCGAGTCAATTCCAGCTTAAAGAGTACAGAGTGTTTAAACAAAAACACCAAACAAAATAAATCCATTGACATAATTCCTACTCACAGTGACTTCATGTTCTACAGAGCAGAACTGTACTAGATAAGCTTTCTTGGCTATAATCTTCATGTAAGCATATCACAAGGCCTTTCTTTGATGGTGCCTGCCGGCTAAGTTTGAACAGTTAATATTTTGGTTAGGCACTGAATAATTCCTGTCAAATGACAATACATAATTATTCTGCATTTTTTGAGCTATGAAAAGTTTCATTATGTAACTTGGAAATTATGTTTTAGGCTTATCTGTAATTATGTTTCATTTGATTAAAGAAATGTAATTAATTTATAACTAATAGATAATTCTCTTTTTCAGATAAGTAATTCTTCCATTAACATCTCTTTGGTGATTCAGGTCCATGAAAACTTGAGAATATATATTTATTTCTATGAAGCGTCAAATATCCCTTTTCCTTCACCTCTCCATTACCTGTCAGTCCTCATCAGCATCCTGCACTGAATAGGACTGATGAATTTGTATATGCATAAATGCGCATTTTGAGGAAACAGCATAATTTTTAAAATGTTGCTTTAGTATATATTCTATTGCTGTGTGCATGTGATAGTATTCTTGAGAAAATGCCAAGCCAAGTGCAGTCGACCCAAATATTTCCTTTTTTATTTAATAACACTGAAGATTTTAGGAAGCTGTCTCTGATACGTCTTGATCGAGTTCTTAACGAAGATGTCAATAGCTCAGATTTAGTCCATTAACAAGAATCTACTGAAAACATTTTCTGAATACATTGTTTCAAGTATGTGGCCTCTCTTCAAAGAAAATTAACATCACAAAGTCATTTGCCATAGGATTTAATCCTTTTTATAAAAACATTATACTAAAACCAAAAAATATTCAAAAGGTATTCAAAAAACCTTTGCAAAATTAAGCATTATTGTTGTTTCTTATTATGTACTTATCTACATCTGTTATACCAAACCCCTGGAATAAATGAAGTCGAAGATTAAGAGGGTATGCTTACAGCACAGTGGCATCTTTGAATTTAGTTTGCTAAATTTAAGTAATCTTTTTTGTACATTAAAGGTAGGCTTATAGTTTCTTGTTAAACAATACTCATATCGTTTTGCGACATCAGTTGCCAACCCTATAACATGTGGTAACAGTCTTCCCTTCTTGACCGTGGGTTTCCCATTACCAGCTTTCCTGTCCTCTCTTGCCTTCTTGTCCTTGCCCCTAGGCTGCTGTGCCCCTTTAGTCTCCTTTTGATTTATGGGTCTGTCTCATCTTTGGCTGAAGAGTAAACCTCAGAGTGACTTCATTACTAAGCTAAAAGGTTGTCAGAGGGCCATACTCTCAGGGTTTCTTCAGTCTCTCTCTGACCAGTAAGCCTGGTCTCTGTGAGTTTGAGTTTTGCTGTACATTTCTCTCCTGCTCTGTCTGGGACCCTCTATTCTGATCTCTGTCGGAGCTGCCAGTGGTGGTAGCTGGGCACCATCTCTTTGCTGCACTCAGCCTGGTGGAAGCTGTGACAGTTGCGGTCTATTACAATCCAATATTTTAGAACACTTCACAATGGGAAATGTGCCATTATGTTTTCAGTTAAGCTTTGATAGAAAAAAACCCTACATTTCTTAATGTAATATGCAATGACTTGCTATTTCAAGAATGAAAATATAAAAATCAAACTACACAACACATTCATCTTGATGACAGCAAAAATACATCATCGTATGTGATTCACGTTTCATTAAAATGCATATAAATATGTTCCGGGATGGATACGTACATTATATATACATATATGTATATATATACATTATATACATGTGTATATATATACGTACATTATACATATATGATCATAAATGAAAACTTTATTGAAATCACACTCTAAAGTGAACTTTATTAAAATCATGATGAATAACTTCTCATGGCCACAACACTTGAAGAGCATATATTTTATATTTTGGAACTGCAACAAACCCATAAAGGGAACAGATTCTACGTTAATCTATTATCCATTTGCTAGAGTATATTGCAATGATTTATATATAACTTTAATGTCAAATACCTGATTAAAGTGAATGCATAATTCAACTTTGTATTGTGACTTCCTTGGAGGAAAAGTTGGGAAAAAGCCAACAATTCTTAAATGTCTCTGAACTGTTTTGCAAAATAGTTCTCAGTGAGATAATACTTTAACTAATGAAATTTAGCTAATCTGTTTTTCTGAAATAGTGTGAAGAAGGGCTATTGTACCATACCAAACAATTCCCTAAGAGTGAATACAGAGGAAGACACTTATCATTTTGCCCAGCGCTAATTTTGCAAATCAAGGGCAGAGCTCAAAAGATTGGTAATGTCAGACCTGATGAGACATTCAATTTAAATTTTCTTTCAACAGGATTAACATGGAAATTTCCGAGTTTTAAGCTTCTTTTTTTCTTTTTTCACTTGGTACGAGCGATCGAAAAGAAATGCTACCAGAGAGTGAATACATACTGAAGTATTTCGATCACCCGGAGGCTTCTGAAAAGACAATGTAAACATCAGCTTGCCAACCTTGAAGTTCGGAAAAAGTAGAGGACTCTGCAGAATTCACTTTTGTTCTGATTAAGTAGTGTTGAAGATGACAACGTCAGCCTCTCTGAAGCGATCAGATGATGTGTATCCTAGATAAGATACACATCTAATAAATATGGGGGGAGGGGTACGAAGAAGTTTTATTTCTAAATTAGATGTTGCAAGGGTAGTTCTTTTCCATGGATTGAAGGTTGAGGCAAAGCAGTTTGCCTTTTAGCACCTAAATTCTTCATATTACTATGTAATGTGTGTTTCCATTTTCCTTTCCTTTCCTGAAATCAGCGTTCGGGGTTGAGACGCACAAGTGAACGAAAGGAGCGAAACACTTGGCATAGATAGAAACAGCAAAGCCGGAACGGTAACACCGAGATTTTAAGCGCAGATCCTACCGGGCCTGTTTGCACCGGCCGCCCGCCTGAGTTAACTCTTGGGGCGCTGCAGCAGCCACGGCGCTGGAACCCGCCGGGCATCTCCAGAGTCTACGGGCCTGGCAAGCCGGGACCGAGACAGACCACCCAGCAGAGGGAATGGGCTCTCCTTTTTAAAAAAAGGAGCAAGCTGGGAGGCACTTCTGAATGTCCGGCGGGTGCGTCACGGCCCAAGGCAGACACCGAATCCGGTAAACGGTGAGGGCTGAGTAAGACGCTCAAGGGTCCGCCTTAACCTGTCCTCTCCAGGAGCCTTCGCCCTAGCCGACCCGCTTGCCCATTTCCTGGGCCTTGGAGGTGCGCAGACCGGGGGCGGCTCGGGCGAGGCCCCAGGTGAAGGAAGCCCGCAATCCTCCTGCGGCAGTCATCGCTCTCCTGCCTCCACACGTCGCAGGACCGGCCAGAACGACGCTGAAGAAGCGGCGGTGACTGATGGAATCATCGCCCGGCGCCCCCGAGCCACCCCCTCCTCCCCCGCCCCTGTCCCCCCCATCTCGATACGTCATGGAAAGACGGACGTCAGAGCCTCTCAGCCAATGACAGCCTTCAGCAAGAGGGACAGGGAGAGAAGGAGGGGGAGGGGGCGGGGGCAAGGACTAGCCTTGGCGCCCGGGTAAGGAGGAGAGGGAGGGGCTCGTGGAGGCGCGACTTCCCCCGCCCTCACTCCGGCCACCCTTTCCTGACCGCGCGGCAAGTTCTAATCGCCGGGTGCACGCCCGCCAGCCGGGGGCGCGCTCGCCGGGTCCTCCCTTAAACGCCCCCTCCGTGCCGCTCCGCTCCCGGTCTCCGTCCGAGCCGCACTTCCTCCGCGCGCGCGCGTGCCCGCCCGCCCCCAGGCTCCCCGCGGGCCGCGTCACGTGACCGCGCCCAGCCGAGGCGGCAGCAGCGACGGCGCGAGCGGCGGCGGCGGCGGTGGCAGCGGCAGTGGCAGCGGGAGCAGCTGCGCCGCCAACGTGGAGCGGGAGGCGTGTGGGTGTGGAAAGAAGGGAGCGCCGGACCGGAACGGGTGAGAGTTCTCCTCCCCCTGCCTGTCCCGGCGATCACCCGGTGCAGCCAGTGCCCCTCCCCGGAGCGGCGCGCAGTCCCCTCGTGTTTGGAGGCTCCCCGGTGCCCGCGGGATCCGCCCCGAGCGGGCTGGGCTGCGGTGCTTAAGGGAGGAGGTGCACCCCTCCTGGCGCTACCGCTGCGGACGGTTGCGTGAGGCTGGCGGAGCTGCCCGTGCCGGGAGGAGGCGGGTCCTGCGGGGACGCGGGTGGCCACTCGGATACTGCTGGGCTCTGGGCGGGGGCCGGGCCCGGCGCCGCCTCCTCCTCCTCCTCCTCCTTCTCCTCCTCCACCTTCTCCACCACTGCTGCCTCCTCGCAGTGCAGCGTGAGTAGTGAACCCCGGCCGGCGGACGCCGAGTCTCTCGGCTCCGGGGCCGCCTCATCCTCAGGGTGCACCCGCACCTCCGCGTGGCGCCCCAAGTCCTGCAAGCAGGCTGCGGAGTCGCCTAGAACCAATCTCCCTTTTCTCAGGGCTTCTCGCTCTCCCCTCACTGTCCTCTCGACCCTTCTGCAGCCTCCCCATTTTTTTTTTACCCCCTCGGAAAATGGTTCCTGTTGCCGGGCTAGGTGAGTGGCGGCCACCGCCCGCCAGCGGTGGGGTGCGACGGGACCGGGCACCTGCGGAGAGGCTGAGGGGAATTTGGGGGTCAGGGCGTCGCGGCGGGGATCTGGACAGCCAGCTGTTTGGCGAACTGCGGCGGGTTCGGGAGAAGTTAGCGGGGGCGTTCGGGGGCGCCTCACAGGTTTTCTCCTGAACCGCACGCTTGGGGAGATTGTAAAGGTGAGCGGATTCTTTGCCGTGTGCCTCAGCGCCTTGCCCTGCCGGAATTCCCCGCCCAGGGCCGGAGAGATGGGGCTTAGTGGAGCTCCGTGTCCACACCCGCAACTCTTTGGCTTCTCCGCAGCCCATCCCTCCGTCTACCGCCCCCAGCCCGGCTCTTGGTGACCTTGAGGGCAGAGCTGCCCAGCGCTCCTGCTTCCTGGGAGGGTCACCCCCTCTAATCCCCGGCCTCAGCCCCCCTGACACGCCGCAGGCGGGGAGCTGGGGCCCGTTGTCGGCCCCTGGCCGGGGCTGGTTGACCTAATGTGTGTCAGGCAGGTCAGTGGTTCCCCGGAATTGCCTCTCTTCTTTTTTTAATCCGGCGTCTGCTGTCAGAGCCACCCAAGATGTTCACGGTTGTTTCCGATTCTTGTTTGTGGACTTTTTTTTTTTTCTCTAAACTATACCCCCTCATCTTCCTTTTCGGAAAGGGTCAGTAAGAAAAAAAAAAAAACAAAAAAACAGCATTCCTGTTTCAGAGGAGAAGGTGTTCTCCCTTTATTCCATCCTGCCGGAGAATCGTGTGGCTAGGCTAAGCTAGTTAGCGACCCCTGGTCCTTGGCTGCTGTCACTAGCCAGATTGTCTCTGCACGCATTTCATTCACCAGTTTTCTGCGGAACTCGCAGTGCTGGGAGCCTTCACACCCTGCACGGTAGCGGTGCTTCATGCCGAGAGAAAGGCAGGAGATGGTCAGGGTGCCCTAAGGAGATCGTAAATCCGCGTAGGGTTGGACCTTCCTCGGCAGGCGCATTTTTACCTTCCTAGGGGTTAGAAACGCTGCTGATAGACACCTTTGGCTACTATGCCCGCTTCTTTCCTTGGTTTATTAATAATCTAAATGGCTCCTGTTGGTAACGATTGCTGTTCATGATGAATTAGTTATATAGAATTTTACAAAATGTGTGTAGGTGTATGCATACATCTGGACCGTCCGCCTTTCAACATGGAAGCCTTTGTTGTGTTTGACCTCCCCCACCTGAGGACAGCCTTATTTTAAAATAAGGTTCTTGCTCAGCGTGGGTGTATTTTATAATAAGAACTACTTGTAATGTCCTGGTTTGTATGGGACTGTCATCAGTCAGAGGGTGTGTAGCCCCTTGGATGGTGGCCCAAGTGACTGAATGGAGGGCCTTCACCACTTGCCGGGCTGCCAGCCTTCTCGACTCCCTGTCCTTGGTGTGTGGTAGGGGCGGATTGGGGGAATTAAGAAGGATTGGAGAATCTGCTCTCTGTACTTGTGCTTTTCATTTGGGTCCCTCCCCCCTCTTCTTCTTCCTCTTTTTTTAAATGATCTTCCTGGCAAGTTCAAATTGAAGTCAACAGGAATATTTTTTTTTTTCTTATCTGAAGCCTTTATAAGCGAGTATAAGAAATGGGCTTATTTAACCTTGATTTCAGGGAGCCTGTTTTAGTTTGTACCTTGATTTGGATGAGAGAGTGAATTGCTGTAATTAAGGGTGGATCTCTGTCCTGATTTTGGCTTGGGTGTAACTGCAAGGATCTTTGAAAAGTAACTGTTATTTCCTACCTTGTAGTCTGCAGAAGTGAGTCACATTCGGGTGAGTTGAGGACAGAGCGCCACCTTTAATTTTTAAATTTTTATGATTTTCTTTTATTAAAATGGTGAAAATTGACAGTATGCCTTCTTCATTTTTATCGCACTTTCATTGCTGATATCCTTTTTTTTCTGTATTTGTTACTCTTCACTCTCCCTTTGTGGGGAGGGGGTGGATTTCTGCAGTATGGGAAATGGTGATTTTTTAAACTGAAACTTGGGACCCAATGTAGGATGCTGAGATGAGGTGAGAAACATGTTTTATGATGATTTAATAAGAATATCAGTAGTATGCATATTCTTAGGGAAAGGAATAATAGCTGCATTGTACATAGATGTTTAAAAGTAGCCACTGCCACCAAATAAGGGTGCCTACCAGCGTGGTAACAGTTTTACAGTATTTTTAGCTGCTGTGCTATTAACAGATTCTAAAATAAACAAGCAGAATTGGTAAAAGCATTAACCTTGCTTGAATAAGGTATAGTTTGTCATCATCCAGCAACTTGTCTTTTATGGTTTTACAACTATTTGTTTTTAAATAATACCAAAGAGAATTCCCAGCAGGAATACTTATTTTCAAAGTTATTACAATCCATAGTTGAAAATGGTTTCTATATATGGCTAGTCCCCTATGTATTTTCTATGAAATATAAATGGAGTTTTTAATGCTTAGAAAATAAATGCTGTTGTGGGTTGGCAAAATTTACATCTCACCCACTTGCTCATACCCCACCACATCTAAAATTTAAGGTACATTTAAATATGATGTCTTTTTAGGCACAGGGTACTTTTTAGTTATTGTGACTACAGATGCAATATGCAATAGTAATTTAACATTCAAATAATAATTTGCTGTAGAAATATTATGAAATGTAGTTTTAGTTACAAACCACATGTTATTGCCCTTCTGTTTGCATTTTAGTTTTAACACTTGGAATTCCTATGTAGGCTACTATAAAACGTTATCTGTAGAGCTGTAGGTAAGTCTTTATTAAATTAAACAAAATGTGAGATGAAAATTGGTTAATACTTTTATGTGGTCTTTTTCAAGCTGTGTGGCCCTATTGTATTTGAGCAGTTAGGTAGATGTACGTTGGGTAGTATGCTTTGATGGAATCTTTAATTTGGGGGTCAGATTTACTAATCTCATTTGACTGGCAAACATGCTAACTTCACTTGGATTGAAACATTCTCTTACCATGTGAAGTGAATGGTATAGATCGACAGATTTGAAAACAACCAATTATAACATCTTTTTCATACTAAGCAAAAGATGAATTATATTCCCTTTTCTTCTTAGGTTTCTAGACAGCATACAGCTAAAAATGGTTGTTGCCACATTTTAGTTCTGGGACATTTGAAATGAATGAGTTTTTTTTTAAAAAAACACCAAAAGTTGTGAAGATCAGGAAACAGAAAAGTAAAAATTATGTTTTTACAGCTCAGTAAGAGTATTTACTCAAACAGTTGAAAGGAATACTTATTTTCTACTAAGTGTCATGGTAGACAGAAGGATTCTAATAGTAGCTTATTTTGGAATATTTAGAATCTAAGGTAACATTGCAAAAAAAAGGATAAAAAATCTACAGGAATAATTTTGAAATAGATGTAAACAACTTTCTGAAGAGTTTTTAAACTTTTTCAAGTGTTATCTATACATGTCACCTATGCATTGTTGTCTTAAATTTTTTTATTATGAAAATTGTCACGTACATGTGAAAATAGAATTATGTTTATAACATATATGTATGCATGTACACCAAGTGAAGCCCTCAGCCCTTTACCATCAAGTCCATTGCAACTCATAGCAACTCTATAAATTCAATGTATGTATCTGCTTTGTGAGTACATGAATATATGTATACTGGCCAGTTCTCACTGTTAATTCATGGCCCATCTCATTTCATGTATATCTTCACGCAAGACATAAATCTTACAGATGGAGGCATAAGACATAAAAATAATCAAATCCTAGGTTTTGTACTTACAGTTTATAGAATATATGCAGTAGTGCCCAATATCTAATTGTATATCTTCATGCAAGACGTCTTGTAAGTCTTTTATAGATGGAGACGTAAAAATAATCAAAATCCTAGGTGTTATACTTACAGTTTATAGAATATATGCAGTAGTGCCCAGTACCTAATTGAAACTCAAAAGTCAATCTTTGTGTTTTTTGTTGTTTACATAGTGTATACATTGTAATTTTTCTGGTGATGTCTGCTTGATAAGCAGCTAAAGGTAGCATATCTCAAATTGTTCTGCCTTAATAATACCTTTGATTTAGAAAGTACTTTACCATTTTTCACAGTGTATCTGCATACTGAGAAAAACTGTAAAGCACTTCATAAATTAAAAAGTGTAAAAACAAAACAAAAACTTAAACCCAGTTTGGTTGAGTGGATTCTGACTCACAGTGAGTGACCCTGTGGACTGAGTAGAAATGTCCCATGGGATTTCCAGGGAGTGTGTGGTGGATTCAAACTGCTGACCTTTGGCTTAGCAGTTGAACTCTTATCCACTATGCCACCACAGTTTCTTTATAAATTATAATTTTTGAATGCTTTTATTTGTATACAGTACTGTCCTATTTGATTCTCACAAAAAGTAACTGTGATACATACATTGTACCCCTCCCCACCCTCCAGAGGTAGCTAAAGCTATTTGTCTGGGCCCAAAGGTCTTGACCTAGCATATAAATTGACCAGAATTGGAATCTAGGTGGCTTCTAACTTGTGCTCCGTTGCTCTTTCCAGTATACATGTTTATGAAAGTTATGTAAGTTTATGGAAAAAATCACTTTCCAACCAGAGTGAATTTAATAGTGGACTATAAACAGATTGTGAGTTTGGCTTAATAAATTCATTCATTGTTTATATTTGTTATAAGTAGTCTGTGCACTGATTTAACAGATACGTGTATTGCTTTGAAGATACTTGAAATAGTTTAATTTTGTGACTTTGGCATTTTAGTGTTGGGACCTGTTGGAAAATCATATTTATATTAGCCTTTTTTCCCTGTAATTATTTTTACCACTCTGCTTTGTCTTGTACAGTATGTTTATTTTCTAAACTTATAGAGACCTCAACTTACATAATAAAATTCAGTTTAAGGTCCCAAATTAGATTTTTAGCTTCCAGAGCCCCAAATCTTCTAAATCTCACAAGGAAGATAATGAATCTCCAGTATTAGTAGGCATGAGAATCCCCTGAGAAGTTACTGTAAAGATAGAATCCTTGGCATTGCCCCTGCCATTCTGATTCAGCTCATTTGGGGTGGAGCTCCAGAAACTTGTGTTTTGAGAAGCACTGATACTGAATATATAGCTGGGTTACAATTGTACTGCATGGTAGAAATGCCTGTAGAACATCATTTATTTGTTTGAGTTTGAACATAGCTGAGTTAGTGCTTTCATATAGTTTTGGTTATTGTGGCAAAGTTTGATTTGTTGATTTTGGTGGGTTTTGTGACAATTGTAAAATTGATGAAAATATTTTTGTTATCTGTGTGTGTGCTGTTTCTGTGATCTATATGTACACTACCTTATTTCAGAAGATTCATCTGTAGTTCCTTATAAAGTACCCTTAACTCCGAGACAGAGTGTTCTTCACTTTTAGTCTTTGTCTTAACACTATTTCTAAATAACTTGAATGTGAGGCTTATTTTTGTAAAAATACGGCATGCTGTGTCAGTACATGACTGTATATTTAATCTAGCTCTTATATTTTGCTAGAAAAAGAAAACAACTTGAGATGTTCCTTCCAACTAAAAGGGACATAAATTGGTAGATGAGCAATCGTCTTTATTTTAGTTAACAAGCGGCTACTCTTTCCAGAATAGCAGTTTAGTGCTGAATAATCTTTTTTAGGAATTTAATGATGTCAGACTAATCAGTGATTTAATTTACCATTTTGTGCATTTAAACCAGAGGTTACTGGTATTCCATTTCAATCTTAAATAACAATTTGCATTGTTCAGCAAGCTTGTAAAATCTTTTTGATGTAAACCAGTCTGACTTCTGAACTATCTTATCTAATACTGTATACTATCTATGGGTTATCGTCCTTTAATAATTTTTTTTATTTAAGATCAGTTTCAAGCTGCATTTGTTTTCATTTATAGCAATATAAGTGAATAGCCTGAAGTTATATTTAAAATGTATTTACAGTGAAATTAATTTCAAAGCAGGTCACCAAGATTGTGCTGAACATTTTTTGTTGTTGTTGGCCATGCCTTAGGGTATATTTTGTAATTAGAGGTATAATTAACTGAAAATTGTTGAAATCTAAATTAATAGAGATTTCTGGCAGAGAGAAATCTAGATAAACAGTGGGTAAGGTTTTTTTTCCCTGTTCATTTAAAGCTGTTTTAGATTTTTCCAGGACAGCTAATTCTAATGTATAGTGTTTTCATTACTTCTTTAGTAAGAATATTATGTCATGTTTCTAAGTATTATAACTTCCAACAGTATAGTTTCTTAAAGTCTGGGATCCCTGCTTTGTATTAGCATTATCATCAGGGCCTTTGGAGGAAAGAATAAGGATATTTTTGAATGGACCATTGCTTGCTTATGCTGCAAAATCTGAGATTATACCATTGAACAGTAAACTGGTATAACTACTGTAAAAACCTGGTAAATTTAGAAGTAAAATTTATGTTTCCTGAGCAGTAGACCTTAAAAGGGATTTGACTGTTTCAAGGAGTATTAGCTATATGAATGTATTGTTAATTATTAACCCAGTGAGCTAGTTTGCTCCCAGGAGGAGAATTTAAAACAATCTTAAACTCTCCGCATTCTCATATCCATGGCTTTAATCTTTCTTTGATATTTGTGCAGGACTTTTTGTTGTTGCTGTTTTTAAATAGCTTTCCTGTTGCCATTTTTTCATAAAAGCATTCTGTGGTACTCATTTTTGTCTTTATCAAAACATGACTTGATGCTGTTACAGCGTAGTTCAGTGTTTTCTGAAGAGTTTTAGAACACTTAAGGGTAGCAAGACCAAGATCCAGGATATGCTGGTTTATGTGGTTTTCAGTTTGGAACTTTTGCAAATCTTTAATATACTATCATGAATATGCTAACATGAACTGAATCCGCTCAAAGGTGTCTGACACTTTGCTCCCTTATTTCATAGAATCCCTGTTTTGTTAAGTATCTCACTGGAACTTTTCTGTACTACTGACTGGTAATCATTTTGCACACCTCCAGATGGTGCTATTCACATAGAACACAACAAGAATAGTGCTTTCTGTAGTTGGGCAGTACTGTAGTACCACTTGATAATACTGCTGATTGCCCACTACATGATAGTCACATGGTCTGGCAGTATCCTACATACACCCTTGCTGTGACTTTGTGTATGTTTTTATTCTTCTTTGATGGTACCCCTCAATCTTTTTGACTGAATGTGCCCATCCTTCAAAACTGTGTTAAATCTACCTTTTTCTGTCATTCTTCGCTGATTTTTTGTCTGAATTTCTCTGCTTTCATAGTCTGTATCTCACATGTCTCATCTAATTTTACATCCTTTAGTCTTATCCACCAAGTTCAACTGATATAATGTAATGGAATTGTGATAAGAGATAGAATCTTGAGTATATGCAGAGTTTTAATCAGTATTTTTGATAAGTAGATTTATTATTTAAATATTGTGTAGATTGCTTTGTACAGCTGATTTGGTTAGGAAACTCTTGATGGAGAAATTTTAAAGCCTTTTTACCTTTGAAATTCTAACCTTTCTTAGATGATTTTGTAGGACAGCTTGTTTTATTTTTGTGTAGCTTTGTTTCATAAACGTTACTAAGAAAGAATTTAACTTCATATAGGAAATACTTTCTGTATTTCCTTATCATTATTTGTTTATTTTAGATTTTTGAGTATAAGTCATTATAGTAGCCATTAACGTTTATATTTTTGAAACAACTGATCTCATTTTCCTTTGGTTTGTGGCATCTTTTCCTTTCATCAGGATTGATGTTAAGATATGATGGATTTATATTGCATTAGCACATTATATGATATAAAATGCATTAATTTTTTTTCTTTTTTTTTCTTATGATTGAATGAAGATGTACATTCCCATATAAATTTGCATGCCCATCTATCCTCAGCTTCCACTGCTCTCCCTGCCTGGCGACTGCACACTTTTCTTCTCTGTTCCATACTTGTGCCATCCTCCCAAGAGTCTCCTTTCCCCTCCTCTCCACCCACTCCCCTTCCTCCAGTAAGAGGTCAGCATGATGGTATCCTACAGATGAATAGAACCATAGAGTGCACCCAAGATATGGTTACTCTGCGTTGCCAAGTCCAATCCATTCCTGTCTAAAGAGTTGACCTTCATTGTGATGTATGGGTAAAATGCTATAATTTAAAGCATGTCTTATGGTTTAGGAAACCCTAGTGGTGTAGTAGTTAAGTGATACAACCAAAAGGTTGGCAGTTTGAATCTGCCAGGCACACCTCGGAAACGCTATGGAGCAGTTCTCCTCTGTCCTGTAGGGTTGCTGTGAGTCAGAATCAGCTCGTCAGCAGGGGGTTTAATTTTGGGTATTATGGTTTAAATTTATGGTACCCTAGTGGCTGCAATTTATTGATAAGAATATTCTTGGAGTTAGGTTTTGAAATGTGTTTGCTACAGGTTCTAATTTTTCTGGGAGAGTTTTTTTCCATAAATTGAGAGTGAACTGTTGGTACACAGTCACTGCAGATATCAACAGAAGTACAGGTATACAGTCTCCGTTAAAGTTTAAAACATAAGAATAGAATTTTCCCAGCTGCTCTCTTTAGTTCAAGAAGGAAGGACTGTATGTTATCATTTCTATTGAATGCTTGTGTGATAACGTGGAGTAGTAATTTCAAACTTTTAAGCAATTAATGGTTTGTATAGGTCTAGTATATCTTTCTTGAAAAAGCCTTCTTCTTGAAAAAAATAAAAATTGTCCTGGCAAGGATTTTTCAGCAGTTAGCACATCTGAAACTGTACAGATGCATTTTTGTTCAGAGGTGTCCCCAATTTTTTTTTAAACTTTCATAGAACTGGTTGTTGGTAAGGTATTGTAGAGGGAATTCTAGGATTTGCTCATACTTGAACATTGCAATAGTAGTCATAAACTGTTGGTCATAAGGCAGAGCGACCGTGGTTTTATTAAAGAAAAGAATAAAAAAAAGTGTGACGTCAGAGATAAATGGAACCAGCAAACGTGAAATGGGCTAGAACAGTAAGTCTCTGTCTTTTTCTACTGAAACACAAATGAATGACTTTGGCATACATATACTACGTGTTGCTTTGCTAAATGCCTACAGTTACATGCAATTTTCACTTCCTTTCCTATAATTCTGCCATCATTTCTAGTCAAGAAACCATACCCAAAATTGAGTAATGCTATAAGAATAATTTTTTTTTTTTATTTGTGTAAAATAGTGGCTCCTAAACTTCAGGTACTTTTAACAGCTGTGTTTGAACACTACTGAGTTAAAAGGACACTAGTGCAGGTCGCTAATGAGTTGGAATAGACTGGACAGCACTGAGTTTTAGTGAGTGCAGGTTGGGGGTCTGACAGGAAGGGTCACTTAGTGACGCATGGAAATCCTGTGTGTGTTAAAGTAGAACCAGGGTCTTCAGGGGCTAATTTGATAGAATTCAGTCACCGGGGTCTTTCTTCAGAGGCCCCTCTGAGTAGGTGAGAACCTCTAGTCTTTTTCAGTTAACAGCCAAATGTGTTCAGCATTCATACCACCCAGTGACACAGCAACAGGTTTAGCCTCCTAAAATTTTCAAAATTTAGTTTTTTAAATTATTTTTGGCTTATGATTTCATTTTCCCATTAACTTATTTAATGTTTTTTCTGTGTACAGTGTTTCATTCACAAAGATAAGTACATTTACTGAGGAGCAAAATTAAGCTTTGCAGTTAATGAAATGGTGTATACCTGCTATTTAACTTTGTTCCCTACTGAAAGTGGACTAACGTGACTGTAGGAGAATTCTTAAGTCATAAATTTGTAAGAGAGAAATTTTGGAAGGAGCTGACTGAGTAGTATCTGGCTTAGTGACACAGGAAACTGAATCCTGAGTCAGTAATGGAAAAGCCCCAGCGTGTATTAAAGAATCCCCAGAGTTTGGGGAAACTAAGTGATAATGGGAGGAAAACCAGAGAGTTAAATTGGAAATTTAAGATAGTGATACCCAGATTCCTATCCTCAATCTCTGCAGCTCTGTCATCCCTCTTCCTCCATCCTTGCAGAAGACGAAGCGTATTTTCTGAAGAACAGTAAGCACATTGGGGAAGTCCAGGCACAGCGGACAATCAGGGTACCATACTGAAACTGAGTCTCTGTATTTATTAAGACCAGCCACCTTCCCTCACTTAGCTTTCAGAATACTGGCAGCAAGAGTGAATGTGTCTTCTCTGGGAACTCTTAACCAGCTCAAGGGAAAAGATGAAAGGTTGTAACCTGGTGGCAAGGGGAGCTGTCCAAAGAAAATGCCCCGGTCAGCTCACCCTACAGTGGACTCCACTGTGAGAGAACCCCACCTGTGGACCCAGGGCTTCTGGGTGGCTTATTCATATCCTGGTCTTCTCTGTCCTGGTCAAAAAATTAAAAACCATTCACATTTATTCCAGTATAGTTGACATACAGTGAACTGTACATGTAGAAAGTGAAAACTTCATGTTCTGATATACATAATGTTTTTAGGCCAGTAATGTACATCTTCTCTGTTTGTCTGCAGACTGCACCCTTGCCCTTGCAGGGTAGTTTTGTAAGTTTGTTGTTAATTTTTTTCTCATGGCAACTGTAAAAAAATAAAATTACCATAGCTGCATTTATGAAAATACCTCCCAGTGAGGTAGAAGGCATGGATGGCCAAAAAAAAAAAAAAGTAGAGGGCACGTGTTAATTTGCCTGAAAATACAGTGTATACTGCTGGAACCATCACCACAATCAAGTTAATGAACACAACCATCATTTTAAAAAAGTTTATGGTCCCTCTTTGCAACCTCCTCCACCTCCCTCACTTGTCTCCATAGATGACTACTGATCTATTTTCTGTCGCTGTAGGTCAGTTCGAATTTTCTATAATTTTATGTTTTCATCTCATTTTTACTCAATGATTTTAAAATTCAAATTCATATTTTTTTCATAGTTCACTGTTATTTAGTTAATGTTTCTTCGGTGTTTTAGCCATCTTGTGCTGTTAAAACAGAAATACCACATGTGGATGACTTTAAAAAGAAAAATTTATTTCCTCATAGAAAAATAAGTGAAAGTCCAAATTCAAGGTGACGGCTCCTGGAGGAAGTCTTTGTCTTTTGGCTCTGGAGAAAGGCCCTTGTTGTCGATCTTCCCCTGGATTGAAAGCATCTGAGGCGCAGGACCCCAGGTCCAAAGAATGTGCTGTTCTTCTGCAGTATGAGGTCCCCGGTTCTCGGCTTGCTTGCTTCCCTTTCCTTTGTCTCCCAAGAGATTGCCTGGAGGCACAGTGTGAATTGAGTCCTGCCCTACAACACAGCTGGGGCCTATCCTCCTATATTAACATCGCAAGTGCAGTATTGATAACACACAGGAACATCATACAATACCTGGTACCATGGCCTAGTCAAATTGCTACGCATTATTTTGGAGGGACACAGTTTAATCCATGACATTTACCCTTTGGTCCCTGCAAATCACATTCTTGTAAAATACAAAACAGATTTGCCCCATCGTAGCCCAAGTTCACAATCCAGAAATTCCTTTTCAGTTGTGAAATCTAGAATACAAATTACCTGCTTCTAAAGGTGAAATAGCAAATCATTTGCATTACAGATGGGAGAAATTGTAGGGAAAGAGGGATAACGGACACCAAACATAGTAACAGAACACATTACATTAGCCTTCAAGGCTTTGAAAATAATACTCCATTCTCTGAGACATTTTACATGCTGGCCCTGCCCTCCAGGCTCTAGATATTAGCCACACTCTCCAGATTCTGAGTGGAAGCCCCTTAGCCCTAGGCTACAACCTTAACTTCTAGGCCCACTGGGACAGCAGCTCTGCTGCCTGGGCTTTGGGCTCACCATTTTCCTAGTCCATCCGAGTGGCAGCTCCACCCTTAGAAACACCAGAGGCCATGGCTCCACCCTTTGAAACCCCTGAGATCATGGCTATATCTTTTGAGACTGAAGTAGCTCAGCTCCTCCTGTTCCCTGTCTCTTCAGCTTCTGCTTCCTGTAGCCTCTTGGTGTGAACCTCACTCCCTCATCTGCTTGCTGGGGCAGGCCTTCCAGAGCTCTCTATCTCTACTGATCAGTGCCTGGAGGCACTGCTCTTGGTTCAGAAGCCTAGTACACTCAGGCAGCCAGTTCTGTCACTCCGCGCGTTGGTTCCAGCACTGTTTGGTGCTATTTTCCTGGTTCCTCATTGCCGGTTCACTGCTGTTGTTTCTCACCATCTGTGCCTTCCTTGTTTTTAACAGTTCCTCTTAGTTCCTTCTGAGTCTTCCACCCATTTGGTTTCAGACTGCTTGCACATAATAACCTGGAATCACGGCCTAGCCAGATTGCTGCACACATTTTGGGGGGGCAAAATTCAATCCATGACATTTGGATATGCCACAGTTTATCTGTTTACTCAGTGATCAACATATTGAATTCCCACTATGTATATATCTCTGGTGAAGAATTTGTTCAAATATTTTGTCCACTTTTTACTTGGGTTTCCTTTTTTCGAGTTGTAATTTTATATGTGTATAAAGTATTTTGGGAAGCATTTTTCTTGTGCTGAGGTTTGAAGGAAGGATGGTGATGAAAGGTGTATATGATGCTTAAAACTAAGAAAGCAATTAACGCTGTAAACATTGTTTGTAGAAAAGTAATTAAGTACTAAAACAGCTAAAAGCTGGGAAAGTACTGGTCCTAGTTGTGGAAATGGTGGTGATGTGGTGGTTAAGAGCTGCAGCTGCTAACCAAAAGGTGGAGGGTTTAGATTTACCAGGATGTCCTTGGGAAGCCTATGGGGCAGTTCTTCTCTGTCCTATAAGGTTGTTTTGAGTTGAAACTTACGGCAACTAGTTTGTTTTCTTTTTGGTCCTAGTTGCATGTGAGTGTAAAATGAGACTAGGGGACTGATTTTATTTTGTTTTTTAATGCTTTCTATATTGTTTCTCTAAGCAAGCTTTATGCGTGTATAAGTTTGTCACAGCTAAAAATAAATATATATGGAGTACATTTAAATGTGTGGATAACTCAGATGTGTTATTCTGATTCCTTTGTGCAGTTTTGTGAAAATCAGATGCAGAACTCTTATTACTTTGGAGAAAAGAGACAGTTTATTCAAAAGCATAAGCAAGCAGTGTGGATAGACAATTTATTTAGAAGCATACACAAGCAATGTGATCTTACTGAAAATGTCATAGTGAAAATAGTCTACAAGAAGCAACTTAAAATCTTTCATTCCTTAGTTTTTCTGACAAGTCTTTCCTTACCTTCCAAGTTCAAATTCCTCATCCATTTATTTATATAGAACCTTTGATTTCTTGAAGAGTCCCCTGGGATCTCCTGCACCACCAGTGTCACATCCTTCATTGCATACATGTGTATTCACACATGTTCACATTGTGTGCATACATGCACAAACACACACATACCACGCTGCTCATAAGGACTTCTAAAGACAGTTTATTTTTAAATACTTACAGTATAGTGTATGATTTTATTTCTGCACCTTGATAAATGTGTATTCTTTTTAATGTTAATGTTTAGTTCCATGCAATGTTGATTTAAGAGAGGCTGTTCAATAATTCTTTGAAGAAACATTTTGCACGTGTGTCTTAGAAACAGTTGATTTGAAAATTCTGATTCTCTTTTTTTTTCCCCCTTTGAATTTATTTTCTTGTTGACAAAACTAGACTATTCAGGGAGAGGAACAGTGACCTCTTAAGGGATGTTAAAATTCAGAAGTGGGAAAAAGAATGTTCTCTTGCCAAGATGCCATGAAAAATAAACCAGCTGTTAAACTAGTTATTTTGACTAGATAAAGAGAAATGAAAGTTACTGAATAAATGAACACCTGTGTGGCTGCTTCATATCTGCCAGGTACGCTTCTAAGCAGTTTACAAATATCAGTTCATTTAAGTGAGTGGGCTCTGAGGAATCTGGATGAGAGATTCTCTGTGGGACAAGAAGAAAAGGGTAATTAATGGTTTTAAAGGAGAATCGTAAAATAAGATGATTACATAACCTTTTTACCAGTTAAAAACATAGCAATGCAGATTGCATTGTGCTTAGACAATATACTGTTAGATGACATACAGTTGATTCCAACTTACAGCAACATCATGTACAGTAGAATGAAACTCTGCTGGTTCTGCCCCATCCTCACACTTGTTCTTCAGCGCATCGTTGCAGCCACTGTGTCAATCCATTTTTTAGGGTCTTCTCTTTTTGCTGGCCCTCTGCTTTACCAGCCGTTGTACATTTCTCCAGGAACTTGTTCCTTATAATGACATGTGCAATATGTGAGTTGAAGCCTTGCCATCCTTGCTTCTAATGACATTCTGGTTGTACTTCTTCCAAGACAAATTTCATAATTTTTCTGACAGTCCACGATGTATTCAGTATTCTTTGCCAGTAACATAATAGAAAGGTGTCATTTCTTCCTTGGTTTTCCTTTTTCATTGTCCAGCTTTTGCATTCATATGAGGAGATTGCAAACAGCATGGGTTGGGTCAGGAATACCTTATTCCTCAAGGTGACATTTTTGCTTTTTAACACATAAGGAGGTCTTTTGCAGCAGATTTCCCAGTATATGAAGCCTAACCCACTGCCTTCAAGTCAGTTCCAACTTGTAACGATCCTATAGGACAAACGAGAACTGCCTCAGAGAGTTTCCAAGGAGTGCCTGGTGGATTCGAACTGATGACCTTTTAGTTGGCAGCCATAGTGCCTGATTACTAGCCACCCGGGTTTCCTGCCCGTATATTAAAAAAACCAAGCCCAGTGCCATCAAGTCGATTCAGACTCAGCAACCCTAAAGGGCAGGGTAGAACTGCTCCATAGGGTTTCCAAGGAGCGCCTGGTGAATTTGAACTGCCAACCTTTTGGTTAACAGATGTAGCACGTAACCACTGCATCACCAGGATTTCCATTGCACGTATATAGAAAAGTGTAAAACAACACAAATGGACTCATAATTCTACTTCTTTTTATTTGTTTATTTGTACACCCATTAACATACTTGGGAAAATGTAACTGTAATTGTGTGCATTTTAAAAAATATACGTATGTAATTTTTCATGTCTTAAACTTTTTCGATTAGCATAATTTTAATGAATATAGTATTCCGTCCTGTGGCTTGTCTTTTGCTATTAGGTGATTTGGTTTTCAGTTTTTCTCTGTATACTAATCCTCTGGTGAACATCTTCAAATAAAAATCTGTAGATTTTCATTTTTCTATCCAATTATTTTCTTGTAATTGAATTTAAAGAATTTTGGAGATTCGTGATCTTTTGATTAAAATTTTCTTTGTCTCCTTTTTGTGAGGCTGGTCTGGCCTTTGGGAATCTACCTTTTCATGCTATATTTACAGTTTGTGCCACTGACTTCTAGGTCTGTGCTGTACTTTCTCACATAATCATAGCACTTTTAAAATGTATAATTTTGTTATAATTAATTTGTGCAGTGATTTTTATTGTTTACGTAATTGACAGCTCCACGAGAAGTTTAATTTGAGGAGAAGGACTGTTAATATTAACCTTGCTATCATTTACCACAGCACAATATTGTATACCTGTGAGTTTTTTAATGACTCTTCAGTGAATGTCTTTTGTCCAGTCATGAGCTTGAATCCCACTGACATTTGACTCCTAAAAAATATTTTGTCTGTCCTTGAAAACTGGAGTATGCCTGGGGTGAGAATTTATCACAAGACTCTGCTTCTTTTAACTTCAGTGGACTATGTCAGCTGAATGACATTATTGGAGAAAAGATTTTTTTTGTTATAAGTATTTATGAATGAAGTCTTTCTTGAAACATATACATACACCCCTGCGCGCTCTCTCTCTCTCTCTCTGTCTCCCCCCCAACACACACACACCCTTGATCTCTCTCACACACACACATACACCTGATCTCTCTCTCTCTCTCTCATTCTCTCTGTCTCTCTCACACACACACACACCCACCCACCCACCCACAAACACACACACTGATCTCCTTTCTCTCATATGGGCACACACGCACCCTGGATCACTGTTTCTAAAGGATGGGATAAACTTTTCTAAATGGAAAGGAATATTAAAGAGAAACATATAAAAAGGAGTTACTTTTATTTAAAATACCAATTGAACAGTTGAAATGCTTCTTTACAGGTTAATCTTTTTCTTAATAAAGGAGAAAACTATACAAGCTTAACATCAAATTTGTTGAGAGACAACAAATGTTAAAAATTAATACAAAAAAACGTTAAGATTCAGTATTTTATGTGAAATAAAACTTGAGAGGTTTTTGGAAGCTGTTCTAGCAGGCTCTTTCAATAACGTTTTATCTGATTTTTTTTTCATTTTATTTTAATCTTCAGACATAGAAAAGTTAACATTTTGGATAAATAGATTCCTTCAAATAATATTACACTGTGACCACTGTGCTAGACAGTAACAACTGTGACCTGCCTAGAAGAGAGATGCTGTTATGTAGAGCTGTAGGTATGCATCATTCCTTGTGTCCAGTGTTCCTTTTTAGTTTTCATTTGTGCAGTGATTCATCAGATAGTGTTCAGGCAACCAGTATGTGTGCATGTTGTCTTCCTGGGCTTTGTTGTCTCCCTTTAGTACATGAGAATACATTGTTTGCAGCTATTCTTACACCACCAAGATATTCCAGAATCTGTGGTCAATCATCAAACCACAGTGGCTTTGCTAACATTGTATCCTAGTCTTAGAACTCTGTTGATCGTCTCTGTCCTTCTGCCACTATTACTTTGGAAGGGTTTTTCTACATTGCATTGAGCTGTTCTTCTGTTACTACCTACAGCCAAAGATAGAGACCTATGTGTCAGTTTTGAGTTGAATCATAATCTTGGACCTGCGTCTGTGCTCTTTCTTCTTGGTAAATACCTGCACTTCCATCTCTGAGATAGGGACTATATTGATGAAAGTCTTTGTTCTGACAAGAGGGAAGACGAAAGTCCTTAGTGGATAAAAACCTCCAAGAAGATCCTTTGGCCGTGCTTCTGTAATGTATTTAACACCAGATAGCTACAGAAGTTGAATGTCCCACAATATTGAAAGGAGAAAAAAAATTGAGTATTGCAATTCTGAATATAAATTTTGAAACTATAATTGAATGTAGAGCTGCAGATGTGTACCAAGAGTTTAGAGTCATCATTGAAATTCACTGGATGATCGTGGTGTTGGGGACTTTAAAATAAGATGAAAACTACAGAAGTGAACTGTTATGGGGAGGGAGAATGTGACAGATTACATAGTTGGTTGAGTGTGACTTTGTTTACACTTAGTTGTTACTATGTCTGTCACAGAATGGATTCTAATTCAGTGACCCTGTTGGACACAGAACTACCTCCTAGGGTTTCCTAGGCTGAAGTCTTTATAGAAGGAGACCTGGTAGCCTAGTGGCACTGCTAACTGGAGGGCGGAGGGTCTAACTCCCCAGCTGCTTCATGAGACAAAGCCTCTTTTCTGTGCCTAGGGTCACCGTGAGTCAGAACTGATTTGATACGGTCACTCATTATTTCCTCCTGAGGAGCCACTAGTATATTCAGACTGCCCACGTCTTACTTAGCAGCAGCCAAGTGCTTAACCACTCTACTGCCAGGGCTTCTCAGAGTAGAACTTGCCCGTCAGATTTCCAAGGAGTAGATTAGAACTGCTGACTTTCTGGTTAGCAGTCTAATGCTTAACCCACAAAGACTCCTCTCAGGTAAACCAGAACTAAACCCAGTGCCATCAGTTCAATGTCAGCTCGTTGCAGCTCTACAGGACAGAGTGAACTGCCTCATAGCAGTTTACAGAGAGTACCTCGTGGATTCAAACTAGCAACCTTTTGGTTAGTAACGAAACTCTTAACCTCTGGGCCACCAGGGCTCCTCCTCTCAGGTGGTGGCTTGTAATTACTTAGAAAAGTTATAGGTGTAAAAGAGTGAAGTATACCAAATTAACTGTATCATGTCATTCATCTAATATTGTTGATGTCAGTGAATAATGATCTTGTTCTAGAATGTAGCGTAATGAACTAACTGCTCTCTGCAGTGTCTCTGGTTTGGGAAAGAAAGAGAAAAAAGAGAAGGAATGGGAAGAGATGTACAGTAATTTACCTCCTAGCTTAAGGCTGTTTGTTCAGCTTCCTGAACCATGTAAAACAAGAGAACCAGGAAATTGGCAAGAACACTAAGAAGCCAGAAGGCTATGCATTAAAGCTCTCATGCTTCACTTCTCTTTTGGTGCTTACTGAGTATGTTTACTTATATTTTAGATATATTTTTATAAGATTTTGTTAAGTGGTTTCCCAGCGCACAGTAAGTGCAAACAAACCTGTTGCCAGTGAAGTCGATTCAACTCATATCTTCCCTATAGGACAATGTAGAACTTCCCCACAAAGTTTAAGGATTAACTGGTGGATTAGAATTGCTGACCTTTTAAGGCTAGTAGCCCAGCTCTTAATCAGATTTGAAGAAACTGGAAGGGTTGTTTGTGGGGAACCAAAAGTATTAGAAGAAGTGAAACCTGACATCTTGTTGCTAAAAATGATGGGTTTTGTTTTTGTTTTTTTTAATGAATCTCCTTGCCTAAATTATTCTCATGTAACAGAATCTTACTCTTTGCTTCAAGACCTACCTTACAAGTCATATTTTTCAATAAGATGTTCTCCCAGCTTGTTTAGGTAGGATCAGTTCTGTGTCTGTGTTGCTGTAACTTTGTACTAAATCAGTGTTCCCCATGATTTCAAAACATCAATTAGGAAATAAAATACAGACTTAATAAATGTTAAAAAACCACCAAACCCACTGCTGTCCAGATGCTTTGCCTCCTAGTAACACCACACATCAGAGTAGAACTGCCCCATGGAGTTCCCAAGGAGCGCCTGGCAGATTTGAACTGCCGACCTTTTGGTTGTCAGACATAGCACTTAACCCGTTGCACCACCAGTGTTTCTTTTTTTTTTTTTCAACATTAATAAATTTTATTTAATGAGTTTTACATGTTGTCTTTTCATTCCGTTGCCCATCAGTCAGTGTCACCTTACTTGCTTCTGAATTAAGCTTGTGTCAAGATGCATCTTCAAGATAGCACTGAGACAGCTTCCTTTCAGTTGGACTGCTTTAATTTCCAGTTAAATACAAACATTTCAAAAACTTCTCACCTAGAAAGTCTTCCAACTATTTATTCACTTCAGGGCCGTTTTAGGATCCATGTACACTGATTCTGCCTTGTTCTTAATTTCAGACACTTCTATCATTAATGAGTTGAATGAAATCCTATTCACTCCTATGGAGGCAATATCAAATGTAAGCTTTGTAACACGGTGTACGTGCCAAATTTCTACGCAAACTAAATCCTGAACGTAAGTTTAGTATGCAGGTGGTGGGTCTATTTTCAATGACAACCAGCCAGCTCAGTCAACCAGTGTTTCTTAATAGATGTTAGGAGAGTAAAAATGAGAAATTATATGAAGTAGACATGTTGCCGTTAGTTACAGTCTAGTAGGTCCCTGACTCATAGTGACGCCATGTGTTTCGGAGTAAATCTGCTTCATAGGGTTTTCTTGGATGTGATTTTCATGGGTTGATAGGCTGTTTCTTTCACAGAGCCACTGGGTGGGTTCAAACTGCGTAACTTGGTTAGCAACCAATTGTGAAACACTTGTACAACTCTGCCTCCTTAAATAAAATGCTTAAGTATTTTTGTTAACTAACAAAAGCATGTGTTAGTTCTTCAAAACACATTCCCCTTTTTTCAGCAATATTAGAGAAATGCATGTATATGTATGTGAGTCACCCAAGCTTTTCTGAAGTCAACTGAGTCATTTTGACTTTTGGTTAAGAATGTCATGGTAGCATGTTACTTTTTGTAACCTGTGTTCTATGATCTTAACTTCGTAACACTTGAAAGTTATTGAAGTACATTGATTTTGTTTCAATTTCCTATTTGTTAAAGTCAGTTTTTAAGTCTTTTAAGCCTTTTGTTTTATAGTCTTTGCTTTAAAAAAATTGTTTGTACCTCTAGTGGAATAGTGACTCCTGAGTGCTAATACATAAAAAGGAAACACTACCCCTTCTTAATTTGAAAATTTTGTGATGTTCCCCGGAGAGTTGACAGGTTCTGTTTTTTCTAATTGCTTTGCCTGGCTTGTGACAGGCAATCTGTGTATATTAGTTTTGGCATTTACTCCTACTTCTTATGGAGTTTTTAATTTTAAGCAAAAATGAGAAATTCAAATTCTCAAAGACTCAGTATGGAAAAAAGAATGGGATGTCCTGTTTTGTGGGCTAAGAATGCTGAGAGGTGGAATGAATGATTCCTGAAATGATTTGGACAAAGGATATACGATATTTTGAAATTATTGTTTGTTATCTTACACTTTTACAAGTCTCACTTCTTAAGTGGCTGAGTGTTCCCAGGCGAGGTCTGAGTTGATGCAAGACGTGGAGTAGTATCTGTACAGAAAACCAAAAACCAAACCTGGTGCTGTTGGGTTGATTCTGACTCCTAGCAACCCTTTGGGATGTAGAATTGCCCCATAAGGTTTCCAAGGAGCAGCTGATGGATTCAACTGACTGACCTTTTGGTTAGCAGCCAAAATCTTAACCATTGTGCCACCAGGACTCCATCTGGCACACTTGTTGGTAAGTGCTGTTGAGCCGATTCTGACTCACAGTAACCCAGTGTACAACAGTACACCGGGTCATATGCCATCCTCATTATTGTTGTTATGCTTTGGCCCATTGTTGCAGCTGCTGTGTCAGTCCGTCTTATTAAGGGTCTGTCTTTGTTGCTGAACCTCAACCAAGCATGATGCTGTCTCCAGGGACTAATCCGCTGATAACTTGTCCAAAGTATGTGAGATGACATCTCGCCATCCTTTTTCCTGATGACCATCTAGCTGTTCTCTAACATAGATTTGGTTCATTCTTCTGACAGTCTGTGGTGTGTTCCACATTCGGCACCAACACCATGATGAAAAGATAACAGTTCTTCAGTCTTGGCTTATTCATTGTCCAGCTTTCACATGCATATGAGGCAATTGAAAACACAGGGGCTTGGGTCAGGTGCACCTTTGTCTTCAAGGTGACATTTTTACTTTCTAACACTTTAAATTATCCTTTGCAGATTTGCCCAGGGTGGTACATCTTTTGATTTCTTGACTGCTGCATCTGTGAATGTTGACTTTGGATCCAAGTCAAATGAAGTCCTTGACAACTTCATTCTTCTCTCCATATATCATGATATTGCTTATTGGTCTTATTGTGAGGATTTGGGTTTTCTTTCTTTTTTTTATTATGATTGAATGAAAATGTACATTCCCATATAAATTGCATGCCCACCTGTATGCAGCTTCCACTGCTCTCCCTGCCCAGTGACAGCACACTCTTCCTCTCTGCTCCGTACATATTTTATCCTCCCAACAATCTCCTATCCCCTCTTCTCAACCCATTCCCCTTCCTCCAGTAAGAGGTCAGCAGGACAGCATCCTCTAGATTCATAGAACCATAAAGTGCACACATGATATGGTCACTGTGTGTCACCAGGTCCAATCCATTCCTGTCTGAGAGTTGACCTTCATTATGATTTATGGACAGGGGCAGCATCAGGGCCAGGGGCCGTGCTCCCAGGAGAACCCCGAGGCCTGTAGACCATCAGTTGCAGTTTAATGGAGCTCTCAGAGTTTACCCCTTTTTATTCTTGTGGTGCCAGTGAGACTCAACTTTGTGATCTCCATCACAGCTATTACTGGTGGTGGCCAGGCACCGTTCGGTTCTTCCAGTCACAAATCAGTGTAGTCACCCATGCGTGTGGGTCTCTCTGACTTCTGGGTTCTCTTTCCCCCATGTTGTTTTGGTCCTTGGTGATCATCTGTTTGTGCTAAGTTTGGACCATTTGTTGTACCCTCAGATGGCAGCTTGGCAGCTTTTAAGACCCCAGATGCTGCCCACCAGTGTGGGGTGCAGAGGGCTGTCTTAGCAAAACGCTAGTTGTGCCAATTGGCCTTGGTTTCTGATTTGGGTTTTCTTGATAGAGGGGTGTAATCTGTACAGAATGCTGTGCTCTGTGACTTATAAGTAAGTGCTTCAAGTCCTCTTGACTTTAAGCAAGCAGGGTTGTGTCATCTACTTACTATGAGTTGTTAATGAGTCTTCCGATCTTGATACTATGTTCATCATACAGAACAATTTCTCAGACTATTTGCCCAGCATACAGATTGAATACATGTGGAGAAAGCATATAACCCTGGTACACAGTGAGTCTTCTAAAAAAAAAAAAATTAGTAATATGGTATCATCATTTGCTTTTTTTAATTATGTTTGACATTTTTAATAGTGCAGGATAATTTGTGTATGCTGTTGGGAGATTTTTATGTAAAATGTTTAAAATAAAATTTTTCAGCTCGTAAGGATAAGCTTGTTTAACCTGAATCTGCTGAGTAAAATGAGTGTGTTTGATGTGGAGAAGAGTTTGAGTGTTATACTGATAACAGTCTCAGACTTAAGACCACTGCTTTAATTTGACATAATGACTTTGGCTTACTGCTTTCATATTTACAGTTACAAGAATGAAGAGAATGATTTATAGTTAAAAGAGGACTGATTGTGCCAGAAGTGTGTTGCATGTAACATTTGGTTTAATCCCTATAACAGGCCTCCAGGTAAGGTGATGATTTCAATTTCTGTGGACAGAGAAATGAGTCAGTTTACTCATGCAAATGCTGAGTAGCTCAAAAGACATGTGGATTGCAGTTTCTGGTCCACTGCTAGTCCACTGCTCTTTCTGTTATGTACTGATACCCCTCTGGCATGTACCAGGAGTTTAAATATCAGGAGTTAGACTTTTTTTCTTTCATGGCAATTAAAATATTTTCTAGGTGATTCTTAAAGTGCTTACCCCTTCACCCAAAGACTGAGGAAAACTACAGAAGTAGTTAGGGGTTTGGTGTATTCTCATTACCTCTAAGTTACATCCTGTTGAAAGAAAAAAAAAAATTGTTGCCGTTGCTACGATTCTGACTCATAGTAACACTTTTAAGGGTAGAAATGTCCCAAAGAGTTTCTAAAGAATAGCTGTTGGATTTGAACTGCATATCTGGGCTAGCAGCTGAACTCTTAACCACTGCACCAGGAGGTCTCTGTAAACCAAAAAGCCAAACCCAGTGCTGTTGAGTTGATCCCAACTCATAGTGACCCTATAGGTGAGAGTAGAACTGCCTCACATAATTTCCAAGGAGCATGTGGCGGATTTGAACTGCCAGCCTTTAGTTAGCAGACGTGGCACTTAACTACTATGTCACCAGGATGTCCATAGCCAGACTTACATCTAGTTCTGCATAGGTTATGGGAAGATTGTGCTGTACATATAAAATGATAAACTATGAAGAATTGCTGTCATCTTGTTCCTGAAGGGTGGATTGACACTACCAGAGGTTTTAGAAGAAACTAGTGATCATTGATAAAATGGTATTCCTGATGATACCTGGGTAAAAGCTCAAGGTTTATAGTAGAAAAATATACTCAAGCGCCGAGAAATGACTCACGTCAAAAGTACAAATGACAAAGCACATGTTAATGTCATGGATTGAATTGTGTCCTGCCAAAACAGTATGTGTTGATTTGACTCAGCTATGAGTCCTAATATGGTGCCCTTCCTCCCATGTGTTGTGAATCCTGCCTCTGTGACATTGGTGACGGAGAATGGGCAGCAGCTGTGTTGGTGGGCCGGAGCTCAGGTGACCAACTTGTGGGATAGAAGGGAGAGAAGTAAGCGGAGGAAGTTGGGAACCTCATACCACCAAGAAGCAGCACTGAGACCAGAGCACATCCTTTGGACCTGAGGTTCCTATGCTAAGATACTCTCATTGAATTTGGACTCACAGCATACTGGCCTGTGATGATTTCTCATATTGAATGGATTTGTAACTTACGATGGATTTGTGGCTTACCAGACTGTAACAATAGAAGTTTCTCTTTATGAAGCCTTCCACTCACGGTATTCTCTGTTGGAGCAGTACCGGGTGACTAAGGCAATTAATTAATGTGAGAAAGCACAGATTTGTAGAATTCATCTCACAGAATAGAAATTGGTTAAGGATGTTGATATACTTTAATCCGGGAGATTTTGTATTGCAAAATATGGTCTTTCATAGACACTTGCCTCTGATAAACAAATTTGGGGACATAACCTTTTATTAACATCCTATAACATACAATGTGTTGGCCCATCCACTTCTTAATAAAACTTCTTCGCAAAATTAGTCTTGTTAATAAAACTGAAAAATCCACTAACATCAAGTTGATTCTGACTCTCAGCAACCTTATAGGATAATATAGAACTACCTTATTTTGTTTGCAAAGAGAGGTTGATGGATTTGAACTATTGACCTTTTGGTTAGCAGCCAGAGCTCTTAACCACTGCACTACCAGGGCTTCTTTGTTGATAATGTAGTTTTGAAACACATGGAGATTTGCTGCCAGTAAGGATATTACTCCCCCTCCCCCTGCCAAAAAAGTCACAGTTTTAAGAGGACAGTCAAAAAGGAATGCTTGAATATTTCAGGCAGTGGTAGCATTATCAGGATGAGGTAAGGTAATTCTTGGTGGAAAAACATATATTTTTTAGGTTGTATGTTACAGTCTGTTTTAAAATATCAGTATATATAATCATACTATGTACATGCATCTTAGGAGATAGTCTGCAATGTAGTAGATGCTCAGTATGTGTATACCAGAAACAGTCTAAGCATCCAGAAGGTTCTAAACTGGAATTTCTAGGCATTTTATATAAAAAATATAGAAAAATCAGGCAAATAAGTGACGTGAATTCGTCTCAAAAAGTGAATTCTAGAATAGGGCTACTGTGAATGTAATGCAGCCCATCACAGCTTGCATATTTACATAGACAGCAATGAGGTATAACAACATTTAGTGTTTAGAAAACACTGGCTGCGCTTGTGTGTTCATACAGGAAGTAGACGTGAAAGTGAGGGTATATCTGAAAAAAAAAAAGCTCCCTAGCTGGTTTATGTGTTAGGTCAGATAGACAAATACATGTACTAGTACAGTAAATTAAAGAGTAGCTTAGGATGAAGGAAGGAACCTTGTTGATTATGGATTGAATATGGAATGAGGAGCCTCAGCTGTAAATTAGAGATTTGATGTTTTTAAATACCATCTCAGAGGTGTGATTAGACTTTTGTTAGTGTGGGTTAAGGAGCCCTAGTGTAGCAGTGCTTAGTGCACAGCTGCTAACCAAAAGGTCAAGGGTTCAAGTTTACTGGCTCCTCCATGGAAGAAAGATACAGCAATCTCCTTACTTAAAGTTTGCAGTCTTGGAAATCCAGTGGGTGCTTGTAGCCTGTGCTGTAGAGTCCTTATGAGTCAGAATTGACTCAAGAGCAATGGGTTTGTGTTTTTTGGGGTGAGGAAGGTGGTGAAACTTAGTGTGGGTTTGATAAGACAGGGTGGATGGAAGGAGTTGTTTTAAAATCTGTTTACAATGTGTTGCCCGTGTGGTAGGCTAAGGGAGGAAAATGGGATATGAAGGTCAGTTGCTTGAAAGACCTAATTTCTTTCTGAAGTATACCAAAAAAACCAAACTTGTTGCTGCCATGTTGCTTCTGACTCACAGTGACCCTGTAACATGGAAAGATAAAATTGTTTGTAGTGTTTAGTCTGTTTCTTAAAATTATATGTTATTGGATACTGGTAATATTACGTAGGAAATTCGGATTGCCAGATTTATTAAGTAAAGAATGAGATGTCCAGTCAGATTGAGTGTTTTGTGTGTGTATACATATATATACTTGTATATACACCCATACATACATGTGAAAAGGTATATGTATGTACATATTTAGTATTAAGTATATTGCACGTATTTCCTAGGGCATATTTACAATAAAAAATTATTTATTGTTTATCTTAAATTTAACTGGGTGTGCTGTATTTTATCTGGCAGGCCTACTAGGAGTTGATGAAATGGTCAGTGAAATTGGAAGAGCATCTAATCATTATGGATCAGAGTGGACAGGAGGTTTATAGATTCAAAATAGAAACACTTAGATCAGCACAGTGAACCAAGATTCTTTAACTATTAAAGTGAACTTGATACTGAAGCTCAATTGTACCTTAATTTGAGGCTTTGTCTTGTTTGTTTTTGTTAGAGAAGGTAAGAACCAGAATTTATGAATAGCTTTAAACTCACAGATGAGAAGGTGATGCTTTTGCAATTGGGCTACTGCACCTTTCTTAAGGTCATACAGTGAAGTGAAGGCCCAGATCTAACTCCGGCCATAGCCCCCGTTCCACCCCTTGGGGTACATGACCCAATCCACTGCTGGTGGGTAGATTCTGACTCGTAGTGACCCTATAGGACAGAGTGGAATTGCTCCATAGAGTTTCCAAGGAGTCCGTGGTGAATTCGAACTACCAGCATTTCGGTTAGCAGAGGTAGCTCTAGCACCTCTATGCCACCAGGGTTTCCTCAGGGTATATAGCCTTCCGAAGCTTGGATAGAAATGTTACTCACTCAGGATAATCTTTTAGTGCCAGGTGTGTTCCAGGTACTGGCCTAGATGCTGTGGATATAATGATTGGTTAAAGCAAGAGACCCTGGGTAGGACACACATTTCACGTGCTCAGCTGCTGAAGTTTGGAAGTTCTAATCTACGGAGAAGAACTTCAGAAGAAAGCCCTAGCAGCCTAAGTCCTGAAAAGTCAGTACTGAAAACTCTGTGGAGCACAGTTGTACTCTGATACACATGCAGTTACTATGAGTCAGGAACAACTCCATGACATGTTTTTTCAAAAATAGATTATCTCCTGAATAAATGAAAAATACTAGCACTTTTCATTTTTCATACGAGTGCTAAGTGAGCAAGATTGAGAATAAAATGATCTATTGAAGTATGTAGTTCAGAGTCAGATTTTGACTCCTGATCCTTGTAGCTCGCTCCTGTTCCGCAGCTTATTATAGTTGTACAAAAATTCATGTGGTCTCCAGATATTTTATAATGTGAAGAGTTTGTAAAACTGCTAAGTGGTAACTGTGCATTTATTTACAGTTCACTCAGTTAATTCTCAGTAATGAACAGTAACATTGATGAGACCTTTGTGGTTGTGTGTAAGAAAGTGCTACAAGTTCATCTGGCCCAGTGAATAGATAAAAAGTCTGAAGCCCTCATCTTCGTCTTGGCTAGCTCCTTGCCAAGGACCTTAATCTACCATGATTTCTAATTTGTAAAAGGTGGGACACTTTTGGGTGCTTGTGTAGGAGCTATGTATTGGCCAGTATGCCAATCCGTGTTTTCGTACTTAGAAGAGAGCACTCTTATCTATTCTGATGTTATTTAAAGGAGAGAAGCGCTAGATGATTAGATTGGCCTCTTTCTTGACCTTAGTGCCCAGTAAGTTGAAAAAAGCTCATCAGTTGCATTTATAGAAAACTTGAGTAATTTTAAAAGGATAAATTAATTTTTGATATATGGTAGAGACAGTCATTTTTATTTGTTGTTCTTAATGTATATGTGGTCACTAGTGGCAGTCATTGTCAGTTTAGCTAATTTAAATGTATGAATACACTCATATACATGACATACTTAAGGCAGGAAACACTTCCCAACCATGTAGTTTTATGTTGAGATTTTTTGTGTGAATTTTCTGACTTGGATTCATTTTTCTCTAGGATATTTAAGTTTTTTTCTCCTCAATTTAAAAAACTTCTCTAATGTATTAGATAGTAGCCATTTTTCTGTGATATTTTCTTCAGATTTGTTTCTTTTGTTTTGAATTTGCTTAAGTTGTATTTTGCCATGTAAAATTGAATTCTTTGGTCAAGTACATCCGTCTTGTTTAAGGCCCCTGAGTAGTAAGAAAAACCTTTCCTTTTTGTATTCTTGTAGTTCTCATAGTTTTACTTATTTTTATCCACTTGGAGTTAATTTTATATGGTATAAGGAATAGATTTAACTTTGTCTAAATGCCCATCCAGTTTTGCCAATGCAGTTTATTAAAAAACTCATCTTACCTTCTCTTACAGGTAATTTGAATTACTACCGTACTCAAATACTAATTTCAGTATGTTAATTTGGCCTATGTCTGGACTTCTTTCTTTTACTATCCTATTTTTACTAGACTTAACGACTGATACTATACCTGCTGCTTCAGAAGCTTGAAAGTTTTTCTTCATTTCCTATACTCTGAAAAAAAAAAATGATGTAGCGTTAGAACTATCTGATCTCCAAAGACCCATTACTACTTTTATATAAAACCATTGGGCCTGATGCACTTTTTTTGCAGATTTTTTCTGGTAGCTTTTTCTTTTTTTTTTTTTTTCTTGGTTCACATCAGTTTTTGATAAGCTGTGTTTCTTAAGACATTATTTGAATTCCAAACCAAACCTATTACCAACTCATAGCAACCCTGTAGGACAGACTAGAACTCTTCTATAGGATTTTCAAGGCTGTAACCTTTACAGAGGCAGACTGCCACATCTTTTTCCTGCAGAGCAGCTGGGGAGTTTGAACGACTGACCTTTTGATTAGCAGATCAGTGCTAAACCTCTGCACCACCAGGGCTTCGTATTTTCTCCATATAAATAGTTATTTACATCTTTGTTTTATTTTATATATTTATGCATTTTTTTTGTCAACACAGATGACATCTTTTATCTGGTTTTCATTTTTGTCTTACCTCTGCAGTTAAACATATCAAGCACTTTCTATTTGTGCTATTGGAAATCCTCGTGGCATAGCGGCTAAGTGTTATGTCTGCTAAGCAAAGGTTGGCAATTCAAATCTACCAGGTCCTTTTTGTGAACTATAGGACAGTTCTACTCTGACCTATATGGTTGCTATGAGCCAGAGTTGACTCGACAGCAGTGGCTTTGCATTAGTCCTTTTACATAAGCTTCTTGGTTCAATGAAGTTAATAGTTTAGTGAATTCTTCAGGAAGGAAAGGTTCATACAATACTCCTTGAGGTCTTATACATTTGTAACTCTTTTTTTGTTCTGTAGTTCTAATACTAGAATGAAAGCTTGACTCCCACACACTTTCCTTCAGTTTTTGAAAATGCTGCACCACTCTTGGTTTTCTTTGTGTGCTGCTTGTAAAATCTAATTTTCTTACTTTTTCAAGTAATTTGATTTTTTTTCTATGAGATTCTGAGCATTTTTTGTCTTTAAGCTTGACTAGTTTTAGTAGAGAGTGTGTTGAAGTGCTTGTTCTAGATCAGATTTCCCAAGTATATATTGGACCTTTTAAATGTGCTAGTTTAGATCATCCCTTATTTCTGGGAAGATTTCTTGAACTGTGGCTGAAAATGCTGTGTTCCCTTCTCTTCCCCTTCTTTGTAAATCACTCCAGTAATACATGTGTTCTATCTCCTGCATGTCCCCTATTTCGATCACTTTCTCTGACTCTTTTTACCTCTTAATTTGTCACATCTTTTTTTTTCTGTTATTTTCCTGTCTTTCGTGTACTTTATAAATTTTCACTCAAATTTGTTCTCCGTTGGGCATTTTGTAATTTATTCTTGGTTTCTGAGATGGTTTTGTCAGTTTTTTCCTACCGGCTACTTCCCTGAGTTTGGTCAATACTCAGTTCATTTCTTCCTGGATTTTAGTTCATGTCACTATTTTGTTTTGACTTCTTTATTTTAGATTATTTATTATTGTTTGTTTATTATATCTCTAAGCACTTGTTTGAGGCCATTTAATTCAGTATAAAGTATTGCTTCACAGTTTTCCATAGCTTTTTTGTGTGTGTGGTAGTGGTGTTGCTGTTGTGTTGGGAAAATATTCATCAGCTGAAACATTGTGATTTACATTTTCAGTTGCCTTCCTTTTTTTTCTCTGAAGTTGATTTGATCCCCCATGTTCCTGGGTGTTTTGTGGGCAGGTTCTTAGTTCAGGAATGCTGTCCTCTATTAAGATAATGAGATGCATCTTTTTTTTAATGAATGATGATGGCAGTAAAATAGGCAGGGTGCTGCATATCTTTTTGGTTTCTGCAGAATCTTTAATTTCCCCTTTTTCTTCACTGTCATATCTCCAACGTGTGCCTCTCCTCCAGGAGAACCGTTTGGGCCTACCACTTGTGTTACTGTTCTTTGAATCTTTGTGTAGCTGATGTTATGAACTTAGCAAATTCTAGTGTTGAATATTTTGGCAGTTGGAGTTAGACTTTTTTTTTTCTGGGTGTTTGGGTCCTCTGGTGCTTCTCTTTTCATAGGATCTCTTAAGCCTCATCTCTAGTGTGGTAAGCGTCACAGGTTTGCAGAGGCAGTAGGAACTATTTTGGACTTCAGTGTTTATTTCTCTTCTTACAGGTAATTTGTGGTATTTTGTCTCCTAGTAATGCTGGAGGCATGGGTCACGTGTTGTTTTATTTGCACTCCTGATTTTATGCCTTTTGTGGAGGATGTGGGAAGAGATTGGGATTCAGGCTGCTGCTTTTATCCTCCTGACTCACAAGTTCCAGAAGAGCTTTTTAAAATGAAGAGTCTAATCCTGGAGATTCTGATTTTGTCAGTATGGAGTGGGCCTAGGACTCAGAAATGTTTTTAAATGCTTTAGATACGTTCTGGATAAAAAGCCAGTTTTGCCTTATAAACAGCCAGATATTAAATATTTTGGACTTTGTGGGTCATATACAGTCTTTGTTGTGTATTTTTATTTCTTTTTTAATTTTTTTAAAAAATAACCCTTTAAAAATTGTTTAGAGAAAAAAGGTCATTTTTAGCCTTCAAACCAAAAAACCAAACACACTGCCATCAAGTCCATTCCAGTTCTGGTGACCTTATAGGACGGAGTAGAACAGCCCTGTAGGGTTTTTAGGACTGTAAATCTTTACAAAAGCAGAGTGCCGCATCTTCCTCCGTCAGGATGGTTGGAGGGTACAAACCACTGTGCCACTAGGGCTCCTTTCTTAGCCTATTTGTTGTTATATGCCATTGAGTCAGTTCCACCTCATAGCGACCCTGTGCATAGTAGAATGAAACTCTGCCCGGCCTTGTGCTGTCTGCACAATCATTTTTAAGCCTAAGTCCATTGTTGCGGCCATTGTGTCAATCAATCTCCTTCAGTGTCTTCCTCTTTGTCGCTGACCCTCCACTCTGCTGAGCATGATGTCCTCCTCTAGGGACTGATCCTTCCTGAAAACATGTCTGAAGTGTATAAGATGCAGCCTTACCATCTTTGCTTCTAAGGAGCACTCCAGAATAGATCTGTTTGTTCTTTTTGGTGGAACTTGGTATATTCAGCATCACAATTCAAAGGCATCAGTTTTTCTTCTGTCTTCTTTGTTCATGGTCCACCTTTTGCATGCATGTGATGTGATTGAGAATACCGTGGCTTGGGTCAGGCACACTTGAGTCTTCAAGGTGACATCCTTATTTTTGAGTACTTTGAAGGGGTCCTTGACAGCAGATTTTCCCAGTGCAATGCATCTTTTGATTTGACTGCTGCTTCCATGTGTGTTGATTGTGGATCCAAGTAAGATGAAATTCTTGACAGGCTCAATCCTTTCTCCATTTATGACAATGTTGCTTAGTGGTCCAGTTGCGAGGATTTTTGCTTTCTTGATGATGAGGTACAGTATGTACCAAGGGCTGTGGTCCTTGATCTTCATCAGTAAGTCTTTCAGATCTTCTTCACTTCCAGAAAGTAAGGTGGTGTTATTTGCCTAACACAGGTTGTTAAATGAGTCGTCCTCCAACCTTGATGCCTTATTCTTATTCATACAATCCAACCTCTCGGGTTATTTGCTCGGCATATGGATTGAAAAGGAGTGGTAAAAGGGTACAACCCTGATACATATCTTTCCTGACTTTAAACCATTTAGTGTCCCCTTGTTCTATTCTCATGACTGCCTCTTGATCCATGTATAGATTCCTTAAGAGCATAGTTAAGTGTTCTAGAATTCCCATTTTACACAGTGTTAGCCATAATTTGTTATGATCCACACAGTCAAATGCCATTGCATAGTCAGTGAAACACATGTGAACATCTTTCTGATATTCTTTGCTTTTAGCCAAGATCCATCTGACACCAGCAGTGATACCTGTGGTTTCATGTCCTCTTCTGAATCCAGCTTGACTTTCTGGCAGTTCTTGGTGGTATACTGTTGTAGCTGCCTTTGAATGAATGATTGGGTATCTTAGCTGACAGGAGGGGTAAAGATAGACTGAGCAACCCCCACTTGTCTGTCAGTGGAGGCTTGCTTGTTGCTGTGATTCTGGAAGCTATGCCACTGACATTTAGGTACCAGTAGGGTCACCCGTGCTAGACAGGTTTCAGCTGAGCTTCCAGACTAAGACAGATGAGGAAGAAGGACCTGGCAGTCTAATTCTGAAAGCCAGGGAAAACCTTATGAATAGCAGTGCAATGTTGTTATTCTCTGCCTTGGGCTTTGCAGAAACAGGCTGTGGGTGATTTTGGTGAAACCTTGCCTTATAACATCTTCAGATACCTTTTTTTCAACTTGATGTGAAAGTAGCATGATGTTTCCTTTTTTAGAGCCTGAAACAAGTAATGTTTCTATTGCCTTAAACGTCTTTGGATCTTCTCTGGAGTTAATAAACCAAGCCATGGGTTTAGAGTCAAGCCACCAAGTATGGAGGTGGTAGTATGAAATGAGAAATTAAAAGGTAGATCCTTCAAAAACAAGTAACTTTATGATACCTGTAAAACACCTGAGTTCACAAAATGCTGCACTCTGGGGCCTGGCATCACATTGCTTAATACTTACCTATTATAGGCATAAATATGTGAATTACAAGTCCTTGGAAAATAAGTTGGGAAATATCCCTCCGGATTTATTTGTTTGAATGCCAAAGAGTTTATACCAAAGTTGTGTTGACTTTTGCATGGGTTGTAGTGAGCTTTTCTGGCAATATGTGAGTTCAGTTACTTCTTAAATTAACTCCTGATTTTTCTTGGTAGGACAGACATAAACTGTCTTCCTGTTGATCTGGTCAGAGAGTGTGCTCTTAGCTTTAAATCTGTATCACATGATCTGAAGGTGTTGGAGAAGGTGGGAGAAATCTTACTCTCGAATAACAGTCTTTCCCAGTTCTGATTCTCCGACAGTAGTACTCAACAGACTTGACCAGTACAGCACTCACTCACTCAGTGCAGAGGCCGTTCTTGGAAGGGTAAATAACTTGAACAACAGTGTGGAAATGAGAAGAAATAGGCTCAGCTGGCTCAGTAGTCATTAAGCATCTTTGAATGTTACTGACTGACAAGTTGTTCTTTCTCCGCCCACCAGAAGAAAGCATGAACTGGAGGCCGAGTGCCCACTTTTTAAAGATGACCTTTTGAAACTTCATTTGAGTCAGGTGATTCAAGGTTTCTGTATTCTGTGGAGGTTGATTTCTCCATTGTTCAGTTTATGTGATTTGAAGCACTGAGTTAGAGGAAAAAAGGCAATATGTTAGTCACCCTTCTTTTTGGTCACAGGTCATCCTTTTTCTCTTCATTGTTCACTGATGCAGTCTGTTTAAAAATCTTTTACACAGACTTTTTCCTTGGTGTGAGGGACTGCAGTTAACATAGTACTTTTGCCTGATAACACTCACTGCCCTTGACTCTTCCTCTGCTCTATTGGAAATGATGTGATTCTTGTTTTCTTGCTGAACAAGAAAAATGGACAGCAGTAGTTGCGGGGTTCGTTCCCTCTTAGACCGTTTCCACTTACGGTCCATTTTTCTCAGAAGCTGGAGTAATCATGAAGCATAAATCAGACCATATCACATTGTAATTAAACTAATAAGTTCTCTTGCCATGACCTACAGTGAGTGCTCTTGATGTCTAGCCCCTTTCTCAACTTTCCTGGAGTCTTGGTGGTACAGTGATTAAGGAGAGCACAGCTGCTAACCAGCAGGGTCGGCAGTTCAAATCCAGCATCTGCTCTGTGGAAACCCTGTAAGGGACTCTTGCTTTACCCTGTAGGATCACCGTGAGTTGGAATTAGCTCAGCAGCTGCAGATTTGGTTTGTTGTTCTTTGTCTGGCTTTCCAGTTCATTGCCTCTTTGTCATCTCTTTGTAATGCTACACATTGGTCTTTTTTCTGTCCCCTCGGAATGTTTCAAGTTCATTCTTGCTTCAGGAGCTTCCTTTTCTTTCCACCAAGAACGCTTTTCCTTCCTATCTTACTGAGGCTGCCTTATTGCTGTGCAGGCCTCAGAAAATGTCATCCCAGTATGCCTGAGATACGTACTCTTCTTCCTGAATCACCCTGACAGAAACTGTGCACTCCCTGCATAATGTTCCTCTTTCCGTTATTTGTCTTTCTGAACGTAGATTAGATGGGAAAGACAGATAATTAGTAGAAATTCAGTGTTCATTGGGGCAGCACTGCCAGGTTCACCACTGAGTCCTTGGTTCCAAGAATAGTGTCTGGCACACAGTAGGCACCCACTTTGAGGAATGGAATTTTTTTGCCAATCTGTAACTTACATTTCAATTCAAGTGTCTTTCTTTGTTGATAAAATGTAAACAGTGATACAGTTTTCTTACCCTCAGTGAACTTAGGGCAGTGTAGCCGATGATACGTCCTCAGTGATTTTTGACATTCCTTGATGTGTGGTTTGTAGAAGTCAAGTTTTGTTTAAAAGGAGATTTCAGCATTAAGGATAAGCCTGCAATAATGATGCTTCACTACAGCTAGGAGAGTTGTCTGAAGCCAGTCACCTTTTTAAAAAATTGTTTCAGTGTTCACTATCTCAAGTTAGTTAAAGACTTGCCCTTACTGTCCTTTTGTTTTCTAGAAAACCAGGAAGAGTGTCTGTGTGTGTCTGTCTGTGTCTGTGTCTGTGTCTGCGCGCACTGTCGATGATTTGTAATTCCATTAGGAGCAGGGACTCTTCACCTCA
This sequence comes from Heterohyrax brucei, assembly GCA_028571685.1. Classification (NCBI taxonomy): domain Eukaryota; kingdom Metazoa; phylum Chordata; class Mammalia; order Hyracoidea; family Procaviidae; genus Heterohyrax; species Heterohyrax brucei. The sequence goes on along the minus strand of CM053142.1, from coordinate 155,885,602 downwards.
TAATACCGAGCCAATAGGTGTATTCGGGTCTCAGTCGGAGTCAGGTGGAAGTAAACATTCTTATCCTTTCTCTTCTTCTCAAGATGCTTTTAAACAGCCACAGTTTTCTTAATTAAATGGTAGAGATCCTCAAGAAAATCAGGAGCAAGTCCTTTGGACTTACAGAGTTTCAAGATTTTATTGCCTGACAGAGAATGTACTTGTGCAGTGCATTGAGAATCTCTTAGGATCACACCAATGTGCAAAGGAGTCACCTCCTTCTTGGGTGATTTGTAGATCTGTGCCTTCCCATCAAGGACTTCGACTTCAGCCAGGTGGGGATGCTGCAGAGACAGGGCACAGCTGACTGCGGCAGGCCCTTCCTAGGAGCATTCCCGTGACCCACCGTGATGGCAGGCAACAGAAGAAAGAGTGAGGGTAGAAACTGAATTTCGGGTTCTGTAGCAGTGACTAGACCCTGAAGTTGCCTTAAGTGTCGATACGCTGAAATGGGAGCTCTTTCGGTGCTGTCAAGTCTTACACACAACCTTTTTAGCTTCTCCTCTTGGTTTTCTCAGCATCAAAGACCTGGTCAGGCAAATTTTTCATCTTAATTTCTTCAGGAAACTTGGGAGATCCACTGCTGCCTTTTCTGCTTGCTTAGCGCAGCGTTCTGCAGGTAGGCTTAGGCTGATTTGACTTGATAATGAACTAAAACTCCTCAGCTTCTTTTGAAATTCCATTCTCTTCTTATGATGGCTTTTTCCTTTCTTAAGAAATCTAATTGCTGGGTTTTGTATTTGTAAAATTTCATCCTTGTTCCTTGTTTTATCCCACTTTGTAAATCTATAATCCACCGTCTGGCTTATGAGATCTCTCCTACTTGTGATATTTGAAAATTGTGCCTATTAGGTTTTCACTTAAGTTGTTGATTAAAAACAATGAACAAAGAATGAACAAATAATTTAATTTGCCATTCTATTATGGTAAAATTCTGAATAGCCATACTTGGTTTTCTGGTACTATAGGGAGAAAGAAATGAACATGAGTAAGGTTTTGTAATAGAAGTAATAAGCAAGGAATAAGTAGGAGAAAAGTTGAAGGAACCAGTTCATGTAAGTATTTTCAAAGAAATAGGTAGTATTACAGTCAGTACAATTTTTCTTTGAAGATAGTAAGAGGCTGCAGAGAGAGCATATTTGTTCTGAGGCATTTTCAACCCCAAAATGAGTAAGTCATGAGTTTCCCAAGCCTGGTCTTGTGGTCCTTCATTTAAAGTATAGTGAATCAGATACTGCCATTAGTGAGTTAAGAGGAGAATATTTGAAGGACAAACTAATCTCAGTTGGAAACTGTTTCTTAAAATGTTGATTAGTGCACTAGAAAGATTTGGGGAGGGTATAATCATTGCCTCCCACTTCTCTGCACACAATTGAAATTAAACTCCTGCAGATAAATCACTCAGAACAGCTGGACTCTGCATAGGAGCATTTCAAAAGCCAGGTCCTAGATCTGTGTAAAATTACAAGGTGTTTGATATCCTACAGAGCCTGTATTCAGGATCATTTGGCAATGATAAAGGAAGCTTCTGTTGTCAGTCCTTATGTTCTGGGCTGGCCAGGTTGGCACCATTGGCCGTAATGAAGCAGTTGTTAATCTTCAAAATTGTGAAATACTTTTCAGAGTAGTACTATGGGTTTTTTCCTTTTCCTTTTTTTTTTTTTAGTTTTTTGAAAGAGGGACTTGCGTTTTTTTTGTTGTTGTTATTTTTTAATACATAGTGAATGATAGTTCCTACAGTTTTTTCCCAAAGGAAGTAAGTTGATTTCCTTCCATTAAAACAAATGCTCATTTTAGGTTTTGACCTGTAATAGTAAAGAGATAGTTGCTTTGTAAGTGTGGAAATTACAGTTTTTAAAAATACGAATTTAGAATATTTGTATTTATAAGAATTTAGGAGTCAGAAAGTTTTGTTTTCTTTGGTGCACATGTAGCAACAGCTGTAAAAGGAGTGAACTGCATCTATTTGTAGTTTTTATACACTTTGTCAAAAGTAATCTCATTGCTGAGGGGCCAAACATTGTATATTCTTCAAACGTTGCATCCCACTTTGATAGCTTGGTAATATGAACATTATCTTCATAAACATCAACAGTAGAAACATTTTTCCCATTGTTAAAACACTGAAATGAAGTAAATGCTTCGTTTCCAAATCTTATCTAGGGGAATATTATAACTTTTAAATGTGTGTTCTGAGTCACATGCAGTCTGTCTGATGCTGCCACTTGAAATCTAACAAAATACATCACCAGCAATTCTGCCTGGTGATCAGCTGTGCAAACCTTGTCAGTAATTCTTTTGCAGTGCCTTGTGTAGTTCCATACATCCACAGTGAATTCTGGAAATACGTGTTGTTGAGAGTAAATTGAAAAGCTTTGGTTTTAACCATTCAGTCTGTAATTCCTAGAACTGTTTTAGAGCTCCTTCAATAGCAGAGAGGAGATTGGGAGATTCTTTATCGTTGTTACTTGTCTCCCTGTCTTTTATCTGCATCCCAGCTTGGATTTTGTATATTAACTTATCCCCAAGCAGCCAGTTCACCTGCCTTCGGTGTTAAAATGTCTTCACTGATTAAAGTTCTCCACTTCTGAAGAAGAAAAGAAAAATGAAGAAACAGATTTCTGATGAAGTCTCTGAGGTATTAAAAAAAATTCTTGTGGCCTAGATAGATTGACATATTCTTCAAGCAGCATTATTCACTGAGAATATTGTATCGTTTGTTTCTGAAATAATTACATGTAAAACTAAGTTCCTGCCTGTCACAGCTTTAAGGCAGAGAAAGGTAACGGCACACCTACTATGGAGTTGTAATGGTTTGCGGGGCAGTGTGGAAAGGATTCCTTTATTACCTGCTTTATTAGAGTGAATGAATCTTGTAAAATATTTTGTGGTCATGAACATGCATTGTGGAGTTGACTTTTCTGAAATACAAGAAAAGTGCTTCATTGTTTCAGTTGTAAGTTATGTGACAACAGTATTGGAGGATTGTGCAAATTTTGTATTTGCTATTTGCTTTTTTTTTTTTTTTTTTTGCATTATACTAAAATGCTGTTTGTTCACCAAATAGTAAGTAATCTGCCTTGTGTTCAGACCACAGACTTCACTCTAGGTATAAAAGATGGGCTGCTTAGGCTCGCTGTAGACATAGTAAACAAATACAAAATTCAGAATAATATTTTTAAAAGAATGAGTAACTAGTAGTAGTGCCTTCAGGAACAAGTATGCTGCCCTTCAGAATAAATGAGTTATTTTGAGTATTTTGACTCTGCAAGAGAGAAACTGGTATTTACATAGTGTGAGATTTTCTGTAGTCTGTTATGTGTAAGTCTTGTAAAAAGAATGAGAATAAATTTAATTGCTGAACACATTGAGGTTTCTAGCTCGCTTTTAATGAAGAACTCTGTTCTTGGATTGTAAACTTTTCTGGCACCTTTGTGTTTATGTAATTTGATGCTTTTCACATAGTGGGCTTTGGTAAATATTGATGATAAAATTTTTTGATCTCACGAACATCAGAGGAAATTAAAATTTCCTTTAGAGTTAAAATTCCTGTGAATTTTAGAGCATAGTCTCCTAATACATAACACTCTTTTCTCCTCTTCTCTCCCTTGGGCACCTGCATAGCCTTAAAGATTTGGCACAATTTTAAGTGACTAAATATCTTATTCAGCTAAATTCTCTTTCAGTTATGGCCTTGCTTCCAATTTTGTGGACCAGCATGTCATACTTCCTCGGTAGGCTGTTTTTCATTTCATGTCTTTGTATTTGTATGTGCTGTTTTTCCAAATAGATGATCATCTGGGAGAGGTCTTGTGCCAAGCCTCCATGCCTCCATATACATACGTGCAAAAGTGGTTAGGATACTGTGCGATGAGGAAAACACACTGCCTACATATGCATCCCAGCTCTGCCTCTTACTAGCTATATGACTTTGGACAAGTCATTTAACCTGCTTGCCGTGTGGAAAAGCAATAATAAAATGGCATGGGATCACAGTAAATGCTGCCTGCCTACGTTAGCCATTTTACTGGCACCTGCATCATCATCATCATCATTCACATGATGTAAGACTGATAAAACTGAGTAGCATTAGAGCCTGTCCACGTTCAGGAGAAGGAGTGAGAATTCACCATCAGTGCAAGCTGACTCCTGTGTGACACAAGTCTGATGTATATTCCCTCTCCGGCGTTTTTGCCATTTCTGATACTACCCTCTGCACTCCCCCGAGCACTGTTTCCTGTGCTGACTTTGATAGTTCGTTGCAGTGGATGCATAGAACTGAAACCATACTCAGTTCCGAGGTTTGTTAGAGAAGTAACAGGGCTGCAGCAGGAGTGCTCTCAGCTTCCCAGAGGTGCCTGTGGGTGGGTGGCCCTTCTCTTGGCTGTGCCCTGCTCTGGCAAGTATTAGCAGCTCTTTAGCTTAACCAAGTGCCCAGAAATACCCTAGTCCATCTGCAGGTCTGCTGGCCGAAGGTGCTCAGCTCTGCCTCACTGTGTAGGCCCTCAGAGCCCACTACAGCCAGCTTGTGCTGATCTCCTGGTTCCTGCTACTTGGGTTGCTGCCACTTGTATTTCACTTGGTCTCTGACCATCTTTGTTATTAAAGCTTTCTCTGTGAGTCTAGCAGGTTCTTAGCCAGAGGCCCCAGCCCAGAGCACAAACTCTGCTCCAGACTCTTGATAGTGGTTAGATTCCCCCTAAACTTCTGTGCAGTTGGCCCTTACGTAAACTCAATTCCTGTCATTTCAAGTTATGACCCTCTCACCAGACCATGAACTGATTAGCCCCTTCCTAGGCCACAGTTAACTTAATTTGCACAGTAATTGATAGTTCTTGCAAGGTCACTTAATACTGTGGGGTGGTGGTAGGCACTGTCTCACAGTAGAGTGACTGGCCTCTGCAAGATGTGTAAGGCCCCAGCCCAGGCATTTATTCATGCTAGAATAGGCCCAAGACCAGAAAGGCTGCACAGAGGGAAGCCCATTGCTCTGTAACTGGCATCACAGCTCTCTGTGGGGAAGCTTTCGGAACTGGGTAGCTTTTCATTCAAGTGAGAAGCCAAACGGGGAATACTTTGAAGGGTGTTTCCTGTCTGTCATAGTCCAGTTTCAGAGAATGTGCTTCAGATGCTGCTCGGTGGTCAAGGTTCCCCTTACACATGCCAGTCTTCCCCCAAATACGCTGGGTTTAAAAATTATATCTTCTGGCCAATCCAAAAAAGTTGTAATGAATCATACTGTTTGGAGCCCTCTGGGAACCCTGTTGGTGAAGTGGGGCAAATATGTGGCAGTTTGCTCCTGTAAAGATGTACAGCTTTGGAAACCCTGTGGGGCAGTTCTGTTCAGTTCTGTAGGATCAGTATGAGTTGGAAATGACTGGACAGCAGTGGGTTTGGTTTTAGAATGAGCTTAATGCCTTCTCCTTTTTTTAAGCTACTTCTTACTGAAGTAGAACTAATCAAAGGTTTAAAGAGAACCAACTGAGACATCTTTTGTTGTTGGCCGCCATCTAGTTGACTCCTGACTCAGTGACTCCCAGCACAGTGGGACAAAACCACTACCTGGTCTTGTACCATGCTGTGATTGGGTTGCCTCTTTGATCGATGTGTACTTACACAAATGTAGTTAAATAACTGTGTAATTATTTGTGTATGTGTATGTCCTCCAAAAGAATATAAGCACCATGTGGTTAGATGTGTTTCTGTCTTACTCCACCATTGTGTTCCCAGTATAACACTAGCCCTGAGTAGTGCTGAGGTACTCCTTGAATAAGAAAATAATCTTGAATATCTGTTCTTGATAAGAGATTTTAAAAAATATGTATAATCATCTTAGAAATTTATATGCTAGCTAGTGAGGTACATAGTTTTGATATGAAGATTAAGAAAAATGCAACTTTAAATACCTGAATCAGTGAGAAACTAGCTATAAGCTGTTACTTATTCTGTAGCTCTTAATTATATTTTGGAGTGGATGGTGACCCATTGCGAACTGTGACACATACTGTACCGCTCTTCTTCCTTCTGCCATGTTCATGGTCTCTGTATTTATTTACTTCATTTAAAACTTCCGGTCATGCCTAATGTGCATAAGATCAGTGGTGGCTGTGTGTCCTGTCAGGAATAGAAATCCTAAGTTTGGTTTAAAATTTGGCATAGTGAAGAAAATCAGGAAAGGTGTGTATCAGGGTTGTATCCTTTCACCATAACGTTTCAATCCTTACATCGAGCAAATAATACAAGAAGCTGTATTATATGAAGAAAAAGAAGGCATCAGGAGTCGAGGAACACTCAGTAACAACCTGCATTACACAGCTAACACAATCTAGCTAGCTGGAAGTGAACTGGGTTTGAAATACTTACTGATGAAGATCAAAGACCGTAGTCTTCAGTATGGATTTTACCTTAATATCAAGAAAACAAAAGTCCTCACAAGTAAGCAACATCATGATAAATGGAGAAAGGATTGAGGTTGTCAAAGATTTCATTTTACTTGGTTTAACAGTGAACACCCATGGAAGCAACAGTCAAGAAATCAAAAGATGCATTGCATTGGGAAAATCTGCTGCAAAGGACCTGTTGAAAAGTAAAGATGCACCTAGAAGACTAAGGTGTGTCTGACCCAAGCCATGGTATTTTCAGTTGCATCATAATGTTTACAAAAGCTGGACAGTGAATAAGAGAGATAGAAGAAGAATCGATGCCTCTGAATTGTGTGGTGTATAGAAGAATGTTGAGTGTGCTGTGGACTGCCAAAGAACAAAGAGGTCTGGTCCAGAAGAAGTACAACCAGAGTGTTCTTGGAAGCAAAGATAGACTGTGTCTCACATACTTTGGACGTGTTGTCAGAAGGAATCAATCCATGAAGAGGGACGTCATGCTTGGTAAAGGGTCAGCAAAAAAGAGGGAGAACCTCAACAAGGTGGATTGGTGCAGTGGCTGCCATTATGGGCTTAACCATAAAAGCAGTTGTGGGCATAGCATAGGATTGGGCCATGTTTCATTCTGTTGTGTATATGGTTACTACAAGTTGGAACCATCTCAACAGCACCTAACAACAACATAGTAAGGAAAGAATTTCAAGTGTCTCTCAGGGAGAAATATTGGATGTTTATGAAAGAAGTGTTATGCAAGATGCCATATTCACTCTTTTGTAGTCCCCATGACAACTTTGAAGGATTGATAACAGCATGTCTCATTTTTTAGACATGACATGTAAGTTATGTGTGACAGGATCTCAAATTGAGTGGTTTTAGAAGGAATAGAAAAAAGGATTGAATGTGACAAGATTGTGGAGGAAGAAGACTTTAGCTACTGATCACATATGAAGAGAGAAGAAATCCAGAGGTGCTTTTAGATGTAAGTGGTTGGTACTTTGGCTGAAATAGGAAAAACTAGAGCAGTGTTGCCTAAAGTATTCTGTGAAACATTGGTTCCAGGAGATATTAATAGGTGTTCCACAGAAAAAAAAAAAAAAGTAGCTAAAAATAAATTCAGGAAATGTTTCATATTATATTTTCCTCTTGTAGATTTATAAATGTAGAAGGCTATGAAAAGTCACTGGCTGAAGAAACCTGTTTGTACTAAACACAAAACACCTTTTTACAGCATAACTATTAACATACGGTGAATTGATTTTCTGTAGGACTTCCGTGTAGAAATGGCTTGTCTAGAGGAATTTGAGAATGGAAATGTAGTTGCTTTGAGGTTAAGATTCAAAATGACTATCAGAGATTGCCATCAATATAGTGATTTTGGAGAAGAGTGAGAAATGAAATTGGAAAATACAATTTTATTGGGCAACTGAGTGGAAGTCAGAATGCAGATTTTGTAAAAGAAAATACTAATGTTGATTATAATCCTGTACCCAAAAGTATGAAGCTATGTATGGTCGTTCATGAATAAAGTATAGCTTTTCAAGACCTCACATGTATACAAATGTCGTGCTAGACTCTCTGTGACCCGCAGTGGTCATGTAACAAGGGATAAGGTGATGTTTATGAATACAAAATTAGAATCTTGACTGTGGTGAGATAAGATTAGAGGATTCCAAGCGGTACATTGGTTGCATGAGGAAGAGGTAGAAAGTGGATGGGAAAGCCACTGAGACACAGAAAAGTAGTGTTCAGAGAGTTAAATATAAAACTGGAAACTAAAAGAGGATACTTCACTGGATAAGCAGCCATAGGTGTCAGATACGGAAAGAATATAAGATAATTGAGCCAACCTCTTTATTTTATACATTTAGAAAGTTGAAAGCCAGGAAGACAGAGTGCTTTGCTCAAGATTGAATGTCAGCCTAGCAAAGTCAGCATTAGAATCGTTCTGCTTTGTAAATGACTCCTTTACTCTGGAGGTGTAGAGAGAAAGAGACTAATAATGGTGATGATGGTGGGATTGCATGGCCTTAGTGGATTCACCACGATAAAGCATCTGAAGTTGGTAGACTGTGAAACAAAATTCATCCACACTTCAGTAATCAGTTTTGGGGGCCATACTCATTAATAAAGCTCCTGAGACCGAAGTAAAAATCATTTGTCAATTTATTAATTTACAGTAAAAAATATAACTGCCTTGGGAAACAGACTCTCAAGTCTTGGCTAGCACGCTGTCTTCCCAATAGATTTGCCGCATGGGAAACTGCATTATAATTAGAAGGTTGCTTAGTGAGTATGTAGGAAGAACAAGTGGTATGTTTCGAATGTGTAATAGAATCAGGCTTTTCTTAACCTCTCAAAGACTAGTAACTTCATCGGGCAATTGAAGATAATAATAATGGTACCTTGCTCAGAGGTCAAGATGGAAAGATAAGGTAGAAATGATCCATGTACCTGAAGTTACTCAGCACAGTACCTCACAGGTGGCGTACTTTTAATTGGCAAATACTGTTGTTTGGAGTCCCGTTTGCACAGTGGTTAAGCATTATGCTACTAACTGAAAGGTCAGCAGTTCGAATCTACCATCTTCTCCTTGAGAACCTTATAGGGCAGTTCTACTCTGTCTTATAAGCTTACTGTACATCAGGATGAACTCAACAGCAGTGAGTAAACTGGAACCGCAGATGTGGTGTGGGCTTAGAACTCTCTCCTAAATACTTTTTGAATAATAGGCAGATTTTGTTTTCCTATTCTGATGACTTCTTTGGCCTGTGCCTTCATGGCTCACCAGCCCATTTCTGACCCATAAGTGCTTTTTTTCCATTAGATTAAATTGATTCATTCAGTCTAGCCTAATATAAGGTCTTTGATCCTGGATTCTGTTCTGTGCTATTTAGGTGGCTTTGGATGCTCTGCTCCATCCATTTATATTAAGTTAAACTCTGTGAAATTGGTAATGTTCTACTGGGTTTTGACCTATAAAAACAGCAGTATCATATGGTTTATTGTAATACTGATTTTTTTTTAATTTTTATTATGATTGAATGAAAATGTACATTCCCATATAAATTTGTGCACCCACCTGTATGCAACTCTCACTGCTCTCCCTGCCTGGTGACAGCACACTCTTCCTGTCCACTCCAGACATGTCTGATCCTCCAAACAATCTTCTGGTCCCCTCCTCTCCTCTCCACCCAGTCCCCCACCTCCAGTAAGAGGTCAGCAGGATGACATCCTTTAGATGCATGGAACCGTAAAGTGCACACATGATATAGTCACTCTGTGTTGCCAAGTCCTATTGGACATTCCTGTCCAAAGAGTTTACCTCCATTATGATTTAAGGGGCAATGTCAGGGCCAGGGGCCGTGCTCCCAGGGGAATTATGAGGCCTCTGGATTATCATTTGCAGTCTTTTAGTGGAGACCTCAGGGTGCATCCCCTTTTATTCTTGTGTTGCCAGTAAGACTCAACTTTGTGAGCTCCATTGCTACTATCACTGGTGGAGGGCTGGGCACCATCTGATTCTTCCGGTCACAAGTCAGTGTAGTCACCCACTCACATGAGTCTCTCAGTCTTCTGGGTTCTCTTTCCCCTGTGTCGTTTTAGTCCTTGGTGATCATCCGTTCCTGCTGAGTTGGGACCATTTGCTGTACCCTTATATGGCGGCTTGGCAGATTTTAAGACTGCAGATGCCACTCACCAATGTGGCATGCAGAAGGCTCTCTTAGCAAAATGCTGGTTGTGTTAGTTGGCCTCAATTTCCCCTGAGAGCATGGTCACCCGCCTCCCATGCTGGCTACTCTATCCTTGCAATATTGGGTTAAAGTGGGAGGAGTAATCATGTTATGTTGAAGTCCAGTTAATATTGATCTTCTTTCTAATGTGTGCTGTCACAGATTTCATCCAGCTGACTTTCTATAGGCTATCTAATCTAAACCCTCCCCTCTCGCCCTCCCTATCTCCTCCCTTCTTGCAGCTGTCAAAGAGTCTTCTGTGAATGAGTCTGGTTTCAAGTTCTTGTCATAGGGGTCTCATACAATATTTGTCCTTTTGTTGTAATACTGATTTTTAAAATCTAATTCCTCTCAAGTGATCCCAGAATTTCATGTTAAGACACTAGGTTGATGAGTTCCAAAGCCTGCCTTTTAAATGCAAGAGTCTCTGTCTTTAAACTTCTGTTCTTCACCTGTGATCATGTTCTGAGAAGGTACTTATTTTTTGTATATGTACTTGAATCTTCCGTGTAGTATATCATTTTCCTGTGTCTCTTTATATGTAAGCTATTTGCTTAGACCAGCATTGAACATAAAATGATTATTGGTACTTCTAGACTGGTAATTTAAATATGCATTTAAGTAAAAAAATTCTGATTATTCAGTCAGTGTTTGCTATTCAATATACAATCTATATTTGATATCCCATGTCATAAGCATCAAATTTACACGGTTTGATAAGGATATCGTGGGTCAGTACTAGAGGTGGCAAGACTCTTCTGTTGCAGTAGAATTGAAATTCAGTGCAACCCTGATGGGTCAACATCAGAATGCTTAACAGTTGAAGACAAATACTGTAGTTTTATTCGGGGCAAATAACATACAGCACATTTAGGAAAGAAAATATTATGTGGAACTAATTCTCTGACAGATTTCTAGTTCTTGTACAATTTGTGACTTCTACATGGTTGTAATCATTGGGTAGATATGTTTCTGTATCTTCCCCTTGCCAGTCTGAAATTATGTCACAGATAGTTTTCCAGATTGGTATTTAATTTTCCTAATCATTATTTTTTAAGTCTTTAAGAATCTTAAACAGCTAATCATCTTAATTGTGGAAAGAAAATCTTTTGCTATCCCTGGAGTACCACTCTACTTTTTAAAGTAAACCAATCTAGTTTGGAGTTGAGCTGTTAAAAATTTCTAGGTGTGTCATGTAACCTCCTGCCTTTCTAATTCTCAACTACCGTTATGTGTCATTATGTATAACATCATCACATGAAAATACTGAATTCAGTTGTGTTTAACAAATAATATGTTGTGTGTCTTTTCTGTCACTAGGCTATCTAAGACAATATATACTGAATATGAGTTTAAGGGTTAGACACTAGTTCTAATACACTGGAACAGTTTTAAGATATTTCACATACTAATTTACTTGATTTTCTAAAAAATTGTAAGTGGTAAATAATGTTATCTTCATTTTGGAGATGAAGAGAGTGAAGCACTGAGCAAACTGGTCAAGGTCATTGAGCTAATAAGGGAAAGTGCTGAGTGTAATCTAAGAATTTATGGACCTCCCATTATCCTAGTGATGATTCATTGGCAGGCCAGGCATGTTCTTAAGCACTGAAAGAATCTCTGCATCTTTGAGATTGACAGTCTGTTTTGCTGCACCTGAGATGGATGGAATTTACTAAAGCTCTGCTGATTGTCTTCAGTAGCATTGTCACACCTTTGCCAGTTCAGTTTACCTCCCCTGCATTGAACAGTCCCCATGGATAGGCCAGGTACTTTTGCTGTGTTACTAAATGTGAGTTCCTGTCCTGCCTTACTAGCCGATAGAAATAAAGCAAACGCCACACCACCAGTTGCAAGGAAAACAGAGTGGAAATTTGTTGTTTGTGCCAATAAGGAACAACATGGGCCTAGCAGTGGAAAGACTAGGAGCTCCCAGCCTCCCTGGGGGCAGGGAGCTTTCATTCCCTCTAGTCCTGGGAGGTTTGGATTGGCACCCAAAGTCCAAGACTCTGAGTCCTCTCATGCTCGTATCTGGAGACCTAGGTAGAGTCACACTGGAAAGGAAGGGAGTTCTCACTCCTTAAATGGGTCCAGGTGCAGTGAGTGCAGAGAACACCTTGCTCTCCAAGGTCAGGTCAGGACGCAGTTCTTTGGATTCCACACAGGCTGCTAGGTCCTGGTTTGTGCATGCGTGGGTTTTTGGTGCCAAGTGAAAACCAGGCTTGGGCCTGTAACGCGGTAGGGCCAAGCCACAAATGGCATGGCTGGCTGTGAGCGGAAGCAGGGAACCGCAGTGGAGTAAGGTAAGCTCCCGTGATGTTCACAGTCATTAAAGAAATACAGCATTGAGCAAGACCACCCTACCCTCAGAACTTAAGAGTTTGGGGTAATAAGTGTAGTAAATGTTTGTATTATAGACTCAAAAAAAAAAGTCCAGGAGGAGAAGTTAGTAGGAAGCAAAAGGAGTAACCGTTCTTCAGAGAAAACTCTCGAGAATGACAGTAACAGTAAAAGTAAACCAGTTACCACGGAGTCAGTTCCAAACTTTGGACAACCGTATGTGTGTCCAGTAGAACTGTGTTCCATAGGACTTGCAGTAGCTGATTTTTCAGACGTAGATGAGCAGACTCAAGCTTCTACCCTTTTTGTTAGCAATTGAGAGGGAACCAAACCTTTTGCACCACCCAGGGACTCCCAGAATAACAATAGGAGACTGTTACCTGAAAATTGGCGAACGTGAAAAGAGGAGAGGAAGGATCAGGAAGCTGTCCTGGCCCCAGTGGATGAGAGGAGGAATGCTCACTGGCCGCTGGCACCCGTGCTGAAGCTGTCAGTAACCCCACCGCTTCCTAAATTCGACTGAGGGAAGATGCTCGTAAGCTAAATGCTGCCCAGTTTCCACCACTGTCATGAAAGTAAGCCCTCTGGTTGCTTCCCTGCTTCATTTCATTTTACTTGCTTCAGTTTCTAAGAAGGAAAGTAGACATGCTTTGATAATCTCTGAAGATGGCACAGCTTTGTTTTTAGTCCTTGTTCTAGGGAAAAATCACAAGGTTACAGTCAGACAAAAAGAAAAACTTTATGAGACATATATTCAAACAGACAAAAGCATGCTACTGGAGCTGTGTCTGCTTGAGTTCAAGAAATATTCCAGAATAGGCAAGAGGGGGAAACCCGCCAAGCATGCAGAGCCATGTCTTGCCCCAGCCCAGGTTACTGAGTGATCTGTTCATATTAGCATTACAAATGGATCAAGTCATTGAAACCTTCATCTTTTCACCCTTTGGCTAAGTACTGCCAAATCACCATAATTGTACATTTTGGGTTTTCTTAGTGATCATTGGTGTTTCTGTAAGGACAGTGAGGGAGGTCTTTATTGGCCCAACAAATCTTACTATTCACTTGATACTAATACGAAAAGGTAAGAGTGGAAAGTATGTGAGTCTTTAGTGCTCTGTTTAATTAGTTTATATGAAAGGTTCCCTGAAAGATGTTTTCCAGGATTGTCCTAGTGATTGTCTTTATACCGCAGGGCCCAGTTGTGTCCTTGTGTACCTCTTTGAGTCCAGCTCCAGCAGGCTGACCTTCCTTATGCCCAAAGACAGTGGATAATGGCTCCAATTTTAATCTCCTGAAGCATCTTATAAAATGAGTTCAGCCACCTACATTTAAAAATTCTCAGAAAGAGTTAGGAAGTCATAAACCTTTGAAAACGGCAGGACTTCTCCCTCTCAGCGTATTAGCCTGAAATCGTAGTTGTCTGTGTGTGTACACACACAGGCACGCATACCTGCGTTACATGTCAGGTTACCTCAGTTGTCTGTTAGGGAAGCTTGAGAATTTTTGTAGTGTTAGTCTTTCACAATTTAAACCTTACTGTTGCCCGTTTTTATTCTAGGGAACAGTTAAACAATTGTTTAGCCACTGTAAGGACTATAAGAGAAATATTGGTTGTGGTTACCGCCCTCAAGAAGCTGAAGTTGTACCTGAGCAGAGAAGATAAACTTTTAAGAAATCCATCACAGATAGAAACTGATACATTTGCGGCAATGTTAACTTTTCCCTCCTGGTGTCACCTTGTTCCGCTGTGTTTCTCTGCATCACACTGTCCATCTCTGCGTGTGTTCAGCCCCTTTCCACCCCTGCACTGCTCACTCCAGCGAGTTCGGGTTTATCCCGGACAGGAAAGGCTTTTCTTCAAGTCACAAACCCACTTTCACTGCTTTAGCCTTTGTGTGTTCCTCATAACCTTTTGTGGTGCTTTCGACAACATTCAGTTGTACTTGCTTCTGTGCTTGTCTTTCTCCTTTGAAAATAACGGACTTGGATGTGGGGCATACTGAGATCAAGTGAGAGATTGATAGGAACTCTGAAGAAAAAGAAGCTTGGAAAGGACAATGATAAGTTCAGTATTGGAGATAGTCCAGTGGAGAGGTCTGTTAACATCGAAAACACAGGCCGATCAGGGCCGTCGATGTCAGTCATGGGCATAGTAGGAGTCACCAAGAGAGAAAGTTACAGGAAGAGAGGCCTGCAGCAAGATCCCTGGGCAATACTTGCACTTAGGGTGTGGTAAAGATTTCTAAGGAAACTCTGGTTGTGTAGTGGTTAAGTGTTACGGCTGCTAACCAGTGGTTGTCAGTTCCTGTGCACCAGGTGCTCCTGGAAGCTCTGTGGGGCAGTTTTGCTCTGTCCTATAGGGTCACTGTGAGTTGGAATCAGCTCTATGACAGGGGGTCAGAGATTTTAAAAGCCAGTGAATGTGTGCAGAGAACTGGTTAGAGACCTCTGAGAAATAAGTGATTGGTCAGGATGAGACGAAAGAATCCTGGTAAGGGGCACAGAATATAGAGGATGAGATCATTTGTCACCCCAGAGAGTGGTCTTAATAGTGTGGGTGGATGCGGTTTGCTAGCGGTTGACATAAAAGGGTGAACAGGAAAGAGGCTTTGAGGTATAAGTTAAGAAGTGTGGAAAAAAAGACAAAGGGGGGGAGGGAATCATGATTTTAAGCATTAATAAAATCCAGAAGAGGCTTATTTTTGAAGGGTGGGCTTTTCTTATTGTGGTAAATTGCAGTGTTAAGTAAAGGAATCAAAAGAAAAGGGGAGATTGAACCTGATGGTGGAGGCTTGCCTTGGCAATCAAGGAAATAAGGTCTTGGAACTAGGAGACTTGGGTAGCCTGCATAGAAAATGAGAGTTGGAGTAATTTAGGAAGGACTTGTATAGAAAGAGGACTATGTTAGGAAATATAAGTGCTTCTGTGGCTCAGTGAATTTTATATTACTAAGAAAAATCAATTTCTAATGGAATTAACAACTCAGTTTTTAAAAACTAACCAACATTGCTCAGCCAGGTGGTTTATCTCTTCAGGGTTAGCTAATTAAGCATGTAGGTACAGTGGGAAAGATAAAAGAGCAATGGGAGAGCTCCAGGAGGAAAATCAGAAGTCGCTAACCAGTGGGATGCTGTCTCTTCTGGGGAAGTGCAGGTGTCATCCAAAGGGCTCTTGACTCCCTCAGAGCCTGGAGGTCAGAACATGCATACAAATTCAGTGTAAGTAAATAATAAATAAAGGGAGATAAGTTATGCCTCCAAAAGAAATCTTGAAAACAGAACAACTCCAAGTGATGATGTGTGACTGTAGCCTTGAGTGGCAGTTACAAAGAATACAAATCAAAGTCTTAGAGTAAAGGTCAGAAACTGTGTGCAGCCACAGTTTGAAGGATCAATCAATATGACATGATGAAGTGGCTAGAATTCAACATATCCATAATGTCATATTCTTTGCACTCTGGTGAGTTAGACATAAATCAAATTGTTGCCCAATATCCTCTTAAAACAGCCTGCCTTACTTTGTAGTGAGATTCTTTGAATGTGGTGCAAAATTGAATATTGATTTACTGAACATAACCCCAGTTGGAAATGGCAGAAGACCATCAGCTGTCGTACCATATAAATCAAGAAAAAGATAAAGAAATGAAAGTGTGTCTTCTGCCCATAGTTCTATATTCAAATGTTCAAATACTGGAATAAATCATCCCTGAAATCGAGAGTTCTTAATTAAGAAAACAGAAAGCTCATGTTACATTTACAGATAAGAGTTATGCCTCTGCAAATATTGCCAACTTTATTTTTGTGAGCTTGTGCAGTGACATAATGAGCATCCTGTTTCCTTAAGCATTTAAGTGTAGGTTCTTGTGAACTGACAGGATAGAAGCTCTTAAGAACTGAGTAGGCTGACAGAGCAGCTGGTGTGACATTCAAGTGTTCATATTGCCTTCTAGCTCCTGAACAGAAGGAAAAAAACACTGTTTTAATTTAGAAATCTCTTCCTTGACTGTAGCTGGAATTCTCAACACCAGTGAGATGAGAAAATGATAGAACATTTGGTCCTGATATTTATCTGGAGATATAATATGTTCTTACATTTGATGGTAAACTACACAAGATTATATAAAATTAACTTGTTTTTGAGTTGTGGAAAGGCCTGTATCTTAGTAGAACTATTACTATAGAGATGCAAACCCACTGCCACCATCTAGTTGACGCCCAGTCATAGTTAACCCTGTAGGAAGAGCAGACCTGCCCCATAAGGTTCCCAAAGCTTTAAATAAGGAAGACGACTGCCACAGCTGTCTCCCATGCAACAGCTGAGTGCTTAACCACTACGTCACCAGGCATCCATTAAGATGCAAGCTGTTTTAGATACCTAAATACAGTAGAATAGCAGAAAATTAATGCAGTTTACTTTTGGGAGTGCCAATCTCTGTTATAATTCTCTGTATAATTTCTGTTAAATTAACAACTTCTAGATCTTGAAAACCATCTTGTGTACATTAAAAGTGTAGCAGTTTGAGTCCTACATTTTTACTTTGAAGGAAATTATTTACAAAATTTGTGTAATACCCATAAAACTCATTGCTATTGAGTTGATTCTAACTTGTAGTGACCCTATTATAGGGCAAAGTAGAACTGCCCCATAAGGCTTCCAAGGAGTACTTGGTGCGTTAAAACTGCTGACCTTTTGGTTAGAAGCTATAGCTCTTAACAACTATTCTACCAGGATAAGGTGATTATAAAGTTTGAGAACTACTTTTATTCAATATGTGTAATTAGTATACAAATAATTTTAATAATCAGCTGTGTGAGTGAGAACTTTAAAGTTTATCCTGATTTTGGCAAATTCAGGGGGCTTATTTTTTTGGTTCTCTCTCTATATATATGAAGTCCAACAATTAAGTCCACAAACTTAATTGTTATGTTACATACCTCATTGCTGACTCTCTGTACGGTTACCTTTGAAGTACTCGCCTTTGGAAGCTATGCACTGACGCCAGCACCTAGTCCATCCTTCAGAGCAATTTTGGAACTCTTTCTGGAATGGCCATTGTGCATGGTGGCGTGGTGGCAAGTTCATGTACTTCATTGTATAGTTGTCCGTGAGGGGGTTTCTAACCAGTAAATAAATCAGTGTCTTGGAACATCCTCCCTACTCATCCGATCTGGTCTCCCATGACTTTTTTCTTTACTCAAAGATGAAGGAAATACTGAAAGGGAGACATTCATATGACATTCAGGACATCAACAGTAATATGGCGACAGCTGAGATGGCCATTCCAGGAAGAGTTCCAAAATTGCTTTGAAGGGTGGACTAGGCGCTGGCACTAGTGCATAGCTTCAGAAGGTGACTGTAGTGATATGCAGCAGTGAGGTATGGAACACTTTCTCTAGGATGAGTTTGGGAACTTAACTGGCTGTTCTCCATACAACCGTGCAGTATTAGGGCAGCCTCCACACACACATGCGCGCACACACACAAGAATTACAGGTGTCATTTTGCAGGCGTCATTGATGTTCAGACTGTAAAACAGTCTCTGTGTTTAGAATCCTTCACATTAATTTTTTATCATATACTCAGTTCTTTGGCATAAACAGGTTATCTGTGCTGAAATGACCGTTATCAAAAGCTAGATCCATTGTTTTAGAGACCCGGGGACAGGGGTGAGTCACCAATCTAGAACTGTTCTTCTGCTTTGGATGGGCATATACAACAGAAGTTGCATTTGAAACTAGAGAAAGGAAAATGGAACCCACTGCCTTCAAGTCGATTCCAACTCAGTGACGCTATAGGAAACTGGGTGGGTTTTTCATACCTTCACTGAGCCGGACTGCTGTAGTGTGGCTTCATTATTTTTACTGAATTGTGAAGTTCTGAAACATGAGACAAGCAAAGGAACAAAAAACTAAGTAAGCATTGTAAATGCACATGCAAATAAGGTTTTACTGTTGTCTGTGAACCAGCCTCACTATCTTTGAAAACAAGACATTGGGTATGCTTTTTAAAATTACAGTGCTGTCCTCCAGCTCCCCCGCCCCCCAACTGACTCGCTCAGCAATTGCTGATTTGTCATCAAGGAAGAGGAAGCAGCAGTGGAAAGTGAGAACAAACAACCAGAGATTGCCTGCTGTGTGTGTGTGTGTGTGTGTGTGTGTGTGTGTGTATGTGTTTATCAGGACAGTTGTTTGGTAATTAAGGCAACAGAAGAAATCAAGAGTAGGGAGTAGTTAGCAGTAACTCAAGGTTACCAGTAAGTCAGAAAAGCGCTAAACTGTTAGATTTAGCAGTAAAAGGGGTCATTGGTCAGCCTGAAGAGTAAGTTGTTCAGTGCAGCAGTGGAGAAGCAGCTAAATTTCAGTGGGTTGGACTGTGACTGGGAAATAACGTAGAAATGATGCATTTCATTTAGAGGAGAGCTAGATGTGGGTTTGAGGGTTTTCTTACCAGGTTACATTTACTAGATAAGATTTTTATTTCCTTTTTTATTGAGACATAACTACTAACCTTATTACCACGTTTGATTTGCTGTAATTTTGTTTAACATCGGTAACTGTAGCAGATTATTTCCCAAGTAAATATATAATTTCCTCCAGGCTTTATGACTCACTTAAATTCAGTCTTATTACTAACTTTGCGTATTCCCAAAGATCTAGAGCCATGGTTGAAAATGACTGCTATGCTACCATCCTTGCTTTTGTGTAATTCAGTTGGCAGTCTGAAAAGCCTTAATTTCTGTTGTCTGGAAGGATGTAAGTGAAAGTAAACTCCATGTATCTTGTACCCCAAGGTGGTTTGAAAATTCCTTGAATACAGCAACATTTCTGTCATCTACACACCTACATTATTTTGAACAGTTAGGTTTGTTTAGCTTTTCTATGTGAATTGTCATTGTTTGCTATTTCAATACCTGTTTTTCAAGTTGATTTTCAGTTGAAGGTTCAAATAGGAAGTTTTTATTCGGTGAACATTGAACATCTACTAGGTGCTACACCTCCCTACGGTGATGGGTCCTAGGGGTTAAAAATGAATAGCACAAATCCTGCCTGTACTTCACAGTTCATTGGGAAAGACAGGCAAGTAACAAACCACTGCAGCTGTGTGATAAGAGCTATAATAAATAGAACAATAAAATGGTGACTCCATTACTCTAATCTACTTCTTATCCCCCTGAGAGATTTGCTTAAGGGGTCGTAGTGAATTTTTAATTGGCAGCAGCTGTAACCTGCTCTTCAGGTACTGAGTCTGGTCTGGTCTCTGGAAGAATCTAATAGATGATACATAAGATACTGAAGGGTGGTACGAATAACCTTAGTCATCGCAGAAACAGACGCAAGCCCCTTGGTGGTAATTACAAATCCCTTGAAGTGAATAAATCAAACATTATAGGCAATTCACTTGGCATAGGCAATTCTTATATTCTGCTTAATCAGGTCTATAAAACTGAAATACTGTTTGATGAGTTTACTCTTGTTTATATTAACATGATATAAATTACTTTCTAAAGTTTTATAGGTTTTATGTGCTTTTAGATGCACATAATATATAGTATAGTATACACATAATATATGTATAGTCTGTATGCTTTCTTTACAAAACACATTGCTGTTTAGTAGAGTGTGACTCACAGTGGCCCTGTAGGACAGAGTAGAACTGCATCATATGGTTCTAAAGTCTCAGCACAGGGATCCTGTGTCCCAAGGATATGCTGGTTCCTAGCTGTTCTTCCTTGCTGGTGGAGGAATCCTGTCTTTCCTGCCTCTGGGGTGGCCCATTTGAAACCCAACAGGATGGCAGAACTGATCAGTCCTCTTAGTGGTCCCCAGTTACCCTGTCACACAGCCCCGTCCAAGCACTTGGTGCCTTTTGAGTGGTAACAGTGGGTTCTAATATGAAACTCCGAAGTAAACAGTTATCTAGTCTCCCAACCGGAGTTCTTTGAAAACAGTAGTGAGTTTTTGTACCTGGGAAGATGCTCCACTGGACCACCGGGATTTCTGTTTTTTTTTTAAGCCACCTCAAAAATGAAAAACGTGAGTTTACTGTAATATTAAAATTAAATCATCCTTTGATTTCTTTGGATTGCTTTAATGAAATAATTTGAAATATACCAAAAACTTGTAAAAGAAAGTGCTCACCATTCATAATGATGACATAGCTACTCTTTTATATGTCTATTAGACTGCCTACTTTTCCCCATTATTGTGAGATATTGCAGATCTGTTTTTTTTTTAAAAAAATGTGTAATAGGTGTCATGTATTTTAGTGTGCATTAGGGAAAATGGTAAACTAATAAATCAAGGCTGAATTACAGTTAAAAATGTTAAGTAAAAGTAATTTCAGTGCTTTATATTTTGTAGTTTGAAGTAAATGCATATTGTTTTGTATTAAAAATTGTATTTTTTGAATATCATTGTTGGAATATTTCAAGTTTTAGAGTATGAATTAGGTAAAAGCTTTTTTTTTTTTCCTATGAAAGTGACAAAGAAGATCAGTAGAGAACAGTTATCTCATGCTAAAATATAGAGATCAGAGATAAGGCATGTTTTCTGCCTTTAAATGTTTTTTTCAATATAATGTACCTTAAAATTTAAACTTAGTCGGCAAAAGGACAAATACTATATCAGACCCTTACAGTAAGAACTTTAAAAACAGACCAATGCATAGAGGAAAAGACTCTTTGAGGGCTGCAAGGGTGGGGAGGCAGGGAGGGAGAGGGTAGGATATAAATTAGATAGTTGATAGAAATTTGGTTGGGTGAAATTGGTGACAGCCACATTAGAAAGAAGATCTATATTAACTGGACTTCAGCATAACGTGATTACTCCTCCCATCTTAACCCAATATTGCAAGGACAGAGTAGCCGGAGCCCATGCTCTCAGGGGACATTGAGGCCAGTTGGCGTAACTAGCGTTTTACTAAGAGAGTCTTCCGCACCCCAAATTGGTGAGTGGCGTCAGGGGTCTTAAAAGCTGCCAGACTGCCATCTGAAGTATACCAGATGGTCATAATTCAGCAGGAACAGATGATTACCAAGGACCAAAATGACATGGGGAGAAGAGAACCCAAAAGACAGAGAGACTTAGGTGAGTGGGTAACTACACTGACATGTGACCAGAAGAACTGGACGGTGCCCAGCCACCACCAGTGATAGCCATGATGGGGCTTACAAAGCTGAGTCTCACTGGAAATAAAGAATAAAAAAGAATACACCCTGAGATCTCCACTGAAAGACCACAGTTGGTGGTCCAAGGGCTTTGGGGATCCCCTGGGAGCGTGGTCCCTGGCCCTGATGCTGCCCCTGTCCATAAATCACAGTGGAGGTCAGCTCTTCAGACAGGAATGGATGAGACTTGGCAAGACAGAGTGACCATAACATGTGCACTTTATGGTCCTGCAGAACTCTTACTGGAGGCGGGGGAGAGGGTGGGGAGGAGGGGATTGGCAGTTGTTAGGAGGATATGACATGTACCGAACGGAGAAGAGGAGTTTGCTGTCACCGGGCAAGGAGAGCAGTGGGAGCTGCACATAGGCGGGCATGCGAATTTGTGTGGGATTGTACATTTTCACTCAATCATAATAAAAAAAAATTTAATAAATTAAGCTTAGTTATATTTTCCACCCCATGCCCTCCCAGACATTTACTGGGGTGAGTTTATATTGTCACACTGTTTGAGGGTCACCGCTGGCATTTGGTGGGATTGGGAGGTTGTAGATTCCTTAATTTATAAGGTCATGCTGAGTGTCAGAAAGGAATTATCCACCAAAAGTGCCAGTAACAGCCCTCTTTCCACAACTGCTTGTCTGCACACAAAGGAAGTTCAATTGGTTTTTAGGTTAAAAAAAAAAAAAAAACTAAGACAATGGAAGTCCCTCGAGTGCTATTTCTTGAAAGGCTGTAGTCACAAACTTTGTGATTCTTTGGCAGTCAGATGGTGTTTCTGATGGTTAGGGTGTTAGTGCTTGTTTTGAAGTACAATGTTATTTACATTTCAGTATGTTTTTTTTTTAGTTGCCACTGAATCTGTTAAACTATATTATTATGATTTACTCTATGATTTAAGTTTTGGTCCTTTACTATTGTTTTTAATGATTTTTGTGAATGTTTAGTGTTTGCTTTCTTTTGTTATAAGTATCTTTATCCTTTGGGAAGTAAAAGATTCTGCATTTTTTGGCTTCAGTGGCTATAAGATGAACAGTTGAATTTGATCCCCAACATGGCTTTCAGCTCTTTAAGTTCTGTGGTTTTTTTTTTGTTTGTTAATCACTGTTGAACAGAATGATGGCTTTTGTTTGTGGTTAGTATTTTACTATGTTTTGATTTAGATTTAGTAACTTCAAAAAAGATAAAGTAACTGCAGTTGCATAGAAGTGTGGGGTTTTATACAGCAAAGTGGCTTGGATTATACGCTTTACTTAAAGCATGATAAAATATTTTCTTTAAAAAAGAAACTACTTTGTCACTCCAGAAAGATTAAGAGTTACTATCATTATGGACGCATCAGTTTATTTGGATCTAGTAAGCAAACCATAATTTTGTATGGTTATGTCAAAATTGACATTAAATAATATTTCTTAATTTATGAAGTAGTACCCATTGGCTAGTACTTAAAAACTAAAAAACTAAGAGTTTGAAAATGAACATTTATTTTTCTTCCTTTATTAAGTGAATGACAGTAATCCTGGTTACAGGATTTATGTTCATAATAGAATCAGTCATGCGTTAAGGACGCTTGTAAGTACTAGTTTGCGATACTTTATAAGAAATTAGTGAGACTTGTGTAGAGCTAAGCCAAGTGCCGTCAAGTCGGGTCCGACTCATGGCATATAGAGCTACTAAGTAGAAATTTGACTTAACACTTAAAATATTTCTTTTAATGTCAGGATTACTTGGGAATTCTTCTTGCCTCAGGACATTGCAAGAGACTTACAAACGTTTAAGGGGAAGAATTGGTTTCTAACAAATAAATTACTTCTGATTTATCATCAGTTTGTTTAAATTTAGGGTTAAAATAAATCAAATGACTTTCCTAAACTTATGACCACAATTTGCAGATCTTCAGATTAGGTGGTATCTGTCATATGCTATATACAAGGAAGAATAACTTTCTTGTCTGAATTGTGTTGTCTTGAAGTAATTTTTGCCTTAAAGGAATCTTAATTTTTCCAAGCTAAATAGACTGTTTATCATTAGAGAATTGTGTTCATATAGAATCAGTCATGGGTTAAGAATATTTGTAAATACTTTGTAAGTGTAGACAACTCTCTGCATCATATGGTTCTAAAATGTCAGCACAGGGATCCTGTGTCCCAAGCATATGCTGGTTCCTAGCTGTTCTTCCTTGCTGGTGGAGGAATCCTGTCTTTCCTGCCTCTGGAGTGGCCAATTTGAAACCCAACAGGATGGCAGAACTGATCAGTCCTCTTAGTGGTCCCCAGTTACCCTGTTAAACAGCTCCATCCAAGCACTTGGTGGGAGTTAGAAGACCATGGCTAGAAAGGCCACACAAAGGCAATCATAGCACTGCCTATGTATTAGCCCTATTATTGAGGGATTTATGATGAGTACTTACTAAATGGAGCCTTAGTGGTGCAGTGGTTAAAGCTGTAGGTGCTAACCAAAAGGTTGGTAGTTCAGATCTACCAGTCTCTCCTTGGAAACCTTATTTCGTCACTGTGTGAGAATTGTCCATATAGCAGCACGTTACCCACTAAATAACTCCCTTTTCTCCTACCTTGAATTCTATTGGGAGGAAAGACAAATTTCAGCACATAGAAATAAAAATAACAGTTTTATTACTGCTGAAAATTGGGAGTCCACTAGGGCTCCCAAAAGAGGGCGGGGAGGTAAACATGGAAAAATAATGGGTTTCTGGTATGGCTTTTGAGTGGTGACAGTGGGTTCTAATATGAAACTCAGAAGTAAACAGTTATCTGTTCCCCCAACTGGAGTTATTTGAAAACAGTAGTGAATTTTTGTACCTGGGAAGATGCTCCAAAAATTCAGACCGAAATGCATTGTTCTGGTGGCCACTTGGCTCTCAAAGGAAAGCCACACACACACAAACACAAAACACATTGCTGTCCAGCTGATTCCAACTCATGGTGATCCAGTAGGACAGAGTAGAATTGCCCCGTAGGGTTTCTGAGGAGCGGCTAGCTGGTGGATTTCATCTGCAGACCTTCTGATTAACAGTCAGAGCACTTAACTACTATGCAACCAGGGCTCCTAAAAGAAGGCAGGGAGGTAAAAAAAAAAAAGCCACAGATGTCTAATTTCTCTTAGATCTTCAGTCAGGTGGCTCATTTCACCCCAGCAGTGGGGTGTGATGCCAGGCGTTGTGGAGGAAAATTCCTCCTCATGGAAACCAGAGAAGTAATGTGAACACACATGTCCACAACAGAGAGACTTTTAAGACTTTTTTTTTTAATTTGTGAAAGAGTAACAGTCTCTTTCAGGGTTAGTGTGATGTTCATATGACAGCAAGTTTGGTGTATGGAAATACAGGGAAGTTGTCTTTGAGGAAACCCCGGTGGTGTAGTGGTTGAGTGCTGTAGTTGTTCACCAGAAGGTCAGCAGTTAAAATCTACCAGACACTCCTTAGAAACTCTATGGGGCAGTTCTACTCTGTTCTGTAGAATTGCTAGGAGTTGGAGTTGACTCAATGGCATTAGGCTTTGTTTTTTGGTTTTGGTTTCTATGAAATTGAGTTATAACTGTATATGAGTAGGAGGGAGCCCACTTTGGTCAGGAGATAGGTAAAACCAGTACTAATTAGGCTTGCATAAGGATTTGTCAAGTGGGAGGAAATAGGCAATGAAAAGAAGATGTTTTGGAGAATCCATAACTATTTCACGACTAGCATACCCTTGCAAAGTTAATCCAGGGCAAGCATACTTGTCTCAAATGTCATCCTCAACCAGCTGGCATTATTCAAACTTTTAAGCCCCTTCTCTAATCCGGTGGTTCACACTTTGCTCCCTGGACCACTGGTGGCATCAGTGATACCTAGAGACTTGTTAGAAATGAGAATTTAAGGCCTCTTCTTAATCCTGCTGAATTTGAAATTCTGAGTGGGCCCAGTAGTATTTCAACAAGCCCTCCAAGTGATTCTGTTGATAAGTGCTGAAATGTGAGGGCCATATGACATCAATTTGAACCATCTTCATAACAGTTGGATAGCCGAGGTTTAATTATATTTGCCAGTAATCTTTTTAGTTCCTAATCATTAAACAGGATCCCTGGTGGCTTGATGGTTAAAATGCTTGACTGCTAACCAGAAGATTGGCAGTTCAAACCTACCAGATGCTAAGTATAGGAGAGACCTGGGTATCTGCTGCCATAAACATTACAGCCTAGGAAATCTTGTGAGGAAGTTCTGCTGTGTCCAGTAGGGTTGCTGTAAATTGAATACACTTCAGTGGCACACAACAGCAGTTGTTAAGCATTTTAATGTATTAAATATTTGGGGGATTGCTTGATAAGAGGGGAAAGGTTAAATGGGTAAAATAGAACTTAACTTTGAAGACCAAACAGGCATAAGCAATAGGGTCGTATTTGCATTCTGTAGATTTAAATATAGTAACATATTGCCTGTATAAGAAATGTAACAGTAAAACACACAAGAGATTGGGTATATAGCAAGTGTTGAAGCAGAATTTATGAGTAGTGATTATAATTTGTGTCGGGTGCCTTGAAGATCAGAAAGAAAAAAAATGTTCTATGGAAGAGTCTTTTCAAAGAAAGAATTAATTGAACTTAGTAATTTAACTGAAGCAGAGAGAACAGAATCAAAGATAAGACCTGAAGCCCAGGCAGGTGGTTAGGTTAGTGGTGATGTCACAGGAAGATTAGAATTGGTGAAGGCAGCTGTTTGATAGGGAATGAAGTGAATACACAGTTGTGTGTATTAACCTGGAGGTGATTGAAGAATTAGGTTGCAGAACTAGAAGTTAACAGACTGAACTAGTTGAAGAGAAGAGAATGGTGGATGAGTTCTTAAAGGACATACAGAAAGAGGACTCAGAGTAAGAGATGAACTTGAAAGTCTTATGAAGAGAATTAAAGTACTGCATTCCTTCCTTCAATCATTTATCTGTCAAAGCGCCTGTCACGTGCCTGGCATAGTTCTAGTGTCTCAAAATATAGTGATGGACAAACCAGTGCTCTTCTCATAGAACTAATGTTATAAGTAGAGAGAGACAAAAGTATAATACTTAAACTAAAGAAGAAGATACTTTCAAGATTATAATAAAGATTGCAAAGAAAATAGTCAGGAGTGACTGAGGGGTGGAGTATTTCTTTAGATAGATAGTCAAGGAAAACCTGAGACAGTCATGTGTGACTGAAGTCATGGTGGAAGATAATTCTTGGAAATCAGGAGATAATAGAGGCATTGATGGGCCAAGGAGAACTGTAAGAAGATGTTATTAGCAGGTTGGTTGTACTTTTTGCCTGTGGAGCGGCTGTCTGGTTTAAAAGATTGAAAGGGATGGAATCATCTGTTGGAAGGGACGTAATATGGGAGGGAGCCTAGCTCAGCCATATTAGTCACTTACTGTTGTTCACTCTGAAGGGTTGCCGTGAGTTGGACTTGACTCAATGGCAGTGGGTTCGGGGTTTTTATTGTTGTCATTAGGTGCTGTCTGTTCCTTTCCAACTCCTAGCAGCCCTATATACACAAAAGAACAAAATCTTGCCAGGTCCTAAACCATCCTCACAATTGTTAATATACTTGAGTCCATTGTTGCAGCCACCGTGTCAGTCCGTCTCACCGAAGGTCCTCCTCTTTCTCACTGACCTTCTGCTTTACCAAGCATGATATCCTTCCCCAGAGACTGGTCCCACCTGACCACATGTCCAGAGTATGTAAGCAGCAGTCTCACCGTCTGTGCTTCCGAGGGGCATTCTGGTTGTACTTCTTCCAAGACAGTTGTTTATTTGCTGTGCCCAGAACCAAAGTCAAACCCATTGCCTGTGAGTTGATTCCGACTCATTATGGTCCTGTAGGACAGAATAGAACTGCCTAGCAGGGTTTCCAAGTAGCAGCTAGTGGATTCAAACTACTGAGCTTTTTGGTTAGCAGCCCTAGCACTTAACCACTACACCACCAGTGTTAGGGTTAGGGTTAGCTGTGCACAAGATTCTCATAGTATTAAGTTGTGATGATTAAATGAGTGAATTTAAAGCAAGTAGCACCCTCATAGTGTAGTGGTTAAGTGCTACAGCTGCTAACCAGAAGGTCAGCAGTTCAGATCTACCAGGCACTCTTTGGAAACTATGGGGCAGCTCTTCTCTGTCTGTAGGTTTGCTGTGATTGGGAATCGACCTGAGAGAAGTGAATTTTTTTTTTTTTTTTAGCATAGTGCTTGAAAGTAAGCAGTAATTTCACTATTAATGGTATCTGATAACAACTAGTAATAGTTAATGGTATTAATAGTAATACTGAGTGGAATATAAAATTCAGCCATGTGAAACACAGTTCCATTTAATCTTCTTGATGTCTTTTTATATGCAGTTTCATTTCAGAATTGTACTTTGATTTGTTATCATGCATCATATTTTAGAGACATGAAACTGCTATTGGAAAATAACAGGTATTTTTGTAATTATACACTTTGATTAGCTACTTGATAACATTTAGAAGGTATGCTTATGTACATAACACTGTACAGTGGATTTAATTAACTTCTGAATGTTTTCTTCTCCTAGATGTGTTCATCTCACGACTGATCTGAAGAAACTAGTCATGGGCCAAAAGTCAACATACTTCTCTGGGAAATGTTGCTGCTGATACTACTTTATAAAGTGATACAATGAGTATTTGGTTTAAGGAAGATTTTCATATTTAAAAGATTTTCATCTTGGAACTGCGTCAAGTGAAAATTAGATTCTTTTGGGAAACATTTTCCTCCTAATAAATTATACTTGTAATGGGCGATATGGCAAACAACTCAGTTTCTTATGGTGGTGTGAAAAACTCTTTGAAGGAAGCTAATCACGATGGAGACTTTGGAATTACACTTGCAGAGCTGCGGGCTCTCATGGAGCTCAGGTCCACAGATGCATTACGGAAAATACAAGAAAGCTATGGGGATGTCTATGGAATTTGCACCAAGTTGAAAACATCTCCCAATGAAGGTGAATTTTTTACAATCATTTTTAGTCTTTTGTGCAGAGAGTGTTGTATATTTGGCTCATAAATAAACATGCTTGTAATTTTGGGGTTTTGTGTGGGTATGCTGTAATTTTAGTGACATGAAAGATGCATTAGGTATCACATCAGTGTGGTTAAAGTAATTTTACCTGAAGGAATAGTGTTGCAAATTGCCTGTTTATGATATCTTGATTGTCTCTCAGCTCCTGCTGCAGAGCATGGACTTGAGCTATTGGTAGCCCCAGGGTTTCTATGGAAATAAGCCCTGCTCACTGGCCTTTATTTTGCCAGGTGGCTTAAAATAGTGTCACTGCCAGTAGCTGGCCAAGTCATTTTTAGTTTATGGAGCTTAATCCAAACTTTAATAATTAGTGCAGGAATCTGTAAAGCAAATGAGATAGGTTAAATCGCAGTTAGTTTTTGATATAGCAAATGTTTCCTTCAATTGAAAATAGTTTTCCAGTGTTTTAGTTATGTTGAATATCCCAGTGCTCAGCAAAGCTGCTCATTTCATAATTCTTGATTTGTAGTAAGTTTCTTCTTGAGGATCAAGCAAGGAAAATTCATTATGATTCATTATAACTTCTGTGCGTATTGTCTTTGAGATGGTTTGAGGGTGGATTTTGTAATACATTGGTTGTATTGAATATAAAATTAAGGATAGGAAGATCCAGGAATTTCCAAATTGAAAGGGAGGGAGGAAGACACATGAAGATGAAGATCCTTAAGAGAAAAGACACTCGTTTGAGTAAGGGTCTGAAAACTTAAAAAAGTATTTTAGTATATATTCCAAGCTGACTCTAGAAGAATTAGGCAAAAGTGTTTTTCTGAAAATTTTTCATTAAATGCCTATGCTATTCTACTTATGCTAAAATTTAAAATAAGCAGAGTTATTTCCAAAATTGCTGAAGAATCTTAAATCATAGAAAAATTCTTTAAAGCCTCCATATAATTCTGTGTGACTTGCTGATTATTTTAATCGTAGATAATTTATTTGATTTCCCTGCGGAATCCTGTGCCACTACTCTCAGCTGTCCTAGAGGGACTTCAGTAGATCCCTTAGAGTGTTTTCTTCTTGCACAAGGCCTGTTAAGTCTTCAGTATTTTCTGAATCTTTTCCCCAAATTGTTTCTACTGGAAACGTG
The DNA here is from genome assembly GCA_028571685.1 of Heterohyrax brucei. Classification (NCBI taxonomy): domain Eukaryota; kingdom Metazoa; phylum Chordata; class Mammalia; order Hyracoidea; family Procaviidae; genus Heterohyrax; species Heterohyrax brucei. The sequence continues at coordinate 155,855,810 of CM053142.1, read as the reverse complement.
CACGGCCTATTTATGCCTTAAATAGGCCCTTTTCATTTTCAGATAGCCGAGGCCCTGTCCTTACCCCCCTGCCATACCCCATTCTCCAAAGTCAGAGCATTGTTTTTAAAATAAAGAGATGAACACATTTTTCTCTTTTAAGACCTCTTGTTGCTTTTCCTTGACCTGTTAGGCTCATGGTGAAAAAATTAAAAAAACGTGTACTATGTAAGTCCTAGAGTTACGAACCTTTGATTTCTGGACAGTTCATACTTACCCTTTAATGTTACATAAATTTCAGGTTATTTTCTAAGCAGTTTTTCTCCCCCTAAATGACGTTATTAGATCAAATTGGTATATGTTAAAGTTTAAAGGTTATAAACAGTCCCAAATTACTTTCTACAACTATTATACCAATTTGTACAACACAAGCAATTTATGAGAAAGCTGTTTTAAACCAAACTTCTGTTAGTACTCAGTTACTGTCTTTCTCAGTATTCTAATTTTTATGAGAAATTTGATTTCTTTGAATACCAGTGGGACTATTTTTTTAATTTGTGGACTGTAAGCAGTGAAAGGAGTATGTGTGTCTGAGTGTCTGTGTGTCTGTGTGTGTATATGTGTGAGTGAATGAGAGAGAGAGAGAGATTGCCTGGCTCATAGTCCCATTTTGTGTTTCTGTTTCTTTGCTTTCTCTACTTTCCCACTGAGGTCTCAATATTTTTTGTGTTGTTTTTCTTGCCTTTTGAGTTGATATGCCATAGTTTTTGTTTATGTAATAGTCTTTTGCATTTTTTGTGTTTTTACCTTTTAGTCTTAGAAAGTGTTATCTTCTAGTATTTTTAACTTAATTTTTGCTAAGATTGTACAAATGGTCGTCTTCACTATTTTGGTATAAACATTTGTCATTTTGCAATTTGTTTTTGTAAAAAATGTGAAACAAGCCATTTTAAGCATTATTTGTGTTTACGATTGTTGAAAGTAGAAATAAAAACAGTACCAGCCATCACAGAATATTGTTTAAGGAGCTGTAGATAGGTGGGCATACAAAACTGGTTTCAGATGTATACTTTCACGTAATCACAGTAAAAAGCAAATATATATATATGTATTATTTACAAAGAGATCTTCATTGTTTTGGCTCAATTTAAAAGTAATTCACAAAGAATAGTGTTTTGTTACTGATCAGCTAGGCAAATGATAGTAAGCAAGCATGGTCAGGAAAAAGCAATTAGCAGTTGGTATGCCCAAGGAAATGATCTAGACACAAGTACTCTTGAACCCGTTTGTACTTGGAAAATGAGAATTAAATGGTTTTTTAAGTGTGCGTTTTGATTGGGTAAAACTGAAGTTGTTTACCTATTCCCTTAGTTCATCTTTTCGTTTGTTCAGTCATTCATTGACAAGTCTTTCATCAGACCTTAGATAATTGACCAGAATATGTTTTATGTAATTCCTAAGAAAAAAAATTGGCAGTTACAATTGTAAGATACCATCAACTTTAAATCATATCTCAATTTCAGAGGTGTTAAAAAATGTAAAAGGAGGTGCTAATAGACTTGCTGGAATTTGGCATTTATATCTGCTATGTGGCAGATACTTTTCTAGACTGTGGGCATAGAACCACAATGACAACAAAAATCTCTGCCTAATTTTCACATGAGGTAAACAGACAGTTCACAAGAAAATGAAATATATAATGTGTGGTAGGTGCTTAACAGAAAATGAGTGGAGAAAGAAAATCAGAATCATCGAGTGTTCCAGTATCTGATTTGTGTAAAACCTGGAAGAACAATCTAAGATAGTTCTTAAGAGAAAGAACAACAAAAATTGCTAGGTAACATTTGTAATAGCACTTTCTGTGCTAGGTTGGTTGTTACCACTTCCCATTTCACAGCTGAGGAACCCGCAGCTCTTAAGTGCCACCAGAACTGAGATTTAAACCTTGCTGTCCTGGCTCCAGAGGCCATGCGCTTCTCTGCAGTATACGGCCTGCTCTTAAGTACAGCTCATGGAACCTGCACAGTACTGAGAAAAAGCACTGTATTTCCTCATGGCAGTAATACTTTTGATAACAGAAATTACATGGTAAAAATAGTGATAATTTAAGGTTCTGTTTATCAGCCTAGTCTTTGAAAATATGCCATGTTATGGAAATTTTGTGGTTTCCTCCTTTGGCTCACCAATTTATCACTTGTTTTCTATCAGAGTAATCCTTTAACATAATTTGAAAAATACTGTGTGTATATTGAAGTGTTTTGAACCAAATATGATTTTCATGGTAAACAGTACACTGATTTTGATTAAAAATAGTCACTCATGGAGGAATCAAAACTGTAGATTTCAAAGTTAACTAGAATTGAGGTTTATTACTTCATATTTTTAACTTTGTGTATTAGAACAAATACCTATTGCATAACCCTCAAAATCTAAGAATTCTCTATTATACCAAAATAACCTGCTTATAATGACCTATCTTTATGAAATTACCTTTATATGTTTTTTCTTCTGTACCTTTGTTGTTTTCCTACATGGACCATTTGTTATTTGCATTTTGAATCTTATTTCTTGACCCTTTTTTTTTTCTCTAGCTTGCACATCTTTTCTATTTTAATGTGCTGTTATGTTATCTATGTATTTTTTATACTGAATGATAGAGTAGAATCTCTAGTGACATTTCTGGCATGCAAGCCTCTAGCATTGACAACATGTTTATCATTCATTAGGGATTGCATTAATCAAGGAACAAAAGTAAATTTATGAAAACAAAAGGGAAGGATCTTATAAGAGGCATGATATCATCAACTTGTAAAGGGCAAGGAAGCAAATGAGACATCAAGCTTTTTAAGTAGTGGTTGCTAAAATTAGATAGAAGTGAGAAAAAGCAGAGGACCTAAGCACTGTGGTAGGGAGAAACAGAAGAGCTGTGTAATGGACAGTAGGGTAGGGCCTGCAGCAGTTGCCCCTAGCTATCTAGTGTTTCTAGAGTTTTCCAGATAACAGTTTATATTTGTAATCAGTAGACACTCGACGGCACTTGGATGGCTGGCAGGCATAAAGCTTCTAGTGTGGCTGTGCTTTGAGGATGCCTTTGTGGTATAATGGAGCCCTGAGGGCACAGTGGTTAACAGCTGTGGCCTCTAACCTGAAAAGTTGGCAATTTGAATTCACCAGTCACTCCTTGGAAACCATGGGGCAGTTCTCCTCTGTCCTGTTGGATTGCTGTGAGTTGGAATTGACCCAGTAGGTTTGCATTGAGTTTTTGGTTTATGGTATAGTGTATTAAAACTATCATTTGAATTTGGAAATGTGTTTAATATTTAAACCAAAAATTGAAGCCCTTGTCTGAGATAAATCATTATAGGCAATTCTAAGAATGCTCTCATCCCTGGTGTATTTTTTGGTTATCCAGATTGGTGCAGTTGCCTGCTTATTCAGACTTCCAACAAGCATTTGCATGACCACTGTGTGCCATCCTGCACATTTTAATACTTTTATGGAGTTGCCACTGAGGGCCTAATATTGATGATCCTACTACTAACCAAAAGATCGGCAGTTCAAATCCACCAGGCGCTCATTGAATACTCTATGGGGCAGTTCTACTCTGGCCTCTAGGCTCACCATGAGTTGGACCTGACCCGACGGCACAGGGTTTTACGTGACCTTGTCCTATAGATTTATTGCTGCCATAATACAGAGTTACAGAATTACTACCTGCTCAGTTTACTGTTTTTAATTTTTTATGGACTCTCTGAAGATAGTTGTAATCCTGAATGCTTCTCCTATAACTCTTAACATATGTATTATTTTTTAAAGTCTTGTGATAGATCCTGAAATAGCATGACTTTAGAAGTTTTTGTTAAGTTCAAGTATCTGAATACAGCAGACATATTTCTTTTTCAAAACACTCCCCTCAGGATTTCAAAACTTCCTTTCTGGCCTATGCTCTTCTTTAGATGTTGGTAGTCTCCAAGTTTCTCTTCAACTGTGTACATTTCTCTTCATTCCTACATTCTCCATGGTTGATGCCATCCATTCCTGTGACTTCACTTACATCTCTGTGCTAATGATTCATGAATATGATTTCTGGTTCAGATTTTTCTGCCAAATTTTGAAAATCTGATTTCTTTTAGACATTTGTATTGTCTCAATGTCCGCGAAAGTTTCCCTCTGAAAGCATACATCTTTTGTTCCCCTTTCCCATAAAACAGGTACCCACTTTTGTAGTTGTTTCTTTTAGTTGCCTTTGACTTCTCTTCTACTGGACCCTCAGATGTTGGTATGCACAAAGATTATAGCCTCAGCCCTCCTCTCTTGTCTATTTTTGTCTTTAAAAAAACAACCAAAAATACCCCAAACCCCCTGCTGTCGAGTCCATTCTGACTCAATAGTGGCTCCATAGGACAGAGTAGTCCTGCCTCGTAGAGTTTCCAAGGAACGCGTGTTGGACTACAGCTGCCAAGCTTTTGGTCAGCAGCGGTAGCTCTTAACCACTGTGCCCCCAGGGTTTAGAAGCTCTCAATTAGGCCAGTGGCATCAAGTCAGTTCTGACTCATAGCGACCCTATAGGACAGAGTAGAACTGTCCCATAGAGTTTCTGAGGAGCGCCTGGCGGATTCGAACTGCCAACCTTGTGGTTAGCAGACAACACTCAACCACTGTGCCACCAGGGTTTCCATATTTGCAGGTATATATATACGCCTGTATCTCAGGACTCGCTCTGTCTTGTTAGTTTGGATAGCCAGCTGCCTAGTAGACGTGTCTACTTGTTTATTTAATGTTAAAAGGTATACAACAGAACAATTAATTCTTACTGTTTCTTTTTTTAAAACCACTGTACATGAAGGTTTACAGAACAACATAGCTTCTCATTAAATGTTAGTATGCATACTGTCTTGTAACATTGGTTACCAACCCCGTGACCCAGCAGCACTCTCCTGTCTTGACTGTTGGCTCCTATTACCAGCTTTCCTGCCCCTTCCTCCTCCTTGTCCTTGCCGCTGGGCTGGTGTGCCCCCTTAGTCGCATTTTGTTTTATGGGACTGACTAATCTTTGGCCATAGGGTGAACCTCAGGAGTGACCTCATTACTGAGCTAAAGGAAAGAGTATCTGAGGCCAAAATTACTAATTCTTGGTTCCACCCCTCCTGCAGTTCCTTAGGTCCCAGTGTCTCCTCTGTCTTGGTAAATGACTCTTAGATCCATAGATGCTTGGTAAAAAAAAAATGTAGACATAATTCTTTATTTCTCTTTTTCCTTCTCACCCATATCCAGTCTTTTTCAGTGAATTCTGATTCTTCTTCCAAGATACCAGACAGATGCAGTCACTCTTTCCACTTTGATTTTCTAAAACCCAGTTTCAGGCTACCACCATCTCTATTTTGGGCCACACTGCGACAGCCTCCCAGCTGATCTTTCTGCTGTGCTCCTGTACCCTTCCACTGATCTGTCACACAGTTGAAATGATGTCTGTAAAATGCAATCAGTTAACATAACTGCTATTTGAAACCTTGATGAGTAGGAATTGACTCCATGACTGCTGTAGATTAGTGGTTCCCGAATCACTAGAATAAAAGCCTAAACCCTCCTCATATGCCCCATGATCTTCCCTCTGGGTATTTTCTTACACCCTCTCTCCTCTAGCTCCAGTGGCTGGAGTTCTTACCCTTGAATCTTCGAATCTTGCCTTGGTCTCAGCGCCTTTGCACTTGATTTAGTTCTGATGAGAATGCTTTGCTTAAGATTTTCTCGTACTTGGCTCCTTATCTGTCACACCTCTTATCAGATATTCTCTCCTCAGAAAGACGCACAGTTCATGAGTACTCTGTCATTACCATCTTTTATCTTCATTGCCCTTATTAGTGTCTACTGTTTTAATTGTCTCCTTGTTCATTTCCCTCCAGCATAATACAAGCTTGTTGAACATAGGACTTGCTTGTTCACAGTGACTCCTCAGCTTGTAGAACAATCCCTGAAAATAATAGATGTTCAATAAATGTCTTTTGGCCAACAGACTATAAGTACAAAGCTCTTAATTATATTTAGATTATAGAAATTATTTTATAGTAATAGAAATTAACCAAAAAAACCTGTTGGCGTTGAGTTGATTTTGACTCATGGCAATCCTGGAGAGCAAAGGAGAATCACCCCACAACATTTTCATTGAGCAGCTGGTGGATTCAAACTGCCGACGTTATTGCTATTCAAGCTCTTCACCATGACACCACTAGTTAAGTTTTAAGTGCTCCTGAAACGACTGGACGACAGAGGGTTTGGTTTGGGTTTTTTGAAAAGGGGTGAAAACCTTGAATATTTAATCAACTTACGACTTTTCCCTTAGTTTGATAACAATTCCCTTATAATTTATGATTCACATACTGCTCCATTACATTTTCTTTTGCCTTTATTTTGTTTTTTTAAAGTACAGGTTAGACCCACAAATATTAGTGACCTCTTGGCTCCCAAAAAGTTGTGACTTGTATAAGATTTCAGCATGTGAACTGGAATCTAGGTCTTCTGATTTGTAAACGAGTCAGGTTCTTGGTTTAATGTCCTGGGTGTGTGTTTCTGTGTGTGTTAGTGGTGGTTTAGAAGAATTATAATACCCTGAGAAACAGTTGATTTTTTTTTTACTTCACAAAAATCTGCTTCAGGATATATTTTTACACTATATTTTGCTCTGTGATTTTTAACATCAACATAAAATACTTGTCCTTGTTATAAATAGTGACAGTTAAAATTTGAGCAGTTTGTAGTTTTGGTGGTGGTGTTTAAAACTAACCCATCCCTACACCAAGTCAGTTCAAATTCCTAGCAACCCTGTGGACAGAGTAGAACTGTGCCATAGGGTTTCCTGGACTCTAATACTTATGGAAGCAGGCTAACTCATCTTTCTACTACGGAGCCACTAAGTAATGCATGCAGTTTCCAGTAGGCCCTTAAAGTATAATTAAAGTGATAATAACCACTTTTTCATATTTCTTAGAATAGTAATGGGGATACAAAATATACACTTTAATGATGCAAGCATTTTTATACCCAAGGCTTGCTGTAGAAGTGTCAATTGAAATTAAAAAATATATGTGCTTTGAAGATTGGGAAATAAGCAGTTTGACTTAGTATATACCAGTTTCCATCCAGACTCTGGATTTCTTTGACCAGTAAAATTTTAACAACAAAAATTTGATACTACCCAGAGGGACAGCAGTATTTTATTTTTGCTAATAAGACTGTTAAGACATTAGACAGGATAAACCTATTCATATCAAATATCCTGTCATAACAGGAAGGATCTTCAATCTAGAAAGCAGAAAAGGCATGATCTCAGAACATGTCAAAATGTAATTCTTTAAAATAAATAAATTCCGATTTGTGGAAAACCCCATTATAGTGATTCACCTCTTCCCCATTTAAAACCATTGACCAGGGGAATTGGTTGCAGCTAGATATGAGTGAAGAGCTTGGCGCCTTATGAAAAGATGGTCAGTTAGAATCTACCAGCCTTCTTAGAAACCCTGAGGGGCAATTCTTCCCTGTCCTGTAAGGTTGCTCTGAGTTGCCGTCAAATCTGTAGCACTGGGTTTGGTTTGGTGTGGGTTAAGTGTGATGAGGAGCAGTGCTCTAGGGGAACAGGGTAAGCATTCTGAATTTTAGTTTGGGTGTTTTGGCTCTCATATTGTCTTTTCACATAATTGCAGTTATTAAAATCCTTCACTGCCTTTCTTTCCAGTAACTCTCTCAAAGCTGAGAGCTCTGTGGAGGCTTTCTATTGATGACTTTTGTCATCAGAAATCCAAATTGTCTGAACCTCCCACTGTGGATCCCATTATGGTGGCTGTTGAAAAATTCTCTGCAAACTTTTTGGCTCCTACAACAAACAGTTACTTTACATGTCCATTTCTGGTTGTTTATTCTAACATTGTACTTTTTTTGTTCTCTCTCTTCTGCCCTCTGCAAGCCTCAGCACTGAGATTAATAGCAGAAACAAGGAAAGCTGGGAACCTTCTAGTAATCTATGTTTTCTTTTCTTTCCTCTTTTGAGGTTCTCTTTAGATTAGTCTCTTGCTGAAACTCAGTTTGAAGTTAGGTTTGATATGATAAATTTGTATCTTTCTGGTATCTCTGCCCCCTCTTAGATTAAGGAAAAAGGTTATTTGTCACTGTTATCAGTGTTTGACTCCAATCTAATGTGCATAGTTTCCACTTAACTGTATGTAGGTTTGATGGGATCAGTAGGGCTAAAGAAGTTCTTGCTTGATAGGGTGACAGGAAGGCTGTGTTACTGTCCATCCAGCTCTCTCATAACTTCTTCCAGTTTCACACTGCAGACAATAAATATTGTATCCACTGCTATATCATTTCCCTGAAGATGAGAGCAGATGCAGTCAGAGCATACCAATTGTTTCTTCATTTGGAATTAATCCTAATAATAAAACCTGAAAGATCATCCCAAGTATATTGTTTTGTGACTTGCAAATGTTTTTATTAACCGAGTGTAAAAGATACATCTTAATAGGAAGTGTTTAGAGCTTGTGATAGGTGAATATTTTATTATTCAAGAATAAAAACTGTGGACTTTTATTGATTACATTTACCCAAGATGCAGTAAGAAATCAGATATAAACCTTTATTTACTTCCCCATTTTTTTCCTAAAAACATTTTAAGGTCAGGGAAATGTTTAATTACAAACTGTATCATCTCTAATATGCCATAGTCTTCATGATGGTGTGAACTAGTACGATCAAAAATAGGCAATTTGGAAAAGTCAAAACTGTTAACACTTTCTTGAGTTATCTGCTTGTTTTTTAGTGCTTTAAATTCTGTACACTTATTCTAAAGCACAATAATAAATCATTCTGATAGAGTTTCATGAATTAAGCTCTAAAGTGTAATGGATTGATATGTTTTGGATCAAATGAATATTTTCATTTGTAAATAGTGAAACTGTTCACTTTTTTTTTCTTTGTTTAAGGTTTAAGTGGAAATCCTGCTGATATAGAAAGAAGAGAAGCAGTGTTTGGAAAGAATTTTATACCTCCTAAAAAGCCAAAAACTTTTCTTCAGTTAGTATGGGAAGCATTACAAGATGTTACTCTAATTATATTAGAAATTGCAGCCATAGTATCACTGGGCCTTTCTTTTTATCAGCCTCCAGAAGGGGATACTGCACGTAAGTAAATAAAAAGGACTTTCACATGTCGTGTGCCCCTAAGCTCATTAGTTATGTAATACATAGTGGTAATAGCAGACCAGTGTTTTTTGACTGTTGACCGTGTCCTAGGTGCTGTTTGAAGGAGCGGCTAGTGGCATAGTGGTTAAGCACTGGGCTGCTAACCGAAAGGTCAGCGGTTTGAACCCACCAGCCAGTCCTTGTGCGAAAGATGTAGCAGTCTGCTTCCTTGAAGATTACAGCCTTGGAAACCCCGTGCGGTGATTTTGCTCTGTCCTATAACTTTGTTGTGATTTGGAAGCATCTCGAGGCAACAGGTTTCGCTTTGGTTTTAGGTGCTGTTCTAAGTGCTTTAGTATATTGCTCCAGGTATTTTTCACATTAGCACTGTAAGATAGATAATATCTGAGATAATTTTCACATTCTTTTGGATACTATGTTATAGGGAGACACAGAGTAAAATAACCGGCCCATATCAATCCATGGGAGAAAAGACTCGGTGATCTGCTTCTATGAAGATTATGACCTAGAAAACCCTATACAGCAGTTCTATTCTGTTGTAGGGCTATGAGTCGAAATAGACAACAGAAAGCACATACACAAACTTGTGTCTACCAGAGTGCTAAGCTGTGTTTGTGATGTGGTTTTTGCTTCAAAGTTTTTAAGATCTTTAGGGAACTACTGTGAAAGAATGGCAGTTCCTAATTTATGGTTTATTTTGGAAAATATCAGTATTAAAGAAAAGTTTTATTGTCTTTCAAAATTCATTACTTTCATGATCTTAAGATACTTCCTTATGTATATAATATTCAGGTATAACTAGTTGAGTAGTTTCCGTGCTATTCTGGAAATGTTTATACTGTACTACCAAGTATTCTGACCAGCCAAGAAATAAAGAAGGGCAGATCTCCTTTAAGTTATATCTAAAACTTTCTTTCTCCCACCTTTTTGTGCTCTTCATCTCTCTCTTAAATTTCTTCTTAGCCTCTTTGTTTTGTTTTAATGTAAAATGAATGTTTTTGCCATTACATCTTATAACTACTGGGGAGTCTAACTTGGGTTTTGGTTACTGTATTAGTTTCAAGTAGCTGTGAAGTGAACCAGGAGTTTGTTACATATCAGAAGAATGATTCACCAAAAGATTTTTGTTTATGAAAGTTCCTTGTGCCTATTCAAGTTGAAAAGTTTAATTACGTGAGTCAAAAAGTTGGTTTATTGTTTTGGGTTACTGTCCAGTGGATTTTTGAGGAACAGCAACCCCGTGGAACAGAGTAGAACTGCCCCATTGGGTTTTCTGGGTTTGATTTTTAAGGGAGGAGCTGGCCAGGGGCTTCTCTCAGAGCTTCTGGGTGGCTTTGAACAGCCCGCATTTCGGTTAGAAAACCAGCACTTAACTGTTGTGCTCTGGGCTCAGAGAGAAAAGTAGGTTTAGATAATCATTTACAGTGATTTCTTTCAAGGTGTGCCTAGGACCCAGGTGAAAACTTTTATTTTTGAGAAAAAAGCCCATTTACCTGAGATCAGTGTAAATTACTGTTCACAGCAACAGTGCTGTTACTGTTTTGCATGGAAAAATTCTCTGTTGTAGGGGGACACCATGTTCATTTTAGGGTATTTATCAAAATCACTGTCCCAAGTGATCTTGAAACTTGTAGCCCCAAAGCAATTGACCCTCTTAGATTCTTTTGAAATGTTTCAAAGATACTTTTCTGGTTTAGCCTTAGTAGCTGTTGTTTCTTTTGACTGTTTTAGGCATTATTCTACTTTAATGCTTTCTGAACAGTAAATTGAAATTTATTCCCGTTATCCATACATACATGTTTAAATCTTGTTTTTTGTTCCAGTTAGCCTTTTAGACTTTGACTCACTTCTGTCCTAGAAGATTCAGTCTTCAAGCACTTATAATCTAGTCTGCTTAGTGCAGTGGCTTTCTGATGGAGCAGGTCTTACCATTATGGTACTGTTCAGCTCTATTTTAAACACCCTCCTGAATTTGAATTTTTAACTAATTTCAAGTTAAATCTTGGATTTTACCAAGGATCTTTCCTGCCTCTGCTCTTAATGTGTGGCTATGTTATATGTCGAGGGAATAAGTGATTTGAAAAGGGAGAATTATAAAAATCACCCTTTTTATAGCTTTGCGTCCTAAGGACAAAAGAAACAAGTAATTTTCTTTTGAAAAAAGAAAGTGGTTAATGTACAAATTGAAAGTTCTCATCAGTGGGACTCATTCTGAGTACCAGAGTAATATTACAGCTGGATGAGGGCCGTGAAACTTTGGAAACACTCAGCACTGTGCTCAGAGCAGGCAGTAGGGGAGAGATGGCTGAGAGGGGAGCCCGGCAGATCCCAGCTCTGAGATGATATCCTGAAAGCGCAGCAGCCGCAGTGAATGCCAGGTGTGGGACTTAAGTGTTCATCCTTCACCTCTTTAAAGTGAAAATTAACAACACCAGAATGATGGTTTGCGAAGATTTTTAATTAAACATAATTTTGGGAGACTGTATTTTTATAATTTCTCTATGTTTTCCTTTTTGATTTTGATTTTGTTAAGGAAAGCTTGTGGTAACTTTAATAAATTGAGATTTTAAAAAAAACCCAAACCCATTGCCTTTCAAGTCAGTTCTGACTCATAGTGCCTCTACAGGACAGAGTAGAACAGCCTCATAGAGTTTCCCAGGGGTCGCTGGTATATTCTAACTGCTGACCTTTTGGTAAGCAGCTGATCTGTTAACCGCTGTACCACCAGGGCTCCAGAGTGAAAGACCTAAATGATTTGGGGCCAGGAGGAGGGGTGGGGGGGTGGAGGGTGATAGCTCTAATGATGTTCAGTCATCTCTTCTAAAAGAATATCGTGAATAGAGACAATGATGGCCATTGTAGGCTATACTCTGCCTAAAGATGATAGTTTTATAAAGACATCTGTTTTCTCAGGACTTTCATTGCTGGTCTTAGAACATACAAGATGAGGAAAGACAAGGATATAGCTCCTTAGCTGTAATTTCTTTCCATTTACTCTTTAAACTTGTTTAGAAATTTAAATTTGTTCTACAAATTTAAATACCATACCTTTAAAGAGCACTCATGTGGCTTATATACTGTTTCCATTGGAAGGTTCTGTTACAGTCTATAGTTGTCTATAATTATGAATTTTCTATCTGATTTTTATTAGTACTGTATGAACTACTAACAGACTAAACTTGCTGTGTTAACAGGGGAAGAGTTCTTGTCAGAGTTAAATAACTAGCTTCATAGCTGTGGTGTCAGAGACTGCACTCTCGGCATTATTTATTAACACTAAAGATTTTGATGTTTTACTAGAGTCTCTTCAATCATACTACTGAGAGCATGATTGCATTTTCCATTTTAGCCTTTTTTCTTTTATAAGTGAGTGATGTTAAAAGGGAGTAAATGAATCTCTCGTGTTTACAGTGTAGCCAGTTAGAAACTTTTGTCTGTCAGAATCCACTGAAAGGTGTTAATAAAGCCTGTGAAGGTATTTTTGCAACATATTGAAAAGTAACTTGTTGTTTACTTAAAAAGAAAAAAAAATTACTAGCATAAGCCTTAGTTATCTAGTTCTGCTCTAACAAGCAAAATGCCTGAGGTTGTGCCCACTTGGAGGATTTCCCTCTACATCTGTCCTTCAGGGAAGTCCCAAAAAGAGTCCGTAGTGCTCCTGCTGTGTATTTTCAAGTGGTGCTTGCTTATCATGGAGAACCCTCTGTAACCAGGCACAAGTTTTGCCTTTCTCCGTCATCTGATTATAAGGAACGACCCAGGAGGCCGTAGTTGCAGACTGGGAGACGGAAGATAATATGGTAAAAGTGGAGATTATGGGCATTTCGGCCACTTCCTCATGCCGTTTACTTGTGCCTTCAGGTTCTATATGGGCCTGGTCTTGTATGTACCAATTCTTTTTAATGATGGAGTGCTGCTGTGCACATCCAACTTTATGTCTCTGTGGTCACATGACACCCCGTTCATGATGGGCAGCTCAGGCTTCCTGGTGATTTAGAGCCCCATGGTTTAGCATTCAGTCTCTGCCAAGGCCCAGTAATAAGCCAGAAGCTGTTTCTCAGACGGAGACTAGTTATCTGCAGAGGACAGCAGGACGTTGCTCCAAAATTCCTGAAGATGTGTGCTGTGGTTCATCAATAGAAGCTTGCCAAAGACTCCAAACAGCATCTCTGTCTGCCACTTAATACTTCAGGCACCATTGTTCCAGCTGGGTCATATGGCCCAAGTGGCAGAGTGACTTGCACAGCAGCTTGAACCTGCTTCAGAACGTTCTCCTGTTCTGGACAAGAGAAGTAGATAAGTAGGCCAGGATACGACACTCGCTTAAGGGAGATAATGCTTCCAAAATCTAGAGAGGCCTACTAGACGTTGCATCTCCTGTTTAGTTGGAGGGCAGGGGAACAGATGCAATAGCTTGCACTTGAAAAGGAGTGACATAATGTGCCCCACATCACTCAACCCCTGAAATTTTCATTGAGGTAGAAAGTGCCTGAATTTTTGTTAATTTCCCACCCCCTAGCATGCAGATGTTTTTAGCAGTAAGTTCAGTCGTTGACGTGTCTTCCTTCACTCCCCGCAAGAAAAGAAAACCATTGCCATCGAGCTGATTTTGACTCATAACGACTATGTAGGACAGAGTAAAACTGCCCCATAGAGTTTCCAAAGAGTATATAATGTGCTGCAAAGAAATCCATTACTTTACCACCTACAAATTGAAGTCATCACAGTTTACTAATCATACTGTTTGATGTGAGGACTCCAGAGAACTTTTTATTATGTGGATTCTATCTGTAGATACTTGTGTATTTGAAACTAAAATGAAGAAATTTAAAAATAATTTATAACTGCATTTAAAAATAATAGTAAGCTTGTGGTTACTGTTTGCTGTCGAGTTGATTCTGACTCATGGTGACACTGTACAGCAGAGTAGAACTGCTCATTAGGGTTTCCTAGGCTGTAATCTTTATGGGAGCAGACCAGCAGGTCTTCTCTCCTGCAGAGGACCCGTTGGGTTTGAACCACCAACCTTTTGCATTGCAGCTAAGTGCTTAACCATTGCATTACCAGAAAAACCCAAAAAAAACCTACTGCTGTCGATTTCAAGTTAGTAACCACATAGGACAGAGTGGAACTGCTCCAGCAGGCTTCCAAGGGGCATCTGGTGGCTTCAGACTGCACATCTTTTGGCTAGCAGCCAAGTATGCCACCCAGGCTCCATAATCAGCCTATTATGTGTTAATATTTATACTGTTTTGATGAAAAATAGACATTTTCCAAAGAAATTAATAAGAAGGAGGGGTATTCATGTTGCTGTACCTCTTTAATGTCTGGCTTAAAGAACCTGGATTCTCTTACCTGCTTGTGTCTTTTAGTGTGTTGTATTATCTAGTTTGTAATGCAGTCTTTGGAAAATTCTGCTATACATTAATGAGAGAATGAGAAGCAAATGGCATCTCAGTATTATTATGAAAATAATTTTGATTTTGAGGATCTCTCAGGGGTTCCTGGACAATAGTTTGAGAATTGCTTCTCTATACTGTGAATGCATTTGTATACTTAATACAGAAACCCTGGTGGTGAAGTGGTTAAGCATTTCATCTGCTAACCAAAAGCTCAGCAGTTCAAATCTGCTGGGTGCTCCTTGGAAACTCTATGGAGCAGTTCTACTCTGTTTTATAGAGTCCTTACGAGTGGGCATTGGCTCGACAGCAGGGAGTTTGGTTTTTGGTTTTTTATACTTAATAACACTGCTCAAGGAATAACTCAGGTAGGGGAGTCAAAGTGAAATTTTTGTCTTGGTTAGAGAGTACAGACTGTCTCACAGGTAGATAAATTTATAAGGAAACACCTTTAGTAAAGTAGATTGTTACTGTTTATACCCAGCTGGCTTGGCTTACCTAAAATATTATTAAAATACATTATCATTGATAAACTGCAGTCCTTTTTTGACTTTGTTCATGGGATTAATTTTTTTTCCCCTGCAGCTCTTCTAGAAATATTTATGATCTGTTTTAAAACTCTTCCAATGTTACACATATAATAAAAACTAAGACTATGAAATGAAACAGTGAAGCTCATTTGTCATTGTTAAAATTTAACTGATAAATTTCAAGTGTTGTCCATCTTTTGTTCTTACTATACTAGTGTAATTATTGCATTTTAATATATATAGCAAATGAGATCAGAACTCACTGACACACTTCATTTGGAAGATAACATTTTAGCTGTTTCCAATTTGGGGAAGAGCCAACACAGTACTTCTGTCTTCAGCTGTTTGTTGCTGAATTCACTCTTGACAGAGGTTAATCTCCTGTCTTTTGGGTAGGGGAAGGAGTGAAGGAGAAACTGCCCTTCAGACAGCTGCTATTGAAAAGAATATAAAGCATTGAGTCATTTAACCAAGTCATGTACACAGTGATGCATTGTTATTTCTTCAGCTTTGAAAATCAAGTGTTTAGAGGGGAGCAGCCCTCTCAGTCATCCTGCCTGTATTTCACACTGGACAGCATGCTTCATAAAATTGATGAAGTAAAGAAACATAATGATAATAAACAACCAAAATGCAAATACTTTGGACCTACTGCATGAGTGCTGCCGTCGATTCAGGATATCTTTTGATAAACATTTTTTTTTTCCCCAAATAGTTTGTGGACAAGTTTCTGTTGGGGAGGAAGAAGGTGAAGGTGAAACTGGTTGGATTGAAGGAGCAGCAATCCTCTTGTCGGTGGTGTGTGTGGTATTAGTAACAGCTTTCAATGACTGGAGTAAGGAGAAACAGTTCAGAGGTTTGCAGAGTCGAATCGAACAAGAGCAGAAGTTCACTGTCATCAGGGGTGGTCAGGTCATTCAGATACCTGTAGCTGACATTACTGTTGGGGACATTGCCCAAGTGAAATATGGTAAGTAGAAGAGAACAGTACATCTGACACTACAAGTAAAATGATTGTGTTCTTGTTTACTATAGTTTAGCACATCATTGTGTTTTTGTTTTAGGTGATCTTCTCCCAGCTGATGGCATACTTATTCAAGGCAATGATCTTAAAATTGATGAAAGTTCATTGACTGGTGAATCTGATCATGTTAAGAAGTCCTTGGATAAAGATCCCTTACTTTTATCAGGTATGAATTTCTTTGATAAGTTTGCCTGCTTTTCCTCCCTCAACTGTATGCGATTGTCAGCAAACACATTTTTCCTAATTACTTATACTGTGACGGTGATTCTGTATTTTATGCTGTCTCAGGGCCTTCTAATTCTTAGAAACCTTCTTTGTTGTTGTTAGCTGGTAGAGATATTAGAGATCTTTGAATCCTAAACTGCATTTTACTAAGGAGAAACCTGAGTTCATGAGAGGAAAAGATTTAAGAGTCAAGCAGTGGGTTAGACTGCAGGATAGACATACTGACATCCATTGAATTGTTCTGTTTGTGTGTATCACATTTATTCTTAAGGCATCTTAAAGTATAAAATTGTGTTTAAAACAAATTAATAGTCATAATTATTATGATAGTCTACAAAAGATAGGTTTTTGTTTTTAAAGAATGCTAAAATTCGTATCTAATTTAACTACTCCCTAAACTTGCTGAAGATTGAATCTGAGACATAAACTATGTGTATTTGAGTAATCAGCAGTAGCTAAGGAGTAGCCCCTACTTCTGCTAGTCAGAATGGAATGTGCTCATGGTTAGGACATGTTGTGGAAATTGGAGGTGGTGGTTTGTGGTGAGGAAGGATACTGTTTAAGAGGAAAAAGTGGGTGTCTACTTGGGAGGTGCTTGTAGCAGGCTAACTATGATAATCTGGACTCCAGTTAATTAAAAATTAAATGAAAGGGATGGTGAGGAAAATTATAAGATGCTTTCTAAAATGCTCAGATGAGAGGACACCAGAAAATAACATGACTGTAAGTCAGGTCAGTTCTTTAACTTTTCGTTCCCAGGTCTTGTTCTTAATTTTCTAGTATTCTTTAAAGAATTTAGAAAATTGTCTATATGAACTATAGTTTCTTCAGTTGAAAATACATTCGAATTTTGGAGAGGCAGTGTTAGTGGACTGCTAACATTTTATACATTGTCAGACGATTCCTGCTTATTTAACTGTTTAACACTTTTGCAGCTATAATTTTTCAGTTCTTTTCTGTGAACATTATATTTTAATTATTAGAACACGATTTTACTGAAATCAAAACTATGATAACCTTCTAAGCGTCATGGGTTAGAATCATGCCTTCACAACGCATTAAGTTTAAGATTTATAAATGTCTACTTAGAAAGTTTTTGCAAGCCATCCTCACAACAAAAATCAAAGTAATTATACATACATATATTATTTTATGCATATAATTGTTTGTTGTAAATATATATAAACACCAGCATTATGTAGGGTAAGAGTTCTGTTGTTCTTTTGATAAAATCTTGACTTTTGTGTATCCTCAGCGTCCAACACCATTTAGTAAACTCATACTCTATTTGAGTAGCTTCTGTATGTTACTGTGTTTGTTATTCATACCAAATGGAGAGGATTAGATCTTTCAGTATATTTTGGATATATTTGTATGTGTACATAATATATTTTAGTATTGGATCCGACTCGACGGCACTTGGCTTTGGCAAATATAATGTATATATATTGGAAACCCTGATGGCGTAGTGGTTAAGTACTACATCTGGTAACCAAAAGGTCAGCAGTTCAAATCTGCCAGGCCCTCCTTAGAAACTCTATGGGGCCACTGAGTCAGACCTGACTCGATGATTGTGGGTTTTTTTGTTTGGGTACACATATTCCGCTTGTTCCTTTGAGTGCTTCTAAGAAACTGTAGTTAATGTTAACTAAATTAATTCTGTAAACTTTCCAAAGGAAAAAACCCAACCAACCCAACCCACTGCCATCACGTTGATTCAGACTCATAGTGATGCTGTAGAACACGGTAGAACTGGTCTGTAGTGCCTGGTGGATTTGAACTGCTGACCTTAGGGTTAGCAGACATGGCACTTAACCACTATGCTGCCAGTTTTTCCTTTGAAAAGAGAAAAACTCCTGTATAATCATAGCTCCTCACCACAGGCTAACTCAGCCATGATATTCAGGGAACAGAGATAGTTTCCTTTTGGCTTTTTGCTGTACGTTCTTAATAGAATTTTATTTGTATTTAGCTTATTTACCTTGTGCGTAGCTCTGCAGTTTGACTTCCCTTAACTGAGCTTGGTCTTTGCTGTTGGGCATAGATGACGTACAGGCTTTAGGCCCAAGTTTCTAATACAGCAAGTATAGCCAGAGAACCCTTTAAGTCTTCCATGTTTAAGAAGTTTGGAATAACTTGGTTGAGTCTCTTACCGTGTTATTGGTGGGAAAGTTTTTCTGCATTTATATCCCTATTCCAAAAATGTACTGAAAAACATGAAATGTATTTATTTTTAAATTTACTGTCATGATGCCATCTCTCAGTGCTGTTCTTGGCATCTTAAATTTAGGTTTTTAAAAGCAGTCGTCCAGTTAGTGGTGGGATATGACCAGAATAAAAATTGTTTACTTTGCCTGAGCACATTAACTGTCTGTGGCATTTAACTGTTTACCTATAGCAAAGAGGAATGCAACATAACAATTTAAAATCTGCAGAAAGTCAAAATTATTAAAAGAAATACATTATCTTTTGCATGTAGTAGAAACCCTGGTGGCAGAGTGGGTAAGTGCTACAGAAGATCAGCAGTTTGAATCTACCAGGTGCTCCTTAGAAACTCTGTGAGGCAGTTCTACTCTGTCCTACTAGGGTCCCTGTGAGTCAGAATTAACAGCAACAGGTCTTTTTTTGTTTGTTTATTGTGGTGCACATAGTATTTAAATGCTGAATATTGTTTCATTATCTGAGTTTCATTTTTTGTCTCAGTAAACTCCCTTGCATTCTCACTAGGAAAGAATAATGAAATACTCAGAATATAGATTTTAAATTTATTTTTTTATTAAGAGCTTAAAAAATATATAGAAAACTATATAACTGATGCAGTGATATGCATTCTGCCATGGAGTACTTGCTTACAACCCCTTCACAATGGCCTTCAATCCTAGGAGGATTGACTCTCGGCCATCTCTTGTTCCCACGTGCTACAGAATTTGTGAGTCACTATCCTTGCTCTTCAGTCTTGTTTATAAACCAAATTCATTTTTAATCCACTGTTTAGTGGGCAGATTTCTTTTCTGTTTCACGAGAAATTTTTTGTGCCCATGTGGATCATAATCCAAAAGAGTCAGTTTCTCTTGGTTAGGGTTTAACTGGTCCTAGCGTAGCTCATCGTTTTTGCCAGGATGGTTTTGTTGAGTTGCTCTTGGCAAAGGGCACTATGGACAGGAATATGACTATGGAACTAGTGCAGTCTTCCCAACCTGCGCAGGGTCTCAGAATAATATTTTTTTAAAGCAGTAGAACCAGAGTCCTAAAAAAACAAATTCCTAAGTACAGTACTTTTTCCTCAAGTTAGCAGATGATCTGTGGGCATATATTTGGGGTAGTGAATGGTAGTAGATGCTATAGGTACTGCCCCTCTATAAGGTTGTAAACCTGAAAAGGATCCAAGTACAGTTAAGTAATTACTGTAAGGAAGACTCCTTTGGGTTAAAAAAAGAAGAAAAAGGTCTTTAGGATATATAAGATTCAGAAAAAGATTATAGGGAAGGAAGCCTCTAAAAGGATGAGAAAAGATACATAAATGTGGATGTGCAAGTGCATTGTGTTATAGGAAACATTTTTCTGTTGTAGGTACTCATGTAATGGAAGGATCTGGAAGAATGGTAGTTACAGCTGTAGGTGTAAATTCTCAAACTGGAATTATCTTTACCTTACTTGGAGCTGGAGGTGAAGAGGAAGAGAAGAAAGATGAGAAGAAAAAGGAGAAGAAAAGTAAGTCTACCAATTTGCTGTAAGAGTTGCTATTTAGAAATTGATATGGCAGTGAGATGGTAGGGACTGGTACAAAAGATAGATTTCATTCCTGAGATTTAGATGTGAAAAATTCTGCTCAAAGTCAGTTACTCAGTATTGTACATTTTTGTGGTAGAATACATGAAAGGTTTGGTTTTTTTTTTAAATCCCGATAATCCATGAAGGACATCTGGTGACTTTGTCAGTTCCCTTTACAGCACCAGACAGATTCATCATCTGCTGGAACACTTCTGTTGACTTTTTTCTGCTTTCTATTTAGTTTTAGAATCTCCCTCTGTTGTCTGACCGGCAAAATACTTCTTCCTACTTTGCCAGTTTTTTTTCCTGTGACTTCAGTAGTAGCTTTCTTTGTCAGTTGTGTCTTATATCTTATATCTTAAAGTTTGTTACTATTCACAAATTCCCATTCTATGTATATGCACTTTTTTTTTAGTAGGAAACATAAGTATTTATTCATTAAACAAATGTTAAGTCAGAGCCCACCATAGGGAAGGCACAACTCTAAGTTCTGAGGATATAGTAAATGAACATTTCTAATAATCTCTGTCAACTATCTAATCTATGATGAACTCTCACCTCCCCTCTCCCCCCGTAGCTGTCTAAGAGTCTTCTGTACATTTTTTTCGTCCATGTATTTTTATTTTTAAGTCCATATAGCAGGGTGTCTAATACAATATTTGTCCCTGTGCTGCTGATTTCACTCAGCAGAACGTCTTCCACTTGAAACCGGTTATGAGATGTTTCCTAAAATTATCATTGTTTTTTATCATCGCGTACTGTTCAGTTGAGTATATGTACCATAGTTTATCCATTCATCTGTAGATGGGCATCTTGGATGATTCTCTCTTTTTGCTGTTGTGGACTGTGCTGCAATAAACATTCTTGTGCATGTGTCTATTTGTGTGACAGCCTTTGTTTTTGGAGGACAAATTCCAAGCAGTGGGATTACTGGATCAAAGGAAATATCTATTTCCAGCTTTTTAAGGAGGTGCCAGATTGCTTTCCAAAGAGGTTGTACTATCTTACAATCCCACCAGCAGTGGAGGAGAGTTCTCATCTCTCCAGCATTTGTTGTTTTGTGTTTTTTGGTTTTTTTGACAACAAGGCTAGGACTTGACTTTGACACCTGTTAGGCTTACCTTGTCATATTCAGTCCATCATTAAGATAGCAAAATCTTTTTCATTTGGATCCATTGTTATCTGCCACCATTCCATGTGATTGATCGTCAGCAAATTTGCTAACTATAGAATTTATCCCTCGGGGTCTCATAAGAAACACTGTTATGCATAGGGACACATCTCAGAATGTCTTAGTTTAGGGTCATGTCATTTTTGTAAAAATCACTTCTGATACACTACCACCCTTAACTGCCACTCAGAATCACTGCTTTCAAATTTTTACCATTTAGGTCGACAGCAATTTACATGGTCTGACCACTAAACTTTTATTTATTTTTTTTATTTTACTTATCGTCTCAGTTATCTGGAAACCCTGGTGATGTAGTGTTATGTACTACATCTGCTAACCCAAAGTCAGCAGTTCAAATGCACTAGGCGCATATTGGAAACTTGTGGGACACTGCTACTTGCCGTGAGTCAGAATCAACTCAATGGCAGTGGATTCTTCTGGCTTAGTTGTTATCTAGTGCTACTGTAACAGAAATACTGCAAGGAAAAGTAGGCTAAAAGTCCAAATTCAGAGCATTGGCTCCAGGGGGAGACTTTCTCTGTTGGCTCCAAAGGAAGGTCCCTAATGTCAGTCTTTCCCTGGACTAGGAGTTTCTGAGGCACAGGGACCCCAAGTCCAAAGGTCATGCTGTATTCTCAGTGCGGGTGTTCTGGTGGTGTGAGGTCCCCTTGTTTCCCTGCTCATGTCTGAAAAGATTGCCTCAAGATAAAATCCAATCTCTTAGATTGAGCCCTACCTCACAACAAACACAACGCCAGCCATCCTCCTTCATTAACATGTTAGAGGCAGGATTTAATTTACAACATGTAGGAGCATCACACAATACCTGGAATCATAGACCAGTCACATCAGTACACACATTTTGGGTGGCCATGACACTTAGGATACCAAACTGACCAAAACCAAACTCATTGCCATTGAGTTGATTCCAACTCATAGCTACCCTATAGGACAGAGTAGAACTATTCCATTGGGTCTCCATGGAGCAGCTGTTGGATTCAGACTGCCAGCTTTTTGATTAGTAATCAGGCTCTTGGAACACTGTGCCACCAGGGCCCCTTATTTAGGATAGCAAGTCCATATTTCTCTTTCTCACTACATATTTTGAGATCTAAAATAAACACCTTGCAGAAGTCTTGGTTTTCTGTAACTACAGCAGAATGTTTATTACCTGTATATTTTCTTTTATGCTTTGAGTTTTGTGTTTAGCTATGAAGTCCATATTTAAAACAAAAGCCTATTGAAAAGTTCTGATGGACTGAAGCGAAGTTCCGTGTCCTGGGTTTCCCCTGTCTTGCTCATCATAGCAGCCACTGATGTACCTGTTTAGGTTTCTGAAGGCTGCATGGAATGTTTAAAAACAGCTAGCAGTGATGCTATTTTATTGAGTATTTTGCATGTATTATCTCATTCATCCTCACAGTTACGAGGTGAAGATCCTCCCCCCACCCTTGATGAGTAAACTGAGGCTTATGGAGCTTGTGTAACTTGTTCCAGGTCAGAAAACTAGGAAGTGACACATAAAACCCTCTTCTCTTTGGCACAATCTGTTGGCTCAACCACAGACTGCTGCATCCTAATATATGGAGCTTAAAGTCAAGGAAACAGTGTTGAAAAAGGAAGAGAAGTTTGCATGACTCTACTTGGCCACACAATGTTTTTCTCAGTGGGTACCTGTTTTCTAAAGTCTTACGCATCTGTTTTTATTAATACAGTCTGGGATATTCTCTGGAATTAGCACTTCATTCACGGCCTACCACGGTTCATTCTTGTTTAGTGTTGTTTTTTGTAGAACAGAGAACACTTTTCTGTCTGTGGACTTTCCAGCCTTTCTCCCTTTCTCTTTACTGCTTTGGAAATTACTCACAAACCATCCTAGGGTAATGTCTCGGTTCCTTCAGTCACCTGGAATGTGACTCTCTCATCTGTCTCCAAATTCAAGCTCTCTGAAAGTAACAAGGTGTTTTCTTAGTATCTCCTCTTCTGCCTTGAGCTTCAGTTTCATCTTGACCCTGTTTGTTCCATGTTTTCCAGTTTGAAAGTAGTTCTCCTTGATAGAGAAGTTGAGAAAAGATAGAATGAATAGCTTTTAACATCCCATTGTCTGTTGTGAACAGTAAATCACACATTGATCACTTTATTGCTTCAGACAGTCTCATTTTTCTGTTTTCCCTAAATTTGTACTAACTTAGGGTATTACCACAGGTGACAGTCTCACTGGCTTATTCTGTATATTTATACATTCCTATTCTGGTTTTACATGTTTGTCTCTCCTGCTTCTAATGTACATTATTTTTCTTCTATCAAAACTTTTCTGTGCTCCTGTTGTCTTTATAGGATACTCTTCTCTCCTGTTTCAGTCCTCTTCTGCTTTCTTAGAGTAATACATGTATTTAATTTGGAGACAGCTTGTACTGTATTTGACTTTATTACAGTATATAAAATAGTAAAGTCTAAAGGAGAAATCAAGCATGTTGTTGTTAGGTGTCCTTGAGCCTCACGTTGTTGTCCTTCACCTGATTGTGGCAGCCACTGTGTGACTCGATCTCCTTGAGGGTCTTCCTCATTTTTTCTAATGCTGTACCCAGCATGGTGTCCTTCTCTAGGGACTGCTGCCTCTTGATAACATGTTGTTTCAAACCAGTGCCCCCAAACCATACTGTTACCATCAAGACTGTTCTGACTCATGCCAAAGCCAAACCCTATAAAGTAGAGTAGAATGGCCCCATATAGTTTCCAAGGAGTAGCTGGTAGATTTCAACTGCCAACCGTTTGGTTAGCAGCCATAGCTTGTTAACCACTGCACCGCTAGGTTTTCCCAAACAAGGATACATGTCCCACATTATTTTGGAATATTCCCTTGCAGGCAGTATCTAAAGAGTGATTGATCAAGCAAGTCATTACAAGCCAAATGTTGTCTAATCTGTAGACATATACACACACAAACACACACCATGCCCATTGTATAATAACTCTGTTACAGAAATATGAACTACCTCTGCGTAATTTAGCATGTTTGTATTCATTTCCTTTGGAAAGCTTTAATTCCTATTTTGTTCCTACAGGTAAGAAGCAAGATGGAGCTATTGAAAATCGCAACAAAGGTAAACTGAGAATAAAAGTAGAGTTAGATTGTTTTCATTGTATTCAGAAATATATCAACAGTATACAGTTACTCATTCAGAAATAAGATACATGTAACTGGGAAAGCAAAGTGTATATATGTTAACTTGGGTTAACCACTTCCTGTTAGTCCTTGAAGTTTGCTACCTCTACAGGGTTAATAAGATTTTAATTATGATTTTAGATAATAAGCTTAGAAATACCCACATGTAAGTGACTTTCAACTTAAGCGTTTTAGGTATTTTAATATCAGTTACTCTGGATAATTGCTAGCAAAAATGGCGTAACAAACAGAAAACACTATATAAAAATGGTTTTGAACATACTTGTCATCATTGTTAATTGCTGTGGAGTTGCTTCTGACTCACGGCAACAATAAGTGTACTGAATAGAACCGTTGCATGGGATTTCCAAGGCTGTGACCTTTTCCAGAAGCAGGTCGCATGGCCTGTCTCCTGCAGTACCTCTGGGTGTGTTCTGTCCATCAACACTGTGGTTAGTAGTTGGTCACTTAACTTTTTGCATCACCTGAAGACTGTCATTTATCTAGGAGTCTGTAAGTATGTGCACACTGACTACATGCACAGTCACACATAATGGTGTACATTGTCATCTTATATGGGAGAAATATGGGCTAGTTGGGGTAAGTGCCGGTGCCTAAGACAACACACATGAGGAGAAATGATGTAATATTTTTTAGATCCTTGATCAAGGACCCTTGATTTAATTTCTTGTAGCCTAACAGAACATTCTCAAATTTCATCCAGAGCTTCACAACCTAGTATATAGCTTTCTTTGCCTTGCTTTGTTGGTCTAGAAAGCACACACAAAGTTGGATGGTTAAAGCTTTCCTAGTTTTTGTAATTAGAGACTGGAAGTCTTTTTAAAAAACTTTAAAATGTCACAAGTGATATGTGCCTTTCTAAGATATAATGAGGTGGTGTTTATTCTGAAATGTAGCAAAAGCCCAGGATGGTGCAGCCATGGAAATGCAGCCTTTGAAAAGTGAAGACGGCGGAGATAGTGATGAAAAAGACAAAAAGAAAGCAAATTTGCCCAAAAAGGAGAAGTCTGTTTTACAAGGGAAACTTACGAAACTGGCTGTTCAGATTGGCAAAGCAGGTATGATTGATAGATGATAATAAGGGTGTTGTGTTTCAACATGCACTAATTTTCTTCTTAGAAGTTTGTCTTTTGATGTACTTTGCTGTTTGCTTAATAGAAAAGAGTTTTTAAAATGTCGTTTTTACCCCATCATGTGCTATATAACCTTTGAGTTATTGTAAATCCTCATAATGTCATTGCAACTTTCATGTTCTACTTCAGGGTGACTATTGTCCACTGTCAGCTAGCTAATACAGGGCTCGTGCCTAAGGCTGGCTAATCCTTTCACAAGTCCTTGTTTTAATCTCTGAATTTTGAGGGGACAGAAGAAACAGTGCCAACTAGCTATGTTTAGGACAAATTGTTCAGGACAAATTACCCAACTACATTTATGGAAAAAATTTCACTGCACATTTTTTACTGTTCTCATCGTTTTTAACTAATTTTCTCTGTAACAATTTAGGTATATGTTTTTATCATATTTTCATTTCAAACATAAATGATAAGTTTTTATCATTTTATGATTTTTTACTGATTTTATGTGTAGCAGTTTAGGTGTATATTTTTATAAATGTATTAGTTAAATTGAACGAAGGAGCGTCATCCAAGTGAGGCTGAAGTTAATAAATTGCTGCCACCACTAGGAGACATCCGTTAATAACACCTGTTATTGTTACTTAAAAAATAGCAATAAACATAGAGGATGCCCTCCAGCAGTATCATTTTCAGAAAAGAACACTGTGGATAAATAACCATATATTATTAAAACCATTTCAGTTGCATCCTTGTACTAGTTCCTAGGGGTATGTTGGAAGAAGTAGTTTTTACTTTGCACTAAGCTTTTTATCTGATACCAGCCAGATAGTTGCTTTTTGTAATACATAAGCAAATGAAGATACTGATTTATATAGTTAGAAAAAAGCATCAATTTCAGATGGTTATGCTGTTTAGTAGACATTGAAATGAATTATTAGGCCCAAATATGTGTACTTGCTATGTTTTTTGATAAAGGATTAAACATCCCACGAAGTTAAATGTTCTTAGTGTTTTAACTTAATGGAGTTATAAAAATAGACAAAATTTTTTTAAGTAATAATAATTCAGAAAACTTTATATATGGTCTTGAATCATCCAAACCCAAACCTGTTGCCATTGAGATGGTTTCCCCCTCATAACAATCCTGTAGGACTGGGTAGGACTGCCCCATAGTGTTTCCAAGCCTATAAATCTTGATGGAAATAGACTGCCACATCTGCGAACTGATCCCGCTTCCAGTATTTCAGTTCATTTGAGACAGCTAACCACTTCATCACTTCTCAGGGCTACTTGCCTTTTTTCTTTTTTTCCTTGAAAACATAGGGTTGAATATTTAGTTTGAAGTATCTCCATTGATCAGATTCTTACTAGCTTTTAGCATCAAGCAGTTTGCCTGCTGAACATAGAAAGTACTCACTTTTGCTAAAGTTATCATTGGATTTTTCCTATTATTTTGTCTGAGCTTTCGTAGGAAGCAGAAGGTACAATAAAGTTGAGGAAAGAGTCTGAAATGCTTTTTTCCTAGCTCTTCCAAAGGACAGAGCTATATGTAGAAGCAAAAATTTAGTCTGACAGTATCAAGTGATGAATTAGGTACAGCAAGGAGGTAACAGTGCCTCAGAGAAGTTAAATATTATCATGCTGATTATGATGCTTCTGGTGGCTGCTGTGTAATTACAGTGGATAGTACCTGCAATATTTAAATAATTATATTTTTCTTTCTCTTTTTTGTAATATACCCAAAGGTCTGTTGATGTCTGCTATCACGGTTATCATCCTAGTTTTGTATTTTGTAATTGATACATTCTGGGTTCAGAAGAGACCGTGGCTTGCTGAGTGTACACCGATTTACATACAGTATTTTGTGAAGTTCTTCATTATTGGAGTTACAGTTTTAGTGGTAGCAGTACCAGAAGGTCTTCCACTTGCAGTCACCATCTCACTGGCTTATTCAGTCAAGGTAAGTAGAAAATTGTTATGGAGATGTGTTATATTTGAAGCCCCATCTGACATAGGAATGCATATCTTGTTCTTGTTCTTTCTAGTTTTGAAGGTGAAAGATACATATAACTTTGCACTGTCTTCTTCCAAATTGTTGTGTCTTCCTCTCCCCAGCCAGATGTCTCTGTACATAGAGACACAAAGCTAAGCACAACTGCTAGACAAAGTTTCAGCCTAATTTTCATTAAATGGTATTTATGTTGTCAAATCATGTTATCTCCATTTTTCCCATCTGTAAAATTAAGGTAAGAATGTTGGTTATGTATTGTGGAACAGGTACAAAAGATGGTTCTCTGTAGTACAGCCTTCCAAGGCCTTTTTGCTTCCATTCTTCTGCTCTCACCCCCTATGGCAATCACTTCTCTACATAGGAACAGACTCATGTTTTTAAAAAAAGTAATTCAGAGCATACTGCTTCCTTGTTAACCCTACCGTGACTTCTCATCACACATACAGTTATGGCGCCCCTGAGTCCGGCCTCTACTTTCTAATTGCCCACCCCTCTCCCTCCCTGTGATCCAGCTTCACCAGCCTGCCAGCTGTTTAAAACATCCCAACTGTGTTCTTGCTTCAGGGCCCACTTCTTCCTTCTCTTGAATAACTCTATTCAGACCAGTGGATTTACAGTCCTTGATTTCAAGGTAGAATAATGAAAATGCGTTCGATGGCTTTGCTAACTGCTGTATACAGTGGGTAGTAATCTCTTCGAAGATTATTCATTTATTTTTATTTCATACCATGTGGAAGAGGGAAACTAAAAAAAAATTTTAAAAAGTTAAGCTTGCACAATTTTGATCTTCTAAAATAGTTTTACAAATAAAAGCAATGTGTACTTTATGGATGAATGATGTTCTTACAAATTTTCTAATGTTAATTAGCAGTTTTCCTTAAGTAGTATTACTGACATTGAGCAATATAAAGTAATTGGTCATAGTTTCTATGCTAGCACTCTTATCTGTTCCAGAGAGTAGGTAAATATTCCAGTGTTTTGCCATAGGCCTGTTGTGATAGGAGTATTTTTTTGTTTACTGTTGAGTTTATTTTCAGTTATTTAACTTTTTTGTTTCCCAAATAAAATGGTAAATGTGTCAAAATAATGATGAATTATTGTCCTTTTTGATGTTTAGTCTAGAAATAATGGAGGAAATGTAGGTTTTAGATAATCATTTTACCAATTCTTTCAGTGTTCACTAATGATAACAATTTTTCCATTGATCAGAAAGAAGGCAAGATTGATTTGTGTTGAATAGAAGATTAATAGAAACATTTTAACTGTTGTCCTTTAAACTTTATTAACTATGTATTTGGGTCTTAAATTACCAGTTTACTGTCCTTTCACTGAAGTGCATTTGTTAGGGATTTTCTCTTAGTGTTTTATAAAATTGAACAAATTTCCTTTACTGCAGAACTTAATTCTTTTTATCTTTAATACTTAATGTAAATACAAGTAATTTAAGAGGTACATATGTCTTCCCCACATTTATGTCCTTGAGGAACCAGTTCTTGCAGTATCTTACGTATTAGCTGCAGCTTCATACTTAGAAGCTTTTTATTTTAATTGGTGAAAGCTCCTTTTTTCCACTGGTGGGTGACTCAAGACTCATGTTTTCCACAAAATAAGGAGACTGAGTATTTAAATGCAGTATACTCTCATACTCCTCTGAGTACCAGTATACTTAGAATATTGCTCTTGTAACAGAACACTTAGCAGAAGCTGTTGGAAGCACGTGGTCAAGATGATTTGGGTGTGCATGCTAGTAACTATATTCATTTATGAGAATATGCTCTGCAGTGATAAAATGATCAAAACCAGAAAAGGCTAGTACTCTCTTTAGCTTATTTGAATATGTCAGATATACTGAAATTCGTCCAGTATTAAACTAATACTTAATATTGTATAACTGTATGTAGTTGGAAGTTTTAGTGTTGATTTTAAAGCAGGTAGGTATAATAATTTTAATATATTAACATGAATGGTTTTATAAGTAACTACAGTTGTTTCTGTCACTTTAGAAAATGATGAAAGATAATAACTTAGTAAGGCATCTGGATGCTTGTGAAACCATGGGAAATGCTACAGCCATTTGTTCAGATAAAACAGGAACATTGACAATGAACAGAATGACAGTTGTCCAAGCTTACATAAATGAAAAACATTATAAAAAGATTCCTGAACCCGAAGCTATTCCACCGAATATTTTGTCCTATCTGGTAACAGGAATTTCTGTGAACTGTGCTTATACGTCAAAAATATTGGTAAGGTTTCTTCAATAATTGGTTTCTGTATTAAAATTAATTTTCAAATCCATAGTGAATAGACTGTAATTTTTATACTTATTAAAGAAATTGAAGAACTGTATTGCTTTAGGTTTTAAAAGGCATGTAGCATCATATTGTATTCACTTTCTTTTCATGTCATTTGTGTGTTACAGGTGAGATCAGTTGATCACATACAGATTCTGTTTACTTGTACATTTTATGTTTTGAAACTCCTGTATTCAGAAACATTTAAGCTCAATAATCAAAGCAAGTTCTTAATGTTAAATTCTTACTAAGCTTATCATGTGAAAGACCAGGCTATCTTACTGCAGAAAGTCAGTTCTCAATTTTTTATACAAAATTTTGAAACCAGATTTTAACTTAATATATTTTATATGCTTGATGTAGACTCTGTTTTGGCTTTTCAGTAGATCCTACCTATAATATGGTCCTTTGACTTTTTCAGAATTAATGCTTGAACTAACTATAGGTTTGTGCTACTTTAGAATATTTTCAAGTTTTATTAAATCATATTTATAACTTAAAGCGTGAAATTATGTTCAGCTTGTTGATAAATGTGCAGTGATAGATATATGAAAACCATTGACAAAGTTGATATTCAAGTTGTTGAATGATTGAAAATTACATGAATGATTGTATTGGTGAGTTCCAGGATCTAGGTTCTACATCTGGCTCTGCCTTTTTCTAGCTAAAAGTCTGAGCTTTACTTTCTTCAGGTGTTAAGATAATTATAACAGCGCAGTAGCACTGTGGTGATCATACAGTACTTGTGAAGAAACAAAGAAGAACTAACGGTATTATAGACATTTAAGACAACAGTACTTTATTCATGTACTTCCAAGCGGTGAAGAATATTTAATATGGATTTAATTTTGAGTTATTTATAAATAAGTAATATTGAGTGGAAAAAGGAAAATTAAGATTTATTATGTTCACTGTGTGTCAGGAACCAACTATAGGCTTTCACTTGTTAATCACATTAATTTGTGGATCATAAGTGCTCCTGTTTTGCAGATGCTGAAGCCAAGGATCACAGTGGTTGGGCCACGTGCCGGAAGTTCTAGTAACTGGCAGGGCTGAGATTGGAATCATTGTCATTCTCGGCCAAGAGCTCTTTTCTGCCTCACATTTCTGTCCCTCTTGGAAATGCTCACATCAGTAGAAGTTTCTTATATGACTCATTTGGGGATTTGGCTTTCTGTCTTACATTATAAATAAAACTGTCAGAAAAACAAAATGATTCTAGCTTGTAAACCTTTTTCTCTTGTAGCCACCAGAGAAAGAGGGTGGATTACCTCGTCATGTTGGTAATAAAACTGAATGTGCCTTGTTGGGACTTCTTTTGGATTTAAAACGGGATTATCAGGATGTTAGAAATGAAATACCAGAAGAAGCACTGTACAAAGTCTACACCTTCAATTCTGTTAGGAAGTCCATGAGTACTGTCCTGAAAAATTCAGATGGAAGTTTTCGAATATTCAGCAAAGGTGCATCGGAGATAATTCTGAAAAAGTAAGAGTAAAACACTGAGATGAATGCATTGCTAACTATAGTTGCTTTGTGGAATATGTACATTTCTGTTATTATTGTTTTCTTTTGATGACTATCTGGTATTTGATGGGACCTAAGAGAGTTGGGCTTTATTTCATAGTATCTAGACATTTGTCCATGGTACTCGACCGTTTTCACATGCTATCATGTCTTACTATTTAGTACTGTGATAACGAAAGGAAAAAAATCCATTACATTCAGTCTGGTAGGCTTAATGAAGTAAACTTTAATGTTGTTTTTAGACCTGTTGTTTCTGCAGTTACAGTATCATGAAAATTAAAAAGCTCCTGGGAGGAAAAACTCAAATTTGTATTTGCACCACTGCATTATAGTTGTTAGGCTCAAAGAAATTAGGTGAATGAAACTAGAATAGCAAGACATTAAAGCTTGAGCTTGAGAAATTTTTTATGTCAAAGTCAGGTTTATCATATTCTGCTGCAATGTCATATTTAAATGTGTTTTCTAATTTTGAACAGTAATATTTCTTATTGACCTTTTATAGACCAGTGACATCAGTTTTGATTTTACATGTTTATATATGACTTCCCTAATGTCTGTCTGTTACTACAGGTTTTTAAATTATTTTGTTTTCCTAAATTATAGCAAGGAACTGTTAAGACAGCTTTGGAAGACTTGGAAATCATTTGAAATTGTAAAATTTAAAATGTCTGCTTTTAATTTGTTTCTGTGGAGCTTATAATCCAGGGTTACTTTGGTGAACACTTGACAGATTGTAATCTAATAAGCTTAAGACAAAGGATAAATGATAAATGGGTACAGAGTTTTAAAATGAGAGGTCATACCACAAAGGATGTGACATTTTAGACAAGTTTTAGTATAAAGTCAGATCATCAAAGTAAGGAAACTATATCAGAGTAAAGAGGCAGGAATGTGTAGGTCATATTGAGGAACTAACTAGTTGCATAATTCAGCTACAAAGTGATGAGCCGTAGTGGCCCACAGCACACAGAGCGTTCTTACCTTCACAGAATACTTGGTTACCTGA
The DNA here is from genome assembly GCA_028571685.1 of Heterohyrax brucei. Lineage (NCBI taxonomy): Eukaryota > Metazoa > Chordata > Mammalia > Hyracoidea > Procaviidae > Heterohyrax > Heterohyrax brucei. Next base: position 155,823,419 of record CM053142.1, on the reverse strand, counting down.
TTTTAGTGGGCAGGTTAGAAATCTCTCTCATTTCTGGTTAGTTAGGTAGTAGATAGATAGTATAGTGGATGAGCAGAGAGATTTTCTTCTTCCAAACAGTTAGGCTTTGACTCTTAAGACTCTAACTGGCTGTGAGATCTTAAGGCAAATTTTTCTGTTTTCTTCACTGAGAAAGGAGGTACTGACCATCAACGCAGTGCCAGTGAGATAAAATGATGCATCTAAAACACCTGGCGTGGAGCCTGATGGTAAATGTGCAGTAGGTTGTTCCCACTGTAGTACTTTCATCTTGTTGTAGAGCTTCGTGAATATTAGGCTGAGCAACTAAAACTTCACTAAGGAGGCCAGGCAGTGTGACTGAAGAGTTTCTTGTTGCTGTTTAAATCAAGCTATAATTGAATTTTTTTGCATCTGGGGATAAGGTGGACTGGAAGAAAAAAGAATGTACTGGAAACAATGTTTTCATGATGTTATTTATTCCATGGTTAAAATATAGGTCATGAAATAACTTCTCAGGTAAGACACTGGTAGAGCATGAGCTTTTTACCTCAGAGGACAAAATATTTGCAAAGTTTGTTAATTCAAATTAATGACTCATTTTAACTGGAGTGGTCAGATAACAGTTTATTCTCCTCTGCTAGTCGGGGTTTTTGGGGAAAAAGGTACAGGCATTGCATTTCCAAATGAGAACGTTTAGAGGCTCTTGGACATAACTGATAGAACCCCTGGTAGAGTAGTGATTAAGTGCTACTTCTGCTGCTAACTAATAGGTCGGCAGTTCGCATTCACCAGGCTCTCCTTGGAAACTCTGTGGAGCAGTTCTTCTCTGTCCTGTAGGGCCTGTATCAGTCAGAATCAACTCGACGGCCGTGAGTTTGGTTTTTTGGGCAACATAAATGATAAAGTGGAAGACTATCAAATGACAGTTACGAAGAAGAGAACTCTTCCCTTTTGTAAAGGAGAAGGTGAAAAGTGGGTATGATTTGGATCTATGACAGGGCAAACACATGTAATTCTCAGAGAGTCAGATCCCATGATTTCCAGACCTTCCAGTTCACTTACGCAGCATTTACTGTTATTTTTGTTAATCCTGGATGTTTGGATTCAACATTTTCTTTCAGATGCTTCAAAATCTTGAGTGCTAATGGTGAAGCAAAAGTGTTCAGACCAAGGGACCGTGATGATATTGTGAAAACTGTGATTGAACCAATGGCCTCAGATGGCTTGAGAACCATATGTCTTGCATTTAGAGATTTCCCAGCGGGAGAGCCAGAACCAGAGTGGGATAATGAAAATGACATTGTCACTGGCCTCACATGCATTGCTGTTGTGGGAATTGAAGATCCTGTGAGACCGGAGGTGAGGGCGCTTGCTGTGTTGTACATGGGCAGAGTCTCTGAACTGGGGAAGACTTAGGCATTAATTGAATTCAGTTTTCCAGTAAAATTCTTGAAGTTTGTGATTAATAGTGCCAGGGACACATGTGCTGCCTTTCTAGAGTCTCTAAGTAGACACCTCGTTCGGTGTTTACAGCACCGTTTCCCTGAACAGAGGCTCACACTAGGTAGGCTTTTTAGTAGATGTTTAGGCTAAATAATACCAAAACCCAAACCAAACCCATTGTTCAGTTGCTTCTGACTTAACGGCAAACTTATAGGTGGAATAGAACTGCCCCATAGGATTTCCAGGGAGTGGCTGGTAGATTTGAACTGCTGACCTTTTGGTTAGTTGCTGAGCTCTTAACCGCTGTGCCACCTAGGCTTCTAAATTATATAATAGGTGCCATTGAATTATCTGTTTTCGCACTCTGTAAACCAGTACTGTTGAGTACAACTTTCTGCAGTAACAGAAACTTTCTCTTTGTTGTTCAGTGCAGTAACTACCAGCTGCTTGTGACAGTTGCGCTCTTACAGAGAGGCTAATATAACTGAACAACTGATCTGTAAATAGCCACATGTGATAATGACTCTTGTGCTGGGAAGTATGGAATTCCAGACCCTTTTATTTTTCTGTCATTTATGCAAAACAAAAAGTTTGTTGAGTAACTGCTATGTGCCTATACTAGGCTCTAGGGACATAAAAATTTTTGAGATCTGAGGCGTGGCCTCAAAGAAGTCACTGTCTTGAGTGCAGAAAGATACACATGATTATAACTCAGGATGTTACTGTGTTTGTAAGTATATGCAGGGCATTTTTAAGAGAAGCATGCGTGAACCCTGCCTTAGTTTAGACATTCTTTCACACCGTTCTTAACAGTGCGCCGTATTTTGACAGATTAAAAAAAAGTTGACACAGAGGTTAACATTAGACAAAGTTAGTGTGGTAAAAAAATAAAGAAGTTGACACAGAGGTTAACATTAGACAGTAAAGCAAGTATGGTTCAGATCTCATGTCTGTCAAAAGTGCACACAAGCTTAAAAGACCACTCTACTATGTTAGAGGGTAGTGGAGGGTCGGGTCCAGTTGTCGTCTTGCATGCAGGAGACCCAGTTTCAGCACATTACCAATGTACCTCCAGTGTGGCCTCCACTCTCCTGTTGGTGGAGATTTTTGTGTTGCTGCAATGCTGAACAGGTTTTGGCAGAGCTGACCCAGACTGGGACTGGCCTGGTGGCCTACTTCTGAAAGTTAGCCTGGGACAGCTCTAGGGATCACCACTGTTCAGTTCCATTGTGCGTGAGGATATTATGAATTGGGGCCAGTTCTGTTGTATCTGACGCCAACAGTGCTATATTAAGCACTAGAGGAGGACCAGACAGGATTGCCTGGAGGTTACTTACCGGATGTGGGTCTTACAGAGGATGGTGATGTGTTAGTTAAACCAAGAAACAGCACTTTTTGAGAAAAGGAAACAGCATGAATAAAGGTATATGACTTTATCAACTACCTGATTCAGCACCTAATATGTTGTACCAGGCACCTTTCTGAGACACTGGGAATATAACGGTGGCCAAAGTAGTCATGATGTCTATATTCTAGAGAGGGAAAAGAGCCAAATAGAGTAATAGCCATGTGGACAGCATACCAGGGACAGTAAATGTGAAAAGTCGGATTTGGTCCCCACCCTCAGAAACCTTACATTCTGGAGGGCATACAGAGGACAGGGAGGGTGATAGTATGTAAAACAGTTAGAAATGTGATAAGGGTATTGAAACAAGGCAGCTGAGGGGGAGACCACGTTAAGTATCTGTCAGGATATGACGTTTGAGCTAAGATCAGATAGCCAAAAATGAGTCAGCCATGTACATAGCTTGCAAGAAGAGCATTCCAGGCAAAGGGGATGAAAAATGTAGAGGCCTGAAGGTGCGAAAAGTATTTAGCTATTGCAGCGATGGAAAAGAGGCCAGTGTGGTTGTAAGTGTGGAGAAGAAGGGGGAGGCAAGCTTATATTTGTCCTGACTAAACCATAAGGACTCTGAATCTTATTCTAAAATTCAGTGAGAAGTCATTAAAGAGATTCAGATTGGGAAATGACAGTATTTCTGTTGTTAAAATACTATTTTGGGTGCTGTATAAAAAATGGATTAGAGAGACAGAGGAATAAATGCAGGGAAGCCGTATGTATGACTGCAGTGATCCAGACAAGAGATGACCATGGCCTGGGTTGTGGGTTGGCAAGGAAAAAAGAAATAAAAGGAAGACTTTAAAATAAATAGAGATCAAACTAACAGGATGGCATATGTTGGGTTTGGGTGTATTGTTGGGGTGTCTGAGACATGTAAGTGTGCATGTCAAGTAGGTGTTTGGACCTAGGAGTCTGAAAGTGGTCTAGCCTGGAGAATTTGCATGTGAGCCTGAATAAGATCTGGGGACAAATGTTGTAGCTGCAGAAGAGGGTGTGGGACTGGAATGTGATAACAATTAAAAAGTGGTGGGGAAGAAGAGGAACCAGTCTCTGCATTGCAGGACTGAGTCGATGGTATATGCTATTACAGATGTAATAAGAAAATCACAAGAAGCAGTGTTTTAGAAATCACTGTTGAGTTTTCCGTTGTGGACTTCGGAGTTTAAAATGCTCGTGAAACATCTGGTGGATACATCCACCAACCTGATCAAAGGAAAAGTATCCAAAGTTTTACACATTGACTAAGAGTTTTAAAACTTACATAAATCTAATATTAAATCAGAGTATCCTCAACTTTTTTCCTTTGAAAACCATCACTGAGATAGTGCTCTCAACATTAAGGGACAGGGAGAACTTCATCCTTTTTTAACACATGTGAGTGGCACATTATTTTTTGATATCACAAAGTGAGATGGATAGTTTTATACCAGCATGAAAACAGTGTAATATGGAAGCTTTCTTTGAAAATTCTGGATTGCAGACTCTTGGTGTCAGGTAGCTTGATTAATTAGGTACCTAGCACAAAGCCAGTTTTACCATAGGCAGTTGAGTACCTGACCTCTCTTCAGTTCCTTTTCTGTACAAGTAGAAGTAGTTTGTGAATTTTAAGTGGAAGTAGTTGGTAGTTACTAAGTAATCCATGAGATGCGGTGGTGATGCAGTGGCTGTTAATTATGGGATCCCTGGTTCAAACCCACCAGTCACTCCACAGGACAAAGATGCGGCAGTCTGCTCCTGGGAACACTGCTGTGGTTGAGTACTATCAAGTCAGTTCTGACTCAGCAACCCTGTGTGTGTGTGTAAAGATTATAGCCTGGAAAACCTTGTGGGCAGTTCTGCTCTTTCCTCTGGGGTTGCAGTGATTGGAATTGACTCAGCAGCCCTCAGTAGTTGCAAAATGTTAGTTTGCCTTTATTAAACGTTATTTGCCACACAGTTTGATTTTAGACTAATTTCTTCATTGTTACTTTGTCCAAATGATTAGGGGTTACTAAGTCAGGGAGTGTGTGTGTGTGTAATATATTATATATATACAAATTTAATCTTTATGTTAAATGAGATAATCAGGATGTGTATTATGTGATTGACTAATGTTTTCAAAATCAAATAGTGATTTTTGTTGGGTTTTTTTTTTTTACTCTCAGCAGGCTTTAGCCTTTTGCTCACTGTCGTGTCACTGGTACCTAGCACAGTTCATGATATTCAGTAAATACCAGTTTGAGTAAATACATAGGATATGACCTGTGGTGATTTGAATGACCAAGAGTTGATTAGGGAGAAAAGCTTTTACAGCGTAAGCCTTAACACTTACAGATACGTATGTGGATATGTTGCTCATAATTATATCACACACACGTAGCACCCTATCTGGAAATAGCCCCCTTAGAAAATATCTAAGAGCAACTATGTTCCTCAGCGTATTTCATTTAGTAGTTAAAAAAATAGTGTAAGTTCCAGTTATATGCCAGGCACTTGTTTGTTAAATGAATGAAAGGTATTTTATTAGGCATTAGTGATGCAGAGATGAGAAGATAAATGTCCTGCCTTCAAGGAGCTCATTGATTTTCTAAGGACTCAGGTGAATAGATAACTATAACATGATACGATGAATAATAATAGAGGTTTATGTAAGATGAATGCACAGTTCTGCTTTTTGCGGGCCAAGAAAGCTGCAGAAAAGTTTCATTTAAGATGGATTTAGAATAGATAATCACAAATAGCCTACAGGCCATATTTAGCCATCAGTCAAATTGTCTTGGGCGTGTGTATGTCTGTGTGTGTGCATGTGTGTGCACTCACACGTGTGTGTGTGTGTGAGACAGACAGACACAGAGAACATGTCAGTTTGGGGAAGTGACACACAAATCTGGATTTCTGTTCCTTTTGAAATCTTAGGACTGTCATTCCACCATGGTAAAAAGAGTCTAGCTGAATAGCTGTTTGCTCAGTCATTATCTCAGGTTTGTCATTGTCATTGTTTTCCATATTTTTTGTTGGCTAGCAAGACTGTCTAGCATTTATTTGAACTTTTGCTTTTTGCTCCGGTAGAATTAGCATGGACCATCTGGCTAGAGAAGTGTAGGAAAGGAATTTTTTTTTTTAAGGGCAGAAAACTACAGAAGCAGAGGCAATAATGTAGGCTATTTGTTTATAGCAAGTGATGTGTAACAGAGAATAGTTTCTTGACAAGCCAGAAAACCAGGCTGAGGCTAATTATGATACCCTGCTATATTGACAGCTTTGTCATTTATAGTTGAACAGTTCAGGACTTGTCAGACATTTTTAAGAAAGTATATTGGTATATTAGGAAAAAGAACTCCACCATCAAGTGTGTAAGATGTTTTCAGTGGAAATCAAACACAGAGGCCGGGATACCAGTTAAAAAACTGTGTAACGGAGCAGCATGATGCCGGGAGGTTTTGAGGTAGCATCCACAAGACTCCTGCCTTCAGAGACAAAAGAGGTACAGGTGGCCTTTTTAAGTTTCTGCTAGTTTAGAAATACTGCCTCCATTTTAGACCCTCAGATTCTGATGTCTACTCAGGAAGAGCTGTGAATCTGGCTTTCTTTTTCTATGTGATCGGGAAGTCGCTATCACATAGTAGGTGAAGGTAGGGGAGTCCGTGAGGTCTGCTCAGGAAGAGCTGTGAGGCTGGCCCTTTTACTGTGTGATCGGGAAGTTGCTGTGATACTGTAGGGGAAGGAAGGTATGGGAGTCCACGAAGTAGCCATGAAAAGTATGGAGAGAGTAAGAAGCAAAGTCACCTGACCAAAACCTAAGGTTCATGTAATCTGGGCTGTACAACCAGAAAACGTAAAAAGCCAAATGGAAAAAATTAGCTGGAATGATGTTAAGCAGGGAGCTTTCCAAAGCCTTTGGAACTAAAATCATGGGAGTCATTTCAGTAGGGTGACAACTGAAGATGAAGCCTGAACTAGGCAAGCTTAAAACATACTGAATATCTTGAGCTGAAATTGAAGTTGCAGTTACTTATACAACTAAAATGTAATGCACACTCGGTAGTTCACCCCCCCCCCCCAGAAATACTATTTTTCTTAATGATGATAGGAATTTCTCCCTGCAAACCAGGTACCAGATGCAATAAAGAAATGCCAGAGGGCTGGCATTACTGTGCGGATGGTCACTGGTGATAACATCAATACTGCTCGGGCCATTGCTACCAAATGTGGCATTTTACACCCTGGGGAAGATTTCCTGTGCCTAGAAGGTAAAGATTTCAACAGAAGAATACGGAATGAAAAAGGAGAGGTGAGATTTTTAAAAGCTTTCTTTGTTTGTTTTCTGTTTTAGTTGATCTGTTTTTGTTTTTTTTTTTTTTTTTTTACATTAGGAGTTTAATTAAGAAATACATATTGAAGATGTATTATATGTTAGGCACTGCACATGCATAAATGTAGTCTACCCTTCAAGGGAAAAAAATTTAACATTCTAGGAGATTAAAAAGGCTAAGTGACAAACTGCTCTGAAGGGAGTGAGTGGTTTAGCTAGGGATGCCTTGTGAAAGTAGTAATGTTCAGACTGGATCAGTTTCAGAAGTATAATATGTATAAGGAAGTATTGAGAGATGAGTTTGGAAAGGTTCATGTGGAGTATATTGCAAGCTTCTCGAGCTTTTTATGCTAAGCCAAGGCATTTCTGTCTTCCTAGGCAACGGGAAGATTTTAAAAAGTTGATCTTCTATTGATAATCCATATAGCAGTGGTTTCCAGATTGGAGCATGCCTCAGAGTCACCTGGAAATCACAGCTTGCTGGGTTTCCTCCCAAGTTTCAGATGGGAGAGGCCTAGGGTGGTGCTCCAGAATTTGCATTTTGAACGAGTTACAGGAGTTGCTGAGGCTCTGTTGGTCTATTAACCACCCTAGGAGAACCCCTGATACATGTGATAGCTAATCTTGGGATTATGAAGCTAATTTGGGACATATTTTAACTTGAGTAAAAATTTATAGATCGAGCAGGAGCGGATAGACAAGATTTGGCCAAAGCTTCGAGTACTTGCGAGATCATCTCCTACTGACAAACATACACTGGTTAAAGGTGAGTAGATTTTACTGTTATTTTACTGTTATTTTACAATTTCTTAATAGGGAAACATGTTCTACTTAGGAAAATAGTACTAGATACTAAATATTAGATTGAATCATAGGTACCTTTTTCCAGTAAAATCTAAATACATTTCATTTTGCTACTTTCGGTGAGTGTTTATCTTTAGTGTTTAGATCAAGATATTGCTCCTTTTGTTTCTTAGTTTCTACAGTTGGTCTGTGCCCAACATCTAAACAGTTTCCATTTCTATGTTTATTTTTAACAGGAAGTCTGTCAATTGAGCTAGTTGGGGTATTCTGTAGAATTACCGTATTAACTAACAAGAATGTCTTTAAAGCACAAATATTTACTTTTATTTAAGGTATAATTGACAGCACTGTCTCAGAACAGCGCCAGGTGGTAGCCGTGACTGGTGATGGTACAAATGATGGTCCAGCACTAAAGAAAGCAGATGTTGGATTCGCAATGGTAGGAACCTATTCGAGTATTCAGATGTAGTTCACTCGCAAGGGTTTTTGTTTTTAATTACTATTGATTTTAAACATTGCCCCTTAGATTAATTGAACGGATACTCAATTAACCTAAATTGGTTTATAATCCTAATTATTTCATATACTACCATTGTTTGATACAGTGAATCTGTCTAAAAAAATACTTTGAATAATTGTAATAATATCATTTACTTACCTTGTAGTCTGTAAAGCAACAACCCTCTTTAAGTAAAGACATGCTTAGAACAATTATGTGTATTTAAATTAAAATTGTAATTTAGAATCTTCCACTAAGCAGAGAATGTCTCAAGTGTAAGTGAATATCATCATTTAATATATGGACATAATCTTTTAGATTAAAAAAACAGTCTACTTCTGTTCACCAAAATCCTTAATTTAGATTTGATTACAGAGTTAGAAAATTTTGTGTTTCATGACCATGTTCTTGTAAGCATAAGTATTGGTGAAATGTTGACTCTGAAATGAGTATCATGAAACATACATACATGAATAGTAAATGATGGCAGTTAGGTTGCTAATCAGCTTTTTGGAGAGTTTTCCAGTGTTGGACTGAATTATAATGCCTTCTATACTGTAGAAAATTTTAAGTATTGTATTTTAGAAAATGCAGGTCCATGATTATAATTCCCAAATTCAAAAATCTCAGAAAATTGAATTTTTTTTCCTAGATTTGCAGCAAGTTCATTTGACTGCAAAACTTGTTCTGAATTCATGTGAGGCATATATTTATCACAGTTAGTGTGAAACTTCTTAGTAATTGTAAAGATGTTAATGTGTTTTTATGGGGTTGTAATTCCCCTCTGAGAACATATCATAAGGTATGTGCACTCATTATCTTCCTAAAATAACAGAGATTTTGAATTGTGAAACACAGTGGGTATTGATCTGTACCACTGTTTATTTGCATAATTTGTCTCCTTACCATTTTGCTGCCACCATAGAGGTTTAGAGGAAGAATCTCCTTTGTTCTTTCAATGGGAGGGGAGGAGATGGGAAAAACTTAGTTGAGTCAGTTGCTCTGAACCCAGAGATGCCTGCTCTACCTATCGCAGACTTAACAAGGTTGGCAGCTACAGCCAGGATGAGCTGCAGGAGACTTGGGGCAAGTAGCTGAGGAGGTAGTAATTAAGCATTGTTCCTTTAGCTTCAGGCACACAGGATCGTGTACTGTGAGAAACAGAATCGTTCGTCACTGCTTTTCAGCATTTAATAGGATTTTTTCTTTTCTTGGCTACTTTGATGTAGGCAATTGACCATGAAGTCAATTTACATAAAACAGTGCATCTTAAAAAAGCTTCCTTCCCAAAAGTTGCGTGTAAGACAGAAACCAAGAGCTTTAAATACACACACGTAAATATAGTAGTAGAAGCAAAAATACAGGGCAGTGGCTGCTTTGTTTGGGGGTTTTTGTTTTTTTACTTGCTTTTCTTTCCCCAAAGCCCTGATAGCCTTGGGCTCATTGCTCCACCCCCTTTTTTTTTTTTTTAATGGTAGCTTATCAAAAACCTAAATTTATTTGAAAAACACAATGAAAGGATAACAAGTACACTTATCTAAGCACCCTTGTTCAAGCTTGAATTTGCTTTGGCTGTATATTTGTTATGTTCTTCGGTTGCTTATTTCAAAATTGAAAACCAAAATTACTTGTTTTAGAGATTTTATTAGATGCCCACAAGAAAAATTGGTATTGATTAGTGTCCTATGTTTTGAGCAGAAAGAGAATTTTGAGCACTCATTATTTTACAAATTCAACATTAAAGGAAAATTTGATAACAAAACATTTACAGAAAAAAATCTAGTATGGGGACCTTACTAGTTTGCAGAGGTCTAGGGTTTTTCTGTCAGTCACTGTTCCTGCGCACTAACTACAGACACTGAGAAAGGTTTTTCTGGAAGAGGTGTCATTTGAGCTGAGAGAGAAGAGCATATAGGCAAGTGCTGGCAAGACACCCTCATTCAGTAGTGAATTAAACCAAAAAACCAAACCCCTGGCTCTTGAGTAAATTGTGACTTGTGCGACCCTATGGGACAGAGTACAATTGCTCCATAGGGTTTCACTGGTGCATTCCATCTGCTGATTTTAAACATTGTAATACCAGGGCTTCTTTAAAACTAAAAGCAAACCAAAGCCATTGCTGTCAAGTTTATTCCTACTCATAGCTACCCTATATGAGTCTGAATCAACTCAGTTACACCAGGTTTGGTTTTCCAGGCTCCTTGATGAAAAACCAAACCTGTTACTGTTGAATCATAGCAACTGTATGGAACAAAGTACATTTTTCCTACAGAATTACTAAGGAGTACCTGATGGATTTGAACTGCCGACCTTTTGTCTAGCAGCCATAGCACTTAACCACCATGCCACCAGGGTTTCCGTAGAAGCAGTTGCCTTGTTGTTTTGGAGCCCTGGTTGTGGCAGTGGAAACCCTGGTGGTATAGCGGTTAATGCTGCATCTGCTAACCGTGTGGTCCGCAGTTCAAATCTGCCAGGCGCTCTTGGAGACTGTTCTGTCCTGTAGGGACTCTGGGAATGGGAGGCAACAGTAATGGTTGGGTGGTTGTGCAGTGCTTAAGAGTGAGAGCTGCTAACCAAAAGGTCACTAGGTCAAATCCACCAGCAGCTCCTTGGAAACACTAGAAGGCAGTTCTGTTGTGCCCTGTGGGATCATTAGGAGTTGGAATCCAGGCAACTGCAGTGAGCTGCAGTCTTTTTTGTTTTTGATATGTGCCATCCAGTTGATTCTACTCACAACGGTCCTGTGTGACAGTAGAACTACCTCTTAGGGTTTCTTTAGCTGTAATCCTTACAAGAGCAGATTGCCAGTTCTTGGTGCCCTTCTCGCTAGCAGCCTAGCACATGATGACTGCGCCCCCAGGACTCCTTAGAAGTACCTGAACATAGTTAAAAAAAGGTGTGGTGTTGGTGGGTGATCTGCTGTGAGCAGGGAGGATTGATGGAGCCACTTAAAAAGGACCTTGAATACCCAAATAAGGAATTCTGGCTTTTATCCTGTAGAATAGCACTTCCCAAGCAGAGTTCTGAATTTTGAATAGAGTTCTAATCTTAATTAAATTAAGATTAGAGATGCAGAGCTGTTTTAACTTTCTTAAATTTGTGTGACAATGGAAGTAGCTTTTATTAGAACATCAGTTAAAAATCTTTTTGTGTTTGTATGTGCTTCACATAAAATTTTACAGAGCAAGTAGATTTCTCATTCAAAAATTCATACACAGATTGTGTGATGGCAGTGGTTGCAACCCTCACGGTGTGTCCGCACCTTCCTCCTTCCCACTCGGGTTCCTCATTTCCATTCACCTAGTTTTCCTGTCCTTTCCTGCCTTCTCGACTTCCTTTGGAGCAGGGGCTACGCGTTAGGTCTTGTGTAATTGATTTCACTAAGGGGCCTGTTCCTCACGTATCTGTCACTGTCTGTTGTATAGGTCTGCCTAATCATTGGCTGAAAGGTGGACTTCAGGAGTGGTTTCAGTTTTGAGTTAGCAGGGTATCTGGGGACCCTAGTCTCAGGGGTTCATCCAGTTTCTGTCAGACCAGTAAGCCTGGGCCTTTTTTGGAGATTGAAATTTTCTCCATTTTTCACCTGCCCAGGACCCTGTGTTTTCTTCAAGTTACCTTTGAAGTATTTAAGGGTTTTGAACAAGGAAGTGATAAGATTTACATTGACAGTAGTTCGTGCCCCAGTTCTCCTCTCAGTCATCGAGAGACATCTGGGGCTCCTGCCAGTTCTACCTTCTTGGGGATAGCTTTCCCCAGCCTCTGACGTGCTCTGACCTCAACTGGCTGTTTCTCTCCTTGTTTGCCATGCAGGAGGGTCTCTTGTGTCTCTCTTGTGTGGGAGTTTTCTCTCCTGTGTCGGAGGCTGTGCGCTCTGCGGTTTACACCCTCGTCTGGTAGAGCCGCCTCTTCTAGTAGCTCCCTGAGAACGGGCTCATGGAAGGGAAACTTTTTCATAACTTTGATGACCCCAGATCTTTCACCGTTCTACACTCTTCTTTCTTAATCTGGCTCGGTTTGAAAATTTAGGATAAAATTCATTATCACTGAGAATTTTCAATTCATTCTTCATTGTAAATCATACTGTTTTGAATGTGGAGCCTTTGTAAGATTTTTTTTTTCCTCTCTGTTGGGATGTAGATCCTTTGTTTTCAGTCCTCTGCAGTGTCAGAATGATTTACTATGAAAATTCACATTAATTTTGCAAAATTTTCCTAAATTAATATTATTCCCTCTGTACTGTTTCTTTTATAATTTCTCTTCCCTCTCTCCCTTTATTTTGGACCTCATGGACTTAACCTATTTTGTCTATTTTTTCCTGTTTATTGTGCTTGTATATCTTGCATCAGTTTCAGGGAAATTTGTTTTTTCACATTGAACTTCCAAGAGGTCTTTTTTGATCTCTGAGGTTTTCTTGGTTTAGAATCTGATCTAAATTTATTGATACACTTTTTAGCTCTCTGAGGATTTGTTTTTTGCTCTTTCTTCATCAGCTTTGTCTCCTACAGAGGCTCTTAGTTTTGGTCTCTATCTTTTAGATGAGCGCGTTCCTGGAATGTCAGGAGGTCTGTGGTTGTCTGTACACATGTACCAGTGGAAGCGCAAAAGCTGAGAAGCTCTATTTCTGTTGATGGGCTTTATCAGCTGTGGACTTGTTTGGGTGATCTGGCGTGGTCTTTTCTGTACAGATCCTTTAATTGCTGTATTTCTTTTAAGGCTGAATAAATTCATCACAAAAAGAATCTTCAGATTTGCTCCCTGCAGGACAGTCTTGGATCCAGAAGGCTAGAGGTCACAACATTCAATAAATGGAATTACTCTGAACCCTGTTTTTTCAGTATGGCAATCCACTATACTCCACAGGGCCTGATGTCCACCCGTTGCGATGTTCTGTGCTGGACCATCTCCAGCAAATAAGTCTGCAGTCTACTGGCAGAGTGTGGAGGGTAGCCGATGCACAGATACGAGAAGGGGATCTAAGGATCTAACTTCTTTTTCTTTTACTTTTATTATTGATGTACAGAAGTACACACATTACAATTACACAGCTAAATGAATGATTCTGTGCACAAACTTGTTTAATGTGTGCAGAAAGAAACAGAACATTACATACAACCCCAGAAGCCCCATTCATAACTGCTACTACCCCTCTTCACACCAAAGGTAAGCAGTGTACTAATTTTTAACACTAAAGAGGATCAGTTTGGCTTATTTTTGAACTCTGTACAGAAGATTCATGCAGTTATGTATTGTTGTAAATCTGGCTGCTTTCAGCATTATGTTTGTGAGGTTTATCTGAGTTGCAACATGTAGCTATAGCTCACTCATTTTCATTAATCTGCAAACTATTAATCTGTCCCATTCTACTGTTGATAGACGTTTGAGATGTTCGCAGTTTGGAGTCTCTAAGTACACCTTCAGGGTCTTCAGTGGACTTCCAAGAAATTCTCCTGTTCTTGTTCTCATCTTCACCTGTCCTTCCACAGTTACCGGGTGCTGCCAGACCCTGAGCCTGTTTACAGGGGCCCTGCAGTGCACTAAAGGTCACTTCTCTGCCTTCTGTCTCGTTGGCTTAAGGCTCACCTGTCTTGGGTCCGCTAAGTTACTTACCGTGTAGCTGTTTACTCTCCAGCCTGAGTTTCCGTCAGCGTCTCCTTTCCCTCTTTCTTTGTTTTGGTGAATATTTTTTGTTTCAAAAAAAAGCACCATTTTTGTGTGATTTTTGGAAAGAACTTGGGTAAATGCCTTTGTTTATTCCTCCATTTTTAATTAAATTTGAACTTTATTTTCAGTGCCTCCTTGTATTTGATTTCTACTAAGATACCTTTCTGAGATATGATATCTCTTAAACTAAATTACCTTCTTTTGTAGTAAATTTAAGTCAGTAATTATTAACCATAGTAGTATCTTTTTTGTGAATTTTATATTATCTTTTTAAATATTTAAAGTTCTGTTTTAAGCATTTAGTCTAATTCACAGAATTTTTTTTAATAGGGTATTGCTGGAACTGACGTAGCTAAAGAAGCATCTGATATTATTCTCACAGATGACAACTTTACAAGCATTGTTAAAGCAGTTATGTGGGGACGAAATGTCTATGACAGCATCTCAAAATTCCTTCAGTTCCAGCTTACTGTTAATGTAGTAGCAGTGATTGTTGCTTTCACGGGTGCCTGTATTACTCAAGTAGGTGACAGTTTATTTATTGAAACTTGTTTCATTTTAAAATAAAAATGTGTATCGCATACCTTTTTGAAATACTTAATATCTGAACAAACAGAAGCTTAATATTTTAGGTTAATTACTGTAAGAATATAATCCTCTTCTGTTCCTTAAGTTTTTAAAATACTAAAGACTTTCTGAGAATTGCTGAGCCCTTGGGTAGTTGCGAATATCTATTAGGAAACATATCTTTTTTAGGATTCACCGCTTAAGGCTGTGCAGATGCTGTGGGTAAATCTCATAATGGATACACTTGCTTCCCTGGCTCTGGCAACTGAACCACCCACTGAGTCTCTTTTGCTTCGGAAACCTTATGGTAGAAATAAGCCTCTCATCTCTCGCACGATGATGAAGAATATTTTGGGCCATGCGTTCTATCAACTTGTGGTAGTCTTTACACTCTTATTTGCTGGTAAGAATTTTATCTCTAACAAAGCTTCGGTTAACTGATTCTGTTCAAAGCCAGTATCATCCAAGACATGTTCATGGTACAGTTTTTTCAAGAAATTAATTGTTCTGTCCCACCTCCTTGTTTAGCTTCTCTTTATCAGAGAGAGCTTAGTACTCTTGGGAGTCAGTGTGCTAGACGATGAGCTCGAGTGTAAAGAGCCCTATTTCTCATCCTGACTCTCCACTTCCCCAGATCCGTGGTCTTGTGCAGCTCACCCGAGTCTGAGGAGCTTCAGGTTCCTCAGCTGGACACAAGGGCTGTGCTAGATAATCACGGGTCCCTGCCATCGCTTACTTTCCCTACTGTCATTTGAGATCGAATAGTCTGGCTGAGCTTTATTATCATTTCGTACTTCTTTCAAATGTTAACTTGTTTTGCATGTTAATTACAGAGGAGTCATTTTTCATTCTTTCAGGTGAAAAGTTTTTTGATATCGATAGTGGAAGAAATGCTCCTTTGCATGCTCCTCCTTCAGAACATTATACTATTGTTTTTAATACTTTTGTGCTGATGCAACTTTTCAACGAAATTAATGCCCGGAAAATTCATGGTGAAAGAAATGTGTTTGAAGGAATTTTTAACAATGCCATCTTCTGCACAATCGTTTTAGGCACTTTTGTGGTACAGGTGGGTAATTAGAAAAGATACTGTCAAATTGGATTTTTATGTAGGAAACCTTAGGTAAACAGGTGAACTGTTCCAGAAATTAGTTGACAGCTACATATTTGGGACTTCTGTGTTACCTGGATGTTTCAAAAAGTAGTTTTAGATATCATAAGTGACACTTTGCCCTGTCCTGAAATTCTGAATGTCAAAAGAGTATATAAAGCTTTTATTACTTAAGTTGTATTACTGATTCTGTGGTTGTGGCCCTTTACAGTCTCCTGTTCTAATTGTTGAAAACTATTCAAAACTATTATAATTTTGATGATGTTGTTTAAAACAGGCTCCAGAGTTGCTGCTTTTTTTCACTTCTGCTAGAGTGATCACTTTAGTGCTGCTAGCCGTTAGTAGCAGTTGTGTTTCTATAAATGAGCTTATTATTAAATAACAAGAGTTTTGACGTGAGTATTTTTAAATCCACATGATTCAAAATGACTATATCATATGGGTACATCTAGTTTTTCATTTTATAATACTGTCATAACAAAACCTACAGGGAAGTGGAGAAAAGAGGTATGAGGGGTGAGATTGACATTTGCATGCAACAGTTTTATGCAACTGTGTCCTATTATGATCTTTGACTTTCTGATTGTTAATGGTAGAATCTGGAATCAAGACAGGTGAGTGAATTATGCATGTTTCTCACAGGGAAGTCAGTGAACAAAATAAGATTGAGAATTAACAAGTGAGCCTTTTCAGTAGTAGAATCATGTAAGGACTGTACTGTGTAGAGGGAAAAATGAAAGAATTTTAAACAGTCTATTCAGCCTATACCTTGTGCACTAGAAAGCAGTATGCAGACCCCAGCTTGTTTAGCTGTCAGTTCCTGTAACCTTTGGGGGAAGTAAAAACTAGTGTTTATAAGATGTTAAAATTACAGCTTTTGATTGTTTTAAAATCAAAGTTTATCTGTTTTGATGGCAGATTTCAAATGCATATCTATCAAGCATATCTGACCAGTTAGTTTCCATCAAAGGCCATTATCTGTCAAAGTTAATGTCAAGTGTCATTCTTCAGTGCTGCTGTAACAGAGGTCTGTGGGCCAGCTGGTGGTCCACAGGGAGATAGTTTACACCAGAATATAAATTAACTGTAGCAGTTATCACATTGTTTATTTCTGGTAAAAGTTTTATTGTCATTGCTGCTGGAGTTGTTATTTTTGCTGGTGTTAAGTAGTTGTAGTAAACGTATCTTGATGAAGGAAATAGTACATCAGCTTGCTTTATCCTGTTGGGGGCCAGCACTTTGAGTAGCACTGTTCTAGGCAGACAGTTAGATAGAAAAATGTGGCGCTTGATTTACACCTTCTTATTTTTGTTTCTGAAACAGTCTAGCCAAAGTCCTACCTGATGGTAGATCTTCGGTACCTGAAGGACTTCACCTTATAAATTGCATTAAATTTAATTTATGTTTTATTGAACAGCTGATTTTTATTCTCAGTCGGTTTTTTTGTTAGGTTATGAAGTTCATAATCCTTAGCTCTCCATAAATAATTTTTATTTCTTTGTAGCACTTAACATAGAAATAATTGTTTTCAAAGTATGTTCCAAAAAACACAGAGCCCTTGAGTTACTCTTGAGGCATCAGATGATAAAGTTTAGGAAATGTAGCTTATTCTTACCTAGCTCTTGGAGATTCTTCAAGGAATGTAGTTAGTGCTTGTGAGAATGAACTTTAGAGTCAGTCAGCCTTGCGTTTAAATCATTGTGCTGCCTCTTACTAGTTGGCATTACAGGTTATCATATTTTCATCTGTAAAATGGAGCTCCTTTGTTAGGTCATGTCATAGAATTAGTGGCACTTTACAGAAGACCATCCATGTAAAGCTCTGCACTTAGTACCTCACAGTGAGCATAAACAAAGGTCAGCTGCCTTTGTCTTTCCCCGAAACAATTCAAAGAGAATTGAGAAATCCTGCAGTTAGGAAACCCACTGAACTTTGTTTAATCCACTTTTTAAAGGAGAACATCTGATTTCCTTATTACACATTTGAGAAACGCTTCAGTAGTCCATCTAAATACACCGAGTTAAAAAGTGCACATAAGTGTTAAGCAGGCTGTTGAGTCTACAGTGATAAACAAAAATGACATAAGTTGAAACTATTTTCTAGTACAGGGTTGATCTGAGATGTGTATTAAAGAATATTATTTCTTCCAGTTCTAAAGAAAAAGGTTAGTATTTCTTATGAAACTGAAGATAGCCAGTGAAAATCATCATTGGTTTGTTTCACCAGTATTTTTTTAACTTCCTTTTAATATCTTTATACAAAAAAGATAAAGTTTACATTTAAAGCATTTTGATAACACATATGCAAATCCATGTTGAACTTTTTTTGTGCTCATTATTTACCTAGTTTACAAAGGAAAATTATTTTATGTCAGTGTTAAAATGCAGATGAGATTGTCGGAGCAGGTACAGTAGCAGCTGGCTGGGCTGTTAACAAACCACTTGGAAATGCAAGCATAGAAATATTCTTGACTTTGACACTTATGTTTATCTGAAACCAAACCACAGCTGTAGCCATTGAGTCAGTTTTCACTCATAGCAACCATACAGGACAGAGTAGAGTTGCCCCACGGGGTTTCAAAGGAGAACCTGGTAGATTTGAACTGCTGACCTGACCTTTTGGTTAGTAACCTTGGCACTTAACCACTACACCAAGCAGGGTTTCCAGAAGACTGGGAAAAAAATTTGGGATATGACAGATACATTTGGTGTTTAAAATCTATAAGATACTGCAAAACTTTATCAACACAAAGATTAATTTAAAAATAAATGATATGAGCAGGCGCTTCACCAAAGAAGACTTTCGGGCAGTACCTTAGTTATCTAGTGCTGCTGTAAGAGATACCACAAGGGGATGGCTTTAACAAAGAGAAGTTTATTCCCTCACAGTCCGTTAGGCTAGAAAGCTGAATTCTGGATACTTTCCGTTGGCTCTGGAGAAAAAAGGTCCTTGTTGTCAGTCTTCCCTTGGTTTGGAAGCATCTCAGCACAGGAACCTCAAGTTCAAAGGCACACTCTGTTCCTGGACTCCTTTTGTGGTGGTATGAGGTTCCCCTGTCTCTCTGCTTCTGTCTTTTACATCTCAGAAGAGAGTGTCTTAAGACATTATCCAGTCTTATATGCCTCATCAGTGTAACTGCTGCCGATGCATCTTATTAAATCATAGGGATAGAATTTATTCTACACAGGAAAATTCTGTCAGATAAGAAAATGGTGGACAGTCATGCATATGGGAAACCATGGTGTAGCTAATTTGATAAACATGTTTTTGAGGGGACAGATTTCAGTCCATGACTGGCAGCAAACATACATGAGGAAATGTTCATCATCATAGAGAGGTAAACCTACGGTGAGATACTGTCTCACCTCAGCAAGGCTAGCTTTAATCTAAAAAACAAAATAATAAGTGTTGAAGAGGCTATGGAGAGACTGAAACACTGCTGGTGGAAATGTAAAATTGTTCAACCATTTGGGAAAATCAGTTTCTAATTCCTTAGAAAGCCACAAATAGAAATAGCCTACAATCCAACAATCCCACTCCTTGGAATATATACTAGAGAAATAAGAGCCATCACATGAATATATATATTTGCACATGCATGTTCAGTGGAGCACTGTTCACCATAGCAAAAAGATGGAAACAACCTAGGTGTCCATCAGCAGATGAGTGGATAAACAAATTACAGCATATTCACACAGTGAAATACTACACAAGAGTCAAGAATGTTGGATCTGCAAAACATAACATGAATGAACCAGTATTATGCTGAGTGAAAATAGTCTCAAAGGGACAAAGACAATATAACTATTGTAAAAACATAATATAGGGAGAATCAGCATAACTGGATGAATCCAAAAGCTAAGAATTTTCCTGAATGTAATCAAACACTTCGAGGGACAAAGTAGCAAGGGCTGAGGTCTGGGGACCATGGTTTCAGGGGACACCTGCATCAATTGGCATAACACAGTTTGTTAAGAAAATATGTGCATCCCATTTTGGGTAGACACTTTGGGGGCTTTTAAGCATGCAGCCATGTAAGAAGCATCAATTGGTCCCAACTCAACCTGAAGCATAGTAGAATGAAAGACATCAAAGACATACGGAAAACATGAGCCCAGGAGACAGAAAAAGGGCAGCATAAATCAAACATGAGTGTCAGCCTGATACCAGAAGAATGAGATAGTGCCCAGTTGCTGCTGATGACCACCCTGACAGGGAACACAACAGAGAGCCCCTGATGGAGTGGCAGAAAAGTGGGGTGCAGAACTCAAATTCTGTTTACAAGTCCAGACTTGATGGTCTGACAGACTGGAGGGATCCAGGAGGAAGTGGTCCCTGGACTCTGTTAGCCTGGAACTAAAACCATTCCTGAAGCCAACTCTTCAGGCATAGACTGGACTAGGAGACAAAAAGAGATACTGCTGAAGAGCCTGCTTCTTGTCTCAAATAGATACATTGTAAGACTAAATGGGCAGCTGCTGTCCAGAGGTGAGATGAGAAAGTAGGAAGGGACAGGGATTGGTTGAAGGGACCACAGGAAATACAGATTGCAGAGGAGGAATGTGCTGTCACAGTGGGGGAAGAACAGCTGGAATCACATAACAGTATAACGTTTTGTATAATAAACTGACTTGAATTGTAAACTTTTACTTAAAGCACAATAAAATAAGAAATATTGTTGACGTGAAGAATAGTGGAATTGACAAGTACCTATCACCTGAATTGGAATTAAAGTACAATTGCTAGGAATCAAGTTTGTATAAATTTTTTTTAAGTTTAAAAAATTCACTGCTGAAGTGATTGCCTTCGGTGTTTGGCAGCAACTGTGTGCCACATGGAAGAGGGGCCTTTCGGGTTTGTGAGGGGTGAGCATAGTTATTGACCTCATGATAGTCCCTCATGAAAGGAGAGATGTGTAAGTACTGCTTTATGAGTTGTGTGTACGTAAATTGTTGGACATTATAAGGGAGAGCAAACTTGTGAGGACATGCCACCTGAGTCAGCACGTATTTCATAGAAGCTTACAGGTTGCTTCTGTTCTCTAACAGTCCTTTCATAGTTATCCTAACACCAAAATGTTACCTGAGAATGAACAGCTCTATTCAGAAAAGAAGATTGAACATTATGTCCACTCTTCTATGACATACTATCTATCCCACAAAAATACTCTCGCTTTTATAGATGATCTAAATTATTCAAAGGATTGTAGTAAATATAGAAGAATGTAGTTACTTGAGATTTCAGTTAGACATAGCATAACCTTGTTCTTCTTGGTTATAAGAATTACTTTTTTAAAAAAATTGTTTACATAAGCATGATTAATATTCTGGGTAAGTCTTTTTTTCATTTGTTTTGTATTCGCTGGCAAGTAGTGTAATATACTTGACCATCGTGGTAATGGTGGTTGAAACTGAGTTTTTGGAGGCTACACATTTGTGTATTTTTAAAAGTGTTAAAAACTTTTAAAGATGTCAATAAATTTACTCTTGATTATTCCTCTAGATAATAATTGTGCAGTTTGGTGGAAAACCTTTCAGTTGTTCAGAACTTTCAATAGAACAGTGGCTATGGTCAATATTCCTGGGAATGGGAACGTTACTCTGGGGCCAGGTAAAAATCTAATCATTTGTTTAAACCTAAAATGATTTTTTAAAATTTCTAGTATGTCATTTTCTTCAGTCGGTTTGTTGTTTGATGCTAAGTGGTTGCCAAGATAGGGCATTTATGGATTTTTTTTTTTTAATATTTGTTCCAATATGTCACCTGTTGCTTGTTGTAATTACGCCTCTCCATATAAAAGACTGTTTTTAACTTTCTTAGTTTTTAACCTGTTTTTTTACAGCTCCATTTATGTTTATCAAAGTTAATGTGCTTATAACTGGTTAGGATGCTAGTAGCTAGATATTTTGCTCTGTGATCTATCTATATACTTTTGGAATAATGTGTTTTACAAAAATGTAAAATTATTTTGTACATGTGACTTTTTATGACTGTGTTACATAATTTGATCCACAGTGTAGCGTAAGAAAAAACTTGAACTCCACTTAAAGACTGTTTCTTTTAAAATAATGATATCTGGAAAAAGTGTCCCACAAAGTGACTTTTTCAATTTTTTTGGATTGAGTGGCTTTAAAAGTGGTTTTTTTGTTTCTTTCTTTTTTTTTTTTTTTTGGTGTGTGTGTGTGTAAGAATATATGTATTTTAGAATATGAGTGTCCTAAATGAGATATGTCACTTTCATAATAAGGTTGTTTATTTGCAAATGCCTGTCACTATTTTTTTAAGTTAAATGATAATGTAGTGTGTGCATAGTTCATGTTAAGCCCGTCGTCATTACTAAAATACTAGCTGACTAAGAATCTGTACTAACATCTTCTTAAGTTAACATGTCTCTCACGGCGTGTCACCTGTGTGAGTGAATTTATTGTTGCTACTCAAGTCAGTGGAACCAAACATCCAGGTTTCACTTAAAGTTGGCTCAGTTTTTTGTATAACTGCTTTTCTTTTATTCCATTTCTACATTCTGAAGTTTTTTTCATCTTAGTCATTTTGAAAACCTCATTAATAGAAATCTTCCTTTAAGTAGGATCCGTACTTGGTTTCACCTTTCTTTTTTGATTAACATTTTAATTATTTTATAAGATTCCCCCCGTGGGCAGCACATACCTCAATATCTCCAAAAATATTTGCCTAATTTCAGGAAGAAGAAATTTCTCTGTCAAGACAGTATACTCATTGGGCTTCAGTTACTCTCTTTGATTGACTTCTATTGATTTTAAGGGTGCCGTGGTAGAAAAAGTGCAGACTTGGATGGTCTGGAGACCCAGGGCCTTAGTCACTCTGTGTGACTCCTTGTGGCTCTGAGCCAGTCTCCCCTTTATGAAGCTAGAAGATTTAGCTAGCAGTTCTCCAAGCAGTTCTGTATGTGACTGAATGCTTTCGTCCTCCTGATAAACCATATTTCCTTAAGGAATGGCTGTAAATTATTACAACCTAATACATATTTATTGGTGCTTTATATCCTTTATGGTTGGGGGCATCTGTTCAGTTTGGTATCATTATCAATCAGTGTTAATCCAGTTCTTGTGGTTACATTTCATTAAAAAAAGTAAGTTCTTTTAATAAAACTGTTTTCAGCTTAAGGTTTTTTGAATTTAGACATATTTTTCTCATTAATGCTGTAGTATGAATGTAATCTTGTTTTGTGTCCAGTAAGACCTCCTGTCATTTGCATATTATTTGAATATAACTAATAATAGTTTAAATATATCAAGGCATGGCTATATAATTTACTGTCTTGTAATGTCCTAATAAAAATTTGAAAAGCATAATCAGGTTAATTTCCATTTAGGGAAACATTTTACCCTTCAAATTGAAATCATTTGTATAGCTAACAGAAGATTATCTTTTTTTTCTTGGAAAGTAAGCTTGATCAACAGGATCTCAGTACTTGATTGGTAAAGTGAGTTGGACACACTTGCAGTTTTTATTACCTTTTGTGTTTGTTGTTCGGTATAATTGCACTTAATAGGATTTTGTTTCTAAGTTCTTTCCCCTGTGTTGTAGCTTATTTCAACAATTCCAACTAGCCGTTTAAAATTCCTAAAAGAAGCTGGTCATGGAACACAAAAGGAAGAAATACCTGAAGAAGAATTAGCAGAGGATGTTGAAGAGATTGATCATGCTGAAAGGGAATTGCGGCGTGGCCAAATCCTGTGGTTTAGAGGTCTGAACAGAATCCAGACGCAGGTACGGGCCTGGTAGAGAGGTAGGAGAAGTGACGGGAGCCAAGCAGGGCTTTTTGACCTGGGGAGGAGATTTGAGTGTGCTCCTTGACTTCTTTTCTAGCCGTCCCAACCCACAAAACCTATTCTTTTGAAAAAACAGTACTGGTGACTGAAATGAGCGAAAGTTTAATGGTCTTGAAAGAATGTGTCTATATTCCTCTAAGCTCCTTTTTTTTCCTAGCTTTTCCCCCTTCATCTCAAAATGCTACTCTTGCCTATTTATCTGCTCTATAAAAAGTGCCTTTTTCTTTATTTTTTTATGTGTTAATAGATGGAATGGTTCTTTTCTCTTGTTCTCTCTCTCTCTTGCTGAGCAAGCTGTCACAATCTCTGATTCCTTGCAGATGGATGTAGTGAATGCTTTCCAGAGTGGAAGTTCCATTCAGGGGGCTCTAAGGCGGCAACCCTCCATCGCCAGCCAGCATCATGATGTAACAAATATTTCTACCCCTACACATGTAGTGTTTTCCTCTTCTACTGCTTCTACTACTGTGGGGTGTGAGTGTGTGTTCCTAAGTGCATGAAATTAACATTTCCTACTTCACACACCTAACGTTTCTCATTTTCTCCTTAATGTTTAAATTCATTGTTCAGGCTTTTCATAAAGCTTTCTTTTCGTAAAGTGGATTGAGACCTCAAAGTGTTGTCGTTGTTGTTTTATTTCTTAGCGGGTTAGATAACAGGTGGAACAATTTGCAACCAAAGATTAGATGTGCAATCTGTGAGCTTGTCTCTATGCTAACTTACAGTTAATATGGGGAATAAAATTGTAGCTTAGAATTTGTGAAACTACTATAAATTTTTGAGTATATGCCTTTAAATTGTTTATACTGCATGGTTCCTAGAAGCATGTGATTTGAAACTGATTTGGCAGAACAAAGAAATTATAGTTGTAAAGCTAAAAGTGAATTTAGTATTTTGACTTTTATCTTTGTCAGTTTGGAAAATTATATTAGTATCTTAGATAAAACAGCTAGTTGCTTGCTTTTCTTAGCCTGAATTTTGTTTGCATTGCTTTGGTTTTGTTTTCTTTTTTCTATGAGAAAGTAACTGTTTAAAAGTCATATGGTGAGTATTTTCATTTTTACAATTAATGTAATTTAATATTATACCATAGATAAGAAATGCTCTGCTATCTGAAATTTTTTCCAAAAAGTGAGAAAAGTCTACTGTTTGTTGATTAGTTACTGAACCATTTTGTGTGTGTAATTTCTATTAATTGATTAGAGTAACTAACTATTCTGGTTTTCAAAAAATGGCAAACCTCCCTGAAAGCATTGCATTCTATGTTGTCCTTACTCTGAATGAATCTTGTGGTTTCATGGTAGGTTCTTAGTATTTTGGAAGGACTAAAGATACTAAAGAAACTCTGGTGGGATAGTGGTTCAGTGCTACGGCTGCTAACCAAAAGGTTGACAGTTTGAATCCACCAAGTGCTCCTTAGAAACTCAGTGACGCTATTCTGCCCTATAAGGTCTCTGAGTTAATTTATCAGCACCAGGTTTGCTTGTTTTTTATGGTAACAAACTTGTCCCCTCCCTCCACCCAAGATTTCCGCTCTAGCACCTAAAGTTAACTTTGTATTGGGCAGAGGCCTGCATTTTGTGCATTTGGTCTTCAGTCATTTAAGAACTGGAAGAACCTTGAGGTGTAAAAGGGTAAATTAAAGGGGAAAACAGGACCATTTTGAGGGGGACCGTTTACTTAAATTTACTTACTCTTTGTTCCCTATGCATTTCAGCAGCTTCCCAGCAGCCTTTTTGGAAGTCAGAAGAGGTCAAATCATATATAATAAAAATATGTCCTTATATTTGGCTGTTTTCATAAGGCTATATAGTTTTCATAAGGCATAGTTTCTGCATTTGTTTGTTTTAACAGCACTGTAAAACAAGCAGAACAAGAATGATCCCCATTTTACAGATGTAGAAACTGACTTGGTGTTTAAATGACTTGTTCATGGTCACGTGGCTGGTAAACAAAGGCAGCATGAGGCACTACAAAAGCAGACAAGTACTCTAAAGATAAACTGACCCTGAAACATCAGCTAGGATGTTAAATTTTCAAGCAGACAGATGTATGACTCTTCTGGTAACACAGCAGGGTGACACCCACCTCAGTGAGATGACAAATACACATCACCCCACCTTAGGCGTGCTGCTGCTGTTGCTACTCCGCAGAGTAAAGGAAAACTGCCATGTGTGGGGTTTCCACGGAGTGGCGAGTAGATTTGAACTTCTTACCTTTTGGTTAGCAGCCTGAGCTCTTGACAACTTCAGCACTAAGGCTCCAGCCGGAGCCCCAGGACTGTTAAGTTTAGTTGCTTCCCTCTGTCCCTGGATTTGAGTTTTACACTGTATTGGCATTCTAGGGCTTTTTAACCTCCCAAACTTGCATACCCTAATTTTAGTGTTTCTTCATTTGTCCTCCTCAAATGTTTATGGGGAGCCTACTGTATTCCAACACAGATACAGAAGCTGAGGTCTAGTGAGGGATACAAAGAAGTGGCTGGAAATTTCTACAAAGGAAGAATTACAGAACAGAATATTGGTTATAGGGCATGAAGGATCTGTAGTCTGCCCTGGGAAATGACTCCCAAGCTGACACCTGATGAAATCCTCCTGTTGAGGAAAGTGGAGAATGCATTCCAGGCCTCATAACTCATTTGGTACTAAAGAGTAATAAAAGTTGAGGGGTTGATAGGGCTGGAGTGGAAGATTAGGTCTGTGCATATGCTGCACAAAGGAACCAAATGAAGCCTTTATCCTGAAACTACCACCTCCCTGTGCCCCCATGCTTGAAACCATGTACCTGGATTGGCAAACACTTCTTAATGTTTTGTGACATCTACTTTATCTTCCCGTATATTACTATGGGGTTTTGTTTTTGTTTTGTTTTTTGCCAAGCTATGAAAAAGTAAGGAAACCCTGGTGGCATAGTAGTTAAGTACTACAGGTGCCAACTGAAAGGTCAGCAGTTCAAATCCACCAGGCACTTCTTGAAAACTCTACAGGGCAGTTCTGTTCTGTCTATAGGGTTGCTGTGAGTTGGAATTGATGGCAGTGGATGTTTTTGTTTATTCAAAAGTAAATGGCAAACATGACATTTCACCCCTAAATACTCAAGTTTGCATCTCTCCAATGAGTAGGATATATCCTATATAATCACACTCTTTTATCATAGTCAGGAAATTTAACATTGTACTGTGTTATCCAGTTTACAGCCCATGGTTAGATTGCTTTTCATTTGCCCCAAACATCCTTGTATGTTTTTTGATTCAAGATCCAAGAAAGGATCACTGCTGGTGTATGTTGAGCCTCTTTTTCATGTGTTATTCAGATCTTTACTATTGAAGGTCTCTAAAGAAGACATTCTATAAACCAACAAACCAGACCCAGTACTGTGGAGTCGAGGCTGACTCACAGCAACCCTAGAGGTCAGAGTAGAACTGCCCCATGGGGTTTCCAAGGAGCGCCTGGCGGATTTGAACTGCTGACTTTGGGTTAGCAGACGTAGCATTTAATCCACTATGCCACCATGGTTTCTAAAACATTCTGTAGTTTTCTTTTTTATAAGGTGTATTACTCTTAATACTAGCCTTTACCATTAGTAAAGTCTTTTGCTGAATTAACAGCTAGCTTAGCCTGCGTGGAAGACAAACTGAGAGAAAGACGAATTTGTCCTGTAGGTGAGTATGACTGTATTGCAGTAAAACTTTTTTTCAAAACCCGCTGTTGCAGTGGGTTTGATTCATGCCTTTATTAGAACGCAGCCATGCTCATTTGTCTAAGCATTGTCAGTGGTAGTTTTTGCTCTATAAAGGCAAAGTTGAGTAGTCATGACAGAGACTGTCTTGCCCTTTATGGAAAACATTTGCCAAGCTCTTTTCCAGATTATTCAGACATTACATAGTACATAGGTGGATCTCATGTGGCCAAAGTTTGATATGTAAATACCTGAGTTTGGAAAATAACCTAGGATTTTCGTTCTTGTTTCCTGGTATCTTCTGCTTTACTGTTGCATTTATTCTTAGTTGATACATGAGTAAAAATAATAATGAAAACAAATGCCAGAAATAGTAAGTAAGACATACTAGCTAGTAATTAAATAGCCTGGTGTATCAGAGATCTCTCTTTGCATGTTTTGGACAATTGAGTCTTACATCTACTATCAAAAGTTAGGTTGTATGTACAAAAAATGGGTGGTTTTGGAGGATATGTGATCTAGTTTCAGTTAATTTATCAAAATCACCTTATAATCATTTCAGACCTATATATACTATGTATTCGTCGTCTGTATGCATTCCTCAGATTACTTTGTACTGGATAATATAGGCACTAAAATTTTCTTGACACAGGAATTAATAGGATTTTTCTATGACTGTCGTAATGATGTTGGTGCATGATAGTTCTTAATAGATAGTTAAGTGAATTAAAAGAATAACTGTAAGGCTTGAATTGTCAGGAATGGGTAGTTAGGATTACTGCTCATATTCCTGCTCGCACTGCATTCTTTGTGGTATTGATACAGTCTCCTACCTACCTACCTAAGGTATCATGAATGCAGTTATTTTTTCTTGAGAGTTACAACTGTATTATGAGACTGACACAGAGAAAGAAAAGTCAGCAAGTGTAAGCCAGCTCAGTGTCATGCCGAAGATCAAGAATGTGTGCTTATTTTTGTTCTTACAGCAGAAAGTAAAGGGAATTTGATTCATTTGACAAGGGTTAATCTAAATTTTGTTATGTATCTATAACGTGAGAACTTTGAAAATGATACTGCTCTGGAGCATTGCTAAGCTGTCTTCACTGTGCTGACACCATCTACTGACAGCATGTGAGTTAAAAAGAGTCAGAGGAAAGAAAGCTTAATCTTAATGTTGTGATTGCATTCTGTTAAGTAAATGTTCACATAGTCATATAGTTTGTTCTTATATTGATTTCTGAGGAACCTGGAATGGAGAGTTCAGAAGCCTTGGTTCTGAGACTGGTTGACACTGATTAGGCGTGACCTTGACAAGTCAGCCCCCCATCCTCTCAGTTACTTAGTTTCATCATCTGTAAAGTGGTGAAAATAAAAGCTCTCTCATGTTCTTTGAGGCACTGCAGTTAGAGGATAACTTAATTAGTTTTTAGGTTTTCTTTTTTTATATAGAAAAAATACTAGAGTATTTGGAGTAGAAATGAGTTTAATCTGATTTCACCAGCAGCAGGTGTGTGTGTATGTGTATTCACACAAACCTAACTGCTTCACCTGCTCGTTTTTTACACCCTGTGTCTCTTAGAGCTTTGTGAGTCCCTGGATCTGTAACATGAACTCATACCACTCTCCTGCATTTTAAATGTTTTTCCTTGTATGTTCTGCAACATTAACATATTCAAGAAATGCATTTGTTTCTTCCTTGATCCTGGAACCATTCACTCTCCTCTGCCCCCACTGGTACTATCAAAACAAAACAGAAACTGTAGAAAACTTGAACTATTTCCCTAGTTCTCTTAGCAGCAGTACCAGCAGCCTAGTCAAACAAGCAGCATCTGCAAGGTCATCTTAAGCAACTCTCATCACTGATCCAGTTTGCTGCCTGGAATACTTGAATTTGTGTTCTTCATTACTACTGGTGACTGGCACCAATAGATTTTTTTTTTTTTTTTAGGCGATTACTCATTTTTTTTAACTTACTAAATACTTCTAGCTAAATACATGTATAAAATGTACATTGTAGGAGAACTTCACACAGTAAATAATGTATAATTACAACAGAAATCCTGGTGGCATAGTGGATTAAGTGCTATGCCTGCTAACCAAAAGGTCCAAAAGGTCGGCAGTTCAAATCTGCCAGACACCCCTTGGAAGCTCCGTGGGACAGTTCTCCTCTGACCTCTGGGGTTGCCATGAGTTGGACCTGACTTGACGGCAGTGAGGAGGTTGGATATAATTATAACAGTATGCTTAGTAAGCATTGTTGACATGCTGTATGGAAAATACTTCATGTCTTGGTGAGGAAGGAATAAGCACAATAAATGAAACAGAAAATACACTTGCTGCTAGTAGTCTGTGAAACTAATGAAGGGTAAACACAACACGTGACTACAATTATAAAACAGCATATAATAGAGTAGCCAGGTAACCTAGAGTGGATGCTTACTGCTCCAAGTATTGTTTCTGGACCCTCAGCACTCGCAGCGCTGGGGGCTTGTTAGAAATGTGTGCCCAGGGGATTCACGTGCATATGAAACTCCAGGAAGACCTGGTATCCATACTCGTGGAGCACTTGTGAGCCAACACTAAGTCTGCACGTGTGTTAACTAACATCCCAGCATAAGGTAGGTTATCATTGCCATTTCCTGTTTCATAGCTCAGTAAACCCGTGAGATTCACATAGTTGGCCCTGGATCCCTGAGCCTAGGAAGTGGCAGGACTGGGTGAGTGCACCCCCAAATTTTCGCTCTGTCACCCTCACTCAGCTCAGAGGCTGTTTCGCCATTTAAAAAAAATTATCCTTGAGTTGATTCCAACGCACAGTGACCCTGTAGGACAGAGGAGAACTGTCCCATGGGGTTTCCAAGGAGCAGCTAGCGGGCTTGAACTGCTAACCGTTTTGTTAACAGCCCAGCCACTGTAAAACCACCAGGGCTTCAGGCTCGGCATGCAAAGGACTAAGCGGGCACGAGCCACTGTAATGTAGCCTGCTTGGTAAGTTAGAGAAGACATCCTTGAGTAGAGAATAACTTTTAAATTCTTAAGTATTTTTTAAAAGTATGTTCAAATAGCCATTTGAATAAATTTATTTGATGATTGTCTCATGAGACAATGTTTGTGACCACATTTTTTTTTCTTGAATGTCATTTGCTTCCCTTAACATGAGTAAAAGATGTCTTCATTATTAAACAGAATTCATTTGAATCAAAGTAAGAGCAGACATTGTATTTTTATTGATATATATATGTATGTATCTAGTAGTTGCCCAACTGGATTTTTTTTTTTTTTTAGTATCTCAGTGACACTGAATTAACAAGACCTAGTGTCAGTGTGTGCAGTAGTGTTCTTATGTCTGATTTCATGTTAACGTTTTTTTCAGCCCTACAGCAGATTTCAGGGAAGGAAGGTGATAGGAATTTTTTAGCTGTGTGTTTAAGAATGAAAACTTTCTCTCTTCTCCTTTGAAAGTATTTGTAGAAAAATCCCAGAATGTGGAGTGTTTTATTTTTTTTTTTTAGTTTTTTGTTTTTGTTTTCTGCTTGTTTTTTAAAATCTTTCTAGTGGTCTGTAGTATATAAATACAGTTTTAATCTGTTATAGAGAAAAACACTTTATAGATGAATGGCATATACTCAAATATTTATAGCTGTTTAATGGCATTTTATAGATATTTATTTGGGCCTTGTCTTTTTATTTTTAATTAAGGGAGTAGTGGGTAGATGTCAGTTCATTGTGACATTCAGCTTATATCTGCTTGGCTTTTTCATAGTCGGTGACACCCTGATTCCTAGCATGATAAACAGTAACCCTTTGTGCTTGACTTTGTTTAACTGATTTGAATTGTTTTCAAAAATATGTAAATTTTTATTTCTTAGATCAGCTAAGCTTGTGTCTGTTTAAGTTTTTGTTTTGTTTGTTTTGTGTTTGATTTTATTTTCTTAGGAAAAAACTATAAAATGGCTATTAAATTTTTAGCTAGTAACAGTGAGGTTTTCTTAGTATTTGCAGTCAACACCTCTTAATTCTTAGGGTATGTGGTTTTGTTGTTCTGTAGTGTCCGACTAAAATATTCATTTTTTTTACAGTGTATTGCAAGTGCCACTGCATTACATGCAAATATAATTCACTCATATCTAGCTGTTTGTGGATTCAGACTCATAAATGAACCATTTTTGAATTAATAATGTACTGACATCTTTTTGTGTTTTCTGATGTTTACAGATTCGAGTGGTGAATGCATTTCGTAGTTCTTTATATGAAGGGTTAGAGAAACCGGAGTCAAGAAGTTCGATTCACAACTTTATGTCACATCCTGAGTTTAGGATAGAAGATTCAGAACCTCATATCCCCCTTATTGATGACACTGATGCTGAAGATGATGCTCCTACAAAACGAAACCCCAGTCCTCCACCCTCTCCCAATAAAAATAACAATGCTGTTGACAGCGGGATTCACCTTACAATAGAAATGAACAAGTCTGCTACCTCTTCGTCCCCAGGAAGCCCACTACACAGCTTGGAAACGTCACTCTGATTGTAAGCCGAATGTTAACACACTAGCTGCATTGTAAAGAAACAAATCGAAACTGGGTCTTTTCACATATTGTGACAGACAAGATAGTATTCTTGTCTTTGGACTTCAACAGAAGACACTCTTGTACGAATGTAGATTTATTTTTTTAAAAAAAAGCAAAGCTTTCTGCCAGACTGAGGGTGCTTTTTGGGGGGTGGGAGAAATGAACTGACAGATAAAACGGTAACTCAGCGTAAGTGACCTGTGGATCATAAGTACCTAAGAGTGGTCCTGAACAGTGTATTAGCAGAGCTTTAGTTTATCTCAGTCTTTGGTGGGGCATCAGGGAGGAGTACAGCTGGGCAGGCGAAAGAGCCCTGGATCATTGAGTTGATACTTTAATTTCTGCTGTTGGCTGTTAATAATTTGGATTATTTATGTTTATAAATGATACAGATCTGTTTACAAGGTTTGTAGATACTTTTTTTGTTCCTGTTCATAGATGGGAAGCTTCCTTATAACTGATGCAGAGAAAATTTAGTCCTTCGGATACTGCTGTATTTTCAGGAAAAGGGGGGGAGGGTGTTTCTATTGAAACTGTACTAAATTTTTGCCTACAATTTACCTTGTTAAATATTGTAGATAAATTGCTAATACTACTAGCCAAATAGATAACACTAATGCTTTGTTAAAAAAAAAGAAAAAAAAAGAAAAGACAACAAAAAAACATGAGCAGTGGTGTTCTAATAAAGTTATGGCATCTGTCCTAATTAGTTTCTTAAATACATTTACTACTTAATGGTTTTGAAACAACTGTTTAATTTTTAAAAATTTTGAAAAACTTGCTAATAACCTTTTGTTCAGAATTTAGTAGATTGTTTAATGCGGGACATGAACTACATAATGAAAGATGCTTGAAATGCTTTTGTTATTTCAGGCAAATCAAATTAAATCCAACTATCAAACTACAAGAGAACCTTAGTCCATTTTGTTTTTGTCTAAACATGTTAGTTCAGCAGTGTCTTCGTGAACTGTGAGTGAGCTGTGTTGATCCCCCTCCCCATCAATCCTTAGAAAATTTCATCCAGCATGAGGGCTGTTGGCATTTTGAAAAAGGTTAATAAGTTGAAGCACACATGTTTTCCTTTTGTTTTTGCAACTTGTTTGTAAACATCAATAAATATGCCCTTTTATTAAGGAAATACTTGGCAATGTTTTTTTAGAAGAAATTGCATCCTCTTTGCTCAGTTCTGCGTATATGGTACCTCAGTCTTTTTAGCCACGATTGGAGGAAATTTCAAGATGGTAACAGCCCTGTGAAGTACCGCTTGAATTACTTGGTGGTGATCTAATAGAAACAAATTGAGGGAATCACTGCACCTTCATCGTTTGAGATGCTTTTCATAGATTTAGCTTTGTCCAAAGTAGTCCCACAACTTAAAAAGAAAAATAGGTGACCTTCATTGTCTAGATGTGTGTATTTTAACTCTTAAGTGGCCAAATAACAGATAGGTAAATGAGATTATATGAAAAGATAGAAAAAATCCTAAAAAGAATACATAGATTTAAAAATTAATCATGTACTGGAATGCCCGTCTCTGTGCCAGCTGGCTCATTAGCCTTGTCGCTTTCCTTTATCTGCCTTCTTTTTGCCTCTGTCTTTCCGCTTGAGGAACTGCCATGGTGTTAGGGCCCAGCTTTCCCCAGATCTGTTATCCGCAGGCTGACATAAAGTTTACGAGGACTACTGCAGCATCTAAAAGTGCTGACCCAGCAAAGAAACGTGTAGTTGGTGGTACTTAAGTTTTGGTGGGTGGGGAAAAGCCTTTTTCTCTCCAGCAGTCCTTTGCAGCAATCCTCTGCAAGTCTTAGAAACACATGGGCTCTGTCAGCAGTTGTAACTGTACATTTACTCATCAGCTAATTAGAGCACGTCATACTGTAAATGAGGTAGCATGATCTGCTGAAAAGCATACTAGGCTAGGAGTCAAGACCTTTCTAGTCCTGGTTTTGCCATTGGCTTGCTGCATGACCTTGGGAAAATCATTTCGCCTACATGAGGGGGTGGTGGACTAGACTCGCTTGAACCCTTTCGACTTTGAACATTGACCCTGTCAACTGGAGAGCCTACAAGGCATAGGGAATAGAGAAAAGGGAAATGTGTTCGTTTTACTTTTTCTTTTGGTTATGCTTAAATATGAATGTAATTACCAAAAGATTTAGAAGTGCATGTGCTTTGGGGGATTTGTATTGAGCTTTTACAGTATTCATTTTTCAACTCAAGGCAATGGCTTTTTACACCAACTCAAATCCATAAACGGGTCTTAACGACATCCATAAACTAGTAGCAAGACATGCTTAGTGTGTATTTCTCTCTTTGAGACACTCATTTCTACCAGAAATTTCCAGAGCATTATGTAAGTAGAAAAAAATGCAAGCAAGCTGTTAAAGATCTTGGATCCCTTTATATAGTATGTATAGCTGAAATCAGAGTCTGTAACTCAGTCACTTTTTCTCTTTTATCCTCTAACCAAAAAATTGTTTAATTTTGCATCCCAAATGTTTTTAATCTTTGTATATTTTTTAAAAATCCTTTTCTCCTCATCATTGCCTTTTTTGTGGTTGTAAATAGACTTACTTGCACTTTGAAGATGAGTTACTCCTTGTCATCTTACAAATATGTGATATGGTAATTTTCATAACAGATGTCAGTTTTGAACCAAGAAATGGTGATTTGTTTATAAGAAAAAAACTGGCTTCATTTCTGTGAAATTGCTCTTTGAAAATTTCTTTTTACATGTGTAAGCCAACTGAGATACCGTGATGGTGTTGATTTCTTTTAATGATGCTTATCATCTATTTTAGCCACTGAGCCTTTTATTATTTGTCTATTTGTAAAGTTTATTTGTCTTAACTCATTTAATAAATATACTGTTTATCTGTTTCTGAACGGGGACTGAACTTTTTGAATATTGACACTAATTTGAACATCGTATCTGTAAATTACCCTTTTTACTTGAAATTTTTTAATCTGATGAAAATTCTGTAATATACTTGAAATGTGGTTGGGTTACAGTGAATCAGAGTTCTCATTTGCCTCTGAAACAAAGGTGACTACATCGTCCCTGCAGTCTTACCCACCATCTTTAACCCTTGCAACAAAATACATCTTTTCTGTAGCCTGTGGGAGTGTAAATATTTTGGTTTTAGAAGATGTTAGTATTTCATATTAACTCTAAGATCTTACTTTCTCATTAAATGATCCAGAAATCAGTAGCAATTATCTGAACTCTGTGGTAAAAGTAAAATTATGCTTAGTTGTTTTCAATAATAAATTATTAACATAGATGAGCAGGTTTGTACAAATACTGAGTGAACTTAAAGTGATTGCATTTATGGGCTGAAAGGTATTTTTCATTTTGTCAAATTGTGTTTTGCATATGTGTTATGTATTAGAACTTAATTAATGAACTAAGTCCCTTTGATAATGCATGAATAAGAAAAGGGAGTTTCTAAAGCCTTTGGTCTTGTTGTTCCTTCATCAAATCTTTGGAGAATTCTGGTCGTATTGAAAGTATCTTCTGACTTGTAGCCTAAGCCCGTCTGGGATTGTTATGCCCAAAACCCCTGTCAGTCTTTATCTTTTTAAGTTACTGTTATACTCATGTAAAAATGGTAAAAATGGATACTTTATTAGCATAATTATGTCATCTTACTAAAAGTCATCTTTGGAAGCTGTATTACCTTGCTTATGAAATAAGCTGTATAAAAATACCCAAGTGTTTCACGCTGTCAGGGAGGTCTTGGTATTGTTTCCCTGCTGCTTTTGTCCATGGGTGTCAAAAGGAAAGTTACCTTTGTACTTAAAAAGCAGTTCCCTTGTCAACAGATGGATTACTTTGCTTGCTAAATTTTCAGTTGAAGGTTTACTTTTATGCTTTTTGTCATAAGAAGTGTTTCTTAAACATTTTTCCTATTTATCAGAAAAAACACTTGAGCTCACAAATGAGCATATTAAATGTAAAAAATACCAGGGGCCATCAGGTAGATTTTGACTCATGGTGATTCCTTGTGGTTCAGAGTAAAACTATGCTCATAAAATTTTTATTTGCTGATTTTTTGAAAAGTCGCTTGTCTAGCCGTTGTTCCGGGGTACCTCTGAGTGGATTCAAATGACCAGACTATCGGTTTAGCAGCCATGTGTACCACACAGACTCCATACTAAATGTATAGGAAAGTGTGATCTGTAGGCCTGAGTTTAAAGTGTGATTACTGAGCAACGAAATATTAATTAATGGCTCTGAAGTGAGGAATTTTTTTTAAAAAAAGGATATGTGCGTCTACAGTATCATATCTGGCACAACTTCCTTAACTAGCACTATAGCCTAGAAAAACTAGTTTCCACATCAGTAACACAGAGGTCTGAGTTTGAGTTCAATGCAGGAATTCCGAAGATTCTCTTCCTTTAAATCGGGATTACAAGGGCAACATTTTTCCCGAATTACTTGATATCATTAGATAGATGTGCTGATACTTCCTGTAAATACTCAAAAGGAACACTGTAACAACATAAATTAGTGTTTATGGACTATGTACAAAATAATTTTGTCAACTCCTTTTTTTAACAGGTGGGAAAACTGAGGTTTAGAAAGTTTAGATAATTTGCTCTGGACCCAGTGGTTAGGTGGTAGGGCTGGGATTCAAATGTAAAACACCCCAATCTAGAGGGAGAACTCCTAGCTGGTACTTGACAGCAGTGGTAGCCTTTTGTTAGCCTGAGGAAGGGCCTAGTGTCCAACAAAATGCTCTCAGCCCTTCAATGTTGTCTTTGTTGCTGGTTTCTGGTATCAAATGCTCAGAGATAAGAATCTTCATAACCTCCTTGCAGAACAGCTCAAGAGACTGAGGTTAAAGAACCAGCTCGTTAGAGTGGTGGTTAAAATACCATGTTTGTTTAGAGAATTTCATGGTTTAGTATTTTTAAGATAGGTATGTTTAAATTACACAGATCAATAGATACTTTATTTCCTAAATAACTTGAGAATGAATTTATCACATTGATTTAAAAAAAAAAGAAACCTAAACAGCATGGTATTTTATTTTGAGGCAGCTTAGTTTTTACTTGAATGACTTTGTCCATCAAAAATTCTTAATGCGAAGGAGGAGTGTGCTGTCACCAGTCAAGGAGAACAGAGGGAGCTGCAGATAGGTAGGCATGCTGGTTTGAAGTGTAAATTTTCAATCACAGAAAGAAAAGAAAGAAAGTTCTTAATGCTTTAATACTTGGCCCCAAGGAGTAAGTGTTGCACACTGGATTTTAGGTTATCAATTTTTAAAGTAAAATTATAGCCACTGTTTTATTACTTCAACACCATTTTATACTGCTTGCTAAGTAGCCTAAGCCACTGTAAGATTTCTTATGCCTAAACCCCATATCAGCCCTTTTTTTGTTTTTAAATTATGTTATACTCCTTTATAGATTTTTAAAAAGATACTTTTATTAGCATATTTATGCCACTTTACTAAAAACTAATCTTGGAAAGATGTGTATCTTACCTTGCTTTTAGAATGCCAGTGAATAACCTTTATAAAAATACCTGTATTTCATGTGCTAAGGGAGTTCCTGATACTGATTCTAATAGTTCTTTATACTTGGTAAAGAGTTGACATCTTTAAAAAAAAAAAAAAAAAAAAAAAAACTTGCTCTCAGGTCAGGTCCAACTAATGGTGACCATATAGGGCAGTTGAACTGTCCCATTGGGTTTCACAGGGGCAGCTGATGGATTTGCACTGAGGCTGAACTACTGTGTCTCCTGAGCCCCTGACCCCCTTTATCCTCTGTAATAATAACATGTTTCAGATTTTTATAAGCTTTAAGATAACACTGACCTTAAACCAAAACCAAACTCAGTGCTATCTAGCTAATTCTAAAAAAATATTCTAAAATGTAAAAAAACAGACTTCATGGAGGCCTGAGGTTAAAAATTCAAATTAGTCTGCTTTTTACCTGGTTTTCCAAAACTTAACCACAAGCCTGCTATTTTAGTGAGGTTCAAATTCTCCAGAATGGATCAATCTGTAGTACTAAAACCATTACCTCTTTTCCACTGATACTTAGGATCGGTAGTAGTATATAGATCTCAACATCAGGAAGTGAGTAAATTGTAATAGTAAAACTACACCAAGTTTTTGAAGCCTGTGACTGTTTCGGGTTGTAACACTAACCTTGAATCCATCCCCTTTTCTCTTCCTCAGTAATTATCTGTCACTGACTTTATCTCTTTTTTTATACAAGGATTGCCAGTTAAGCTCACAAACTCATTCTAGAAAAAGTACAACATACCTTGTTGCTGAATATCACTATGGTTACCTTCGAAGTACTCCCCTTGGGAAGGTATGTACTAATGCGAGTGCCTAGCCCACTCTTCAAAGCAATTTTGAAACTTTCTGGGGTGGCCATCAGAGCTGTTGTTATGTTGCCCTCGATGTCCTGAAAGTCATCAAGATATCTTCCTTTCAGTATTTCCTTTATGTTCAGTATTTCCATATGTTCGGGTAAAAAAGTCATTGGGGGCCACCAGATCAGGTGAGTAGGGAGGGGGTTCCATTACAGTTACTTGTTTACTGACTGATATTTCCCTCACAGACAGCTATGCAACTAAGTACATAAACTTGCCACCGTGTACAATGGCCATTCCAGAAAGAGTTCCGAAATTGCTTTGAAGGGTAGACTAGGTGCTGGCGTCAGTGCATAGCTTCCCAAGGGGAGTGCTTCGAAGGTGACCATAGTGATATTCAGCAGTGAAGTGTGTTAGCACTTAGAATGAAATTAAGTTCACAGAGTTAACTGTCGGTCCTTGTGTTTTCTACCTTTCGTGAGTGTTCAACAAAAATACCTGGTATCTTTGATGTGGAATTCACAGTTTCTAGACTCTGGAGAAAACCAAACAAGGTCTTTTCCTTTAGGGCATTGATGTTCTGGTGTGTGGGAGAGCCAGATCCATGTAGGATGGGAGGGAATGATGTTGTTTTACATAGTTAGTATGGTTAGGAAAACCCTGTCAGATAAGATGACATTCAAGCCAAGACACAAAAGAAGTGAAGATGCCAGCTGTTTGTCTTATATAGAAGCATCTTCCAGGCAAAAGTTCCAAAAGGTTTTGCTTGGAATGACGGTGAGACCACAGTCTCCTATTAGCATCTCTAGACTTAGCTGGAGTGAAGTCAACCAGTGGAAGACAGAAAATAAACCTCCAGGTAATGCTAGCACACTCAGCTTGACCTTTTAAGCTTGACAAGAACGTTGGCTGTTACACTGAGTAAAATAATGCAGTCATTGTAAAAAATTTTTCTGAGGAGCAATATACCTGACCTTTGAAAAGATTATTGATTGCTCTGTTGAGACGGCTAGATTGGAAGCTAGAAAACCAGTTAGGAAGCTGTTTCCTTTTTTTGTATTCATTGCATTTCAGACTAGCTTTTTCTACTTTGTAGCCCCCTTCTAGAGAGTCTCGTGGACCCATTATTTCCTTTGTTTGCTTTCATGTTACATTTGTCCTTATGTGGTACAAATT
The DNA here is from genome assembly GCA_028571685.1 of Heterohyrax brucei. Classification (NCBI taxonomy): domain Eukaryota; kingdom Metazoa; phylum Chordata; class Mammalia; order Hyracoidea; family Procaviidae; genus Heterohyrax; species Heterohyrax brucei. The sequence goes on along the minus strand of CM053142.1, from coordinate 155,784,072 downwards.
GGGCTACTTCATCCTCTGGCATCTTTTTGGCATCTCAAGACCCTATGTATTTTCCTTATTGACTTTAATAGATAGTTTCCCACATGAAGCACATAGCCTTTGTTTTTATTCTGACTCAGTGACAGCACTTTTAAAGGGCGGTTTGTGTGCCTGCCTCCAGTCCCAGAGACTGCATCTGTCATCTCTTCTCCGTGCTCAACATCTTCGGTTTCTACAACTGTTCACAACAGGGTGACAGCATGTCTCAATTTGCACAAATTGCCTTGTGCAAGCCCATGGTCCCAGGACAATTGTTTGTTTTTGTTTTCTGGTAAAGCAAAAAAAAAAGGTATTCAGCATATTTTCAAAGAAGCAAAAGTAGGAAAGTGGTGTCTGAGTCTAAGGAAATTATAGAATAGACAGAAATGGGAAAATCAACAAGCGTGCTGCTACAACTATGTCTGTCCAAGTCTAAGGAACATTATACACTAACAACTGGGAAAAACCATTGGGAGCTTCACCTTTTCACAGATTGTCTAGGAACTGTGATCCTGCATTTTGAATCATCTTTGTTAACAATCATTGGTTTCAGTCAGGACAGCCTGGAATGTCTTCATTGTCCAACAAGTTTTCTGTTCCCTAAATGCTAATCAAAAAGGAATGGAAAGTCATCTGTGTTCTGTTTCATTGGTTTTATGTGAAAGGTTCCCTAAAAGATATTTTTCTTTCTGAAAGATAATTTCCAAGATTGTTCCCTCTACTTTTATCTCAGGGCCTAGTTGATATGTCTTTGTGAGTCTTTGTGGGCCCAGGTTCAGCTGGGTCACATTCACTGCGATCAAGGATAGGGAATAGTGACTCCAATATTATCTCCTAAATCATATCAGAGAGTGGAGATAACCACATTTATGATCCATACCTGTACTTAGCCAAGGTCCTGAATGGTGGCCATTGCGTTCTTGTTAAACTCACAGTGCTGGTTTTCCACTGGATATCATTTGGTGCTTCACAATGTTCTCATCAATCACATTGGTTGAGTGAACAGATCGAGTGTGAATCAACATTTTAGCCTGATGCTTTTGCCTTTTGAGTGGGTAAGAGAATAGAAGATAAATTTTATTTTGTGTAATACTATCGGGATGCAAACTAAGCATATTCCTCTCAGGAGTGATCTAGCCCACGTACTCGCTCCCAGTGGGTAACCAACCAAATCGAGTGTTGGTAAGGATGTTGCAGTGTGTAAAACCAAGTAACTTGCTGTCTAATTCTATGTGTTTCTTGTCTGCAGCACGGACTATGCTTAGGCCTAATTTGACAAAAGTATATGCTCTTAATATCACAGTGATGTTTTTCCTCCAGTGTATCTGTATTCCTCTGCCTACAACCTGGTAGCTGTTACTTTGAAATTGTGGAATCTGCAAATTCTACTGCTATGGCAAGTGGACAGTTGAGAAAAGACACACTGAGTCAGTTTTTACTATCTATATAGGCAACAAGGAGATTCCCCAGTATATCCTACTAATGGGAAGAGCTTTTAGAACTTTGGTAAACTCAGTAAATCTTCCTAAGTTGCTGACAGAGAAAACTGAAGCAAACCATGCAATTCTCCGAACTAAGCCATCTCAGGAAACCTATCTTCTTTTCAACCTAAAGTCAGAAAAGAATGAGTACATAATTTGGAATGTGACTCTTGATTCAGAAATAATTGCTTAAATAGCTTAAAAAATCATGTAGCTGATCTCAGTGCCTGCTCACACCTCAAAGAAGCCTTCTGACTTACTGTCATATTTTGATAAAGCTTTGCTTACCAGTGATAGTGTTAGACTTCCCTTAGAGGATAGCATCTAATAAGTGATTGATGTATAGGCCATCAAAAGTGCATAATATTTGATCATATACACAACCATCCCATTAGGTTATAACAAACGCTAGAAATCCCAATTGGAAAATGGAATGTAGTGGATGTAACATTTAAGAAACATCCAAACCTCACTGTTTTCATCGTGCATGCATTTGGAAACCCTGGTTGCCTAGTGGTTCACTGTTGTGTCTGCTAACCATGGGGTCAGCAGTTTTGATCTACCAGGTGCTCCTTGAAAACCATGGGGCAGTACTACTCTGACCTATAGGGTCGCTATGAGAAACATCAGCAGTGAGTTTGGTATGCATTTAACTCAGAATAGGCCTTGTGGCAGTCCATTCTTGAGCACAAATTGTTTGTTCATAAGACTATGCCTGTATATAATACAGTGTTCCTACAATGTCCAAACCACATAATGTCCTATTCATAGACTGTGTCATGAAGGTTAAATGATACATGATTGTGAATGAATGAAGTCAGGATTTAAAAAATTTGCCTGTTAGTAACAATTCAAGTGTTTAATTAATACCAGCCTATTTAAGTATTTTGTGGCATGTCTTCATGTGATGAAATAATATGAAGTCATTAAATACATAAAAAAAGTTTAAAAATCATAAATACAGTTCATGGCCCACTTTTTAATTTAGCACAAGATTGTAAATATTTCCACATCAGTGATTTACACTCAACTCTAAATTAGCTGTGTGATTTAGTCTTACTTAATCTATCTTTAAAAATGAGGATAACATATCTATGTACCTTCCAAGGCTTCTGTAATCATCACTCAAAGTCCTAACAGCACAGCATGTAGAAGAATTCAGTAAATAATGTGAATTACAAGAGAGGCGGCATAGTGGTTAAATGCAGTGCAGATCTGCCAGGTACTCCTTGGAATCTCGTGTGGAGCAGCTGTACTCTGTCCTGTAGTGTCGCTGTGAGTCAGAATCAACTCAATGGCAATGGTTGGTGGTTTTTTGTTTTTGGTTTATGTGGGTTACAATAGTAAAAATTTTTATGTAGGGGAATTACTGGCAAATGATTTAATGTCGTAAACTGATAGCTGTTTGATCCATATATGTGCCTCATTTGGTCCAGAAAATATCCTTTAGATTATTTTTTTGTTGACTACCAACATTGAAAATTAGATTTCATGAACATCATTCAGATTTCTGATCATATGTCAACACCAGGCCCTCATTTCTGTATTACAGTGACTTAGTACTTTTCTTGTCCGCTCTGGTTTTCCACAGACCTCATCACTCCCTGTGGTCTCTGCACTACTGTCATGTATTAGCATTGATGACCATTTGTTATTTTTTATCTCACTATAGCACTAAGGAAAATATTTTTGTTGCTATCAAAGATGGAATAATGAAATATTGACTGATATGGATTCACTCTCAAAAAGTCTTCTCCTTGATCTGTTCCATTTACTAACTGGCCCCAAAGGCATTTGTGTAGGAACTAGGGCCTCTCAGGGTATAACATTATAGAGCTATAAGGAACCAACCCTTTGGGTCAGATCATCACGATACCTTTCCTTCATTTATAGATGAGTCAGGTCAGTCCTCTGTAAGATTGTGTTGTCCCCAATGTCCTAGTTAGAAACAAAGTTAAGGCTTAAAGCTAGATATTTGGTGTTGTCTAAATTCATTAGACTTTCAAAAGCTTTATCATTTTTTGTCTTAATTTTTGCATTATTTTAAGTGGTATACTCTTTAAACAAATCATCCAACACTACTTTCTACAAAAAAACAGATTTATAACTTCCTGTATTTTTGTACATGTGTTTTTTTTTTTAATTGTACTGTAGATGAAGGTTTACAGAACAAACTAGCTTCTCATTAAACAGTACACATTACTCTGTGACATTGGTTAACAACCCCACAACATGCCGAGACTCGCCTTTCTGGACCTTGAGTTCCACATTATCAGCTTTTCTGTCCCTTCCTACGTACTAGTCCTTGCCCCTGGATGGGTAGGCATGCCCTTTTAGCCTTGTTTTATGGGCCTGTCTGACTGAAAGGTAAACCTAAGGCGTGACTTCATTGCTGAGATAAAAGGGTATCTGGGGGCCAGACTCTTGAGGTTTACCCAGCTCCCTCAGGCCAGCAAGTCTGGTCTTCTTTAGGGAGTTAACTCCTAACTTTTCTTTAGCACTTTCTAACAAATCTTTCAGAAACTTTTGAGCTTAAGAATCTTTACTTTTGCTCCAGCGCTTGTAGAAAGTTTTACAAAGAGCACTTAAAAGTTGTATTTTGTATTTACTAGTTTTCATTTTTCCATAAAGGACAACTGAAGGCCCTACAACCTGGAAACATGGATCTGGAGGAATTTTGGTGTTGTGGGTTATAAGTTTTATTTAATAAATCAGGAAAGGACTTTGCAGTGGGTCTTGATTACCTTTGGAAATGAAAGGCACTGATAATATGAATAATGAATATAGCATGTATATATGCATGTGTGTATATAAGTCGGGGTGGTGCAGTGGTTAGGAACCAAAATATCATTGGGTAGGTTTGCAGTTCAAACTCACCAGCTGCTGTGCAGGAGAAAGATACAGCGACCTGCTTCCATAGAGATTTACAACCCTGGAAATACTATGGGGCAGTTCTCCTTTGTCCTACAGGGTGGCTATGAGTTAGTAATGTGTATGGTTTTGGATTATGTATTTGTTTATATGTATGGTTTTTTCTTTTAACCATTAATTTGAACCTTCTTCTCTAAGACATCAGTTAATGCAAATAAATGACTGGATTAAATCTTTTACTTTTTGTGTTTTCTTTCTTTTTCTGAATCCCCAGTTTCTGGATAGGGAAATAGATGACTGGAGCTGGAAAAGAGGTAACACGGATAACTCACAGTTGGTTCTAAATGAGATATTGTTACTAAGTATAAAAATATAAAGCTCTTGGAATTTGTCATGTGACTAGGTTAATTTGAAGGTATAGTCAAAAAAGACAGGCAGTAACTGTACCAATGGATTGGAAGATTTTGCATTCTATTTAATATAAACAATCCTAAATATAAATAATTTTTATTCATATTATAAGGGAAAAAAAACCCATTGCTGTCAAGTTGCTTCTGACTCATAGTGACCTTACAGGACAGAATAGAACTGTCCCACATTGTTTTCAAGGAGCATCTGGTGCATTTGAGTAAGCCATGCTAATGATGAAATAAGCAGAGTATATAATGATAAAAAAAAAAATAGCCCGTATCTTCAACATGTGGACTTAGAATTTTGGTGCTTGGAAACGTTTGTTCTCAGTGTTAACACCACCAAATCCTTGGAAATGTCCACAACTGAGGGATTTAGGAGTGGCCCAGTGCAACAAAGGGGCACGTAAAAGAAACCTCAGCATATGTGAAGGCACATAGTGACAGGCCAGCAAAGGGGAAGGAAGCAGAGCATCTTGTTACACAGGAGGTGGTATATGAGAAAGAGAAAATAACTAAATAGCTAGCTGTACAATTAAAGACCCCAGCTAAAAAACTAAAAACCAGACCAGCTGCCAACTTATCACCAGCTCTCTTCAAAAGTGCCTCTAGATGGCTTCAACTACCAAACTTCCAGTTAATAGTCAAGTGTGTAACTGTTTGCACCACTTAACTGCCAGCTGCCACTGATTAAGGGCTGTCTTCTTCCCAAGAGGACTGCATAGTGCAAGTGACAACAGTCTCACCAATGGCCCAGTATCTTCTATGAGACCTTCATAAACTGGTAGGACAGAAAGACACCATTGCTACATCAGTTAGAGAGAGGGAGGTGGAGGTAGGCTTATACCAAAAGCTTCAAATGATGAGAGACCCCAGGGAGAAGGGACAAGTGTAGAAGACTCAAGGTGAGCAGAAATGGTAGAGCAGACAAGACTGGATGGAGCAAGGCAGCATTACAGTAGCCAGCACTCTTGTTACACTGATTTGGAATGATGCTTTCAATTTTTCTCAGGAACTTCATTGAGTATCTGTCTTAGGCAAGCACTATGCTAGGCAGACAGGGTACTGAGATTAATAAGGCACAGCCCTTAGTGTCTGAGATTGATCAGGGAGCAGTTGCAGTAGCACGCTAAGTGCTTAATGATACTGAAGAGGGAGTGATTAACTCCAACAAAGATGGAAATTCAGGATTAGAGATGGTTTAGCGAAGAAATTTCCTGGGCAAGGAGCTGAAAGACAGCCAAGACTCTACCAGCCAGGGGACTTGGAGGCATTCTAAACCACAACAATGGCTGGTCCAGGAACAGAGGACACGGCAAGGTTTTCTTCTAAAAGGTAAGCGATGGTTCTGATTTCACTACCCTTTAAGGTTGATTGAATTATAGATGTTTAAAAGTCAGTAAAAATCTCTCTGAAATAGGGTTATGGGAAACGGTTTATCTTGGGTAACTAGAGTCTTTGAGATGTGGGATTGCGTTGTTTTTAAATATGTAAGAGCATTCAGATCAGAATAGCTGTATTAGATAGTAAGATTCTTGAAAACTGACAATGAAATGTTAGTTTATAAATGTGTGCTTCCAGCATACTGTTTCCTAGCTTTTAAACCTCTCATTTTACAGTTTTCATTAGGTTATGAGTTTGCTAAGCTCACTATCCTTTTGCTTCCATCTAAAGCAAAACAAATCCTGAATATGAATAATAAATATTTGCTGTACTACTTGTGCAAAAAGTAATAATAACAACATCATTCTGGTTATCAAAAGGGCATTCAACTCTGAAGTGAATAATATTTCTAGTAAATATTTCCTCACAGCTAGATTTGGTAACAGGAAGGACAAGAAGGCTTAAAAAGCAGTGTCTCTGAAGTTGCGCCTTCACTGCTAACTGAACAACTTCAAGATCAAAGACAATTAGGAGAAAAGTCTCTTAGGACAACACATCTAAGAACATGAATTTTGGGCCATCAATTAAATTGTTTCCTGTTTCTTTTATCTGAGCTTTTTTTTTAAAAAAAAAAACTATGCATTTTACTGTATACTCAGTTTTGTGGAGTGCAGAGGCAATATCTGATTTAATACATTTCTCTACAGTCAGCTTACTTTGTCACCAAATATTCTTCACAAACATCTTCGTCTCACACCTCAGCCTTCACATTTTCCATCCAAAGCAGTCAGTAGAAAGGTTAATTGAGACCCAGAGTCTCTGGTACAGAAGCAGCTTTTGATGGTCTTAATAGTTTCCTTTACATTCACTGCCAGCTCTGATCCCACATATAAATATTTACCTGAGTTGGAAAGAAAAAAAATAATAATTCATGAATGGAGAGGGTAATACTGCCTTAATATAACTGACAATATGGGAAGAGTACATGTCAGTTCTTCACACTTCTTTAATTTCTTGGTGGTTGTCAAGTTTGCTGATGTCTTCATTACTGCTCTTCGTTAACCTCCCTTAAAATTGCTGAGTCATCTAGAAGAAAAATATGGCCTAGTTGATAAGCCCACTGTTTTCATTGTTGGGTGCCTTCGATTCACAGTGACCCTACAAACAACGACAGGAAACACTGTTCACTGCCACATCCTCACAGTTAGTTCCTGTGTTTGAGCCCATTTTCCAGCCACTGTGTCAGTCCCTGTTGTTGAGGGTCTTCCTCTTTGTCACCGATTCTTTACCAAACATGATCTGCTTCTTCAGAAACTGATCCTTCCTGATAACATTATCCAAAGTACCTGAGACAAAGCCTTGCTATCCTCTCTCCTAAGGAGCAGTTGGCCTGTACTTCTTCCAAGACAAACTCGTGCATTCCTTTCGGTAGTCTGTGATATATTCAATATTATTTCCAGCGCCATATTTCAAAGACATCAATTCTTCTTTGGTCTTCTTTATCTGTTACACAGCTTTCATATGCAGATGAAGTGACTGAAAATACCATGGCTTGGCTCAGGCGCCCCTTAATTCCTCAAATTGATATTTTTGCTTTGTAACACTTAATGACAGTGGTCTTTTGCTGCAAATTTGCCTAATGTAATATGTCATTTGATTTCTTGACTGTTGCTTCCATGGGCACTGATTGTGATCCAAGTAAAATGAAATCTTGACAACTTCAATCTTGGCTCCATTTATCATGATGCTGCTTATTGGTCCAGGTGTGAGGATTTTTGTTTATGTTGTGGTGTAAGGTTACAGACCTTGCTCTTCATCAGTTAGTGCTTCAAGTGATCTTCACTTTCAACAAGCAAGGTTGTTAATGAGTCTTTCTTCAGTCCTGATGCCACCTTCTTCTTCATATAGCCCAGTGTATTGGATTATTTGCTCAGCATACATACTTAATAAGTACGGTGAAAGGATGAGATTCTGACACACAAGTTTCATGATTTTAAACCACAGTATCCTCTTGTTCTGTTTGATCAGCTGCTTCCTCTATGTGCAGATTCCTCTTGAACACAATGAAGGGTTCTGAAATTCCCCTTCTTTGCAATGTTATCCACAATTTGTTATGATTCACACAATGCCTTTGCATAGTCAGTAAATCACAAGCAAACATCTTTCCGGTATTCTCTGCTTTCAACCAAGATCCATTTGACATTAGCAGTGATGTCCCTCATTTTATGTCCTCTTCTGCATCCAGCTTGAATTTCTGGTACTTCTCTGCCAGTGTGCTGCTGCAACCATTTTTTAATTATCTTCTGCAAAATTTTACTTCCTGTGTCTATATTGACCATAGTGTTCAATAATTTCCACCTTCTCTTGAATCAGTTTTCTTTAGAATGGGCACAAATATGGGTATCTTCCAGTTGATTGGCCTGGTTGGTTTACCAGTTTTGTCTTCCAAATTTCTTGACATAGACAGGTGAGCACTTTCAAGTGCTGCACCCATTTGTTAAAATATCTCAATTAGTATTCCATCAATTCCTGGACCTTGTTTTTTGACCAATACCTTCAGCGCAGCTTAGACTTCCTCCTTTGATCATATGCTACGCCCTGAAATTGTTGAGTAGTGACCATTTCTTTTGAGTACACTGACTCTTCTATCTTCTTTTGATACTTCATGTGCCATTCAGTGTTCTGTCCATAGTATTATTCCTCAAGGCTTGGATATTTTCTTCAGTTCTTGCAGCTTGATAAATGCCAAGCATAGTCTTCTTTTTTGGTTTTCTAACTCCAGGTCTTTGTCCATTTCATTATAATACTTTAATTTATCTTCTCCAACTGCCCTTTGAACTCTCCTTTTGAGCTCTTTCAGGTCATCGTTTCTTCTGTTCGCTTTGGCTAATCTGTGTTCAAAGAAAGTTTCAGGGTCTCTTCTGACATACATTTCAGCCTTTTCTTTCATTCTTTTCTTTTTAATGACCTCTTGCTTTGCTTGTGTTATGAATTCCTTAATGTTATCCGACAACTCATTTGGTGGTCAGTCATTAGTGTTCAGTGTATCAAATCTATTCCTGAAATAGTCTCTAAATTCAGGTGGAATATACTCAAAGTTGTACTTTAGCTCTTGTGGACTTGTTTTAATGTTCTTTGGCTTCAACTTGAACTTGCATATGAACAATTGATAGTCTTTTTCCACAGTTGGCCCTGGCCTTGTTTTGGCTAATAATTTTGATCTTCTACATGATCTTCTTCCACAAATATAGACAACTTGATTCTTGTGTATTCCATCTGATGAGGTACACATGTATAGTTGCCGTTTTTTTTGTTGTTGTTGGAAAAGATATTTCCAGTGAAAAGATTGCTGGTCTTGCTAAATTCTATCAAGCAATATTTGGTAGCATTTCTATCACCAAGGCCATGTTTTCAGCTAGTAATCCTTTTTGTTTCCAATTTTTGTGTGCCAATCTCCAGTCATTATCGATGCATCTTGATTGCATATTTGGTGAATTTCAGACTGCAGAAATTGCTAAACATCTTCGATTTCGTCATCTTTAGCATTGAGTAGTTGGTGCATGAATTGGAATAATAGCATTAACTGGTCTTCCTTGTAGGTGTGTGTATGTTACATCACTGACAGTGTTGTACTTCAGAATAAATCTCTAAGTGTTCTTTTTGATGATGCATGCAATGCTGTTTGTCTTCAGTTTGTCATTCCTGGCATAGTAGACCATATGATTCAAAATGGCCAATACCAATCCATTTCAGCTCACTAATCCCTAGAATGTAAATCTATATGCAGGTTATTTCATTTTTTTATGACTTCCAACTTGCCTAGATTCATACTTGCACGTTCCACATTCCAGTTACTAATGGATGTTTAAAGCTATTTATTCTCTTTTTGAGTGGTGCCACATCAGCCAATGAAGATCATGAAAGCTTTACTCCAGCTTCATCATTAAAATTGACTGTATTTTGAGGAGTCAGCTCTTCCCTCGTCATACTTTGAGTGCCTCCCAACTTGGGGGGCTCATCTTCTGGCACTGCACATCTGACAGTGCTTCACTGCTATTCATAAGGTTTCCACTGGGCAATGTGTTTGCAGAAACTAGACTACCAGGTCCTTCTTCCCAGTCAGTCTTAGTCTGGAAGCTCCTGTGAAACCTGTCTACCACAGTGACATTTGAAATCCTGGTGGTATAGCTTTCGGCATCACAGCAACGTGTACTGCATTGCCCTCACAGAGGTGAGGCAGAGTGGGCCCTTTGCCCATAACCCTTAACTCTTGACAGGTGAGTATCTTCTTGTGAGAGCCAACTTTGTACAATGAACTTGGACATGTTTTCTTTTCACCTCTCCAAAAAGCAAAACTCACCTTGGAATGTACTGGAAATAACCTACCATGAAATAAACAGCCTTTGAGCTGAAGAACTTGCTGCTAATACTGGCTTTTTGCCACAAACTGCAGGGAAGGAAGAAACTTCATCTCTTTCCACTAGCTCACTTTTTCTTTCCAGCCAGAGTCTACCCAGCAGATACAGACAGGCTTCAGAAGAAAGCTGTTGGAGCCTGTCCCTGAGCCTGCTGATCTGTGCCTGCACTTTTCAATGGGAACATGGTATAGGCCATGTAGGCAGCTTTTAACTTCCCAGTACCACACTGGAGTTCTTGAATGGCACAAATGTGTAATGTCCTTGGCAGCTCACCAAAAAGTGAGAGATAGAAGTCCATTTAGACATGCCTCAGAAGAAAGGCCTGGCAGTCCACTCACAAATAAGCAAACACTGAAAACCCTGCAGAGTACACTTCTCCCCTGACACACCTGCGGTCACTGTGAGTCACAGTGCACTCCCCAGCAGCTGGCTTTAACTGGCAGCAGCACTTTGAAAAAGCCCTGCTGACTCAGTGGCTAAGTGATGTGGCTGTTAACCAAATTTTGGTCAGCAGTTCAAATCCATCAGCCACTGCTTGAAAACCCTATGGGACAGTTCTCCTCTGTCCTACAAGGTTAGTAGGAGTTGGGATTGACTCATTGTTGGACACTAGGTTTGTTTTTTTTCAGTTTAGCACTCTTAAAAAAGACAAGTGAAATTAATAAGAGATTTTCTTTATCTTAGCCAAGCCAAGCCAAGTGCTGTCATGTCAGCACCCAAAACTTATCATTTCAGCATGCAATCAATAGAAAATTTATTAATACAATATTTTACATATTTAAACTCAGTCTTCAAAATCTAGTGTGCACTTTACATGTAGAGCATATTTTAATTTAGATGTTAAATTTCATTGGATATGCACTTTCATATATAGATTTCATGAAATTAGTGGCTGAAAACGTAGATTTGAGTATACACATTATTCCAAATATACTAAAAGTTTTCCAATACCTGGACATTAACTAAAAGTAGAAATTCCTTTTCTAAAGTGCACTAGCCATATTTTGAAGTCTCAATCGTCAAATGTGGCGATGGCTACCACGTTGACAGCACAAAGCTATGACCTTGCTAATTAACCTGTGATCTCCAAAAAGACAGCATCAGTATCACCTTGATCTTATTAAAAAATGCAAGATTTCAGGCCTCACCCCACATGTACTGAGAATTTACGTGTTAAAAATATCTGTGACTGAGAGAGGAGCCTCACCGGCAACACAAGAATAAAAAGAGGTGCATCATGAGATCTCCACTAAAAGACCTCAATTGATGGTCCAGCGGTTCTGGGGTTCCTTTGAGAGCATGGCCCCCGGCCCTGATGCTGCCCGTTCCCATAAATTATAACAAAGTTCCACTCTTTGGACAGGAATGGAATGGACTTGGCAATGCAGAGTAACCATATGTTGGAAGCACTTTATGGTTCTATACATCTATAGGATATCATCTTGCTGACCTCTGGCTGGAGGAAGGGGAGTGGACGGACAGGAGGGGAAAGGAGACTGTTGGGAGGATGAGACATGTATGGAGCAGAGAGGAATAGTGTGCAGTCACCGGACAGGGAGAGCAGTGGAAGCTGCATATAGGGGGGCATGTAAATTTACATGTGAATGTACATTTTCACTCAGTTATGTTAAATAAAAATAAAAAAATAAAAATATATATATATATCTGTGACTGATTCATGTGCACAGCATAGTTTGGCAGGCACCCTATGTAATAAAAACCCATGTCCGCTGAGTCGATTCTAACTCATAGCGATCCTATACGACAGAGTAGAACTGTCCTATACAGTTTCAAGGAGCGCCTGGTGGATTCAAGCTGCTGACCTTTTGGTTAGCTGCCATAGCATTACCCACTACATACTGGGGTCTCCCCCTATGTAATACATTAGAGAATTTGGTATTATTGCAGCCATTTCACACAGGCAATAGAGGTTCACAGGAGTTACGTGATGTGCCTGAAATCATAAAACTGATAAGTGAGGCAGCTGCAATTTAAACTTGAATCTTGCCATTTTTTAAGCCCATACTTTCAAGTATCTATCACCCAAAGCTTGAATCTTAGACTACTAGTCATATGAAATTTAACTTCAAATGATGCCAACCCATTGCCAACTCATAGAGATCCATATAGGACACAATAGGACTGTCCCACAGAAGCCCTAAGTTTTATGTAAGCAGACTGCCACATGTCTCTTCCCCCAGGGCAGCAGATGGGTTCAAACCACCAGCCTTGTAGTTAGCAGCCAAGTCCTTTAACCACCGTGCCACCATTTAAAAAATTGAAATACGAAGTTTAAAAAACTGTCCCTTTTCAATACCCTTAATTTTTCTAAGGCCAAGAATAAAGTCTCCAATTAGAACCAAACCAAAGCCAAATCCGCTGTCACTGTGTCAATACCAACTCATAGTGACCCTATAGGGTAGTAAAGAACTGTCCCATAGAGTTTCCAAGGAGTTCCTGGTAGATTCGAACTGCTGGCTTTTGGTTGGCAGCCATAGCACTCCACCACAACATCACCAGGTTTTCCATTATATTTTTAATACCCAACACTTGCTGACAGTGGTCCACAGCCACAGAACCTTCAGAAGAGCATCTAACTAGATCTTCATTGTTTTGTCAGTTTTGTTCGTTCTTTTTTTATTTGAAAAAAAATTATTGTGATAAAAATACATATAACCTAAAATTTCCCAGTTTATCTATTTTCAAATGTACAGTTCAGTTATATTAACTTTACTCACAGTGTTGTACAACCATTTCTTTTTTTTTAATTTACTGTGATTGAACAAAGGTGTACAATCCAGTTTAAATTTGCATGCCTGCCTGTGTGCAGCTCCTACTGCTCTCCTTGCCTGGTGATAGCACAGTCCTCCTTTCTGTTCTATACATGTCACAACCTCTTAATCTCCTGTCCCCTGTTTTCCACCATCTCCACTCCCCTCTAGTAAGAGGCCAGTAGGACGACATCCTATAGATGCATAGAGCCATAAAGTGCACACCCAATATGGTCAGTTTGTGTTGCCAAGTCCAGTCCATTACTGTCTGAAGGGTTGACCTCAATAATGATTTATGATCAGGGGCAGCATCAGGTTTAGGGGCTATACAACCATTTCTTAGGTTCATTTTCCTCTTGTCTTCTGTTTATCGCAGGTCCATATATTTGCTTTAAAAAGGGAGTGTATGTGAAGGTGAGTCCAGGTGCTGAGCAGATATATCCACATGGAAAAGAGACACGGGAGTGCCATAGGTGTGGGACACACTGCCTCAGGCCAACATATTGAGCGCAAGTCAGTGCCATCACAGTTGAAGCCTTAAAAGAGACACAGAAGCAGCAAGGATGGTGTGCCCTCTTATTGCAAGAATGTGGCAGTGCCTTATTACAGTGCCCCTTCAAAGCACTTACCAACCATTATAATTTTTTCTTTGAGTGTATTGTGGGTGTTAATTCTGTTTGTTTTGTTGGTTCATTGCTCAGCATGGTTCCTACCAGGCACAGAAAATCAGGGGTGCAGGTCCCTGACCTCTTCAACCTGGGAGCAAAACTGTAGATGTAAGACACAAGCTCAGCCAACTGGATATTCCTGCTGAGTGCTCAACACAGAGCAAATGCTGTTGGAAAAGAAAAAAAAAGAACAAGGGCTCCTTAGGGATCCTTATGGCAATGGTGGTGACTGCGTCAGCAGTGGTGGCAGTGATTCCAGAAGCACATTTCAGCAGGGACAGCAGCAATGACCTAAATAGTCTGACCTCCTTCAGGAGCTGAAGATTCCTTAGTAAGTTGTCTATTTTCTGAAAAGGGTATCCATGTCAGTATTAGTATTGTCAGAGTTCTCTAGGTGTTAGCATTCTCCAGAGAAAGGGAACCAATGACAGATTTATTTTAAGGAATTGGCTCACACGATTCTGGGGGCTTGCAAGTCTGACATCCATAGGAGAAGCAACAGGCCAGAAGCTCCAGTGGAATTTCTATTTTGCAGACTGGAGGCAGAATTCTTCTCCCAGAAATTTACAATTTTCCTCTAAAGGCTTTCCACTGACTGGATGAGGCCCACTTTTTGGAGGGTAAGCATTATAAAGGGTAATCTCCTTTATTCAGAGTCAAAAGATGTAAATGTGAACCATGTCTACGAGATATGTTCACAGCAACATCTGTTCTAGTGTTTGACCAAACAACTGGGCACTATAGCCTAGCCAAGTCGACAGATAAAATCAACCATTACATCATGGACCATCCAGTATCATTCTCTAAATGACTTTTCCCTTTATAGCAAATAGATTGGTTTCTGTCTTTTGCAACCAAGAGCCCTGGCTGTTTAAGTGTGATTATTTGATTGTCAGTCTCTCTCACCAGACTGCCAAGTCCTATGACAGCAGAATCTGTACTTGTTTATTCACATTGCGTAATCCCTGGGTTCTGGCCCAGGGTTACAAACACAGCTGATGCTCAAAAGTTATTTAATCAGTGAGTGAATGACTGTATAGCATACCAGAGAGAACCATCAACACTTAACTGAGGAATATCAGAGTCTTACCTCTACTTTCTTTAAATGAACTAACCGTAGTCTATAAAAAAAAAATCCGTATACAGAAAACTAAATTTCAAAAGCAACTGAGATAAAACAATACTTTATAGATTTACCCAAGATGCTATCCCTGTTTTTTATAGTGTTGTTTTGTCTTTTATCTATTAACTTTTAGTCAATACCAGTTGCCATGAAGTTGTTTCTGATTCATGGGGACCTCGTATATGTCAGAGGAGAACAGTGCTCCATAGGCTTAGTTTTTTGGAAGGAGATCACTAGGCTTCCTTCCCAGGTACGACCGAGTGGGCTGTCACCACTGCCATTTTGATAAACAGCCCAGTGCATTAAGTGTTTGCACCACTCAAGGACTTTTACTAACTAATGGAAAAGCTTAAACAGAATAGCACAAAGTAAAAAGCTGGTTTTGTACAGTGAACATATAATTGAACGTGTTTTTGAAATTAAGAGAATTATCTGCGGAGCCCTGATGGCACAGTGGCCAAGAGGTACAGCTGCAAATCAAGAGGTTCACAGACAAATTAGCAGTTACCAGCATGACATGGCTTAGTCATGAAGATGACACATGCCTTAAATCGAACCATCAATCCAAGAATTTCCATAAATCAGCTTGTGCAGCTAGCTGAAATGTAAAGCTGAGCTAAGAAGCTTAACAACATTATTAAGACCAACCACAACTCAGGAGTTAATTACTTTTGCTTCCCTTTCCCAGATGAGGAAACTGAGATGCAGCAGACAAACCAATTTGCTGAAGGTCAGACAACTAAGTCACACAGCTGAAGAGCTAGGATTCAAAGTCCAGCCAGACTCCAAAATTTAAGATTTTAAACACCAGGCTGCACATGTTGCCTGATAGATTTGTGGTATCGACTTGTCATAAAAACGTCGACTTCATTTTTTGTGTTTGACTATTGAGAGCTATCAGGTCCAACCTCTCTCCTTTCTCCTCTGCCTCACGTCTGGGCAAGACATAAGAACACTTGTGCTCTGCCTTTTTACCGAGGGAGAATTTCACCTCACTGCATCTGCATCCCCTAACTGCTGAAAAATCCAAAGCGACATGCACCTTCCTTCTCTCCAGCCGATTTTGCTGCTCTCCCCAGAAAGCCTCACTATGTGAATAATGAAGCCCTGTCTACAATCTAAGTTCATGTATGGCACCATCTGTCTTGATAGCTGCCTTATATTGGTTAATTTTTTTATTGTGAGTGAAAGCTTACAATCCAAGTCAATTTTCAATATAAAGCCTCGAGTACCTGCCTCTCTGCAACTCTGTCGGCTCTCCTCACCCTGTGACAGCACACTCTTCTACCCCTTACTTCCAGCATCTGCTCAACCAACACTGTCTCCTCCTGTCCACCATCTCTTCTGTCTAAAAAAGAAACTGGTAGGACAGCCTTGTATATATGTTAAACCATAAGTACACATACCACATGTGACCCTCTGGATAGCTGCATTGGTTATTAGACAGTGGTTTGCTGATCCCACTTTCCTTGGGATAGTAGTAAATTTACTGTCAGAATTGTGTCTTAGTGGGATACCAGAAGCCTCTTGAAGACTGCTGTAAGAAGAAGAAAAAAAGATCCATGAACCTTGCTATTGTATTTACTGTAGTGATGGTAGAGAGAATGTCATTTATAATTTTGTCTTATTTTTGTGACTATTATTGTGAAGTGTATTTCTACCTTTTTTTCCATTTCAAGCCTATTCTCTTTTTCCTTGGGAAGTTTTCTAGCTCAGAGGAGCAGGAATTGACTATCTGGTATATTCATTAAATAGAGTTTTACCAGTGGGCAGGGTCACTGGGTATAAGATTTAGCCATCATATATTACACTTTTCTTCTTTTTGCTGACCAAAACATTCTACCTAGTGAACCCCCAAAATTTTCAGTCTTTCGTTCTCTTGATATGTTCTCACTACTATTCTTACTCAGCCTAAATGTCATGGTCAGTCATTATAGTCACTTCTTTGTTTACATCCTTGTTTGCAATATGATTAATGGAGAAAATATTGAAGTTGTCAAGGATTTTATTTAACTTGTGTCCACAATCAACAGTTAAGAAATTGACAATGTATTACATTGGATAAATCTGCTGCAAAAGATCTCTTTAAAGTGTTAAAAATCAGAGATGTCACCTCGAGAACTTACCTGTGCTTCACCAAGACATGGTATTTTCCTCTAAGCCAAGAACTTCTTTCAGTATTTCTTGTAATTTTGGTTTGGTTTTTACGTCTCTGAGTTTCTGTTTATCTGCAAATGTCTTAATTTCATTTTCGTATTTGAAAGATAGTTTTGCAGGATATATAATTCTTGGTTGGAAATTATTCTCCTTCAGGGCTTTGAATGTGTCATCCCATTGCCTCTGTGCCAGCGTCGTTTCTGGTGAGAAGTCAGACAAATGCCTACAGGGCTTCCCTCTGAATGTTAGTTTTGCTTTAAATCTCGCTGTCTTTAAGAGTATCTGCTTGTGTTTCATTTTGTTAAGCTTGATTATAGTATGTCTTGGAGTCTTTCTTTTGGGATCTATATTGAATAGCATTTGATATGCATCTTGGATATCTATATTCTCTTCTTTCATAATTTCAGGTAAGTTTACTGTGTGCAGGTCAGCAACAATACTCTGTGTTTTTAGGTGCCCCTCCCTGTTGAGGAACTCCAATTAGTCATAGATTGTTCCTTTTAATAGAGTCCCATTTCTTCTTAATGCATCTTCATTTTTCTTGTTTCTTTTTTCTGCTTTCTCCTTGTAGATGCTGGAGTCAGTGGCTCTGGCTTCCAAATCAAAAAGTCTATTTTCCATTTGTTCCATTATGTTCTCTTGGCTTTGAACTGAATTTTCTGTGTCTTTGATTTTGTTCTTGATCTGCTGGATTTCAGAGTACTGGTGTTCCAGCAGATCAAACAGCTTGCTTAATTTTTCATTTTGCTCTGCTGCATTTTGTATAATGTCTGGGAGGGCTCTCTATATAATCCTTTTATATTCGCCCTCTGATAGTTTCAGAAAGGCTTCTTCATCTGGGAAGTTCTTTTGTTGCTTCTTTTGGGGGCCTTCTGGAGCCATAGGTGAATTTTTCTTTATATCTGTGTCCAAAGTTTGTTGCTTTGGGGGCATCTGGAGGTTGTTTTGTTTCTCTGGTGTTACCTTAATGGGATCTAAAGCTCAGTCTGAAAAGGATGGTGATCACCAGTCACTTCTATGTACTCCAGTGACTGGGCCCAGGGAATCTCTGAGAAAGCAGGCTCCACCTCCTGATTGGCAAAGACATGGCCCTACTTATAGAGTCACTGGGGGGCCATCTGCTGACCCTATGATCTGAGTCAGAAAAGGCTGGAAGAGATGCCATCAGGATACACCACGGGTATTTCTCTAGGCAGTCTTATATTGAAGAGTAGAAGGTATAGTGGGAGCTGCATATAGGTGGACATGCAAATTTATATGGAAATGTACATTTTCACTCAATCATAATAAAAATAAATAAATACATAAATAAATAAAAATTGGAAAAAATGTGATATTAAAAAAAAACAGGTATCTGACAGCATCC
Source organism: Heterohyrax brucei (assembly GCA_028571685.1). NCBI lineage: Eukaryota > Metazoa > Chordata > Mammalia > Hyracoidea > Procaviidae > Heterohyrax > Heterohyrax brucei. The sequence goes on along the minus strand of CM053142.1, from coordinate 155,765,406 downwards.
AAGAGCATTCAGACTTTCAGGTGTACAAGTCACTCTTCCCAGCTGGCAAAGTAAACACCTCTATATCCAACCCCAGATGCTGTAAACTAGTTGAAAATACAGAAAAGCTACTGTTCTGCTGTCATCTGCTGCTGGACCCCACCCATAGGGCCAGCCACACTGTGAAAAACACTGTTTTTCTGCCAGAAAAGCACTCCCCGGGAAGGCAATGCCTCCCAGCCTGGGAAGCAGGTCCTGCTGGGGCCTCCATTTGGGTAACTCTACCTCCCAGTCAGACAAGATGGCATACCGCACAAGCTCTCCCACCTGCTGTGAAATAGCTGAAACAATGGCAGAGGTTCAGAAAGAGAGGCTGGAGGGGCCTATATGCACAGAGTCCAGAGCTGGGCTCTCAAAATGTGGCTGTTCTGCCTGCTGATCACATCAGCAGTACACTTGAGCTTTGCTGCCAGTTAAGCCCCAGCCCCACCCACCTACCTTCAGACTGGAAGAGCCAGCACTCAACAAGAGTGGGGGTCAGTGAAGGAGAAGTTTCCCATTCAGTGGTATGTAGTCCAAATTGACAGCCCTGTGCTGTGTTCTAGGGCTCACTAAGTGTCCAGAGGCTCCGTTTAGTTATCTGTTCAGACCTTGGTTTCCAGAGGTAATTAAAGAGACGTGTGTTTAGACTACCATCTTGACTCTGCCTCCAAGACATGGTGTTTTCAATCCCTTTATATGCATGTGAAAGCTGGACACTGAATAAGGAAGATGGAAGAATTGATGCCTTTGAATTATAATGTTGGCAAAAAATATTGAATATACTGTGGACTACCAGAAGAAAGAACAAGACTGCCTTGGAAGAAAAACAGCCAGGATGCTCATTATAAGTCAGGATGGTGAGACTTTATCTCACATACTTTGGACATGCTATCAGGAGGGACCAGTCCCTGGAGACATAAAGTAGAGGGTCAGTGAAAAGTTGATCCATCCTCAACAAGCTGGATTGACAGGGTAGCTGCAACAACAGGCTCAGACAACAATTGTGAGAATGGCACAGGAACAGGCAGTGTTTCATTCTGTTGTATGGATTTGACAACACCTAACAACAGTGGTCATTACTTATCTTCCACTTCATCGTACTCTCATTAAGTTCGCCTGTCTGCCCACCCACAACCTGCCTTTGAAGCTGACTGGAGAAAAACAACCACTCTGACAGAAATTACTTTAAATTTATGACAACAAATCTCACTTCGCCCTGTGATGCTACCAGGAACTCATAGTGCATACTTCTCATCTACTCACTACCTCATTTTGTCAGATGTTTACTTTATACTTTTTTTGCTTTTCCTGGAGCCTCCAACACCTCCTTCCATAGTTTTGATCTCAGTTGGTGATCTTCCTTCCTACCTAACTAAAAAAATGGGTTAATGGGAAGAGAACTTCAGCTGACCTCACCACCACATCAACTTATGAGCATCTGGACCCACACCTCATGTGCACCAAATTCCAGGCCTCCTCATCTGTGCAAGGACATGGTCATGGATAGAATTTGTCCCCTCAAAATATCTGCCAAATTGGCTAGGCCACGATTCCTAGTGTTGTTTGATTCCCACTATTTTGTCACCTGATTTGATTTTCCTATGTGTTATAAATCCTGTTTTATGATGTTAGTGTGGTAGGATTAGTGGTAGTTGTATTAATGAAGCAGGACTCAATCTACAAGATTAGGCTGTATCTTAAGCCATTTCTTTTGAGATATAAAAGACAGAAGTGAGCAGAGAGGCAGGAGAACCTCATACCACCAAGAAACATGAACCAGGAGAATGCCACATCCTTTGGACCAGAGGTTCCTGTGCTGAAAACCTCCTCAGTGGGGAAAGATTAATGACACAGACCTTCCTTCCAGAGCTGACAAAGAAAGCTTTTTTCTGGGGCTAGTCTCCTAGGCTATGAGAGCATACATTTCTCTTTGTTAAAGTCCTTCACTTGTGGTATTTCTGTTACAGCAGCACTAGGTAACTTAAGACAGACATTGCTTTAGCAATTTGTCACCTCCTAAATCATCAGCTTTTCACTCATTGCTGGCTTATTCTCATGGGCATATAAACCTTCTTTTGAACCCATTTCCTCTACCAGTTACCATACCTTTTTTAAAAAACTTCCATTTGCAACAAAATTCTTCAAAGAGACATCTATATAGTCTCTAATTGCTTTCTTCCTTGAATCTTTCTTAAATCTGCTACAGTCAGGCCTCTAACCCTAGACAGCTCTTGTCAGGATCACCAATGAAAGATACTGTTGAATGCAATCATCAGGTTCTCGCTTCTCATCCTACTAGGTTTAGCAGCATTATTCTACAATTGGTGCCTTTCTCCTCTTTGGCTTAGTTTCTTTGCTTGCTTCTCAGACACTGCACTCTCTTTGTTCTGTTCTAGTTTATTGGTTATTCCCCCTCAGTCACCTTTGTTGATGCCTTACTTTTAAGGATGGAATGCTTCAAGGATTAGTCTTTGATCCTCTTTATCCTTATTCACTTCCTTGGTGATCTCCTTATGAGCCTTAAATACAAATCTGTATGCCAATGAGATCCAAATGTTTATTTCTAGTCCATACTCTTATTATGGATTCCAGACTTGTAATTCAAAGCTTGCTTGGCATCTTACTTTGGTGTCTAATCCAAAAGCAAAAAAAACTAAAGCTATTGCCACTGAGCTGATTCAGACTCATGGCAACTACATGCATTGCAGAGTAGAACTGTCCTTCACTGGGTTTTCATGACTGATCTTTTGGAAGCAAAACATTAGGCCTCTCTTTTGAGGTATCTCTGAGTAGGTTCAAACTACCCATTTTTCAGTTAGTAGAGCAGCATTTAATGGTTTGAGTCACTAAGGGTTCCTAGGATCTCTACTACCCCAGAAACCCAAACCCATTTCTGTCAAGTCGATTCCAACCCATAGTGACCCTATACAATAGAGTAGAACTGCATTATAGAGTTTCCAAAGAATGCCTGGTGGATTTGAACTGCTGACCTTTTGATTAGTAGCCATAGCACTAAACCACTAAGCTACCAGATTTCCAGGATCTCTAATAGCTGACTGGAAATCAACATTTTCAAAAAGAAGCTCTTAGTTTTCCCCGCATCTTGGGACTAATGGGTGTACTATGTGTACTCCTTCCTCAGGCTTCATCTTTGGTTCTTATTGTATAGTATACCCCCCCCCCCAGTTGTTTTCTTGCAAGCAGCTTTTCACATCTTTTAGAAAGTATCAGAGTATACATAAGATAAATACGTACATTAATAATGATTTTAAATGTCTCTCATGTAAGTAATGCCGAATAGATGAATTTCCTTGGCCCTGACCTAGTTACTGAGACTAGGAGATTTCTGCAGCTCTCTCTCACTGTTCTGTATTGATAACTTCCAGTGAATGGAGCTAAGAGCAGAATTTCCACTGTCAAATTAGCTTTTCTTATTGCTGTTTATTCTATAAGAAGTGAGCTTCAGTAGGATTTTGAGAAGGCCTGGCTCCTGTGACTTGGGCCTCATCCGAGTACCAAGAACTTGTAACTATCAAAATGCATCTTGAAGAGGTATGTGAGATGACCCAGTCCAAATCATAACCCTGATCTTATCTTAAGGCTTAAATGACAGTTTTTATTTGCTGAATTGCTAGAGTGAGAGCTGTCAAATTCTGTAACTCTTAAGTCTTTAAATCAAAAGCCAAACCCACTGTTACCAAGTTAATTCTGACTCATAGTGACCTTATACGACACAATAGAAATGTCCCATAGGATTTCCAAGACAAAACCTTCCCAGAAGCTGGCAGCCACATCTTTCTTCCACAGAGCAGCTAGTGGGTTCCAACTACTGACCTTTCAGTTAGCAGTGGAGTTCTTTAACCACTGTGTCACCAGGACTCTTCCCTTTAGTCTTTAGCCTTTATTGAAGCAAATGAATGTATCTTCTGTTTTAATCATTCCAAAAGTTAAAAATTTTACATAGCAGAAAATTCTTACCATTTTGTTAAGTTTTCTTATGAGAAAAACAAGATACCTTTCTTAGGCTGTCCAAATAATATAAGAAAGCTTGTGGGTTTTTTGCCTTGAGTTGGTGTGGGCAGGAAATTTATTCTTTTCTTGGTACATCTTTGAGCTACACACAGCTGTGTAAGATCCTAGTTCTTTACCAATTGCTAATAAAGAAGACAATACCAACATTTGCACTCTACTGAAAAGCCAACCACTAAAGATTTAAATCAAGATTTCTGGATGGAAAAACCTTAATCTTTTGAGTCATGTTGCTATGCTTTGAAATTCACTTCCTAACAGTAAAAGGAACTAAAATTAGAATTTGGCCTAAGCCCAAAGCAATGAAACACTTTTCTCATTCATGTAACATGTATTTACATAGCATCTAATCTATGTCTGTGCATTTGGAAATTAAAAAATAAAAAATGATGATATGGTTTTGATCTCCAAATACAAGGATTCTATTAAGCTTTTGGCCACAGAAGAAGGTACTTCATATTTGTTAAGCCATCACTATGTGCCAGACACTTGACTAGGATGCACAAAAATGTTATGATATAAATATTATTGACCTCATTGACAGATGAAGACAAAGAATTAACAAAAGCTTTAAGTAGCCAAGTGGGATTTTCACCTCAGACTACTTCCAAAACCCACATCACACAACTTTATATGATTTACATTTTTTAATGTTCTCATATTTTCCATTCATTTAAAGTAGATTTTAATTTAGTTGAAACCACAAACCAAATGAACATACATTTCTGTGATATAATCTTTCTCTTGTAAGTTAATGTGATGTTGGATATGAGTGTGGGATAAGGCAAAATGAAGTAGTCCTAGAAAGATGTCCAGTCATCTGTAATTCATTCCTACTTTCATTCTCTCATCCTTCTCTCTTTCCATGTATGTTTCCATCCATCCATCCATGTATCTGTCTGTCCCATCAGCTGACCTCATATAGCGGTCTAGGTTCTATGGCAAGCATAAAGATATAAATAATCTTTACTTTCCCCAAATTTTCAATCTACTGGGTGGGAAAGATACGTAAAAAGCAAGCAATTTAAATTTAATGTACTCTCATGGAAGAAGGTACAAGGAGGGCAATGGGATATAGGAAGAAGGAACGTACTTTGAGGAGCAGAAAACATGTTGGAGATGACCCTTGTGGGAAGAATAAGAGAGAAACAGAAGACATTCTGCTGGAACAAAAGGACAGTGTTTGAGTGAATTAAACTACTGCACCCACAGTGACTCATATGCCAGGCAGCCCCATTGTGAAAGGAGCTATTTCCCTACCTTTCATAATCCCAGCCCATATCCAAATATCAGCTGGTAATACTGCCAATTTATATCTCTTTCAGATTTAAGGCAATCTTTACTCTCTAATCTTGGGACCTATTTGTTTTAAAAGCCAGATTGAAACATATCCAAAAGATAGATAAACCTGGACCGAGAGGCAAAAATTCTTCCAGATTTATATAGATACCTAAAGCCACTGACTATGGTAGTGGTTGGGGATGGAATGAGAGAACTTCATTTCTGTGTAGTCATTTTCAAAAGGTATATATCTCAATTGTGGTATCAGGAACCCCTAGCTCAGAATTTCCTAGGATGTGCTCACTAGAAATGGATTGTCCTATTACTACTATTTGTCTTCTGAAAAGACTCTTTGGGCATTCTCATTTAAACAAAATCTGTTAGTAAAACTAGTGTTCTTAAGCCATCCTTAAACCTGAAACATTCTGGCCCTTCAGAAACAGAGCTTCCACAAGGCTCTTAACTATTGAAACTGTTAATTTGCCATCATGGAAAAGTACTTGTTCATGCAAATAAAACCAAGAAACATTAGGTACAATGTATGAGATCTGACAATTAAGTTCGCATACTTGCCACTGTGCACTTCCGTTGGCAGCACTGTACCAACTAACTCAGTAAGGTCTATAACCTTGGTATATCACTGTCTCACAGTTGTGTCTGAGTCAGCATGTGGTAGTGTCTTGCTCAATGGCATTCATTATTGTTGCATGTTTTTGTGTCTCATCATGAGAATGTCAAAGCTTGAATTAGAGCAATGAACAAACATTAAATTTCTTGTTAAACTTGGCAAGAGTGGAAATGAAATCAGGGACATGTTAGCCCAAGTTTATGGGGATAATATCATGAAAAAAACAACAGTGTACAAATGGATTAAATGTTTTTTGAGGGAAGAGAAAGTGTCACTGATGAAGTGAGATCAGGGCACCTAGTAATGAGCAGAACTGATGAAAACATTACAAAAATTTAAATCCACTGGACAATTAACCAACTCTGTTATTTGAAAGTGCTGAAAAGTCTGCATGGAAAAGTTAGATGAAAAAACCTGAATTTTTCACCAACAACTCATTCTTCTTGCATCACAACAATGCACCAGCTCACACGGCACTGTCTGTGAGGGAATTTTTAGCTAGTCAACCAATAACTGTATTGGAACACCCTCTCTACTCACCTGAGCTAGCTCCCAATGACTTTTTTATTTACTCAAAGATAAAGGAAATTTTGAAAGGAAGACATCTTTAAAAATTATTTTTTATTGTGATTAAGTGAAAGTTTATAATCCAAGTCAACTTTGCACACCTGCCTTTCTGCAGCTCTGTCTCCTCTCCTCAAGCTGTGACACCACACTCCTCTTTTTCGCTCCTCCAGTATCCACTTGGCCTAGTATCCACTCAACCAACACCTGTCCCCTCCTCTCCAACCTCTCCTCTCCCCTCTAGAAAGAAACCAGTGGGACAGCCTCATACATATATACATATATATACACACACACATATACATACACATGTATACATAAAACCATAAAGTACCCACACCACTTACATCACTCTGTGTCGCTGAGTCCAGTGCATTCTTTGTCTAAACTGTTGGCTTCAGTACTGGTTTTAGGTCCATGCTAGTAGCAAGTCTAGGGGCCATGTTGCCAGGGGACCCTCCAGGCTGTTGGATCACGAATTCTGGTATTTTATAGAGTTCTTGATCTGCACACCTCTTTTTCTGGTGCTATATCAGGAACTCTACATTGTGCTTCCTGTCAGGGCTGTCTGTGGTGGTGGCCAGGCACCATCTGGTTCTTCTGGTCTTGTACTGATGTAGTCTCCTGGTCATGTGGGTCCTTCTGTGTCCCAGGCTCATTTTTCCTCGTGTCTTTGATGTTCTCAGTTGTCATCTTTTCCACGTGGGTTGAGACCAATTGATGTTCCTCAGATGGCAGTTTGCTGGCTGGTAAGACCCCAGATGCCACAACTCTCTTAGCAAAAGATAGTTATGCCAGTTGACCTCGATGTCCCTTGAGAACATGGTTGCTAGACCTCTGTCCCTGCTAATCTGTCCTTTGAAATCTTGGTTTGAATTCATAAAACTTTTTAGCTTATGGTATATTCCAGTTATGCTGACCTAGCTTTTACTGCATACTGTCACTACTTGAAAGGAAGACATTTTGATGACTTTCAGGACATCAAGAGTAATACAATGACAGCTCTGGTGGCCATTCCAGAAAAAGAGTTCCAAAATTGCTTTGAAGGGTGGACTAGGCACTGGCATCAGTGCATAGCTTCCCAAGGTGAGTATTTCAAAGACAACCACGGTGATATTCAACAATAATGTATGTAGCACTTTTTCTAGGATGAGTTTGTGAATTTAATTGTCAGACTTCATATTGCAGTAGGTGCTATAGATGATAAAAAGAATTACATCGCATGGCCCTTCCTTCAAGGACTTCGTGTCAGGGGACATACACCAAGGTAGAGATAGGATCTACAAGTTAAGCAAACTAAGCTTAAACCTACCAGTAGAAAGGAAATAACAAAATCAGAGCACTAATAAATAAAATCAAAAAGAGAAAGACAATAGAATCAACAAAACCAAAAGCTGGATTTTGAAAAGATAAAAGAAAAAATGACAAACTTTTAGCTAGACTGACAAGGAAAAAAGAGAAAAGATGCAAATAACCTTAATAAGAAATTAAAAAGGAGACATTACAACTGACCCAACAGAAATAAAGAGAATTGTGCAGACTATTATGAACAACTATACAGCAAAAACTAGATAACCTAGATGAAATGGAGAAATTCTTAGAAACACACAACTTATCTAAACTGTCTCAAGAGGAAATAGGAAATCTCAGCAGACCTATAACAAGTGAAGAGATTAAACCAGTGATCAAAAACCTTCCAACATAAAAAGTCCTAGAGGATATGTCTTCACTGGAGTATACTACCAGAAATTTAAAGAATTGATACCAATCTTATTTAAATGCTTCCAAAAAATAGATGAGGAAAGAAGACACCCTAATTCATTCCATGAAGCAAAAACCTTTATACTGAAACAAGACAAAGACACAAAAAATACTAAAAGAAAATAAACTATAGGCCAATATGCCTTATGAATGTAGTTGTAAAAATATTCAACAAAATACTGTCAAATAGAATCTAACAGCCTGTTAGATTCACCCAGTGGGGTTTATTCCAGAAATGTAATAATGGTTAAACATTAGAAAATCAATTGATGTAATTTACCATATCAGTAGAACAAAGGAAAAGAACTACATGATCGTCTCTATGGATGCATAACAAACACTTGCTAAAACTCAATACTTTTCTTGATGAGAACTTTCAAGAACATTGGAATAGAAGGGCAGTTCCTCAGTATGAGTCAGGGCATGTACAAAAAACAGCCAACACTATAATTAATAGGAAAAGATTGAGAGCTTTTGCCTTGAAATTGGGAAAAAGATAATGGCGCTCACTCTTACCAATTCTGTTTCATATTGTACTACAAGTCAAGAAAAGTAAAAGGTATCCAGATCAGAAAAGTATCTCTATTTGTGGATGGCACCATCCTATGTATAGGAAATCCCAAACTATCCTCACTAAAGCTCCTAAGCTAGTACAGAAATTTAATAACATTTCAGGCTACAAGGTCAACAAAAACTTGTCGATTTTCTATGCACCAGTAATGAAAAATCTGAAGTGGAAATTAGAAAATGATTTCATTTACAATGGCATCTAAGGGAATGAAATACCTAGGCATAAAGTTAATAAGGTATGTGAAAGATTTATACAATGAAAATTATAACACACTTTTAAAAAGATTAAAGGAGACTTAAATGAAAATATTTTTCATGTTCATGCATTAAAAGACTTAATACTGTTAAGATGTTACTCCTATCAAAAATAATCTATAAATTCAATACAGTCCCTATCAAAATCCCAACTGTCTTCTTTACACAAAGGGAAGAAGAACGAATCTTCAACTTTATATAAAATGGAAAAACTCCCAGATAGCTAAAGAAATGTTGAAAGAGAAGAACAAAGTAGGACTCACACTTCCTGATTTTAAAACATACTATACAGTTACAGTAATCAAAACAGCCTGGCACAGGTATAACAATCAACACATAGGCCAGTGGAACAGAAGTGAAAGTTCATAAATAAACCCACTACTATGGATTGAATTGTGTTCCACTAAAATGTGTATCCATTTGGCTAGGCCATGATTCCCAGTATTATGTGATTGTCTACTATTTTGTCACCAGTTGTGATTTTCCTATGTGTTGTAAATCCTACCTCGATTATGTTAATGACTCAAGAATAGAAGCAGTTATGTTAATGAGTCAGGATTCAATCTACAATACTAGGTTGTATCTTGAGTCAATCTCTTACGAGATACGAAAGAAAAAAGCAAGCAGAGAGACGGGGGGGCCTCATGCCACCAACAAAGGAGAGCTAGGATTGACTAGATCCTTTGGACCTGGGGTTCTTGTGCTGAGACTCTCCCAGACAAGGGGAAGATTGATAAGAAGAAATTCGCCCCAGAGCCAGCAGAGAGAGAAAGCCTTCCCCTGGAGCTGATGCCCTGAATTCAGAACTTAAGCCTATTAGAATATGAAGGAATAAACTTCTGTTGTGGTATTTCTGTTACAATAGCACTAGATAGCTAGGACATCACACTTCTATGGTCAACTGATTTTTGACAAGGATTTCTGTTGTTAGGTACCATCAAGTCAATTCTGGCCCCAGGTACAACAGAACAAAAACACTGCCCAGTCCTGTACCATTCTCACAATCTTTACTATGTTTAAGCCCTGTTGGAGCCATTGTGTCAACCCATCTCACTAAGGATTTTCCTCTTTTTCTCTAACCCTTTAGCTTACCAAGCATTGTGTTCGTCTCCAGGGACTGGTCCCTCCTGATAGCATGTCCAAAGTATGTGAGACAAAGTCTCACCATTCTTGCTTCCAAGGAACACTCTGGCTGCTCTTCTTCCAAGACAGAGTTTGTTCTGCCACCTTAAAGACTAAGATGTGCCTGACCCAAGCCATGATGTTTTCAATTGTATGCATGCAAAAGCTGGACAACAAATAAGGAAGACCAGAAAGAAACTCACTTCCTTAAATCATGGTAATAGAGAAGACTGGATACATGCTTCACACCATACATAGAAACAATATGATTGTTGTCATAAGTTGTACACCTGTGAAAAGTAGAATTAGCAAAAGTTATGAGGTATATATAGTTACAGGACTGGAAAGGAAAAAGTATCCTCAAGCTCTTTTTCACGACCAAAAAAAAAAAGTGCTAATGAGACTGCTTATGTACAACCATACACTTCCACGGATTTGGTTCACTGGTTTGGAGGTTTAGGGTCACAATTTCATGAAATATCCCAGTTAACTGGACTAATATCATATTTTGTGCTTCTGCATCCTAGTTCACTGTGTAGTGCCTGTGGTCTTAAAAGCTTATAAGTGGCCATCCAAGTTACAACAATTAGTCTGTATTTGCTTGAAGCAACAAAGAAGAAGAGTCAAGAATAAGAGAAGGAAACGGAATGGGTGCCTAGCTGATTCCATGAATAACTAAATTCTCTACCATGAGACCAGAAGAACTGGATAGTGCCTGGTATTTTAAGCCAAGATTGTATAGAATTCTGATCAAAAGGGGAGAAATGCAAAACAGAATTTTAAATTCTCATTAACTGCAGACTTTCTGGAGCTATCTAGGCTGGCTGAACCCCTGAAACTATTGCCTGAGATAATCTGTAAACCTTACATTCTAAATCAAAAATATCCCCTGAAGTCTTCTTTAACTTTTTTGAACAACAGTTTAACTTATCTAGTAAACAATGTCTGTCTTCACCACTGCACTTTTTTAAGATCTATCTGTGTGAAGGGAAAAAAGGCCTCACAACTGGACCAATAAGGAACATCATGATAGATGAGGAAAATATTGAAGTTGTCAAGGATTTCATTTTACTTGGATACACAATCAATGGCCATGAAAAGCAACAGTAAAGGAATCAAACGACATATTGCATTGGGCAAATTTGCTGCAAAAGACCTCTTTAAAGTGTTGAAAACCAAAGATGTCACTTTGAAGAGCAAGATGTGCCTGACTTAAGCCAGGATATTTTCACTTGCCTCTTCATATGCATGCAAAAGCTGGACAATGAATAAAGAGGAGCAAAAAATTGATGTCTTTGAATTATGGTAAAGGCAAAGAATACAGAGTTTATCATTGACTACAAGAAGAATAAACAAGTCTGTCTTGGAAGAAGTACAGCCAGAGTGTTCCATGGATCAAGGATGATGAGACTTTGTCTCACATACTTTGGACATGACAAGAGGGATCAGCCGCCGAAGAAGAACGTAATGCTTGGTAAAGCAGAGGATCAAACAGAAAGAGGAAGACCATCAGTAAGATGGATTCAGACCGTATATGCAATGATGGGCTCAAACAGAGAGAAGATTGTGATAATGGCACCAAACTAGGTAGTGTTTTTGTTCCTTTGTACATAGGGTCATTGTTGGAATTGACTTTACAGCACCTAACAGCAACAGCAACATGTAGGATTAACTTGACAATAAGAACTTGAAAGATCTGATGGGAAACTGAGGGTACAGTGAGTTTATGTTAACAGGGAAGGAACAACCTGGAAAAGAAGGGTAAGAATATACATCTGAAAAGATAAATCTATGTTATACTGAATTGTACATATATAGAAATGGAACTGGTGTGTGTTCTGCTGTGTATATTCTCAACAACAACAAAATTAAAATCGACTATATGTATATTTTTAAGTAGTATTAGAAATTCAAGAGACATATTAGGGACAATGCCTATGAACAATAAAGAGATGAGGGAGCAGAAATAGGCAGGGAGAGTCTGTAGTCTATGATGCAAGTCTGACACCTGTGGGAAGAGGAAGGATGGAGAATGGGTAGAAAGCATCTCAGACAGCAGCACGGCTTTGAAACCATTCTGGCCAGCCCACTGAAGGGTCCACCTCATAGACTGTCTATAGAGAAATGCAGGTAGAAAAGAAACTCCAAGCCCTAGTATTCCTGCCAAGTTCAGTTATTGGCTGCAGCCAGATGAGGAGAGTGTCCTTGTTGCAAACCCTGTCCTCCATACTGAAGGTGTGGCCACTGGAGGCTGTCAACTGACTGAAAGCCTTGTGGCAGGTTTTCTTGAGAAAGGGAGTTCTGAAAGGTACACCTCCCCGGCTGCCCTGAGCTTATTCTCTGGATATTGGAAGCACCCTCATCAGTGGAACATGAAAAAGAATGGGTTTAGCTGTTGTGAGGAATCAGGCACATGGCTTTGGGATCAGACAGATCTGGGTTGGAAACCCAGCTCTGTCACTTAGTGAGTAGCCTCAGGCAGGTGAGTTAGCTCTCCAAGACTGTCTCCTCTGTGGCAAGAAGGAGACGACTTATATCGGAAACAGGGAAATTTGGACTGTCTAACAAGGAGCAAGAACCCTGGTGTCATCGTGGATAAGTGCTACATCTGCTAGCCAAACAATTGCCAGTTCAAATCCGTCACGCATCCCTTGTGAACTCTTATCAGGCAGTTCTACTCTGTCCTCTAGGGTTGCTGTGAGTTGGAGTCAACTCGATGGCAGTGGGTGATGAGCAGTGGTTAAGAGCTTGGCTGATAACAGAAGGATCAGCACTTCAAATTACACACACACCTACACGCACACATACACCCCACCCTGTAGGACCATGAATTTGCACGCAAGTTGTGTTTTGTAATAAAGAACAGAAATCAGAAAAAGAAGCACAAAAGAAATGGCACGATGTTTATTTTCTTCTCCAGACTGGATTTGTTATTTCCTGTGACTGGTCCAGGGTGAGGAGTTGCTGTTGATGGTCATGTCCTCAAGCTCTTTTTGATGACACGGTATTTATAGAACATGATATCATCTGTACTCAACACTGGTGTTAATGAAATAAGACTGCTGAAGCCAGGTGACAGTGTTTAAGCTCCAGGCCTCAAGTTTCCAGCAGGGTACCCCAAGGGCCAAGAGGGCCAATATCCTTGCGCCTTGTTATCATTTGTGCCACACTAGTGTACATCATGCACAGTTCGGCAGCTCTTCCATGTACTCCTAGATCACTTCAGGAGAATTTTTAAGTGTCTGTTCACACAAACAACTGTTAAGGGGCCCAGTTGACACAGTGGAAAAAGAGTCATTCTCCCTCTCTTGTTACCAAACTGAGCAATGTTTTAGCTTCCAGAAACTTTGGAAGCATCAGCAGACGGTACCCTGGGAGCAGACACTGTCATTTTCATGGCACGCAATTACTTCTCTGAGTGAAGTCATCGGTGAAAAAAAAGAACAGGACAACTGGTGTGTGGAGAGTAGCCGACAAACTGGTTTATGAACAACTATGAGACACCCATTTGGGGATACTCAGATGACCGGGAAATACTTAGTGGAAGCTACTGGAAAGAACTTCGGAGCCAAGAAAGATACGGGTCACAAGAAAACAACTTCGCAGGGTGATTGAGAGTATTAAATGAGAAAAGGCACATGAAATCTGATACACGGTGACACTCCATAATGGTAAACTGGGATTATGTGTTTTGGGTCTTGTGTTAAGATTCTTTGGGTGCAAGTAACAGAAAATGCTTAAACCAACACAGTATTGTTTAATGTGTGTGTGGTGTTTATTATGAGAAAATGAAGTTATCTCATGGGACCTGAGAACAAGAATCTACCTGGTACTCACAAGGGATTAGAGCTCAAGGCCAAAACCACCACTTAGAATGAATACAACTTTGGTTAAGTAAATTTCTCTGCAGACCAACTTCTGCTTATCAGTCTACTTGGTAAGCAAAAATGGCACATCATAACTCCTGGTTCACTTTCCCCCCAGATCATATGGAAGATTTCTTAATGCAGATACCCCCCAAAATATCTGACTAACCTAATTTGGATTAAGTGTTCAAATGCTCTTCCAATAAATTTTGACCAGGAGTGTAGGATCCCACAGCATAAACCGAGATCCTCGGGACACACTCAAGGGATGGAAGAGAGTAGGTGCCCCGTGCTTCTCACTCACAGCTCTGGTAGAGGTACCAGCAGAGCACACTCAAATGAGAATAATTTGAGGAAGTTTAATAAAGGATTATTTACAAAGGTGTAGCATGGTGTAGGGAACAGGAATAAGATAGTACAGAAGCCGAGCTGTTACCACCCTTAGCCCAACCAGAAGATGAGTTGTAATTATCAGAACAAAAAGGCAAGAGGAATTGTGAGCTTCCTGTGTGAAATGCAGCAGCTCAAGGTGATTTTGGAGGGAGAGCACCTGGAAAACAAATTCCCTCAGAACATCCATCATTCTCTGATCTCCTGCAAGTCACCCAATTGGCCAAACTGGAGAGCAAGACAGATCGTTGATACTTCTGCAGGCGTGGTGGAGAAAGAGCAGGAGAGAAAGGCAGTGACTGCGTCTACGAGGAAGAGGGATGTCATTTGGCACCGATGCCTTTCGTATTACTCAGTCATGCAAGGGAATTCGCTCTTCTAACTGATCTCTGATGACTGCCTCCAGAAAGTACACCAGAGAGTTTGTAACACTGCATCTAACACTCAGCACCTATAGCCTTAATCCCCACCTCAGTCACATTAGGCTATTTACCATTCTGCTGACACCAACCCCTCTGTGCTGACCCCGCCCTCCCCATTTACCCTTCCAAGACCAGATTCTACTGAGGCCTCCAATTAACAACCTCTCCCTCCTCTGAATTTTGTGCCACTTACAGCGCTTGCTCTTTTATTTTTAGGGCAGTGTTCCTTAAGATTGTTTAAAGAATCTTTTAAGGTTGAAACTGGGAAACACACCCACATTTCGACAAATTATGACACTTGTGAAAGGACTCAGGTTTACCTCACACACTGACGTAATTTAGCAGTTGTCTTTGGGTTGCTTTTGAAAAACTTGTATTTTGATTTTTCAGAGAAAGGGCTGGTATTAGCTAGAACAGATTGTACCTTGTATCTCTTATAAATAAATAAGGGATGGAATGAAAGTTATGAAAACCCATGTGGATGGCATCTTTGAGTATTAACTTAAAAATTAAGTAAAAAAAAAATTAAAATTGGAGGTGAATGTGAAAGTACACATACAACATTTGATTTTACAGTTTTTAACCTAATTCCAAGAATTCTTGTGGGGTTTGAAAAACTACCCAATATTCCAAGTGAAACAGGAAATAGTCCACTTTTTCCAAACTTACAATTTTATCCACACTCAAGATCCTATATTTAGAGAGTCTCCTCTGGAGGGATGGTTACTCTCTAAGGCCATACCCTTACAACAGAGGTCTTGACCCTTCTCTTTTTTCAGTCTGCCCTTTTTCCATCCTCTCCTTACTTGAGGAAACCCTGGTGGCTTCTCGGTTCCATGCTGTGTCTGCTAACCAAAAGCTCAGCAGTTCAAATCTGCCAGGTATTCCTCGGAAGCTCTATAGAGCAGTTCTATCCTGTCCTACAGGGTCACTATGAGTCAGTATCAACTTGACAGCAGTGGGTTTTGGGGGATTTCTTTACTTTGATCTTGTTACTGTTGATCCCCTATACTCTTTCTTTAGAGTCCCTGAGTGGAGCAAATAATTAACGTGCTCAGCTGCTAACTGAAAGGTTAGAAGTTTGAATCCACTCAGAGGCACCTTGGAAGAAAAATCTGGTGATCAACTTCAAAAAATCAGTCCCAGAAGACCTTATGAAGCACAGTTCCACTTCGACACGCATGGGTCCCCATGAGTCAGAGTCAGCTTGACGGCCACCGGTGGTTTATATTCTCAGCCTCCATCCTTTGGACAAATACTGTAACATATGTCTCCTAATTGCTCATAAGTCGTTGAATGCTTCTTGCTCCAGAACTCTTAAAGTTGTGAATATTTTATAAGAAACCAGATGTAAATCCAGTAGGAGTTCAATGATGGGGATTGTGCTTGGGAAGGTTTGTGATAAGGATTAAATGAGATAATGCATGAGAAGCATAGTGCCTCAAGGCTTATGACAAACACAAAATAAATATTAGCTCTGTTGTTATGAGTCAGAATTGACTTGACGGCCCTGGGTTTGGGTTTGGGTTTGGTTTGGTAGTTCTCCCTGGTGGGCATAGTGATTAAGTGCTATGGCTGCTAACCAAAAGGTTGACAGTTCAAATCCGCCAGGAGCTCCCTGGAAACTCTATGAAGCAGTTCTACTCTCTCACAGGGTCGCTAGGAGTCAGAATTGACTCAGTAGCAGTGGGTTTGGTTTTGGTTTTCTGTAGTTCTAGAAATAATGAGAAAAGTGACCTCCCCCCTGCAACATTATTAGAGGGGAAATGTAAAATTGTATGCCATGCAGTTGGCCCTGGGTTCACTTCCCACCTCCTTTCCATACTTCCAAGCAGGACTTGCTTAGCTGGTGAATAAGCAAGTTTAGAAAGAAACCATCTGGGCTCCATGAGCTCATGTTCTTTTACACTGGTGGCAGCATCAAGTAAAGAGCAGTACCCACCGCCTACACATCCCACAAAATGCTTAGGTGTTTCCGTTGACAGATTTCATCTCTCTCTCTCAGGATACTCAACCCTTAACCTCTTAAGGGTCAAGTTTCTGCTAGAGGCTGAAAGCTTGCACAGGCCTTGAGAGGACAGCAGTGCTTCAATAGTCAAACCGTCTAGAGAGTGTTAGGTTGGGGAAAGGGTCCCTCCGGCCATGGTAACCCATCTTCCTGGAATTATATCAAACTATCACAGAACAATCCAATTGTGAAATTCCTCTTTGTAATATACTTTGGGTTTGTTGTTGTTGTTGTTTAATTTTTTGTTTAATTTTCCAATCCCCTGAAGTTTACCACTGATCCTATCTTCCTTCTTCCCAAGCCCCAAATCCTACCATGAATTACAATAATTGCAACAAATATCACCAATTCCACTGGAATAAACACTTGGCATTTGTTCTCTCATTCACTGGTCACGTTAACGCTGTGATGTAGTTACTAACCTTATTCTCATTTTACAGGTGAGATATGAGGCTTGGAGAAAGTAATAGCTCAAAGTCAAATCACTAGCAAATGCTAAAGTCAGAATTAAGAACCATTTCTGATGCCCAAACTAGTACTTTTAATCTCTGACAGTATTTGAGACCTTACTCACTCTGACTTTCATTCTCACTGGGCTGATTTTGTTGATATTTTCTGGCCATACTCACTTACGTACTTTGTCTCTGTCTTTTAGTACAAGTTCATACTCAGTTCAATTCAGTTCAATATAGATCTAAGCACTATGTTGTGCTCTACAACAGATACAAAGAATTGTGCTGAAAAACTATTTTTTTCACCCAAATGAAATGCATACCCATTTGGCGAGCAAATCTAGCCTTACTTCCTTCTCGGCACAAACATTAGCAAGCCCGTTACTAAAGTACTGGGCACAAGGCATTAATTTCTTGGCTATGTTAACTGCCGACTCCTTGAAAAGACCACCAAAATAACCTATTGGTAAAGCAAAGTCAAGTTTACTGCTTACTACAGTAAGAGAAAACACAACCTTGACTCATTCTTAGTCATGTCTCCGAGTGACGGGTTCAAAGTTGGATGTATCTATCTGGGTTCTGGGTTCTCATTTTAAGGTGGGATTTTCAGTGTGGGTACCTGGCTGAGATTGGGCCAAGTTTGTGATATAATAGTTTAGGACAGGTGAGCTCAGCAAGGAAAAGGTTTTGAACTTAATCTTGATGAGTAAATGACCCAATGATAAGAAATCTGGCTTGTCCAGTTGAGCAGTCTATTTGTTCAGATAAATGTCCTCTCAGAATATTCTTGAAACTTTTTTTATTTTCAACTTTATCTTCTTAAAACACTCATTGCCATCTAGTTGAGTCTGACTCACAGTGACCCTACAGGACACAGTAAAATTGCCCCACAGGGTTTCCAAGGAGTGGCTGGTGGATTCCAATTGCTGATCATTCAGTTAGTAGCCGTGTAGCTCTTAATCACAGTACCACCAGGGCTCTGAATTTTCCAGAACAGTAAAGTTATGCTAACATAGCCAGTCCTACTTATTATAGTTGCAAGCAGTTCTTTCTCAGTTCTTTCTGTCCCTTATCTGTAAAGATGATTGTAGCACTCACCTCACAGTGTCATTTTGAAGTTTAACAAGTTAATAGTGGCAAATTACTCAAAGCAGCACCTGGCACATAGGAGGTACTATGTATGCATTTACTATCATCTTTAGGACCTAGCCCATTTTGACAAGTCTTATCCTAGCCAAAGTAATGAGATTCTCAGTCGGAATGGATTTTGAGAAGGATTCTCTCAGAAATGATCAGATTTGTAGCAATGAGAACACTCATATGGCTCCACGTTGCTTTGATATTTACAAAACCATTCTAAATAAACAAATTTTATAAAATTTGCTCTTTTTGCTCCAGTTTTTCTTTCTCTTCAATTTCAGATGTTTATTTTCTCCTGGAAATGAAACTCAATTCTCCCAGAGTAGAACTTGTTATACACTCCTCTAAATGTGTTCTCCCGGCCCCATGTTGCATCACTGGAGCCGCAATCACATAGGACAGTGAACAAAGTGGTCCCCAAATTTTATCCCCCTCTTTCTGCCCAGGATGTTCTCCTGGATCACCTTATTAAGCAAATATTAGTTGAATATGCTTTCAGGTGCTAGGTACTATAACAGGAGATAAAATGGTGAGCTAAATAGACACAGTACCTGCCCTCAATGAGCACATCCTCTAAGTGGCAGAGATGGAGTGATCAAACATACAGCTGCAGCTGCTGCAAATGCTAGTGGTGGGGGGAGGAGGTGGAGACAGACACATGTGTGTATCATGAGGATTGACACTGTCTCCATTAACATACATGGTCAAGATTAAGAACTAAGCCTACCTGCATCAACTTGACTTCACTATTTTTTCCAGGAATTCCTGTCCAGGGATCCAAGGCTATATAAGAGAAAATAACTTTGTTTTCTTTCAGAATGCCCTGAAAGTAAGTTTATCTGAATTTTAAACTGGTAAAAAAGCCAGCCTCTCAGGACAATAGGCCATTTACCTAAGCAAACTGCTTGCTCATCAAATGACTGCTTATTTATTTAAAATTTGCTTCAAAACTTTCATCTCACTCTTGTTTGCCAGTCGTAAGTTATTAAGCACTTTGCTGAGCCCCAATCCGACCCCCTTTGTGAGCACCCAAAGAATGCCGGTGGTCAAGAGAGGAAAAGAAGTAACTAACAAGGCTGGGGGTCAGTCATACGCTTTATTTTTAATCAAACTACACATTTACAATTAAGCAGAGGGGAAAGGGCAGTGCTAGCATCAGGACACAAAGCACTCTTACTTACATTACTGAAGAACGCTTCTCTACACGCATTAGTTCGGAACTCTCATTGACCTTAGTTAAGACACTCACAGGTGCCACCTCATCCCACAGAGACTGCGGCAGTCAAGTCATAACACTCACTTCCCTAAAAGTGGGGTTCACTCTAAGGAATTTAAGGATTGGCTGTGCTCTCACCTTTCTGATGTCAGGAGAATTCAAAGTAGAATAATTATGACGACAGGATGTCTCCGAAATGCAGCAGGCAGGAACACAACACCAAGCTCAGACACTAACAGGAGACTTGTCACAGTCACTGGGAGCAAGCCGTTTAGACGTCAGGAGAATGATAAGGTGTTTTGGAGGTACATGGGCCAGTAGGGACAGCATAGAACACTTACGCAGCAGCAGGAAAGTAGTCACAGTCACTGGAACCAACTTTTGATGGCAAGCAGATGAGGTCCCAGGATCAGTTCACAGCACAGCAAACCAGTGGACACAGACTTTCAGAAGGAGGCTGGGCCCCAGGCCCCTGAAGACAAGTCCCAGTAACAGA
The DNA here is from genome assembly GCA_028571685.1 of Heterohyrax brucei. NCBI lineage: Eukaryota > Metazoa > Chordata > Mammalia > Hyracoidea > Procaviidae > Heterohyrax > Heterohyrax brucei. Next base: position 155,745,185 of record CM053142.1, on the reverse strand, counting down.
CTGCGGGCACAGACTCCCCAGGCCTTCAGAGCTGAGGCAGATGAGGTCAGGGCAGCAGATTGTGTGCACAGACCCCTGGAGGGGACTGCGTGGCCCAAGTCCAGAGTGCTAGGTTTTTAATACAAGTTGTTTGCTTGGTTCTGGTTGTTATCGGTCAGTCCATGAGTCCTATGTTCTGGTGCCTCAAGTTGCTGAGTTCTTCCTGGTTATGGTCTTTATCATCTCTCTAACCATCTGCAGCCATGTCCATCTGGCAGTTGTTTGTCTCATTTTCATTTCTTTTCTGTGACCTTGTGTTTTCTCACCATCTCACTTAGCTCAAGCACAGCCATTTTGTGTTTCAATAGTTTAGCCAATTCATAGTTTAGTCAGTTTTAATTTATGTTTATGACAAGACTCCACTCTACCATGTTGTATTTTCATACATATACACTCATGTATACGCATGTATGCATACAGTTACATATCTTCATTTCATAAACCTCTTGAACCTAGATCCCAAACCCTGAAAATATCCTAACCTCTCCCTTCTGAGACTCTTCTAATTTCTACTTGGTCTTCAGTGTCATCTGGTAGACTTCTGGAGAGTCTCTAGTCAATAGTCATTCCAACTGATAAATGTCATGAAATAAAAACACAGGGCATCATCTAGTTTGAAAGTAGATGGAATGGAGACTCAGATAAGGAGGAAATAATATTGGGGGTAAAAGCTAAATACAGAGGAGAAATTAACTGGGTGAATAGTGAGGGAGGAAGAGTATTCCAGGCAAAGGACTCAGGGCAATGGCAAAGAAATGTGTTTTTCTAGAATGAGAAGAAAGCTAAGGAGCCTGGAGCACAAGAGATATAGTAGAAAGAAAGAAGGGAATGAAATTAAAGGACAGGCGAGGCCTACCAGGTTATGAGGCACTTGGAAGTCATGTTAAGGATTTGGGGGCTTTATCCATGAATGAAAAGGGAAACCATGGAAGTATTAAAAACAGAAGACTAACAGGATGTGATCTGGCACCCATGGTGCCATTAATTACTTTTGCGCCTGGCCTTCCTTACCATGGTCTTGTAACTCCTACTCTGGTGACTATGTGATTGGGTGATTGTGACCTACCAGGGTGACTGGACAGTTTTGCCTTAAAAGAAAGCCAATTCTAATCTAACCAGAGAAATAACACACCTTTACAAAGAGACCTACAAGCCCTTACTACAAGAAACTAAGAGAGACTTAGATAAATGGAAAAACCTACCCTACTCATGGATAGGAAGACTTAACATTGTGAAAATGTCTATTTTACCCAAAGCAATCTACTTATATAATGCAATCCCAATACAAGTTCCAGCGTCATTTTTTAACAAGATGGAGAAACAAATCACCAATGTTGTTTGGAAAGGGAAGAAGCCCTGGATAATAAGGTACTACTAAAGAAGAAGAACACACTGGGAGGCCTCTCATTACCTGACTTTAGAACATACTACACTGCCACAGTAGTCAAAAGAGCCTGGTACTGGTACAAGAACTGACAGACAGATCAATGGAACAGAACTGAGACCCCAGAGATTACACCATCTGCCTATGAACAGTTGATATTTGACAAAGGCCCTAAGACATTAAACTGGGGTAAAAACAGTCTCTTCAACAAATGGTGCTGGCAAAATTGGATATCCATCTGCAATAAACTGAATCCAGATCCACATCTTACACCTTATACAAAAACCAACTCCAGCTGGAAAAAAGACCTAAATATCAAACCTAAAACGATAAAGTTCATCCAAGAAAAGGTAGGAACAAAAATGCAAGTTTTAATACACAATGTGGACAGACTCCAAAATCTGTCAAACAAACCACAATCGACAGAAGAGAAAATAGATAAATGGGAACTATTAAGAATCAAACACTTTTGCTCATTCGAACACTTTATTAATAGAATTAAAAGAACACGCACAGAATTGGAAAAAATATTTGGCAACTCTATGTCAGACTGACACCTGATCTCCATAATCTATAAGATACTACAAAATACCAATAAGAAGAAGATAAACCATCCAGTTAAGCTATGGGCAAAGGAGATAGACAGACATTTCACTAAAGAGGAGATCCAGGCAGCCAAAAAACACATGTGGTCATGTTCATGATCTTTAGTTATTAAAGAAATTCAAACCAAGATGACAATGAGATACCATCTCACCCCAACAAGATTGGCCATGATCCAAAAAACACAAAACAACAAATGCTGGAGAGGCTGTGGAGAAAGTGGAACCCTCCTACACTGTTGGTGGGGTTGCAAAATGGTCCAGCCTCTTTGGAAAGCAATCTGGCACTTCCTTAAAAAAATGGATATTGATATACCATTTAACCCAGTAATTCCACTACTTGGAATATATCCTACAGAATCAAGACCTTTCACACCAACGGACACATGCACAAAAATGTTTATCACAGCACAGTCCATGATAGCAAAAAGATGGAATCAACCCAGATGCCCAACAACAGAAGAATGGATAGGTAAACTATGGTACATATACTCAATGGAGCACTACACAATGATAAAGAATAACGATGATTCCAGGAAACATCTCCTAACCTGGTTTCAACTGGAAGACATTATGTTGAGTGACAGTAGCCACCAACGAAAGGACAAATATTGTATGAGACCTCTACGATAAGATCTCAAAAACAGACTTGTGTATAGAAGAAAAGACTCTTTGACAACTGCAAGGAAGGGGAGGGAGGGAGGGCGAGGGGGTGGAGGGTTTAGATTAGATAATTGCTAGAAATCTGGTTGGCAGAAATCGGTGATAGCACACATTAGAAACAAGAACAACATTAAGTAGACTTCAGCATAACTTGAGTGCTCCTTCCATCTTAACCTAATATTGCAAGGATAGAGTAGCTGGGGCAGGGGGGCTGGGATCATGCTTTTAGGTGAAATCGAGGCCAATTGGCACAACTAGCATTTTGCTAAGAGGGCTCTCTGCACCCCACATTGGTGAGTGGCATCTGGGGTCTTAAAAGCTGCCAAGCTGCCATCCAAGGACATAGCAAATGGTCCCAGCTCAACAGGAACGGATGCTTACCGAGGACCAAAATGACATGGGGTAAAGACAACCTAGAAGATAAAGAGGCCCACATTAGTGGGTGCCTATATCGACTTGGGACCGGAAGAACCGGATGGTGCCTGGCTACCACCAGTGATAGCCACGATGGAGCTCACAGAGATGAGTCTCAGTGGCAACACAAGAATAAAAAGGGGTGCATCCTGAGATCTCCACTAAAAGACCTCAATTGATGGTCCAGCAGTTTCAGGGTCCCCCTGAGACCATGGCCCCCAGCCCTGATGCTGCCCTTACACATAAATCATAATGAAAGCCCACTCTTTGAACAGGAATGGATTGGACTTGGCAATGCGGTGACCATATATTGGGTGCACTTTATGGTTCTATGCATCTATAGGATATCATCCTGCTGACCTCTGGTTGGAGGAAGGAGAGTGGGTGGAGAGGAGGGGAAAGGAGGCTGTTGGGAGGATGAGACATGTATGGAGCAGAGAGGAATAGTGTGCTGTCACCAGACAGGGAGAGCAGTGGAAGCTGCATATAGGTGGGCATGTAAATTTATACGGGTATGTACATTTTCACTCAAGTCCTATTAAATAAAAAATAAAAATTAAAAAAAAAAAAAAGAAAGCCAATTCCACAGCAAAGAGGTAGAGGCCACCACCACTGAAGAAGGAGAGACCTAACAAGAGACTGGTGGTGGGCTTCCTGGCCCATGGAGAAAGTTGAGTGGCTTTGGGTAGATACTGAGGGCCAGGGAGAGGCACACCTGTGAACATACCTGGGGAGAGGCTGTCCTAATGAAAGAACTGTATCCTGGGTGTTCTTGAACCTGAACTGTAACTGTTGCTTCTCTAACAAACCCTATAACTGTCAGTATGGTCTATGAATTCTACGTGGCCATTGTGATGAATTATTGAGCCCAGCAGCGAAGTAGAGAGTGCTGTGTGAGGACTTATTGGTGTCCAAGTTAGTAAAGATGGGGAGTGAAGAACCTTGTCTGGCCTAGCCTCTTGGGAATCAACCTTGGGCTGTTGATCTTGGTTTTTCTTCCACGTCATGAATTTGGAGGAGGTCAAACACCTCCCCAAAGCCATTTTTTACAGTGGATGTTGGAAGTAGGATTCTTTGCTATGACTTCAAATCCAGAAAAGCAGGGAACTTGATAGGAGAAAGAATGAAGAGCTTGGGAAGTGAAACTTGATTCTTGGATGGTGGCTTTTGTTGTTAGCTTGCTTTAACGGCTGAAAAGCCACAGCTGGAGAAGCCTGGGGCCAGAGTCAGGACGGTAAGGTTATACTGTGACTGGGGAGAAAAGCCCCACCTGGAGTTGCCTAGGGTGACAGCCAGACCTGATACACTGAACCTTTATTGAGGGCCAGGGTCTTCTGCTTACACACAGCCAGAGGGCCAAGGCTAAATGCATATGAATGAGGAGATGGTTAAGGTACTGAGGAGACAGCTGGAAAGCGTAAAAAGGGTTTTGTGTTTAGGATTGAGCATTTATCTGAAGGTACTATGGATATTGAATGTTTCTCCTACTTAGTGCTGTAAAACAGACCTGACTGTATGATAGAAATGAAATGTTGGCTACTACAGATTACAAACAGTGAAGCTGTAACTCTGCCTTCAGTCAACACTTAACTGGATATGTTGAAAGAGGAACTAGGGTTTGCCTGGGAGAAACAGACTTTTTGTTTCAAGCTGGTAGCCTTGTGATAGAGTGGGGGCTTTACATCAAAACCTGAGCCTCACCCAGATTTTCCATTTGGGAAACCAGGAGAATTACCCAGAACTGCTGAAAGCACGGACGATTTGTACCTGAAGGAAGAACTTACAGATAAAATTGTGGCTGTTTGTTTTTTAATTTTGAATCAGAGATTTGCTGTTGGATGCATCAAGTCAGGAACAGCAGTGCTCATTTGAAGGACCCTTGTTCCCGGTCTGGAAGCTAAAAGCAGACAGCAAGTAGACACTTGGGTTCACTTGCTTGTGGTGACCACCTGGGTCCAGTCATGAGGGAAAGTGCAACAATGAAGAGACAGGCTGAGTCTGAATACGTTGTTGGCAACCAGTGACCCGGCCTATGGTGGCTAAAGATGAGAGAGCGAGAGGGAGGGCTGGCTGGTCAGAAGTAAAAATGTGTGGATTCCAAATCCATGGGTGGACTGTGCAGACCTAGCACAAAGATACATTGAACAGGGATGAGAGTGTGTGAAGGAGTTGTCTGAAGTGCTTGTAGGTGTGTGTGAACTCTTCAGCTTAAATCTGCTAGTCATGTATCCTAACTCAGACATCATCCATGAAGACAGCAAGAAGTCATTCAGAGGCAAGAAAGAAAGAAAAGACGAAATTGAATGTCAGAAGAGGCTCTAAAACTTGCTCTTGAACATCGAGCAGCTAAAGCAAAAGGAAGGAACAGAGAAGTAAAAGACCTAAGCAGAAGATTTCAAAGGGCAGATCAAGAAGACAAAATAAAGTATTATAATGACATGTGCAAAGAGCTGGAAATGGAAAAACCAGAAGGGAAGAACACATTCTGTATTCCTTGACCTGAAAGAATGGAAGAAAAAATACAAGCCTCAAGTTGCAATAGTGAAGGATTCTACAGAGAAAATATTAAATGACTCATGGAGCATCAAAAGAAGACAGAAGGAATATACCATAAACAACTGGTCAATGTTTAGCCATTTGGAGAGGTAGCATATGATCAGGAACCGATGGTACTGAAGGAAAAAGTCTAAGGCACTGATAAAACAAGCAAGGCTCCAGGAATTGATGGAATATCAATTGAGATATTTCAACAAACAGACGCAGCACTGGAACTGCTCACTCGTCTATGCCAAGCAATTTGGAAGCCAACTCACTGGAAGAGATCCACGTTTATGCCCATTCCAAAGAAAGGGGATCCAACCAAATGCAGAAATTACCAAACAATATCATTAATATTACACACAAGTAAAATTTTGCTCAAGATCATTCAAAAGCAACCGCAACAGTACATTGACAAGGAACTGCCAGAAATTCAAGCTGGATTCAGAAGAGGATGTGGAACCAGGAATATCAATGCTGGTATCAGATGGATCTTGGCTGAAAGCGGAGAATCCCAAGAAGACGTTTATCTGTATTTCATTGACTATGCAAAGACATTCAACTGTGTGGATCACAACAAATTATGGCTAATATTGCATAAAATGGGAATTCCAGAACAGTTAATTGTGTTCTTAAGGAATTTGTATACAGATCAAGAGGCAGTCATGCAAACAGAACTAGGGGACACTACACGGTTTAAAGTAAGGAAAGGTGTGTGTCCGGGTTATGTGCTTTCACTACACCTTTTCAATCTGTATGTTAAACAAATAATCCAAGAAGCTGGATTATACAAAGAAGAACAAGGCATCAGGATTGGAGGACAACTCATTAATAACCTGCATTACACAGATGACACCACCTTACTTGCTGAAAGTGAAGATTTGAAACACTGATGAAGATCAAGGATCACAGCCTTCAGTATGTACTGTATCTCAACATCAAGAAAACGAAAATCCTCACAACTGGACCAATAAGCAACATCGTCATAAAAGAGGAAGACACTCGATGAGATGGATTGACACAGTGGCTCCAACAATGGGCTTAACCATAAAAATGATTGTGGACATGGTACAAGACTGAGCATTGTTTCATTTGGTTGGGCATAGGGTCGCTATGTGTCAAAACCAACTCAATGGCACCTAACAACAACAACAATTCAGATGGCTGGGGATGAGCTGACCAGAACCCCAATGAATGAAGAGAAGAATATTTCACACCATAAACTTGGACAATTGCTGCAATTTGATTGAACTGGAATCACACCAGAAGATTCAAGACCATAGAACCTGCTCATGAGCAGTTTAAACATTGGCTTGTTTAAACATTGGCTATCTCAAATGAGGAGAAAGACATAAAGTGGCTGGCTTACATGCTTTGATGAGTGTGTGTACACTAAATGAAGAGAACCAAGGATGATTCCCATTGAATAAATTCCTCTTTTCCAGATGAGTCTGGGAAGAATAGGTGGGGAAAGATGCTGATAGGATTATATGACTCAGCTGTGAATGTTAATCATTAACAGAGTTAATTGTAGAAGCTGTAAGTATAAAAGAGTGGACTGTGGGAGAGGTGATTACAGTGGCAGAATCTAAAATCTCTTAAAGGTTTTGCTCAGGGCAAGGGAATAATCTTCTCTAAATTAAGTTGTGTCAGGGGCCAGCAAGGGTAAAAATGAGATTTTTCTTTTTTTTTTTTGGAGAACCTGAGCAGGTCTGATACATATCTGGAGCAAACTGAATGTCTGGTATTGGAGTAACCTCACCATGTAGACTTCTTGCCCTACTGACATATGCATTGGTAATGACCATTTTAAAGTAGTAAAATGATTGGAAGGGGGAAGTTATTCTCTAAACACGAAAGAACCATGGCTAGAAAAGCCAGGGGAAGGGGGGCCCTGCAGTGTGATTCCTTTTGTGTGTGGCCTTTCTAGCCACGGTCTTGTGACTCCCACCCAGGTAACAGTGTGATTGGACAACGGTGTCCTACCAAGGGGATTGGAGAGATCCTGGTTGCATGGTTGTTAAGTGCTATGTCTGCTAACAAAAAGGACAGAAGTTGGAAGCTGCCAGGGTCTCCTTGGAAATTCAAGGCAGCAGTTCTACTCTGTTCTCTGTGAGTTAGAATCAACTCAGTGGCAGTGGGTTTTTAGTTTAAGGGGATTGGTCAGTCCTGCTTTAAAAGAGAGCCAGTTCTAAAGCAGAGGGGAGGAACCCTCCACCATCAGGGAAGGACAGACCCTGCAGCAGGAGACTCAGACTATACAGAGAGAAAGCTGAGTGCTTTAGGTTGAGACTGACGGCCAAGGAAAATTTGTCCTACAAAAGAACTGTATCCTGAATGTTCTTGCTCCTGTACTGTAATTGTTGCTTCCCCAATAAATCCCATAACTGTGAGTATGGTCTGTGAATTCTGTGTGGCCACTGCAATGACTTACCAAACCCAATAGAGAGGTAGAAAGTGCTGTACAAAGGATGGCTAGTGTCAGTAAAGATGGCAGAGAGAAGAGGCTTGATTGGGCTCATCTCCTAGAATCAGCCTTGGGCTGTTGATCTTGGTTTTCCTTCCCCCATGTAGGGTTGAAGGAGGTCAGATACCTCCCAAAAACCACTTTTACAGTATCTTAGATTAACAATATCATTCTAGCTATTGAATGGACAGTGGATCATAGGGGACAAGTATTGATGGGAGAAACAGGAGTTATTACAGAACTCCAGAAGGAAAATTAAAATTTCTATGACACCACCCATCGTTGCAATTCATGCCCATTGTGTTTATATTTCCCTTACTCCAATTTAGGCTTTCATTGTATCCTCTTAACCTAGTCCATTCCAATTCAACTCTGCCCTCTAACTGCTCTCTGATCTCAGTATCCTGCTTCATAAAATAGGATTAATAATAACACACATGCTGCCCACTTAATTCAACAATTTTTTTGAGCACCTATTATATATGTTGTTAGCTGCCATCAAGTTGACTCCTACTAATGGTGACCTTATGTAGAAAATACTTTCTAGCCCTGTCTTCCTCATAGTTCCCAGCACGTGCAAGTCCATTGTGGGTATTGGGCCATGCATCTCCCTGAAGATCTCCCATGCCCTTGTTGGTTGACCCTCTGCTTCAGGAAACATGATACTCTTCTCCAGTAATGGATTCCTCCAGATGATGTGTTCTAAAGAAGCAAGTCTGACAAAGTTCTGTTGTGATTCAAAAGATTGTATAGTGGTTAAGAGTTCAGCTGTGAACCAAAACTTCAGCAGTTCAAATTCACCAGTCGCTCCTTGGAAACCCTATGGGGTAGAACTACTCTGTCCTACAGAGTTGCTGTAGAGTCACTAAGAAAATCAAAATGGCTCAACAGCAATAGGTTTGGCTTAATTTTTGGTAGTAGGTCACCAGGCCTTCCTTTGTAGTCCATCCCAGTCTGGAAGCTCCTCTGAAACCTGTTCACCATGGTTGACCTTGCTGGTATTTGAAAAGCCAGTGGCGTAGCTTCCAGCATCATGGCAGGACACAAACCACCACAGTGTGCTAGGTCCTAGAAACTTAGTTTTGAGCAAGGTAAGTATACACCTTGTTCTTCAGAACCACAGTATCAAGTGAAATGCTGCATGTCTGTACTAACTCTTGATTGCAACTGACAGAAACAGCATGAAATAGCATAAACAAAAAGAGAACTTCTTAGCTCATGTACCTTAAAAGTCAAGGAGTGACTTGATTTTAAGCAACTTTGGATGTATATCAAGTATTGACATCAGGGCTTCACATCATTCTCCACCTTTTAGACAGGTCTATCCTCAGTGGACAAGACGGCTACTAGTGGTGTGAGAACAATTCTGACCAGACAGAATACGTCTTTCCTGAGAATTCCAAGAGAAAGTTCACAGCAAAACTCTGATTGTTGTGGGTTAGGTGAGGTGCCCATCCTTACATCAACCAGAGGCCAGCATCAACCTGATGTAGTATTTGGGCCTGGATTGCATACCCACTCCTGGAAGAAGGAATTGAGGAAGTCAGTCCTTGTGAACTATATATGCTACTGGGCTCCTTTAGAATAATACCTAATCTATATGTTTATAAACCAAAAAAACCACACCAAAATACAAAACAAACAAACAAAAAAACACCAAACATACTGCCATTGAGTCCATTCTGACTCATAGTGATCCTATGGACAGAGAAGAACTGCCCCATGAAGTATTCAAGGAACACCTGGGGGATTTGAACTGTTGACCATCTGGGTTAGTGGCTGTAGCACTTAACCACTATACCACCAGTGTTTCCTATATGTTTACAGTGAGGAGTAAATATGATTTTAAAAAAACAATACACCATTAAGCCCATGGTCTTCTAGTCAATTCTGTCTCACAGCAGCCCTATTGCAGAGAGTAGAATTTGCCCCATAGTGTTTTCAAGGCTGCAATCTTTAGGCAGGTATTCTGGTGATGCAGTGATAAGAAGCTTGGTTGTTAACCAAGATTTTAGCAGTTTGAATCCAACCGATTTCTTGAAAACCCCATGACACAGTTCTTCTCTGTCCTAGCAGCTATGCACTTAACCACGGTATCCCCAGAGCACTCTTAAATTACATAAAAATGTACAAAAAAATCTTGACATGTTGCCTGGGCTGTACAAAGGATGAATAATGGTTCAATCAGGAGCCATTGAGTTGGTTCTGCCTTATGGTGACCCCATATGTGTCAGAGTTGAACTGGGCTCTCAATGTCTGGTTTTTCTAAAAGTAGATTGTCAGGTCTTTTTTCCAAGAAACCTCTGGGTGGACTTGAACCTCTAACCTTTTAGTTAACAGGCAAGGCACTCTTGGCACCATCCAGAGATTCTGAATAAAGGATAGTTGTTCCTATTATCAGTATCATCATGATTTTTGGTTTCAGTGAGGAGTGCATATTTGGGATGGTGAATGGGACAGGGAGCTAAGAATAAGAGGAGAATAGCCAAGAATGCATCCAGGAGTTGGAACAATAGGTATTCAGGGCCACAATCTGTCCAGTGGCATGAGTTCTTTCAATAAGGTTCAGTGGATCAGGTATAGGTGTGGTGATGGCAGGCTGTGGTTTTGTTGGGCAGGTGCTGCATGGCAATCATGCCACTGCTGTTGGGCTTTTGCTACTGTTCGCTTGCCCACAGCCACAGTACTTATTGTCTCACTTCTCTCAGGCTTCTGCTCCCATGGTGTTTTTATGAAGATATCTCTCTGGCCACGGTTCCTAAAGTAGCAGTTACTACTTTACCCTGTTGGATATTCTCACTAGCGTACTCATGCTCATAATACCTAAGGATACATACAAATATATATGGTATACATATATACACACACACATAGGGGTATGTATGTGTATATATATCCCTACATGTCTGTCAGTCTGTCATACTATGGGGGGACTTGCATGTTGCTGTGATACCTGAAGCTATGTCACTGATATTCAGATGCCAGAAGTTTCATTCATGCCAGACAAGTTTCAGCCAAGCTTGCAGAGTGAGACTACAAAGAAGGCACTGGTGGTCTACCTCTGAAAAGAATTAGCCACTGAAAACCTTATAAATACCAGAGGAACTTTGGCTGAGACATTACCGGAAGATGAGCAAAGATATTACTTTGAAGACTCCGGTGTGCCCGACCTAAGCCATGGCATTTTCAATTGCATATGGAAAGAAGACACTAAAAGAATTGACACCTTTGAACAGTGATATTGAAGAAGAATATTGAATATATCATGAACTGCCAAAAGAATGAACAAGTCCGTCTTGGATGAAGTACAACCAGTATGCTCGTTAGAAGTAAGCATAGTGAGACTATGTCTACCTACTTTGAACATGTTGTCAGGTGGGATAAGACACTGGAGAAGGACATTATGTTTGGTAAAGTACAGGGACACCAAAAAGGAGAAAGATCTCCAACAAGATGGACTGATGCAGTAGCTACAATAGTGTACTCCAGCAAAACGGTTGCGGGCATGGTCCAGGATCAGGCACTGGTTTGTTCTGTTATAAACCAGATTGTTACGCGTCAGAACCAACTTGACAGCACCTAAAAACAACCTGTGTGTGTGTATATATACACACACAGGCTGTTTACACATATAAACAGACAAAAACCCATTGCCCCTGAGTTGATTTTTGACTCTCAGCGACACTCTATGACAGAGTACAACTGCCCCAAGGTGGGTTGAAACTACTGAATTCTTTGGTTAGCAGCCGAGCTCTTAACCACTGCGAGACCAGGGCTCCAGTTAAGATTACAGTATTGTTTGAGTCAGAAGGATGACTGAGGTTTGTTCACCACTCTAGCTCTATCACCTGGTACAATATAAACATTTAAATTATTGGTAAATGAATGAATGAACAAATGAATGAAAGGTGAAAGGGTGATTCAGGTAACTCAAAAGATGAAGTTGTAAGGGAAGAAAATGAAGACAAAAGGGAGCTGCCATTCACTCTTACATTCATTCAAAACTAGTTCTTGAGCACCCATTATGTGCCAGGCTCTATTCTAGGTACTGAAGACAGAACCATGCATGGAACAAACACAAACCCCGTTTTCCAGAAGACAGAGAAAATAAACATGATCGGTAATGAATTGTGGGCTGCGTTACAAAGGAAATGTGCTATGGAAAAACAGATCACGGAAGGAGAATTCAGACTACAGGGAAGAGATGGTGATTACAACTTCATACGGAGCAGCCAGGGCAGGCTTCGCTCAGACAGCGGCACTGCGGCACAGACTTGACAGAGGTCAAGGATCACACCCTGAAGCTCCCTGGAGAAAGATTTTTCTAGACAGAAGCTACAGCTAAAGCAAAGATGCTGAGCAGGAGCATGCCCAGAGTGTCAGAGTAAACAGGAGGCCAGTGGGGCTGTGCAGACCAAGGCAGGGTGAAGGTCAGGATATGAACTTGCCGAGCACTGGAGAGCACAGCCCTCAGGGCTTTGTCAGTCAATGAAAGCATTTGGGATTTCATCCTGAGCAATGGGAAGCCTAGGCAGGATTTTAGGTAGAAGAGTTAACATGATCAGAATTTCTTTTAAACAGTGTAAAAGATAAATATTATCCCCATTTTTATAGCTAAGAAAACTAAAGAGAGTAAGTGGCCATCCTCAGACTAGAGTTCAGGAAGTCCTAACTTCACGCTTTTAGCTGCCATACAGCACTGTCTCCCCCAAAGAGGCCGGTCTTAGGCACTTTACAGACCAGAAGAACAGCATTCCGATTCTGGGGGGGAAGCAAGACTACTCAGACTGCAAGGAGAGTTAAGTGCATTCCTTGTGAGTTTTTTGGTCTGAATTTTTCTGTCTGGCCTGAAGAGCCTCTATCCTCACTTGCCTCTCTACTTGCTTTGTAACAGTCATGAATAGGAAGCTTGTCACCAAGGTACTACCAGCCCAAGCCCCAAATCCAGGGACTCTGTCCTTGAAATGTAAGTTCTTGCTCCTTCACACCCTCTGGTGAAAGGAACTGCCCTACCTGGTCCCCAACTTACTGTAACCATGTTTGTACCTTGTGACCCTAACTACAGGCATGTAGGACATGAAAGCAGGCAGTCCACTGCCTACACTGTGACATATTGCTGTGGCATATTGTAACCAATTGGAACTAGAAAAAGTCAAGGGATCTGCCCGTTAGTGTGGGAAGAGGAGCAGATGCATCAGCAGGGGAAGCTGGGGGTAGAGAGAGAAAAGACAAGCCAGCACCAAGCACTGAAGATACGCTACGGCAGTGGAGCCTGTGTTCCTCAGTTCCTGACCTGTCTGTTTTCAGCTGCAATCCCTGGGTATCCTTACAATAAACCCTGCTTTCCCAGAGGTTACTTGAAAACTAAGCCAAGCTTACGTAAGTTCCCAGGTCACCTTTGACGTTTCTAAAAGGGACCATTTTCCATTCCACATGGCACAGGGGGCACCAGTTTCTACCTGCCTATGTGATCCCCAAGGCTCCCTTCTTTGTGAGTGTTGGGGGTCTAGTAGTAGCACCTGTGCTAGAGTGAAGGGTGATGATCTGGACTTAGATCAGTGACATTCTGGTAATGTCTCCCTTTTCCTAATCAGAACACAGTGTTCTAACCTTTCAAAGCTTCTTACCAAGACCTTCTTCTTCCTGACCGGCATCTTCCTCTGTGGAGTCCCTCGGTGGTGTTATTGGTTAAGTGATTGACTGTCATCTGAAAGGTTAGCTGTTTGAATTCACGCAGAGGTACCTTGGAAGTAAAATCCTAGTTATCTGCTTCTGAAAGTTCATAGCCTTGAAAACCCAATCGGATACAGCGCTACTCTACAGTCATAGGTTGCTCTGAGAAATTTACTTGTAGACATTTTTTTAAACTTCCGCTTGTTTTTTCAAAGACCACTAGCTCAGGACTCCCTTTTAAAGCCAAAAATACCAAAATCATTGCCACTGAGTCAATGCCAACTCATAACAACCCTGGAGGACAGAACATAACTGCCCTGTATGGCTTCCAAAGACAGCCTGGTGGACTCTAACTGCTGACCTTTTTGATTAGCAGATGTAGCTCTTAACCACTATGCCACCAGTGTTCCCAGGATTCCTAATTGTTGCTGTTGTTAGGTGCTATTGAGTTGGTTCTGACTCATAGCAATCCTATGTATGACAAAATAAACAATGTCTGGTCCTGTGTCATGCTCACAATTGTTATGCATGAGCCCATTATCAATCCATCTCCTTGAGGGTCTACTCTTTTCCTCTGACCTTATACTTTACTGAGCATAATATCCTTCTCTGGGGCCTGATCCCTCCAGACAACATGTCCAAAGTATGTAAGACATAGTCATGCCATCCTCGCTTCTAAAGAGCATTCTGGTTTCACCTATTCCAAGACTGATATGTTTATTCTTTTGCCAGTCCATACTCTTCAGCATTCTTCACCAACACTACAATTCAAAGGCATCATTCTTCTTCAGTCTTCCTTATTCATTGTCCAGCTTTTGCATGCATATGAGGCAGCTGAAAATATCACATCTTGGTCAGGTGCACCTTAGTCTTCAAAGTGATATCTTTGCTTTTCAACACTTCAGAGGGGTCTTTGGCAGCAGATTTGCCCAATGCAATGTGCCTTTTGATTTGTTGACTACTGTTTCCATGGCTGTTGATTGTGGAGCCAAGTAATATGAAATCCTTGACAACTTCTATCTTTTCCCCACTTATGATGATGTTGCTTGTTGGTCCAGTTGTAAGAGTTTTTGCTTTGTTTATGTCGAGCTGCAACCCATAATGAAGGCTGTGGTCTTTGATCTTCATCAGTAAGTTTTTGAAGTCTTCTTCACTTTCAAAGATTCCTAATTAGGAATCCTAAAATGATCCAACAACTTAAAGCTACCTCCTAACAATAGCCAAAATGTTCCTCAGAAGCAAGAATGGCAAGACTTAAACTTACTTACCTTGGATATGTTGTCGGGAAGGGCTGGTCACTGGAAATGGACATCATATTTGGTAAAGTAGAGGGTCACCAAAAACAAAGAACACCCTCAATGAGATGGACCTACAGTGATGGACTCAAACACACTAATGATCATGAAGGTGATGTAAGCTATGTCTCATTCTGTTATACATAAGATTGCCATTAGCTACAAGAACAGACAGATTGATCAATGGAACAGAATTGAGACCCCAGAGATGACACCATCTGCCTATGAACAGTTGATATTCGACAAAGGCCCTAAGACATTAAACTGGGGTAAAAACAGCATCTTCAACAAATGGTGCTGGCAAAATTGGTTATCCATCTGCAATAAACTGAATCAAGATCCATATCTTACACCTTATACAAAAACCAACTCCAACTGGATAAAAGACCTAAATATCAAATCTAAAATGATAAAGCTCATCCAAGAAAAGGTAGGAACAACAATGGAAGTTTTAATACACAATGAGGACAGACTCCAAAATCTGTCAAAGAAACCTCAATCAACAGAAGAGAAAGTAGATAAATGGGAACTATTAAGAATCAAACACTTTTGCTCATCCAAAGACTTTATTAATAGAATTAAAAGAACACCCACAGAGTGGGAAAAAATATTTGGCAACTCTATGTCAGATCGACGCCTGATCTCCATAATCTATAAGATACTACAAAATATCAATAAGAAGAAGATAAACCATCCAATGAAGCGATGGGCAAAGGAGATGGACAGATATTTCACTAAAGAGGAGATCCAGGCAGCCAAAAAACACATGCGGACATGTTCACGATCTTTAGTTATTAAAGAAATTCAAATCAAGACAACAATGAGATACCATCTCACTCCAACAAGATTGGCCATGATCCAGAAAACACAAAACAACAAATGCTGGAGAGGCTGTGGAGAAAGTGGAACCCTCCTACACTGTTGGTGGGGTTGCAAAATGGTCCAGCCTCTTTGGAAGGCAATCTGGCGCTTCCTTAAAAAAATGGATATTGATATACCATTTGACCCAGTAATTCCACTACTTGGAATATATCCTACAGAATCAAGACCTTTCACACCAACGGACACATGCACCAGAATGTTCATCGCGGCACAGTCCACAATAGCAAAAAGGTGGAATCAACCCAGATGCCCAACAATAGAAGAATGGATAGGTAAACTGTGGTACATATACTCAATGGAGCACTACGCAATGATAAAGAATAACGATGATTCCAGGAAACATCTCCTAACCCGGTTTCAACTGGAATACATTATGTTGAGTGAGAGTAGTCAGCAACAAAAGGACAAATACTGTATGAGACCTCTACGATAAGATCTCAAAAACAGACTTGTGTATAGAAGAAAAGACTCTTTGACAGCTGCAAGGGAGGGGAGGGAGGGAGGGAGGGCGAGGGGGGGAGGGTTTAGTTTAGGTAGTTACTAGAAATCTAGTTGGGAGAAAGCGGTGACAGCACACATTAGGAAAAAGAACAACATTAAGTGGACTTCAGCATAACTTGAGTACTCCTTCCATCTTAACTCAATACTGCAAGAATAGAGTAGCTGGGGCGGGGGTCAGGGGACCATGCTCTTAGGCGAATTCCAGGCCAATTGGCACAACTAGCATTTTGCTAAGAGAGCTCTCTGCACCCCACATTGGTGAGTGGCGTCTGGGGTCTTAAAAGCTGCCAAGCTGCCATCCGAGGACACAGCAAATGGTCCCAACTCAGCAGGAACGGATGCTCACTGAGGGCCAAAATGGCATGCGGTAAAGACAACCGAGAAGACAGAGAGACCCACAAGAGTGGGTGCCTACATCGACCTGGGACCGGAAGAACCGGATGGTGCCCGGCCACCACCAGTGATAGCCATGACGGAGCTCACAGAGAGGAGCCTCACTGGCAACACAAGAATAAAAAGAGGTGCATCATGAGATCTCCACTAAAAGACCTCAATTGATGGTCCAGCGGTTTTGGGGTTCCTCTGAGAGCATGGCCCCTGGCCCTGATGCTGCCCGTTCCCATAAATTATAGCAAAGGTCCACTCTTTGGACAGGAATGGAATGGACTTGGCAATGCAGAGTAACCATATGTTGGAAGCACTTTATGGTTCTATACATCTATAGGGTATCATCTTGCTGACCTCTGGCTGGAGGAAGGGGAGTGGACGGAGAGGAGGGGAAAGGAGACTGTTGGGAGGATGAGACATGTATGGAGCAGAGAGGAATAGTGTGCAGTCACCGGACAGGGAGAGCAGTGGAAGCTGCGTATAGGGGGGCATGTAAATGTACATGTGAATGTACATTTTCACTCAGTTATGTTAAATAAAAAAAAAAAAAGATTGCCATTAGTCAGCACCAACTCTTCTGCAACTAACAACAATATTCAGTTCAATGCATCAAACACTAAGTAAACATCTGCTAAGTTCTGGATGTGGAAACAATTGTGAATGAGGTAATTAAGTCCTCAGTGAGCTTCAGTCTAGCAAAAACAACAAACAAACAAACAAAAAAACTCAGTCTTACTTTGAGCCTGGTGGCATAGTTCTTTTCTGTACAGAAAATTCTGGTTTGAGGAAAATGGCAAGAGAATGGTTTCTTTTTCCTGTGAGCTTAGGAACTTGGTCACTTGCTAGTCCAGCAAACTCTTAGAATAGATTGCAGGAAAAGCTGATTAAAATGAAAGCATGTCTCCTTGTCTCATGAACTAAATACTTCCATTAAAGTTTCAATGGCCTCCTTGTTCATTTAAACAATGGCATCAGGCCAAGTCATTAACTTTCTGATAGCCTGTCCTTGCCTTCAGCTATCTGTTCTAGATCTGCACTCGGTGACGCAAGTTTCATGGTTGCTTTGATGGAAACTGGGAATGCACAAATATGTGCAGTGTTAAATAGGAAAGCACATTCTCTAAACTGTTTCCTACCTAGGAAAAATTAAGAAAAAAATTGAGTAAAACTGTGACTTTTTGCCTTTTTAACACACCTGTGAAGTCTTTCATGTTTTATCTAATCTTTTTAAACTAACATATGATAAGACTGACTTTGTGTATCTGTATCAAGTTTTATAAGTTTTGATACTTGTGGGTATTTATGTAGTAACTGTTATCCTGATGACTTAGCCATTGAATCTTGTTCAAGTCGGGACACAGAACAGTTCCTTCACCTCACAAACTCCTGTACGTTCTCCCTTTGTTATCATACTCTTGCTCCACCTCTAGGGCTTAACAGATCAGTTGACCAGTGATTTGTTGCCTGCCACCACTATACTTATTTATTGCCATCACGTTGACTCTGATTCCTTGCAACCCTACAGTCATCCATTCATGACATTTCTCTTAGAACAGTACCAGATGACTAAAACGTCTTTTTAATGATCTCTTGCTTTCTTCATATATGATGCTGTTGATGTCATTGTATAACTTGTTTTTGGTTAAGTCTTTTCCTGAGATGTTCTCTAAATTCAGGTAGACTATACTCAGGTTCATACTTTGGCTTTTGTGGACTTGTTTTCATTTTATTTAGTTTCAACTTGAATTTACATATGAACAGTTGACGGTTTATTTGGCAGTCAGCCCCTGGCTTTTTTCTAATTGATAATATTGAGCTTTTCTATAGTATCTTTCAACCAAACAAAACCAAAACAAAACCAACTGCCATCGAGTCTGGTCCAACTCATACAACCCTAGAGGTCAGAGTAGAATTGCCCTTAGAGTTTCCAGGAACCCCTGGTGGCGTCGTGGGTTAACCACTATGTCACTAGGGTTTCCAAGTAGACACTAGGTTACTAGTAACTTTGGTGAAACGTAAAACAGTACAAAATACTGGGTAATCCAGCACAGTTTTTACAAAGCAATGTCATGGAAGCTCTACAGACATATCCAAACTCCCTCAGGGGCCAGATCACTAAGGTGAGCATTCTGGGGACACTGGCCTTGAAGAACATCTAGCTCAACTGGCATAACATAGTTTACCAAAAAAAAAAAAAAATGTTCTACATTCCACTTTGGTGACTAGTGTCTGGAGTGTGAAGCTTGTGAACAGCCATTTGAGATATTCCGCTGGTC
The DNA here is from genome assembly GCA_028571685.1 of Heterohyrax brucei. NCBI lineage: Eukaryota > Metazoa > Chordata > Mammalia > Hyracoidea > Procaviidae > Heterohyrax > Heterohyrax brucei. The sequence goes on along the minus strand of CM053142.1, from coordinate 155,726,064 downwards.
TCACCCTGTCTAGAGCAAAGGAGAATGGAGAAAACCAAAGACAAAAGAGATTTCATGGACCACAACTCCCACAAGCTCCAGCAGACTGTTTATTGTAACTATATATAGTACCTAGCAACCACCATAGACTCATAAGGATCATGATAGAGGGTCCTAGACAGAGCTGGAGAAAAGTGTGGAACAAAATTACTAACTCAAACAAAATAAAAGACTAGACTTACTAGTCTGACAGAGGCGGAAGAAACTCCAAAGATATGGCCCCTGGACATCCTTTTAGCTCAGTAACAAAGTTATTCCTGAGGTTCACCCTTCAGTCAAAGGTTACACTGGCCCATAAACAAAAACAAGACCAAGCTGGCAACACCTGCCCAAAGTAAAGATGAGTAGGCAGGAAGGGACAGGAAAACTGGATGAATGGCCAATGCAAGGTAGAAAAGGAATGGGGGAGAGTGCTGACACATTGCAGGGATTCCAACTAAGGTCACAAAACTATAAAATTTCTGAATGAAAAATTAAGTTGCCTAGCAAACTTTCACCTAAAACATAATAAAATTAAATATATAGATACACATTTTATATATATATATAAATCATTGGTCTCCAGATTTTCTGGAGGCTTCATGAATTCGTGTAACTCCTGCCTTGACATTGTCTGTAAGTTTTAAACCAAAAATGTGTCCTAAACTCTTCTTGAAACCAAACAACAGTTTAGTTTAACTAGTAAAAACTGTCTGTCTCGAGCACTATGGTTTTTTTCAAAGCTATCTATAGAGGATTAAATTGACAACAGCAACTGGAAAGAGTCAGACAGGAATCACAGGGAGCAGTGAGTTGATGTTAACAGAAGAGGAACAACTCAGAGATGGAGGGTGAGAATGTTTGCACAACCTGAAGAATGTCATCGATGTCACTAAAGGATAAATGTGGAAACTGTTGAATTGGTGTATGTTTTGCTGTGTATATTCTCAACAAGAACAACAAAATAAAATTTAAAATAAGTAATCAGGAAGATATGTATGTGTATAAAACATTTGTCCATTCAACATTTTTCACATGCCCAGTTCAGTGACATCAATTACATTCACCACATTATACATCTCCACTATCTATTTCCGGATTATTCCACTACCGTTTGCAGAAATTTGGTATTTGCTGAGCTAAGGCTCCTCCATTTTTCCTCCTCTCACACTTGGCAAACACTAATAAACTTTGGTGTCTATATATTTGCTTATTTCATATAAATGGGATCATACAGCATTTGTCCTTTTGTAACTGACTTATTTTATACAACATAATGTTTTCAAAGTTCATTCCTGCTGGAACACGTATCAGGGGCTTCATTTTTCTTTAGGAATGAGTAGCGTTCCATTATATATACATACCACATTTTGTGTATCCATTCATCTGTTGATGGATATTTAGTTATTTCCATCTTTTGGCTATTGTGACCAGTGCTGTAATGAACATCAGCATACAAGTTTCTCTCTGCATTTGTGCTTTTGATTCCTTAGGATGTACACTTGAGATTGGGTTGCTCAGCCATGTCATAGCTTTATGTTTACCTTTTTTAAGAACTGCCAAACTTTTCCACATCAGCTGTTCCATTTTTGCACTCCTGTTAGCAGTGGATGAGGGTTTCCATTTCTCTACATCCTCCAAAACATCTGTTATTTACTATTATTATTGTTTTAATTATAGCCATTCTAGTGGGATATTACATTTTATCTATTGTATATTTGCAACTTTAATGACTAATGAGGTTGTCATGAGTCAAAATCAGCTCCCCAGCAACTTGAGCATCTTTTCATGTGATTGTTGGTCATTCTCATATCCTCTTTGGTGAAATGCTTATTCAATTCCTTTGGCCCTTTTGAATTGGGCTGTTTGTCTTTTTGTTAAGTTGTACGAGTTCTGTATATATTCTAGATATTAAACCCTTATCAGGTATGTAAGCCCACTGCCCACTGCTGTCCAGTGATTCCAACTCATAGCGACTGTATAGGAAAAAGTAGAACTGCCCCATAGGGTTTCCAAGGAGCACCTGGTGGATTTGAACTGTTTTGGTGAGCAACCATAGCTTTTAACCACTAAGCCACCAGGGTTTCCTATTAGACGTAAAACCCTGAAAAAACCCAATTCATTGCTGTTGAGTCAATTTTGACTCATAGTGACCCTATACCCACTGCCATCAGTCAGGTCTGACTCATAGTGACCAGAGAGGTCAGAGTAGAACTGCCCCATAGAGTTTCCAAGGAGCGTCTGGTGGATCTGAACTGACGAGCTTTTGGTTAGGGGCTGTGGCATTCAACCACTATGCCACCAGGGTTTCCATCAGACATATGTTTACCCTATATTTTCTCCCACTCTGTAGATATCTCTTCATTTTGTCTGTAAGTCCTTTGGTGTAGTAGCTAACCTTTAAAGACTAGCTTCTTTCACTCAGAATTATAACCTCTGAGATTCATCCTAAATTGTTGCATGATTTAACAACTGGTTCCTTTACGCTGTTAAGCAGTATTCCTTTGTATTGGTGTACCATAATTTACTTATCGATTCACCAGTTGAAAGACATTTAGATTATTTCTTGTTTTAGGTGATTAGGAATAATGCCACTATATAAACACTTGTGTGCAAGTATTTACGTGAATGTTTTTCATTTTTCTGTGTTAAATACACAGGAGTAGGATTTCTGAGTCATATGGTATTTGCATGCTTTATATAAATCTGCCAATTATTTTTTTCAAAAGTGGATTTGCCATTTTGCATTTGCCATTTTGAGAATTTCAGTGGCTTTATATCCACAGTACCACTTCATATTTCAGCATTTTTTATTTTAGCCAATCTAATAGGTGTAAAATGGTATTTCATTGTGATTTTAATTAATATTTCCCTAATAGCTAATAAGGAACCCCTGGTGGTGTAGTGGTTAAGTGATACATCTGCTAATCAAAAGGTCAGTGGTTTGCATACACCAGGCACTCTTTGGAAACTCTATGGAGCAGTTCTACTCTGACCTGTAGGGTCATTAGGAATCAGAATGGACTTGATGGCAGTGAGTGGTTTTCTTTTTGTTGTTGTTATTGCTGTTGTTGTTTATTGGCTAATAAAGAGTTCCTGGCTAGTACAAACAAGAAGTTTTGAATCCACCCAGAAACACCCTAGAAAAAACCCCTAGTAATCTGCTTCCTAACAGTTACAGCCTTGAAAACTCTATGGAGGGCAGTTCTATTCTGCATACATGGGGTCTCCATGACTCAGAATTGACTCAATGGCAACTGATCTGGATTTTGATTATAACGGCCAGTAATGCAGAATACTTTTTCATAAGCTAATTTGCTATTAGTACATCCTCTCTGATAAAGTACATATTCAGGTCTTTTACCATGCTAAAAGCTGGATTTTTTTCTTATTGTTGAGTTTTGAGGGTTCTTTATATATGCTGGATACAGTGCTTTGTTGAAAATACTATTTTCAAATATTTTCTCCCATTTGTTAAGAGTCTTTTCATGCTAGTACTGTCTTTTGCAGAGCAAGCATTTTAACTTTGATAAAGTCCAGTTTATAAGTTTCTTCTTTTATGGATTATACTTTTGCTGTCATGTCTAAGTGCTCTTTGCTTAACCATAGCTCAGAAAGATTTTTTTCTATGTTTCCTTCTAAGAGCTTTATAATTTCACATGTTTATATTCATGATCCATGTTGTCTTCAGGTTCTCTCAAGAAACAGTAACATGACATATACGTAGAGACAGAAATTTTATTTTGAGAAGTTGGCTCATGTGACTGTGGGGATCAAAAGGTCCAAAATCTGTAGATCAAGCAACACAATGGAAGTTTCAGCAACCTTTTGTTTCAAATTCATTGTTTAGATGGTGGGGAAGAAAGAATTCTAGCACAATATGGATTCACAGTCTGGAGGCAGAAGCCTCAAATTTTCTCTTAAGGTCTTCAACTGATAGGATGACACCCACTCATACTAAAGAGGGTAATAAAAACAAAACCCCACTACCATCAAGTCAATTCTGGCTCATAGTGACCCTACAGACACAGTAGAACTGCCTACTGCCTCATAGAGTTTCCAAGCAGTACATGGCAGACTTGAACTGCCAATCTTTTGGTTAGCAGCTGTAACACCTAACTATTATATCTCCAGGGTTTCCAAGGAGGGTAATAAACTTAAGGCTAACTGATTGAATGCTAATCACATGCAAATATTTCATAGAAACATCTAGTATTTAAGCAAACAACTCTGTCCCACAGATAGCCAGCCAAGATGACACACAAAGTTAACTATGACACTTTTTTTGTTCTGTATACTATTAATATGATGGATTGTATTGATTGATACGCAAATATTGCATCAGTTTTCCATTTCTCAGGATAAATTCCACTTCATTGTAGTATATTATTCCTTTTATAAGATAGTATATTTGAATACATTGATAATTTTTTTGCATCTGTGTTCATGAGGAATATTATTCTGTAGTTTTCTTGCACTAAATGATGGCCTCATAAAATGAGCTGGGTAGTGTTCCTCCCTCTATTTTCTGGAAGAGAAAGTAAAGACTTTATGTTATTTCTTCTTTAAATATTTGCTAGTATTCACCAGTAAAACTGTCTAAACCTCGAAATTTCTTTTTTTGGAATTTTTTAACTAAAATTTAACTTTCTTTAATAGGTATGGTACTATTTAGTTTACCTATTTCATCCTGGCAGTTTGTATTTTCTATGAATTGGTTGATTTTATGTAAGTTTCTGAAATTATACACGTAGCATTGTTCCTGCTATTTCCTTCGTACCTTTTTAACATTTGAGGAGTCTTGTTGTAGGCAGTCTTGTTTCATTCTTGATACTGGTCATTTGTGTCTTTCTTTCTCTGTGTCTCTTACTGGTTTTTACAGTAATTTAGATGAAGGTTTACAGAGTAAACTAACGTCTCATTAAACAGGTAATATGCATGTTATTTTTTTACACTGGTTCCCAACCCCACAAGATGTCAACAGCCCCCCTTCTTAGGTTCTCCATTACCAGCCTTTCTGTCCCCTCCTGCCTTCTCATCCTTGCCCCTGAGCTGGTGTACCCATTTAGTGTCTCTCTCTCTCTCTCTCTCTTTTTTATTTTTTGGTCTAATCCTTGTCTAAAGAACCTCAGGAGTGACTTTATTACTGAGCTCTAAGGGTGTCCAGGGGCCATATTCTCAGGTTTTCTCCTGTCTCTGTCAGATCACTAAGTCTGATCATTTTACGTGTGAGTTAGATTTTTGGTCTAAATTTTTCTTTACCTCTGTCTAGGACACTGGATTGTGATCCTTGTCAGCGTAGTAGGTGGTGATAGCTGGGTGCTGTCTAATTGTGCTGGACTCGGTCTGGTGCAGACTGTAGAAGTTACAGTCTATTAGTCTTTGGACTAATCTTTTGCTTGTGTCATTGGTTTTCTTCTTTCTCCCTTGTTCTAGATGGGATTATATCAATGAAGTAAATTAGAAAGCTGTTCACAAGGTTTTAAGACACCACACACTACTCACCAAAGTAGAATGCAGAACATTTTCTTTATAAATAATATTATGCCAATTGAACTAAATGTTCTCCAAGATGGTGATCCCAAGAGCCCTCAGCCCAGTAATTTGGTATCTGGGAATTTGAATGTGTCTGTGGAGCTCCCATGACCTTATTTTGTAAAAGCTGTGCTAGATTTCCCAGTATTATGTACTGTCTTATCCTTCACCAAAGTTACCACTTAATTACTTTCTACTTATATCTTTCCATCCCATTCCACCCCTCCCTAGTAACCATCAAAGATTGTTTCTTTTTGTGTGTAAACCTCTTCATGGGTGTTTATAGCAGTGGTTTCATACAGTATCTGTCCTTTTGTGATTGACTTTATTTTACACAGTGTCCTAAGTTAAGTTACAATTGGCCAAAGCATTGAACTACAGAATGGACGAGCTTAAGCTAAGTAAGATGGTAAAAAAATGCAAAGTCATGGTGAAAGTAGTAAAAGCGAGAAAAACAACTACCAGACAGACATGGCAGCAGATGGTCAGACAGATGATCAAGATGATAACCAATCAGGAGGAAGTCAACAACTTGAAGTACCAGAAGATAAGACCTATGGAGTGGATGATAGCGAACAGAAGCAAATGAACTTGTGTAAAAACCCAGCACTCTGGAATTGGGGTACACAGTCTCCTCCGGAGAGTCTGTGCCCACCAGCCTGTTGATGTTCTGTGACCTGATCCTAAGACCTTGTCCACTTCACCCTTGAAGGTATGGTATGTGTGACTGTGACAGTCTTCTGTTGGTGCCTGAGCCTCTTGCCCTGTCCCTGCTGGATCCACCTCTGAGACGCCTTGTCATCGCAGAATCCTGTTCTGGACTCTCCTGACATCTAAACTGTGAGAGCACAGCCAATTCCCAAATTTATTAGAGTGAAATGTGCCTTTAGGGAAGTGTAAGTGATGACATACTAACATTAAGGTTAACCACTGTAGTCTCTGTGGGACCCAGTATGTGTGGTTCTTAACTAACTGAAACAAGAGTTCTTAACTAATGTAAGTAAGAATGCATTTGTGCCCTTGTGCTAGCACATCTCCCCCCTCCCCTTAATTGTTAAGTGTGTGGCTTGAATAAATAAAGTTTATTTCCAACCCCAAGGAAACCCCGGTAGTATAGTGGTTTAAGTGCTATATCTGCAAACTGAAAGGTCAGTAGCTCAAATCAGCACTCCTTGGAAACTCTATGGGGCAGTTTTACTCTAGGATAGCTATGAGTTGGAACTGACTCGACAGCAGTGGGTGGCTCGGGCATGAAGGGAAGACTGTTATAGTCACTCGAGCCACGCCTTCAAGGCTGAAGTGGACAAGGTCTTAGGATCAGGTCACAGAACAACAACAGACTGGTGGGCACAGACCCTCAGGAAGAGGCTGTGCCCCCCAAGTCCAGAGTGCTGAGTTTTTATACAAGTTGTTCACTTGGTTCTGGTCGCTATTGTCTACTCTGTAAGTCTTATCTTCTGGTACTTCAAGTTGTTGACTTCCTCCTGATTGGTTATCATCATGATCATCTGTCTGACCATCTGCTGCCATGTCCATCTGGTAGTTGTTTTTCTTGCTTTTACTTCTTCACCGTGACTTTGCATTTTCTCACTGTCTTACTTAGCTTAAGCACATCTACTTTATAGTACAATGCTTTCGCCAATTTTAACTTATGCTTATGACACACAGCAAATGCTCTACAGATACATCCATGTTGTGAGATGCTTCATAGACTCATGGTTGTTCTTTATCATTGCATAGCATTCCATCGTGTGTACACATTGTAGTTTGTTTATGCATCGATCTGCTGATGGGCCCCTAGGTTGTTTCCTTCTTTTTACTATTGCGAACAATGCTGCAATGACCATGGGTATGAATATGTCTATTCATTTTTTATGTGAAGACTTTTTCTTTGTTCATCTTATGAGGACTGCCCATTAAGTTCAAAACTCATCCTAGGAAAAGTGCTACATATCTCATTGCTGAATATCATTACAGTTACCTTTGAAGTATTCCCCTTGAGAAGCTATGCACCAACGCCAGCACCTAGTCCACCCTTCAAAGCAATTTTAGAACTCTTTCTGGAATGACCATCAGAGCTGTCATCATATTACCCTTGATATCCTGAATGTCATCCAAATGTCTTCCTTTCAATATTTCCTTTATGTCTGGGTAAAGAAAAAAGTCACTGGGGGCCAGATCAGGTGAGTAGGGAGTATGTTCCAATACAGTTATTTTTTGACTATATAAAAACTCCATCACAGACAACTATGCAGTTAAGTTCACAAATTTGCCACCTTGCCACAGTGCGCAATGGTCATTCCAGAAAGAGATCCAAAATTGCTTTGAAAGGTAGACCATGTGCTGGCACCAGTGCATAGCTTCCCAAGGAAAGTACTTTGAAGGTGACTGTAATGATATTCAGCAGTGAGGTATGCAGCACTTAGAACAACCAATTTCATGGACTTAATTGTCAAACCTTGTGTTTTTTTTCCTCTTCCAGCACTTTAAAAATGTTGTTGCTCTACTTTCTTTTCCATGGTTTGTGATGAGCAATCCACAGTTCCAAATCATTATTTCCCGATAAGTGATGCATTGTTTTCCTCTGATTTCTTTCAATATTTTTTCTTTGTCTGCAGTTTTTAACTGTTTGATTATGATGTGTTTGAAATTAGTTCTTGGGCTTATCCACTTTGGAGTTCACTGTTAGGAAGTTTCAGCTATTATTTCTTAGCCAAGCCAAGTGCCATCGAGTCAAATCTGACTCATGGTGACCCTAGGGGCCAGGGTAGATCTGACCCCCAGAGTATTCAAGGAGCACCTGGTGGATTTGAACTGCTGACCTTGTTTCTTAAAGGAAAAAAATATATATATATACATATACACACAGAGAGACACACATATATATGTGTATATTTGTACCACATTCTTTTTCCATTCCTTATGAAATTTTGAAGACGTGAATAAATATTAGGTCTTTCTGGTATTGTTCCATAGGTCCTGAGTCTCTTGTCTCACTCTTCCTGGCCGATGTTTTACTTTCACCTGTTCAGACTGCATAATTTGTATTGATCTGTTTTCAAGTTCATTGATTTTTTTTTCTCTATCAGCTTCTTTTGCCATTAAACCTAGCCAGTGACAACTATTATTATTTCAGCTCTAAAATTTTCAGTTTACTCTTCTTTGTATTCTAGTTTCTTGCTGAGGAACTCTGTCATTGTATTTTGGCAATAGCTTCTTAAGTCTCTGTCAAACAATCAGTGTTGACATCTGTTGATTTATCTTTTTCCAAGTGAGTTGTAATCTTGCTGATTCTTTGTAAACTGAGTACTTCTGGATTATATTCTAGACATTTTGAGTGTTATGTTATGAGATTCTAGGTCTTGATTAAACTCTACAAAGAATGTTGCTGTTTTTGTTTTAGCAGGCAATTGACACAGATGGGTTCAGGCTGGAAGTTGTGGCTGATTTTCTATGCCCTGTAGTTCTAGTGTCAGTCAGATGTTAAACACCTTTGCAGGCCTGTTCAGATCTGTCCCATGCGTGTGCCATTCAGTGGCCCATCTGGGATTTCAGAAGTGGTCTATTTTGTTGTTCAGTCCTTGTGGTTTAGGGTCAATTTGATGTATGCACAAATCAAGGGTGAGCTTAGGAAGTCATAAATCACTTTAGGGGTTGCAATACTGAGATTTTTCTGTTACCTTTTAATTGCTTGGCATTTCCCTTTCTGCTCTTCTGTCCAGATGTTAAAGCCTCCATAGACTCACGCTGATGAGAACTGCCTTCAACTAAGCCCACATGTGGGGCCAAGTGGTAGATGACTACTGATAGAGGAAAGGCTGAGTTTGCCCCAACTTCTTGGGACCATAGCTCCTCCAACTGAAGAGAAACACCCGCTGTTTTAGTCAGCTAGGGCTGCTCTAACAGAAATACCACAGAGTGGATGGCTTTAACACAGGAAGGTTTATTCTTACACAGTCTGGTAGGCGGCAAGTCCATATTCAGGGTGTCTGCTCCAGGGGAAGGCTTTCCCCCTTGTTGGCTCTAGAGGAAAGTCCGGTATTGCATCAGTCTTTGTTCAGGGAGCACCTTGGCACAGGAACCTCAGGTCTGTAGGACGCACTTTTCTCCTGGTGCTGTTTTCTTGATGGTGAGAGGTTCTCAATTCTCTGCTTGCTTCTTTGTCCTTTTATCTCTCATAGGATGAAAGAATTAAGGGTGGGGCAAGCCATACTCCAGGGAAACTCCCTTTACAGTGGAGCAGGGAGGTGATCCTATGAAGGGATTTACAGCCGCACCCTAATCCTTTAACGTACAGTTTAGGGAAACCACAAAATGGAGGAGAATCAAAAGATACTGGGAATCAGGGCTCAGCCACATGGCTACATATATTTTGGGGGGGACACAATTCAATCCATGACACCCCCCTTAACAAATTTTGATTCATACAAGCTCCTGTTATTGCCACTGCTTCCAAGCCACAGAACTTCTTAGGGGATAAAGTAAATGAGGGAATGAGATGATGGAGAAAGGAAACAATACATAAAAATAAGAATTTCTCCCAGTCTTTCAGAGTTTAGAGTTCTTTGAGCCAAAATTAGAGGGCTCCTCCTGGAGCTCTCTGTCTGCATCCCAGTGGCTACTACTGGGTTTCAGGTGTCTTTGAAGGGTACCAGAGTGAAACAAATGGTAAATTGATCATTTTGGTTTTCTTCTCCAAGCCCCCTAGTACGTTTATTTGTTCAGAATCCTCAGTTGCTCAAGGATTCTGCCCAGGCATTTGGTGTTAAGATACGGCATGAGTATGTTTACTTCATCCTACCTGGCATTAGAACTCCTTCAGTGTTTTTTTAAACTCCTTTAAGAGGCAAAAGAATGATAGATGAAGTCCCTTATTCTAAATTTCCTGCCTAACCAAATGTTTAGACCTATTAATTCTGGGAGGAGGAAAAATGTGTGTGTGGGTGGATGAGGTGGGCCCATCCTGTAGTCATGTGAAACATTTGAAAGCCAAAAAAAGAAAAGAAAGGCTTTTAAACTTCAATTTTGCAGGCTTATATTTTACCCAGTACCATCTGTGGGAAAGGAAATAAGAAGTGAAAGGCAAGAATTAAAATAAGTTTTGGAATCAGTAAAGGACTAAAAAAAGTTTAACCGGGCGAGTTGGTATGGACTCAGGAAAGAAGGAAATACACTATACTTACTGAGGCTTTTGTACCAGTCTCCAAGCCAGGGTTTGCCAGGAATTTCCCTTTTTCCATTTACCCTGCTCATAAGCCCACCACAAAAAGCAAAATTTGGGTTTGCCTAAGCCTACGCTTGAGACAGAAATAAAACCTTTTCACCTCCTAACAGAAGACTAAAGAGTGAAACTCTGAGCATTTTCTTACTGTTGATCTTCTTACATTTTTTTTCTTTTGTAACCTTAAGTACCTGTGGCATCATGGCCTTGTGGCCATACAAATAACCAAGTTTGGAATCTCACATCTCCACGTGGTCTACAGAGTTAGGTCACAACAGAGATCAACCTCTGCACAATGTGGCACTGTGTTAGCTGCTTTCAGTCTGAATATATTAATTCTGGTGTGTGTACTTAGGGAAATTTTCAAAGTCAGAGTTTAATCAAGGTTATAAAAGCCCAAATTGGAAGTCTTCTGATAAAGAGTTTTTCTCCAAACTTTTTAATGCCAGTGTCCTTATATAGGTCTCTGTTTCAATCATCTGGTCAGTACCAGATGATTGAACACAAATACCACAAATGGACAGGGAAAGTTTTAAAAAAGTTTTAAACCTTTTTTTTAAAAAAGGGAAAATTTGTTTTTTCACAGTCCAGTAGGGTAAAAGTGCAAATTCAGGGCATCAGTTCTAGGTGAAGTCTTTCTCTGTTGGTTCTGGAGGAAGCTCATTGTCATCAGTCTTCCCCTGGACTAGAAGCTTCTGAGACATAGGGACCCCAGTCCTTTCCAAAGGACACACTCTGCTTCTGGTATTGCTTTCTTGGTGGTATATGGTTCCCAGTTCTCTGCTTGCTTTCCTTTTCTTTCATCTCTTGTAAGATAAAAGGATAAATGCCAGTGCAAGCCACACTCCAGGGAAACTCCCTTTACTTTGGAGCAGGAAGTCGACTTCAGGAAGGGTGTTACAGTCCCACACTAATCCTCTTTAACATAACTCAATCGATTAGCCACAGGCAGAGGTTAGGATTTACGGCATAGAAAAATCACAAAATGGACAGCAATCACCAAATACTGGGAATCATGGCACAGCCAAATGGTTATACACATTTCTGAGGGAGACACAATTCAATCCGTGACAGACTCCAATCCTATACCTGATTTGGTTATAAACACCATTTTCTCACTCTTGAAAGGCTATAAGTGAAAAAAGCAGCATGGGGTACAATTTATGAAACAAACGATCCCATATTAGAAACTCAATTACTTTGAAAATCTGCTCTGTTTACCCACAATGACTCCTTGGAAACACCTTGGAACTTCTGCTCAAAAAAGATTTGCTATTACCCAAGGCACTATTTTCCCTGTACTAATGTTACTTATAAATATGTAACAACCATATATCACTCCTTTTCTTTTAATTATGTCTTCATTCTCCAAAGGGTTACTGATATAGATTCACAGATATTAATTATTACAGTATGATAGCTAAAATACCAGACAGTTTGACAAAGTCAGCAACTATAGAGTCACTAGAAGCAATGAAAACAACAGCATGTGCTCGCAACTTGTGCATACAAAACCAAATGATTCAAAGTATCACTGTAATTGGGCCATAAGGAAAGTTCTGACTGGGCACATTAGAAAGTTTAAAAAAGTAAACTAGAATAGAGTTTTAGTCTTGTGTATGTATTGATATGTGTAAAGTGGGCTTAGGAAAAAGGCTTTGTTATAACTACAGGGATATTTTTACAGTCATCTTAGTGTTACCCCCTCTGAGAGCCTCACCAACACCGTCCACATCCTCTGCACTCCCACCGTGACACCACTGGGTAACATATCCTTCCACATGACAGGAAATCATATAGTTATTAAGTGGTATCTTGAACAGATTTGAAAAAATTGATTAATTCAGCCAGCGTTTTTTGACTGCCTACTGTGGGCCAGGCTTTGTTCTATATCTAGAAACCAGAGATAAAAGAAGAGCAAGAGAAATTTCTTGATTGAAGGAGGCTACATTTTACTGGGAGGAGACAGGGTACCTAACCAACCAAATAAATATAATGGTAGGTGGAGGTAAGCGGTATGAAGGAAATGGTCAGTGCAAGGGACTAGAGATTGCAGGGTGTGCAGGATTTAGGGAGAATGGTGAGAATGGTTAAAGTAGATATCTCTGAAGAGGTAACTTTAAGCAAACACCACAGTGAAGGGAAGCAGTGAGCTGTTCAAAGAGGAGATGGTCCAAATGGAGAGAACAGTGAGTCAGAGGCCTTGAAGCAGAAGAAGGCTTGGTAACATCAGGATAGATATTTAAAAACTAACAAGAATTGATCCAGGCAGAGTTGATCAGGGAGAAACAGCAGATGCTTTAGGTGACATAGCCTACAGGCTTCTATCTCAACCCTAAGAAGGAGCCAGCTTGGCCCATCTGGTCTCCAATATGCCTGGAGGTTCCAAAATGGAGAGAAACTAATATATTTAGAATACCAGGTTTCTCTCTCTCATAAGGGCTCAAGCTTCAAGAGAGTTTGGCCTGTCCCCAATACCTTGACATAATTCATTCAACAATCTGCAATAATTAGGAAGCTCTTATTATGTGCCAGGTACTGTACAATTACTCATGATCATGGCTTGGCAGAGATATTGGAAAAATGTCCTTGGATGTATTTTCCTGGGAGATAATTATTACAGTGGTAAGTAGTGTTAAGTCATTTAGTCCTGTCATAGGCTTGGACTATCCTGGGATGGAACTGGCTGTTCCTTCCTTCTTTATTGCAGAGACCTTCTCTTTGTGTTATCCAAGGTTTGCTTAGTCCTTGGTTCTTTACTCTATTGTATACTCTCTTCTTGGTTATTTCAGCCAGTCTCGTAAATATCATCTGATCTTACCCTTTGCTCACCTCATTCCAATCACACTGATCTCTTTGTCTTGAACTTTCCAGGTCCTCTCCCAACTCACCATGCCCTCTGCCTGGATTCTGTTCCCCCAGCTTTATGTACGGCTAACTTCTCCTTCAAGTCTTTGCTCAATCATCACTTCCTCACTGAGGCTTACCTGAATATCCTGTTTAAAATAGCAAACTTCCTCTCCATACCAATCCCAATGTCTCTTACCCCAATCTAGTTTCTTGAGCATCCCTTATAACTGTCTAATATATTGTAAAATTAGCTTGTTTGTTGTTGGCTGTCCGTCTCCGTTTACTAGGTTCCACATGGACAAGGAGCTTTGCTCACTTGTGTGATCTCAAGTTCCTAGACTAACGTCTAGCACATACTAAGTACTCAATGTGTACTTGTTTTGTGAATTATTTTATACAAGTATAGTATTCTTGCCACCACACTGTAGATGAGATCAAATATCCTTTATTGCATCTAGGCCTTCAATAGTATTTTTAACAGACTGGCTGTTTAGCTGAAAGAATGAGCTACTTGTGTGGCATTTCATGAAATCTGCTAATCTGGTTTCCAATTTATGGAGTTTTCTGTTTATGGAAAGTTATTAACTGAAGCAGAATTTTTACCTTTTTATTGAATTAGATGAGAGATATAGAAAAGTACACCTATCACAAGTGCACAGATTGTTTTGATTTCACAAAACGAAGTCACCCATATATAACCATCAGCCATATAGAGAAAACCAACATAAAATGCACGGAAATGCTCCTTCGTGCTTCTCTTGCTGACTGGTAACATCATAGATTAATTCAAGCAGATTTTATTTTAAAGGCTCCATTTTAGGATTTCAACAGTTTCTAAAATGCTTGTGTAAAATTAATCTTACAAAATTGATCCAGTTCTCCTCCTTTGCTGACAAAGAAAACATAAAAATGGAGCTTATTTTAAAAAAGCACAAACAGAAGCAATTTATCAGAAAGCTCACACTGTCTTGTAAAAATCAATTAAATATAGAGATTAGATGTGTCTGTTTTTACCTTATCTACATTTAGGAACGAGTGTGAATTACTTTTTTAAAATCAGAAATACATATCAACTGCTTAAGACTCTTTTGTGCTTTACTGGCTTGAACTGTTGATGTAAGAAGAAGTTTGCTGAAGAATGATTTCATTTAACCTTAAAGGGTGAGGAACTTGCACATAAGTGGGTGAGTTGTTATTCTTCATCTTCTCACATCCCTAGATCTATTCTCAGCCTTTCTTTTCCCCACATGAGCAGATGACTCAGACTTCCATAGCACCTATACCTCCTGCTTCCTACCTTTCCCTCAACCCATAGCTCTGGCCTCATGGCAAATACCCTTTAAGCAATTAATGAGGGGGGTGGGTGGACTTTGGCCTGGTTTAAAGATGTAGCTGTATGGAGTGGCTCTGGAAGTCAAAAGGAAGTCTCCCAGTAGACACACCTTTGGGAAAAACCTCTGACTGAAAGGAGAGGCAATCTGAAGTCAGCCGAAAAATAATGATTCATGGGCAGTGGCGAAGAGGCTGATCAACTAATCTAGGACTCAGTAATTTCTAAACAGTAGTGAAAGATGGATGCCAAAATTACTGTCTTAGTTATTCAGTGCTGCTATAATAGAAATACCACAAGTGAATAGCTTTAACAAAGAGAAATTTATTCTCTTGCAGTTTAGGAGGCTAGAAGTCCAAATTCAAGGCTCCATATCCAGGGGAAGGTTCTTGTCATCAATCTTCTCCTGATCTAGGAGTTTCTCAGTTCTGGGACTCCAAATCCAAAGGATGAAATCCAATTCCAGCTCTTCTTTCTTGATGGTAGGATGATCCTCTATGAGCAATTCTTTCTTTTATATCTCAAAAGATACTGTCTCAAGATACAACATGTTATGGATTGAATTATGTCCTCCAAAAAATGTGTATCAATCTGATTGGGTGATGATTCCTGGTACTGTATGACTTTGCTTTATGTTGTTATGTCCTGCCTCTGTGATGTTAACGAGGGAGGTGATTGTTGTGTAGTGAGGTAGGACTCAGTAAATAAGAGTGTACTGTGCCTTGAGGCAATGTCTTGGGATATAAAGGAAAGGGAAGTAAGCAGAGAGTTGGGGACTTCATATCACCAGGAAAGAAGCAGTGTCAGGAATACAGCGTTGGACCTGGTGTCTCTGCACCTCAGAAGCTCACAGTCCAAGCAAGATGGATGACAAAGACCTTACTCCAAAGCCAACAGAGAAAGATTTTCCCTGGTGCTAATGCCCTGAATTTGGACTTTCAGCCTACTTTTCTGTGAGAAAATAAATTTCTCTTTGTTAAAGCCATCCACTTGTGGTATTTCTGTTGTAGCAGCACTATATGGTTAAGAAGCAACCTAATCCTGTAGATTGAGTCTTGTCTCACTTTAATATAATTGCCCCTGATCCTGTCCCATTAATAGCACATAAGATAATCACATCAAATCCCCGAATGGTGAACAAACACTAAGAATCACAGCCTAGCCAAACTGACATTTTGGGGATACAAGTGAATCCATAACATTTCACCCATGACACCTAAAATTCATGTCCTCGACATGTGTGAAACACATTTACCCCATTATATCATCATCGTCTTAAATCAACAATAAGTACAAACTCCATCCCAGCGCAAAATTCCTCTTCATCTGTGAAATCTAGAATACAAGTTTTCTCTTGCAAAGTACAATGGTGGAACAGACACCAGATATACATTTCCATTATAAATGGGAAAAAAGGGATAACAGGCATCAAGCAAGCCAATAGAACACATTATGTTAGCTCTCAAGGTTTGAAACTATTTCTCTGTTCTCTGAAACCATTTAGGAAATGGCTCTGCCCTCAGATTCTGGATATTGGTCACACTCTTTGGGCTCTGAGTGGAGGTCCCTTGGCCCTGGGTGTTAGAGTCCCCTTCCAGGCCCACTCAAACAACAACTCTGCTCTCTAGAATTTGGATAGCCCCATTCTCCTAGGCTAACTGGTGACCCTACCCTTTTGGACCCTGAAGGTCCTGTTCTGCCCCTTGGGCATGGCAATCCCCTCATCTATGGACGGCATACTCAGCTTCACCCTACTGGTACTTCTGAAAGGTAGCCCCACACTCTGGAATTGAGCCCCAGTCAAGTTGACACACAATCTTAATTATCACAATTTCCTAAAGGGAAACTATAATGCAGACCTCTAAAATGGTCAGTCTTTGAAGCTATTTGAGCCTCGTGTAAATGGCCTTGTATAAGACATCTACTGCAAAAAAGAGGAAGCAAAGGAGGTAGCCAGTATGATCTGGCTCTTGTGTATCAGTGAGCCTCCTTCCCTGGCCGCCTCAATGCTTGCTCAAATTGCCCATGTATCAAATAGGAACAAGGATAGAAACAACCTATGGGAACAATAACATGGACTTCCTCTCACCACAACTGATCTGGTCACTACCATTGTTAAGTGCCCAGTTTGTTAAAACATGGTTTTATAGATGGCCTATTCATCTCTTACGGAACCACATACATCATTGCCTCTGACCAAGGAACTCATTTGCAGCAAAACAACTGTGGTACTGAGCTGACACCCATAGAGTTCATTTTTCTTATATCACTTGGAAACAGCTGGCTTGAGGAAATGATGGAATGAACTTTTGAAGGCTTAGTTATGGCACCAGAGGGAGACAACATCTTGTGACAATGGGATGTTGTCCTTTAAGTGGTTTATGCCTTAAATTTGTGGTCAATACAGGGTGCTCTAGGAGCCAAGGAGTAGACGTAGGAGTGGCTTCTCTCACCAACACTACCAAGAGTAATTTTTTCTGTCCTTGAAACATTGAGTCTAGTGGGTTTGGGCTCCTCATGGCAAAAGGAAAGGAATAAATTTCCACTAGGAAAACACTGATGGAGAGGTGTATTTCTGCTAGGAGACACTGAGAATGCTGCCTAGCCATTTCAGTCTATTTATGACTCTGCTCAAGGGCAGAGAATTGGTTTCCTGTACTGGCCAGGGTGATTGATTCTGATTATGAAGGAGAAATTGGATTGTTGCTACAAAATAGGAACAGTAGTATGTCTGAAGCCCAAAGGATTCACTATATACCCTTTTCCAGTAATACTGGTCAATGGTAAACAGTGGCAACCCAATAACAGCAAAATCATACAGAATCTGTATCACCCAATCAGGGAAAAACATGCTACCTGCCGAAGTTCTAGCCGAGTGTAAGGAAACCATGGAATGAGTTATGAAAGAAGGAAGCTAGGATTATCAATTCAGGTCAAGTCAGATGTAAGACCGTAGCAGTCATATTTTATAGCATTGATTTGTCTACCTTTCTTTGATAGCTTTTATGAAAAATCCTGGTCAGGGCTCATGTGACAGTCTAGGTTCCAGGTATATATATGGTGGCTGATGTGACTTTGTTTTCCCTGCATTGGGGAGCTGAGTTTTGTCAGCTAAGTGAAGGTCTACAATGGAATCTGAGTGACAGAGTGGCCTAGGCTGGTTATTCTCAGGTCTGCTCTCTGCTAATTCAGGCCTGGCTCTGTAGCCTAGAGGCTGACCTTTCCTGAACCTGTTGTTTTACTCTGGTTTCCTTGCCCTCTGGCAAAGAGGCCATGGTAAATGGAGAGTGAGGTCAAGGGTTTTTACTCCTTCTCCGTCTCCTCTCTGTCTTGCCACAGTTCAGCTTGTAGCCTGGGCCATCTCCTGCAGTTCCAGGGCCCACGTGGCTGGTAACAACACCGTTCCCGCCGCATGTAAGCCTGCAGCCATCAGATAGAAAAGGCTAATCCCGGGGTGTCTCCCCAGCTCCTGCCAGTTCTATTAACCCTGCCTATGC
The DNA here is from genome assembly GCA_028571685.1 of Heterohyrax brucei. NCBI lineage: Eukaryota > Metazoa > Chordata > Mammalia > Hyracoidea > Procaviidae > Heterohyrax > Heterohyrax brucei. The sequence goes on along the minus strand of CM053142.1, from coordinate 155,707,613 downwards.
CTCTGTAAATAATCCCTGCATGAAATTCTTCTCAGTTAAACCCTTTTGAGCATTCCATCTATATAACTTCTAAGACTTTAATGGATACAGCAGAAAATGAAAGAAAAAAAAATCTCAGAAAGGAGAGAGCCACAGAATTCAGCTATTACGAAGTGAGGAAAATTCTGAAGCTGAAGGGTCCGCATATCATAACAGGATAAAATAAAATGCGTTTTCATTGGATGAAACTAGCCAAAATAAAAACAATGATCTCTATTGGGCACAGTTTATTGTTATTTTTTTTAAAAAAAGAAATAGTAAAAAAGCCTGTGGAGCTAATTACGATGTGTCAGGGACTGCTGAAGGTCTTTTAGTACTGTAACTGGGACAGCCCTGGGCAAGCCAGGATGGTTTTATCATAAGAACCTCTGAGTCCTGTCCAGCTGCCCTTGCCTAAAAGGGACATTGCAGCCAACAGAACACTGTCCTAGTACTATGTGCTGTATCTTCTCTATTTTCTATCTGTGAAGTCATCATTTATCTATCATGGCATTCTTTCTATTTAATTTTACATGTAGCCTGAGAATCCCTCTCAACACAGTGGTTCAGGCAGCTGCTATCAATTGATCCAAGTTGGAATGAGAGACAGAAGCCTGTCTCCCTTGAATTAGAGTTTTGGCTCTAAAACTCAAAAGCTGAGCTGTGCCAAGAGGAGCCTCAAGAATTTTCTAAGTCCTTATGGCCTCAGGCCCTGCTGAAGAAGACAGCTTACCTGATCTTGATCTTCTGTTTGTCTACTCTCATGTAAATGCTTCAAATGCTGATGGTGTATTCTAAGACTATTAACTCATGCCAGCTTTAAATTAACAATATGTCCCACATTGTTCTTAGTGCTCTGTTTTTTATTGATTATATTTTAGAAGAGGGTCCCTGGGTGGCACAAATGATTAAGTGCTCCACCACCAGCTGAAAGACTGGAGATTCAAACCCACCCCGAGGCACACCAGAAGATAGGCCCTGGAAATCTTATGGGGCAATTCTGCTCTGCACAATTGGGGTAGCCGTGAGTCAGAACTGACTCAGTGACAGCTAACGGCATATTTTAGAAATGAGGAATTAGAGTTCAGTGATTTAAGTGACTTGCCATGGGTAACGAAGTAGCATTTAGTAGACTCAGGATTCAAGTCCAGTCAGCCAGGCTCTGAAACCTCTGTGGCACCACCTTGCGGGCTCTCATTTTGTTCCCCTGGGTATCCTCGATACTTGGTTCAGAGCATGACAGTTCATCCTTAGTAACTAAATAGCCAAGCCAGCCAAATTTTAAGCAATGGTACATGTAAACACAGTAAGTTTCTCCCTTTGCAGATCTCCTTATTTCTGGGTTCTTCTAGGCCTTGCAGGTAACAATAACATTTGACTGAACGGTGTGGGAGAGAAAAACAAGCATAGAATGGTCCGATGTAATGTGGATTCAGTTCCAAGCTCTATCAAGTTACTGGTCTTGTGATTTCAGTCTCTTAATCTATAGTAACTCCTTGGAGTCCACTTAGTGCTGCTCTCTGTATCTGTTTCTTCTTGAGACCTGAGTCAGAAGGAAAGAAATACTTGAGCTCCCTCTAGAGGCTAGAAGGTTTTGAATTTGAATTTAACCTCTAGACTCTAGAGGGAGCTCTTCAATTCAAAACCTTCAATGACTTCACAGGACCTACCAGATGATTTTTTGATATTTGTTCCTCCAAAAGTTTGTCTCTCCCGTTGTGCTGAATATGTTTTCACTTGTGCCTCCAGATTCACTCTTCAGCCTTTCTACTCTGCTCTGGGCTCTGGGAGGCTGACTGGATAGACAGCATTCACTGGCTCTTGCCTTCTGACCTACAGTCGACTTAACCAATGGAAGTTGCTGGTGTCAAGGAAGAGAGAACTTGAGGGATTATTTTTCCAAACCTTTCCTAGACGGGTCATCAAAAGTTGGCAACACCCTTGTACCACAGTTCCCATCATGTAGAAGCTCAGATCTTTGGCTCTCTGTGTTGGCTCTTCACTTTCCCCCTTCAGACACAAAGATGGAAATAGTTTCTTGGTATTGTTAGCCATGGACCAGCACAGACCTGGCTTGTTTTCTTTAATCGTACGCACACCCTTATCAACTGTCCCTTTATTAAGGGTCTGCTCAGTTCTCCTGCTTGAGTTTGCCATTTGGTTCCTGCCGAAAAACCGAAACTGGTTGCTGTCTAGTTAATTCTAACTCTTGGCAGTACAACAGAACTATGTTCGAAAGGTACGCAATGGCTGAGTTTTTCAAGAGTGGATCACCAAGACTTTCTTTTGATGTACCTTGGGGTGGACTACAGCCTCCAACCTTTTGGTTAGCAGCTGGTTGTATTAACTGTTTGCAACTAATACTATGTTTAAACTTGATTACATGGTCTCACGTTTCCCACCTTTCCAGTACCTAGTGCTTTAATAAGCCACAACTTACAGTTTCCGAAATAAAATGTTTCTACTTGTTTCAGGATTCCTCTATTAATTCATCCATCTGCAGGATCTACCCCACTGTATATTTCACTACCTGCTCTGGTCCCTACCCACTCCCAATCTCTATTCCTCTTCAAAGGTTTCAGCTGAAAAGGCACTTCTTCTATTCAGCCTTTCATTGTATCCTGTACAGGGCATTTTCTCCCCCGAGTCTCACTGGCATCTGTTCCATTTCTGTCCTGTTGGATAATAGCTATGAATTTTGTTTAGATTTCCTCTCCTAGTTTCTAAGGAGCATCCTGGGTAGTCTAATGATGTTCTGTGGACTGAATTAACAAGATAGGCAGAACTCAACTTTTTATTGTTGTTGTCATCAGTTGCCCCTGATTTGACTCCAACTCATGGTAACTTTGTGCATTAACAGCCCCAAATGTTGCCTGGTCCTGTGCCATCTTACTGATCATTAGTAGGTTTCAGTTCTTTTGTTCAACCATTATGTCAATCCATGTCTTTGATGGCTTCCCTCATCTCACTGACCTACTTCACCAACTAAGTTATTCTCTTCTAGCAATTGGTCATGACATTTCTCTGGCCATGGGAATGCCTTCACAGGCATGCTACTCAACAAAAAGCGGAGCAGTTTTGTTCTTTGGCTGTAGGAAGTGGAAGTGAACTTCTCTCCACAGCAAGTAAACAGGAAGTTATACTTCCTGCTAGCAGTTATCGTGTAACCAATGGCAAGAGACAGGTTGAGGAAAAACCAGGCAGGGAAGGAGGGCAGAGACAAGAGAACCCCTAGGAAACAGAGCTGCAGCCGTGCCTACAACTATCACGTAGGCCAGTTGGTGTTGGAATTTCTTCTACATGAACGAAAAACACTCATGTTTATGTTAAACAAGTCATATTTGTAGGGTATAGTCAGAAAATAAATTATTTTCCTCCTCTACCCCTCCTAACCCACCTTCTTTCTCTGTCCCTGGATGAAACACCAAACCTTATCTGCTTTTTCACTGGTAACTAAAATGTCTTCTAGGTAATTCTGCTGACATGCTTGGTAAATGCTACATCTACTAACCAAAAGTTTGGCAGTTCAAATTCACCAGTTGCTCCCCGGAAACTCTAAGGAGCAGTTCTCCTGTGTCCTATGGGGTTGCTATGAGTTGGAATCTACTAAATGGCAGTCGGTTTTCTTTTTTAAAATGTCTTCTTGTCACCTCTCATTATGAAGCAGTCTTATTTCAGCAATAGAGAAACCTCTGAAGTTCATTCAGCATTCAAGTTCTCCCGTCTCCCATCTCCAGCATGCTTCAGCTTGAAGTTATAATGCAGTTTGGGTGGGGAGGTGAACGGGGCCTTTTTCTCCATTTCCCCCTCCTTCCCTCAGTACTAGGTTTCTAGCTCTTCCTGGGTTGAAGCAAAGGAGGAATTAAGCAAGGAATGTCTTACCTCAGTAAGTTGTAATAGTTCCCTCTTTAGAATAAAATCTCTGAACTTGATTAAGCTCAGAGAGAACTGTTCTCATGGCCCTTCCGTGGGTTCCCGGGAACATTCACTGGGAACATTCCCCTTTACTTTCTGTGATGTGGGCACGGCACTTTTCTCTGTACATCCCTCTCATTTCCTCCCCCGATCTGGAACTGTGACAGCTCATTCTCTGGTGTGTTTGCCACATCCCTATAGGTTTTTTTCTCACTTCAGGCTGGCTCTCTTTTTCAACATGGCTCACATCTGATCCTGCAGGGTCACTCATGCATCCTCGCCCCCATCCTCAGTGGGAGAACAGGGCACCAAGGCAGTCTGCTCTCTGCTCTTTCCTCCCTCAGAGCAGCCAGCTTGCCTTTTGATTTTATAGGTGTGTGTCACACAGCATTTGGTTTGCTCAGCAAACCTCAGGAGATGCGTATCTTGAAGACTGTGTACTCTTCAAACAGGCTAAAAGGAGGTAAAAAACAAAAACAACAACAAAAATACTGCTGTTGAATCAATTCTGACTCACAGTGACCCTATAAGACAGAGTAGAACTGCCCCAAGTTGCACCTGGTGGATTTGAACTCCTGACCTTCTGGTTAGCAGCTGTAACACTTAACTGCTACACCACCCGAGTTTCCCTAAAGGGAGTGGGTCCTGGACTTATTTCCACCCTCCCCTCTTGGAGTTGATGCAGGGACAAAGCACACAGACATACTCTCCAAAACAATTTCTTATTTACCAACTCAACCTTGAGATGGATGTTTGCTGAGAGTCTTAGACTGGCTTACTGGCCCCTCTTGCAAATTCTGCGTAAGTTTTCCAGCTCAACCCACAAGCAAGTGGGCACTGCTACCTACTAGTAAATACCAATGTTTGCCAATACTAATGGTACAAATGATTAGCAAGTAGCTGCTAATCTAAAGTCGTTGGTTTGAACTCATGCAGTTGTATCTTGGAAGAAAAACTCGACAATGCACTTCCAAAAAATCAGTCATAGAAAAACCTGTGGAGTGCAGTTCTCCTTTGACACATGGGTCATCATGAGTTATAACTGACTCCAAGGCAACAGGTTATGGTCCTGAAGGCTCAGTGGACATGGAAACAGAAAGGGCAGAAAGAAGCTCTTTGTAATATCTTTGCTTAAACACACATCTTACCCCAGGTTGAATTAACTAGTAGAGATAGACTCTATAGATGTTTAACAAAGGACTGGTAGCACTAAGATGCTCTTATTTGCTCATTCAATCCTTCCACTGAATTGTCAACTTGGAAAAGTCAGGGAGTGAGTAGCATGAACAAAGCTAGAGCCTCATTCAACAGATCTAATAGGTTGTGGAAGGGGTCACCTATTCCCCAGCTAGTATTCAAATCTTCTGCAAAGGACCTCTTTAAAGTATTGAAAAGTAAAGATGTCACGTTGAAGACGAAGGTGCGTCTGACCCAAACCATGGTATTTTCAATTACATTATATACACGCAAAAGCTGTATGAGCAAGGAAGACAAAAGAATTGATGCCTTTGAATTGTGGTGTTGGAGAAGAATATTGAACGTGCCATGGAACGCCAAAAGAACAAACAGATCTGTTCTGGAAAAAGTACGACCAGAGTGCTCCTTAGAAGCAAAGACGGCAAGACTGCATCTTACATACAAGGTCATGTTGTCAGGAAGGATCAGTTCTTGAAGGACATCATGCTTGGTAGTGGATCAGTGAAAAAGAGAAGACCCTCAAGAAGATTCATTGACACAGTGGCTACAATGATAGGCTTAAGAATAAAAACAATCGTGAACATGGTGCAAGACCAGGCAGTGTTTCGTTCTGTTGTGCATAGGGTCACTACAAGTCAAAACCAACTCAACAGCACTAACAACAACAGTGTTCATATGGAGGGACTTCCCCAGAGTATCACCCCTGGCCTCCCTCTTGCATTGCTTGTCCTTCATTAGGGAGGAGTAAGTTATCTGGAGAAGTTTGGAATAAGGAACTGAGCACATCCAACTCCACGTCTGCTGTCATCCCCTTGCTTACATCTGACTATCTCCAAAAAGAGGACATCCTGGTTTGCTCTCTTGGTCACAGGATAAACTCTGCCTGACTGGGGGAAAGGGGAGCTGCAATTCGAGAAAGCGGTTAGTTCAGCCCAGGAATCTGCTGGCAAGCCTGGTTGGTTGTACACCAAAACCACCAATGAAATTCACAAACTCATCCTAGAAGAAGTGCTACATACCTCATTGCTGATTATCACTACAGCCACCTTCAAAGCACTTCCCTTGGGAAACTACGCACTGATACCAGTGCCTAGTCTACCCATTCAAAGAAATTTTGGAACTCTTTTTCTGGAATGGCCATCAGAGCTGTCGTCCTATTACATTTGATGTCCTGGACATCATAAAAATGTCTTCCTTTCAATATTTCCTTTATTTTGGGGTAAAAAGTAAAAAGCGATTGGGGGCCAGCTCAGGGGAGTAGGTAGGATATTCCAATACTTCCAATATTTGTTTACTGGCTAAAAACTCCCTCACAGACAGTGTCTAACTTTTTTCACACAGCCTTTTCAGCACTTCCAAATAGTAAACTTGGTTAACTATTTACCCAGTTGTTACAAATTCATAATGAGTACTCTCTCTGATATCAAAAAAGGTTAGCAACATCATTGTGACTCTTAATTTCAACTGATAGAATTTTTTTGGTTGTGGAGAATTGGCTGACTTCTAATGTGCACTTAGATGCTTTGTTTCAGAGTCATACTGGTACACCCATGTTTCCTTACCAGTGATAACACAGCCCAAAACATCATTTTGTCTCTCCAAAAGGTCTTGGCAAACGTCAACTCTCCTTTGCTTTTGTTGATCAGCGAGCTCCTTTAGGACCATGTTTGCATGCACCTTTCTCATGCCAAGATTTTAAGATTTTTCTGTTTCTCTGTTGATATTTGCTTGGTCTGCTGTGCTTGTTACAGTCAGCCAATGATTTTCATGCATAATTTAACAAATTTTTGCAATTTTTTTTTATCAGTTCTGCTCATAACTGAACACCCTTGACCTCTCTTCATCAGTGATGCTTTCTCTTCCCTCAGAGAAACATTCAGTCCACTTGTACACTGCTGTTTTCTTCATGGCATTATCCCCATAAACTTGGACTAATCTGTCCTGGATTTCACTTCCACTCTTGCCAAGTTTAACAAGAAATTTATTGTTTGTTCATTGCTCTGATTCAAACTTTGACATTCTCATGATGGCAAACAAACGCATGCAACATTAGCAAACACCACTCAGCAAGACACTGTCACATTTCAACCTGAACACAACTGTGAGACACTGCTATACCAAGGTTATGAAACCTTACCAAGTTGTTTGTACAGTGCTGTCAACATAAGCGCATGGTGGCAAGTTCAGAAACTTGTCAGACCTGGTATTTCATGGACTGCCAGATGAATTAACGAGTCCATCTTGGAAGAAGTACAGCCAGAATGCTCCTTAGAAGGGAAGCTAGTAAGACTTTATCTCACATATTTTGGACATGTTATTAGTAGGGAACAGTCCCAGATGGACATCCTGCTAGTTACAGTGTCAGTAAAAAAGAGAAAGATCTTCAACAATATGGATTCATACAGTGGCTGCAAACAGTGGGCTTAAACATAGCAACAACCATGAGAATGGCACAAGGACCACATAGTATTTTTTTCTGAATACATAGGGTCAGCATGCGGCTGAATTGACTCAACAGCACCTAACAACACTCTTCCTAGCAGCCCTGGTGACACAATGGCTAAGCACTAGGCTGCCAACTAAATGGTCAGCAGCTCAAACCCACTCAACAACTCCACGGACGAAAACATTTTGTAATCTGCTCCTGTAGAGATTAGAGCCTAAGGAACCCTACGGGGCAGATCTACTCTGTCATATATGGTTGCTATGGGTTGCATTTGCCTTGGCTGCACACAACTATAATTTTTCTAGGCAGAAATAATCTTTTATTAAGTCAAAAATCTTATTGAGTACCTGTTATGTTCCAGACTATAACAGGTGAACAAGACAATGTTCCTGCCCATATGGAGTTTACATTCTGGTGATTGTGGATACAAACTTCACAGGGGATTCTGACATACTGCCTTTAGGGTTTACCCTCATTCTCCTAAGGATTACTAATATAGAGCTTATGTCACGGCGAGGGATCAAAAAACCCAAAACCCATTGCTGTCAAGTTGATTCTGACTCATGGAGACCCTAGAGGACAGAGCAGAACTACCCCCATAGTTTTCAAGGAGTACCTGGTGGATTCGAACTGCCAACTTTTTGGTTAGCACATGTAGCACTTAACCACTATACCACCAGGATTTCTGAGGGATAAATGGTTATTTTTGCTTTATTATTTTTAAGAATACAAGTAAGTGTTTTTTAGTACCTCTACAATGCTGTACAGCTATCACGACTAATTACACGTTGTTATCACCCTGCAAAGAAGTCCTTTATCCATTAGGAGTCACTCCTGATTTCTCTTCCCCAAGCCCTGGCAAACACTAATTTACTTTCTGTCTCTACAGATTTGCTCATGTTAAACATTTCATATATACGGAATCATACAAAATGCGGCCTTTTATGTCTGATTTGGCTTATTTCACTTACCATAATGTTTTCAAGGTTCATCTGTTGTAACAGGATCAATACTTCATTCTCTTTTAATGATAGATAATATTTCATTGCATGTACCTATTACATTTTGTTTACCCATTCATCAGTTGTTGGACAGTTGTGTTGTTTCTACCTTTTGGCTATTTCAAATAATGCTCTAAACATTTATGTGCAAATTTCTGTGTGGACATTTACTTACTTACGTTGGATAAATACCTAGGAGTGGAAGTGCCAGGTCTATACAGTAACCGTGCATTTAATCTTCTGAGGAACTGTCGAATTGTCCCTCAAAAAATTAACAATACAATTACCATACAGCCCAGCAATTCTATCCCTAGATATAAAAAGCAGCTGCACCATTTCACATTCCCACCAAGTTTTTCCACACACTCATCATGACTTGTTATAAGCCAACTTTTTATTACAGCTATGTGATTGTATATGTAGTATCTCATTGTGGTTTTGATTTACACATCTGACTCGACAGCAGTGGGTTTTGGTTTTTTAAAATGACTAATAATGTTGAGCATCTTTTCTTATGCTTATTAGCTACTTATGTCTTTGATGAATGTTTACTCAAATCATTTGCCCAATTTTTAACAGAAATAGGTAATGTTGGGAAAAAACAGCTTTAGCTTTAATAATAGAGAATGAATTGTCATTGTTGTTGCATTGTTTAGTTGATCCCAACTCAGTGACACCATGTGACAGGGAAGACTGTCCTGTAGTGTTTTTTAGGCTGTAATGCTTATGGGTGCAGATTGCTAGATCTTTATTCCATGGTGCTGCTGGTTGGGTTTGAACCACCAACCTTTCAGTTAGCTGGCAAGTGCTCAACTATTATGCCACCAGAGGATTAATTTTAGATAAGGTAGTGAAACTTAAATGAAATGAAAGAATTGATAAAAAGATTAGGAGGAAAGGCATTATAGCCAGAGGGAACAGCAAGGGCTTTGAAGAAAATGTAGGAAATGATTTGAAGAGGGAGCCACAGTACATATGGCAGTCAAGTAAGCCTCTTTGAGAAGTGACATTTTAGCAAAGACTTGCCAGGCATCTTTGATTTCATCTTCCCCTTCATCCATCCTACTCAGCCACTGGAAAGTCTTGTCTTCATTTCAACTATCCTTTAACTCATAAACTGAAGATAAGCACGGAGACGGAATAGGGTTTTTTGATCCCTCACCATAGGCTCTATTCTCTTTTCGCAGAGGGAAAACAGAGACAAATTTTTACAAGTGGAAGCCTGATATAGCTGCCAAAATGCAGGGAATCCACTAGGTAAACTGGGAGTTCTCATCACAGCTCCTTTTTTTTTTTAGACAGTAAAAGCTACTTCACTTTTATAAAATATCAAGAATTAAACTACAAGCCCTAGAAAAAGTGTCTCCCTGTAGGTAACACAACCATTTACCACCAGCGCCTGCTGGTGGTTCAGGACCAAGGACAGCATCTCACAATTTTTCTGTCCCCTCCCTTTGTTATAACTGCATGCATCTCCATCTCTTTCTTTACATTCCCATCACCCCCTTCTCTAAGGGTATAATCTCCCACTGCCATTGTATTGCTGTTAGTAGCTCTCGAGTCTATTCCCATTCATGTTGATAGTACGTGTATAGAGGAGAACTGCTCTACAGTGTTTCCAAGGCTGTAAACTTTCAGAAGCAAATTCCCGGGTCTACCAAGATGTCCAGGTGCATTTGAACCACTAACATTTGACTAGCAGTTGAGTGCTTTAAGTATCTGTGTGATCCAGGAACTTCTATGGCATGCTCCATTACAGTGAAGTTCATTCCATGACTGTGACGCCTTTATTGTTGTACTTTCTTCCCTTTAAACACTTCCCCCTGCTGGTTATTTAGTCTGGTGATTTTCAAGGAGTAGTTCACTAGTAGCATAAGAACCACATATAGAAAATTGTTAGGAGTGTAAATTCTTAGGCCCTAATCTAGGGATACTAAAACAGAAAATCTGGAAGTTAAAATCTGCAGTCTAACACATTCTTGATGTAGTCCGATTCTACCAATTTTTGAAAATGCAGGTGAAGCCCCTCTTCCTCCATAAAATTTTCCTCATAAAAGAGCAATTATCTCTGATGGGCAGTCAAACGCCACATGTAACACTACAGAAATGCAATTCTTTTGCCGTACAGATATTTTGCAATATTCTCATGGTCATTATAGACTTACTGCTTAGCTCTTGTGCTGACCAGTATCACAAACTGTTTCACATGGCCCAGGTACATTTTAAACTGAGTATGATGATCATATTTCCAACTTCTTTTGCAAGCCTTTATACTGGATACAGAGTTGGTAAGTTACACTGCGGGTTCTCAATCAATACAGAAAATATTTAATTTTTAAATCATTTAAAGATGCTCTCCTGTGTGTCAAGGACGACAGAGGCTTAGAGGAAAACCAAAAGTCCTTATCCTTATGGACCTTTTAGTACAATAAGACATAATATAAACAATTACATTACATAAACAATTACAAAATAATGCTAAAAAGAACTGTAAGTAATATACTATGGGAACCCAAAGGAAGAAATAATGTTGTACATTTATAAGTGGGTGTGGGCTCAGAGAAACACAATTTTGTAGAAAAGTCTTCTTCCTCGATCCTGTGATGAGTTTCCTTGGAAGTTGGGCAAAGGCAGTACCAAGGACATTCAAGGCTATGGAAGCTGTTTTAGCCCAAGCTTCAAAGTGTGACTGTGATTTGTAGACTGTGATGGCTGAAGTATCAGCCTGGGAGAAGTATGCAGTCTCATGAAGTAGGACTTCGTTTGAGGTTCATATACTGCTAGAGTGCCTTTTAAAGAAAGCCTGCAGCATGATGTGCCTAATAGTTCTAACTTACTTCTGCAAATTATAACCACCTGGAAAGCCTCTTTGAAAACATACAGATTTCTAATATTAACATCAAACCTCCTAAGTTAAACTCTCTGGTGGGGCCCAAGAATCTGTACATTTAGTAAGCTCGGGAAACTCTTACGAATTTGCTGGAAGTCTACAAAACAGACAGGAAGGAAGGGAGACTTGAAGCAGGAGGGCAAGACACAGGTTACTTAATTATCCTAATAAGGAGATAAAAAGGGACTGCCAAGGTGCAGGGGTAACACTGACAAGTTGAGAAGGCAAATTACATTTCGAAGATACAGTTGACACGATTTGGATGCTGTAGCTTAAAGTAAAGCAGTCCCAGTCTTAAAAAATTATGTTAATACCTTAATGATTCAGATGGATCTGCTACTTTTTCTTTTTATAGCCTCACCCATACTCTGGAGCAACAGTTATCAGAAAGAGGAAAACTGCTTACAAATAGGCCACAAAACGTCACTTCACTTCAGATGCAACACAGAAAAGTAAACAGTAGATGGCACTTTTGTGCCATGCCTGAAATTTCAAATTTTGAAGGCAACTAAACAACTAAGCAAGGAATGACCTGTCCTGAAACAAAACCACCCTTTGTAGTGCTCAAATGGATACATTCAGTTTCTGGTTTGAGGGAGACAGCTGCTCCTTGGCAACCCTGGGAGGCAGTTTTCCTCTGTCTTATAAGATCAAGTTGGAGTCAACTTGATAGCAAACGTTTGGTGTTTTTAGTTCTGGCTTCCAATGATACTTTGTAGGTTTTCAAACATTGATCCTAACTGTGGCTCGTATCTAGGTTAATGATCATTTTACAGCTTTGAGTGATCACAAATAATCACTGCAGTAAGAGGAATTATAGGAATTCAAGCAGGTGTTGGAACTGACTTGATGGCAGTGGGTTTTTTTTTTTTTTTCTTCTTCTTCTTCTTCTTTCTGGTTTTGGAGCAGGTTTGAGGTTAGAAAGATCTTCCCTTGGTGCACCATGTTTCCAAATAGCCACCTCACAACTCTGGCTGTTTGTAACAGGAGAGATAAAGCAAAAGAGAATGGAAAAGAACCATGGGTGCAGTAGTCTGGAGTAACACTAAAATTGAAAAACAAAAAAAAAGAAGATACTTTTCTTTTTCCTTTTTATAAAATTCACCATTAACTTGTTCCTTATCATCGTTACTAGCCGCCGTTAAGTGGTTTTGACTCATGTTGACTTTAAGTTGTAACAGAAGGAAATGCTGCCTGGTCCTGTACCATTTTAGTAATCTTTGCTACAATACTAAATGCTACATATTTACCATATGCTTGTACTCATGTGAAAATCTTCATAACTTAGTGATTGAAAAGTGGATTCCAGAGCCAGGCTGCTGAGTTTCAAAAGTCCAAGCTTTTCCACTGCCTGTGTGCCTTGGGCAAGACACTTAATGTCTCTGCATGCCAATGCCCTCATCTGTATAAATGGAACTACAAAAAACTAGTACCTCTCTAATGAGATTATCTCTAAGTGATGCAAATAGTTAATACACTCACCTGCTAATCAAAAGCCTGAAAAAGTTCAAGTCCATCTCAAAATACCTCAGAAGAAAGGCCTGGCAACTACTTCTGAAAAGTCAGCCAGTGAAAACCCTGCTGGGCACAATTTTATTCCAACACACACGGGGCCGCTATGAGGCACAGTTGACTCAATGTAATTGGTCTTCGTAAAACGACTATGGTGAGGACTAAAAGTCAAAATCTGTCAAGTACTTAAGACTGCCTGGTACGTAGTAAGCACGCCATAGATAAATCACATTTTTTTTTTAAGATTAACCTTTAGTGATACAACAACAGGTACCTTTTTCTATTCAGTTAAAAATACATATACTTTGTTAATTGGAAGACGTAGAAAAAAATATGCCCTTAAAAAACTCTTCATTTTTGAGCTATTTCTAAATCTGCAACTTTTTATTCCTTTTCCTATTTATATGCTACCCTGATTCTACATATATTTTCTCTGGAACAAAGTTAAAGACCCAGGAATCCTGTTTACCCTCAGTTTCTAGCATTATTTTTAAGCTTGCTTTTTTTTTTTTTTTTTTTAAAGGCTAACTTTTGCAGAGAACAACAGAAACTTAGATTGCAGGCTCATCTTTGTATCCCTCGGAGCCCTGGTAGCACAATGGTTGAGTTCAGCTGCTAATCCAAAAGGGTTGGCAGTTAGAATCTCCAAGGCCTTCTTGGAATCCCTATGCGGTAACTTACTCTGTCCTACAGGGTCACTATAAGTCAGAACTGACTTGATGGCAATGAGTTTCATTTGGTTTATACACTGTAGGGCCAAATACACAAAAGCTATATCCAATAAGCACGCACTTGCGTTAAACCAATACTGTAACCTACAGCTATTTCTTATCTGCAAAATTGCTATGTACTACTCCTGTTAAAATTAAATTCTATCACTAGCAACCTAGAGAATCTGTAATTAAAGAATTTAGCATGCTTTTATTTGCATATAGAACACATCTTTTTTAAGCCCCATCTTACGGGGCTGAAAGTCTTCATGTGTAATTTTAAGCTGAGTCTTTCATCATTGAGGCAGGGGGCAAAGGATAAGGGCTTCCAACTGGAAGAGCCATCTGTGTGTGTTCTTGGACAATTACACGTAAAATATCTAAGAATCAAGTTTATAATTTGTATACGTTGCTAACGTTTTGTAACTACAACTTCACTGTGTTGCTGAAACACAATGATATTATGTATAAAAAATCGTCACAGCTACTGAGTGGTCTAAGAATTTAAACACAACAGAAAAGATGTTTCTTTTCAAAGACTTTAAATATGCTGTTGTTAACCATACTCAAAATGAGCAGAAGCGAACAAAAACAGCGGAAAGAAACATTAAGTGAAACCATAACATTCATTCATTCACTATCTGTATTCAGCATCTAGGTTACGCACCTCACCGTGTGGGAAAAAAAAAGTGCTGAAGTAAGTTCACATCCGTGCGTCACGGATTTAATTCCTCTGAGCATATTAATAACCAGAGAGCAGTTTCTCCTAAAGTGAGAGGCCCCCACCCAGCCCGCAAAACAAGTTGAAACGCGCAGGCGCTTTCTCTTTGAGGTAAAATAGAACTCCGAGTGCGTCGATCAGAGAGTGCCTCCTTCCCCAACCCCACCTGGATCCCGTCCCATCCTTATTGCAAATCCACTCCTTGGAGTTCAGCCGAGGCAGCAAGATGGTTAAAAACACTAGCTTGGGTGTAGGGTGGCGCTTCACTGCTCTGTGTTTCATCTCCCCGCAGGTCCCAGCTACGGGTTTCTCGGGCTCCGGCGAGGCCTCGACGCTCTGCTGGCCATGCCTGGAGCGCGGGGTTTGACTGGGCCGCCGTTGTTGTAGTGACCGGGAGGCGCCAGCGCTCTAGCCAGACGGTTCCGGGCGCCGCACGGTCCCCCTTCTAACCCAGTCCCCTTCCCTCCCCTCCCTCCCCCGACCCGCGGGAGCCGGGCGCTGACTGCTGCTCCCATGGCCTCCGCCCCGGTAAGGATAGATTCGGGGGCGCTTCCCCGGAGCCGGCCCCGCGGTCTGCAGGCTGCATGGCCAGGTCAGGGCCACTACCGCAGCTGGCGGAGGCCGAGGCAGGTGTCCGCAGTCCGCACCCGAACCCGAACCCCTTGTCCGTTGACTCCGAGAGTCCGCGTCCCACTGTAGACGATGAGGACTATGAAGGCGAGAGGAGCATCGAGCCCTGCTCGGACTCCCGGGCCCTTCTCCTCGCATCCCAGAGCTCCCGACCGAGCCTGGGCAGTGCCTTCGCCCCCAGAATTCTCTAGGGGTTTTCGTGGAGTGCCTGCGTCAGAATCACTTGGGAAGTTTTTTAGAAGTCGGGAGCCGGGGCCCCTCTGTGCCGGCGGGCGGGCCCGGGAATGTGCCTTGTAAACGAGCTTCCCAGGTGGTCCCCTGGGTGCGCTGGAGTCTGGAACGCGCCAGTGAGAGGGTTTGCCGGCTGTGCGGGTGAAAGTGGTGCCCGGCCGTCCCCATGCCGGCTGCAGGGGCGACATGGGCTCCTGCAGGCACTGCTGTTCCCCAGCCGGATCCTAGGGGAGGGCGCGACGTTGACCCCCAGCCACCCAAATGCGAGGTCTGCATGTGCTTTCAAAACCTGACAACTTTCCTTCCCAGGAGGACCCTGTTCTGGAGCGCTATTTTAAAGGCCACAAAGCAGCTGTCACCTCCGCGGACTTCAGCCCCAATAGCAAACAACTTGGTAAGTTTTATTCTCTTTCTCGCTCTTTTTTTTTCTTGTAATGGGACAGAAGCTCAACTGGCGGGAAACTTTTCCTCCTGTCAAGGCTGAGACCTACAGGGAGTGAAGGAGGTCGGAGACTCGTGGAACCTGGCGTGACGCGTGCCTCTGGGTGGGAGGGTCGTTGGTCGCCGCCGGGGACACCTCGGTTATCCCCGGCCCCCAGTTCCTGTCTGAGCCCCCCAAAGAGCTGTCCTCTCTGCCTGGTCCTTGCCGAGGAATTTCACTAACTAGCCACCAGGAGGAGTGAGCGGGAAGGGGAGGGGTTTGTCTTGGCCTGAGGAGGACGGGGTGTTGGCTGGAGAGTTTGTGAAAAGTTGTGTGACGAGGAGGAGGAAGTGGCGAGAGAAAAGTTGGGGCTGAGCCGGAGGCCTAGGACCGGGAGATCTCAGGTGACCCCTGGGAAGTTTCAGGGTTTCGACGGGAGCTGACAGCTGTCCTCGAAAGGGACCTGCTGAGAAGTTCACCCCTACCTGAGCCAGGAACTCACGCTGCGGGTCCCGCTCTTCCCCTTTCTGGTGACTTGCGTGGTGGCCGCGTCTGCGCCCCAGCCATGAGGATCCGGGTGGCCGTGAGGTGGACCTGGGCTGTCAAGAGCTGCCTGTTGCTGGCGCTTTTAACAGTGGCTTATATGCTGGTGGAGTTCTCCGTCTCCACTTTCCACTCCTCCCAGGGAGCCAGCCTAGTCGGTGAGCGGTGGCAAAGCCAGTTTTCGGAGAAAAAGGCGGAGGATCTGTCTCGACCACTGTATGTAAAGCCCCCTGCTGATTCCCGTGCCCTGGGGGAGTGGGGGAAAGCCAGCAAACTGCAGCTCAGTGACGGTGAACGGAAGAAGGTAGAAGAGCTGATTGAGAGATACGCCATCAATATTTACCTCAGTGACAGGATATCCCTGCACCGTCACATAGAGGATAAAAGGATGTATGAGTGTAAATCCAAGAAGTTCAGCTATAGGAGACTTCCCACTACGTCGGTTGTCATCGCTTTCTACAACGAAGCTTGGTCGACTTTACTTCGCACCATTCACAGTGTTTTAGAAACTTCTCCCGCAGTCCTTTTGAAGGAGATCATCTTGGTAGATGACTTGAGTGACCGAGTTTATTTGAAGGCACAGCTGGAAAGTTACATCAGCAATCTCGAAAGAGTCCGCTTGATAAGAACCAAAAAGCGAGAGGGGCTGGTTAGGGCCCGCCTGATTGGGGCCACTTTTGCCACTGGAGATGTCCTCACTTTCCTAGATTGTCACTGTGAATGTACTTCTGGTTGGCTTGAACCGCTTTTGGAAAGGATCAGTCAAGATGAAACAGCAATTGTTTGTCCTGTCATAGACACCATTGATTGGAACACTTTTGAATACTACATGCAGACAGGGGAGCCCATGATTGGTGGGTTTGACTGGCGTTTAACATTCCAGTGGCATTCTGTCCCCAAACATGAAAGGGACAGGAGATCTTCAAGAATTGACCCCATCAGATCGCCCACTATGGCTGGAGGACTGTTTGCTGTCAGCAAGAAATATTTTGAGTACCTTGGAACGTATGATACTGGAATGGAAGTGTGGGGAGGTGAAAACCTAGAACTATCTTTTAGAGTGTGGCAGTGCGGTGGTAAGTTGGAGATCGACCCGTGTTCCCACGTGGGCCACGTATTCCCAAAGCGGGCACCCTATTCTAGACCCAATTTCCTACAGAATACTGCCCGGGCAGCAGAAGTATGGATGGATGAATACAAACAGCATTTCTACAATCGAAACCCTCCAGCAAGAAAAGAAGCTTATGGGGATATTTCTGAAAGAAAATTACTACGAGAACGGCTGAGATGCAGGAGTTTTGACTGGTATTTAAAAAATGTGTTTTCTCATTTACATGTGCCAGAGGATAGGCCAGGCTGGCATGGAGCTATTCACAGTATTGGGATTTCTTCTGAATGCTTGGATTATAATTCTCCTGACAATAACCCCACAGGGGCTAACCTCTCACTATTTGGATGCCATGGCCAGGGAGGAAATCAGTTCTTTGAATATACTTCAAACAAAGAGATAAGGTTTAATTCTGTGACAGAGTTATGTGCCACAGTCCCTGAGCAAAAGAATTACGTTGGAATGCAGACTTGTCCTAGAGATGGATTCTCTATTCCAGCAAACATTATTTGGCATTTTAAGGACGATGGAACCATTTTTCATCCACACTCAGGACTGTGCCTGAGTGCTTATTGGACGGCTGAGGGCCGGGCTGATGTACAGATGAGAACTTGTAATACTGTAGACAAAAATCAAATCTGGAGGTTTGAGAAATAGGAGAACACAAACTACACTTTGGTCATGAGCTGACAGTGACTTCAAGAAGGTGAAAGAACCTTCACAGAGCCTCAGTGAAGATTGTATTTTGTCGGAAATCACTTACCGATCATCTGGAGAGCTCTGTAAAAGCTGTGCTTTGTTTGGGTATATTACTCTAAGATTGGGTACATGGAGTGCTGCTGTTCAATATTTCAAAGTGCCTTATGGATGGTGTTATTTAAGAGCTTTGTCAGTGTGGTCCCTGATATATCTTCAAAGAAGTGTCTGTGATTTGAGATGCAGAAAACATTTACATGCGAGACTTAATGTTAAAGAATGTGAAAATCTAGGCAAAATGAGGTATGGTTTATGGTGGTGGGTAGCTCACTGTATGTCCTATTTAAAAGAGAAAGAAGAAAACCTTAAAAATGTGTAGTTTGAATTAATGCTCCTTTGATTCTGTGTGTGTGTGTGTATATATATATTTGTGAGCAAATTGAATTGTAGGCTTTGTTTATTTTTCAGTCAATTTTCTTTTACTCCAGTAGAAATCAAAGAAAGTTGCTGTGATAGGGAAAGGCCTAGTTTAGATGTATGCACGTTGGAAGAGTATTTGAATGTGAGTTTGCATGTCTTTACTATGCAGACATCTCAGAAAAGTAGACCCACGTCTGAAGAAAGTGGGAAGACATCTACATTCCACAATGTGTAAACTTGACCTGTTGTATACTTAACTGATCTGCACTGATACCTCATTTCACTGATTTTGTAAGCTGCCCCTTCTAAGAACTTGTGTGTGTGTGTGTGTGTGTGTGTGTGTGTGTGTGTGTGTGTGTGTGTGTGTGTGTGTGTGTGTGTGTGTGTGTGTGTGTAGAACATTTTCTGATTGTACTTCCTTGATTTGTAAGTGTACTGGAAAGGAACTCATTCAGGATATGGTGCCTCCCTTTGTCATTGTTGACTCACTTAAAGTAAACACAGTTGAGGCCTCTCTGAAGTTAAACCCCACTGTGCTACTGAAATGTGTGAAACTGAAAGTAGATCCGGTTCTCCAAGGGCTGCAGTAGTGCTCTAGGAGTTATTTTGAATTAGGAAATTGCAGTATTTATTGTAAAGCATCATAGGAAAAAGACTGCCTGCCTTGGCAATCAGAAGAACTGCCTTCCAGCTTATTTTCAGCAACTGGTGCCAAACCTGATGCTTAGACAGCAGATTTCAGTCTGGTTAAATGACTGAGTGAATGGCTCAGCTGAGGATGTTAGCCTCAATTTCCTCATCTATAAAATGAGAGTGCTGCATTAGATCTTGAAGATCCGTACTAGCTTTGAAATGTTTTCATCATACATTATGCCCGTCTCAGATTCATTCCCTGTGCAATCTTTACAACACTTGATCTCTTCACTTTTAACATTTTTACTATAATGTTGTTGAGCAATATATAGTCCAGTCATGAGACTGAAAAGAGCAAGTTTACAAAATTAAGTGAGCTGAGCTCAAACTAAAGTGGTTTATTGTGGTATGAGTAAGATGTTGTGTTTGTCATTTCTTTTCAGTAACTAGTGAATCAATTTAGTCTTAAAACATCTCCAACTGTAAAACTTTTTAAACTCTGAGAAGGTGAATAATTGCCGGAAGCAAATTATTTGAGAAGTAAATATACTTTTTTAAAAAGGGCATTTTTTTGCCGATCTTATTCCGGTGTCGTATCTGGAAACCACAGGCTGTATTCAGAATTAAATCTCAATTTTTCACTTTGATCTAGATTTATGGAAAAGGTTATGCTCTATAAGAAATTAATCCAAAGTGCTCATAAACAAAGTTATTTGCAATGTTTACTGAATGACTTGTAGAATAGGAACTTTGCTAAAGCTGAATTTAAGAACATTTTTTAGAATAATTATTTCAAAAAAGAAATTTGGTGTGTATTTTCTATGTTTTCTATTTGCCTCTTGAAATGGACATATATTAATGTTTTCTGTACATCATCTGGCACTCTGAACATTTTCAAAGAGTGATCCAGCTTCCTTACATAGTATGGATGTCCTGGGTATAGTTTAAGAATTTATAATAAAGCTCCAGGTTTGTCAAAAGGTTTAACCGGAAGCAGGTATTCTACTAAACCTATCCAACAACTGTCTTCTCTTTTTAAATTTTGCTGATTTTGTTAGTTCCCTGTCAGGTTGTATATCTAAAATCATACAGTATCGATACCATTAATGGAGGGACTTTTATGCTGGTATCTTGCTAATCTTGTCAAAAGGGAAAAGACACTTTTGGAAACGATGTACCTGAGCAATATTTGCATTTTGCTCTGCCCTGCAGTCTTTTTGAAGATATTTTAGGTGAGTGCTTTACTTCACTAATTCAGAATGATTAGCCTATTTGTTATTCACAGTAGTGTAGATAACAGAAGAACAATAATTTTACATTTCCATGTATAGAAACCCTGGTGGTGTAGTGATTAAGTGCTTCAACTACTGACCAAAATGTTGGCAGTTTGAATCCACCAGGTGCTCCTTGGAAACTCTACGGAGCAGTTCTGCTCTGTCCTCTAGGGTTCCTGTGAGTTGTAATCGACTTGATCGCAGTGGATTTTGGTATATAGACATATTACAGTTGAACCATCAAACCGTACCGTAAGTTATATACAAAATATATTTTTATTTCCTGATTTTAATTTATTAGTACTAAAGCTTTCTTTTGCTGTAGACATGTAAGAGTTGATCCTTTAAGTTAATTTTCTTGTTTAATAACCAAAAACCCAGTGCTGTTGAGTCAATTCCAACTCACAGTGACCCTATATCATAGTTTTAGTAAAACAATTGATAGGCAGGGA